>JARCGZ010000010.1:18936000-20186500 GCA_029784005.1 Lenwebbia sp. NSW1173648 | reverse complement strand
GACTCCATTGGCTCCTCGGCACGCTCCGGCTCCTCAGGCTCAGTGTCAGGGTCAGTAACTTCACCATCCCATGGCTTACACTCAGTAGGGTCCAACTCCATGGGATCACTATGTTCGTCCTCGTCATACGGTACGCTGTAAACTTCAAGAGGTTCACCCCTCCCTTCTTCAGCTCCTCTAGTCCATGCCAAAAACCCAAGACTCTTCCAAGCTCCATTTCCTAAGTCTATCCTCACAATACTAGAATGTTTATAGAACACCCTACCATCGCCCAAAACATACTTCTCACTATGCGATCGATATGCCTCGGTATCCCAAAAAGCGGTGATGGAGCCATACTCAGGGACGGGGTTCTGAAAGGTATGGGAATACAGCAATGAGAATAAATCTTAGCAAGCTAACCCCTAAGCCTCGCTTAGGATAACGGTACCTCCAAGCCAACCCAACATGCAGTTCAAACCCATCTAGACTACCAGCTCAGCCACACCAAATAACAGAACACATGCCCACTAAACACTCCAAAGTTAAGTGTTCCGTCTAGCGCAATTCAAAGACTAACAAATCAATCAATCCAGCTTACGGCTCAATTCCAATGCACTCATCCATGCATAACAATAAGTTCATAGTTATATAGCCAGAACGAAGAACGACTCGCGTTTAACGCCTCAGGTTCGAGCTACAACCCGCGTTTAACGCATCAGATATGTAACCAACTGTCTCATTAGACATTATATCCCGCGTTTAACGCATCAGGGTTTTAACGACATGAATAACATAATCTTCATTTCTTAACATACCTCGCGTAAACACGCGTCAAGGCAAGAATTCATGCATTCAAAATATGCCAGCTAATCAGCTAATTACTCGAAAGCTAAGCATGGCAGAAGTTCCACAATTGAACTAATTCCTTTCCAACATGCTTATCAAGCAAGAATGAGCAAACAAGCCACAATTGACACATCCAAGCTACATAGCCGAACACATATACACACGAGCACATTGCAACTCATCAATTTAAATCAATGGCACAAGATCACCATCAAATCAGGCCCTACTTCTCATGTGCACAAAAATTTCTCAAACTAGTTCAAACTAAGCTATTTGCGAACACAAGTCGGTCTAAGTAATCCTGAACCTTCCAATTGATCCTCCAACCACTCTAAACCATAAGATAAGTCCCCAAGATCATCCTAAGCCTCAATCAAATTCGCATCAGCCCGTGAACAGTGAAAATCTTCGATGAACAGTGCAAATCTTCAATAAACAGTGCAAATCTTCAATAAACAGTGCATATCTTCAATGAACAACGAACTCCTTCAATGAATAGTGTTCCAAAACTTCATAACTATGTATATCAACCTCTAATAGACCAACTAACCATCCCTAACACTCAAGATCACTTTCCAAGCTTCCAAGATCATCAAAACCTATTTTCCTCATTCTTGATTTTCTTCGATGAACAGTAACCCGACGCCCCAAAAATCACTAATTTCATCCCTAAACATGCTCATTAGTACTACATTAGCCTAAACAAGGATTAGGGGGTTTGCTTACTTGATCTAAGCTTGAAAAACCACCAAATGGACCCTAAATAGCCCCCTTTTGTCTTCGCGGCTGCACCCGGCGTTCCACGGCTGAACGGGCTGCGTTCGGCTGCTCAATAGCGACGAGAAGGATGGCAAACTTGGTTGGATGCTGGAGAGGTTGTGGCTGGCCGGCGGTGGCGGCACGGCGGCGGTCCTTGGAGCGCGCAAGGCCGACGGTCAAGGGAGAGAAAACCGAGAGGGTGAGAGCTTGAGGGAGAGAGAGAGATCTTTGGGTGAGAGAGAGCAAGGTGCAAGTGAGATGAGAGAGAGTGGCAAGAGCACATTCCCTTCTTGGACTTGAGTCTTGAGTGGGAGTAGGTGGGTTGGTGAGAGTTGGCCATGGGGTTTTTGGGGTTTTAATGAGCTAAAGACAAGGAAATTCAAATCCTCTCCATTATTGGTTCTTGCAAATAAATGCCTGAAGGAAAACTGGAGATCTGCAAATGTCGGGACTGATCGGGAATCTTGGCACAGGCGATCCGTTTGGCTGGCCACTGAACTCTGAACCTAAGCGAGGCGTCGTCCAAAATATTAGTCATGAAATTCTTGGTAATTCGATATCCAATTCCGGGGTCTAATTTGCGGTCTACACCAGTCGATTGCGACTTTAAAATAAAATTGACGGGTGGCTTTTAGGAGTTACGCGTATCGACCCGCGATAGGTCCACGTACTTAAATTCCTAGTTAGCCTTTCCTTTACGGTCAGTCGTCGCGTGAGTGATCAATTCTGAGCGAGATAAATCTAGAGTGCAATAACAAGATATCCATTCATTCATAAATCCCGAAAATGGGTCGAATTTTAGAATGTCACAACTCTTCCCCCCTTACAAAAATTTCGTCCTCGAAATTTACAACAAAACTAATTATCCAAATAAATGGGGATGTTGACGCCTCATTTCTTCTTCGCTTTCTCAAGTGGCTCCTTCTGTCCCATGGTGCTCCTAGACGACCTCCACTAGCTGAACTGTCTTGTTCCGCAGAACCTGTTCCCTTCTGTCCTCTATCCGAACCGGTCTCTCTACATACGAAACTCTGTCGTCTATTTCAATGACTTCATGATCGAGTATATGAGTCGGGTCAGGCTCGTACTTCCTCAGCATCGACACGTGAAATACATTGTGAACCTATGACAAATTCGGCGGTAAGGCAAGATGATAGGCAAGAGTTCCAATTAGTTCCAAAATCTCGAATGGACTTACGTACCTTAGACTTAATTTCCCTTTCTTTCCAAATCGACATAGACCTCTCATCGGTGAAACCTTAAGGAAAACGTGGTCTCCTTCCTGGAATTCCAAAGTCCTACGTCTCCTGTCTACATAGCTCTTTTGACGACTCTGAGCATTCCTCAATCTGTCCCTGATAACCCTTACTGCCTCAACTGACTGCTGAACCAACTCTGAACCTGTCACACTCCATTCTCCTACCTCATCCCAGCACACTAGCGTTCTGCAAGCTCTGCCATACAATGCCTCAAACGGTACCATTCTGATGCTCTGCTGATAGCTGTTGTTGTACGCAAACTCGACTAGATGCAGCTGTTCTTCCCAACCCCCTTTGAAATCTATTACACATGCTCTCAACATGTCCTCGAGTGTCTGTATTGTCCTCTTTGATTGTCCATCTGTCTGAGGGTGATAAGCTGTACTAAACTGCAGTTTTGTTCCCAAGGCGATCTGCAGACTCTTCCAAAAGTTGGAGGTAAATCTAAGGTCACGGTCCGAAGTGACAGTCATCGGCACTCCATGATAGCGTACTATCAGTCGCACATACAAGTCAGCCAACCTATCCAAGGCAAAATCCTTTCACACGGGAATGAAGTGCGCAGACTTAGTCAACCTGTCTACCACGACCCAAATTGAATCATTGCCCCTCTGACTCCTTGGCAAACTTGTCACGAAGTCCAGCGTGATATGCTCCCATTTCCACTCCGGGATCTCTAATGGTCGCAACAGTCCACCAGGCTTACAGTGTTGTGCTTTCACTTGTTGGCAAGTCAAGCACTTGGCCACATGCTTGGCCACATCCACTTTCATTCTATTCCACCAGTAATGCTGACGTAAGTTCTGATACATCTTCGTGCTGCCCGGGTGAATACTGTAGTTACTCCGGTGAGCTTCTGACAAAATTTCCTCCTTAAGTCCTTCTTCATTGGGCATGCACAGACGTCAGCGAAACTTCAATATCCCATCCTCGGACATTTGGAAGTCAGGTTTCCTCTTAGTTGCATCCAATTTTACAACCTTCTGGATATCGGGGTCCGTAGATTGCGACACTTTAATCGTCATTTGAATCTCCGGCTCTATTCTCAAAGTAGCCAACAAACTTGAAAGGTGGCCTACCTCAAGCTTGAATTCCGAATCTCTTATTCCTTCGAGCAAAGTCCATTCCTTAATCATCGTACAGGCGATGCTCGATTTCCGACTAAGTGCATCCGCAACTTTATTAGCCTTCCCAGGGTGGTATAAAATGTCACAGTCGTAGTCCTTAAGCAATTCCATCCAGCGGCGCTGTCTCATATTCAGTTCCTTTTGGGAAAACAAGTACTTCAAACTCTAATGATCCGTATAAATCTGAAACCTTTCCCCAACCAAATAGTGCCTCCAAATCTTTAACGCAAAGATGATCGCCGCAAGTTCCAAATCATGCGTTGGGTAATTCAGTTCATGGGGTCTCAACTGTCGCGATGCGTATGCAACAACTCTACCATGCTGCATTAGAACGCATCCTAATCCCTTTAGCGACGCATCACTATAGATCTCGAACCCTCCGGGACCAGATGGTATTGTCAACACTGGTGCAGTCGTCAGCTTATGCTTAAGCTCTTGAAAACTCGTTTCGCACTTATCCGTCCATTCAAACCTCGCTTCCTTCTTCAATAGACGTGTTAAGGGAGTAGTTATCGCGGAGAACCTTTCCACGAATCGTCTATAATAACCTGCCAGACCTAGAAAACTTCGAACTTCTGTCACCGTTGTCGGTCTTGGCCAATTCGCAACCGCTTCGATCTCCGTCGGATCCACTGAGATTCCATCTCCTGATATTATATGACCTAGAAATGCTACCCGATTGAGCCAGAACTCGCACTTACTGAACTTGGCGTACAGTGCGTGTTCTCTTAAGGTCCGTAAAACCATACTTATATGTTCCTCATGTTCCTCCGGGCTCTTCGAGTACACCAGGATGTCGTCGATGAACACTATGACGAATTGATCCAAAAACTCCTTGAATATCCGATTCATCATATCTATAAAGGCAGCTGGGGCATTAGTCAATCCAAAAGGCATGACGGTAAACTCGTAATGTCCATATCTCGTACGGAATGCCGTCTTCTGTATGTCCTCCTTCTTGATCCTCAATTGATGATAGCCTGTCCTCAGGTCTATCTTGGAGAACACTGCTGTCCCTTGCAGTTGATTGAACAAGTCGTCGATCATCGGCAGTGGATACTTATTCTTGATGGTCACCTGATTTAACTGCCGATAGTCAATGCACAATCACAATGACCCATCCTTTTTCCTCACAAATAGTACTGGCGCTCCCCGTGGCGACGCACTAGGATAAATGAATCCCTTATCCAGCAACTCCTGCATCTGAACCTTCAGTTCCTTCAATTCTGACAAGGCCATCTTGTAGGGCGCTCTAGAGATTGGCTCTGTCCCAGGGGCCAACTCGATTACGAATTCCACTTCTCTCACAGGTGGCAATCCTGGCAATTCTTGAGGAAAGACATCGGGAAAATTGCGCACCACGGCTATGTCCTCTAGCATTGACTCCTTAATCGACGAATCCAGAACAGATGCTAGGAATCCTTGACACCCTTCATCTAGCAACTTAGTCACTTCAAGTGATGAAATCCAAGGGATCGAGGTTCCTCCTCAGCTTCCCACAAATTCATATTTAGGATGACCAATCGGATTAAATTGGATCACCCTGCTACCACAATCCATTACAGCCCTTTGTTTTACCAGCCAATCCATTCCTACTATCACATCAAAGTCATACATATCTAACACTGCCAAGTCTATCCATTCATCTCTACCACCAATGTTTAACTTACAGTTCGAGCATCCTAACGAAATCAGCACCTTATCCTTTAGGGGTGTGGTAACATGCAGCATTACTCCTACCGGTTTCGATTCAATTTCAGCCAACTTCACAAACTGAGCAGACACAAAGGAGTGCGACGCTCCCGGATGAAACAAGGCATAAGCAGCATGATCACATAAAGAGACGGTACCTGTGATCACGCCTGGAGCGTCCTCTGCGTCCCTTCGCTCCATCGCATAGACTCTTCCTTAAGCCGGCAGTCTGTTCTGGTTATTCTGCGGCGCGGCTCCAGCTGGAGGTCCTACCCGAGGTTGTTGTGGTTGGAATCGCGGTCCTGCAGTCTGACTCGGACAATTCCTAATCTGATGACCCATCTGGCCACACTTAAAGCATGCCCCCATCTTACCAGGGCAAGGACCATTTCCGTGCCACCTGCCACAAGATCGACACACCATGCCAGATTGGTATGCCAGTTTCCCAAAGCTCTTCTTGACAGGTGGGACAAAACGCCGATTTCCTTCCATCTGCCTCCTTCCAAAGTGGCGGTTGTCCCTTGCAGGCACACACCGCGATCCAGATGCGGCAGTCCTCTCATTCATGTCTCGCTCAACAGCCTGAGCCCTCTCGTACATCTCGTTGTAATCCCTCAAGTTAAGGAGTATCAGCTGGCTGCGGAGTTCCGGTTTCAGTCCATCACGAAACCACCTTGCTTTGTCTAGCGGGTGCTCGACCATCCTTGGTGCAAACTTGGACAGTCTGGCAAACTCGGCCTCATGCTGGTCAACTGACATTTCATTTTGACGAAGCTGTAGAAACTCCATCATCTTCCTTTCTTGTGCTGTCTCCGAGAAGTACTTCCCATTGAAGGCTTCTACAAAGGCTGTCCAGTTCGGAACTGTACCGACGGGAAAAGTCATTTCCTTAGTGGCCTCCCACCAATCATTTGCATTATCCTGCAGCTGATACACTGCCAGGGTAACCTTCTCTTCCTCAGTGCACCCCAGAAGTGCAAAAGCTTTCTTTAGCTCTTCGATCCAACGAGAGGCAGCCTCCGGATCACTCTTTCCATCAAAATTAGACGGTTTCAGCTTCAAGAACTGCTCCACCAGTTGGTGCATCTAACGATTCCCATCTCCATTTCCTTGATTTCCATGATTAGTTCCGTTAGCAGCAGTGGCGGCAGCCTCAGCAGCTTGAGCGACAGCGGCAGCTCGTTCTTGAGCCTGCCCCCTCATCAGATTTCCAATTTCCTCCAAGGCTCTCAAAATTCCATTCATTCTAGGATCTTCCGCCCTTGGTCTCGCCCGCGAGCTAGAAGCTCCATCAGTTCTTCTACCCGTTCTGTTCATTCTCACCAGAATCTCACAAACTAAAAACCTGCTATAATTTCGCCAAGGAATTAGAGACCTAAGCCAACTACTCAAGTCTAGCACATCTAAGCAGCAGATCACAACAATCACCACAAAGCAAGCAACCACAAGACCAACAGTCATGAGTACTCAACCAGCACAAATCATTCTCTTACCTCTGCTCCAGCAGCACCTGCAACTTAGTACTACCAACCACAAGCACGAACTCACACAACATGCATAACGTGCCTAATTCTAGCGAACAACTAAGGCCTCTCTATCTATTACCCTCAAAACCATCATTCCTTATCACTCCAAGCTTCGACCAAGCACAGATCGAGCTGACCTTGCTCGGATACCAATTCAACGGGGATGTTATGCCCCGCGTCCGAACGAGCACGCGACATCCCGAGACACATCGCTCCGGTCGAATATCATTGCGACATCCCAGGACAGTCACCGACCCAGATCGATACTTAAATTCTTAGAAACAAACGCTTGCGGAAGCAAATGAAAACACCTAGACAAAATTCAAACGATAGGGTAAAGAAGAGAGAGACAGGAAAATAACCATCATATAAATATGCCAACATTCAAGATACAGACACTGGCAACGCTAGGAGCAGCCATCAACTACAAAAGGGTACCATAGCCCACTAACCTATATCCACTACTAGGATATACCAAAAAGGGGAGGAACACTATCCTAGTCTTCAACCCTCGTCCTCACCAGACATCGGCTCCTCTTCAGGATCAGACTCCATAGGTTCCTCTGCAGGGTCAGACTCCATTGGCTCCTCGGCACGCTCCGGCTCCTCAAGCTCAGTGTCCGAGTCAGTAACTTCACCATCCCACGGCTTACACTCGGTAGGGTTCAACTCCATGGGATCACTATGTTCGACCTCGTCATACGGTACGCTGTAAACTTCAAGAGGTTCACCCCTCCCTTCTTCAGCTCCTCTAGTCCATACCAAAAACTCAAGACTCTTCCAAGCTCCATTTCCTTAGTCTATCCTCACAATACTAGAATGTTTATAGATCACCCTACCATCGCCCAAAACATACTTCGTCACTATGCGGTCGATACGCCTCGGTATCCCAAAAAGCGCTGATGGAGCCATACTCAGGGACGGGGTTCTGAAAGGTGTGGGAATACAACAATGAGAATAAATCTCAGCAAGCTAACCCCTAAGCCTCGCTTAGGATAACGGTACCTCCAAGCCAACCCAACAAGCAGTTCAAACCCATCTAGACTACCAGCTCAGCCACACCAAATAGCAGAACATATGCCCACTAAACACTCCAAAGTTAAGTGTTCCGTCTAGCGCAATTCAAAGACTAACAAATCAATCAATCCAGCTTATGGCTCAATTCCAATGCACTCATCCATGCATAACAATAAGTTCATACTTATATAGCCAGAACGAAGAACGACTCGCGTTTAACGCCTCAGGTCCGGGCTACAACCCGCGTTTAACGCATCAGGTATGTAACCAACTGTCTCATTAGACATTATATCCCGCGTTTAACGCATCAGGATTAGCTCAACTCCCCGCGTCATAATGCATCAGGGTTTTAACGACATGAATAACATAATCTTCATTTCTAAACATACCTCGCGTAAACAGGCGTCAAGGCAAGGATTCATGCATTCAAAATATGTCAGCTAATCAGCTAATTACTTGAAAGCTAAGCATGGCATAAGTTCCACAATTGAACTAATTCCTTTCCAACATGCTTATCAAGTAAGAATGAGCAAACAAGCCACAATTGGCACATCTGGGCTTCATAGCCGAACACATATACACACGAGCACATTGCAGCTCATCAATTTAAATCAATGGCACAAGATCACCATCAAATCAGGCCCTACTTCTCATGTGCACAAAAATTTCTCAAACTAGTTCAAACTAAGCTATTTGCGAACACAAGTCGGTCTAAGTAATCCCGAACCTTCCAATTGATCCTCCAACCACTCTAAACCATAAGATAAGTCCCCAAGATCATCCTAAGCCTCAATCAAATTCGCATCAGCCCGTGAACAGTGAAAATCTTCGATGAACAGTGCAAACCTTCAATAAACAGCGCATATCTTCAATGAACAGTAAACTCTTTCAATGAATAGTGTTCCAAAACTTCATAACTTTGTACATCAACCTCTAATAGACCTAACTAATCATCCCTAATACTCAAGATCATTTTCCAAGCTTCCAAGATCATCAAAACCTATTTTCCTCATTCCCGGTTTTCTTCGATGAATAATAACCCGACGCCCCAAAACTCACTAATTTCACCCCTAAACATGCTCATTAGTACTACATTAGCCTACACAAAGATTAGGGGGTTTGCTTACTTAATCTAAGCCTGAAAAACCACCAAATGGATGCAAAACAGCCCCCTTTCCTTTCACGGCGGCACCCGGTGATTCCACGGCTGAATGGGCGGCGTCCGGCGACTCAACGGCGGTGAGAAGGATGGTAAAGCTTGGCTGGACGCTGGTGAGGTTGTGACTGGCCGGCGGTGGCGGCACGGCGGCGCGGCGGCGGTCGTTGGGAGAGAGATGAGGGAGAGAGTGAGATCTTTGGGTGAGAGGGAGAGAGTGTGAGGTGAGAGAATGGCAAGAACACTCCCCTCTTGAACCTAGGCTTAGCTTGGGTGGGAGTAGGTGAGAGTTGGTCTTGGGATTTTTGGGGTTTTCATGGGCTAACGACAAGGAATTCAAATCCTCTCCATTATTGGCTCTTGCAAATAAATGTCTGAAGGAAAACTAACGATCTGCAAATATCGGGACTGATCGAGAATTTTTGCACAAGCGATCCGTTTGACTGGCCACTAATCTCTGAACCCAAGCGAGGCGACGTCCACAGCATTAGTCATGAAATTCTTGAAAATTCGATATCCAATTCCGGGGTCTAATTCGCGGTCTACACCAGTCGATTGCGACTTTAAAATATCTCAAACTGACAGGCGGCTTTTAGGAGTTACGCGTATCGACCCGCGATAGGTCCACGTACTTAAATTCCTAGTTAACCTTTCCCTTACGGTCAGTCATCTCAAGAGTGATCAATTCCGAGTGAGATAAATCTAGAGTGCAATAACAAGAAATCCATTCATTCATAAATCTCGAAAATGGGTCGAATTTTAGAATGTCACAACTCTTCCCCCTTACAAAAATTTCGTCCTCGAAATTTACAACAAAATTAATTATCGAAATAAATGGGGATGTTGACGCCTCATTTCTTCTTCGCCTTCCCAGGTGGCTCCTTTTGTCCCATGGTGCTCCCAGATGACCTTCACTAGCTGAACTGTCTTGTTTCGCAAAACCTGTTCCCTTCTGTCCTCTATCCGAACCGGTCTCTCCACATACGAAACTCTATCGTCCATTTCAATGATTTCATGATCGAGTATATGAGTCGGGTCAGGCTCGTACTTCCTCAGCATCGACACATGAAATACATTGTGAACCTGTGACAAATTCGGTGGCAAGGCAAGACGATAGGCTAGAGTCCCAATTCGTTCCAAAATCTCGAATGGACCTACGTACCTTGGACTTAATTTCCCTTTCTTTCCAAATCGAGATAAACCTCGCATCGGTGAAACCTTGAGGAAAACGTGATCTCCTTCCTGGAATTCCAAAGGTCTACGTCTTTTGTCTGCATAACTCTTTTGATGACTCTGAGCAGTCCTTAGTCTGTCTCTGATAACCTTTACTGCCTCAACTGACTGCTGAACCAACTCTGGACCTGTCACACTCCGTTCTCCTACCTCATTCCAGCACACTGGCGTTCTGCAAGCTCTACCATACAATGCCTCAAACGGTGCCATTCTAATGCTCTGGTGATAGCTGTTGTTGTACGCAAACTCGACCAGATGCAGCTGTTCGTCCCAACCCCCTTTGAAATCTATTACACATGCTCTCAACATGTCCTCGAGTGTCTGTATTGTCCTCTCTGACTGTCCATCTATCTACGGGTGATAAGCTGTACTAAACTGTAGTTTCGTTCCCAAGGCGGTCTGCAAACTCTTCCAAAAGTTGGAGGTAAATCTAGGGTCACGGTCCGAAGTGATAGTCACCGGCACTCCATGATAGCGTACTATCAGTCGCACATACAAGCCAGCCAACCTATCCAAGGCGAAATTCTTTCGCACGGCAATGAAGTGCGCAAACTTAGTCAACCTGTCTACCACGACCCAAATTGAATCATTGCCCCTCTGACTCCTTGGCAAACTTGTCACGAAGTCCATCGTGATATGCTCCCATTTCCACTCCGGGATCTCTAATGGTCGCAACAGTCCACCGGGCTTACAGTGTTGTGCCTTCACTTGTTGGCAAGTCAAGCACTTGGCCACATGCTTGGCCACATCCACTTTCATTCCATTCCACCAGTAATGCTGCGTAAGTTCTGATACATCTTCGTGCTGCCCGCGTGAATACTGTAGTTACTCCGGTGAGCTTCTGACAAAATTTCCTCCTTAAGTCCTTCATTGGGCACGCATAAACGTCCGCGAAACTTCAATGTCCCATCCTCGGACATTTGGAAGTCAGGTTTCCTCTTAGTTGCATCCAATTTTACAACCTTCTGGATATCGGGGTCCGTAGATTACTATCACATCAAAGTCATACATATCTAACACTACCAAGTCTAAACATTCATCTCTACCACCAATGTTTAACTTACAGTTCGAGCATCCTAACGAAATCAACACCTTATCCTTTATGGGTGTGGTAACATGCAGCATTACTCCTAACGGTTTCGATTCAATTTCAGCCAACTTAACAAACTGAACAGACACAAAGGAGTGCGACGCTCCCGGATCAAACAAGGCATAAGCAGCATAATCAAATAAAGAGACGGTACTTGTGATCACACCTGGAGCATCCTCTGCATCCCTTCGCTCCACAGCATCGACTCTTCCTTAAGCCGACGGTCTGTCCTGGTTATTCTACGGCGCTGCTCCAGCTGGAGGTCCTACCCGAGGTTGTTGTGGTTGGAATCGCGGTCCCACAGTCTGATTCGGACAATTCCTTATCTGATGACCCATCTGGCCACACTTAAAGCATGCCCCCATCCTACCAGGGCAAGGACCATTTCCATGCCTCCTGGCACAAGATCGACACACCATGCCAGATTGGTATGCCGGTTTCTCAAAGCTCTTCTTGACAGGCGGGACAAAAAGCCGATTTCCTTCCATTTGCCTCCTTCCAAAGTGGCGATTGTCCCTCGCAGACGCATACCGTGATCCAAATGCGGCAGCCCTCTCATTCATGTCTCGCTCAACAGCCTGAGCCCTCTCGTACATCTCGTTGTAATCCCTCAAGTTGAGGAGTATTAGCTGGCTGCGGAGTTCCGATTTCAGTCCGTCACGGAACCTCCTTGCTTTGTCTAGCGGGTACTCGAACATCCTTGGTGCAAACTTGGACAGTCTGGCAAACTCGGCCTCATACTGATCAACTGACATTTGGTTTTGACGAAGCCGTAGAAACTCCACCATCTTCCTTTCTTGTGCTGTCTCCGAGAAGTACTTCCCATTGAAGGCTTCTACAAAGGCTGTCCAGTTCGGAACTGTACCGACGGGAAAAGTCATTTCCTTAGTGGCCTCTCACCAATCATTTGCATTATCCTACAGCTGATACACTGCTAGGGTAACCTTCTCTTCCTCAGTGCACCCTAGAAGTGCAAAAGCTTTCCTTAGCTCTTCGATCCAATGAGAGGCAGCCTCCGGATCACTCTTTTCATCAAACTTAGACGGTTTCAACTTCAAGAACTGCTCCACCGGTTGGTGCATTTGACGATTCCCATCTCCATTTCCTTGATTTCCACCATTAGTTCCGTTAGCAGCAGTGGCGGCAGCCTCAGCAGCTTGAACGACAGCAGCAGCCCGTTCTTGAGCCTGCCCCCTCATCAAATTTCCAATTTCCTCCAAGGCTCTCAAAATTCCATTCATTCTAGGATCCTCCGCCCTTGGTCTTGCCCGCGAGCTAGAAGCTCCATCAGTTCCTCTACCCCTTCTGTTCATTCTCACCAGAATCTCACAAACTTAAACCTGCTATAATTCCGGCGAAGGAATTAGAGACCTAAGCCAACTACTCAAGTCTAGCACATCTAAGCAGCAGATCACAACAATCACCACAAAGCAAGCAACCACAAGATAAACAGTCATGAGTACTCAACCAGCACAGATCATTCTCTTACCTCTGCTCCAGCAGCACCTGCAACTTAGTACTACCAACCACAAGCACGAACTCACACAACATGCATAAGTCGTCTAATTCTAGCGAACCACTAAGGCCTCTCTATCTATTACCCTCAAAGCCATCATTCCTTATCACTCTAAGCTTCGACCAAACACAGATCGAGCTAACCTTGCTCTGATACCAATTCAACGTGGATGTCACGCCCCGCGTCCAAACGAGCACGCGACATCTCGAAACACATCGCTCCGGTCGAATATCATTGCGACATCCTAGGACAGTCGTCGACCCAGATCGATACTTAATCGCTTAGAAACGAACGCTAGCGGAAGCAAATGAAAACACCCAGACAAAATTCAAACAATAGGGTAAAGAAGAGAGACAGAAAAACAACCATCATATAAACATGCCAAGGTTCAAGATACAGACACGGACAACACCAGGGCCGCCGTCAACTACAAAAGGGTGCCATGGCCCACTAACCTATATCCACTACTAGGATATACCAAAAGGGGAGGAACACTATCCTAGTCTTCAACCCTCGCCATCACCAGACATCGGCTCTTCTTCAGGATCAGACTCCATAGGTTCCTCGATAGGGTCAAACTCCATTGGCTCCTCGGCATGCTCCAACTCCTCAAGCTCAGTGTCCGGGTCAGTAACTTCACCACCCCACGGCTCACACTCGGTGGGGTCCAACTCCATGGGATCACCCTGTTCATCCTCGTCATACGGTAGGCTGTAAACTTTAAGAGGTTCACCCCTCCCTTCTTCAGCTCGTTTAGCCCATGCCAAAAACACCTGACTCGTCCAAGTTCCATCTCCTAAGTCTATCCTCACGATACTAGAATGTCTATAGAACACCCTACCATCGCCCAATACATACTTCATCACTATACGGTCGATACGCCTCGGTATCCCAAAAAGCAGTGATGGAGCCATACTCAGGGACGGGGTTCTGAAAGGTGTGGGAATACAACAATGAGAATAAATCTCAGCAAGCTAACCCCTAAGCCTCGCTTAGGATAACGGTACCTTCAAGCCAACCTAATATGTAGTTGAAACCCATCTAAACTACCAGCTCAGCCACACCAGACAGTAAAACACAAGCCCACTAAACACCCCAAAGTTAAGTGTTTCCTCTAGAGTAATTCAAACCAACAAATCAATCAATCTAGCTTACAGCTCAATTTCAATGCACTCATCCATGCATAACAATAAGTTCATACTTATATAGCCAGAACGAAGAACGACCCGCGTTTAACGCCTCAAGTCCGGGCTACAACCCGCGTTTAACCCATCAGGTATGTAACCAACTGTCTCATTAGACATTATATCCCGCGTTTAACGCATCAGGATTAGCTCAACTCCCCGCGTCATAACGCATCAGGGTATTAACGACATGAATAACATAATCTTCATTTCTAAACATACCTCGCGTAAACACGTGTCAAGGCAAGAATTCATGCATTCAAAATATGCCAGCTAATTAGCTAATTACTCGAAAGCTAAGCATGGCATAAGTTCCACAATTGAACTAATTCCTTTCCAATACACTTATCAAGCAAGAACGAGCAAACAAGCCACAATTGGCACATTCGGGCTACATAGCTGAACACATATACACACGAGCACATTGCAACTCATCAATTTAAATCAATGGCCCAAGATCACCATCAAATCAGCCCCTACTTCTCATGTGCACAAAAGTTACTCGAATTAGTTCAAACTAAGCTATTTGCGAACACAAGTCGGTCTAAGTAATCCCGAACCTTCCAATTGATCCTCCAACCACTCTAAACCACAAGACAAGTCCCCAAGATCATCCTAAGCCTCAATCAAATTCAGATCAAGTGAACTCCTTCAAATGAATAGTGTTTCAAAAATTCACAACTATGTACATCAACCTCTAATATACCTAACTAACCATCCCTAATACTCAAGATCACTTTCCAAGCTTCCAAGATCATCAAAACCTATTTTCCTCATTCCCGGTTTTCTTCGATGAACAGTAACCCGATGCCCCAAAACTCACTAATTTCACTCCTAAACATGCTCATTAGTACTACATTAGCCTACACAAGGATTATGGGGTTTTCTTACTTGATCTAAGCTTGAAAAACCACCAAATGGACCCAAAATAGCCCCCTTTCCGTTCGCGGATGCACTCGGTGATTCCACAGCTGAATGGGCGGCGTCCGGCGGCTCAACGGCGGCGAGAAGGATGGCAAAGCTTGGCTGGACGCTGGTGAGGTTGTGGTTGGCCGGCGATGGCGGCACGGCGGCGCGGCGGCGATAGTTGGGCACACAAGGCCGACGGCCGAGAGGGAGAGAGTGAGATCTTTGGGTGAGAGGGAGAGAGTGTGAGGTGATAGAATGGCAAGAACACTCCTCTCTTGAACTTAGGCTTAGCTTGGGTGAGAGTTGGTCTTGGGATTTTTGG
This sequence comes from Lenwebbia sp. NSW1173648, assembly GCA_029784005.1. Classification (NCBI taxonomy): domain Eukaryota; kingdom Viridiplantae; phylum Streptophyta; class Magnoliopsida; order Myrtales; family Myrtaceae; genus Lenwebbia; species Lenwebbia sp. NSW1173648. The sequence continues at coordinate 20,170,882 of JARCGZ010000010.1, read as the reverse complement.
GGTTTTAATGGGCTAAAGATAAGGATTTCAAATCCTCTCCATTATTGGCTCTTGCAAATAAATGCTTGAAGGAAAACTGACGATCTGCAAATGTCGGTACTGATCGAGAATTTTGACACAGGTGATCCGTTTGGCTGGCCACTGATCTCTGAACTCAAGCGAGGTGACGTCCACAACATTAGTCATGAAATTCTTGATAATTCGATATCCAATTCCGGGATCTAATTCGCAGTCTACACCAGTCGATTGCGACTTTAAAATATCTCAAACTGACGGGCAGCTTTTAGGAGTTATGCGTATCGACCCGCGATTGGTCCACGTACTTAAATTCCTAGTTAGCCCTTCCCTTACGGTCAGTCATCTCAAGAGTGATCAATTCCGAGTGAGTTAAATCTAGAGTGCAATAACAAGAAATCCATTCATTCATGAATCCCAAAAATGGGTCGAATTTCAGAATGTCACAATGAGTGTAATCAAAGAGAGAGGAGAATGTTTTTAGGGTTTGAAAAGAGATTGTGGTAATTGAGGGAGGTGGCGGTTTGAGACCTTTCAAAAGTTGTGAAAAACTATAAAGCGGTTATTTTTGGAAATAAAATCAATTTAAAATAAAATCCAAAAATCAATCCAAAGAAACTAAATTATTCCAATCAATCAACGAGGCATATATTTAGAAATTAGAGAACGTAATTTAGAGAACGTACCTTGGATTCTTGCCTTACCAAAAATTTCTAAATATAAAGAGGTGTAAGATGAACTAACCTTGCTTCTGAAGTACTTTACTATAAATATGCTTCTGAACATAGGTTCTACAAATTTGCTTCTGAACTCTGCTTTTGAGCAGTTATGCTTTTGAGCGATTTAAAGTGACCTGTTCTCAATACATCTTAAGAAAAAGGATTAGTAATAGCTAATTCGTTTCGAATAAAATTGAAAATCTCTTTATCAAGAGGTTTGGTAAATATATCTGCAAGTTGATTTTTCGTATCAACATACTGAATGTAAACATTTCCATTCTGAACATGATCGCGAATAAAATGATGTTTGATCTCGATGTGCTTCGCCATTGAATGAAGAATAGGATTCTTGGTTAAATTTATGGCGCTTGTATTGTCACACCTGATCTCCACATTTGAATCGTCAACTCCATAGTTTCTTAGTTGTTGTTTTAACCATAGGATCTGAGCACAACAACTTCCAAGAGATACGTATTCTGCTTCTGTTGTACTAAGAGCAACTATACTTTGCTTTTTGGAATACCAGGAAATAAGCATATTTCCCATAAGTTGATAGGTTCCAAAAGTGCTTTTCTTGTCAATTTTACATCCGGTGATATCTGCATCTGAATATCCATTCAGAATGAAATCAGAATCTTTTGAATACCAAAGACCATAAGCTGGATATGTTCCGATATATTTGATAATTCTCTTGATTGCTGTAAGATGCGATTCTCTTGGACATGTCTGAAATCTTGCACATAAGCATACGATATATAGAATATCTGGCCTTGATGCAGTGAGATATAGAAGCGACTTAATCATACTGCGATATAACTTTTGATCAACTTCTTTTCCTTATTCATTTTTATCGAGTTTAGACGAATGAGACATTGGAGTTTCCGTCTTCTTGCAATTCTCTAGGCTAAATTTCTTGACAATTTCAAGAGCATATTTCTCTTGATGAATGAATATTCCTTTCTTGGTTTGCTGAATCTGAAGTCCAAGAAAGAACCTTAATTCTCCCATCATGCTCATTTCGAATTCATCTTGCATTACTTTAGAGAAATTCTTGCATAGATATTCATTAGAAGAGCAAAAAATAATATCATCAACGTAAATCTGAACAATAAGACTATCCTTACCCTACTTTTGAATAAAGAGAGTAGTGTCAATATTACCTTTAGTGAACTTTTGTTCAGATAGAAAGTTGTTTAACCTTTCATACCAGGTATGAGGTGCTTGCTTTAATCCATACAAAGCTTTCTTTAAGGAATATACGAGATCATTTCCTCTTGGTTCCTCAAAACTGGGTGGTTGCTCGACATAGACTTCTTCTTTGATGTAATCGTTCAGGAATGCACTTTTTACATCCATCTGAAAAGGTTTAAAGTCACTGTAACAAGCATAAGCAATAAGTAACCTTATGGCCTCTAACTTGGCAACTAGTGCGTAGGCTTCATCGTAATCTATTCTTTCTTCTTGTGAATATCCTTTTGCCACAAGTCTTGCTTTGTTTCAACCACCTTTCCTCTGTCGTCCATCTTGTTTCTGAACACCCATTTTGTTCCTATTACAGGACGATTTTTGGGTCTTGAAACGAGCTCCCAGACATTATTGATCTTGAATTGATGAAGTTCTTCTTGCATTGCATTGATCCAATTTTCATCAGTAAGAGCTTCTTTAATCCCTTTAGGCTCAATTTCAGAAACTACTGCTATATTGCTCATTGCTTCCTTGAATTTCGATCTGGTTTTGATTCCTTCATCCAAGCTCCCCATTATAAGTTCTTTGGGATGACTGGATTTATGTTTTCAATTTTTTTTTTGAATTTTTCGTCTTGAGCATCACTTGGATCATTAGATTCAGATGGTATCACTTCTGGTTCTTCTGCAATTTGTTGGCTTGTTTCTTGATTCTAAACTTCTTCAGAAGCATGATTCTCTTCTGAGTTTTCTTCTGGTTCTGAACTTTGATGGAGTGACGAAACTTGAACATATTCAGATTGATCATTCTGAATCTGAATATTTTCATCAAACTTGACATTCATTGATTCTTCAACAAATCGAGAGTTTTTGTTGTAGACTCTGTATGCTTTGCTCGTTGTTGAATATCCTAGAAATATTCATTCATCTGACTTCTCATCAAACTTACCAGCTCGATCATTTGTATTCTTCAGAATGAAGCATTTACAACCAAACACACGGAAGTATGCTAAATCTGGTTTTCTCTCTTTAAAAAGTTCATATGGGGTTTTATCAATGATTGGTGTTAAAGAAACACGGTTTAAAATGTAACATGCTATTGAGACAGCTTCTGCCCAAAATGTGATGCAGTTTTACTTTCGATCAAGAGAGTTCTCACCATTTTTTGTAGAGAACAATTTTTCCTCTCCACTACCCCCATTTTGTTAGGGTGTGTAAAGAGATGAAAAATTATGCTGAATTCCAAACTCATCACAAAAATAAAAAAAACTTTCGTTTTCAAACTCTCCCCCATGATCAGTTTTGATGCAGGAAATAGAGTAACCTTTCTCATTCTGAATCTTTTTAGAAAATTTGGAGAAAGATGAGAAAACATCATTTTTGTGCGCAAGAAATAAAACACATGTAAATCTTGAGTAATCATCAACTATAACAAGGCAGTATTTCTTACCTCCAAGACTTAGTGTTCTGTTAGGACCAAAGATATTCATATGAAGCAGCTGCAGAACACGTTCAGTTGATACACGATTAATAGATTTAAAAGAGCCTTTTACCTGTTTCCCAAGTGTGCAGGCTGAACAAAATTCTGATTTCTCAAACTTTGTTTGTGGTAAACCTCGAACCAGTTTCTTGGATGATAGCTTCGAAATGTATTTGATACTGATGTGGCCTAGCCTTAATAGAAATATGACACTTGATGTCTTCAGAATCAACGTTCAGAATGTAGATATTTCCATGACGTCAACCAATGAAGGTTTGATTTTTGTCTTTGCTAACACCTGAGCATTCAGAGTCTTGAAAGCAAATTTGATAACCAGAGTCACAGAGTTGACTTACTGAGATCAAATTCTATTTTAATCCTTTGACAAGAAAGACATTGTTGATCGTGAGATTTTCGATTTTTACGGTCCCTTGGCCAACCACTTTGCCTTTATTCTTTCCACCAAACGACACACTTCTACCATTGTAATTTGAAAGTTGAATGAAGTTTTCTGGTTCACCAGTAATGTGACTTGAACATCCATTGTCCAGAAACCATTTGTCTTTTCTCTTCCTTGGTACCAACAAGTAGAAAGTAACTTACTATTTCTTTGGTACCCCGATTTTCTTGAGTCTATCTGAGTTAGTCACAATAGATATATTTCTATTAACAGATCTCCAAATCATCATGCAATTATTTCTAACATAATTTCTAGCACCGCAGTTTTCACAATGCGTTGGACAAAAGGATTTTGTAAACTGTTTTTGGAAATGCCATTGATATGCAGATTTGGAAGGTTTATGGGAAATCCTGTCATTTGTTTTCGGAAATTTGTTTTTGAAATTAATATCCTTTTTTAAACCAAGACCAGATTTGTTACCATACGGAATTTGTCTGGAAATAATGTTTTCCAAGTTTTTTGAACTTTGGGAAAATTTCTTTGAAGTATTTTCAATCTTGGTTTTCAAGGAATCATTTTCTTTCAAGATAAAATCACGATTGTCCTTGATTTGATGAAATTCCTTTTGCAAAAACTCAATCTTGCCTTTTTTTAGAATCATTTTGTTGTTTCAAAGAGGAAACTTCCTTTTCCAAAATGGAAACCATTTTAAGAGCTTCTTTGTAATTCGAACATAAGTCATCAATGTATTCAGAAACTTCATCTGGTATTTCAGAAGGATATACCTCAACATCTGAATCTAAATCTGAATCTGACTTTGCCATGAGACATATGTTAGCATAGTCATCCACACTATCTTCAGAATCACTTAGAGTTTTTGCCTTCAATGCCTTTTTGTATTTCTCATACTTGATCTTGTCTTTCTTCAGAAGCGGGCAATTGGGTTTGATGTGTCCTGCTTTCTTACAATGGAAGAAAATTAGATCTTTGCCTTCCTGTTTGTCATTGCTCAATTGTCTCTGATCATTCTTTTTGAATGATTTCTTCCCTTTGAAGTTTCTTCCTCTTCGAGCCATCTTTCTGAATTTCTTCACCATAAGAGCAAGTTCTTCGTCGTCTTCATCTTCATCTTCTGAATCTAGCACTTCAAAATCAATTTCAGATTTTAAAGCAATAGACTTCTTACCTTTTTAATCTCTTGTTTTGTTGGCACGCTCAGTCTCATATGACTGTAAAGTTCCGACTAGTTCTTTAATAGATAGAGGTCTGATTGTTTGACATTCTTATATTGATAGCTTGATGTAATTCCATTCATTTATAAGTACTCGAAGGATCTTTCTGACTTGCATCGGTTTTGCTACAGGAGCGCATTGCCTTACAAGACCACTTGCTAGGATTTGAAACCTGTCAATCATTTCAGCAATTGATTCATCGGGCTTCATTTTGAATGCTTCGTAATCACTTAGCAGAATGCTAAGATTGGTTTCTTTCACTCTATCAGTTCCCTGGTATGTGACATGAAGTCTATCCCATATAGCTTTTGCTGAATCTTCTTCTGCAACTCGATTATATAGAGGAATGGATAATGCGCAGAAAAGTGCATGCATAGCTTTAGAATCGAGTCCTTATCTTTTTGCTCTTTCAGAATCTGACAGTGTTGCAGTAACATTTGTATTGTTGTTTCCTTCATTTCCAGTGGAAGGGGTTGCTGTTACAATAGGAACTACTCCATTGACAACAACATCCCACATCAGATCATCTGATGCCTTGAAAAACCACTTCATTTTGTTGCACTACATATTGTAGTCTTTCCCGTCAAAATAAGGTGGTTTGTTGCTGAAATGTGCATCACTGGCTCTTGTGAAATTATTGCTAGACATGATAGATCGTTAGCTCTGAAGTAAAACACTTCAAAATAATGAGCAACCAAGCTCTGATACCAATTATTGGATCTAGCAATATCACCTAAAGGGGGTGAATAGGTGATTCTGAACAATTTTGAATCTTAATGCGGAAATTAATAGGTTCAGAACATAAACTGAATAAGACCAGTTAAATAACGTGTAGATAAACTAAGCACAGCAAGAGGAGTTTAGGACACGCAATGTTTATAGTGGTTCGGCTTTAGCAAGCCTACGTCCACTCTCCCACGATGACAGCCGATCGGCTGGATTCCACTATGAGTTAATAAAAGGTTATAAGAGTTTTCTCTCTAATCACTCTTACAACAGAACCTCTCGAGAATAAGAATTTAAGCTCACAAGAACAAGAGAATGTAAATCTGAACAACTCAGTACTTTGGAATTTTTAAGTTCGTGAACTCTCTTCGTAACAGTCACCATTGATCTTCTTTTATACTCCTTCGACCTCGAACTAGCCGTTACCAAGGTCCTTCAAATGATCGCTCCTCAATCTCTGATTGGACGTCATCAATCCTGATTGACCGAGACTGTATATGGGAAGATCTAGTAACCATTGGAGTAGAGTCTGAACCCTTCAAATTCAGTCGCCCATACAACCAAATCTTCAGTTTCCATAAATAGAGTTCATCCAAATCTCCAAGATATCTTGTCCATGGAAGGTAATATCCAATCGATGATATTCTCCTGATTTGATTGGAAAATAATCCTGTCAATCAAATCTTACAAACTTTCATAAAGAGGCGCGGCCAAACAGGAAACCTGCCAAACATGGGTCTTCAGAATCTGGTAGTGAGATATTGCAGAATCTGAACGCTGTTCAGAAGCAGTCTTCTAAACCAAAAAGACTCTCTGAATCTGAACAGATTAGAATAGTGACACCGAGCTTCTGTAAAGTCCTTGCTGGTGTGTCATAGAAATCTTCTCGTGATAAGTCCTCAGAGGCAACAAAACCTCCTTCTGAAGTTTTCAGAGGCAACACAAACTTCCTTCTGAAGTCTTCAGAGGCAACACAATTCTCCATCTGAATACTAGACTTCAACTATCTCTGAAGCAAGTGTGCGACGACTACTCCTTGAGTCTGAACGCCAGTTTTGGAACATTATAAGCTTTTGTTCACATGCTCATTTCTGCAATAAAAAGTATTTGTATTAACCAGATTCTCACACAAGAAGGATAGTTTTGTTAGAATCAAAATATTCAGAGGGAAGGTTTTCTCAACAGAAAGAAATAAGTCGATTTGAGGGAAAAGAAACCTACACAAGAAGCCTAAAATAAAAGAGACATTGTTATTAATGGCATGATACATCTGACTACATAATGCAAAATGGATAGAAAAGATGAAGCCGACGACAAAAAATGACCTAGAGTTGATGTAACCATGAAGATCACCATGGCCATACCTTTGGTCTGATACGGAATTTTAATCTACAATCGAAGATTCCCTATTGTTGTGCACCGGAACTTTTTTTATAGGTAATAAAGGATTTTATTAAGATAAAAAATTCAAGTACGTCATAAATGTAAAAGAAATAAAGAAGTAAAGAAAAGCAGACAACATAGGAAAACATCCAAGACTCCGATAAGTCAGAGCAAGATATCGAAACCCGAATAAAAGATTATCAGATAGACGCAACCCGAGATCCTAAATCTTCTTGATTACCAAAGAGAGTCTACTGAACGTTATGCTCAGAGGTTACCACATGCTCATGGTGAAAGATGTCTCAGCAAGAATGAAACATCAACCAAAGAATACCAGTGATGCGGGCAGCATAGCAACACCCTGATTGACTGAAGTTTGAACCATTGGTGGTTTTTATAGAAGTATCTTTATCATATTGTGCTGTTGACAAAAAGGAGGAGATGTTTAATATGTAGATGAACTTATACTCTGTATGCTGAAATATAACTTATACATATTCAAAAGTGGTATCCAAAAGTGTCGTACATGTTCAGAAGCTAAAATGTTCTACAAACATTCAGAGACTCGGAATCTATTTCTTTCTCGAATCTAAATATTATTCTTGCTGTTACTTATTTAATGTATCATATAAGCTAGTCATACTTGTTACCTGTTACTATTTCTAATCTAATATTGATTTATCTGCAAAGATAGTTTTGTCATCATAAAAAAGGGGAAGATTTTGAGAAAACCTCTTAATTAATTTTGAAGTTGACAAAACAATCCATATTTTCCAGAATCTTATAAATGCGTAGAGATACTCTTTTACATATTGTTTCTTACTACAAGGAAAATGTCCTAACTCAGACGTATAGGATTTGAATCAATTAGGAATGCATAGGAATGTTTGTATACGATTTAAATCTGTAATTCAGACTCAGACGTTGACGCAAGAAGAGCTCAGACTCTGAGGAGTGTTTCAGAAGCAACATTCAGATTTATATATGAGATTAAGTCTCAAACTCTGATTGAGATATATTATCTTATCACAACGACTAGCAATCTGATTTAGATCTCGTTTTTGAGGATTATTAATCAAGAAGATTATTTTATCAAAGGCATAGTATTAGATTGAGGAAGAGAACACTTATTACCAAATGAAGAATTCTACTTTTGGAAATCCAGATTCAATTGTATGGGCGATTGGGGCAACTGGAGGTTCTAATCTTGTTTCTTAATGGCTACGAAATCCTGTCTATACAATCTTGTCCAACGGGTTATTGGAGAGTGATCCTCTAAAGACTTTCCAACAGCTAGATTGGAGGTGAAGGGGTATAAAAGGAGACTTCAACGTTGAAGAGGATATAAGAGTCCAGAATCTGAAATTCCAAAGTGCAAGAAAACTTCGACATTACTTGCTCATTCTTCATCTATACATTGCAATCTTTTAGAAGTTCTTGTTGGAGTGATTGAGTGTAAGACAGAGTGGTCTATCAACTCAAGGATTGTCACCAAGTTGTAATATCTGAACGTTTCAACAGTGAAATCTAGCTAATTGACTGTCAGCGTGAAGAAGTAGACGTATGATTGATCTAAGCCGAACCACTATAAGTTTTGTGTGCAGTTTCTCTATCCCTTAAACTCCTTTATATTATTCTTAATAGTAGAATTGTGCACAGTTAGACTCTGAAACTGGTTCAGATCCTTATTTTGATCAAATTTTGATTTGGTTCTGCACTAGGCTCTGAACTCGTTTGTTTAAATTTCACATTATTTTAAAACGTTTCTTGAAATCACCTATTCACTCCCGCCCCAACATGGTCAAGGTGACCTACATCCATGGGGAGAGAAGCAAAGAATTTCACTATAAATCAAGCGATACAACAGAGATTACAACCTCACTCGAGCCACTCAAACACCTCAGTGTTTCCTAAGCCAAATTACTCACGCAGTATTTAGCTCCGCAATTCTTCATGAAATAATCTCTCAATCTTACAAATGAATTAACAAATCTCACCGTAAGTTTTAATCTGCTTTAGCACTCTCAAATTTCTTTAGGATGTAATTCACAAACGTGTGCCCAATTGATAAAATTCACGATCTGCTGGAGAACTTCACCAAATCAATCGACAATTACCTCTGCACAGTAGCAGCGCTTCCTTTGGAGCCCTCGAGTGGCACACACAAATAGAGCCCTAGAAAATAATATATATCGATCGTGATAAAATTCATGATCTCCGAACAGTGAATAGACTGATGATATGTTTCTATTGTTTTGTCGATCGTGAAGGTTCGTGGGATATCCTCTTTTGATCTTACGAATTATGTCAACCTCACAGCAAGTAAAAACAAACTTCCTCAGCTTTTCCCAACACTACGGTTCAACTTATGAACGAACAAGATAAGATCCTCGTGTCACACTATGGCAAAATAAAAACTGAATACAAGGTTTCTGCACCATTCACGAACCACTTGCAGTTAAATTAACCTAAGAAATCCAGACAGAAAATGCCCTTTGCGGTTAATGTGTATTGGGAGCACTCTGAAAAATCAATCTCGGCTAGTGTTTTCAGCAATTCTTCTTCATGAAAGTCATGAGGTCCATTTAGAAAGAGCAAGCTTTTCTCCAGATATTATGCCAAATCATCGCATTCTACTAAGTTTGATTCGAATTATAGCTATACCTCACGGCCTCCAAGTTGGAATTGGTTGCGTTTGATTCCAACCGTACAACTTCATATGGATTGAAAAATCAACATTATTGAAGTACTGCAAATACTGCCAGTCTATGTATGGAAAATCATATTTCCAGAAGGCATGTGGTTATTCTTCTTGCTTATTCGACATGAACAGCCGGTATACGTAAAAGATACTTATCAAGTCAGAGATATATGTGAATAGCTCACTCACATACTTCGCATTTCTTATTTGCTCCTCCCTTCACTGGGAGCATTTGCACAATTCTTCTGCAACAGTTGAACACCGTATTAGCACAATCCATTGCAGCTTACAACAGTTGACAATGGTGGCTTCCCTCTCCAGAACTTCAAAGCAGGCCTGAACTTCCCCTGTTCACCCAATCAAAGAAACGGGCTGCTAGCCACCGAGCGATTAGTAGACGTTAAGGTTCTAAAATATCTGATACCACCTAGAAAGAAATAAGTTAATTCGAGGAAAGAGACACCGGCCAATAAGAATAAATTAAAGAAGACATTCCAATTAATAGCATGATACATCTCACTACATAATTGAAAATGGCCAGAAAAGATGAAGCCGACTACAGAAAATGACATAGAGTTGATGAAACCACGAAGATCACAATTACCATACCTTCGGTCTGGCACAGGATTTCAATCTACATTACGAAACTCCATATTGTTGTACAGCAGAACAAAGCAGTACCATCACATTTTTTTTTTTTGTCATATAGGATTCTATTAATGAAACAAAAAAAAAAAAATTGGAGTGCATCATAGATGTACAAGTTATGAAAGAAGAAAGCAAAAAACAAAGAAAAACATCACAATATTATGAGAAGTCAAAGCAAGATATCCTAACCCCGAATAAAAGAGTACAGGATATAAGCAAACCAAGATTCTAAACTTCTTGATAATGTAAAGAGGAGCCATAATTCTTGCAAGAACTACTGCAACATAATCGAATTAAGAATGAACATTACACTCAGCGGTTACCACATACCCATGACACAAGATGTCTTAGAAAGAAGGAAACATCAACAGAAAGAGCACCAGTAATGGGGGAAGCAGCACCTGATTAACTGGACTGAGAGTTCATAGATTGCTGTAACTCACGTTACTCTTAACACCTAGACCTCCTAACCTGTCAAGAATGGAACCCATGAAACACCGAATAGGAAGTAACAACAAATTTGAATAAGCGAGAAAATGACACCATAGGTGCCATTACTTTCGTGCGATACTCACTTGAGTGCTTTAACTTTATTTTCGATCACTTGTGTGCCATATGATTTTGCAATCGATCATTGGAGTGCCATAACTTTTTAAAATCAATTGAAAGTTATGACTACCAAAGTGAGCATCTTTTAAAAATTAAAATACTCTAGTGGTCGAAAAAAAAGTTATGACCCTCAAGTGAGCGTCGTACGAAAGTTATGGCACTTATGTCCATATCCCGTAAATAATCAGTAGTAGGTGTAGGGTATGTAGAAGGAAAAACCACGGAGATAATTTGGATAGGTATGAAAATTTAGGATTTGGAGACAGGCACTTTTTGAAAGAAGACAGCATTTTATTAAATAGGAATGCGTGGACGATTGATGTGAAAGTGCAAAGTGTTCTCTAAACATAAAACTCAATTATGTATTCAGTATTATGTAAAAGATTATTGAGTGAAAAGCGACGTATATTTTTGGTATCTTTTCTGTTCTATTTTGTCTGAGATAAGCAATGGAAGGAATTTATTTAATTAATCACTCCACCCATGACTCGAAAATTGGAACTCAGAGCCCAACGTCAGGCGACCACTTAGAAGTTAGAAGCCAGGAAGTTTTTTCACGTGAGATACGTTTGTTGAGTAGGTCCCTCCCAATTGGAGAGGCCAATGCAATGATGTATATCTGTAATATGTGTAGTAGGTGTGTAAAAGGAAAAAGAAAAAAAAAAAAAGAGGAAAGAAATCACGTGAGATCGTGATATGAAGCAAAGTGATCTTCTCACGTCGTTGAGGAAAGAAGATCGGGAGACAAATCAAAGTGAACTCCTCATATCATACAATTCCAATTGGGATTGCATTTTCTCCTATAAATAGGAGTTCTTCTAGGTGAAAGAGATATGAGAAAAGAGGTACAAGAATATCGTAGCGTAGCGGAAGAAACGATCATTTCTTCTTCCAAGAGAATTTTTCTTGAGTGAGTTATGTGGTTTGTGAGAGGTTTAGATCCACAAATTGAAGACAAGATATTTGTGTATATAGTGAGAGATCTGCCTTAGGGTGAAGTTGTATCACATTATTTACGATAGTGGAAGTTTCAAGTGGACTACAGTCCCATGGTTTTTCCCTTCACCTTGGAGGGTTTTCCATGTTAAAATTCTGGTGTTATTTATTATTCATCTTTATTTCTTTCTTCCAATATTTTATCATATTTAATTGTCATAGAAATACTAGTGGGAAAATTATCCGGGCATTCTCTGCAAATACCATTCATTTTTCCCAACGTGGTATTAGAGCGAGGTTGCTCTATATTTTATTTTTCTGTGCATAATTAAATGTACGAGAATTCTGGCAACATGATAAAATTGACCGCATTCAATTATGCGATCAGGAAACCAAAAATGGAGGATCTGTTGTTCATTAAAGACCTCTGGAAGCCGTTCGTGATACCTATGGAGAAACCCGATCCCATAGCGGAAGACCAACAGATAGCGTCTGATCCCATAGCGGAAGGTAAATCGACAGCGTCGGCCAGTGGCAAACCAATGACCAAGTCCGAAGGCAAGTGGATGGTGCTCAATCGAAAGTGCGCTGCTCAAATCCAGCAATGGATCAACAAGAGCATTTTCCAAAATTTTGCTAATGAACATGATGTTGGTGTTCTTTGGCAAAAATTGGAGAAAATGTACGCAATGACAACTACGCAAAATAAAGAAAATCACATGCGACGGCTCATGAATTTGAAATACAAAGATGGGAGCAGTGTCTCAGAACACATGAGCAAGTTTCAAGGTATAGTAGACCAACTCAACTCTATGAAGATGGCATTAGATGACGAGTTGCAGGCATTGCTGCTACTCAGCTCTTTGCCCAATAGTTGGGACACACTTGTTGTGTTAGTCAGCAACTCGGCTCCTGACAGCAAGCTTACCATGGACATGGTAAAAGACATAATGTTGAATGAAGAATCCCGGCGGAAATAGAGCGGATTCAACCCTGATTCTAAGGGTCTTTTCATTAATCGACAAGAAAATCAAGAATTGCGAGGGAGAAGCAAAAGTCGAAACTCTCGGAACCAGCAAAGAGGAAGATCCCAATCCTCCTTCAGATGGGACAAGAAATGCCATCATTGTGGCAAATTGGGACATTTCATCCAAGAATGCAAAAAACTAAAGGTAGAAAAATTCAGGAATCATAACATCAACAAAGGTGACGAGAACCAGACGAATGACACCACAAATATCACAGATGAGGTAATCATTATTCAAAGTGATGATTCCATTAATCTTGCATCCGAAGATTTGACATGGGTAGTTGACACCGGCGCATCCTACCATGTTATGGCTCGTCAAGATCTCTTCATATCTTATACCACCGACGACTTCGGTTTTGTATAGATGGGAAACGACAGTACGTCCAAAATTACTGGTATAAGTAATATTTATTTGGAGACTACTATTGGATGTAGGTTACTACTCAAAGATGTGAGACATGTTCCAGACATACATCTCAATCTTATATCTGCCGGCAAGCTCGATGATAAAGGCTGTAGCAATTCCTTTAGTGATGGGAAATGGAAACTAACTAAAGGTAATTTGGTGGTAGCCAAAGGAGAAAAGATTGGCTCTCTCTACATCACATAGGCCAAGCTGTGTAGAGGAGAGGTGAATGTAACGAGAAAAGGAGTCACCACCGAGTTATGGCATAAACGACTCAGACACATGAGTGAGAAAGGACTCAAGATTCTCACTAGAAATCAACTCTCACCCGGAATGAAAGGTACACTATTAAATACTTGTGTTAACTGCATTATGGGAAAACAACACAGAGTAGCATTCCATAATTCCCCACCATTTAGAAAAGTTGAAGTTCTAGATTTGATACACACTGATATATGTACAATGCAAACTAGAACACTTGGAGGTGCTCTCTATTTTGTAACATTTACCGATGACCACTCTAGAAAGGTGTGGCCATTTGCTTTGAAAACTAAAGATCAAGTGCAGGAAATCTTTAGGCAATTTCATATGAAGGTTGAAAGAGAAAGAGGCCGACGATTGAAGTGTGTATGCTCAGATAACGGTGGCGAGTACCGACGACCATTCGAGGATTATTGCAAAAGTTTCGAGATCAGACTGGAAAGTTCCATACCAAAAACACCTCAACACAACGATGTGGCAAAGCAGATAAACAGGATCATCTATGAAAGAATCGGATGCATGCTCTCTAATGCAAAGCTGCCAAACCACTTTTGGGGTGAGGCAATGAGGACGATGGTTGACTTAATCAACCTATCACCTTCAGCTCCACTTGATGGTGATGTACCGCAAAGTGTCTGGACATGCAAAGATGCTTCTTACGGCCACTTAAAGGTGTTCGGCTGCAGAGCATTTGTTCATATTCCCAGGGATGAGAGATCAAAGCTAGAAGGGAAATCAAAGCAATGTATCCTCTTGGGCTACGCTCATGAAGAATTTGGCTACAGACTTTGGGATCCCATCAACCAAAAAATAATCAAAAACAGGGACGTGGTTTTTCTTGAAGATCAGACAATCGAGGACTTTAAGAACATGAGAAATCTTAATCAACAGACGAATACCTTGTTGATCTTGGCCCAGTCGCTCCTCCCACCGATCCTAATAACAAGCAAGCTGAATCCAACATTAAAGGTGAGACTATTTCAACTAATCTTGAACCAATTGTTGAACAGTTCCCACCAAAACCTCAATTGAGGAGATCATCCCGTGAACGACAATCTAGTTGTAGATATTCTCCAAATGAGTATGTGATGCTCACTGACGAGGGAGAACCAAAGAGATACCAAGAAGCTGTGTTCCATGAGCACAAAGAGAAGTTGTTAAAAGCTATGCAAGAGGAAATGAAATCCTTAGACGAAAATCATACTTATGATTTAGTGAAATTACCACAAGGAAGAAAAGCTCTCAAGAAGAAGTGGGTCTTCAAACTAAAGACTGAAGAAGGTAACTCACAACCACGATACAAAGCAAGGTTGGTTGTGAAGAGATTCGCTCAGAAGAAAAGTATCGACTTCGAAGAGATATTTTCACCGGCGGTTAAAATGTCCTCTATCCGAGTTGTTCTTGACTTGATAGCAAGCTTGGACCTAGAGGTCGAACAACTTGACGTGAAGACTGCATTTTTACATGGAGATCTTCATGAGGAGATTTACATGGATCAACCGGAAGGTTTCAAAATCAAAGGCAAAGAGAATCTTGTGTGTAGACTGGGGAAGAGTATTTACGGGCTCAAACAGGCACCAAGATAGTGGTGCACAAAGTTTGATTCATCCATGGTAGAAAATGGGTTCAAAAAAACCACCGCTGATTACTACGTGTTCGTCAAGAAATTTACTGATGGTAACTTTCTCATTCTTTTGCTTTATGTTGATGACATGCTAATTGTTGGCCAAGATAAAAGCAAGATCAGCAACTTAAAGAAGGAATTGAGCAAGGCCTTTGTGATGAAGGAATTGGGACCCGCAAAAAAAATTCTT
This sequence comes from Lenwebbia sp. NSW1173648, assembly GCA_029784005.1. Taxonomy (NCBI): domain Eukaryota; kingdom Viridiplantae; phylum Streptophyta; class Magnoliopsida; order Myrtales; family Myrtaceae; genus Lenwebbia; species Lenwebbia sp. NSW1173648. The sequence goes on along the minus strand of JARCGZ010000010.1, from coordinate 20,155,338 downwards.
GTGATGGAAATATTCCAAGACAGACAGAACCGTAAACTCTAGTTATCTCAAGAACGGTATGTGTTAGGAAAAACCTCTAATTGATTTTGAAGTTGACAAAACAATCCATGATCTCTTATATCTGAGTTAATGCAATGAAATACTTTTTTTGCAGATTATCCAAAGGTGTGGGTTACACAGGATTTAATCTGGCAGAAAAGGCTCAGATAAAGTTTTGAGGGACTCAGACGCTGTATGGAGCTCATACGTTGGAATGATGCTCAAGCTCTGATAGAGTGTTTCATGTACAATGACCAGAATATCTAGAGATGTCTTAGAGATGATTTAATCGATTTGTTACATTATCACAATGGCCAGAAAATCGAGCTGGATCGTTCTTGAAGATTCTCAATCATGAAGATCAATCAAGGACGCGGATTAAGGGAGACAAGCGCAACTTACCAAATGAAGAACTCAATCTATGGAAACCCAGGATCATGATTGTACGTGCGATTTGATCCAACGGGGGATTCTTTCCTTTATCAACCTCAACGGCTAAGAGATCTTTTTTTTATACAGTTTCGTTTAAACATGAAGTTTGAAGAGCAATCCTTGGGCGCCTTGCAATGGGTAGTTGGAAGTGGAGGAGTATAAAAAGGAGTCTCAAAGTCGAAAAACAGAGAGCACAAGAAAGCAGAATTCTAAATTCCAAGATCAAAGAGCTATATATTCTTTACACACCTTGATCCAAACACTGTATTACTTAGAGGTGTGCATTCTAGTGTGAGAGTTAGGCGGGAAGTCTTTCTACTCAAGAGCTATCACTAAGTTGTAACCTTTGAGCTATTTACTAGTGAAATCCAGCCGATTGGCTGCCAGCGTGAAGAAGTAGACGTAGGCTTAAACCAAAGCCAAACTACTATAAATCCTTATGCAGTTTCTCTATCCCTTGATCTTTTTGTTTAAATTTTGTGATAGTAGAACTGTGCTCGCCGTTGATTCTGAAAGTATCTTAGATCTTACTTGTATTGATCATATGAGAGATAAGCTTTGAGCTTATTCGTTTATATTTTCGCATTGATTTACAAAATTCCTTAGAATCACCTAGTCACCCCCTTTAGGTGACACCACTAGCTACGACAATTGGTATCAGAGCTTGGTGCTCATATTTTTATTGAAGTGCTATTACTTCTGAGCTAACGAACTCTATGGCTAGCAACTTTATTCCAACTTGGATTGAAGGAGGAAGCAACAATAGGCCACCATACTTTGATAGAAGGATTACAGTGATTGGAAAAATAAATTCAAGGCATTCATCATATGCCAAGATCCGCAGATCTGGGATGTTGTTCAAAGAGGCGTTGATCCCGCTGCAAACGCAAGAGCCAATGCAAATTCAAATGCAGGGGATAAAAACACCAATAACAACAACACTACTCCCATTACAACACTATCTGCAACCAAACTAGCGAAGAGAGACGCACTTGATGCCAAAGCTATTTATTCATTTTACAGTGCATTGTCTCCCACTAATACAAATGTATTGCAGATTATCCTTCTTCTAAAGTAATTTGGAACAAGCTCCACGCAACCTATGAGGGAACGGACAGGGTCAAGGAGACAAAGATCGACATTCGTCTCGGCCAGTACGAGGCATTAAAAAGAAGCCCAACGAAATCGTGAAAGAGATGTTTGATAGATTCACCGAAATAATGAATGGTCTCACCTACCATGGGTAACCAGTTTCAAGACCAGTGATGGTCAACAAACTTCTGAGAGGTCTCACAAAGGATTGGGACAATATTAAGACGTCCATCCGAGAGACTCAGAGGATCATGCCACTGTCCATGGATGAACTCATTGGAACACTCCAATCCTATGAAGACGAAAGAATCAACGAAGAAGCTCATACGAAAGGTAAAAAATCCATTGCTTTGAAATCTAACGATGACTCTGATGTTTCAGATTCTGAAGATGAAGACGATGAGGAATTAGCACTCATGGTCAAAAGATTTAGAAGACTAGCTACAAAGGGCAGAAACTTCAAAGGAAAAAGGGATCTTAGACGATATGATGAGAGGAGATCAATTGAGACCAAAGAAGACAACAAGGACATAATTTGTTTCGAGTGCAAAAGGAAAGGGCATATCAAGCCCAACTGCCATCTCCTAAAGAAGAAAGGAAGGGATGAAAAATCCAAGAAAGCTCTGAAGGCTGAAACCTGGAGCGATACAGAATGCGAAAGTGCTGAGGAATACGCCAACATCTATTTAATGGCTAACTCAGATTCTGAGGAAGAATATGAGGTAACTCATTCTGAAATTCCTTCTGAGGTGTCTGAATATATTGAGGAATTATGCTCAAATTATAGAATTTCTATTAAAAGGATTTCCGAGTTGAAAAATGAAGTCTCCTGTTTAAAACAAAATGATGTTTCTCAAAAGGATAAAATAAATTTTCCTCAAAATGAGTTTTCTCAAATCAAGGAAAAATCTGATTCGGTTTCAAAGAAAAATACAACTTAACAAACCGAGAACGATTCTTTGAAAAAGGAAAACGTTTCCCTAAAAAAAAATTCAGATATTAATAAATAGATTTTCGCAAGTTCAAAAAATCTAGAGCATATTCTTTCCATACAAGTTCCATATTACAACAAGTCTAGGCTTGGTCTTCAAAAGGAAAATGATTTGAAAAATGATTTTCCTAAAGTAAAAGAAACACTCAAGAGAAAACCTTCAAAACGCACTTACAAATCTCACTTTCAAAAACAATTTGTAAGATCTGAGGGACAATTTTTTTAAATGCTCGAATTGTGGCAATCCTAAACACTCTCTAAATTATTTTCCTAAAGTCTTGAGGAATACAAGAGATATTTTGAGATACAAAAAATCCTCTAACTCGAAAGGACCCAAACAGATTTGGGTACCAAAGAAAGCTTGAATGCTTTTGATGTTTGCAAGTATCAACAAGACGAAGAAATAAATGGTACCTCGATAGTGGTTGTTCGAGATATCTGACTGGAGATTCGAAAGGATTGATAAATCTTTCAAATTTTGATGGAGGAAGTGTTTCCTTTGGTGGAAACAATAAAGGAAAGATTGTAGGCAAAGGAACTATGAAAATTGGAAACCTCTTCATCAACGACGTGTCTTTGGTTAAGGGTTTGAATTTCAATCTCATAAGTATTAGTCAATTATGTGATATTGGATACAAAATCTCTTTTGTGGAAGATAAGTGTTCAGGTATCAACAAAGACAAAAAGAGTTCCTTCACAGGACAAAGACATGGAAACATGTATTTTCTGGACACATCATTTGAGGATATCCAATGTCTAGTATCCATCAAGGATGACTCAGACCTTTGGCACAGAAAGCTGGGACACATAAGCTACAAGCAGATCTCAAAGCTCTCAACCAAAAAGCTTGTGAAACGACACCTAGATGTTAGATACGAGAAAACCAACTTGTGTAACGCTTGCACACTTGGGAAACAGGTTAGAAATTCTTACAAATCTATAAATCAAGTTTCTACTAATCGTGCTTTGCAGCTACTACACATGGATATCTTTGGACCCACACGAACACAAAGCATTAGAGGTAAAAAGTATTGTCAGGTAATAGTAGATAATTATACTAGATTTACCTGGGTGTTCTTTCTTGCTCACAAAAATGATGCATTCTCACATTTTGAAAGTTTTACAAAGAAAGCTCAAAATGAAAAAGGTTATTCTATTTCATGCATTAAAACAAATTATGAGGGAGAATTTGAAAATCAAATATTTGCAGATTTTTGTGACCAAAATGGTTTTCAACATAATTTCTCTTCTCCTTACACTACTTAACAAAATGGGGTAGTTGAAAGGAAAAACCATTCCTTACAGGAAATGGCTCGAACTCTTCTAATTGAAAGCAAAGCCCCTTCTTATTTTTGGGCAGAAGCCGTTTCAATTGCATGTTATATCATAAATCGTGTTTTCCTGAGACCATTGCTTGAGAAAACCCCCTACGAGCTTTACAAAGGCAGAAAACCAAATACTTTTACTTTCATGTATTTTGCTGTAAATGCTTTATTCTAAAAAATTCCAATGATCATCCGGGTAAGTTTGATGAAAGATCAGATAAGGGAATATTTCTTGGATATTCCACTTCAAGCAAAGCATACAGAGTCTTCAACAAGAACTTAGGAACAATTGAAGAATCGATGAATGTGAGATTTGAAGATGGAAAAGAAGCTCGAAAGTTAGGCGCTGAAATCACCATATCATCTGAGCAGACTCCAACATATGAGGACATAACATCAGCTGAAGATACTCAGAACGATGAAGATACCCAGACAATTGAATCTTCTGAGGATGTAAACTAGGATGCTTCTCCAGAGGATAAACAAGATGACAAACTCAACAAAAACTGGAAGCAAAAATCTAGTCATCCAACAGATCTTGTCATTGGAAACATAGAAGATGGGGTCAAGACCAGATCAAAATTCAACAATGCCATAAATGCCTTTGCACTTGTATCTAAGATTAAACCAAAAGGAATTGAAGAGGTTCTTGTAGATGAAAGTTGGATAGAAGCAATGTAACAAGAGCTACATCAATTCAAACTCAGTGAAGTTTGGGAATTAGTTCCCAGACCTAAAGATCATCCAAATATTGAAACTAAATGGGTGTTTAGAAACAAGTTGGATGACAAGGACAAGGTAACAAGAAACAAGGTAAGACTCGTAGCAAAGGGATACTCTCAAGAAGAGGGGATCGACTACGATGAAACATATGCTCCCGTAGCAAGGCTGGAATCAATAAGATTACTCCTAGCCTATGCGTTCTACAATGACTTCAAGCTATATCAGATGGATGTCAAGAGCGCATTCCTGAATGGCTACATCAAAGAAGAAGTATATGTGCAACAACACCTAGGATTTGAATATCCAAAAAGCTCAAAACATATCTACAAACTCAAGAAAGCTCTATATGGACTTAAGCAAGCTCCACGAGCCTAGTATGAAAGTTGAGTAATTTCCTTGTCGAAAAAGGGTTTGAAAAAGGTAAGGTAGACACAACCCTATTTATCAAAAAGGAAGGTAAAGATATCCTACTCAGTCAGATATATGTTGATGATATCATATTTGGTTCTTCTAATGAAAAACTTTGCGAAGATTTCTCTCAGATCATGCAAAGTGAATTTGAAATGAGTATGATGGGAGAACCCACCTTTTTCCTTGGACTTCAAGTGAATCAAACTGAACAAGGAATCTTCATACATCAAGAGAAGTATGCGAATGAAATCATGAAGAAATTTGGTCATGAAAATTGTAAGAAAACTATATCACCAATGTTTTCTTCATCCAAGCTAGACAATGATGAACAGGGCAAACAGGTTGATCAGAAGCTATATAGAAGCATGATTGGTTCATTATTATATCTCATTGCTTCTAGACCTGACATTATTTTTAGTGTATGCATGTGTGCGAGATTCCAATCAGATCCAAAGAAATCACACCTCTCAGCAATAAAGAGGATTATTAAATATGTTGGAACCAATCCTAACCTAGGATTATGGTATCCAAAGACCTTAGACTTTACTTTATGTGGCTACTCAGATACTGATCTTACCGGATGTAAGTTAGACAGGAAAAGCACCTCGGGAACGTGTTAACTTCTGGGATCTATGCCAGTGTCTTAGCACTCAAAGAAACAAAACATTGTGGCACTATCAACTGCGGAAGCTGAATATGTAGCCTCGGAAAGTTGCTGTGCTCAGATCTTGTGGATGACGCAACAATTGAGGGACTTTAGGGTTGAAGACTCAAACGTGGAAATCAAGTGTGACACACCAATGCAATCAACCTCACAAAAAATCCAATTCTGCACTCTCAATCTAAGTATATTGAAATTAAGCATCATTTCATTCGTGATCATGTGCATAATGGTGATGTTAATATTTAATTTGTTGACTCAAAGCATCAATTAGCTGATATATTCACGAAGCCATTAGAAAACAATTCTTTTGAATATATTAGATAAGAATTGGGTATTACTATTATGCCTGCTTGAGTTGTCTTCAAAATAGGTTAAATCTGCTTCTGAGCAAAATGCAACGTCTGACAAAGTTCAAAGCAAAGACTCAGAACGTACTCAACATCTGAAGATGATATCTGCTTCAAAGAGAAAAAGCATCATCTAAGGGGATACAAATGCTTAAATGAAACCTCTGAACTAAAGGATCATCTGAGGAGTTTTTCATCATCTGAAGGATATCTACATCAGGTTTGATCGTTCAAACTTTTGGCGCGTAAGTAGTTATTTTTGGCAAGAAATAATGTACGCACAATCTCAATCTTTTCTAAATTCTGTGAAATATTGTGATTGTTGTGATTACTTTGATTAAACTGATTGAATATTTCTTTTCCAAAAATGACTTTTCATATCCTTTCAAAAATATCTTATTTTTGGAAATTGGATTTCAAATTGTCTCGGAAGGGTTTTCAATTTTGGCTAAGAAAAAAGGTTCAAAATGAACAGTCGTTTCTTCTTTTAAACCTTATTACTTAAACCTCTTTGCAAAATCACTTGATCAATCATCCCTTTCAGAAAAACTCTAAAATCAAGCACTCTTTCTTTCGATTCTCTTCCTGAATTCATCTCCCTCGAAAACTCCTATCAAGTTCTGGTTCAAAATCATCCATGGCACCCAAAAATTCAACCTTAGCGAAGAAACCTACCAAGGGCACCCGTCGCTCGGGCCGTTTGGAACTGCGAGGTCCTAGGGAACCGATTGACGCCCCCACTCATTATGAACTCTCAAGTTCTTTGGATGAAGATAGTGAAGAACAAAGGACTAAGGAAAACACCAATGCTGCTCAACCATAGTCTACATCTGAAACCTCTTGTTGACACCTAAATTTTGATTTTCTTTTAACATTTGTCTAGCATAAAAAATGAGGATTAACTTTAGTTCTCACCAAAAATAATTAATTTATTTTTTCTCATTAATTTTAGCATTCATTCATCTATTTGCATTGCATTGGACTGGCGATGGGAAAATGGACCGAAATTGACACACGGATGGGCCAAAACACGTTGAAAATTTCATCCACTTAGGGAGCATGGTTTGGCCGAATTTCATGAATAGATTGGGCCTTAATTGGTTGAAGTAATTATGAATTAGCCCGTCAAAGCTCAATTAGAAAAAGCATTGAAGTTACAAGGCTAGAACCAAAGCCCGGTTAATTAAGCTAGGTCTTCCGATATAAAGCTTACTCTTGCCTCATAATAGGGGAGGCCACAAATTTCAGAATACATGGCCAAGAGGATGGAGGATACATGGCGCAAAAAGTAAGAGCTCGGGTGAGAGAGTTGAGAGATACGTGAGAAACACCGAGGAGAGAGAGACGAGCACAGTAGAAAGGGGGAGAGAGATTTCTTGGTCTTCCATATGGATTAAACGTGAAAGAAGACTTCACAGAGAAGTACGAAGAAGGACTTCCACTCTTTCTTCTCCTCCACCGCTTCACCAGCAACGCAGGGATTTTGAAGGATTGTCCACGACGATCTACGTGTCCCACGAATTTCCATGGAGGCTCAATCGCGATCACGGCTTTTCTAGAGCACTTCCATATTCAACAAAATTGCATCTCACCCGTGTTGTGACGCCGATCGTTTCAGTCGAGCAACACCTACCGAGAAATCAGCTTCTCCCACGTTGAAGATAAGAGGTCCTCAGTCCAAGAGGTGAGTTTTGTCGTTTCTTTTTCTCACTAACTGTGGTTGAGAATATGCAGTCAGGGAAAGCCATAGACGTGAAGCACGGAGAGAAAAGAGCCACAAAAGGAAATTCTTTTGTTTTTCCCAGGAGATGATGCAAGCAACACAAAAGAAAATTCTTTTGTTTTTTCCCTGGCGATGACGCAAACAACACTGAAGGAACTTTGGCCTTTTGTTACACCAATAAAACCAGTTTTGGAGTCCTTCAAACGAAGCATTCCGAAATCGACACTTCCTGTGGTAGAACAGCACCGCTCTTCACTTCCTTGCCAGCTGGTCCGATCTCAATCCGTAGCATCAAATTTGGAAACGAGAATATTGCATATTGCGTAGTATTCGAAAAAAGGGGTTGATTCCAAAGGAAGAGATCTACTACGCGCTCAAAATTTGGAGAGCATTCGGTCAACGATGGAAGCGGTGAGACTTGTCATTGAGAAGTATGATCGTGGAGTTGGTCCAGATGGTCCAAGCCATTGAGCAGGGGCAGAAGATTCAAAGAGAGAGAAAAGGCGCACACACAAAAAAAGCTAAAAAATCTGTCCTTCTCTTGGGTCTGAGCACAACGAATAACAGGGCAGCAAGTACCAAATTATTTTTTCCCATTTTGCTTTATCCTTTTGGCAGGTTGTTGGTCAAACTAGCCGCACCGTGAAGTAATTCCCCTTCATGCTTGTCCAGTAGATTCATTAGCCACAAATTCTTCCTATGACCAATCGACCAGCGAAGCGTTGCCCGTGAGTCCCAAGTCGAGACCACCTTGCTCAAGACATCATCGGACACCACGTTGGTCGACAACCACGAGCCGTGCCAAGCTGTCCTTAGGCGCGCGCAAACTTCCTAGCCGATCGGTCCTACTAGCCTCATGCGTTCATCAAGCTTTGGTTAGAATTGTCGAATTAGGTAATGTCTCTATCTCATAATATTCTAAGAATATTTGTTTGGTTGGAATATTTGATGGATATTGATGATTCCTAAGATAGATTGAATTTTCCTAACTTGAATTTTTTAATCTAGAACAATCCATGATATCCTGAAACATGTTTCCCGAATTTTTGAGCTTATCTGACATATCTTCTGAATTTTTTGCATATCTTGTCTCTTAATTTGGATATTGTGCATATCTTTAAATTTCGAAGCATATCTTTAAACGTTTGGTCATTGTCTGAAGATATTGAAGAATCCAAGAGATAATTTTTTTAAGATAATAATCTCTGGTGGATAAGATTGTTTTGAATCGGAAATATTCTTTCTTAAGTTGAAAGTTATCTGGAGATTTTTTTTTTCCAAAAAAACTTAAGGATAGTTTTCTAAAATTCAAAAGAATGAGAACCGTGGTGGATAAGATGTGATCATCTAAAATTTTCGGTTTCATGTGATCTTGATTGGATATTGTCCGTCTTGTGGATAAGTTTGCCTTGACTGAAAGATACCTTTTTTTAATTTGGAATTATCTGAAATATTTTTAAATCTCATGAGATGATTTCTGAATTTGAAGAGATGTGATCCAAGGACAGATAGGGAAAGTGGCCCCATCTCATATTTTCGGCCATCCTTAGTATTTTTCGAAAAATTATAAGGTGGTTGATTTTTTAGTTTTTATTTGGTCATGTTTGTTTAGTCATTTCTATACTGTAAAGTTTACACATTTATAAAAAAACGTGCCCATAATATATGCTCCATTGTGCCTTGTCCCTTTGGAAAAATAAATTATATTTCCCTAGCCATGATCTTATGGAATGGGATTATAATTTATATAGAATTTCGTGGTCCGTACTTTGTATTAAGGGATGATGTTATTCTATACTGTATTCGCTTACTAACTCGAATCTAAGAGTACGTTGCGAATAAATTCCCTCCGACCCTAATCTTTGGGTACAACCTTTGCATTTCATCTTTCGTTTAATTAAATAAAAAATCTCAAAAAAGAATAACTCTCATTTTTCTATAGTTAATCATGTCAGAAGTCCGTTTTTATGTTATAAATATCATCTAATATAAGTTAAGATTTTGAGAAATCATTTTCTTAAGTTAAATCAAATTATATCACATTTTAAGGCATGTTTTTATAATGGTTGTCATTTAATCCGAAAATACAAAAAAAAAAATCATTTTCTTTAGTATCATATGGTCCATTCCATTTTTCTAAATCATTCAATTCACATCATTCAATCAAAAGATATTTTTCATGAAATTTGGTACCGAAAGGGCATTAATATTTCCAAATTAATGTAACCAAGTCTCCGGACTTATTTTCTCTAGTTCATAGAAATAAATTAATTCTCCCGTTAATTTATTTATGTGTCTAATCGGCCTACCAAGAAAGCGATTAGTGGTGGCTCCAATTTAATAATTTCATGAATTGAACCTAAGTTACGATTCGGTAGGACTTGGGAGGGTCCGAATTAGGTTAGTTAATTTAATTAACCTGATAATCCGTTAACCTAAGGTTTTCTAACTTTTAGGTCGCAACACCTCTGCTGAAGCCAAGGCTCGTAAAATGCAAGAGCTAATTCATCACCTTGGAAGTAAGGTAATTGTTCCTGCTAAACAGACTGATCCTCCTTCCGAAACCAAAATTATGTTGGCTAGGAAAATTACTCTTATTGTTCGTAGTATGAGAGTTCAGAGGAATAGTGAAGAAACCATCAAATTCCTAATTAGACAAAATGGATTTCGAGATGAAGCAGAATTACAAAGACTGGATGTTATATTAACTGAGAGGGAATTTAAGGAAGCTGCAAAATTAGCCAAATGAAGAAAACATGGCAAATATTCTGAAATCTGAGAAAGGAAAGGAGAAGGGAGGAAAATCCTCTAAGACTAAAGATTGTTCATCACAAGCTGAGAAAGTTGACTCACAAACTGAATTTGTGAGAGATGAAGATGATGAGAAATTGTATTTGCATTTTAAAGGTATGAAAAAGAAGTTTGTACCGAGACAAGATGAGGAGAGCTGTTTATTCAGATCCAATGATCACCAAGAATTCTTCAGGTCTTTACTTGCTAGAACTTGCATGCCCAGTAGACCTATTGATTTTGATTACTTTGAAAATGCTGGTTTGCATATTCTTCCATTATTGTCAAATCTGCACCTTCAAAATCTGTGTACTCTAAATGCCCCATGTTATTCTGAGTTAACTGCATACTTTTATTCAAACTTCTCTATGCCCAGTAAAGATCATATTCAGTTCTCTTTCTTTGGGCACAATCTCATTCTGAGTGCTTCAGAACTTGGAGAGATTCTAAGTTCTGAGCTGTCTGTTTTCAACACTATTCCCATATCAGATGAGAAAGTTTATAAAATTCTGTCCGGTAATCCTCATCTCGATAGAGACAACAAGGCTCATGTTGTCCACAATCATTTCCCTTTGAAATGTATTGTCCTGCATAATAGCAAACCGTGCCTCGCTTTGAAGTCAAAATCATCTAGGCTATACTTAATGGCAAACCTCTTTCCCTTCCTCACATTGTATTCCTGCATATGTGCAGAACTATCAGGAAGAATAAGGGACAGTTGCCCTATGGCTCTCTAATCACCAGGATTTTTGAGTATCTTAAGGTTGATGTACTTGACAGTCTCAGGTCTCTACAACTTCCTCAAAGTTGCACTAGTGAAGCAACGGTGAATAAGATGGGATACAAATTTATAGATGGACAATGGAGAGACAGAAGGAAAGACATAATTTTGGTTGATCTTCCTGGAGCAACTACAGCAGAAACAGTAGAAACAACGGAAGCAACTGAATCTGAATCCTCACCTGCAGAAACAACATCTACAGAAGCTTCACACTCTGAACAGCCAACAAAACCTTCACAAACACAGTCTTCTGAATCCACTCATAAAAGAAGGCTGAAAATGTCAGCTCACAAGTCTGTGAAACCCAGACAAAAGAGAAGACTTTCTCAGAGGTTACTTGATAGGACCCTTGATGATTCTGAAATGGATATGTCTGAGGAATCCCTAACAAGTGACTCAGATGAAGAGCAAGATAGCTTTGATGAGCTCAGATGGAACTATCATGAGCAAAAGATAGCTGCTGCAAAAGCTGACTCAAAAAGAATGATAATGGAGGATAAACAGATTGAAGAGGATATTCAGAATCTTGTTAGAACTGCAGTTGAAGATGCTGTTGTAGCTCAGATAGAACAGCAAGAGAGAGAATATGCAGAAAGAGAACAAAATCCACAAGATGTGGATATTGATCTGGATGAGCATATTAATATTCAATTTGTCCTAGATAAGGACAAAAAGAAAGGTGAACCGTCTGAGATCACAGAGCTTGTTGAACAGCTAGAAGATCAGATGGATACTCAGAAGGTTACTCAGATGATGGCACATATTTAGGGGGAGCAAACCGGACAGATGGATGTTGAAACTGCAGCTGCTGCAGAAGAAAGCCCACTCAAAACTGCTTCAGATCCTAATCTTCAAGATACTCCAATGTTAACAACTGAGAAACAAGCTAAAACTCAACGGGAGTCATCTCAGAATGTTGGAATTCAGACTGAAGATGAAATGGATAATGCTACAGAATCTGAGATACTTAAAGAGATCCTGTGACGTCCCAGTCCGCCACACTTCAAGGCTTACTAACCACGCTCTCTTCTTTAATCTTTCGTTATACGATGGTGCATGCGGAAGACTAAGTAAAAATCAAACAAGGCGGCCATACAAAACACAAGTGCATGATAAAAGTACCAACGGCAGGCATGCCTATAAAAGGGTATGGCCTATTCAAGGGTTTCACTACATGTATCTCATGCAGTAACAACAAAACACTCACGTCACAAAACATTCGGTTTTATTTGTGTAGAATTCGTTAACTAGTTTTTTACAAAAGTTCAAAGACTCTAGGAGAGTAGCAAAATACGATAACTACTCCCGGCATAACGGTACTAACTTCAACCTCAAACGCCATTCCTATCTTTCATAGTGTCACACCGGCTTCGTCCTTGCTATGGATCTGAAAAATGTTATATCCACGGGGGTGAGCCGAAGCTCCGCAAGTAAAATCACTAGGTTGAACCACTAATCTTGCTATAAAATCGTATGATTGGAGGAAAAGTTCACCAATATCAGATCCACGTTCACAAAGTCATAAAGTCTCAGAAAACATACCATATTGAAGTCATCACAACTAAGCTTATCACAATCAAGATCATCGCAACCAGAATTGATCGGTGCTTAACACTCACAATGTCGAACCATAGATAGGCTAGTAGTAAGGTCTAGAAATCTACTTGCCTCGATTATTCGAGAAAACGACGTAGAAACGACGAACGAATGATCTTGGATTTTCCTTTCCTTCTTGGTTTGGGCGTGCGACTCAACTCGGGCAGCATCACGACCTTCAAGCCGGCACATGTTGGGCAAGGCAAGGGGCACGGCTAAACAAGCTTATAGCCGGCCGAATAAGAGAGAGAGAGAGAGAGAATAGGGCATGCGTGACACGTGGCACCGCCTTGCCATGATGTGACACGTGGTAGCCCGTGTCACCGGTTTGACACGTTTGTCAAACGTGTCCCTCTTGGTGACACGTGTCCCTTAATAGGCCACGTGCTGACACGTGGCTCCCTGCGTATCCACGTGTCTCTATTGTCTTCGTTCGATCCTAATTTCTCATGTATTTAACCCAATTAGGACCTAATTAATTACTTAGTGTCCCTAAAAACATTGTCAGGTCAATAATAACTCCTCTATCTTCCCAAATAATCTGAACCCGTTAATACTAATTCACCTTTTACTAAAGCAGGTGAAAATTCGGGTCATTACAATCCTCCCCACCTTAGGAAATTTCGTCATCAAAATTTTGATCTTACTCTCTTCTTATAAAAAGGTAAGACCCTTAAGGTCAATACTAACTATGTGACCTACTACGCTTTCACTGCGTACTCTAACCTTAGTTGCCACATCTCGCAATCTTAACTTACATACAGGGTCATCATGTACCTTAATTATTTCATCATTTATCTGGCAACACCACTGTGCCATTTACTCATTTCGTTTCTCATGACTCGCCAAATCAACTGGCATCAATCACTGTCTAATATCATCAGGCAGGTCATCCGTCAACACTTAGAGCGTAATATACTTCTGCCAATTATGATGTCGATTTCATATGCCAAGCATGTGGTTCCGTTGGTTACAGTCCTTTAAGAATTTCACAATCATCTCTCACACAGATGGGATCTTCCCCGGAATCATCCTCTGAGGTATTAGAAACATCATCTCCGACTTATTGCGAAGGCATTATCCTCTTCGACTTACTGCGAAGGCATTCAACAGAATAGACTTTCACCAACTCAGCACCAAGCATTTCCGGCATTTCTTTTCCAATGGCATCTCAATTTACTCATCATATTTTGTTTCAATACCCAAGATGCAATGCTATGTTCATGCAGTTTTAAGCCTATTCAAGCTTAAACTCATAAAAACATTTCAGGAAAAACATGCAAATCATTTCAAGATTTGATCCAAAACTGAAAACATTTTTGATTTCGTAAATAGATCAGACTTAGCACAATACCTAGACCCACTCTTTCAATGTATGACTTAGGTCATCCCTATCCCCATCGCCATCTGTGTCCAAGAAGAACGTGACGGAACCACTCCTTGCTCAGCCCACTCTGCCCCGGTGTCTACTCCCCGCGTCTCGATAGACCGGGTCGTTACAGTTATCCCAAGTCATACACCTATGAAGAGAATCCCGTTCCACACATCCCATACCATGCTTCACTATAGTTTGCAGGTATCCCGTATAGCTCGTCCCATACCAAGCTCATAGTTTATCAAGTCTGATAAAACAATAATATGCTCATGCATGCACGTTTTCGAAACTCAATAGTTTTAATGCAATAAATCCGTGCTATGCATGTACAACTTCAAACTTAAAGAAGTATAGATCCACAACTTAAAATTAACTAAAACCATTGAGCGACCATTGATATCAAAGATCAATTGCCTATACTCATGCTACAAACCTGTAGTTTGGTCGCTATCAATTCAGAATCAATATAATCAAATTAACCCTTCGTCCAAAACCCATTACTAAACCTCAAGGCACAACCGCAAGTTCAAGCCTAAACTTTACGAACACCGTTCGCTTCTTTGCGAACATCAATCAGGGTCTTTCAATGTCAATCAATATCGAAGTCCATCAATATATCGCACAGATTCAAGCCTATAATCCACCAAAATCAATCACCTTATTCCAAATCCACAGTCAGTACTAACCATCAAACCACAACATTTCAAGCTTAAACCTCCATAACTTCGTTTGCCCTTAGGATTGAATTCACTATTTCAACTTACCGTCCAATTCTTCAGTTGATCACCCTACTATATCCACAAATAGCCATAACAATCATCAAATTTCAGTAGTGATCAACATAATCTCTTGGCTAATAAGTAGCATAAGCTACTACCAATCCCGTACAATCACAACTCACATGCACTTGTAATCTTTATACGCATTCGTTCCTACCAAACTCTTCATCCACTAACGCACCTTATCACTCCATGAATCGCTTTGATACCATTACAATGTGACGTCCCAGTTCGCCACCCTTCAAGGCTTACTAACCATGCTCTCTTCTTTAATCTTTCACTATACGATGGCGCAAGCGGAAGACTAAGCAAAAATCAAACAAGGCAGCCATACAAAACACAAGTACATGATAAAAGTACCAATGGCAGGCATGCCCATAAAAGGGTATAGCCTATTCAAGGGTTTCACTACCTATATCTCATGCATCAACAACAGAACACTCACGTCACAAAACATCCGATTTTATTTGTATACAATTCATCAACTAGTTCTTTACAAAAGTTCAAAGACTCTGGGAGAGTAGCAAAATATGATAGCTACTCCCGGCCTAACGGCACCAACTTCAAGCTCAAACGCCATTCCTGTCTTCCTTAGTGTCACACCGGCTTCGTCCTCACTATGGATCTGAAAAAGCGTATATCCACGAGGGTGAGCCGAAGCTCCGCAAGTAAAATCACTAGGCCGAACCACTAATCCAGCTATAGAATCATATGATTGGAGGAAAAGTTCACCAACATCAGATCCAAGTTCACAAAGTCATAAAGTCTAAGAAAACATACCATATTGAAGTCATAACAACCAAGCTTATCACAATCAAGATCATTGCAACCAGAATCGATCGGTACTTAACACTCACAATGACGAACCATAGATAGGCTAGTAGTAAGGATTAGAAATTTACTTGCCTCGATTATTCGTGAAAACGACGTAGAAACGACGAACGAATGATCTTGGATTCGTCTTTCCTTCTTGGTTTGGGCATGCGACTCAACTCGGGCAGCATCACTACCTTCAAGCCAGTACAAGTTGGACGCGGCAAGCGGCACAACTAGGCAAGCTTATAGCTGGCCGAATAAGAGAGAGAGGGAGAGAATAGGGCAGAGGGTTATGTTCTAACGAACGAATGATGAAATGAACTGACGTCGGATTCAATTTATAGGGGAAGCAGCTGAACTAGTGAGTCAGCTTCGGGCGATTCTGAGATTTACACTTGTACGCCACGTGTCCTCATGGCCTGCTACGTGTCATCGCCTTGCCACGGTGTGACAGGTGGCCAGCCACGTGTCACGGGCTGCCACGTGTCCCCCTCATTTAACATATGTCCCTTAATAGGCCACGTGTTGACACATGGCTCCCTTCGTGTCCATGTGTCTCCATTGTCTTCGTTCGGTCCTAATTTCTCATGTATTTGACCCAATCGAGACCTAATTAATTACTTAGTGTCCCTAAAAATATTATTAGGTCAATAATAACTCCTCTAACTTGCCAAATAATCTGAACCCGTTAATACTAATTCACCATTTACTCAAGCAGGTGAAAATTCCGGTCATCACAGATCTTGTACAAATAAAAAGAACAAACAAACCTGATCAAAGACATGTGGTCATCAGTTTATGTGGAAGTAGATGAAATGAAGGACATAATGGCATTTGAACTTCAGAAGCTAAGGAGAGATGTGTCCTCCAACAATAGCCTGGTCTTCATTGAGATGGAACACATGGGCAGGAAGGTGGACAATATAAGAACTGCTATAGATCTGAAGTTGGAACAGTTGTCTAAATTTGCTTTGATTCAATTCCTTGCAGACTTTGTGTCTTCCACATCCACTCAAGCTCCATCCACATCTACTCCAGCCCCAAATCTTCCAAAATAGAACTCACTTTCATTCACTTATTTTTTTCCAAATTTGGTTCTTTTTTAAGGTTTGGATGTTTTTCAGTTTGAACATTGCTTAAGTCTTGCTCTGATTCAATTTGGACCTATTTGTTGAATACATTATTGCTAGTTCGATCTATCCTTTTGTGCTGATGACAAAAAGGGGTAGAAATTATATCCCTTGATCTTTGCAAAAGGAGAAATGATGATTTGTAGGAACATGTATTAAAGCTATATTCTGAAGCAAACAGGTTCTCAAAAGAACAAGTTCTAAGAATGACACAGAAAAAAGTCATTCTGTGTATAGGTTTTCACAGGAACAGGTTCTGAGAAAGATTTTCACAGGAATAGATTTTGAGAATGACATAGAAACAAGTCGTTCTGTGTACACAAGTTTTGAAAACGACACACTTATAGTTTTTTCTCTGAACCTATACCTTGCCATGCTCTAAATATACATTGATGATCTGAGCCTATGCAATTTTATGCTCTAAATATATACAGTGTCTTAATTGCTTTCATACAGGCTAAGCATTGCTCTGATACAGACCATTAAGCTTCTTAGATTGAAATCGAATCAAATGATTTGAATCTAAATGTTCAAGCGCTGAGAAATGAGTTAGACTCCATAAACTCTGATACTGGTTTCAGAAGTTCTGAAGGCAAAACCGAACTATGTTTTACGAATGAATTCAAACACTGAATTCATCTTTTCCAGAACTTAATTTTTTGCTAGAGCTTTATATGATATATCATTGAATAGAAAAATCTCACCAAGTAGCAAACCATCATGTTACTCAAAACTTTTATACAACAATTGATGTATTTTTGTGGATAGTTTTGTCATCATAAAAAAGGGAGAGATTATTGAGAAAAATCCCTAATTGATTTTGAAGTTGACAAACAATCCATGATCTCTTATATCTGAGTTAATGCAATGAAATACTTGTTTGCAGATTATCTAAAGGTGTGGGTTACAGGGGATTTAATCTGGCAGAAAATGCTCAGACAAAGTTCTGAGGGGCTCAGAAGTTGTATGGAGCTCAAACGTTGAGCGGGGAGCTCAGACCTTGGAATGATGCTCAAGCTTTGATAGAGTATTTCATGTGCAACAACCAGAATATCTAGAGATGTCTTAGAGATGATTTAATCGATATATTACATCATCACAACGGCCAGAACATCGAGCTGGATCGTTCTTGAAGATTCTCAATCTCGAAGATAAATCAAGGACGCGGATTAAGGGAGACAAGCACAACTTACTAAATGAAGAACTCATGTCACGCCCCGAACCCGCCTAGCTCGTGGACATCCCATCTGGCCGTTTCTATTTTAGATTGGCTTCTAAGATCCTTCGGCCCACAATTTCAAAAATCCATAAAACAGGCGGAAGCGAGTAAACATCTCCATACATCAATACAAACAAATGACTTAGGATAAGAGTGGTATACATCACATATATGTATAATACACTTCAATTGATACATCGGTCAAATATCAATGGTTCAATCTTAATCCACAAAACCCAACAAAATCCATAAGGCCACATAATGTGTTATATTCATTCGACCAACTAATTTCTCGAACACCGATCCTTGGCAAACTTGGTGTTCCATCGCCTGATACCTGAAAAATGTTAATCCCTATCGGGGTGAGATATAAATCTCAATAAGCTAACCCATAAGCCTCGCTCAGGATAACAGTACCTCCAAGCCAACCTAACATGCGATTCGGACCCAACCAAGCTACTAGCTTAGCAACAACAGGCAGCAGGAATCACCAAGGTACACGTGCTCACTAAACATTCCAAAGCAAAGAATTGTATCCGAAGCATAGCAAGAGCTAACAATCCAACCAATCCAGATCATACTCTCGAATTCAATGCTTTCATCTATGCATAACATATATACTCATATATATATAATCTGGATGAATAACGACCCGCGTTTAACGCCTTAGGTCCTTGCCACAACCCGCGTTTAACGCCTCAGGTGTGCAATCAACTGTTCTGCCAGGCATCACATCCCGCGTTTAACACATCAGGATCACAATCTTAATTCATAAACGCGCGTTAGTACGCCTCATGTCGGTCCCGCGTTAATACGCATCAGGACGGGCATAAACCCCGCGATTATCGCATCAGGGTACAATGTGCATAAATACTCATTGTATAATTCAGTCGACTATAGACCCCGCGTTAATATGCCTTAGGGTATTCAAACATTCACATATGCATAATATCAAACAACGAGCCCCGCGTCATAACGCCTCAGGGTTTAACGCAATATGAACATCAATAAGCACAAATTCCCCATTAAGCCTCGCGTAACACGCGTCAAGGCATAACTCAAACAATCAAGTCATATTGGCTAATCCAAAGCTCAAGCATTTCACAACTTTACAAACCAACTCACATTCACCGGTTTCATGTCATAATGCCATTTTAAGCATAAACGAACAACCAAGCCATAAATGACACACTCCCACTACGCGGCCGAATCCACAAATCACACATACGCATCATATTCACGTTAGTTAAGTCATAGGCATCAAGATGCAACCAATTCAACCCCTAAATCACATGTGTACACAAATACTCATTTCAAGCCAAAATCAAGCCATAAATGTAATCTAGAGTTTTCAACTTCCCCAAATTGAATATCTAACCACCCAAGACCTCAATTCAAGTCCTCAAGATCACTCAAACACATTTCAAATTTTCGGATCTTCAATGAACAGTAACTTCCTTCAATGAAAAGTAATTCCGAAATCTTAGATCCATACCAATCCATCCCTAAATAAGTCCAACCATCCATTTCTAACACCAAAATCCATGTACCAAACTCCCAAGATCATCCAAGCCCTCTTTCTCATTTTCGGATTCCCCCTGTGAACAGTAACTCGACGCCCAAAAATTCACTAATTCCACTCCTAAACATACTCATTAGTAACTTATTAGCCTACTCAAGGATTAGGGAGTTGCTCACTTGAGATTAAGCTTGAAAATCCACTAAACGAGCCCAAATCACCCCTCTCGGCTCCCGGTGATTCACGGTTGGATAGCGGCTGATCGGCAGCTCAAACGGCGGCGAGAAGGTCGGCAAGAGGTGGCTGGTGGCACGGCGGCACAGCGACGGCACGGCGGCAGCAAGGTGGCGGTCGGTTGGGCGGCCTAGCGGGCACAAAGAGAGGGAGAGGGAGAGAGAGTGATTTTCGGCCAAAATGAGGGGGTGAGAGTGCAAGTGAGGAGAGAGAGCAAGATGAAGCCTTTCTTGCAATTTTTGGTGAGTGGGGTGGGTGTGAGTGGTTGGAGGGGTTTGACCAAAGTAACATGATGGGTGGTTGATGGGGGAAAATGGGGTTTTGGGGATTTTTGGGGAAATTGGTTTTAATGGGGGAAAAGACAAGAGTTAAGTCCCATCAAATAATTTGGCTATTGCAAATAAAAGTCTGAAGGAAAAGCTGGCGATCTGCGAACTTAGGACTGATTGAGAATTTTAGCATTAGCAATCCGTTTGGCTGACCACTAAACACTGAACCCAAATGAGGCGACGTCCAAATCAATAGCTATGAAACTCTTGAAAATTCGACGCTCAGTTCCGGAGTCTAATTCGCGGTCTAAACCAGTCGATTGCAACTTTAAAATATCTCAGACTGACGGGCGACTTTTAGGAGTTACGCGTATCGACCCGCGATAGATCCATGTACTTAAATTCCTAGTTAGCTTTCCCTTGCGGTCGGTCATCTCGAGAGTGATCAGTTCTGAGTGAGATAAGTCTAGAGTGCAACAACAAGATATCCATTCATTCATAAATCCCGAAAGTGGGTCGAATTTCAGAATGTCACAACTCAATCTATGGAAACCCAGGATCATGATTGTTTGGGCGATTTGATCCAACGGTGGATTCTTTCCTTTGTCGACCTCAACGGCTACGAGATCTTTCTTTTTGATACAATCTCGTTCAAACGGGAAGTTTGAAGAGCGATCCTTGGGCGCCTTGCAATGGGTAGTTGGAGGTGGAGGAGTATAAAAAAGAGTCTCAAAGTCGAAAAATAGAGAGTGCAAGAGAGCAAAATTCTAAATTCCAAGATCAAAAGAGCTTCATATTCTTTACACACCTTAATCCAAACACTGTATTACTTAGAGGTGTGCATTGTAGTGTGAGTGTTAGGCGAGAAGTCTTTCGACTCAAGAGCTATCACTAAGTTATAATCTCTAAGCTATTTACTAGTGGAATCCAACCGATTGGCTGCCAACATGAAGAAGTGGACGTAGGCTTAGACCAAAGTCGAATCACTATAAATCCTTGTGCAGTTTCTCTATCCTTGATCACTTTGTTTAAATTCTGTAATAGTAGAACTGTGGTCACTGTTGATTCTGAAAGTGTCTCAAATCTTACTTGTGTTGATCATCTGAGAGATAAGCTTTGAGCTTATTCGTTTATATTTTCGCATTGATTTACAAAATCCCTTGGAATCACCTATTCACCCCCTTTTAGATGACATCGCTAGCTACAACAGTATGTTGATAAAGTTCTTGAAAGATTCAACATGAATAAATCCAAAGCAGTTAGTTCTCCACTTGCAAATTAATTCAAGCTCAATGTGGAGCAGTGCGCAAAATGTGAGACGAAAAGGAAGGAAATGGAAAAGGTTCCTTATGCATCCGTGGTTGCAATTTAATATACACGATGGTATGCACGAGGCTTGATATCGCTTATGAAGTTGGTGTAGTAAGCAGGTTCCAATCCAATCCCGGTAAGGAACATTGGGCAGTAGTCAAATGGATACTCAAGTATCTCAGAGGTACTTCCAATAACTGTATAAGTTCTACTTCTGAGAGAATCTCAAATCTTACTAGCTAATATCATCTGAATTTTAATTTCTGAACTTTATTCAGATGAATTTTAATTTTAATGCAGAATATAATTAAGATTTTAATTTCTTAAAATTCCCTAAAATTCCCTATTCATCTCCCTCTAGGTGATAACGCTAGCCACTACAATTGGTATCAAAGCCTAGTGCTCATATTTTTATTGAAGTGTTATTACTTCTGAACTAACGATCTTTCTGGCTAGCAAATTTTCTTCCACGTGGTTTAAAGGCAGAAGCAACAACATACCACCTTACTTTGAAGGAAAAGAGTATAGTGATTGGCAGAATAAATTTAAGAAATATCTCAGATACCAAGACCCACAGATCTGGGATGTTGCTCAAAGTGGTGTTGACCTATCTGCAAGTACTTCTAGCGGATCAAATGCACGGGACAACACCAACACCACTCCCACAGCTGCTCTAACTGCCACTAAATTACCAAAGAGAAACGCTCTAGATGCTAAGGCTATTTATTCTTTTTATAGTGCACTATCTCCCACTGAATACAAACGTATTGCAGATTGTTCCTCATCAAAGGCGATTTGGGACAAGCTCTATGTAACCTACGAAGGGACAGACATAGTCAAGGAGACGAAAGTCAACATACTCCTCGGCCAGTACAAAGCCTTCAAGATGAAACCTAATGAAACGGTGAAAGAGATGTTCAATAGATTCACTGAAATAGTGAATGGCCTCACCTATCATGGACAACCTGTGTTTGGATCAATGCGAGTGAATAAACTCCTAAGGGCACTCACAAAAAAATGGGACAATATCAAAACTTTCATTCAAGAGACTTAGAGGATCTCACCTCTATCCATGGATGAACTCATTGGAACTCTTCAATCCTACGAGGATGAAAGAATCAATGAGGAAACTCATATGAGATGTAAGAAATCCATTGCTTTGAAATCTAATGTTGATTATGATGTCTCAGACTCTGAAGATGAAGACGATGAAGAATTAGCACTCGTGGTCAAGAGGTTCGGAAGAATGGCAAAGAAAAGAAGAAATTTCAAAGGCAAAAGAGATTTCAAGCAACATGATCTGAGACGATCATCTGGTGACAAAGACGAAAGCAAAGATGTGATTTGCTATGAATGCAAAAAGAGAGGGCACGTCAAACCAAATTGTCCTCTTCTAAAGAAGAAAGGAAAGGATGAAAAATTCAAGAAAGCTCTAAAAGCTGAAACTTGGAGCGGCATAGAATGTGAAAGTGATGAGAAATTTGCCAAAATCTGTTTAATGGCCATCTCAGACTCTGAGGATAAATCTGAGATAACTTTTACTAACATTCCTTCTGAGGTATCTGAATATATAGATGAATTGTGTTCAGATTATAAATTTGCTGTTAAAAGGTTTTTTGAATTGAAAAAGGAAATTGCTTGTTTAAAGAAAAAATGATATTTCTCGAAAAGATAAAGTAAATTTTCTCGAAAGCGAAATTTCTCAAGTTAAGGAAAAATTAGATTTGATTTCTAAGAAAAATGAAGATTTGCAAATCGAAAATGAATCTTTGAAAAAGGAAAACGAAATGTTAGCCGGGACAACAAGTGCTCATTCACTAGACACAGACATGGTAATATGTATCTTTTGGATACATCATCTGAGGATGTGAAATGTCTAGCATCAGTCAAAGACGACTCAGAACTTTGGTACAAGAAGCTAGGACACATAAGTTTCAAACAAATCTCAAAGCTTTCATCAAAAAAAGCTTGTGAGAGGACTCCCAGATGCTAAATTTGAGCAAACAAAACTTTGTGATGCTTGCACTCTTGGGAAACAAGTAAGAAATTCTTACAAGTCAATAAATCAAGTTTCCACTAACCTTGCTCAGCAGTTTTTACACATGGATGTTTTAGGACCAACAAAAACCCAAAGCATTGGAGGTAAAAAGTGTTGTCTGGTAATAGTAGATGACTATCCTAGATTTACTTGATTTTTCTTCCTTGCACATAAAAATGAAGCATTTTCATATTTTGAAATATTTTCAAAGAAAGTTCAAAACGAAAAAGGTTATTCAATTTCCAGCATGAAAACTGATCATTGGGGAGAATTTGAAAACCAAATCTTTGCAGACTTTTGTGATCAAAATGGTTTTCAACATTATTTTTCGTCTCCTTATACTCCTCAGCAAAATGGAGTAGTTCAAAGGAAAAATCGATCTTTATAAGAAATGGCTTGAATACTCTTTTTGGGCAGAAGCTGTTTCTACTGCATGCTATATCATAAATCAAGTTTTTCTGAGATCATTGCTTGAGAAAGCCCCCTATGAGCTTTACAAAGACAAAAAACCAAGCATAGCATACTTTCATATATTTGGCTGTAAATGTTTTATTCTCAAGAATTCGAATGATTGGCTGGGTAAGTTTGATGAAAGATCAGACGAAGGTGTATTTCTTGGATATTCCACTTCAAGCAAGGCATACAAAGTCTTCAACAAGAGCTCAAGAATAGTTGAAGAATCAAACAAACCCAACGGGTTGTTCCATATGAATTTCTTCTTTTGATTCTCCATTGAGAACGACAGTCTTTACATCCATTTGATATAAGTTAAGATCCATACTTACCACTATTGCCAGAATAAGGTAAATTGAAGTAAATCTCACCATATGAGAAAAACCTCTTCATAATCAATTCATTCTTGTTGATTATACCCTTTTACCACAAGGTGAGCCTTATATCTCTCCATCCAACCATCAGCCTTTTAGTTTATTTTGAGAACCCACTTGTTCCCAATGGCTTTGTGTCCTTTAGAAAGATCAACCAATTCCCAAACTTGGTTTGATCTTATTGACTCCATCTCATCTTCCATTGCTTGTATCCAGTTTTCCTTATCAAGGCAAGTTAAAGCCTCATTTACATTTCTTGGCTCATCCTCTTCTTGTGGAGCGACCATGAAAGCTTTACCTTCAATGTCTAAACGTGGACGAGTCGACGGAGAATGCTTTTGTGACTTATTCGCCAAATTAGAGATTGTACACTTAGTACATCATGCTCCATTACTCTCCCACTTGGCGACTTGTTCCCCGTATGGGAGATTGTACCTTTGGTACTCCATGCTCCATTACGCTCCCACTCGGATTAGATAACGACAACATCTTCACATCAAGTGGTTGCACTTGAGACTAGTTCGAAACAAATTTCCCAATTCTCACATTGCTCCCACTTGGATGAGATGCCCCGGTAAAATCATTATCACTATCTAAGCTTTCAAACAAAGAATAGTCTTCACCTATCTCACCCTTTTTCGAAAATTCACTCACTAACAATGTGACATCTCATGATTCAAATTCAGTTACACCCCCACTTTCTTGCTCACCTATAACACACACCTTTTTTAGTGCTCTTAGTATCTCATGAAGATACTCTGTGTGCTTCTAGGGCCCAAATTTCCATACTTGTGGGAACACTCGTGTGTATAAGCAGCACATCCCCTAGGTCTAAGAAAATTCCAATCTTGTTTTCGACCTGTCCATAACTTATATGGAGTGGAAGTAACTGATTTAGAAGGCACACGGTTAAGTATCTAGACAGCAATCAACAAAGCATCACCCCAAAAGGTGAATGGCAAATTAGCCTGTGCTATCATAGACCTAACCATTTCCATTGGGACCTGCTTCTTCTCTCTGCAACTCCATTCTGTTGAGAAATCGCTGGAATAGTCAATTGTCTTTCTATTCCTTTTTCATCACATAAACATCTGAACTGATTAGATAGATTTTCTCGACCTCGATCGGATCTTAATTTTTTTTTAAATTGATTTTCTGAAAGCTCAAATTTTTTTTTTCTCAAAGCAACTTATGCCTCAGATTTATGAGAAATCAAAAACGATATGTCCGAATCGAGCGCAATCATCTATAAATGTGATGAAATAAATAGTCTCATGCCTTGCTCTCACATTCATTGAACCACATATGCCCGAATGGATCATTTGCAAAGGAAACTCAGCTCTTGTTCCTTTTCCAAATGGTTTCCTCGTAGTCTTTTCCCGCCAAGCAATGCTCACAATAGGCAACTTGACTTTTTCAACATTGCCCAATAAGCCCTCTTTGGCTTATCTAAACATTCGTTATTCGCCAATATGACCCAGCCTAGCATGCCATATATTCACATCATTACAGAAGATGTAAATAGGAAATAACAAACATTCACATTATTGTACTCAACTATCAGCACAATAAAATCATCCAGAAAATATCCAAAACCATAATAATTTGTTCCCAACGACAAGTCATCACCATCGCTATGAAAGTTCAAACTGAAACTAAGTTTAACCAATAATAACACGGAAACTAAATTCCATCGAGTTTTTGGAGCACATTATGTAGGAACAGGGTGTGACCAACACGCATATTGAATTGGCAAGTGCCGATCCCTTTAACTTCCACTCAGGAATTATTTTCCACATTTATCCACTTTGCTCCATATGGAACTCGTTGAAATTTCACGAAGGCATTTCTGTCTTTCGCTACATAGTCTGTGGCCCATAAGTCTACAATCCACAAAGGATGAGATTCAGTTACGAAAACTGAACTAGAGACATAAGTAACACTCTCAAGTGCACAAAAGGTTTCTAACTTCTTTGGCTCACCACAGTCATGAGCAAAGTGACCCTTATTGCCACATTTAAAACATTTCACCTTTGAGATGTTTTTCTTGAAAGGACATTTTCCTTTCCCAGGTCGGTTAAACTTTGATATCTATCCTGAAGAATCTGCTCCTTTGTCCTTCCACTTCTTGAACCCACCTTGACGCTTACGCTTGGAGCACGAAGCCCCATTAGAGCTAGAACCAGCATAACAAATCTCGATTTCTGGTTTAGCTACCAGAAGGCGGTCCATCTCTAGTTCAAGATAGCGCATATCATCCTCAAAAGTCTTTACTTTTTATTGTGGATCAAGTGAATCTTCATATGTACACAGCTATGAGGTAAAGAACAGATTACTACTTGCACTTGTTGCTCATCAGTCAAAATGTTGCCTGCATCTTACAGTTCACTTATCATGTTTGACACACGCCACAAAAGTTATTTCATATTCTGCCCATGAGGTATCATATAAGTGTCAAATCTTATAGTGATCTATCTCAAGTTGGTAACCGATGTCTAACCAAACTTAGTTTTTAATGCCTTCTACTTGACTTTGGCATTTTCATAAAATGCCTGAACTCACGCATAAAATCATTTTTCGTGCTACTCAGCAACATAATGCGAGCAATAGAATTCATCATTTTCCATGCAGCAAATGCCTCTTTTTATACTTTTATATTGTGCAGTATTCCCATCTTCAAGTTCTTTCATAGCTAGGTTAAGAGCTTCTAGTGCTTCTTGCTCTTCTTGCATAAACTGGATTCTCATATTCCAATTTTCATAATTTTCGCAGTCCAAAATCTCTCCTTTGTCAAGCTCAACTACGATATTCTAAAATACTGTAGCCATTGTATCTAAACATGAAGTTCTATAGACATGTATTCATGAAATATTAATGCCTAACATTTATGCATCTATTTTACACTAACTAATTACATTAATGAATAATTTCACATAAGGTCTCAGATTCGAAAGTTCACTATGTTTCCAATCATCGTCTAAGAATTCTCATTTGAAATTACCATTAACATAATCATTTATATAAAATTGAGTTCACTAAAGTTACTAAAACTTTCTAGAACTCCCCACTCGAATAAAGATCATAAATCAAAAAATAAACTCCTCATCTTGTAATCATAAAATTGCATGGCATGATTTGAGCTAATATACAAATATTTCATTCATCGAATTACACTCAAATCGCGGAATACAAGATATAAATAGAAAGTATACTAAACTTTATACATGCTATCAACAAAACATGCTCTACACAATCTCTATGTAGTTATCCACATGTAAGATATATTCTGCATTTTCAAGAAATAGAGAAATACAGATAAAAATACTCAAAAAAACGCCCCAAAATACTTGTATCATGGATTTTATACGTATTTTTATAACTTTAAATACATCAAACATGTACAATATCTTTACCAGATTGAAGATAATTCCAATACGAACACAACGGTACCTCGCACGCCCCCAACGGAGCTCATACGCTCTCGCACGTGCCGGTCAAAGCTTCGGCGTGTGCAGTCAACGCGTGGTCAACGGTCAGAGTTGACTTTAGGGACCAAAAAAGCAATTTTCAAAAGTTTGAGGACCAAATTGCAATTTCTAAAAATTTCGAGGACCAAATTACAATTTTCAAAAAGTTCGAGGACCAAATTGCAATTTTTAGAAAGATCGAGGACCAAATTTCAATTTTTAGAAAGTTCGAGGACCAAATTGTAATTTTAGAAAGTTCGGGGACCAAAATGCAATTTTAAAAAAATTCAGGGATTAACCGAGTCGGAACAGAACTGAACCAGGTCTGGGATACTCTGAAACAGGTTTAAGATAAGCTGAACCGGTTCGGGGATAGTCAAAACCGGGTCTGGGGCACGTGCATGTGCCGCGCACGTGGGAGCATGAATCCCACGCGCACCGGACCCCTCCAGCGCGTGGAGGCACGTACAGCTCCGTCCGACCACCTCCCGCGACTATTGACCCTTCAAAATGATCGTATCGACGATACGAACCCGATGGTATATTCAAAACCAATTTTCGTTGAACAAAATTTCACGAAAAGACGACATTTCTCCGCGGCCTCGGGGAACCTGATCCCGTCGCGGCGCGCGGGCGGCCTCTTCTGGAGTCACCTCGCGATGAGAGACCACCCAAATTTCTCGTCTAGACAAGCCCGTTCTGCAAAAATATTCAAAAAATATTTTTGTGGCACAAAAAGTCACCAACAAACAGTGAACGGTACCGACGTAAAAGGGTTTTTCGCGCTCGAATTAAGGATAAAACACAATGCGATCAGGAAACAAGAACGACTATGCTCTAATACCAATGAAGGGAACGGATCCCAATAACATTTACGTATATATACGCAATAGATTACACTAAATTACATGCCATAGAATCATCTTGAATCACTTATCGGAGAAGTATATCACGTAGAACGAACATACCTCGATTTCCACAGATTAAGAGCCTCAATCGCAGGTGAGCAAACAATTCGAATCCGCTGATCGATCGTTCTTCGAGAGAGTTTTCACTAAGAGAGTTTTTGAGAAAGTTGTCGATGGATCGAAAGAACGACGTACGTTTTGTGGAAGAGTAGACACTATCTCCTCTCTCTCTCTCTTTAATTGAAAAGAAAATTAAATCCCCTTAATTGCAATCAATTATCGCAATAAAGGCAGGAATATATTTTGCCCTTAATGGGCGCAATATCTCAACAAGAACAAAATTGAGAAACGCATCGAATTGCCAAATGAGAAGCCTCAGCCCAAAATGACATCCAAAACTTGACTACGGTATTATATTAGAAAGTCTAACTCAAAAACTTTAAGCCATTGGATAGAGGGATTCATGAGTATATGGTTCATTGAACCTTATAGATTGGTGATGTAGGATACTTTAACACTCCCTCTTACATACTAACAGATGTGAAAACGGCACATGGAACAAGTGAATCGGGGAGCCTCACACCGTAAATAAATTAGGGATTCAACTTGCCAATAATATCATGTTAGGCAAAGTTCAAGCAGTTGGGTAAAGAAGAGACTACATGAATAGTGGCCCAACGCAAATTGGTTTGAGCCATTTGTAGACGATGAGGATAAAAAACATGTTTGATGGACAAAATTCGAGTTATGGCTTTTGATGCTTAAACTTTGGTTTTGATACTTTGAACCAGCTATATACACGTGCGATGCGTGCTTCATATACTTCCCTTTTTAAAGACAAACTTCTCTAGAAATATTGTTAAAGTAATAATTAATCACATGAACTTTTGTGATTATTGTTTAGTTATTCCAATATATGTGCAATCTATCTTCGCAATATTAGTATCAGTTTAGCTCTAATGCATCGGTGTCTCTTAAAGGCAATATAGCAGCTTAAAACAAAACTTCTTTGTAGATAAGTTACAAAAAAACAAATGTGTACTTCACAATGCGCTTTCTACTGCATTATTTTTACCTAATTCAGTTGATTAATTTTCTATTGGATCAGACATTCACAACATCAGGTACACATAGAAGTGGAGGTTTTCTTCAAACAACAAGAAGCTGACTCAAATCTCACTTCATCATGAATTTATCTTGAATCGGGATCTTTTGCCTCAACTTTATCCCAGTTTTGCCGAGGGAGCAACCCCATTTTTTACCTTGAGTTGGTCAAAATATGCAGAATTTCTTACTTTTCGTGGAGGATTATATCCGGTAACCGGGGGCTATTGATGTGGGGAGAAAATAAACATTTGTATTCCACTACAAATTTTATTTTGGCCCCGCTGTTATCCACTACGTTCAAATGGCTTTGAGGTTTTCTTGAATTAGCAATGTAGAGTTACTCCATTAGAAAAATCTAGGCATATACTTGGTATGGTACACGAAAACTCGTATTTGATATTATGCATCAAGTTGATAATACAGACATTGTTTAATTGCATTATTATAGCAATTTTAGATTGGTTAAAAAGCAGGATTCTGTTGCTATTACAACTTTGCTAAACCCTGAACTCATGAACTTTATTATTATCCATACTTTTGAAATATTAAATTAGATGATTTATCTATTCTGTGTAAATTTCTTCCTGCATTTTATTGTTATTTGTTGAATAAGATAAATTTTATTTTAATATAAGAATAGTTTATTTTATAAGAAATTATAGATTTACTTTGTTCCACTTTTCTTTCTTTTTTCTTAAGCGCTTTTTCTATATTTAATCTATATCATCTATTTTATTGTTTTCTTGGTTAAAGATATTTTGCTAAATGAAAAAGTAATATCATTCAAATAATACCACATAAAATAAATCTGCACGAACTTTGTTTCTTCTTTGCATGCAAGTCGAGGGCCTTATTGACTTGATCCTCAAATCAAATTTCACTATATATGTTTCTTCTTAGACTTTATTGACCTTCCCAAATTGCTATTGGATTAAATAATAACCTCCTATTCAATAATGGGCGGCGGAGAGCCCATGATAGGCAAAGTCGCTCGGGCTTATCACCATAATAAATGTATTCAAGCAAAATTTAGCGGACCATGAAATCCTCTGATTTGCCAATCTAAGCCCATGTTAGCTTAATGAATTCTCAAATAGGCCCTATTTTATGGTTACTGTTTATGACGGGGTCTTAGATTTTTTGTAATTTGCCACATAATAGTACAACTATTGATATGTTTAGCCAAAAGATTTTATTGAGTAAAGGGGGTAAACCAAATCAATGAAACAATCACCAGAATTCCTTCCACAATCAGACCAATGGAACCAATTATATCACGACCTGCTCCTAGTAGATAATTTCGCGAAAACTATGATATGATTGAGACTCAGCTACTCGTGGCCTTGGACATCGACGTGAACGTCGCCGTCGACCCGAGTGGCAGCTTCCCTGCCTCGACCGTGAAAGTGTCGTAGCGGAGGAAGAACTCCACGAGCATGACCCTGCACAAGAGCACCACCATGTTCTTCCCAGGGCACTGCTTGTTCCCCACGGTTGGATTATCGATCTCTCGCCCGTTCGACCAGTACACGTACTTCAGCAGCTTCTCGCCTTCTTCCCCGACGAACCTGTGGCCTAAGAACTCCTCTGGTCTTTCGAACACCCTTGGATCCTTGGTGGCGAACAGCTGATATCCGAAGATCATCTCACCCTTCTTGATCTCGAAGGCTGCATCATGGTTGTGGATCACCATATCCTCCTTGGCATTGCCGTACTGGAACGCGACCGGAGGCTCGATCCTCAGCGCTTCCCAGACGACCGACTTGGTCAAGCTCATCTTCTCCAATGCGGCGACCGTGACCCCGCCTTCCGATCTAACGGCGGTCCTGATTTCCTCCGCGAGCTGTCGATGCAATTCTTGGCCAGCGAGTCCCACCCACTTGATCAAAGCCGGGAACGTGTTTTTCATGCCCCCATAGGCATTGAAGCACACAAGGAACACAAGATTGTGGCAAGCTTCATCTCTTTTGATTCCCAAACTCTCGGCTTCATCCAATATGGATGTCGCATACTCATTAAACACCTTGAAGAATTTTTTGTAATCGGATTTGAGCAAAAATGGAGGCAAGGGGAATGTGTGTAGGACTATGTCTTCCAAAAAGTTTAGTATCTTTGGTAACCCTAGGGTCATCAAAGGTGCGAGTTGGAAAAACAAATACGAGTCGAAGAACTTCGTCGCTTTGTCGGTCGCGAGGATCGTGCTAGATGGGTTTCGGTCGCAAAATAGGTTGGTCAAGAAGTTGAAGGACATTTTGTTGCAATAGTCATTGAAGTATGCTTTGCCTTTGCTAGAGAGCTCATCTTCTAGGTCAATGAAGAGCTGTGATAGGGAGCTCCTAAACACTGGAATGAACTTGTCATGCCGGGTCGCAAGGGTCGATAGGAGCAAGCCTTTGAGGACGGCGTGCTTGGGCTCGGAGGGGTCGAGGTAGGCGCACATGCGGTATCCGCCTGTGAAGTCGGTCGAGGGCATGTAGGTCGCGACGAACACGTCCCTCTTTTCGACCTTGGACGTGTCAAAGAGGACTGGGAAGCTGACGGCATCGAGGAGAACGACCACCTTAGGGTTCGGGGCCATGAAAGGGCCTGGAACCATGTTGGTCCGGAAGACCGTCGACTGGTACTTCTGCACCCGGGTCCGGAAGAACTCGTCCGTCCCCTCGTGGTAGAAGTAGTCGAGCCGGTCTTTTATCGCGCCAAAGAAAGGCAAGCCGTAACCTCCAGGGATCGCCTTTAGAGGAAGGTTTGATGAAGAAGGTGAAGACATTGTTGGCTCAAAAATGAAGAGGGGTTTGCTAAAGCGTTGGGTTTCAAAGAACAGCTGAAATGGCCGGCTATAAATAGAGAACTTTTGAATGCCATTTCCGAGCCATCTTTTGATTGAGACGCAACAACACGTTTCTATTAATCCTTTTTTGATTAGTGAGCAATAATTGGGACCGAATAGGTGATACCCATGTCCACGTGATAATTTGTACAAATATCATTATTCTCGGTATCTCGCATATAACCCACGAGGCGCAGAGAGTCAACCGAACGAAGGTTTTGGGATGTGAACATTAATTGCACCGCTCTCTAAAAATATGATTGACTTTACCTGAAAACGTTGAATTCTTTAGCAAGTTCGCCTAACAAAGGTTTCGTGAGCAACGAAACCAAGTAATCGAGATGGGATTTGACCGCGAGATGAGTCGAAAGAGACTGCTATTGCAGTCTTCCGTGGCGATTGCTACGATTGACCGGTCTTATCTAGGATGAGGATGATAGATTCGAAAGAGCCCGAACGTGGGCAGCTCTCAATGCTGAATGCCCCCTTTTATTTTATTTGTTTTGATATGTTGGAAGAGAATTTTAAATGTTGCTCCAGGTGAAACCTCTTTCTCAGTTTTTTTTTTTTTTTCAGTTTAAAAAGCGAAAAAACTACCAAAAATCTGGTTCACTATGATACATTTACCTTGATTTTTTTTTTGTGACAAAAAAAAAAGTTTAAATTATGCCCACCGTGACATATTTATCAGATCCGTGTGACAATTTATTCCCTTAAGGCTCCTTGAGATGATATTCCAACCAAAACAACGTCATTTTTATTTTACTTAAGCCACGTGAACATTATGTCAACACCGTTTTTCCTCCGTCGTTCATTTAGGTAGATTTTCAATGGTACTTATTGACATAATTTTTTATTGAGGGTAAATACGTCACACAACACACACAAAAGTTTATGGTAAATGTGTCACAATGGGGATAGTTTGAAATTTTCGGCGATTTTTTTTTCATTTAAAACATATACATATTTTGACACGTCATCTTTTTCAATTTGTTGTTGACCAGTCTTTTTCAGGGTTGATCCAAGAGATCATTATCATAGAGCCTTCACAGAGAAGATTACTTGTTAAGGTTCCAATTAGCACGTGCGAGTTCACTGCAAGGAAGCGCAAAGGTGGAAGAGAGATCCATCGAAATTTCTAAAATGAGTTTTGGCGACGGACAATCGAGAGGTTCGTAAATGGTCAAATGCTTTATCATAGCCATCCTTAAGTAAATGGATGCAAAAAAGAAATGCAGAATAACATGATTATATTCATTCTCTTTTTTCTTTTCTTTTTAAACTAAATGTTTAAACAATCTAACATGCTTGATTTAACATTAAGGCTCCGTTTGTTTAGCGAAAAATGTTACATTTATGAAAAATATTTTTTCGAAAGTAATTTTCCAGTGTTGGCTGAAACCTAAAAATGAACTGAAAAATATTTTCCGTCGTTTGGTAAAGAAAATCTATTTTGATTTTCTGTGTCGTCGTTTTGGTCAGAAATTGCTGACGTGGACATCGGCCATTCTACGTGGCACGGTCGGCACTAACGTGGCTAATTTTTGTAATTTAATAATTTTTTTGTTTTCTTTCTTTCTCTGTTTCCTCCTTCTTTCGTCGCGACCGACAGGCGATGGCTACAGGCGAGCTCGAGGTCGCCGGTACCGCTCGTGTCTGTGGCTGATCGCCGGGCTGCCGGCCATCACCGGGGCCTGGCAATCGGCGGAGGAAAAAGTAAAAGAAAGAAAAGGAAAAATAAAAAAAATGAAATGTTTTTTTTTAAATTTGGCTCCGATGGATCTGGGCATGGACACCGAGGACCTGGGGCTCAACCTTGATATCACCAGGCTTAGTGTCTCCGGCTTGCCCATGGCGACCGAGGTCTTGGGCATGGCCTAGATGGACTCGGGTTGGGGTGATGGGGACCCGGCCCGGCTACTAAGAGCCCGAGATCGAGCGTTTGTGTTCCCGTGCCCAAGCGCAGTGTTCTTGGTCCAAGCCCGGAATATTTTTTGATTTTTTAAAGAAAAACTTATTTTCCTGAATTTAAGCTTTGATTAATAAAATCTTTTCCGTTGACTCATTTTCCTAAGCGGTCCAAACATCGGAAAATGAGGAAAATATTTTTCGCGAAACAAACGGAGTCTTGATAAGCAAAATATTTCTGGGAGGAAAACAAGTTTAATGACCTTTTGGGCAAATTTTTAAGTGTCAACTTCCAATAGATAAATAACACCCCAATTTCTGCCTCCCTTTACCATTGTTGAGGGGCAGTTAGGAAAGTGACCGGTGCTGTATAGACCCGCGTTGCTTTTAGTTTGAGCGTTAGAAGACATGTCATGTCGCCAAGTTGATCCAAGCAGCCCAAATTAAGGTGTCTAGAGCGATGGCACGGGATGCTAAGGTGTTGAGAGGTGATCAATGGGCACGTCCAAGCCGATGATTAGGCCAAATCTTGAGGTCCGGCCTAAATTCATTACCAAACTAAGGGGTCTAGAGCGATGACACATGAGACTAAGGTGTCGAGAGGTCATCAATGGACACGTCCAAGCCGATAATGAGGCCAAATATTGAGGTCCGGCCTAAATTCATTTACCAAACTAAGGGGTCTAGAGCGATGACACGTGAGGCTAAGGTGTCGAGAGGTGATCAGTGGGCACGTCCAAGCCGATACTTAGGCCAATTCTTAAGGTCTGGCCTAAATTTGTTTGCCTCCCAATAAAACTTTTTATATACAAATATCTTGGGTGTCGGGCCGGACTAGGATAGGGCTAATCGGGTCAAGCCGGTCTTTCTCATTGAAAGGCCTTGTCAAAGCCCGCCAAACTTGTCTTTGAGCCCTAATGGCTTGGATCAATCCTAGGCAAGCCAGCCAGCTGCTATGATATAGAAAAGCTATCCAAACTACCCGAAGACTGAAAATCGCCAAAAAGGGCCAAGGCCCAGTAGGGTGATAAAATCCAAGTTCCCAAGTCGTATAAATTGGTAAAGTCTGACCTAAAAAAGATACTATTCTTCTCTGTCCAACCTCATTATATTCATGAACAAACGTTACAAAAAACTGAAAATAGGAGCTTCACAGTTTGCAATGTAAAAATAACTCGAAAAGACAACCCTAATTCTACCTAAAGGGCCGTGCTCCAAGTCAGAACATACATTGTCCTATCAGGCAAATTTTTGGCTGTAATGCTGCTTTCACAGTGAACACCCTTCACCCTACTTTCTATTTAACTCCAAAACTTAGTATCGTGAAATCGTTAACTATAAACATTTGTTAGCAAAAATTTCTACTATAAATGCTAAAATTCCTAAATGAGTTTCCAATGAGGTCAAGGAGAATAATTGCTCACTTATATTCAAAAATGATTTTGTGAACGGGTGTCCCAAAAATACCAGATTGAATTGTATTTAATCTGGTATGCTTAGTAAGAGCTAGAAGTAGTGGTCAAAGGAATCTTCACTACAATTACCAAAGAAGGCCAATAACACATACTTCAAAAAAAGATCCCCTGTACTTGGGAATATACAAAGTGACGACCTAGTAATAAATACATCTTCATCCTAGTTGCACTCTCTTTCTATCTCTTCCTTCTCTGGGACATCACCACGGCACGAACCGGTCCATGAGCAAGCACACGGTGGCCTCCGAAATCGTGCTTTCGGCCGGATCCTCTCTCCTCCTCTCTTCCTTCTTGGCCCCCGACGACCTCTTTAGTTCAGCTTCGACTGACTCTTCGCGTTCTCGGTCGGAGTTCGATTTGGGCCGGAGTAACTTCTTGATTGCAGCCTTTTCTCCGAGCTTGGCAAGCTCAGACTCCCATATCTCTACTAATGCAGACATACTCTTGACCCTTCTCCTTTGTCGGACAACTTTTTTCTTTTTTGGGTGGGAGTTTGTATGCGGAATTGCTGTGGAAATGAGGAGAGAAATGATGGGGAGTCTTTTTTATAGAGAAGAGAGGAAGACAAGTTTTGAATGTGGTGTTGTTTGGAATCAGTGTGTGGACAAGCACACAGGATACGACCGGAGAATAGAATATAAGGATATTCTACAATACTGGCTGCGCATATCTCATTGGGGGCAATACTCTCGTGTAGTTACTCGTACCATGAGAATGTATATGCCGTCTGATTCCAGACCCATGAAGTCTATCAGATTCGATTCGTACTCAGATGCAATCAATCTCTTGGGTTCATGTAAACATAAGAAACTATGTCCAATGAAATGAGTAATTTTGGCTAGCCTCTTGTTTGGTGCTCGGATGCAAAACTTTTAGCAATATATTAAATAAGAGTACATGAGCCGGGAGTTTCTGTTAGGACTAAGCGCACAATACAACAAAATAAAGAGTACAGACGAAAAAGAAAACTAGATACACAAAATTTATCCTGATTCACCTTTAAACTAGGGCTATATTCACTAGATGATTCCACTATAACTAGCACATCCCATCTCTCGATAAAAGAATATATATATATATATAATAGTAGTTATTCATGGGCCCAAACTCAAACTCCCGATAAAATACGGGTTCAAACTATAAAAGTCCTCTAATGTCTCTGGCGCCATCCCTTTGCAATCCCCGTGGGGATTGCCCTCGAAACCCCGTACATTCTTATCAATGGGGAGTATGAACAACACCCCAACAATTTCTTACATTGAGTCTAGTTCGTATCCAAAATGACCTTCGGCCTTCAAATCCCTGCTTTCAGTTTAGTTTGGGGTTGTTCATTCTTTATCGTGACCGACTAAAAAGTACTTATGGCACACTTA
This sequence comes from Lenwebbia sp. NSW1173648, assembly GCA_029784005.1. Lineage (NCBI taxonomy): Eukaryota > Viridiplantae > Streptophyta > Magnoliopsida > Myrtales > Myrtaceae > Lenwebbia > Lenwebbia sp. NSW1173648. Next base: position 20,117,842 of record JARCGZ010000010.1, on the reverse strand, counting down.
TGCTGCTTTCTCTGCTATTGCCTTGAGTAGAATGTCATTTACAAAATGACGAGCACGTGATCGTTTTTGCTCAATTTGATTTGGAATATAGTTTCTTTTGTCAGGTTATTTCTTGCTTACATGAACATGGTAACGGTACTGTCTCTTTTGATTTGATGATTCTCATATAGACCGTATGCAATAAATAGCATCATTCTTTATTTCAATTGTGTAGAGGTGATAGGCTCACTCAAAATGAGTAATAATTATGCCTCAAATAGAATATTTCTGCCGTAAACATCGACCTCTTTAGTTACTCGCCCATTCTCATTCTTTTAGCTAATTAAATTAATACGGAGGGTCTTCCCCTCCTTTCTGGTCCCCCCAGATGGTGCAAGGACAAACGCGAGGAAAAAGCCCACGTGGTCATGGGCCAGGCTACGCATTATCAACATCATCACGACCGTTAAACTTATCTTGTTCACGTGGGTCAAAACCCATCTCATCCGTCCATCCATCCCGTGGCTGAAAATCAGCAAGGGATAGACATAGATGCAAGGAAGTTTCCAAACCCTTGGGCTGCTTTATCGCCATGCGGCCACTTGTTTTCTCCTCCGGCGCATACAGATTTCTCAAGGTCTTCTTTCACTTGCCGACCTTTGCGTTCCCGGTTTTGCAAGGGCCTTTGTAATCGGTCGATTAAAGCGAAAAATATTAATTTAAACCCCCCAAAATGGGACACTTAGTTAGAGCAGTCGGCGAGTTTCTCGTTCACGAATTGGAGTACACTCGTTCAAAACTCGATCAAAACATGTAAGCCACGTGCAAACTGCTCTGAATTATAATTACTGCATGGATTCAGAATCTTGTACTTAACTTGTACAGTATTTTCTCAGAGTGGATTAAGGAAGAAGTAGAACTCTGATGAAAACGTAGTCTTGCTGCATCCCCTGAAAGAGCAGAGGCTAACTTATCCTTAAAATAAGCTGGATCATTTGGAGTTAGATCGGCTGAAGTAGCTCAAGAACCTCAAAATGACCAGGCTTTTGCGCTCGTGCCCTGAATATCAATAAAGAAAGAAATTTATTCCTCTCTGGTGCATGAATAATTTTATCGGACGATAGTAGGGCCGGCGGTTAACACATATACAGTCAATTACTTACAAATCTAATAATCTTCCATGAGGATATTTCAACAGGACAGCACATGTCAACTTGTAAGAATGAAGAATACAGGTGATCACTGCATGGTCGTTTGAGCTTTTCACTAAAAAGTGTTTGCAAACAATAATTAGTGGGTATCATGTCTATTTTAGCTCTTGGCTCTATTCACACATGAAGATACCATGTAGAAATATCTTGGGAACGAGAGATCGCACTCTGCCAATTTCGGTAGAAACTTAAGGAAATATCTTCACTTGCACATGAAAAGTTGCAAAATGTCAAGGGTGTGGAGCCAGCTGAAAAACTGCAGCAACCCACAAGATGTGAATCAAATCTTGGCAATATGTTGGCGAAAATATCTTAGTCAGAGAGTCCAGAAGAGAACGAAGGAAAACGATCTAAAACATTGTTTATGATTTGGAGATATTTGTGGTCATGGGTTTGATATTTTTCACGATGTGCGTGGGCCTCGAGGCCGTATATGTAGCTGTGGGATAGCTTTCTTTGTTGGGCCACGATGCCGGAAATCGATTTTGTGTAAATCGGGAAAATAGTCCGAAAAGTCATAAACTTATTACACTTTTACCAATTCAGTCCCAAACATTTTAGGTTTGCAAATTGACTCCTAAATCTCATGTTTTGACAATTGAGTACTTCCGACCAATTTTGGCCGGAAATTGCTGTTGTGGACGCCGGCCATCAGATGTGACATAGCCGATGTTGACGTAGGTAATTTATAATCATATATTGGTATTTTTTTTAATTACTTATCTATTTATCTATTTCTATTTTTCTTTACTTTTTTCCTTTTTCCTGTTTTTTCCTTTTCTTTGTCCTTTTTCCCTCCGCCGGCCATTGCCGGGCCTTGTCAATGGCCGACGGAGGTTCCCGGCCTTAGGCGGCATCGGGCGAGGGTTGCCCTCGCATGGGCACGCAAGGGCAGCCCTTCACCTGATCGGGCGAGGGTGACCCTCGCCTGGGGCCGGCGAGGGCGGCCCTCGCCTAAGGCTGGCGACCTCCGGCGTCCATTGACGAGGCACGACGATGGCCGATGGAGGGAAAAAGGAAAATAAGTAAAAAGTAAAGAAGGAAAATAGAAAAAAGAAACATTAAATAAGAAAATAAATAATTCGAGAAAAATATATTTAAAAAATTATTCACATTAATCCATGTCAATGATTTCCAATTAAAATGGGTCATATTGACTCAATTGTTAAAATTGAAAAATTTAAGACTGAATTAACAAAAGTGTAATAAGTTTAGCATTTTTTCGGACGATTTTTCTATGTAATTTTTTTTTTTTGGGGACAGAATTCTATGTAAAATTGAAAGGTTTAGGTTCTGATCAGGCCACAGAAGGCAACATGAGTCAGTCCCATTGTATAATCTTTTCTTTCCAAGTGTCAAATTAGGCTCAAAAGACACGGGTTATTAAGAAAAACTAATTGTGAGCAAAGGGAGTTTGGGAGCACGCGTTTTGACACGATTGTTTGGTAAATTCAAAAGTTACACGAATTTAATATGGACAAGTTTTATAGCCTAATTGCAAAAATATAACGTATTGTTTAATAACACGAATGCAGAGCTCGAATATAATACATGCATTGTTGTAATTTATGTCTGTTTATTTTTATTTTTATTTTTTTCTTTTTGAATCTCGAATGGGTGATAAAGTTGTTTCAAAGTCGATCTGTGAACCCATCTGAGCCAAACCAAATTAGTTCAAGTTTACCAAATTTGAAAGTAGCAGGTTCGATCTTTCGAGCAAAGCCCATATGGGCCTGTCTCAGCCCGTCCTAGACTCCTAGCTGAAAATAACTTCGATTTTTCGATTTTTGTAAGATTGCAATCTCGATTCACCTCGCGATCGACGCTCTAAACTCTTGTACTGCATTAATTAGCATCAACCTTGTTGGGAAAAATGAACGGCAATTGCAGAAAACCCTCCAAGGAGAAGGGAAAAATCACGGGACCGTAGTCCACTTGAAACTTCCACTAGCGTAAATAATGGGATACAACTTCATCCTAAGGTGGATCTCTCACTATATACACTAATATAGTGTCTTCAATTTGTGGGTCTAAACCTCTCACAAACCGGAAAACTTACTCAAGAAAAATTCTCTTGTAAGACCGAATGATCGTTTCTTCCGCTACATTCTGATATTCTTGTACCTCTTTTCTCATATCTCTTTCACCGAGAAGGACTCCTATTTATAGGAGAAAATGCAATCCCAATTGGAATTGTACGATATGAGGAGATCACTTTGATTTGTCTCCCAATCTTCTTTCCTCAACGATGTGAGAAGATCACTTTCTTTCCTCAACGATATGAGAAGATCACTTTGCTTCGTCTCACGATCTCTCGTGATTTTCTTTCCTCCATTTTTTTCCCTTTTACACACCTACTACACATATTATAGATATACATCATTGCATTGGCGTCTCCAATTGGGACAGACCTACTCAACAAATCTCCCCCTCACGAGCAATTTGGAGAGGACGTATGTAGAGGCTAGCGTTATCACCTAAAGGGGGGTGAATAGGTGAATTTAGGAAATTTTAAGAAATTAATGCGAAATAATCTGCTCAAAACTTCGTTCAGATGATATTAGCTAGTAAGATCTGAGATTCCCTCAAAAGCGGAACTTTGTTCAGACGATTCTATTAGGATGATCTAAGAAGCTCTCAGATACAGCGCCGTGCACACAACTACTTTCACAGATATATAAACAAAGAGATTAAGGGAAAGAGAATGTGCACAGATGATTTATAGTGGTTTGGTTTATTTAAGCCTACGTCCACTTCTTCACGCTGGCAGTCAATCGGTTAGATTCCGCTAGATAATAGCTTAGAGGTTACAGCTCAGTGTTCTCTCTTGAGTTGAAAGACTTCCCGCCTAACACTCAACACTCGAATGTACACCTCTAAGTATTACAGTGTATAGATCATGGTGAATGTAAAACGTTGAAGCTCTCACGGTCTTGGAATTTTGAACTCTATTCCCTCTTACGCCAACTCTTTTCTCTTCAGCCTTGAGATGTCCTTTTATACTCCTCCACCTCCAACTACCCTTTGCAAGGCCTCTAAAGGATCACTGGCCAAACTTCCCACTTGGATAAGACTGTATCTCAAGAAGATCTCGTAGCCATTGAGGTCGACAAAGGAAAGTGTTCCCCGTTGGATCAAATCGCCCATACAATCGTGATCCTGGGTTTCCATAGATGGAGTTCTTCATTAGGAAGGTCACGCTTGTCTCCCTTAATTCGCATCCTTGATTGATCTTCAAAATTGAGGATCTTCAAGAATGATCCAGCTCGATTACTAGCCATTGTGATGATGTAATCTGTCAATTAAATCATCTTCAATTATATCTTTTGATATTCTGATTGTTGCGTATGAAATACTTCTCTCAGAGCTTGAGCCTCATTCCAATGTATGAGCTTCTCACAACGTCTAAGCTCTCCCGCTCAACGTCTGAGCTCTTCACAACGTCTGAGCTCGATACAGCGTCTGAATCCCTCAGAACATCATCTGAGAATATCTTTCCAAATTCAATCCTGTGTATCCCACACCTACGGATAATCTGCAAATCAAGTATTTCATCGCATTAACTCAGATATAAGAGATCATAGATTGTTTTGTCAACTTCAAAATTAATTAGGGATTTTTCTCAACAATCTTCCCCTTTTTGATGATGACAAAACTATCCACACAAATATACCAATTGTTGTATAATCAGATGAGTAACATAATGATTTATCACTCAAGAAAATTTTGCTAAACAATGATATATCATATAGTGCATTAGCAAAAATATAAGTTCTAGGATAACGATAAGTCAGATTAGGATTCTGTTTCGTCTTCAGAACTTCTAAAACTTGTCTTAGAGCTTATGAAATCTAGTTCGTTTTTCATAGTTATAGGTTTCAATTCATTTTCGTTCTGAGAATTTTAAGAGACTGTATCAGAGCATGAAAAAGGATATAGATTTCATTTGAAGGCTTAGTACTTGAAGTCTCATATCCTATATCAGAGCTTATATGTTCTAACTCATTTCTCAGATTTTCAAGTCATTTAATTTCGATCTGAGAAACTTAATAGCCTATATCAGAGCATTATGAAAAATAGATTCAGACCGTAGATACAGATTTAGAGCATAGGTTCAAAGCGAATTCATATAAGTATGTCGTTACTCAGAACTTGTATGTAGAATGATGTGAGTCATTCTCAGAACTTGTTCTTGTGATATTCTCAGAACCTGTGAAAACTTGTATCATTCTCAGAACTTGTATGCATAGAACGACTTATGTCGTTCTCAGAATCTATTCTCCTTAGATTATAACTCTGATACTCGTACAGAACATATTCCTGCAAATCTTTATGTTCTCCTTTTGCAGTAAATAATCAGGCATAGAATGACTTATGTCATTCTCAGAACCTGTTCTCCTTAGATTATAACTCTGATACTCGTACAAAACCTGTTCCTACAAATCATTATGTTCTCCTTTTGTAGTATATAATCAGGGATATTTATGTTTCTCCCCCTTTTTGTCATTAACACAAAAGGCATAGATTGAACTACTAAAAAGTATTCAATAAAGGCTTAGTTAAGTTCAATCAACAAACTTTTGCAGGACATATAAAATATTCAAGTATCCAAAATATTCAACCAAAACTCAAACATTTCAAGTCTTAAAAACAGAACTAAAATTGACGAAATAAGAGAGTGAAAAACGAGTTCTATTTTGGAGAGTTTGGGGCTGCAGAGGAGCTTGAAGGGGTTTGAGGGGATGGTGGGACAAATTTTGAAGGGAGTTGCATAATAGCGAACTTGGATAGCTGGTCCAGCTTCAAGTTAATCCTGTTCTCCATTGTGTTCATCTTCCTTTCTGCTTGTTCCATTTCAAGGAAAGTTAGATGGAATTTCTTGTCCGTATCATCCCTTAGATTCTGAGTTAGCAAAGTCAACTGATCTTTCATCTGAAGCATTTGAACGCAGAGCTTAGTCTTCAGTTTTCTCAAATTGTCTTTGCACTCTCTTTTGTTTGAATAGAATATCCCATAACTTCTCTCAATCCGAGCTTTCTTTTTGATTTTCTGAGTCCCAGCGGCTACACCACTCCCCCTAAGTATTGACTCTTCTCTTCTGTTCAATCTCATCATCTATCTCCTTGTTCATTTGAGCAGATAATTTTTCCGAAGCTTTTATCCCTACTAAAATATAGCTGGGATCAAGCTTTTGTTCCTCCACTATCATCCTTGCATACTCATCTCGTGCCATAGCCTGCTCGTTCTCTTGGCAAAATTTCAAAAGATCTTCAACACATAAGTCTTCTAAGTCTGAATCCTTAGAGCTCTCATCTTCTATGCCATGAATAACCTTCCCTTCCAGTGAGGCGGCCTTTAATTCTTTTTCATTCAATTTAGATCCAAACTCTAGGACGTCCTCTTCAGAGATGAATCCATTATTCTTGATCAATGTTTTCACGGCATTTTCATGACCTCCCCTCAATCTCATACCCTGAACAGCTTTCATGACAGCTCTAGCAAGTCTGATTTTTCTTTTTATATAGTAAGCAGCTTATTCAGCAGAGAAAGAATGTACCGTATTTGTGAACTGTTCAGTCTCCTATAATATCTTATGCACAAGTGTTGGAGTAGGTGTTGGAGTGGATGAAGAAGGAACTTGAGTTGATGCAAAAGGCACAAGATCTGAAGGAAATTGGACTCGAGCAATCTTGTAACACTATTCCAACTTTTGGTCAATTTCCATTCTAAAGGTGTCTGCCTTTTTGCCCATGTGTTCTACTTTCACAAAGATAAAACTTGTCTTTTTAGACACATTTTCCCTCAGCTTCATAAATTCTTGAATCATTATGTCTTTTGTTTCACCAACTTCTTGAAACATGGTCTTGTACAAGTCTTGGACCTATAGTTTCAATTCATTCTAATAGTACATAATGTCTTTTAGTAGTTCAGAGTCAGTATTCTCACTCATCTCCTCTTCTTCTTCATTGGTCTAACTATCTGTGTTGTTAGTTGACTCCCTGTCAAGATGTGCTTCTTTCGCTTTAGCAGGTTCCATTTCATCTCCTGTACCATCTTCCCTGTTTTCATTTAGGAAGGCATGGTATTCATCCACCATCTCTTTGTGGTATATCTCTTCTTCTTCTTTCAGCATGGCTTTTTCATGCTTTGCTTCCATAGAAGCTTTTCTTTCTTTCTAGATTTTAGTATGAATTGCTCAAGTGTAAGATGATCCTCATCTTCAGAGTCACTCATAGTAAACTTAGAGTGATCCGAGAGGTTGTCCTAAGCAGTAGCTCCGATTTGAGCTTTAGAACTTGTAAGCCTCAGCCTGTCCGAGCGGCGAATACCGGCTGAAGGTTCCTTTATGGTAGAGGAGTTTTTGGGTGCCATGAAGGATTCTTGGAGTTAAGTTGAAGGATTTGAGAGATTAAGGGTTTGGGAGTGAAATCGCAAAGAGGAATTTGAGAGAAAAGTTTTTCGAGAGATGATTTTTGAGTGAAGAGTAAAAATCGAATCTTTGTAAGAGAGGTTTTAAAAGGGAATGACGGTTCGGTGCAAGTTTTTTGTTTTCAACAAAATAGGAAACCGCCTTTGACAGTTAAGAGATTTGAAATTTGTTTCCAAAAATAAAATATTTTGAAAAGATTTGGTAAATTAATTTTTGGAAACGAAATATTCAATCAATTCAATCAATATAATCACTTCAATCGCAATATTTAACAGACTATTTAAAAAGATTGAGATTACGTGTACCTTATTTGTTGCCAAAAATAACTACTTACACGCCAAAAGTTTGAACGATCAAACCTGATGTGAGTGTTGTTCAGATGATGACCTCCTCAGATGATGCGTTCGTTCAGAGGTTCCATTCAAGCATCCGTATCTCCTCATATGATGCTTTTGATTATCATCAGATGCTGAACAAATTCTGAAGCTTTGCTTCAGATGTTGAATTTTCTCAGATGTTGCGTTTTACTCAGAAGCAGATTTTAACCTATCTTGAAGATAACTTAAATAGGCATAATAGTAATACCCAATTCTTGTCTAATATATTTAGAAGAATTCCTATTGAGAGGCTTCGTGAATATAGGAAAAAGAACACTTTTGTTGCCAAAAGTTGTGTACGGAGATCACTTTGGTGCTAAAAGTTTCAATCGGATCACTTAAGTGCCAAGTTTTTTGAAAAACGATCGTTTTAGTGCCAAGTCCGATTTGTAGTCCATGTGGCCGCCGAAATATTGACGTGGCCTTATTTTATGAATAAGTGAAGTCCACGTGGGCGCCGGAGAGTCCAATCAGCAGCAGAAGCCTTCACGACGTCGTTTTGGACACGATTCTTCAAATAAGAACCCTAAATCAGCCGATTGGAAGAAGAAATCCCCAATTTCGAACCCTAGCCCCAATTTCTGTTTGCCCCAAAGAAATTGCAACTCATACTTGCAAATAGAGGGCTTCACGAGCAGCTTCAGCAGCGCCTCATACCCTAAATCAACCAATTCAAGAAAATCCAAAATTTCAAAGCCTAACCCCAATTTCGGTTCAACCAAAAAAAAAAAGACAGCTCAAACTTGGAAATGAGGGGCTTCACAAGCGGCACTAGCGACTTCAACAGCACCTCAAACCCTAACCCCAATTCTTCTCGAAGCGAAGAAGGTGAGTGTTATTGTTATTGTGGGTTACCGAGTCCAATAAGACCATCTTGGACTCGGTTGAATCTGGGGAGACGATTCAATGGGTCGACGCACCAGCGCCAAGTGTAGAGAAGGCTTGAAGTGCAAATATTTCAAATGGGTTGATGCGAAATTCTTCGGACGAGCGACTGAGGTGATATTGGAGCTTCTTGAAGGACGACATCAACATTACCTACATTATGTTGATGTTCAGTCAATGCAAGCTAAAAATAAGGCTTTAGCATCTTTGGGCAACCATTTGAAGAAGGAAGTTTCAAGCATGAAAATTGAAAGAATTTGTTCTCGAGCGTTGATTGTCTTATTGTTATGTTGTGTAGCCTATTTCATAGGCAAATGTAAAGGGACTGATAAGAATAGGTTTCTTAGTCTACCATAGTTGAAGATGAATAAAACATATAGTTGTGAAGGGTAATTTGTAGTTGTGTTATTAGTTTGATGTTGTATAGAATAAGAGTTTGCTATCTACTTTTGGTTGACGTCGTGGTTGGGATTCATTGGGTGTGTGCACATTTACAAGTTTTGTTGAGATTAGTTGTTGTGCATTGTCAACTTCATTTGCTTTATTTCTGAATGAGATGTTAGTTGTTGGATGTGCTAGTTATTGTTCTGTTGTGTAACCTAGTTTGCTGCAATTTTTGCTGTAAACGTTGGTCAAATGAAAGAGTAGTCATTTGCTGAAGGTGATCACTTCAGTGCCAGTCGTGCTTAAAAAATTAAAACTTCAGTGCCAATTTTGTACTGAAGTGATCACTTAAGTGCCACGTTTTTCTGAAAATGATCACTTCAGTGCCAAGTTTTAGTGAAAATTGCCATTTCAGTACCAGTACTGGCTACACAATGACCACTTTAGTGCCAATCTGGCTTGCACCAGTAGCTGCAGCAGCTACTGCTTGCATGAGCAACAGCTGCTGGTGTTGCTGCTTGTACCAGCAGCTGCTGGTGCGCAGTTCGAAGCTGCAGATGCACTAGCAGCTGATTAGAGCAAGCATAATCCAACCTGCAAAGATAAAAACTCTAGCAACATCACACCAGCGACATAACACCAGCGACCTCACATCAGCCAAAAACAACATAACAACAAAAAAAGTAAGCTATTGATAAAAACTTCATTGCCATTGACATTGAACTGATAATTCACAAACAAAAACATCCATCAGTCATGCCAACTGATTCGTCACAAAGTTAAACATCCATCAGTCATGCTTTCCACCATCATTTAAGGTTCACCTCCCACCAAACATGTGAAAAAGCAATAAAAAGTCATAACGTAACAGCATCAACAACTTAGTCAATATCCACCACCCCCTATATTTTTTTTTCCTTTCGATGGCTTTTTGACTTGATTCATGATCCTTGCACTCTTTCTAACCCATCGTCCAAGTTCTTCAGCTGGGCTTGCAGGTTCTTCATCATCGTGACGTGCAGGTTCTTCAACTGGTGCAAGTACTGCAACTGCCCTTGTTGTTCCATGCACCTTCTTCGCACGAGCTCTAGTAGTTGGTGGCTGTTTTGCAGCTGCAACTGATGCCTTCTTCTTTGTCTTCTTCGGAGAACTCTTCCTTGGCACAGCACTGGACTCTTGAGTTAGGCTGCGTTGAGCGATAAGAATCTCGGTATTCTACCTAGGCTACAACAACAATCACATGGTCAACGTCAACGATATGAAATACAATAATTGAAATGCACGAGTCCTACAAAACTAACATTCAAAATAGTCATTCCAGTACATCTGTCTCACCCACTTCAGTAGAATTGCAAATAGATTTCTCTTCTAATGTTAAAGTGGACTCACTTTTTGCTTCATGGTCCACTGATAAATCCATGTTATTATGATTTGAATCACTCTTTAGACCATTAACTTCACAAACAAGCTGGTCAGTATCTCCAGGCAATGTACTAGGGCATCCATTCTTTAATGCTATATCCGCCTCTTCAGTCTCACATATTGATGACAGCTTTCTCTCCTCACACTGTTTCCCCACATTAGAATCAGAATATAGCTCTCGTTTATCCTGTGCAAAATGCTTTTGCTTCAACTTGTTAACATAACGAAGCTGACCAGGAGTGAGAACCACCTCCACATTATGTGTCAGGATATTCACCTGAAAATTGACATTCGAATAATTCAATCTGACACAAGAATATAAAAATAGAAGAGGAAATGACTCAAAAGGGGAAAACAAGATAAATCCTGAATGAATGAACAATAAAGCGTTGATCAAGAAATTTCCCCTGTTCCAAGGCAGTTGACCATTGATAAGAAAGTGAAGACTCTAGTTGTGACTGCAAAACTAAAGTGAAGCTAAGAGAAGGCGAAGCTATGATATTGGGAAACATAGTGAGAATGAAAGAAAGACTAGAAAGTTTAACAAGTGCGAAACATCATGATGCTTCAGTCCACAACTAAGAGACGCCTCCAGATGCAGAGTCCTTGCACAATAGCATCACCCTAAGAACATACAATTAATGCAAATGAATAATGACACTAGAGGCAATGTCACTACAGTCAAAGCAGTGCGTGAACAAGAGGGCCAAAAATTATCTTTAAAAAAAACACTAAGATGGTAAAATGTTTCATCTAGAAAAATGCTAATGAGTTGAGAAAGTGTCTTTCTAAGGCGACAGAACGCACAATTGGAAATTCTAGTTCATGGATACTAAATTTAGATTCACCAATAATTTATCATAAACGACACAAAAGTTATCTCTAGGTCCCCACCGAGCCCTATCTTCTCTGCGAAACAGATTGGGTGTACCACGGAGCCCTATTTTTTTCACATGGCGATCCCACCGAGCCCTAATTTTTTTCACATGGCCCCCAGAGCGTCATCATCCTCTCTCAGTCTACCACAGCGATGGAGAAAGCCCTACGGAGCCCTAATTTTGCTCCACTTCGGAAAGCCCTCATTTTTCTATCCAATCGAAGACCTAATTTCTCTTTTCCAATCAATTTCGCGAGCAACGGGGTAAGCTACATACCTATCAGAGCCGGCGAGCGATGGAGTGCAATGGCGAGGGACAGAGTGCGATGGCAAGCGATGGCCAACCAACGAGCGACGGGATTGTCAAGGGGAATGGCACCGTTGCGATGGAGAAGATGAACTTTGGCTTCTATTTCGGGATGGAGAACGCGATGGAGAAGACAACGTCACGTGAGCAAGGGGACTTCTCTTGATCTTAATTGAATGAAGAAACGACAGCGTTTTTAGACGTGGAGTCACGTCGGATGAAACGGGGTCGTTTCCTAACCTCCACGTGGATGGGATTTCTCAAATATTTGACAGCTCAGCCAACATTTTTAATTCAAAAAGCCACTTATTATTTTTTGCCGGAAATTCTCACCGGAGGCACCAAAGTGATCCTTTTGTCTTCGACTTGGCACTTAAGTGATCCGATTGAAACTTTTGGCACCAAAGGGATATCCGTACACAACTTTCGGCACCAAAAGTGTCCTTTTCCCATGAATATATCAACTAATTGATGCTTCGAATCAACAAATTGAATATTAACATCTCCATTATGCACATGATCACGAATGAAAATAATGTTTAATTTCAATATGCTTAGCTCGAGAGTGTAGAATTGGATTCTTTATGAGGTTGATTGCACTGGTGTTGTAACACTTGATTTCCACATTCGAGGTTTCAATACCAAAGTCCCTCAGTTGTTGCTTCATCCACAAGATTTGAGCACAGCAACTCCCCAAGGCGACATATTTTAGCTTCTGCGGTTGATAGTGCGACAGTGCTTTGTTTCTTTGAATACCAAGACACTAGCATGGATCCCAGAAGTTAACATGTTCCTAAGATGCTTTTCCTGTGTAATTTGTAACCTACAAGATCAGCATCTGAGTAGCCCTGTAAAAATAAGTTCTGAGGTCTTTGGATACCACAATCTGAGATTAGGATTAGTTCCAACATATTTTATGATCCTCTTTACTACAGACAGATGAGATTCCTTAGGATCTGATTGAAATTTGGTGCACATACACACACTAAAGATGATATCAGGTCTAGAAGCAGTAAGATACAATAGAGAACCGATTATGCTTTTATATAGCTTCTGATCAACCCGTTTGCCCTATTCATCCTTATCTAGCTTGGATCAAGAAGACATTGGTGATTCAGTTTTCTTACAGTTTTCTTGACCAAACCTCTTCACAATTTCCTTCGCATACTTCTCTTGATGTATGAAGGTTCCTTATTCTGTTTGATTCACTTGAAGCCCAAGGAAGAAAGTGAGTTCTCCCATCATGCTCATTTCAAACTCGCTGTGCATGATCTGAGAGAAATTCTTGCAGAGTTTTTCATTAGAAAAAACAAATATGATATCATCAACATATATTTGAATGAGCAAGATATCTTTACCTTCCTTTTTGATAAATAGAGTTGTATCTACTTTACCTTTTTTCAAAACCTTTATCAACAAAGAAGTTACTTAACCTCTCATATCGAGCTCACGGTGCTTGTTTGAGTCCATACAGAGCTTTCTTGAGTTTATAGACATGATCTGAGCTCTTTGGATCTTCAAACCCTGGTGGTTGTTCCACCTACACCTCTTCCTTGATGTAGCCATTCAAAAAAGCGCTCTTGACATCTATCTGATATAGCTTGAAGTCGTTGTAGCAAGCATAGGCTAGGAGCAATATAATAGATTCCAATCTTGCTACGAGAGCATACGTTTCATCGTAGTCAACCCCACTTCTTGAGAGTATCCCTTAGCTACGAGTCTTGCCTTATTTCTAGTAACTTTGCCCTTATCATCCAACTTGTTTCGGAATACCCATTTGGTTCCAATGATTGGATGATCCTTGGGTATAGGCACAAGTTCCCAAACTTCACTGAGTTTGAATTGATGTAGCTCTTGTTGCATTGCTTCAATCCAGCTTTCGTTTACAAGAGCCTCCTCAATTCCTTTGGGTTCTACTTCAGATACAAGTGCAAAAGCATTTATGGCATTCTTGAATTTGGATCTGGTTTTGATTCCATCTTCTATATCTCCGATGACAAGATATGTAGGATGATTGGATTTGTATTTTCAGTTCTTGTTTCTACTGTATTGTTCATCTTCTGAAGAAGGATCTTGGTTTTCATTTTAAAATGTTGTAGCAATCTGAGTATCATTGATGTTCTGAGTAGCGTTAGATGATGTTTTGTCCTCAGATGATGAAGCCTACTCGGATGATAGATTCTTCTCAGATGATGTGGTGATTTCAGCGCCTATCTTCTGAGTGTGATTTCCATCTTCAAACCTCACGTTCACAGAAGGCCAAGAACAAAAAGTGTGTCGACTTTTGAGATCGACATATGGCCTTAAACAGTCTTCCAGACAATGGTATATACTTTTCGTGATGCCATAGTGGCATATGATTTTGTAATGATTGATAAAGATCATTACGTATATATCAAAAGATCCAAAGATCATTTTGTGATCATATCATTATATGTGGATGATATCCTGATTGCCGGAAGCAATATGGATTATGTTAATACAGTCAAGAATTGGTTATCGTCCAATTTTGAAATGAAAAATATGGGTGAATCTACATATATTCTTAGAGTTAAGATTTCAAGATATTTTTCAAAGAGATTGTGATCTCTTTCACAAGAGACTTATATAGACAAAGTCCTTGAATGATTTCGTATGCAAGACTGTAAACGCAAAGATACTCCTATTGCAAGAGGTGAAGGTCTGAGCCACAAAATGTGTCCTAAGACTCCACAAGCAAATGAACAAATGGAAAGTGTTCCATATGCTAGTTCTGTGGGAAGCTTAATGTACGCTATGATGAACACAAGACCTGATATTTATTATGCAGTTGGAATAGTAAGTAGGTACCAATCCAATCCAGATCAAGCACACTGGATTGCCTTCAAGAAAATCCTGAGGTATCTGAAGAGTACTGCCGATTTTTTTGCTAAGTTATCAAGATAAAGATCTGCGCCTTGAAGGCTATACTGATATTGATTGAGGAAGAGGTTTAGATGAGAGGAAATCTACCTCTGGATTTGTATCCTTGCTGTGCAGTGGGGCAATATCTTGGAGTAATAAGAAGCAAACGTGTATAGCCTTATCCACGATGGAAACTGATCTCGTGGTGTTATCAACAGCAGTACAAGAGGGTGTTTGGCTTAAGAGATATTTGGCTCAGTGAAGTGTTGCTAAGGATGCTGCAGGTTCAATTATTGGTTAATTATGATAGCCAAGCAGCAATAGCTTACACTAAGGATTCATTGCAAGACCAAACATATAGACACGAAGTATAATTTTGTGAAAGACATGATTGTACAAAAAGATGTGAACGTACAGTACATATCTACGCATAGAATGATAGCAGATACTATGACGAAGTCAATTCCTAGAGATGTTTTTTCCTTGGTCATGTGTTGACAAATGGATTAGTTTCCTTCATCGAAATCTCTAGAAGTGCGTAAAAGTTGGAGTACTAGATATATTTATATTTCCCAAAGTTCACAGTTAATGATATTCGTTATCATTATTTAAGCCTATGAGTTTATATGACATTTATGCATATTAATGCTTAATGCATTATATTGAGAAAGTATGACGGACAGATAAGAGATTAGCCCACTCACATGGGTAATCGCCTCTATTTGCTGTGTGATAAATAGAGATGAGACGATTTCAAGCTTGCTATCTATGTGATAATTGAGAGCTCAAGCTTGAAATTTTGATATCGCCTTAACATGAGTGTTAAGATGAGGTCATAATAAGTTATGCCCGAAAGTGAAGTAACTACGTATTTCACTTTATCTGTCTTTGATGCCATATGTGAGTTCTAATGGATTCTTTGAAGAGAGTAGATTTGTGAACTCAAGTTAGACATTTGGAATGTTTGAACTATCATCTGTATGGTATTGCATGTAGAGACATAGCTCCATGGGAAAGGAGAGAATACCGTAATACGTACTTCATATTACGTATGCATGAGACGACCAAGAAAAGTTGGCAAGAGTACTGATCTCAACTTTATAGTCGTGTGAGACTCTTGAGAATATGAGTTCCCCAGCTTAGTGCCCTTACGACTCTAACGTATTCTTAAAATTTTGATTCGGTGTTTGCTATCCTAAAGTGTTGCCAATGATCATGGATGATTCGATCTAGCGGGACATTTCTGAAAAGCGAATTGAGTTGAAATTGAGAAATTTTAAGGAAAGGGGAAGATCAATTTGTAGTTGATGTCACATTATGATTTTGTATTCACAGGTCGACCCATTATGATTATATGAGTGTAATTGTAATAGTGAATATAATAAATATCGAACTCTTGAAGAGATCATGAGAGATATAAATGTGACTGAGAGATCTAAGGTATTGCATACTAGATCTACTCAAAAATTATAATGCCCAATATGAGCTGCTATATATTCCTAACAGATGTTTGGTAGCGAGCTCTTAGAGTATGCTGGTCACACGGATTATTTGCCCATATGAACTTTGCAGTGAGAAGAGAAATAGAGATGTTTAGCCCTTTATGGGCGAGTGAGAGATGTTGGGAAATTGCGCCTATTAAGGGCAAAATATACTCATGCCTTTATTGCAATAATTGATTGCAATTAAGGGAATTTTATTTCCTTTTCAATAAAAGAGAGAGAGGAGATAGTGTCTACTCTTCCACAGAACGTACGTCGTTCTTTCGATCCATCGACAACTCTCTCAAAAACTCTCTTAGTGAAAACTTTCTCGAAGAACCATCGATCGACGGATCCGAATCATTTTCTCACCTGTGATTGGGGCTCTTAATCTGTGGAAATCGAGGTATGTTCATTCTACGTGATATACTTCTCCGATCAGTGATTCAAGATGATTCTAGGGCATGTAATTTTGTGTAATCCACTGCGTATATATACGTGTATGCTATTGAGATCCGTTCCGTTCAATTCCTATGTGAGAGGGGGTGTTCAAATAGTCAACTTAGCTGTTTATAGAGTATGACCACTCCGAGAGATATAAGGGATAGTTGTTGATTGCCCATTGCTCTTTGAGATACTATACATGCAACAGAAGGGATGGATCCAATCCTCCTGCTTTCTTAAATGACAAAGGGAGATGGTTGGTGTTCTCACCAAGGATTCAACCATAGAGAAAGCATTGTATTTTTCTAAGAGCTCGATAAATGCATTTAAAAATTTGGAAAATTTTAGCTCGTCCATGTAGTTTCAATGGGCCCTACGCTTAGTCATGGCTATGGTTCATGAACCGCCGGTTCCGGTTCCAATTTAGGGGGAATCGGAACCGAGCCCTTAAGTGGCGGTTCCGATTTCGATTTTGAACCGCCGGTTCTGGGCTGATTTCAAGCCCTGTTCCTGTTTAAAATCGAAAATGGAACCGGCGGTTTCGGTTTCGGTTTCGGTTTTGGTTTTGGTTTCGGTTTTTGAGTTTAAAAATTAAATTGTAATGAATTTGTAATCAAATTGTAATCAAATTATCAAATAATGAATTATGAAATAAAAAATAATAATGAATTATGAAATAATGAAATAATGAATTATCAAATACAAATTATAATCAAATTTGGGGGGAAAATGGAGGGGGAGGGGGCTTGAACTTAATGAATTATTATTAAACGCCTACATATCTTCTTGGGGATAGAAAAATCAAAGCCCATGTAGTTCTCTTACCTTTGATAACCTCATACTTACATCATCCTCAATCGTCGCTACTCGTTCCGGTACTGGTGGCCGTGGTATATCCATCATCAAAGAATTCGGCTTCATTATTGCGATCTATCTCTTATTGTCTATATTGAGCCTTTGTCCAATTATCAATCCAAGCTTGAGCCTCCACTAAATCGGGAGCTAATCTTGAACGTCGTTCATCCAAAATATTGCCTCCAGCTCTAAATGCTTGTTCTATCGTAACTGTCGAACAAGGGGTTGCTAAAATTTATTTTGCAATTACAGCAAGAATTGGGTATTGGGTGAAATGTCTCTTCCACCAATCCAATATTGTGAAATCTGTACTCCCTTCAGATTCATCAAACTCAAAAGAAACGGTTAGATAGCTCTCTATTTCAGAATTACTTCATATTGCTCCCTTTTATTTTTATTTTTGCATATGCAACAGAAGTTAGTACTATCTACTAATTTTACCTATGTTTCCACTTTGTATGTCACTAGATTGAGAAGATCCGCTATCACATATATTATATGGACTACAAAATTCATCATATAATTCTATTATTGCGTTTTTAACCCTTATTTGTATAGTTCTAATATTTACCTCATCAATTAAATGTAAACATTCATAATACGTATTCAAATAATCACCTAAACCATCTAATTTACAACGTGGACAAAAAAAAAGCAACTAAATAAATAATAGGAATTTTCCTATAATAATGTAGCCATTTTGTTCGCATTGTTATAATAGTGTCACTTAATTTACCATCATTTTAATTTTCTTCAAAAAATCCAACAATATTAATATATTATATTAAAAATAAATGCGTAGTAGGATAATAAACACTGGACAAAGAATAAGTTAAATCGTTAAAAACTTTTAAAATATCTATTTTATTTTTGCAAATATCCCATTCATGCGGGTATAAATTAATTTGAGTTATATTATCTAAAATAAATGCACATAATAAATTTTTATATGCAAAAGATTCATTAAGCAACTCATAAGTAGAATTTCAACGATTTGGAATATCTCTTGGAAATTTTTTTGGTTTTTTTCCATTTGCTCTACAAAATTTTAACCATTCTTTCATTTTTTTGGGAATGTTTCCATAAAAATTGCATTGCCATTTTTATTGGATCGAGAAAAATATCAAGAGTTTTTAAATCATCTTGTACACATAAATTTAAAACTTGATAAGCACATCTAACGTGAAAAAATTGTCCACTAAAAACGGGTTCACAAATCTTTTCTAGTTCAACAATTGAAGCGGTATTTGCCGCGGCATTATCAAAACCAATTGAAAATTTTTTAATAAGCAAATAATATTCTTCTAAAATTTGCCTAATTAATCTATCAATATTATTTCCTGTATGCATATGTCGCGACCAGAAAGAAGATCCCCCTTTTAGGGATCGAATCGAGGCTAATGGATTGCCGGGCCCTTACTTTCTGATGGGGGCTTCGGCGCGGGCTCTCCCAGGCCCATACCAAATCGCGGCGGGAGTTTATCGGCTTCGACCTTGGTGTGGTCGGGTGATATGTGCTATGTGTGCATGCAATTGGAGTCGCCACCGGTCTTTCTTGGGAGGTAGACCGGATACCTCACCAAGCGATTGGGAGAGATCGCTTGGTCCTACGCAACCAGAGATTCTAGGGCCGGGGATTTGGTTACCCTAGCTTAAGCTAGAGTCCTTTCGGTTACCGTCCGGAATTGATTATTATCTAACTTGTGAGCACGCGAGGTTTTATCAATTTGACTCCTAATCATGTTCTTGTCAGACGCTAAGTGTTCATGCAAAATGGTCTTGCGGGGTTCATTTCATGGCATTCTAACTTTTTTTGATTTTTATCAAAACGAATTAAAATCAACCAAAGAATTCAAAAGTGATAATAGAGGAAGCATAAGAAAAGCTACGCTAAGGCGGTAAATAAAAACCCACGGCCCTCGGGTATTTAGGTACAAGGCCGGAATACAAAACCCAAGACAGGATCGGGTGTACAATAATAAGACCGGATTGCACATCGGTCTTCCTCCAATGCGGGATAAAAGTAAATTGATGTTGGCCATGTTGAAAAACGCAATAAAAGATCAATTTTGACCTTTCCACGATTTTTTGATTTTTTGGGATTTTTCTCGAATTTTTCGATTTTTTTAATTTTTTTTTTAATTTTTTTTTTTTGCGGACCGGGTAGAACAAGCCTGGAGATACTGAAAACGAATTGCGCGAAGTTTCGGCGAAAGTCTCACTCAAAATCTCGGGTTTCGCTCATTTTCCAAAAGAATTTGGTTTGGAAAAGTTGACTCTCGGGGTGTTTACAAGAGTGATTATCTTAGTAGTCAAATCAAATAGGGGGAAAGAGATCATATCGTAAGAATTTTGGTATGATCAGGTTTCCAAAACAAGCAACGGCTCGGGAAATGGTCAACCGAGCAAGTCGTAATGGCATCGGGAAAATGGCTTGCTGCAAAGCAACACTTAGCCGAAATCCCAGGCTCTCACCTCGCAGTTCACCGAGCCAAATTCGAGAGTGATTATCTCGGTACAAAAAACTAATCCGGGGGAACCGATCATACCACGTGAAACTAGGTATGATCTAGTTTCCAAAAAGATCAACGGCTCGGGAATTGACCGAACGAGCGCACCGTAATGGTGTCGTGAAGGTGCGCGGTGCACAACCAACACTTAGAAAAATTCCAGGCCTCTCACTTTGCAGCTCACTGAGGCGAATTCGGGAGAGATTATCTCGATGTTTAAAAATAATCAGGGGAAACCGATCATACCACATGAAACTAGGTATGATCTAGTTTCCAAAAAGATCAACGGCTCGGGAATTGACCAAAGGAACCCGCCGTAATGACATCAGGAAAACGGCTACTCGCGACCCAACACTTGGAACGAAAAAACAAACTCTAGCATGGTAGCTCACTGAGGTGATTTCCGGGGATCGTAATTTGATCCACCGAGACAACCAAATCAAACCCAAAGTATAAACATCAAGAGCTACGCACGGAGAGCATGTTAGACCCAATAACAACTCAAAAAGCTCGTGACATGACCAAGGAAAGCGGCCCCGAAGTGGCAGGTCTGGAACTGTTCAAACATTTAGAAAATATTCTGACCTAGGAGGCCAGTTCACGGGAGCATATTCTCGGACGTTTTTCTTGCTCTCCGATCATCACCGATGAGCTAAACAAACACCAACGTGAGCATATTCCGAGGTGAGAGAGAAAACCGACTCCAAAGTAGGAGGATCGCACTGTTTTTGACAGATTCAGAGTGCAAAAATGATCAACTGAGCATATTCCAAACCACATATCTTCTCTCACAAATTGAACCAAGGGGAAAAAAACATACCGACATGCTCTACTATGTTCAGGGAACGTAACGAGCCCAAATACACCGAAGAATAATCACGGGAAGGCCATGAAAATTGAGTGCACAGTGGGTGATTCAAACCATTTCCAGCACTTAGGCAAAAATATGCATAACAGATCAGACCATCAGAGCTACTTCCCAACCCCAAAGCTTTTTCCACAAGCAAAACTGAGGGCCAAAAATCATACCTATGCGTTCTACTACGTACACAGAGCGCGACGAGACCAAGAACAGCCACAAAAAGTCACGGAAATGCAATGAAAAACGGGCGCAAACTAGAGGGTTTGAACTGTTTTCCACACTTTGTCAAAATTTTCAGGTTCGGATCAGACCGACAAGGCAACTTTGGAAGGGCATATCTCACACCTCGCTCATAACTAGGGGCCACATAACATATCAAAACGAAGAGCTACACATGTAGAATTCATTTAAAAAAATAAATACCAAAATATCATGCAAAAAGAGCACGAAAAGTATGCTCAAAGTCGGGGGTTTGAACCAGCCGAGACATTTTATCGAACACGTTATGTGCGTCGTTGAAAACGTGCACCCGGGGTGTTATGAACGAAACTAAAGCATGGGAACACTGTAAGGAGGCCACATAAGCTTGAAACAACGGTGTGGGGTGGTCGGTTTGGCTCCGTTCGACCCGAAAGTCGAACGGAGCCAAACCGGCGAAAATCGAGCACCAAAAACAGGGGTCTTGGGTCCAAACCTGTTTAGCGTGTAGGACGGCGACGGCGGCGGTCGGGGAGGCTCGAAGGTGGTCCGATGACCTCGGTGGACGGTGGTGGTGTCTTGCCGGGGCTATGGACCGCTCAAGTTCTCTCCTCTCGCTCTCAAACTCCCCCCACGTTTCTCTCTCTCTTCTCCTCTTTTTTCCTCTATTTTTCCCCTGTTTTTCTGCCTCTTTTCTGCTGTTTTTTCTCCCGTTTTTCTGCCCTCTCCTCCTCGGGACTTCATCCCTGCAACCTTGGAACTTGCCTCTCGCACTGCCCGAGCTTGTTGTCGCCCGTGCTTGTCCAAGGGAGCACGCAAGAGCTGGAAAGTGGGGGATTTTTGCAGCCCCTGTTCTTGCGTTTTTTCTACAGGTGTTGCTGTGGCTGTGCTGGGTTGGGTCGACCTGGGTCAATCGGGCCGGGTTTGACCCGCCCGATTGATCCGATTCGACTAAAAACCTCAAATTGGACCCCAAAATGATTAAATTTTTTCAATTAAGCACCGGAATTAGATTCTACATCATGGATTATGTCTAAAAATGACAATATTGGGCAGAATTTGTTTGAAATTGCACAAAAACCCCAAATTCAAAGTTTGGCCCGAAAATGAATATTCAGTAATCCAAAACCTAAATGACCAAATCAAGCCGAACCACCCCTACCAATGGATTCAAAATGGTAAAAAACATAGGGTAGAGGTCTTTGATTCTCATGGGTACCCCTAGAACGAAGTTAATTTCATTTTTAGTGATACCGGAGACTAAATTGAAAATAAAGAATGCAAATAAGTCCTTTGGCCAAAATTGAACGAATTCTCAAGGAAATGGACCTAATTGCAGTTCAAGGCATCAGAGGGAAATGTCATAGCTTAGAAAAAGTAAAAATTGGAATTAAAAAGACTCGAGACATAATTTTTTGGCTCAATTTGGGTTTATGTTTGTGAAGGAACATGGCGACCCAGACTGAATTTTTGAGATTTAAAGTGTCCAACATGAAAAGGGAATAAAAATAAAAATATTGGCTATTTTTTCATATTTTTGTGGACACTGATGATATTTTTGCTGATTTTCGGATAATTTTAAATAATAATAAAAATTTCGAAAATTCCGTAAAAATTCAAAAATATTTTTTTCTCAAAATTGGTTCCTTGTGCTTGGCAAAGGTTTCCAAAGTTGATTTTACAATTTTATAATTTTTTTGGATTTTCTATTAATTTTTTAAGAAACAAATGATTAAAATTCATGTGTCAACAGCAGCCCCTCTTTGAGAGGAAGCTCGGTAGAGATTCCTTTCAAAGACGAGATGACACATGAGTCTTAATCGACTTAACTGGGTAAAATAGAAAGAGTTATGACATTTGACCTCCAATACCTCTCTGTGTAAGCTTGGGTCCAGACTGGGTTGGAGGAGGCTCTCATGATATGAGAGAGATCAGAGAGAGAGATTTACCTGGCACTTACCTGCCCACCGCGCGGCTGTTGCCTAGCATGAATGCTCTTTGAAAAGATACCTAAGGATTCATCCCAAGAATACCCTAGGGAGGTTAAGCTTTAACCCGTATGGTAGGTCAACCCATGATAGAATTCCTAATGAAAGGATTCTAGAGACGACATATCCTACTAAAATGACTCGCCTAAGCTTTGACCCGTATGGTAGGTCAACCCATGATAGAATTCCTAATGAAAGGATTCTAGAGACGACATATCCCACCAAAAGGACTCGCCTAAACGGATATATGTAACAAAAGATTTTCGACATGGTTCACCCAATGTCGGGTTTACTGAAGGAACGCCTGTAAGAAAGACTTTGGAAATGGTTCACCCGATGTAGGGTTTGCCAAGGAAATGCCTTAATGCTGCTTTCTAGGGCGAACAAAAGAGATAGAGATTTCAGGATTGAATCGCCCAAACTATGAAAGATTCCTAAGGATAAGACTTAGGCTAGGATGATTCCTAAAGATAAGACTTAGGCTAGGATGATTCCTAAGGATAAGACTTAGGCTGGGATGACCTGTCTGGTGAGATAGATCATGAGGGATTTGCTAAGGTTAAAACTTAGACTGAGATGACCTATCTGGTGAGAAAGATCATGAGGGATTTGCTAAGGATAAAACTTAGACTGAGATGACCTGTCTAGTGAGACAGATCATGAGGGATTTGCTAAGGATAAGACTTAGACTGAGGTGACCTATCTGGTGAGACAGATCATGAGGAATTTTGCTAAGGATAAAACTTAGACTTAGATGACTTGTCTGGTGAGACAGATCATGAGGGATTTTGCTAAGGATAAAACTTAGACTGAGATGACCTGTCTGGTGAGACAGATCATGATGGATTTTGCTAAGGATAAAACTTAGACTTAGATGACCTATCTGGTGAGACAGATGATGAGAGATTTTGCTAAGGATAAGACTTAGACTGAGGTGACCTGTCTGGTGAGACAGATCGTGAGGAATTTTGCTAAGGATAAAACTTAGACTGAGATGACCTGTCTGGTGAGACAGATCATTAGGGATTTTGCTAAGGATAAAACTTAGACTGAGATGACCTGTCTGGTGAGACAGATCATGAGGGATTTTGCTAAGGATAAAACTTAGACTTAGATGACCTGTCTGGTGAGACAGATCATGAGAGATTTTGCTAAGGATAAGACTTAGACTGAGGTGACCTGTCTGGTGAGACAAATCGTGAGGAATTTTGCTAAGGATAAAACTTAGACTGAGATGACCTGTCTGGTGAGACAGATCATTAGGGATTTTTCTAAGGATAAAACTTAGACTGAGATGACCTGTCTGGTGAGACAGATCATTAGGGATTTGCTAAGGATAAACCACCCAAGAATTACCTTAATGTCACTTTTTAGGGCGAACAGAAAAGGTACAGACTCATTTCGTTCGCCAACAAGAAACTACACTAATGTCACTTTTTTAGGGCGAACAGAAGAGGCACAATCTCGATTTGTTTGTCATCGAGGGACTACCCTAATGTCGCTTCTAAGGGCAGACAGAAGAGGTACAAATCCATTTCGTTTTGGGTGCCATTCTAAGATCTGGGGGGGATCAGGAATCCTGCAGAAACTCGAATTATCTCATGCCGCTCTTAGAGGCAAACCAAAGAGGTAGAGATTAAAATATTTGAAATATTTCGAGTTTTTAAGACGAGTCGTGCTCCTATGATGATCATCTAGAAATCATGCAAAATTGCTCAATAAATGCAATCGTGATGCAGGAGGTTGCCCAAAACATCTTGCAATACGACGTCGGTGATCAAAATTCCTGGTGGGGAAGATTTTGGATCAAATGATATGAGATTGCCAAAAGAGTTTGGTTAAAACGTCAATTGGAGTCCGCTCATCAAAGAGGACTTCTCATAATCTCTCAAAAAGGTTTTGATTTCTGTTTAGAAGCGCTCGAATTTCCTCTCAAACCTGTGTCTAGGATTTCGGAACTATTCGCAGTGCATACAATTCAATTGATCTGAAAGGAACTTTCAAGGGACCATAATGTCGGGTTTGGTCAAAGGTTTTTCAAGGGGACTCACAGTCGAGTCAAGGCCAATGAACGAAAGATCTTCATCATCTGCTCCGGGTTTACAAGTCAAGAACCCTGCAAAATGAGAGAGAAAAAATCTTGCTCGTACCTCTTCGAGCGATGCTTAAAATCATTCAACTCTACGTTGACACAAGTGCCCTAATCAGAAAAGACTTTCGAGGGTTGTAACGTAGGTCAGGGTTGGGGACCGAGGGAGAAAAAGGCTTATTTTGGCTCAGAAAATATATGAGAAGGGTTTGACGTTGGTGATCATTGTGGATTTGTCACCGGTCTCGGCCTTCTAGAATAGTCTTCAAAGGACACCATCGTTGTACGAGGGTGGTGCGAAGTTTCGCTAATGCTGTCGTTGCTTGAGGGCAATGCGAACCCCAACTAATGAGTACATTTTGCAATTTGACTCATCCGGGGAATTTTCTTTTTCAACCAGATTCCATTGGGGATTTACAAGAAAGACAACATGCAAACACTTCTTCATGGAATCTATAAAAATGTATCTATGAAATTCAGAGGTATCCACAAATGAATAAAATTTTGAATGGGCATTGGCCTTGCGTTTGATCGGCACTTTGCTTTTTCTTTCTTTTGTTTTTTTTTTTTACGCCCGGGATTGGTTTTTTTTTTTTTTGGTCCAGCCCCCTTTTTTTTAGACAAAATAATTTTCAAAGATTATGCCAGATACACAGCAAATGAAAATCTAGCACGCTTGAAGAGTCAAATCGGGAATTCTCCGTGGATCGATTCTTCTAAGCTCTTCCGCTTTGAGGTGGCGTCGTCTACGTCTTGGAATGAGCAATGATCACCAACGGGGTTTAAGAAATGAACATACAAGCTCAATTGGGCTATGCAAAGGATAAAAGTGTGTAGGATAGAGAAGCGAATGCTTTTCGTCGTCCCAAGGCACTTGAATTGCAGTATGAGTTTAAATGCAAAGAAACACTCGAAAATTGATATTAGTTCGAGCAAGAAAATTTCTAACCATTTACCTCTTGTTGCTGCCGGAATTAACTCCATTTGGCCCCGATGTGGGGTGGTTCTTGACAGGGGTGAAGAAATGAAACCGCCGTTCAAATGGGTTAACAATGGTCACCTGTGATGTTTGGGATAGAGAAATGAATGCCTTTCGTCGTTTCAATCCATGTAACCACTGCAAATGATCCTTATGTCCCTAAACTAAGGCCTCCACTCACCACTCAAGTATATATAGGGACGTGTTTGGGCATGGCTTGACTCTCATATTCTGAGGTATTCCAATTGATAGGTCTTAACTACTTTTATTTGGAAACTCATCTCGTTTTCAACAAAATTCGATCCCCACGCGGATTTATGATGCACGATGTATGTTGCAATGCATGTTTGGATAACTTCAAAAGCTTTTGAGTGAATGCAAATGAAGTGATCGTGAGAGTTCTAGACACAGAATCACCAAGTTTTTTTAAACTCAGGTGTTTCTAAACTCCTCGGAAAGCCTGGGTTCTCGAGAAGAGATGGGGTATTTACCTATCCAGCACGGCGGTAATCCCTGTAACGATCAAAAGGAACATGTAAGCGTATGTTCGTAAGTTCAAGATGAATTGGAACGATACTACTTCACCCTTGTATGTGTCTTCTTTATCTCGTGAACTTGAATAGAAGAGATTCCCTCATTTGGATCGGATTGGCCAAATCCGCTCGATCTTATATCCAAATATCGTTCCTTGGTTATTTGAATTTCCGACATTGATATTTCTCTTCGCCTTGAATCCATGTTAGCCAACTCTTTTCTTTGAGTTTTCTTGAGCGTCAATAATTCCCTGTTAAAAGGGGAATAAACTCATATTAAAAAAAGTGAGACCATCGAGGGTCAATTTGGAACGATACGAAGTTACCCTTCACTTGAATCCATGCGGACAACTTCGAGATTTTATTTCGATGAGGACGATCTCTATCGAATCTCTTCATTCGAACTTTGGAGGTTTTGCCCCCAAGAAGACTTGTACCGCGTTAGCTTGATGGCTACGCCTTTCTTTTGCGTCCATTGACTTGTTGGAAAGGAAGGACTTTGCTTCCACATTCGGTCGCATCAACAATCCGCTTGCCCCAGTTGGGTGATATCTGCCCTAGCTATATTCTCCCATGACTCTTTGTCCGATTTGGGATATCTCTAATTTGGGCTTTCGTTTCTTCTTTCGCCTGCATGTGAGGAAACGAACGTTAGTCCGCATTCTGACTTTATTTGAACTTTTAGGAACGGAATACTCCCTTTGAGATGTTGTCTTTCCAACACTTGAGGAGATTGTTCTTTCCTTCAGGAGTCTTGCCCCAGTAGGACGTGTCTTGTTACTTGTCACAATGGACTTGGTGGCTTTGCCCCAATATGTTCTTCTGGTGAGGAAAGAAGAGTTTTGTCTCCGGACTAATCTCTTGATGTCAAGCCATTCCACGATGACGTTCACGAAGTCTTCAAAGAAGGAGTCAGGCACCTCAGGATCGGCTGTAGCTTGAACATTCTCATCTATTGCTCTCAATTGCTGAAGTGAATTTAACACTTTTTCGGAGGAAAAAATCAGTTGCCTCTCGATGTTATCGAGCCGGTCTGCGACACTTGATTCTCTCAACGAGTCAATCTTTTCCTCATGCATCCCCGCTGGGATAATCTCATCGATTGTCACGAATGAATCCTCTTCCGAGGGGTCTTTTTTTTTTTGTTCCTCCTTTTTTAGTTAAGTGTTGGCCTGGAAATAGCATGTCCTTCCATGTCATATCAGATGGCTCCGCTTTTGCACTAATCTCGTGGCGGTTGACAACCTCCTTGTAAGATTGATTCCCCCATGCTTTTCTCCAATGAAACTTGACTGTGCTGGGAATTGATCTCTTGTGCTCTGCTTGGAGCTTTTCAATTTCAGCCTTCAGAATCACATTATTGTGGCGTTCATGTCGAACCTTCGTTAGGGTTCGCTTATTTTGAAACCAAAATTTGATTTGCGAAGACACCAACCCAAGCTTTTGGCTCAGTTCCTCTCTCTGTATGTCATCTGGGTAAGGGCACTCCTTGAAGAGAGCTTCCATCTCTTGAACTTGACGTTGAGCGAAGCGCCTCTTTTTAAAAGGTCGACCATTGTTGTTGTCATCGTCGTTGTCGGGATCTTGAATGCCGTTGCCGGAAGGATCGTGTTCTATGGTTTCGGTGCCAGATTTGGTCCCGAGATCTTCAAAATCTCTCATCTTTAACACTTCGCCCGTGGAGCTCCACTCGCTGGTCATGTCCAGCAAGTGATGGTGGCTCTCGAACATGCTCATGAAATTCGGATCGTTGGTCATGTCCAGCAAGTCATAGTGGTTCTCAAACATGTTGGGTTGAGACATCTTTGACTGATTTTTGTTCTTTCAAGGCTCTCTACTCTCTCCTGTATTTTTCTGAGTGGCCTTGTATGCTCTGAAGCTTTCTTTTGAACACGGATGACAAACACCAAGAGGACGTCTCTCTCAAGAGATTATTGGCAAATTTTCCTTCCGGAAGAGAGACTATTGGCAACAACTTTCCTAGGACGATGTCATTCACTTTAAAATGTCGAGTATAGGCTCCCCCCATTCAAGAAAAACCTCAATGCCATTTTCTTGATATATTTCTGGTCTGACACGGTACTCTTCTCCGGGAACTCCTGTGTCTGAAGGTATACTTTGGTGTCATGATACCAAGGTTTGCCATCAGGCTCTTCTGTCATAATCATGCAATAAACTGGTTTTTGCAATACTTCTATTTTTAAGGGCTCGACTTCTAGTCCAGTTGTGGCCTTTCCGCCAATTCCCCCAAATAAGTGTGATAGGGCTGTAGCTTGGCATTTCTGGTTTGCCATTTCCCTTTCAGGTGGTTGCTGTTTTTCTCCCTGTTTTGGCATTTGAAGGCATTGTTCCTTTACTGCTTGCCCCATTTAGTGCCACTTGGGTGACTTGCCCCACTCATCATCTTTGCCCAGCACGTTCCCCAGGTGGAGGATGGATTTTCCCCCATAGTCAAGTGCAGCTCCATTGGACTGGCGAATCTCCACTTCTTTTGACCTTTCCACTTTACTTGTATGACAAAAATGGACGAACAAGTCAATTGCAGCGCGAGAAGTCCTCGTTGGAACGATTACAGATTTCACCGTCCCATAATGTATTTTCCATAGTCATCTTGCACGTGGTCAAATAAAATGATCTCCAGTAAATGACCGTCTTGTACAACCTTTCGAAAAAAGACAGTGTTAGCATTTGAATGAAGAAGAGACCTCTCAATGAGATTGCCTCTTATAATGAAAGTGAGGTGACGATACATGCCCAGCAATCCCTATTTATGGGGATTTGATATTCGCCAAGTTTTTATGGTAAGAGGAGACACCATTAAGAGATCGATCCGCGGTCATCAATTGCACGTCGGTTTAATTCCAAAAAGTTTTATATCCAAAATGTGGCCTTGAATTTGAAACTTTGATTTGATGATCTCTTTCTTGCAAAAATCATGCGAGTTTTGTTCAAGAAAGAATTTCATTGAAAATGTGATTTCAATTTTATGCCCCAAAGTTTAATCTTGACTTGGAAGAATTTATACACAAAACGTCATATAAAACCCATGGTTGAAAACTTAGACAAACCATCCGTCCCATGGGACCGGATCAAAGGTATTTTAAAATTTATGTTCAAGATTCACGTCAAAATTAATTGCAAAGATTTTCAATTGAAGTTTAAACACCCAAGGCGCTCGATTGATCTCCGCAGATTTCCAACAATGAAAGTTTCAATCCCAAGTATACTCGCAGGTTACAATAAATGTAAATTATGCACATGAGATGAGAATGCATGAGCCTATTCAATTTAATAGTTCTTTTTGGCGAAATAAGGATCAGATCCCCTTATATGGCCAAAAGGTCAAATACGTATTCCGAATCAAATTTCCCCAAAATGAATTATCCAATTGAAAGGAAACATTTTGGTGATTAAAAGAAATGCCCCCTCACATTCCAACGATGTTTTCAAAACATATAAAAAGCTCGAATGAAGTGAATACAGTCGAGATAGATTCCTATACAATCAAGTCTAAGGGATAAGATAACGAGGACCCCGAAGGGAAATCCTATACACAGATCCTAATCAATGAAAGAAAGAGGAATCGGATGAATGAGAATCGATTCTAAATGATGCCCCGAATACGATCTTCAAGAAACGGCTACGGGACCATGTACGCGTCGGCCACTCAGCGTTTGGTATCGTCTTCATCCGCAAATGGGTGCGGAGGAACGGCGACATCCAGGGCCTATTCAGACTCGAGGGCACCATCTTACACTATCCTATAGAGGGGTATTTAATTGAATCACTCAAATGCATGCAAATGATGTATGAAATGATCAATTCAAGAGCATGAACTAATGAAATAGAATCGCTATAGGTAAAGAGATCGAAAATCGTACTCACCACATTTGTCGATTTCTTTTGATTTGTGTCGTTGATATCAAATGCAAAGACATGCGGATGAACTTGTGAGGGTTTGACACCTAATAGGTGAGATACCTAAGGTTTCAAGGCTCCCACTTTGAGTTCTAGAAATGGTTGATTCCATTGCACAACTATCGTTGCATTGGCACCCAATCCATAGTTCGAAGTGAGCGGAATTGGAAAGTGGATTACCCCATGTTTTTCCCCACGGAGATTCCATTCCCAATTCCTTCTATTGGTTTCCTAAGGAATGCGCCCGGGGTTTTAGGCACGGTTGTGTGTGCATTCAGTGTCGTGCTTAGGCGATAAACATGCATTTGAATCTAACAACCAGCACTTCAATATAATCATCCACACAATATACATCCAAACCCTCGTCTGCAAAAGCAAATAGTCAACAAACACGTCTCCCCTTATAACTCCCATGTGCAAGACCATTTAACACGAATTAGCGACTAACCTTGTTTTCCTCGCGACTTGGACATGCGCTACAAAATGCAGACCAAGTTAGATAATCACACAACCGGTTTGTTACGGCTTAAATCCTCTTAATTCCCCAGCGGAGTCCCCAACTGTCGCGACCCGAAAGAAGATCTCCCCTTTTAGGGATCGAATCGAGGCTAATGGATTGCCGGGCCCTTACTTTCTGATG
The DNA here is from genome assembly GCA_029784005.1 of Lenwebbia sp. NSW1173648. NCBI lineage: Eukaryota > Viridiplantae > Streptophyta > Magnoliopsida > Myrtales > Myrtaceae > Lenwebbia > Lenwebbia sp. NSW1173648. The sequence goes on along the minus strand of JARCGZ010000010.1, from coordinate 20,086,590 downwards.
GGGGCTTCGGCGCGGGCCCTCCCAGGCCCATACCAAATCGCGGCGGGAGTTTATCGGCTTCGACCTTGGTGTGGTCGGGTGATATGTGCTATGTGTGCATGCAATTTGAGTCGCCACCGGTCTTTCTTGGGAGGTAGACCAGATACCTCACCAAGCGATGGGGAGAGATCGCTTGGTCCTACGCAACTAGAGATTCTAGGGCCGGGGATTTGGTTACCCTAGCTTAAGCTAGAGTCCTTTCGGTTACCGTCCGGAATTGATTATTATCTAACTTGTGAGCACGCGAGGTTTTATCAATTTGACTCCTAATCATGTTCTTGTCAGTCGCTAAGTGTTCATGCAAAATGGTCTTGTGGGTTTCATTTCATGGCATTCTAACTTTTTTTGATTTTTATCAAAACGAATTAAAATCAACCAAAGAATTCAAAAGTGATAATAGAGGAAGCATAAGAAAAGCTACGCTAAGGCGGTAAATAAAAACCCGCGGCCCTCGGGTATTTAGGTACAAGGCCGGAATACAAAACCCAAGACAGGATCGGGTGTACAATAATAAGACCGGATTGGACATCGGTCTTCCTCCAATGCGGGATAAAAGTAAATTGATGTTGGCCATGTTGAAAAACGCAATAAAAGATCAATTTTGACCTTTCCACGATTTTTTTATTTTTGAGGATTTTTCTCGAATTTTCCGATTTTTTTAATTTTTTTTTTAATTTTTTTTTTGCGGACCGGGCAGAACAAGCCTGGAGATACTGAAAACGAATTGCGCGAAGTTTCGGCGAAAGTCTCACTCAAAATCTCGGGTTTCGCTCATTTTCCAAAAGAATTTGGTTTGGAAAAGTTGACTCTCGGGGTGTTTTCAAGAGTGATTATCTTAGTACTCAAATCAAATAGGGGGAAAGAGATCATACCGTAAGAAATTAAGTATGATCAGGTTTCCAAAATAAGCAACGGCTCGGGAAATGGTCAACCGAGCACGTCGTAATGGCATCGGGAAAATGGCTTGCTGCAAAGCAACACTTAGCCGAAATCCCAGGCTCTCATCTCGCAGTTCACCGAGCCAAATTCGAGAGTGATTATCTCGGTACAAAAAACTAATCCGGGGGAACCGATCATACCACGTGAAACTAGGTATGATCTAGTTTCCAAAAAGATCAACGGCTCGGGAATTGACCGAACGAGCGCACCGTAATGGTGTCGTGAAGGTGCGCGGTGCACAACCAACACTTAGAAAAATTCCAGGCCTCTCACTTTGCAGCTCACTGAGGCAAATTCGGGAGAGATTATCTCGATGTTTAAAAATAATCAGGGGAAACCGATCATACCACATGAAACTAGGTATGATCTAGTTTCCAAAAAGATCAACGGCTCGGGAATTGACCAAAGGAACCCGCCGTAATGACATCAGGAAAACGGCTACTCGCGACCCAACACTTGGAACGAAAAAACAAACTCTAGCATGGTAGCTCACTGAGGTGATTTCCGGGGATCGTAATTTGATCCACCGAGACAACCAAATCAAACCCAAAGTATAAACATCAAGAGCTACGCACGGAGAGCATGTTAGACCCAATAACGACTCAAAAAGCTCGTGAAATGACCAAGGAAAGCGGCCCCGAAGTGGCAGGTCTGGAACTGTTCAAACATTTAGAAAATATTCCGACCCAGGAGCCCAGTTCACGGGAGCATATTCTCGGACGTTTTTCTTGCTCTCCGATTATCACCGATGAGCTAAACAAACACCAACGTGAAGATCTACATACGATGAGTAATACAAAACAAAAATAACTCTCAAAACACGTGAGGTGAGAGAGAAAACCGACTCCAAAGTAGGAGGGTCGCACTGTTTTTGATAGATTCAGAGTGCAAAAATGATCAACTGAGCATATTCCGAACCACATATCTTCTCTCACAAATTGAACCAAGGGGAAGAAAACATACCGACATGCTCTACTATGTTCAGGGAACGTAACGAGCCCAAATACACCGAAGAATAATCACGGGAAGGCCATGAAAATTGAGTGCACAGTGGGTGATTCAAACCATTTCCAGCACTTAGGCAAAAATATGCATAACAGATCAGACCATCAGAGCTACTTCCCAACCCCAAAGCTTTTTCCACATGCAAAACCGAGGGCCAAAAATCATACCTATGCGTTCTACTACGTACACAGAGCGCGACGAGACCACGAACAGCCACAAAAAGTCACGGAAATGCAATGAAAAACGGGCGCAAACTAGAGGGTTTGAACTGTTTTCCACACTGTCAAAATTTTCAGGTTCGGATCAGACCGACAAGGCAACTTTGGAAGGGCATATCTCACACCTCGCTCATAACTAGGGGCCACATAACATATCAAAACGAAGAGCTACACATGTAGAATTCATTTAAAAAAATAAATACCAAAATATCATGCAAAAAGAGCACGAAAAGTATGCTCAAAGTCGGGGGGTTTGAACCAGCCGAGGCATTTTATCGAACACGTTATGTGCGTCGTTGAAAACGTGCACCCGGGGTGTTATGAACGAAACTAAAGCATGGGAACACTGTAAGGAGGCCACATAAGCTTGAAACAACGGTATGGGGTGGTCGGTTTGGCTCCGTTCGACCCGAAAGTCGAACGGAGCCAAACCGGCGAAAACCGAGCACCAAAAACAGGGGTCTCGGGTCCAAACCTGTTTAGCGTGTAGGACGGCGACGGCGGCGGTCGGGGAGGCTCGAAGGTGGTCCGAGGACCTCGGTGGACGGTGGTGGTGTCTTGCCGGGGCTGTGGACCGCTCAAGTTCTCTCCTCTCGCTCTCAAACTCCCCCCACGTTTCTCTCTCTCTTCTCCTCTTTTTTCCTCTGTTTTTTCCCTATTTTTCTGCCTCTTTTCTGCTGTTTTTTCTCCCGTTTTTCTGCCCTCTCCTCCTCGGGACTTCATCCCTGCAACCTTGGAACTTGCCTCTCGCACTGCCCGAGCTTGTTGTCGCCCGTGCTTGTCCAATGGAGCACGCGAGAGCCGGAAAGTGGGGGCTTTTTGCAGCCCATGTTCTTGCGTTTTTTCTGCAGGTGTTGCTGTGGCTGTACTGGGTTGGGTCGACCCGGGTCAATCGGGCCGAGTTTGACCCGCCCGATTGATCCGATTCGACTAAAAACCTCAAATTGGACCCCAAAATGATTAAATTTTTTCAATTAAGCACCGGAATTAGATTCTACATCATGGATTATGTCTAAAAATGACAAGATTGGGCAGAATTTGTTTGAAATTGCACAAAAACCCCAAATTCAAAGTTTGGCCCGAAAATGAATTTTCAGTAATCCAAACCCTAAATGACCAAATCAAGCCGAACCACCCCTACCAATGGATTCAAAATGGTAAAAAACATAGGGTAGAGGTCTTTGATTCTCATGGGTACCCCTAGAACGAAGTTAATTTCATTTTTAGTGAAACCGGGGACTAAATTGAAAATAAAGAATGCAAATAAGTCCTTTTGGCCAAAATTGAACGAATTCTCAAGGAAATGGACCTAATTGCAGTTCAAGGCATCAGAGGGAAATGTCATAGCTTAGAAAAAGTAAAATTGGAATTAAAAAGACTCGAGACATAATTTTTTGGCTCAATTTGGGTTTATGTTTGTGAAGGAACATGGCGACCCAGACTGAATTTTTGATATTTAAAGTGTCCAACATGAAAAGGGAATAAAAATAAAAATATTGGCTATTTTTCATATTTTTGTGGACACTGATGATATTTTTGCTGATTTTCGGATAATTTTAAATAATAAAAAAAAATTCGAAAATTCCGTAAAAATTCAAAAAATATTTTTTGCTCAAACTTGGTTCCTTGTGCTTGGCAAAGGCTTCCAAAGTTGATTTTACAATTTTATAATTTTTTTTGGATTTTCTATTAATTTTTTAAGAAACAAATGATTAAAATTCATGTGTCAACAGCATATCATCAAAAACTCTAAATGCAATAACTCTTTTTTGAATATTCCAATCATCATCTATCCAATGACATGTTATACCCATATAAGAATGAAATTGCCAATGATCACTCCAAATATTGCTACCTATATGCACACGTCCATTAAAATTCATAAAAAAAGTTTTGTAAATCTTTTTTTTCTTTTTTATAAAGATCTATAATTATGCGTTTAAGTGTATTTCTAGGAACACGTTTTTCTTGTGGAACACATGCATTTTGTATAAATTGATTAAAATCAAATCTTTCACCAAAACTAAATGATAAATGTTCAACGAAAATAAATTTACCTAATTCTTCTTCATAAGTTTTTTCATTATAACGAAATAAAGGAGAAATGTTAGGATTGGCGTACCCGGAAATTTGTTGTTGCTTGGTGTCAATTCCCTCTTCGGTTGGATGTTTCGCCTTAAGATGCCATTTAAATGTTTCATATCCGGCTCCACCGATATATTTGTATTTTACCGGACAATGTTTACAAACTACATCATACCTTTTTGGAGGTATAACAAATATTTCAATCTTTGTGAAGTGGTCTCATACGTCGGATGTAAACTCCCGCTCCTTTGTTGTTGACATTTTTTCGATACCGGTAGGAGGATGAAGACTATCCTGCGTTTGGACTTGCTCCATATTAGAAATAATGTTGATTTCATCATCTACATCAACATCGACATCGACTCCCCAATCTTCATAATCACGAGGGCTATGAGGATAATCAGATTCCCCTTCTTACTCTTGCCTTTGCCACTAGTTCTATTTCCTCTTGCCTTTTTTTTTTGGATATAGAAAAAAAAATATGGTATAATGCAAAAATTATAGGGTATGAAAAAAGAATTTGAAATAAGGAATTATTAAAGGAGATAATAAATAAAGAAAATAAGGAATTAGAGAACGTAATTGAAGAAAAGAAAATAATAAATTGGATGTTGTGAATAATTGAGAGTTAGAGAGAATTTGAGAGAATTGAGATGAAGAGAGAATTTGTGTGAAAAAAAAATGAGAGATTGGAATGGGTATTTATAAAGGTTAGAAATTAGTAAAGAAAAAATAAAAAGGTGACTGTTGGTAACGGTAACCAAAAAGAAAGAACCGTTGCAAGTGCAACGGCTCTTCTTTTTTTTTTTTACGGTTCGGAACTAGCCCAGAACGGCCGGTTCCAAGCTCTGTTCAAGGTTTGAAGAAACCGGAACCGGGCCCTTATGCCACGGGCCGGTTCCGGGTTTGACCCGGGTCGATTCCGGGCTCAAACCGGCCCGTGGCCATGACTACCTATGCTCATAAAGTCTCTCTCCACCAAGTTGCGTAAACTTTTGGGTTGAAATTTCTAATTTCGTCCATCATTTTCTTCTGATTGGTGCGTCACGAATATTGATAACGTCCATACTACTTATGGTAAGTTTGCATGAGAGTGATAATTGTTACTTGTCAGTCAATAATGGTAGGAGGGAAACATGCCGGAAAAGAAATTCACTGCCCGCTCTTTTGGAGTTGGTGGCCTGGTGGGTGGTGTATAGTGGTTTGGCTGATTAGTAAGTGCTATATCATTCAACTCTAGGGCATCTTTTATGCGTGCTCAATAGTTGCGCTTGCTCAATCATGAAAGCATTTTGCGAAATTTATTAGTTCAAGTGGAAGAAACCTTTTGAAATCGTCCACCAATATTTTTTCCCCTTTAATTTTCATGTGTTGTGGACCGTGTGCTGTTTATGCACGTAGCAACCATGTAAAGACCCTTATGCTCTGGAAATATAGCACTTTTAAAAATGACCAATCTGCTCTTATGCAAATTGCTGGCGCTAACAATGTAATCCAAAAGGGAGCGAATATGCTTATTTCTGAAACTTGACATATTTTTGTTGAATTATTAGAGTTAAGGTTGACATATGCACAATATCACTGACGTATGCTGGAATAAACTGATAATATCACGTACGATATTGTTCTATCAAATAATAAAGAAACAAGTAAAGATATAGAATACTTTATGGTGGCTCGACTTAAACCAAGCCTACATCTATTCTCCCAGACAGCCATCAACAAGCTGGAATCCACTAATTATTACTCGAATAGTTACAACTTAGCAAATACTGCTTCTACCCGAAGCTATAGATCACACTATTAGTACTCAAACACCGTCATAACACTTGTACACTCTTCAAATCAGATTACACTAAAATACCGAGAACTCTCAGAAGTGAATATACTTCACGCTCACAACACTATAAGAATGAGAATATATCAAATTTGTAGCTTGCTCAGTCCATACATCCCTTCAACGTGAGTTGATTCTCATATATAGTCTTGAATGTTCAAACTAGCAGTTGGACATTATCAGGATAATCAATTATAATCAAAATCTTCCCGGTAATGATGAGATTACTCTGAATAGAGTTGTCTATATAAGGTAATAGTCCATTTTACCAAGTGAGCAATTAGGTTTTCCTTCAAATATTTCTTCTGGAAATCAAGCTAGCTGTTAAATTTTAGGATAGTAGTCAAAGCTATATCGGGCTCTTCTAAACCAGATTGCATAAGCACGTGAAACACAAGTTCTTTATAGCTGATATAGTGAGCTACTTCTATCAATTTCTCTTGAGCGTATTCAAGCACCTATTAGTAGTTGATTTACAAGCTGCTATCCATTTGGACTTCATTAGCACAGCACTGATCAAGACTTCACTTAGTTGTTCACCTTATCATCCGCCAAAGGGTAAACCACCACCTCTCCGGCCGGCCACCCATCTTGATAAGGCCCAGATATGTGCAGACTTATTGTAGGGTCCCATTGGCGTGCATCCAGTAGGAATTGAACCTACGAATTCGCCAATTATGAGTTGGGGTCTTCTCAATAGCTTCTGCATGGGACATCATACGTCACAGAGGGGCTGCTGTTCATTGGCACTCATTTATTTGGGACCGATCTATTGCCCCTCGACACGCCTTTTTGTTGTGGATTATCACTCTGAACAGACTTCCTACACAGTTCTTCTTACTAAGTTATTGCAGAATCACGGGCGGCCTCTGCGCCTTTTGCCGATGCAGACCGGACTCCACTGATCACTTGTTCCTCGGTTGTAACATCACTGGGTCCCTGGCTCGTTTCTGGGCTTCTAAATGCGGCATTGGGTGGACCAACCGGGGTTGGCATGACAACTTGCTTTGGGCTACTAAATTTATAGGTGGGCAGAACTTTCAATAGAGGATTGCTCGTTATTCCTTTGGTGCGTTGTGCCATCTTATTTGGATGGAGAGGAATCATATTCTATTTAGAGACCATGCCCTCTTTGTGCCGGCGCTTGAGAAGCACCTTGTCAAGTCGGTGAGGGATAAGGCGTTGGCCCTCAAGCCTGTCCAAGATACATCGATGAATCGCAGATTGCTTCTCAACTGGGGGCTGCCTCTGTCGATCCTTGAATGAGCTGCAGTTTTCTGGTCCTCGGTTGTCTGTTTTGTATCTACTTTTGTTCCTCTTTCGTTGCTTTTGTGCTTTTTTTTCCCGAGGTCCGTTCCCGTCCTAGCTTCTGGTGATCGTTTTTGGTATTGTAATTTGGTGCTTTGTTCGATCTTTGCCGCTACACCTTTACACCCGTCGTGACACCCGTTTGTCGCCTCAGGTACGAGGTTTTTGTGTTCAGCCTCCGTCGTGTAATCGCACTCGGAAAAGTTTATACATTTCTTACCTTATAAAAAAAAATTTAATGAATCACTTCTCCTTCTCAATGGTATGTATGCTCGGGATGCAGGTTCTCCGAAATAATTATGACCCATCCACCATGGAACAGGAGAATTCCCACTATGGCTGGCAGGCCAGCCGGGCCATGAGCGCGGTGGGAACAGGCTTCCCAAAAAGCTAGCTCGAGCCGATGAATTCTTAATTCGCTAGTTGTAAATAGCCCCACCCCAGGACTATGGATTAAAAGGGTTATCCCAGACCTACACCAAGATATTGACGTCCCCAAGTTTTTTTCTTACGATTTTTCAAACAAAATATCAATCTGTGTTTGGGTTCAAATTTGAATTTACGTTCAATTGACGAGTAAAGTAAGTCTACTTTTTTATTTATTTATTTATGGTGCGTTTGATTCATTTTGAAAGCCCCTTGGAGAGAATTTGAGCTGTTGGGTAACCATTTCCAGGGCTTTGAGGTGAAAGTTGGCCTTGGAAAGGCTGAAATCCTTTACAAATGAAATTTTGCCAAGTTCCCTTTTTTCCCTCAAAAACTTATTAGAAATTCCAGTTTACCTTTTTTAAAAACACAAAACCCTCGTCTTCTGGCAACCCTTCGCGGCCTATCGTTTGCTTGCTCCCTCTCCTGCTCTAACTTACCATTTTGATGTGAATTTTTTTTGTTTGATTTTTTTAGCAAAAAAAGTAATTTTTGTTATTTATATATTTGTCAATACATGTCTTTCACATTGTTGTCAATATTTAAATTAAAAAAGTTGCAGACATTTTTTTTTTCAATTTTAAATAAAAATTAAAAAACTTAAATTGATCACCCAAATGGACTTTCCAAAAATGTTACTACCAAACAACTTTTCTCTCAAAGTGTCTTCTCAAAATAGAGTTTACCTAACAGTCTTTGCATTTCCCTAAAGCCCTTTAGGCTAATCTGCTTTATATTTTCCCAAAGTCCATTGGAAAAGCTGAACCAAACACGCCCTAAATCTTCACGAACTTCACATTCTACTCGTCTTGTTCACCCTCCGCAAAGGTCCTCCTAGCTTATCTCAATCTTCTTACTTTGTACTTCGGATTCCATTAATTGCATTAGAGCATCCTTTATTATCTAGATTACGTGAAATAAGACAAAACCCACGTTCATCGAATAATAATGAGGAATAGATGGTTTTGTCAACATCGAAAGGGGATTTTCAAACAGTATTTATATGGTTAGGTCAATGGGACCTACTCCACGAGGAAAGGAATACAAAATTTCACAGTAAATCAAACGATACAACAAAATTTACAACGACACTCAATTTGCTCAAACACTCTCAATGTTTTCTAGTCCCAAATGACATCCAAAAACTCACACAATGTGCAGATTAGGAAACCATCCAAACCGGAAAACTAACTCAACAAACTAGGCTACTTACTTGAGTCTGATTTTCTTTATGGGCTCAAGTTTGAGACATGTTCTCAACAGAAAATGTATATATACATGTATACATATATGCATACAGGTATGGATATATGTATATGTATATATATGTATGTATATATATAAAAGTGGAGCAACCTCTGTCTGTCTGTGTATATAGCTACTAGAAATGGAGTAAGCCTAGAGTTTTAGGGCTCTTTGTTATTTCATTTTGCTTGGTTCCCGACATCAGACCTCTCTCTCCCACCAAATCATCGTTTAAGTATTCCATCAATTAATTGTGACTTCTCTATATTTGATATTTAGTTTGTGTTTGCTTTAATATGGCGACATAAGACGGATCTCTCATGCCAAACTATTAGAGAGACAAAAGCTTAATACTTTTTTTTTTTGGGGTAAAAAACAAAAGCTTAATACAAAAGGTCATTTTTGTGTCGGACATTTTTTTATATATGCTTATTGGTTGCTCCAAATCTTAATACTTTACATGAGTACCGTTTTTATCATGGTGTTGTATTTACGGTCTGATTTTTCATACGTTATCTTAATTGATTTTTGGACATATAATTGCTCGAGCGCCTTTCACCACTCAAATGGCCATAAGTCCCAAAATGTATAATGTCTCTTTGCTAATCTACACGGCGACATGGTACGACGTCGGGCTTGTACAATTATAGTCGTCAATACTTTCCAAATTGAATCATTTGATGTCCTTTTCACATAAATTGACTGCACCACACAACGCATTTTCTCATGTCTACAGAATAAATATAGAGTCCCATATTTTAAGAATTTTTTGGCCTTTAGGTTTCATCCAAGTAAGGAAAAAAAACACAATTAACATGTTTTCTTAGTGCTCATTACTACTTGCTTTTTGTTTTTCTTTACCTTGTGCACATAGAACTTTTGTTTCATGCTGATATATTGCCTTTAAGACTCGTACCAATGCATTGGTGCTAAACTGATACAAACCTCGCCCATGACTGGTCTGGTTGACAGCCCATACATGACTTAAAGAGGTGGGAGCAGTTTTTTTTTACACTTCCCACCATCTCCATGATTTGCTATACATAGGCATATGTTCTTCTCTGTAAAAGATGCAGAATACAGAACTCATTGTATAAAGCCTTCCATTGCTGCGTTGAGAAGGTAATTGGCATTTGTGTTGTGAAACAAGAACATTTTCCTTGTGATCATATTCAACTCATTGTGGAGTTGAAAATTCGCCCATTAAGTGCTGGTGATTCAACCTATAATCCCGGGTAATCTTCTGTTGTCTGCAAGAGGTAAGTCAATTTATTGAAAATTTAGACTATGTAAAAATAATCTAACAAGAAAAATAAAATAATAGTCACAAAGTCGATATTATTTTGATATATTCATACTTCTTCAGAAAAGTTTTGTCCTAAAAAGGTAAGCTTATTTCCGGCGTGAGGCTCCTCGACTCTTTAATTCCATGTGCCATTTTCAGTTGTGTTTGTATGTAAGTGCGGGTGCTAAAGTATCTCACCACGTCCTTATATAACTTTGCCTCGCAGGGACCATCTTATCGTCACCAATCTCACCAAAACCTAGTCCTCTAAAGGTAGATCTGGCTGTGCGTACCTCCATCTTGCTCATCCTCGTCTTCATCTAATTCGTCTTCCATTTCGTGTGTTGGTCATGTCGAATTCGGAATTTCCACCGGAAGAAATCCCGGGAGATTACGGTTTCCCGTTCTTCGGTGCGATAAGGGATCGTCTCGATTACTTCTACTTCCAAGGAAAAGACGAGTTCTTCCGCGACCGGACACGCAAGTACCGGTCAACGGTATTCAGGGCAAACATGCCGCCCGGCCCATTCATCTCCTCGAACCCCAATGTCGTCGTCCTCCTCGACGCGATCAGCTTCCCCATCCTCTTCGACACATCCAAGGTCGAAAAGAGGAACGTGCTCGACGGCACCTACATGGCCTCCACTGCCTTCACCGGCGGCCACCGTGCTTGCGCCTTTCTCGACCCATCTGAGCCCAAGCATGCGACCCTCAAGCACTGGTTCTTGTCCCTTCTCGCGGCTCGGCACGACATGTTCATCCCGACCCTCGGGAGCTGCTTGTCGGATCTCTTTGTCGGCCTAGAAGACGAGCTATCGAGCAAAGGGAAAGCATACTTCAACTCCCTCAATGACAAAATGTCCTTCGACTTTGTGTTCAGGCTATTATGTGACCACAGGCCCTCCAGCACAATTCTAGGGGCCAAAGGGGCAAAGATGTTCGACCTATGGATATTTCTCCAACTTGCCCCATTATTGTCCCTAGGGTTTAAGAATAAGGTCCTAAATTTCTTGGAAGATGTCATTTTGCGCACTTTTCCGCTACCTCCACTCTTAATTAAATCTTCCTACAAGAAGCTTTACGATGGATTTAGCGAGCATGCGACTTCAATTTTAGATGAAGCTGAGAGGTTAGGAATTGATAGAGACGAGGCATGTCACAACCTAGTGTTCCTTGCCGGGTTCAATGCCTATGGTGGCATGAAAGCCACACTGCCCATTTTGATCAAGTGGGTCGGGTCGGGAGGCGAGGATCTGCACCGCCAGCTTGCGAGGGAGATACGATCGGCCGTCGGATCGGAAGGCGGGGTGACTCTCGCTGCCTTGGACAAGATGAGTTTGACCAAGTCGGTCGTGTACGAAGCTCTCAGGATCGACCCTCCGGTCCAGTTCCAGTACGGGAAGGCCAAGCGAGACATGGTGGTCCGGAGCCACGACGCGGCCTTCGAGATCAAGAAGGGCGAGATGGTCTTCGGGTATCAACCGTTCGCGACCAAGGATCCGAAAGTCTTCGATGACCCGGAGAAGTTTGTGGGCCATAGGTTCGTGGGGGAGGGAGAGAAGCTGTTGAAGTACGTCTACTGGTCGAATGGGAACAAGCAGTGCGCGGGGAAGGATCTGGTGCTGCTCACGTGCAGGGTAATGTTGGTGGAGTTGTTCCTCCGTTACGATACGTTCGACGTGGAATGTGGGAGCTTGCCCGTGGGTTCATCCGTGACGTTCAAGTCGTTGACCAAGGCCACAAGTTGTTGACCGTGCGTCTATTGCTGAAAAAGAACTTGCATGATTTTCTTGGATGATTGTGACGTGTTATTTTCACTGCTTTTTTTTTTTTAACTAGATTGCAGCGGTTCGAAGTGTTTCAAATTTTTCGAATTACATAATTTTGGTCACAGTTAGAATAAATTGACGCCCCACAGTACTTTTTCGATGATAACCCCCCGTTAGCATTGTGATCAAATATTTTCTTTTTCTACATTATGATTAGCTCAATCTACTATTTTGAGACAGTACAAGCATCAAGATCTTCCGTAGTAATAATGCCATGAAATATAGAGGCACAGAGTTTCTTCAAATTTGTTCTTAAAACGGTACTGTCATTCACCGTTCTTGTCCAGAAACTTCTCAACAAAATGGTCGAGCTGAGCGTAAACATCGACACATCTTAGATGTTGTTCGCACTCTTCTAATCTCAGCCTCTTGTCCGAAACATTTTTGGGGAGAGGCTTCTCATACTGCTATATACACCATCAATCGCACTCCATCACCTACTATAGGTAATATCTCTCCTTATGAGCGGTTGTATGGCAATGTTCCTAATTATAATCTTCTTCGAGTTTTTGGCGGTACTTGTTTTGTCCATCTTCTTTCACATGAACACACAAAGTTAGAATCTCGTGCTCGTCTATGTTGTTTCCTTGGATACGTAATTGAACACAAAGGGTATCGATGTTGGGATCCTATTTCTAATCGTCTCCGCATATATGGTCATGTTACTTTTTGGGTGTTGACACTTAAATTTTGACTAACCTTTTTAGTCATTATTTTTGCATAGAAAATTAGAACTAATTTTAGTTCTTGCCAAAAATAATCAAATCATTTTTCATATTTATTTTTAGCATTTATGCATTGCATTGACATTCATTTGGACCGGCGGTGTGAGAATGAGCTTAAATCGATAGGCGATTTGGACAAGAGCCCATCACAATTTTCGGCTACGGCATGAAAGGGTATGCCGAATTTTCTCAAGGCTAGTAAAGTCTATTTTGAGCTTAATTCAACCCATTTAAATGATTAATTTGGGAAAAGGCTTAATATAAATGCACATTTAATTAGACAAAGCCTAAATAGAGCCCAAAATTACGCGAATGCACTCATAATGGAGGAAGAATTCGGCTAGCCCAATCCATTTGGGGTGTGCCGAATTTTGCTATGGTGATTGGACCTATTTTTAGGTTTAATTTAGCCAAAAGGTTTTATTTAATTAGTTTTTAATTAATTAAAGCCCGATTGGAGCTCGAAATCGCATGAGATGGCCCGCAAGAGGTCGAAAATTTCGAGTAACCCATTATAATCCCTCTTTGGCTGAAAATTGTAAGGAATTTTAGGATAATTGGACTCCTTGAGGTTTAATCAAATTCTGAATTTTTCAAATTAGGAATCCTACCTTAACTAGGAAACCTACTTTGACTAGGATTAAGATCCTCTAATGCCTATATAAGGAACCTTATGCCTAGGGTTGATTCATTCACACTCATTCAAAAAATTCAGAGCATCCTTTGGAGAACAATCCAGGAGTTCGAGAGCTTTCCCCCGAGATCGAGACAATCCTCATCCCCCGGGCATGTTCCCTCTCCTCGCGCACATCCACCGCTCCCGCCTGCATGCCATCCAGCTCCATCGACCAGCTCTGCCGATCCAGCCCCAATGTCCCAGCTCGGTTGCCGTTCAGCCCCGAAGCCCCCCCCCCCTCCCCGCCGCACCAAAGCTACTCCACCGCGGCACTGCTTGTTCGGCCATCCCGAGCTGCTGATCAGCCATAGTTTTATGGTTGATCAGCCCCGTTTTTCATCGTTATTCAACGTCTAATATAGCTGCTGATTTGTGTTAGAATCTTTGCGGTTTGGGGACAATTTTCACTGCGAATTTGGACCAAAGGGCGGCTGTTTTGGGTGAGCTTCATCGGTTGTGCAAGTGCAGATTTTTGGCTTTAAAAAAGGTGAGATCTTTAGCTTTGATTGCAAGACGTGTGATGGTTAGATTGGAAATTGCACATGTTCATATATTTATATGATTTGCAATCAAATTTGAGAATTATAACTTTTTTGATAGAAAAAGAAAGAACTTTTGTCGTTTATCGAAGTTCGAACTTTTTGAGACAACCTTACCCAAAAAAAAAAAAACTTTTTGAGACGTGCTTCGTCGCATCACCTTCAATCGACCATGTATGTCGCCAATCACTCCTCGCCTTGCTTCAATCTGGAGTCGCTTGAATCGTGTTACGACTTTGCTCGTCAAAAACTGTTGTTGTTTGATAAACGACTCGGTTCACAATTTTGGCAAAAAAAAAAACTGAAAAATTGTAAGATTTGCATAAAAATTCTGATTTTTTTAGAAAAGTTCGGTTTGATTGATAAACTTGATTGAATTCTATGCATATTTTTTAGAATTGATTAATTTAATTGGAACATATCTTTTCTCAAAGTTTGTGGAGTATTTGACATGTTTTTTCAAGACCAAATTGGACGAATTGCACATCTTTTGAAAAAAAAACATGAATTTTTGGCATATGAGCTAAATTGATCTTTCAATTTTCGGCACACTCGGATTTTCGAATTTATATCATGCCATGGGGTGATTTTTGCTTCGGATATTATCGTTTGTATATTTGAATGTCTTTGCATATCTGATGTTTAGTTTAGTTACATGATTGTTTGATTTTTGTGCAATGTTAAAGTTTGCACTTAAATAAACAATTATGCTCACAATACATGATCCCCAAAGTGCCATGTTTCTTCAGAATACGTACATTAAGGAATTAATTTGACTTCTATTTTGAAGTACAATTGTGCTCGTATGTGTGAATTACGCATCAAACCCTCAATTTTGAGGGGCAGATTGATAATTCCAAATAGAATTTCATGGTTTGCCCTATGTATATAGGGGTGACGGTAATTCTATATTCAATTCATTTTTCGGCCCTAATGTAGGGGTACGTTATGAATTAAATCAGAATTTTCGGAATTAAATGTGTATTATGGGCAAAATTGTTTATTTTTGTTCAAATTTTGTGTTTTTAAAAAAATACCAAAAAGATGACACCTTTTTCTTAAGGTAAATCACAATTTTTCATACTCCTCATGTCAAAAATAACATTTAACATAAGTTGGGACTTTGAGAAATCAATTTCTTAAGTTATAATGAATGTTATTTCAATTTAGGGTAGTTTTAACCTTTATTTTTCATAAATCCGAAAATTCATAAAAATATCAAAAAAATGTCATCCTCATTGCATAACATATTGTTTAGAATCATATTTGCCATGTCATGCACGTCATTCATGCATATCTTGCCATGTCATATAGGTTAGTTGCATTATCATTACACCTAATAAGAGAAAACCCTAAATCACCAAATCAAGGATTTTTCATGAAAATTGATACCGAAAGGGAATTAATTGAAAAATTAATGTAACAAAGTCCCCGAACTCATAATCTCTGGTTCGTAGAAATAAAATAGTTCTCCCGCTATTTTATTTAGGTTTCTAATCAACCTGCCTTAAATGATTAGTGGCGACTCCAAGATAAATTTTTGCATGAAATTGAACCTAAGTTGCGAATTGGTAGGGCTTGGGAAAGTCCGAATTAGGTTAGTCAAATAATTAACCTAATAATCCATTAACCTAATATTTTTCCGAATTTTAGGTCGCGACAGCTCGGCGACTCTAATGGGGATCTTTTCTTTTTAATTTTCGGATAAAAAGAGGCTTAATTTGGAAATTTGGTTTTTCAAGAAAAATAAAAGACTTAATTAAGACTTTTAATATTTCGACAAAAATTGGTTAATTTTCTTCTAATTTTCGAAAATTTGAAAAGACCTTAGTGGACTTAGGCCTGTGATTTTTCATGATGAAATTCCTTGATTGTTGATTGTGATTTATCCCTAATTTTCTTTAGGTGTTAAATGTTTTTGCAGGTTATGTAAATGTCATTTTTCTAACCTTTGTTTTGTAAGGTCATTAGTTTAATTATTTTTGCAAAGTTTGCCATGATTGGGTGCATTAAATTGTTATGCATGATTTTTTACTTCTTTGAACTACACTGGACCTAAACTGGTAGATTGGCCTAGAATGGTGTTGTCGCGACCTAAAAATCATCTAGAGTGGTTTTAGGTTAATGGATTACTAAGCCGATTCGTGACTAGCCTAGTACGGACTCTCTCAAGCCCTACCAAATCGCAACTTAAGTTAAGTTTTAAGTTGTGTTCAAATGATTTATATTTGGAGTCGCCACTAATCACTTCTCAGTGGGTGGATTAGAAAACCTAAGTAAGGTATCAGGAGAAACACCTTACTTCTACGAACCAGAGATTGGGAATTCGGGGACTTGATTACGCTAGTTAACCGAAACTAACGTCCTTTCGGTACCTTTAATTCCATGGAATATCCTAAATCGGCAACTCAAGCTTGGTTGATTTTTCCTTAAGTTCAAGTGAGGTTCTTTTTATGTTTTCACTTATTTATGATGAATGCAATGCGTAACATGCAAGGGCTATGCTAAATATGCAAGATGACATAAAACTAATGCAACATTCAAAGCAACGTGCAAATGATCATGCAATTGGTTAAACTAAACGTGCAAGACTATATGCGAAAATTATATCTACCCTAGATAGCACGCAATTTTCAATCAAACAATTCAATCATGCAAATTAGACTAACCTAATATGAATGATATGCTAGATATGGCAAAATAAAATGTGACGCGGACATGCGACATGTGAGACATGCAAAAATGCAAGATATATTATGCAGAAATAAAATGCATGATTTTCGAAAAAAAAAAGTGGACAATGCATGGGTGATACTCGAAAATATGAATGGGTGGATGCTATATGCTAATTTTCAAAAAAAATAAAAATGAAAGGCTCAAATGATACTTGAAAATATGCAAGTGACGTAAAGATATGCAAGTGATTTCTCAAATATGAATGCAAGATATGATGCTCAAAGATATGGGAGTGAATGTGCAGGATATGCAATCATAAAATTCGAAAATATGCCTGGATGTGTCGAATTTTTTTTGAGATTTTTAGATTTGTAGATGCAATCTTCGGTCACATTTGGAATATCCTCGATTTGATCCTATTAACTACCATTTTCAGAATAGACTTAATCAGATGAAGTTTCTAGAAAACTTTATCTTCCTAAAGATTTATCTGGATATAATTTCTAAGAAACCATATCTTTCTAAATTTTTTAGGAACTTCAAGTCTATTAGAAAACTCATATCAGATAGAATATCCAATCGGACAAGATATTTTAAGATAGCAATTAAACCAACCAAAGCAAATCAAGCCCTATCTTCTTATAATTTTTTAAAACAGAGAGTGGACGGAAACTAAATTCAAAATCAGCGATGCGAAAGATAACGAAACAGATCTAAATGACAATAGATCAAGCTTGCTATTTTTCTCGATTTAAACCGGAGAATCATTCCCGAATGGCAACGGGACAGATTAACCAAGTTTAAAATTTCGTTGCCTATTAGGAAGATATCTTCCTAATTTAGATTTAGTCCCTTTTTAAATATTCTAAAAACGATATCCAATTAACCCCCAAAATTTTGAAAATCATGATAAAAATTAGGGTTCTTAATGCACAAAAATTTTCATGAATTTTTCCTAAAAATTTGATGATTCACGCTCCAAAAAAAAGCAAGCAACACATCACCGATCTATGCGAAACAGCATCAAAATTAAGTAAAATACTTACTTTAACGCTCCCGCAAAAATCTGCACATGTTAGTGATATAAACGATACAAATACGGCTTTGATTCGGGCAAAACAGCATGAAAACAACACGTACACAGCATCAAAACGGCACTGATGATATGTCAAAACGGCAGGCAAACCATCACAAATCAATCTTGAATCAACCTTAGTAAGTATACGAGGCTTACCTTGATCCGTGGGGTGAAACTCAGGCTGATTTGTGGCTAAAACAGTGCTGAACAGCAACTTGCAAAAGCGGATCAACGGACTAGGCGAGCTGGAACGCGAACCACGGGACAGCGAGCTTCGAGGGCTTGGACGGGTGGCTCCAGGTATCGGATTATCGTAACGTCAGCGGCTGGTGGTAGATCAAGATGTCAGGATCGTCACGGTGGCGAGCTCCGATTGAAACAGGGCGAAAATGGCGGCGCATAGTGGAACGGCGTGGGACTGCTCGCGGCTGATTAAGGGGTTTCTCCAGTCAAGTCTCTCTCTTACTCTCTCAATTTTCTCACGTGAAATCTCAATGTCCCGAATGTTAAAAAAAAAAAAACCCCCCTAACCCTCATTATAATGTAGTATATATAGAACCAGGGGTTAATAACAAGCAGGATTTAATCGAGGCCGTCGATTTAGAAACTCTAGATAGGATAACAGCCGTAGGATCATAAAATCTGAAAATTAAGAGTCATAATCTTCTAAAATAGCTTGAAATTTTCGGCACTAGGGAATTCATGGGCTAGCCGAAAATTTCAATTCTTTGTGGGCTTAATCGCGCAATCCCGAGCTCAAATTAGGCTTCATTTGGATATTGAATCAATTAATTAAAGCCTTTTCAATTTTAATTGAGCAAAACGGGCTGCTCTTAATTAAAAATTATGTCCAAGACCCATTATAAAATTCGGCACACCCATGAAATACCTTAGCCGAATTTTCAGTCCAATTCTGGTCCAGTCGCCTGTAAATTTAAACTCAGCCTGGTCTGCTATCAATTTAATGCAAATGAAATGCAAATTGAATTAAAACATGAAAAATGATTTAATTATTTTTGGCTAGAACTAAAGATTAGTTCTAATTTTATGTAGATGAAATGATTTAAGGAAAATCAAAATTTAGGTGTCAACACTATCTAATTAACTGCGGTAACTAACTAATCAGCTACGGTAACTACTTAACTAAATTACTAAGTGTAATTAACAGCCTAATCAGGGATTAGGGGTTAACTCACTTCGATAACTGGCGGCGACCGGCGGTAAGCGGCGGCGGCGGTCCTACGGACTCGTCTCGATGATCCGAACGTAACCACGGCAACGGTTTACGACGAAGACACTCGGACGATGGCAAACGGGCAAGGGCAGCGGCTGTGGCGACGAAGGCGGAGCTTGAAACGAAGCGAAACGAGCCGGTTCTCCACGACCAGCCTCTGTTCTGACCAAACTCACGAAATTCCAGCAACTTCCTGGACAAACAGTCCTCAGATCCTCGTATTCCTTGATCTTATGGTCGCGTAGGCGAAAACAGAGCTCGATTCGCCCTTCGGACGAGCTCAAACGAGCGATTCCAAGTCGGGCGCGCGCTGAAAAACAGAAACACGGGGCTCGCAGGTTTGGGCTCTCGGAACTCCGGGCGACGGCGGCTTCGGTCCAACGGCACGGTGGAGCTTCGGCGAGCACAGCGCATGGCGAAGGTGCTAGGACGGCTCGTCGGAGGCTCACGGCGGCGGACGGAGCCGGTGGCCGGCAGCAAGGATGGCTTGAAAATTAAGAAGATGAAGATGATAGTGAAGATGAGGCCAACGTGAAATGAGGGAGGGGGTATGGGCTGCCGCGGGATTCCAAGAGAGGAGAGAGAGAGAGAGAGAGAGAGAATGAGGAGAGAGAAAGTGTCTTGAGGGGCAATTTGGTAATTTTACAAAAAGTCAAAAGGTGAATAGTGAATTGGGATATTTTGACTTGCATTAATGAGTTGGGGCACACGGGTCAATCGGTATTAATTGTTTCTGGCATATATGAATAATATCTAAGGGCGTTTCGGTAATCTGATAAATCAGGATCGGATTAGGATATTTGGTTTAGGGTCGGCACGGGCGCGAAGGAATTCGGCGAGAATTATCTACGGCGCGACTAAACTAATCGAACTATAAATATCTACGCTTCAGTCCTCGATCGAAATCCTCCAGATCAAACAATTTCGTGTCCGATAATTGTCACTCAATTCCAAGAGTCCCAATATATTCATTTAATAGGCCTTGAAATTTCGAGACGTCATACTAAATATAGATATAGGAGTTCCCTACATATATTTGATCAGTGTTCTTTCGACCTATTGATGTTGGTATCTCTGCAAGGTGATGGTGATGAGGCCATTGTCCCTAGATGCGCACCACAAGCCAGTTCAAATAGAGTGGGAGATCTCGGCGTGTGCTCTATTATATCTAGCAATATCACCTAGAGGGGGGGATGAATAGGTGATTCTGATCAATTTTAAAACTAAATGCGGAAATTAATAGATTCAAAACACAAACTGAATAAGATTAGTAAAATGACGTGCAGATAAACTAAACACAGCAAGAGGAGTTTATGATAAGAGAATTTGCACGGAATGTTTATAGTGGTTCGTCTTAGCAAGCCTACGTCCACTCTCCCACGATGACAGCTGATTAGCTGAATTCCACTATGAATCGAAAAGGTTACAAGAGTTGTCACTCTTATCACTCTTACAAAAGAACCTCTCAAAGATATGGATTTTAAGCTCACAAGAACAAGAGAATGTGAATCTGAATAACTCAGAACTTTGGAATTTTAAGTTCGTGTGCCCTCCTCTGCAACAATCACCATTGATATTCTTTTATACTCCTTCGATCTCGAACTAGCCGTTACCAAGGTCCTCCAAAGGATCGCTCCTCAATCTCTGATTGGATGTCATCAATCTTGATTGAACGAGACTGTATATGGGAAGATCTAGTAGCCGTTGGAGTAGAGTCTGAACCCTTCAAATTCAGTCGCCCATACAACCAAATCTTCAGTTTCCATAAGTAGAGTTTGTTGGATCTAGCAATATCACCTAGAGGGGGGTGAATAGGTGATTCTGAACACTTTTACAATATTTAATGCGGAAATTTATAAAGGGTTCAGAACGTAGACCGAAAATGATCAGTAAGAGGACGTGCAGATAAACTAAACACAGCAAGATGAGTTTAGGGAAAGAGAAATTGCACGCAATGATTATAGTGGTTCGGCTTTAGCAAGCCTACGTCCACTCTCCCACGATGACAGCCGATCGGCTGGATTCCACTATGAGTCGTTGAAAGATTACAGGCGTTGTCACTCCAATCACTCTTACAAATGAACCTCTCAAGACTACGAAATCTAAGCTCACAAGAACAAGAGAATGTGTTTTTGAACAACTCAGCACTTTGGAATTTTTAGTTCTTGATCAATTTGAAACAGTCACTACTGATCTTCTTTATACTCCTTCAGCCTTGAACTAGCCGTTACCAAGGCCCTTCAAAGGATCGCTCTTCAATCTTTGATTGGACGCTATCAATCCTGATTGACAGAGACTGTATATGGGAAGATCCAGTGGCCGTTGAAAGTGAATCTGAACCCTTCAGATTCAGTCGCCCATACAACCAAATCTTCAGTTTCCATAAAGAGAGTTCATCCAAATCTCCAAGATATCTTGTTCACGGAAGGTAATATCCAATCGCGGATATTCTCCTGATTTGATTGGAAAATAATCCTGTCAATCAAATCTTACAAACTTCCATAACAAGGCGCGGCCAAATCAGAAACCTGCCAAACGTGGGTCTTCAGAATCTAGTAGCGAGAAAATGCAGAATCTGAACGTTGTTCAGAAGCAATCTTCTGAACCAAAGAGACTCTCTGAATCTGAACAGATTGGAACAGTGACTCTGAGCTTCTGTAAGATCCTTGCTGACGTGTCACATAAATCTCCTAGAGATGAGTCTTCAGAGGCAGCATAGACCTCCTTCTGAAGGCTTTAGATGCAACATAGACTTCCTTCTGAAGTCTTCAGAATCACCACGATTCTCCATCTGAATGTAGGACTTCGACTATCTCAGAAGCAAGTGTGCGACGACTACTCCTTGAGTCTGAACGCCAGTCATGGAACATTATAAGCTTTTGTTCACATGCTCATGCCTGCAAAAACAAATTATTTGTATTAACCAGATTCTCTTACTAGAAGGATAGTTTTGTCAGAATCAAAATATTCAGAGGGAATGTTTTCTCAACAATCTCCCCCTTTTTGATGATGACAAAACTTCCTTAATAAAAGTTGGTATATATTTTTGAATTGTAAGAAAGTTAAGCACGGAGAAGATTTCAATAAAAATATGAATATAATTCAATTGAATCTTTTCAAAAAGGTGTGCATCTGAATATATAAGATATGCATTCTGAGTGATAGATGGATATCACCATATGTTGTATACGACGCTGAATTCGTTTGAGCGCATAGGTATAATTCGCGTGTATGCATCCTGCAATATGATGAGGTATTCTCTCCCCCTTTTTGTCATCAGCAAGATAAAATGTCAATTTATACAAACATGAACGGAGATTCAACCATATATTGTAAGAATAGCGTAACATTCAAAGCGCACATAAAAAGAACATCCGACAGATAAAAACAAATACGGACAATTTGAAAAATAATTTCAAGATGACGGAGGTGGTTTTTGTTTTGAAGATGAGGAGGGAATATCAATATGCTCTTCATCATCTTTCTGAGCAGCTTCAGCAGATTTGCCCATATCAGCAATGTAGGTTGCGAATTCCTTGAGTTCCTGCATCTCTGGAACTTCTTTGCTGATCCTTTCATCTCTGATTAAAGTATAAATACCAATGCTGGCCATCTCAGAGCAGAAAAGGCGACAGTATTTATGAAGTATTTCCTCAAATCTGTGCAACTTCTTTTCAATGTGCATTTCCATCCTGTCCATCCTCTGCATAACTTCTACCCGAAGTTTTTCAACTTCCATCTGAACAAGACTTGAAGCATTCAGATTCCCTGCAGAGGTCTGTTGGTTTTCTTCCTCCACCATCTGAGCTTTTCCCTTTGAATTTGAATCCTGAATCCTCTGCGAGTTTGACTCCCCCTGAGCCTTATCAGGTGCTGAATCTGGAATGACTATAACATCTTCAGCAATCGAAGATTCAATTTCTGTGGGTTGCTCTTCAGGTATCTTCTCTGGAATTTGTTCCTTCTGAACAGCACTTTCCTCAACAGCTTTTTCCTTCTGAACAGCAGTCAGAACCTCTTCAGTCTGAACAACATTTGATTCCTCATGTTGTTCTTTTCTGCTGGACGACTCCTTTTCAGTATCAGCCTTGTCCTTCTGAATAACTTCAGTCTGAACAGCAGATTCTATAGGTTGCTCCCCCTGAATCTGAGCTGTTACAACAGGAGTGACTTCTGTTGATCCTATAGCTGTGACAACAAAGTCATCAGATTTATCAACCTCCATGTCTTCAGGTGGTGATGAGGACCTCTTCTTTTGTTCTCGAGCAACCAGAACATCAATAGTCGTTCTGTCATCTAGTTGCTCCTCCATTATCTCCACATATGCACTTGTAGCAAGCTGAGCTTCTTTTTCTGCTATTTCACCAGTAGTTTCAACAGCTTCTACATTTTCACTCTCATGAGTCTTATGGGGATCCTCTTCTTTGTCCATAGGATCTTCCAGCTCATTTGCTATTTCACCAGTTTCTTCAGCTTCTGAACTGATGTTTCCTTCTGATAGCACAGTAGGGGTCCTCTCATCATCTCTTGATGATACACTTTCCTCTTCTTCTGCTTCCTCTTCTTCTGCTTCCTCTTCTTCTGAAGACTCACTCTGAACAGTGGTCTGTTTTCCTTTTGTGGCCTCTGTCTTCCTTCTTTTTGCAGATCTCTCACTCTCTGCATTCTGTTCTGCAAACTCAACCAAGACAGCCTTTTTGTTCTTGTTGATCCAACCACCAGCAGACTGTCTAAAACCCATCTTCTGAATCATAGACTCCCCAGCAACCATTAACTGAATTTCATCTTGAAGGAGCTTTCCAGGAATGTTGATATTTTGGAAGGACATGATCCGATAGATCAACCCTGCATAGGGTAGTTGTCCTTTGGTCTTTTGGACAGTTCTGTACATGTGGAGGAGAACAGTATGTGCTAGCGAGATCTTGCAGCCATTCAACAGACCCCACATCAGCTTGGCTTCATATTTCGAAATATCAGTTTTTGAAGTAGCCTTGGGTCTCAAGCTTTCAATGACAACCTTGTGCATTACAATGTGCTTCAGGGGAAAGTCATTGTAAGCAATGTGTGCCTTGGAGTCTCTGGAGTAATTCTCTTTTCCAGTCAGAGAACTGTAGGCATCATCAGGTTGCACATTAATGGGCATAAAGTCCATTTCCTCAACTCCCATTAATTTTGCCAGCTCCTTAACATGCAGATGGTACACCACTCCTTGAACCGTATAAAATAAGGAATCAAAATTGGTGAAACATAAGCTAGAATAAAAGTAAGCTGCCAAATCAGGAAAAGTTGGCCTCCTTGCAGTTGCAAAGTCCCTCAACTTCATTTCCTCTAGATGCTTCCTAATAGGAATACCAGCCCTATCAAAATACTTAAGATCAAATACTCTGTGGGGTATAACTCCTCTTTGCTTCATCATCTCGAATTTGTCAGAGTGCAACTGACTTGAAAATAGTTTGCTTTCAAAGTTCTTGTCCTTGATGACCCCTCTGATTTTCTTAAAATCTTTAAACAGCACGTCATCGTCGTCATCAGGCCTCCCCTTGGTTTCACTCTCTTCAGTTACAGCCTCCCTGATAACAATGCTCTTAGATGGAGACTTAATAGGTTTAGAGACTCCAGTTTCTACAACCTTTTCCTTGCCCTTCCGAGATACATTCTCAGGAACAATAGTGGCAATGGGTGTCACAGTTTGCAGAGGGAGTTCTAATATGGCAAGAAAGTCTTTCTCGCTTGCAAACTTGTGAATATTCAACAGCAACTTGACGTTTTCGTCACTAGAGCCAGCGTTCTTGAAAGAATCATACAGAGGTTTTATAGAGAGAGCCAGGGCGACTCTTTCATCGAACTCAGACTGAGACAAACCTGATTCCTTCTGAGCAATGTGTCTTTCTTCTTCATGATCAGACCCAGAGATATCAATGGATTCGGAGAGACGAGCTTTTCTGCCCTTCGTCAGCCTCGACGATTTTCTTCTCAAACTAGCACCTTCTTTTGCTGCTTTCTTCATGATAGATGATGATTTCGGAGCCATAGATGAGAAGGTTGGAGTTTTTAGTAAGAAGGATTTGGAGAGAGCGAGAAGGAGTGTAAATAGAGAGAAGGAAATCAGTTTTTAGGGTTTGAGAGAAAGTTGCGATATTTGATGGAGGTGCCGGTTCAGAGCCTTATGAAGGTTTTGAAAAACCGTAAAGCGGTTATTTTAGGAAATAAAATCAATTTAAAATAAAATCCAGCGAACAATACAAAGAAACATAATTAATCCAATCAAACAAAGAGGCATATGTATAGAAATTTGAGAGCGTAAGATTTAGAGAACGTACCTTGGATTTTTGCCTTATCGAGAATTTCTAAATATAAAGAGGTGTAAGATGAACTAACCTTGCTTCTGAAGTACTTAAAAATATGCTTCTGAACAAAGGTTATGCAAATTTGCTTCTGAGCAGTTTTGGTTCTTAGCTCTGCTTCTGAGTTCTGCTTCTGAGCAGTTTTGTTTCTGAGCTCTGCTTGTGAGCAGTTTTGGTTCTGAGTTCTGCTTCTGAACAGTTTTGCTTCTGAGTTCTGCTTCTGAGCAGTTTTTGCTTCTGAGTTCTGTCAATTTACCTGTACTCAATATATCTTAAGAAAAAGGATTAGTAATAGCTAATTCGTTTCGGATAAAATTGAAGGACTCTTTCTCAAGAGGTTTAGTAAATATATCTGCGAGTTGATTCTTTGTATCAACATACTGAATGTGAACATTTTCATTCTGAACATGATCACGAATAAAGTGATGTTTGATCTCGATGTGCTTCGCTCTTGAGTGAAGAATAGGATTCTTGGTTAGATTAATGGCGCTTGTATTGTCGCATCTGATCTCCACATTTGAATCCTTAACTCCATAATCTCTTAGCTGTTGTTTTAACCATAGAATCTGAGCACAACAACTTCCAAGAGAGACGTATTCTGCTTCTGCTGTACTAAGAGCAACTGTGCTCTGCTTTTTGGAATACCAGGAGATAAGCATATTTCCCATAAGTTGACAGGTTCCTGAAGTGCTTTTCCTGTCAATTTTACATCCGGCGAGATCTGCATCTGAATATCCCTTCAGAATGAAATCAGAATCCTTTGAGTACCAAAGACCATAAGCTGGATATGTTCCAATATATTTGATAATTCTTTTGATTGCTGTAAGATGCGATTCTTTTGGACATGACTGAAATCTTGCACATAGGCAGACGCTATAAAGAATATCTGGCCTTGATGCAGTGAGATATAGAAGTGATCCAATCATACTGCGATAAAGCTTCTGATCAACATCTTTTCCTTGTTCATCTTTATCAAGCTTAGACGAATGAGACATTGGTGTTTCCGTCTTCTTGCAATTTTCTAAGCCGAATTTCTTGATAATTTCAAGAGCATATTTCTCTTGATGAATGAATATTCCTTTCTTGGTTTGTTGAATCTGAAGTCCAAGAAAGAATCTTAATTCTCCCATCATGCTCATTTCGAATTCATCCTGCATTGCTTTAGAGAAGTTCTTGCATAGATATTCATTAGAAGAGCCAAAAATAATATCATCTACATAAATCTGAACAATAAGAATATCCTTACCCTGCTTCTGAATAAAGAGAGTAGTGTCAACATTACCTTTAGTGAACTTCTGTTCAGATAGAAAGCTGCTTAACCTTTCATACCAAGCACGAGGTGCTTGCTTTAATCCATATAAAGCTTTCTTCAGGGAATATACGAGATCCTTTCTTCTTGGTTCCTCGAACCCAGGAGGTTGCTCGACATAAACTTCTTCTTTGATGTAACCGTTTAGGAATGCACTTTTCACATCCATCTGAAACAGTTTAAAGTCATTGTAACAAGCATAAGCAAGAAGTAGCCTTATGGCTTCTAACCTGGCAACTGGTGCGTAGGTTTCATCGTAATCTATTCCTTCTTCTTGAGAATATCCCTTTGCCACAAGTCTTGCTTTGTTTCTAACCACTTTTCCTCTGTCGTCCATTTTGTTTCTGAACACCCATTTTGTTCCTATAACAGGACGATTTTTGGGTCTTGAAACGAGCTCCCAAACATTATTGATCTTGAATTGATGAAGTTCTTCTTGCATGGCATTGATCCAATTTTCATCAGTAAGAGCTTCTTCAATCCCTTTAGGTTCGATTTCAGAGACTAATGCTATATTGCTCATTGCTTCCTTGAATTTCGATCTGGTTCTGATTCCTTCATCTAAGCTCCCCATTATTAGTTCCTTGGGGTGACTGGATTTATGTTTCCAGTTTCTGTTGAATTTCCCGTCTTGAGCATCATTTGGAACATTAGAATCAGACGGTGTTACCTCTGTTTCTTCTGCGATTTGTTGGCTTGTTTCTTGATTCTGAACTTCTTCAGAAGCATGATTCTCTTGTGAATTTTCTTCTGGTTCTGAACCTTGATGAGGAGACGAAACTTGAACATATTCAGATTGATCATTCTGAGTCTGAATATTTTCATCAAACTTGACATTCATTGATTCTTCAACACATCGAGAGTTTTTGTTGTAGACTCTATATGCTTTGCTCGTTGTAGAATATCCCAGAAATATTCCTTCATCTGACTTCTCATCAAACTTACCAGCTCGATCATTTGCATTTTTCAGAATGAAGCATTTACAACCAAACACACGGAAGTATGCTAAATCTGGTTTTCTCTCTTTAAAAAGTTCATAGGGAGTTTTCTCAACGATAGATCTTAAGGAGACACGGTTTAAAATGTAACATGCTATTGACACAGCCTCTGCCCAGAAATGAGATGCAATTTTACTTTCGATCAAAAGAGTCCTCGCCATTTCTTGTAGAGAACGATTTTTCCTCTCAACAACCCCATTTTGTTGAGGTGTGTAAGGAGATGAAAAGTTATGCTTAATCCCAAACTCATCACAAAAATTAGAAAAACTTTGATTTTCAAATTCTCCCCCATGATCAGTTTTGATGCAGGAAATAGAGCAACCTTTTTCATTCTGAATCTTTTTAGAAAATTTTGAGAAGGATGAGAAGGCATCATTTTTGTGTGCAAGAAATAAAACCCATGTAAATCTTGAGTAATCATCAACTATGACAAGGCAGTATTTCTTACCTCCAAGACTTAGTGTTCTGTTGGGACCAAAGATATCCATGTGAAGCAACTGCAGAACACGTTCAGATGATACATGATTAATAGATTTAAAAGAGCTTTTTACCTGTTTCCCAAGTGTGCAGGCTGAGCAAAGCTCTGATTTCTCAAACTTTGATTGTGGTAAGCCTCGAACTAGTTTCTTGGATGATAGCTTCGAGATGTGTTTGACACTGATGTGTCCTAGCTTTCTATGCCATAGTTCAGATTCATCCTTGATAGAGATGAGACACTTGAAATCTTCAGAATCAACATTCAGAAGGTAGACATTTCCATGACGTCGACCTGTGAAGGTTTGCTTCTTGTCTTTGCTAACACCTGAGCATTCTGAGTCTTGAAAACAGATTTGATAACCAAAGTCACATAGTTGACTAACTGAAATTAAATTGTATTTGAGTCCTTTGACAAGAGAAACATTGTTGATCGTGAGATTTCCGATTTTTACAGTGCCTTGGCCAATCATTTTGCCTTTATTCTTTCCACCAAATAACACACTTCTACCATTGTAGTCTGAAAGTTGTATGAAGTTTTCTGGATCACCAGTCATGTGACTTGAGCAACCACTATCCAGAAACCATTTGTCTTTTCTCTTCCTTGGTACCTGCAAGTAGGAAGTAACTTACTATTTCTTTGGTACCCAGTTTTTCTTGGGTCCATCTGAGTTAGTCACAATAGATTTCTTTCTATTAACAGGTCTCCATACCATAATGCAATTATTTCTAACGTGATTTCTAGCACCACAGTTTTCACAATGCATTGGATAAAACGATTTTGTAAACTGTTTTTGGAAATGCCGTTGATATGCAAATTTGGAAGGTTTACGGGAAATCCTGTCATTTTTTTTTGGAAACTTATTTTTGAAATCATTTTCCTTTTTGAAACCAAGACCAGATTTGTTACCATACGGAATTTGTCTGGAAATAATGTTTTCCAAATTTTTTGAACTTTGGGAAAATTTCTTTGAAGTATTTTCAATTTTGGTTTTGAAGGAATCATTTTCTTTCAAGATCAAATCACGATTCTCCTTGATTTGATGAAATTCCCTTTGCAAAAATTCAATCTTGTCTTTTTGAGAATCACTCTGTTGTTTTAAGGATGAAACTTCCTTTTTCAAAATGGAAACCTTTTTGAGAGCTTCTTTATAATTTAAGCACAACTCATCAATGTATTCAGAGACTTCATCTGGCAGTTCAGAAGGATGTACCTCAATATCTGAATCTAAATCTGAATTTGACTTTGCCATAAGACATATGTTAGCATAGTCATCCTCGCTATCTTCAGAATCACTTAGAGTTTCTGCTTTCAATGCCTTTTTGTATTTCTCATACTTGAACTTATCTTTCTTCAGAAGCGGACAATTGGGTTTGATGTGTCCTGCCTTCTTACAATGGAAACAGATTATATCTTTGTCTTCCTGTTTGTCATTGCTTGATTGTCTTTGATCATTCTTTTTGAATAATTTCTTCCCTTTGAAGTTTCTTCCTCTACGAGCCATTCTTCTGAACTTTTTCACCATAAGAGCAAGTTCTTCGTCGTCTTCATCTTCATCATCTGAATCTGGCATTTCAAAATCAATTTCAGATTTTAAAGCAATAGACTTCTTACCTTTTGAATCTCTTGTTTTGTTGGTACGCTCGGTCTCATATGACTGCAAGGTTCCGACTAGCTCATCAATAGATAGAGGTCTAATTGTTTGACATTCCTGTATTGATGGCTTGATGTAATTCCAGTCATCTGTAAGTCCTCGAAGGATCTTTCTGACTTGCATCGGTTCTGCTACAGGAGCACCTTGTCTTGCAAGACCACTTGCTAGGATTTGAAACCTGTCAATCATTTCAGCAATTGATTCATCGTGCTTCATTTTGAAAGCTTCGTAATCACTCAGCAGAATGCTGAGTTTTGTTTCTTTCACTCTGTCAGTTCCCTGATATGTGACATGAAGTCTGTCCCATATAGCTTTGGCTGAATCTTCTTCTGCAACACGATTATATAGAGGAATGGATAATGCACAGAAAAGTGCATGCACAGCTTTAGAATCGAGTCCTTGTCTTTTTGCTCTTTCAGAATCTGACAGTGTTGCAGTAACATTTGTATTGTTGTTTCCTTCATTTCCAGTGGAAGGGGTTGCTGTTACATTAGGAACTACTCCATTTACGACAACATCCCACATCAGATCATCTGATGCCTTGAAGAACCACTTCATTTTGTTGCACCACATATTGTAGTCTTTCCCATCAAAATAGGGTGGTTTGTTGCTGAAATGTGCATCACTGGTTCCTGTGAAATTATTGCTAGACATGATAGATCGTCAGCTCTGAAGTAAAACACTTCAAAATAATGAGCAACAAGGCTCTGATACCAATTGTTGGATCTAGCAATATCACCTAGAGGGGGGTGAATAGGTGATTCTGAACACTTTTAAAATATTTAATGCGGAAATTTATAAATGGTTCAGAACGTAGACCGAAAATGATCAGTAAGAGGACGTGCAGATAAACTAAACACAGCAAGATGAGTTTAGGGAAAGAGAAATTGCACGCAATGATTATAGTGGTTCGGCTTTAGCAAGCCTACGTCCACTCTCCCACGATGACAGCCGATCGGCTGGATTCCACTATGAGTCGTTGAAAGATTACAGGCGTTGTCACTCCAATCGCTCTTACAAATGAACCTCTCAAGACTACGAAATCTAAGCTCACAAGAACAAGAGAATGTGTTTTTGAACAACTCAGCACTTTGGAATTTTTAGTTCTTGATCAATTTGAAACAGTCACTATTGATCTTCTTTATACTCCTTCAGCCTTGAACTAGCCGTTACCAAGGCCCTTCAAAGGATCGCTCTTCAATCTTTGATTGGACGCTATCAATCCTGATTGACAGAGACTGTATATGGGAAGATCCAGTGGCCGTTGAAAGTGAATCTGAACCCTTCAGATTCAGTCGCCCATACAACCAAATCTTCAGTTTCCATAAAGAGAGTTCATCCAAATCTCCAAGATATCTTGTTCACGGAAGGTAATATCCAATCACGGATATTCTCCTGATTTGATTGGAAAATAATCCTGTCAATCAAATCTTACAAACTTCCATAACAAGGCGCGGCCAAATCAGAAACCTGCCAAACGTGGGTCTTCAGAATCTAGTAGCGAGAAAATGCAGAATCTGAACGTTGTTCAGAAGCAATCTTCTGAACCAGAGAGACTCTCTGAATCTGAACAGATTGGAACAGTGACTCTGAGCTTCTGTAAGATCCTTGCTGACGTGTCACATAAATCTCCTAGAGATGAGTCTTCAGAGGCAGCATAGACCTCCTTCTGAAGGCTTTAGATGCAACATAGACTTCCTTCTGAAGTCTTCAGAATCACCACGATTCTCCATCTGAATGTAGGACTTCGACTATCTCAGAAGCAAGTGTGCGACGACTACTCCTTGAGTCTGAACGCCAGTCATGGAACATTATAAGCTTTTGTTCACATGCTCATGCTTGCAAAAACAAATTATTTGTATTAACCAGATTCTCTAACTAGAATGATAGTTTTGTCAGAATCAAAATATTCAGAGGGAATGTTTTCTCAACAGAGTTTATCCAAATCTTCAAGATATCTTGTCCATGGAAGGTAATATCCAATCAGGGATATTCTCCTGATTTGATTGGAAAATATCATGTCCATCAAATCTTACAAACTTCCATAAAAACTCACGGCCAAACCGGAAACTTGCTAAACATGGGTCTTCAGAATCTAGTAGTGAGATATTGCAGAATCTGAATGCTATTCAGAAGCAGTCTTCTAAAGTAGAAAGACTCTCTGAATCTGAACAAATTAGAATAGTGACTCTGAGCTTCTATAAAGTCATTGCTGATGTGTCACATAATTCTTCACGAGATTTAAGTCTTCAGAGGCAACACAATCCTCCATCTAAAGTCTTCAAAGGCAATACATTTCTCTATCTGAATACTAGACTTCAACTTTCTCAAAAGCAAATACGCGACGACTACTCCTTCAGTCTAAATGCCAGTTTTGGAACATTATAAGCTTTTGTTCACATGCTCATTCCTGCAATAAAAGTTTATTTGCATTAACCAAATTCTCTCACAAGAAGGATAGTTTTGTCAAAATCAAAATATTCCGAAGCAAGGTTTTCTCAACAATCTCTCCCTTTTTTATGATAACAAAACTTCATCAAGAATAATAGATTTTGAAAAATATTTATGAATATAAGCGCAGAAAAGAATTCACAAAAGATATGAGCATCTGTCTTAATTGAATCTTTTCTTTTCCAAAAGATGTGCATCTAAATATGCATCTTGAGTGATGGAAGGATATCACCATATGTTGTAAACATCGTTGAATTCGTATCGTAATATAACGCATATGCATAATTCGCACATTTTGTATGTCCTGCAATGAAGTACTTTCTCCCCATTTTTGTCATCAGCAAGAGTGAGAAACAATTATTATAGTAGATAAAACATACTTGAATTGACCATGATAGGAATATCCTTAACAACCCAAAGATGTTCAGTTCGAAAAAAAAACATCTCAAACATAGACTATTGAAAAATCAATTTTAAACAGACGATGGTTGAGGTGGTTTTGTGGAAGAGGAAGGAACATCCATGTGCTCTTGATTACCCTCCTGATTATCTTCTGTAGCCTGTGCTTCAGTATCTCTAGCCACAGTAAGCATGTAGTCTCGAAGGGCTTGCAAATGTGGGAACTCCCGAACAATTCCGTCATCTTCAACCATAGTATATGTCCTCAAACTAGCCATCTCTGAACAGAAAAGGAGACAATAGAGATCGAGCGAGTCCTAAAATTTTTCCAACTTCTTTGAAACCAAGTTTTCTAGAGCATCCAACCTCTTAAAAACTTCAGATTGAAGCTTCTCCATTTCCTTCTAAACAAAATTCTGAGAAAGCTTCGTGTCCACTAGTTCTCCAATGAGATCATTCAAAGTTTCCTTTGGAGAAAGAGTCCTTGCGGGAGTTTGTTGTTCTTCTTCTACCATCTGAGCCTTACCTTTTGATGTTGAATCTAAGATACGCTGTAAATTTATCTCCCTCTGAATCTGAGCATGGTCTGCATCTGAAATAATCGTAGCAGGTTCAGCAGTAGTTGATTCAATCATAACAGGTAGCTCTTCTGTGATCTTCTTAACAACAACAGTACTCGATTCCTTCTCAAAAGTCTTCTCTTCCTATACATTTGTTTCCTATTTACTGGATTCTTCCTTTTCATCAGCAGCTTGATCCTCCTGAACAACTTCAGTCTGAATTGCATCTAGTATTATCTCCTCGGGTTGTTCATCCAAAACAGCAGATTCTTGAGGTTACTCCCCCTGAATCGGAACTATTTTAACAAAAGTAACTACTGTTAATCCTTTAGCAGTGACAAGGAATTCATCATCCTTATCGACATCCGTATCCTCTGACTTTGAGGATGATTTCTTCTTCTGTTCTCGAGTAACAAACACGTCAATTATTGCCCTGTCATCCATCTCTTCTTTCCAAACTGCCACATACTCATCACTAGCCATCCTGGCTTCTTTTTCCGCCTTCTCAGCAGATGTTTCTTTTCATTTCCACTCTCATGAGTCTTAGGGAGGTCTATAGGCTCCTCCTGCTCATGTGCTGTTTCAGCATTCTCTTCTTTTTTCTAACCATCTTTTGACTTAACACTTCCTTCAGATAAGGCGGTGGGGGTTCTCTCATCATCTTCTGATGATACATCTTCTTCTGATGATACATCTTCTTCTTCTACTTCTCCTTCTTCTGAAGACTCACTTTGAACAGTAGTCTCCTTTCCTTTCCTGGCCACTGTTTTCCTTCTCTTTGCTGATTTTTCAAATTCTGCATTCTTCTCCTCTAATTCGACTAGAACAACCTCTCTGTTCTTGTTCAACCATCTACCAGCTATCAGTTTAAAACCTATTTTCTGTATCATGGACTCTCCAGCTACTATGACCTGAGTCTCATTCTGAAGAAACTCATCAGGGATCTTGATATTATGGAAGAACATGATTCGAGAGATTAATCCTGCGTTGGGTAATTGTCCTTTTGTCTTCTGTACAGTCCTATACATATGGAGGAAGACAGTGTGTGCCAAAGAGAATTTGCACCCAGTTAACAGACCCCATATTAGTTTGGCTTCATAGTTCGAAATGTCTGTCTTTGAAGCAGCCTTGGGTCTTAGACACTTGATCACAACCTTGTGCATTACAATGTGCTTCAGTGGGAAGTCATTGTAAGTAATATGTGCATTTGAGTCTCTGGAATAATTTTCTTTCCAGTTAGAAAACTATAGGTAGCATCAGGTTGTACATCAATGGGTACAAAATCCATTTCCTCAACACCCATCAGATTTGCAAGTTCTCTGACATACAAATGATATTGAACCTCTCCAACAATATAAAATAATGAATCAAAATTTCTGAAACACAGATTTGAATAGAAGTAAGCCGCTAAGTCTAGAAAGGTGGACCTCCTTGCAGTTGCAAAATCTTTCAACTTCATTTACTCTAAGTGCTTCCTTATAGGGATACCAACCATATCAAAATATTTAAGGTCAAATACCCTGTGGGGTATAACTCCTCTTTCCTTCAACGACTCGTACTTGTCACAATGCTTCTAGCTTAAGAACAGTTTACTCTTGAATTCTCGTCCCTTATAATCCGTCTAATCCTCTTAAAATCTTTGACCAAAACATCATCATCATCGTCGGGTCTTCCTCTGGTTTCAGTATCACTTTCTTCTCCTACTTTTTTTTTAATAACAATTCCCTTTGATGGTGACCTTTTAGGTTTCGATGCTCTAGTTGACACAGCCTTTTCTTTCCCTTTTCGAGAGACATTCTTAGGAACAACAGTAGCAATTGGTGTCATAGTTTGCAAAGGCAGTTCTAAAATAGCAAGAAAATCTTTCTCGCTCGCAAACTTGTGAATATTCAACAGCAACTTGACCATATCATCACTAGATCCTTGGTCCTTAAAGGAATCATACAGAAGTTTGATAGAGAGAGCCAAAGCGACACTTTCGTCAAACTCAAACTGAGACAAACCTGATTTCCTTTTAGCAATGTCTCTTTCATCTTCGTGTTCTGACCCAGATGCATCGATAGGATCAGTGTTGTGAGCTTTTCTTCCCTTTATCAACCTTGATGATTTTCTTCTTTGACTAGCACTTTCTTCTGCTCCTTTCTTTATGGAAGAGGATGATTTCAAAGCCATGAATGAAGAAGTTGGAGGTTTGGAGAAAACGATAGAAAGATTTCGAGAGAACGAGAGAGAGTGTAATCGATAAGAAAAGGGTACGATTTAGGATTTGTAAGGAGATTTTGATATAAAAAGAGGTTCCAAGAAAGGTGACGGTTCGTGACCTTTCCAAAATTTTGAAAAACTATAAAGCGGTTATTTTTGGAAATGAAATCAATTTAGAATAAAATCCAAAAATATCAATCAAAGACAATATATTATACCAATCAATCAGTGAGGCATATATTTAGAAGTTAGAGAACGTACTTTAAATCCTTGCCTTTCCAAGAATTTCTAAATTTAAAAAGTGTACAATGAACTGACCTTGCTTCTGAAAGACTTTTCTACCAATGTGTTTCTGAACTTTTGTAAATAACCTGTTCTTAATACATCTCAAGATAAATTATTAGTAATTGCTAATTCGTTTCGAATAAAATTGAAAGTCTCTTTATTAAGAGGCTTAGTAAATATATCTGCGAGTTGATTATTCGTATCAACATACTGAATGTGAACATCTCCATTTTGAACATGATCGCGAATAAAATGATGTTTGATCTCGATGTGCTTCGCCCTTGAATGACGAATAGGATTCTTGGTTAAATTTATGA
Organism: Lenwebbia sp. NSW1173648; assembly: GCA_029784005.1. Lineage (NCBI taxonomy): Eukaryota > Viridiplantae > Streptophyta > Magnoliopsida > Myrtales > Myrtaceae > Lenwebbia > Lenwebbia sp. NSW1173648. Next base: position 20,050,452 of record JARCGZ010000010.1, on the reverse strand, counting down.
CCCTTGTATTGTCACATCTGATCTCCACATTAAAATCTCCAACTCCATAATCTCTCAGTTGTTGTTTTAACCATAGAATCTGAGCACAACAACTTTCTAGAGATACGTATTCTGCTTCTGCTATACTGAGAGCAACTGTGCTTTGCTTTTTGGAATACCAAGAAATAAGCATATTTTCCATAAGTTGACAGGTTCCGGAGGTGCTTTTCCTGTCAATCTTACATCCAGCGAGATCTGCATCTGAGAATCCCTTCAAAATGAAATCAGAATCTTTTGAATACCAGAGACCATAAGCTAGATATGTTTCGATATATTTGATGATTCTTTTGATTGCTGTAAGATGCGATTCTCTTGGGCTTGTTTGAAATCTTGCACATAAGCAGACGCTATATAGAATATCTGGCCTTGATGTAGTGAGATATAGAAGCGACCCAATCATACTGCGATATAACTTCTGATCAACTTTCTTTCCTTGTTCATCTTTATCGAGTTTAGACGAATAAGACATTGGAGTTTCTGTCTTCTTACGATTTTCTAGACCAAATTTCTTGATAATCTCAAGAGCATATTTCTCCTGATGAATAAATGTTCCTTTCTTGGTTTGTGAATCTGAAGTCCAAGAAAGAATCTTAATTCTCCCATCATGCTCATTTCGAACTCATCTTGCATTACTTTAGAGAAATTTTTGCATAGATGTTCATTAGTAGAGCAAAAAATAATATCATCAACGTAAATCTGAACAATAATAATATCCTTACCCTGCTTCTGAATAAAAAGAGTAGTGTCAACATTACCTTTAATGAACTTTTGTTCAGATAGAAAGCTACTTAACCTTTCATACCAAGCACGAGGTGTTTGCTTTAGACCATATAGAGCTTTCTTTAGGGAATAGACAAGATCCTTTCCTCTTGGTTCCTCAAAATCAGGTGGTTGTTCGACATAAACTTCTTCTTTGATGTAACCGTTCAGGAATGCACTTTTTACGTCCATTTGAAAAAGCTTAAAGTCATTGTAACAAGCATAAGCAAGAAGTAACCTTATGGCCTCTAACCTGGCAACATGTGCGTAAGTTTCATCGTAATCTATTCCTTCTTCTTGAGAATATCCTTTTGCCACAAGTCTTGCTTTGTTTCTGACCACCTTTCCTTTGTCGTCCATCTTGTTTCTGAACACCCATTTTGTTCCTATTACAGGACGATTTTTGGGTCTTGATACAAGCTCCCAGACATTATTGATCTTGAATTGATTAAGTTCTTCTTGCATTGCATTGATCCAATTTTCATCAGCAAGAACTTCTTCAATCCCTTTAAGCTTAATTTTAGAAAGTAATGCTATATTGCTCATTGCTTCCTTAATTTTCGATCTGGTTTTGATTCCTTCATCCAAGCTGCCCATTATAAGTTCCTTGGGATGATTGGATTTATGTTTCCAGTTCCGGTTGAATCTCTCATCTTGGACATTACTTTGATCTTTAGATTCAGATTGTATCTCTTCTGGTTCTTCTGTAGCTTGTTGACTTGTTTCTTGATTCTGAACTTCTTCAGAAGCATAATTCTCTTCAGATTCTTCAATTGGTTCTGAACTTTGATGGAATGACAGAACTTGATCATATTTAGATTGACCATTCTGATTCTGAATATTCTCTTCAAACTTGACATTCATTGATTTTTCAACAATTCGAGAGTTTTTGTTGTAGACTCTGTATGTTTTGCTCGTTGTTGAATACCCCAAGAATACTCCTTCATCTGACTTCTCATCAACTTACCAACTCGATCATTAGCATTCTTCACAATGAAACATTTACAACCAAATACACGGAAGTATGCTAAATCTGGTTTTCTTTCTTTAAAAAGCTCATATAGGGTTTTCTCAATGATTGGTCTTAAAGAAACACGGTTTAAAATGTAACACATTGTTGATACAGCTTCTGCCCAAAAATGCGATGCAATTTTACTTTCGATCAAAAGGGTTCTCGCCATTTCTTGTAGAGAACGATTTTTCCTTTCCACCACCCCATTTTGTTGAGGTGTGTAAGGAGATGAAAAATTATGCTGAATTCTAAACTCATCACAAAAATCAGAAAAACTTTGGTTTTCAAACTCTCCCCCATGATCAGTTTTGATGCAGGAAATAGAGTAACCTTTCTCATTCTGAATCTTTTTAGAGAATTGGAGAAGGATGAGAAAGCATCATTTTTGTGCGCAAGAAATAAAACCCATGTAAATCTTGAGTAATCATCAACTATAACAATGTAGTATTTCTTACCTCCAAGACTTAGTGTTCTGTTAGGACCAAAGATATCCATGTGAAACAGCTGCAGTGCACGTTCAGTTGATACATGATTAATACATTTAAAGGAACTGCTTACCTGTTTCCCAAGTGTGCAAGCTGAACATTGTTCTGATTTCTCAAACTTTGTCTGTGGTAAACCTCGAACTAATTTCTTGGATGATAGCTTTGAGATGTGCTTAATACTGATATGACCTGGCTTTCTGTGCCATAGTTCAGATTCATCCTTGATGGATATAAGACACTTGATGTGTTCAGAATCAACATCCAGAAGGTAAATATTTCCATGCCGTCGACCAGTGAAGGTTTGCTTCTTGTCTTTGCTAATACCTGAGCATTTTGAATCTTGAAAGAAAATTTGATAACCAGAGTCATAGAGTTGACTTACTAAAATCAAATTGTATTTTAATCCTTTGACAAGAGAGACATCGTTGATCGTAAGATTTTCGATTTTTACAGTCCCTTGACCAACCACTTTGCCTTTATTCTTTCCACCAAACGACACACTTCTACCATTGTATTATGAAAGTTGAATGAAGTTTTCTGGATCACCAGTCATGTGACTTGAACATCCACTGTCTAGAAACCATTTGTCCTTTCTCTTCATTGGTACCTGCAAGTAGAAAGTAACTCACTATTTCTTTGGTACCTAGATCTTCTTGGGTCCATCTGAGTTAGTCACAGTTGATATCTTTCTATTGACAGGTCTCCATATCATCATGCAATTATTTCTAACATGATTTCTAGCACCATAGTTTACACAATGCATTGGATAAAAGGATTTTGTAAACTGTTTATGGAAATGCCATTGATATGCAGATTTGGAAGGTTTATGCGAAATCCTATCATTTGTTTCCTGAAATTTTTTTTGAAATTATTTTCCTTTTTAAAACCGAGACCAGACTTGTCACCATACGGAACTTGTCTAGAAATAATATTTTTCATATTTTTCAAACTTTGAGAAAATCTCTATGAAATATTTTCAATCTCGATTTTCAACGAATCATTTTCTTTCAAAATCAAGTCACGATTTTCCTTGACTTGATGAAATTCCTTTTCCAAAAACTCAATCTTGTCTTTTTGAGAAACATTTTGTTGTTTCAAGGAGGAAACTTCCTTTTTTAAAACTGAAACCTTCTTAAGAGCTTCTTTGTAGTTCGTGCATAACTCTTCAATATATTCAGAAACTTCATCTGGTATTTCAAGGACATACCTCAACATCTGAAACTGAATCTGAGTCTGACTTTGCTATGAGGCATATGTTTGCGTAGTCATCCTCATTATCTTCAGAATCACTTAGAGTTTCTGCCTTCAATACTTTCTTATATTTCTCATACTTGATCTTGTCTTTTTTCAGAAGTGGGCAGTTAGGTTTGATGTGTCCTACTTTCTTGCAATGGAAGCATATTACATCTTTGCCTTCCTGTTTGTCATTGCTCGATTGTCTCTGATCATTCTTTCTAAATGATTTCTTCCCTTTAAAGTTTCTACCTCTTCGAACCATCTTTCTGAATTTCTTCATCATGAGTGCAAGCTCTTCATCATCATCATCTTCATATTCTGAATCTAGCACTTTAAAATCAATTTCAGATTTTAAAGCAATAGACTTCTTATCTTGTGAATCTCTTATTTTGTTGGCACGCTCAATTTCATATGACTGCAAAGTTTCGACGAGCTCATCAATAGATAGAGGTCTGATTGTTTGACATTCCTGTATTGATGGCTTGATGTAATTCCAGTCATCTGTAAGTCCTCGAGGGATCTTTCTGACTTGCATTGGTTCAGCTATAGGAGCACATTGCCTTACAAGACCACTTGCTAGTATTTGAAACCTATCAATCATTTCAGCAATTGACTCATTGGGCTTCATTTTAAAGGCTTCGTAATCACTTAGCAGAATGCTAAGATTGGTTTCTTTTACTCTGTCAGTTCCCTAATATGTGACATGAAATCTATCCCATCTAACTTTCACTGAATCTTCTTCTGCAACTCGATTATATAAAGGAATGGATAATACACAGAAAAGTGCATGTACTGCTTTGGAATCGAGTCCTTGTCTTTTTTATCTTTCAGCGTCTGACAGTGTTGCTGTAGCATTAGTGTTGTTTCCTTCATTTCCAGTGGAAGGAGTTGTCGTGACAGTAGGAACTACTCCATTGACAACAACATCCCACATCAGATCATCTGATGCCTTAAAGAACCACTTCATTTTGTTGCACCATATATTGTAATCCTTTCCGTCAAAGTATGGTGGTTTGTTGCTATAATGTGAGTCACTTGTTCTTGAGAAATTGTCGCTAGACATAGTAGATTGTTAACTCAGAAGTAAAACACTTCAATATAATGAGCAACCAAGCTCTAATACCAATTGTTGTATCGAGCAATATCATCTAGAAGGGGGCTGAATAGGTGATTCTGATCAATTTTAAAACTAAATGCGGAAATTAATAGATTCAAAACACAAACTGAATAAGATCAGTAAAATGACGTGTAGATAAACTAAACACAGCAAGAGGAGTTTAAGATAAGAGAATTTGCACGCAATGTTTATAGTGGTTCGGCTTAGCAAGCCTACATTCACTCTCCCACGAAGACAGCCGATTGGCTGGATTCCACTATGAATCGATGAAATGTTACAAGAGTTGTCACTCTTATCACTTTTACAAAAGAACCTCTCAAAGATATGAATTTTAAGCTCACAAGAACAAGAGAATGTGAATCTAAATAGCTTAGAACTTTGAAATTTTAAGTTCGTGTGCCCTCCTCTGCAACAGTCACCATGGATCTTCTTTTATACTCTTTCGACCTCGAACTAGCCGTTACCAAGGTCCTCCAAAGGATCGCTCCTCAACCTCTGATTGGACGTCATCAATCTTGATTGAATGAGACTGTATATGGGAAGATCCAGTAGCCATTGGAGTAGAGTCTGAACCCTTCAGATTCAGTCGCCCATACAACCAAATCTTCAGTTTTCATAAGTAGAGTTTATCCAATTCTTCAAGATATCTTGTCCATGGAAGGTAATATCCAATCGGGGATATTCTCCTGATTTGATTGGAAAATAATCCTGTCAATCAAATCTTACAAACTTCCATAAAAAGTCATAGCCAAACCAGAAACCTGCCAAACATAGGTCTTCAGAATTTAGTAGTGAGATATTGCAGAATCTGAACACTGTTCAGAAGCAGTCTTCTGAAGTAGAAAGACTCTCTGAATCTGAACAGATTAGAACAGTGACTCTGAGCTTCTATAAAGTCCTTGCCGACGTGTCACATAATTTTTCACGAGATTAAGTCTTCAGAAGCAACACAATCCTCCATCTAAAGTCTTCAGAGGCAACACATTTCTCCATTTGAATACTAGACTTCAACTTTCTCAGAAGCAAATACGCGATGACTACTCCTTCAGCCTAAACGCTAGTTTTTGAACATTATAAGCTTTTGTTCATATGCTCATTCCTGCAATAAAAGTTTATTTGCATTAACCAGATTCTCTCACAAGAAGGATAGTTTTGTCAGAATCAAAATATTCAAAAGGAAGGTTTTCTCAACATGCTCATCACTGAATAAGGTGATCCGCCGTCGAAGTTTTACGGTGACAGATTGTTCTTAAGGGATAAAAATGTGCTTCTAGCTGCAGAATATGCTTTGTTATTTTGTTTTTGACTTTTGCTTTGTTTTGCATTTATTTGGGATTTGCTAGAATTTGAAAGAAGTAAGTCGAGTATTATTATCATATACGAAAGGCATCTTTCTTTCAATGAAAAAAAAATTGGATTGGTGCATCTCCACCTTCGTCCTACATGGCACCACCGGCTTCCAAGCCAAGGATTTCCGATGAAAATCGGCTGAATGAACTTAATTGGCAAAATGTCAAAAGGTTTATGATTGAATTGGCCAAAATGCAATAAATTTACAACGTTTTCTATTATTTTCCCACTCACAATGTCGGGGGGAAATGGGTCTGCATGGAAAGAAACTTGACATTTGACTTAGTCCACATAGTTATGATATAGATTTTTTTTTTTTTAAGTTATGATATAGATCAAAAACATTGATTTGGACATGTCCCTTTGGCCTACCGGTTTAGTCATTATTGTGACGACATAACCAAGTTAATAAAACTCTGTTGGTAGTCCATTTCAATACACAGAACTATTTGCAATTCCATACCGCTGGACAAGTGGACGTGTTCAATAATGCTATTTATGTTTAACCAGGATTTTTTTTTTTTTTTTTTGGGGTAATTCTGATGGCTAAAACCCAGGAAACAGGAAAAGTATCTTCTTTATGATCATTCAACTTTCTTTGTTATGTTAATCAGTTATGTCCATGAACCACATGATACAGAAGAAAAATCATATGGTCAAGTCAATTGCTTGAAGTGGTAATAACGTTTTCTAGTGAAGTGGATACTAAACAAGTCAAGTTCCCTTTGTATTTTTATATTTTTGACGTTGCACGTACCAACAATATAAACTCAATTTTAAAAAACAAGTGACCTTCACAAACTATCTTGAGATCATAATATTAAAAAGGGTTTTTTTAAAAAAAATTGCATAGTTATAATCCACGTGTTGAACCCAACACAATATCTTATTATTGGAGAAGTCCCTTCACTTGCATGGTTTACTCTTTTATATAAACATGCATGGATCGCATCTTACATGATATTAAGCTCGCGATAATTGTACGGATTTAACACAAGGAAAGAGATCCGCGATGACTTCCTTAAAGAACACCCATTGTTAAAGTTGACGGCATGCAACCGGTTGCCGTGAAATGGCACGATGTTGGTGGTCGGACTGCGCGCATATATGCTATCTCCTACTGTGCATCCACTTGCAGTCTCCACTTTGAGATCGCGACACATGTCCGCCTATTTTAATTTTCGCCACACTCGATCCAAAACCCTACGAAACCCTAATTAGCACCAAAATTTCTTTGTTCCCTCTCTACTCGTCTATCCATGGCCATCTCTGAGCTCGACTTTCATGCTTGCCCCTCGTTCTCCCCAACGGTAGATTGCCGCACGTTCGAGCTGTGCCGCTGCTCGCCGTCATCTCTATGAACATGATATGCACGGATAAATTTGAGTCCTCGGGCTTTTGTATATATGGGGATTCGACATAGAATATTAAGACTCTGTTTGTTTCGCGAAAATTGTGATATTTTTGGGAAAAAAATTCTAGGAAGTCATTATCTAGGAAAATGACAATAATTTTTGGTGTTTAGCTAAAACTTGAAAATGAACTGAAAATTATTTTCCGTTGTTTGATATAAACATCTGATCGGATTATTTTAAATTGATATATTATTCGGGCGCTGGTAACTTGCGCATGGGCAGCCGGGGAACCGGGTGCGGGCACCAGACTCTAGGCCCGGCCTCGATGGACCCCGACCCATGCGCCGAGGATCAGGGCACGGGCTCTTGGGTCCCGAGCCTGGTCTTGATGAACGAGGGCGCTAGCGCCGATGTACCGTGCTCGGGTTTTGGCCTCAATAGACCTTGGCTGGGGCACCGGGACCGTGCCCAAGTGCCGTGGACCTGGGCATGGCCTTTGTGGACTTGGGCCGGGTTGCCGAGACATCGGGCACAGGCACTAGGGCTTCGGACCCAGCCTCAATGGACCCGGGTGAGGGCGCCGGGGTCCTCGACTCGACCTCAAAGGATCCGAGTGCGGGTGTTGGGGACCCAAGCACGAGCCCCGAGGTCACAGGCGCCTCAATGGACCAGAGCCTGGGCACCAGAAACCTTGTCCTGAATGGCGGGGACGAGCATTGGGGTTTTCGTACCCAAGCGTACAGTGTTGGTTCCAAGCACTGATACTTAGTCATTTTAGAAAATAATTTTGATTTCTTATAGAGAAAATCATTCACCTAAATTTAAACATAGGCTTATATGTGTTTAATGTCAACAACATATAACGCACCAATCAAAGGTATGAATGAAATCTCCATCCTCATGAGGTGAAAAAGAGCATTGTTACCATTTATTCAAGTCACACCGCGATCCAACACGCACTAACAAGAGCCCCATTGTCCATCCCCCATCTCTCTCTCTCTCTCTACTCCGCTAAGCCCCCATCTGCACCCCACCACCATAGCCATCGTCGTTGGTCATCCCCACCGTCCCCTACCAACTTCACTGCTATTATTCCTGCCCTACCTCGCCCCTGGCCTCCCAACGCAACCGGCCACCGAGACCCTAGACTCCCCTAATTTCTCTCTCTGCCATCATCGACGGCCTCCGTCTCTCTCTATTTCCAATCCGCCGCCACTAGTAGCTCTCAGCCCGGCGTCAAAGGCGTCGTTCGAGTTCAGACTGAAGCTGGCTCGAGCCCTCGACCTTGATTCAAGTCTGGGTCAAGCCTAAGATCTCAAATTCTGGGCTCAGTCAAAGCCCGTGATCTTGTGGCTCAGGCCCAATTCAAGGCCCAGGATCTCAAGCTCGTCACCAGGCTCGTCTTCTTCGTCAATTCTGCACAAAAACTAAGCAGGGTGTTGATGCCAGCGCGTCCCAGAGTAGAATGGACCGAGTGACGCTCCTAAATGTCGTCCGACATGGTCTACAATTACTAAAATTTTCCACACATGCCATTTAGGTATTGTCATATTTTATTGGCATCATATCATGGCATTGTCCGCCAGTCATGACATCAGAATTTGATCGGATTTGCTATCGCATAGACTTGATAAAAAAAACTTGTGAAAGTATAAAGACTTGATTAGATAGATTAAAATTACAGGGTTTTGATAATAAAAGGCGTAAGAGTATAAAAACAAAAAGTAAAATTTTTCTTTTCATTAAATCTTGCGCTCATTAACAATTCTAGTTTACCCCCAAGCCAGATGTTACATCGGATGGGGGATAAACTCCAACTTTAGGTAAGCAATAATAATGTGGAACCACTATCCTTTTTCTCTTCTTTTTTTCCTGTCCGCATTTGACGTCCTACGCCCATCCAATAATGACATGTGGACATGGTACTTTGTGCTTGTATCCGCTAGGGTGAGCGGTTCTAGGTTCCATATAGGTTCCACCGAAAACCTACCTATCGAAATAGGTTCCTCATTTTTTGGAACCTGGAACCTACCTTACATACTCTGAAACCTGGAACTTACCCTATCATAGGTTCTAGGATCAGTTCTAGGTTCCACACAAGTTTCACTTGTATTTTTAATTGAATGATTACAGTGAATCATCACCACTAATGACCATCATTTGCTGTTACAATCTACTGATCACGGCTCATATTTAGACACAAGAATAAATATGAAATATTAACAAAGTAAAAGTCTCAGTCATAAATATCGCTAAAAATGAAAGTTCGGATTTGTGATTCCAGATTATACACTAATCATCGAACGCCATGAAATACAACAGGATTGTGCAAAGACATATACCAAGAAAAATGCAACAACTTGTTACAGGTTCCATTGAAACTACCCGTCGAAACAAGTTCCTCAATTTTTTAAACCTGAAACCTACCCTACATACTTTGAAATCATGCTCACCCCTAGTATTCGTGCTCTATATAGGATAGAATCCAAAAAAAAGCTAACACCTCTCCGTCTCTATGTATGAGCCTGTCGCGAAGGCTCGCAACCTACCGCAACCATCGTAAGCTCGAGGTGGACCTCACACGGCCTTGGCCACCTTGAGCTGTAAGCTTACGCCGACCTTGCTTTGCCTTGCCATCGGTAGTCGCAAATAGTCTCACAACAACTATAGGGATGCGGAAAAAGGACTAGGGCGACGGGGGAGGGCGAGGGCTTCATCGTTGGCATTAGGTCGAGTTGTGGCATCGCACGACAATTGGACGCTGTAAGTATGGTTTTTTATTGTTGCTTTGTGGTGCTGCCTAAGAAGCACAGACACTCTTTGGGGGCCTCATTGTTGTGTCGGAAGCGTGTCAGACACCGACAAGCTTCTGACAATCTTCGACACTTGGTCAACAGGTGTCAGACATCCGACACATGGTCAGCGCTCCGGATACGCCAGCGACACGTGAATCCAGTATCCCGACACTCCATTTCGACATGCACGAGGTCAATTTTATATATTTTTAATAAATTGGGGGTTAAAATGTAAATCTATCAAAAATACATATACTTAAGTGATATACCCAGCCACCCCAAAAATAATATACTCATCCATCCCTGACAAAACCTAATCGTAAATCTCTAACAAAAGAAGAAGAATAAACTCACCGCTGATATTTTTACATATACATGATACAATATATATTTAATATACAACGTGTCCCAACGTGTCGGAATTCTCTACTTTTTGAGAAATGATGCGTCGGCGTGTCGTGTCATGTAATGTCACGTGTCGGTGTCTACTTAGTGTGTTGCTATGTGCTAGGACAGAGAAAAAGACGGGGGAAGAGATCGAGAGAGGGGTTTGAGCGTCCATTTTAGGTGTGCATGAGGGCGAATGGGTCTTCTTAGGATGGGGAGATGTAATATGTAGGTTTTAAAATGTGAGGAGAGTATTTGATATGAAGAGGAAAGTTGAGAACGATTTTTGTAATTATCCCAATAAATACTAAAAATCAGATAATTACTGTTCAATTATCATGGTTGGAATCATTTTGAAATCTAATTTATAGTTTTTTTTTCCCCAGCAAATCAAACTTATAAGAAGGAATAACCACCGGAACTTCCCACTTTGGATCTTCATTAGTAAAGTACTAATATTTGTTGCATTATATACTTGTGTGTACGTGATTTCCAATAAAAATTTCATCTCCCTCACGTTTGTTGAACTTATGAAAACATATCTTTTCTTCTAGGGTAAACGAATTGCACGCATAATGGAACACATTCCATTTGTACTAGGATAAAAATACTTCAATTTTAAACTTAAGGGAAACTTTCAAAAAAGGGCCTCAAGTGCTTTCATTTTCTCAAATAAGGGCGTGAAGTTAACCTTATTTCAAATAAGGGCCTGGCGTGCCTTCATTGTCTCAAATAAAGGCATGAAGTGGATATTGTTTCAAATAAGAGTCTGAAGTGACCTTATCAGTCTCAAAAAAAGGGCTTGATTCACCAGTGAGCAAGGATATTTTGGTCATTTCGCATTTCTATTAGTTTTTTATTTATTTATTTTTCCTTTTTTCAGTTTTTCCAAAATAAAAAAAACTAGAATTGAAAAAAATAAATAAAGAAACACAGGCGAGAGGGCAGCCGCCGCCCCACCGGCATTAGGGAGACAGCCATGTGTCCCCCATTTTTATTTTTATGTTTTTTAATTTTTAATTTAATTTAACTAAAAATTAGATTAAAGTTGTATTTTGACGAAAATACCCTTGATCAGCCATAATATTTAGCCAGCTGGCCGGTTGGTGAGGTCAGGCCCTTATTTGAAATAAATCATGGCTACTTCATACCCTTATTTGAGACAATAAAGGCACTTCAAGCCCTTATTTGATACAAGAACCACTTCAGGCTCTTATTTAAGAAAATGACAGCACTTGGGGCTCTTATTTGAAATTTTTCCTAAACTTAATTTACACCTTTTCTTTATTGACGTAACATGCTAAGAATCATTTACATGTGAAAAACATGAACATTTTTTGTTTTATAATCACATAATGAAAACATTATTCTTGTGATTCTCATTAGATCGTTCAAACTAGTCGCATAACTCAATTATTGGATACCATCGTTCTGTGAAATCTTGTAATTTAAAGAGTCTTGTTCTAAGGTGTAGACTTTTACCGTTACAATACAATTGATGTAAAATCATGATCACATCTTTTAACAATTCTGTCATAATGACCCTCAACATTTTTAATGTACTTTCGAGGAAAATGACGATATGTGCAACATCCGTATCTTGAACCGCATAAATTTCTTCCTGGATATGACTAACGCAGGATTGGAATCACCATGTAACTAAGCAGAGTAACAAATTCTTGGATTGGACTAACCAAATCAAGTTTCCTTCTTGTAAAAAGCTGCTAAATTAAGGTCTTCACTATGGGTTTATCAACAAACATGTCAAAGCTCTGTCCAATCATGATGTCTTCACCATTGAAAAATGCTGAGTTGCTTCGTTTCAGCGGTTGAATTTGTTCATCGTGATCTCGATTACACAAAAAAAAAAGGTGCCTGAATAAAGATGCATAAGCGATGGAATATTCTTTTTCGGAGTTCCGTCTTCTCAAACTTCTTCCCAAAAAAACACGTAAGAGGAGACCTACTCTAGTAGGTTGATTCCTCGTATTTTCTAATATTTTCGTGTTTGTCGAGAGATTCATTTCGAAATGATATGCGAAAAGGAAAAAATGAAACGGATCGCCCCCAAAAAGATGTCTGAGCGGTAGATATTCTCTTTCGAAGTTTCGCACTCTCAAACTTCTTGTAAGAGGACAAGTAACAGGAAAAGAGTTCCAACAACTTGATTCCTCGTATTTTCTGGCAATTTCATGTTTTCCAATGCAAAGATGAGATCATACGCAATATAGTTATATTATATTAAAAAATAGAAGAAAGTAAAAAGAACTACCAAATAAATAAATAATTTTATTAAAAATTATCCACATTAGCGCCACGTAAGACTACTGATGTCCATGTCAGCGATATCCCCCCAAAATTGACCAGATTGACTAAATATGAATAAATGCAAAATTTTTAGGACTCAATTGGCAAAAATATTTGAAAATTGGCACAATTGCAATAGATTTTAGATTTTTTGGTAATTTTCTTCCTATAAATAGGACGCAAAGCCGATATATTCACCAACATTTCTAGCTTTCTACATAATTACAAATATAAATATCTTCTTATTTTAATTATTTATTGTGTAACAACTTGGCAATTAGATTTCTTTAGAGAAATTTAGAAGTGGCGAAGAGGGAGGTGGGGGGTTCGAATCCCCACTTTCGGGGGGAGTGGGGTGGGGACACGTGAGGAGGGAGTATGGTTTCGCAACCTACACACAGCACATAGTGCACACAGTGTGTCTTGTATAGTAGAATAGGATAGGATAGAACCAGAAAAAAAAAAACTTCTCTTCCCTATCAAGTTTGATGGACTTTACTAGAAAAATCTGGAGAGAGAGAGAGAGAGAGAGAGAGAGAGAGAGAGAGAGAGAGAGAGAGAGAGAGAGAGAGAGAGAGAGTTTTACCGTGTTCTCTTCAACATGTAATTCGTGAAATAAGAAATTAAGGCTATGTTTAGCCCCTTAATTGTCAAAACAACGATCACATTCCACCAATCAGAAACGATTTTCCCACCTTACATTGACTATATATATAGGAGGCCGCGCAGATATATATTCACTCCAAATCCATATATGTCCTCTTTGAAGCTTGAACATACCTAGAAAAAACCACATCAAGCACTTAACTTTGCCTTTCATTTCTCTCTAAACCCTAGTTCCATTTCTTCATCATCAATGTCTTCTTCCCCATTCCATGTCGAGCAAATTTCGAAAGCTTCTCGTGACAATGCGCCTCCACTTAAAGAGATCCCCGGAGGTTACGGCACACCTTTCTTCGGCGCGATAAAAGATCGTCTCGACTACTTCTACAACCAAGGAAGAGAGGAGTTCTTCAGGTATCGAATGCGTAAGTACGACTCAACTGTCTTCCGAGTCAACATGCCGCCGGGCCCTTTCGTGGCCTCGAATCCTAAAGTCATCGTCCTCCTTGACGCCGCCAGCTTTCCCGTCCTCTTTGACACGTCCAAGGTTGAGAAGCGAGATGTGCTCGACGGCACTTACATGCCCTCCCTCGACTATTTTGGCAGTCATCGAGTATGTGCTTTCCTCGACCCCTCCGAACCCAAGCACGCCATTTTCAAGCAATTAGTCTTCTCCGTGCTCGTGTCTCGGCATGGGGAAATCATCCCGCTCTTTAGGAATTGCTTGTCGGAGCTCTTCGTCGTCCTGGAAGATGAGCTAGCTAGCAAAGGCAAGGCATACTTCAATACGCTTAGTGACAAAATGTCCTTCAACTTTGTGTTTAGGCTTTTTTGTGACAAAAAGCCACATGATGCAACAATAGAAACAAAAGGGCCAAAACTATTCGATTCTTGGTTGTTTTTCCAGCTCGCCCCATTGATGACCCTAGGGTTGACTAAGGCCTTAAACTTTCTAGAGGACATACTACTACACACATTCCCACTGCCTCCATTCTTAGTCAAATCTTATTACCAAAAGCTCTATAAGGCCTTCAATGAGAATGCAACATCCATATTGGATGAAGCCGAGGGTTTAGGGATCAAAAGAGACGAAGCTTGCCATAACCTCGTATTCGTTGTGGGTTTCAATGCGTATGGCGGGCTGAAAACGACATTTCCGGCTTTAATCAAGTGGGTCGCATCAGGAGGAGAGAAGCTGCATCGTCAGCTCGCTAAGGAGATCAGATCCGTCGTCGAATCGGAAGGCGGGGTCACTCTCAATGCCTTGGACAACATGAGTTTGACCAAGTCGGTCGTTTACGAAGTACTGAGGATGGAGCCTCCGGTCCCGTTCCAATACGGGAAGGCGAAGTGCGATATGGTGGTCCGGAGCCACGATGCGGCCTTCGAGATCAAGAAGGGTGAGATGATCTTCGGGTATCAGCTGTTCGCAACGAGAGACCCGAGGGTCTTCGACGATCCCGAGGAGTTCGTGGGTCATAGGTTTGTGGGGGAAGGAGAGAGGCTGTTGAAGTATGTGTACTGGTCGAACGGGCGGGAGACCGACGATCCGACGGCGGGGAACAAGCAGTGTCCGGGGAAAGATCTGGTGGTGCTCTTGTGCAGGGTCATGTTGGTGGAGATCTTCCTTCGGTATGACACGTTCGACGTCGACCACGGGAAGTTGCCTCTCGGATCGTCTGCAACGTTCAAGTCGTTGACCAAGGCCCCCACGAGTAATTGACCATGGTGAATAAAAGCAACTTCAAAAGCTAGTTAATAAAGTCGTGCAGATTGAATCAATAAGCATTGCCTTGTGTTTGTGGTACGTACAAAACACTAAAGTTGGGACATTGAGGAGAAATTAAAGTTGTCCTGGTTTGAAGAATTTTTGCTGCAAAAATTGTTGACATTCAATTTGTGGCTATCCTTCCTCAAGGCTTTATTTGATTTATCTTTTGGGTAAGACGTACAATTCGACTTTGCAGGAAATCAAATTTACCTTATCAAGGTGTCTATATAGGAATGTGGTAGGCGTTTTCAGGATAAGTTAGGGGTGAGCGCTTTATATATATATATATATAGGAATTAATAATAAGAAATATTTCGGGTTTCATCCAAACTACCTTTGGTTTAAGCGGACCGCGAGGCAAATAGATATCTACAACTACATAATCTCTTATTAAAAAAATTCCCAATTCCACCACCTGTTCAGGGTTGAGCCCTAGGATTTGAGACAGCCTTAATTTCGCTTCTTCTATCTCATAAGTAAGGTAAAAAAATATGCTCAGGATAGAAGTTTTGTATAACTGTATCGCCATACTGAGTCATAGGCAAAGCCTTGGAAAGCACGGACAAACCACATGTAGGGGATTAAGTGGAGCAAAATTGACTCTAAGACCATTCCAATGCTCCTTTTCCCCATGCATCAAGTTCCTCACCTTATACCATTTGGCAACTTCAACTATGAAGAGCAGATCAAATTGTATTAGTGTCTATAATCTCTGACTGAGATCTTTAGACAAATTGTGACCCGGATCTTGCAGATATTTCGATTCCAACAAATCAAAGAGCACCTCCTCTTATCTTAGGCCGACTGTCCAAGTTCCTTCGTTTTTTGAATCCAATGCATGGAAAACATAAAGGTTCCTCCGCAAGGTTCTGGAAGTTCCCTGATTGGTTTGAGAACGCTTTCACTTTCAACCCGATTCACCGCCTACGTGTTAGAAGTTCAGCCCAGTTTTTTTTTTTTGGGTGTCATATGGCAGGGATCGACCTTTCGGCTTATCCATAAGCAAAGCAAGGGCCATCTGTATTGACATAAAATTGAAATACCCAAAGTAGTGTGATTTATAAGAGAAAACTATACGTTATGGGCTCATGGTGATAGCTTAACTTTTTAGCAAGTATCCTCGTGCACGTGCTTTGAATCTGTCAATGCATGAAGTTGAATGCGTCAAGGAAAACTTATAGTTCGAATTGCTCATTGTTGGCACCAAATAATAAAGAGTTACCGAATGGACTTTAGTATCACTATGTCCCGAAAGTCGGTAAATCGGGAATGGTAAGCTACTCTGAGAAGTTCGGTAAGTTGTCTGCAACATACCGAAATGTTTAGAAGTCTAAACCCGATATTCGGGAAGTAAGAGAACAGGGCCATTGATTTTCAGAACTCGGTAAGATTCTGGACATACCGAAATTATAAAGGGTCAGCAGTAAGAGGAATATGAAGACAAAAGGAACCGTAGGATGGCCAACCTAGCCATGTCAGCAAGAAGTTACGAGCAAGAAATCCGGATAGTGGATGCGAACAGTTCACGGCAGTTGCTGGAAAAGATTCAAATTCAAAGCCATATTGACAATTGAAGATCAAGTTTTGACGGATAAAACGTGGACAAATGGGAAGTTATTGAAGGCGCCAAGATTCAGAGTTTGAAAGCAAGAAAATAACCGACAAACGGTTATGAAAAGTCAAAGAATAATAAATAATCGAAAGAGAGGAGAAAGGAAAAAAGATCAACACACATCCAAAAGAACTCAAGTTTTCTGCACTTTAACTTTCCTGTATTCTCCTTTCCAGCATTTAGAGTTTCTGCAACTCTAGTTTAGTTTCAAGCTTTCTACTGCTTTAGTAGGAGTATTGTAATGTAGCCTGAACCTTTGTTGATCTCAAATCCATATTCGATCCACTAATTTCATACCCATTTCGCTTCCATTTGTGTTACTCCGTGTTCTCATTAAAATTTCCTTTCGAGAGTTGACCCACAGAACCCTCTTAATAAAAATCGAAGATTGAATTTCGGTGAAAGATATTCTTTGTTGCAAAAACGAGCGAACATCTTTTTGGCACGCTTGGTGGGACCATTGTGGTAAGATTAAGAGAAATGGTGAGAACCAGAGGTCAATCAGATGGAGTACCAGTTGGCAACATCAACAATCCAGATGATGGAGCACGATCAGAGCATTCGGCAGCGAATGAAGACGTACCCCATCACAATGCTGATGTTCCTCGGCAATTGAATGAAGAACAAATCCATGCGTTGGCACCTGACAACACTTTGATAGCCACGATGAGAAGAATGTTTGAGGAACAACAGAATGAGCTCACTAACCATATGGTGCGGCATGTCTCAGATGTGATAAAGCCTATGATGATTAACGCCATAAACGAGGTAATATCGCGTCCTAGTTCATCCTCTCAAGTTCCTCCCTTTTATGTAAATCCTCCCGGTATGATACCATTTTCACCAGCATCGGGACATCCCAATGTTGGGTATAATGGTAGTGGAGGATCGAATTTGCAGCTTCCAGTAAGGATTATACCAAGGCCAGAAAATCCTACAACAGCAAATCTGGTAAATGGTGTGAGTGGTTACAATTTCCCTCAAACTGGCCTTACTAATGCTAATGTGATCAATCCCATGATCCCGAATCATCCACCAGTATTGAAAATGCCTCCACCAGTGAATGTCCCTAACTTCGATCCCATGAGACCACCTGTAGCTCACCCATATCCACAAGTGATAGAAAATCCTCTCTACAGGCCACCACCACCCGTTAACTTCAATATGGATCAACAAGAAATGAATAGACCTCAACAGGTTGATCCTAGGGGGCAAGATCCTTGGTTGGGCCAGCAGAATTTAAGGCCATGGAATCCAGACAGAGTTGCAGAATTGGTAATACAACAATTGGGAGCAGAGAGAGGCACACCAAGACCTATATTCATGAAGCCACATCCCGATTGGGTGGATAACATTCCATAACCAAGGGGATTTAAAATGCCAGATTTCGCTGTATTTACAGGTGAGGAAGATCAGTCAACTGTGGAGCATGTAGGTCGTTTTTTAGCACAATGTGGAGAGGCTGGAACAAATGAATATTTAAGGCTAAGGCTATTCCTATTGTCATTCTCAAAGACAGCATTTACTTGGTATACGAATTTGCCAGCAAATTCTATCCAGACATGGGTTGAGATGGAGAGACAGTTCCATTCTCAGTTTTACCGAACAGTACCAGAGGTAACAGTAGCCGACTTGGCCAGGATGTACCAATATAACACTGAGACAGTAGATCAATTCATTGCTCGTTTCAAGAAGTCCAGGAATCGGTGTTTAACTTTTCTCACTGAAAAAGAATTTACAGATTTGGCTTTTAATGGGCTGAAGTTTAATCTCAAGGAGAGATTTGAAGGGCAGGCTTTTGATGATCTTTTTCAATTAAATGCTCGGGTTTCTAAGTATGAGCACTTGCTGAAGGATAAAGATAAGAAGCCGACGAAGGATAATCGGCAGACAATAGCATCGGTTGAAAGTACCGAATACGGTGACTTTACCGAAGAAGAGAATGAGATAGCGGTAGCAACTATGGTACTTGAAAAACCATATGTGTGCCCAGCTTTGAAACCAGCAAAGGTGAGAGATGTGTCCAAGTTTAAAGCCAAGGAAACGAGTAATTATTCGTTTGATATTTACAAGTTGGATGAGATATTTGACTTGTTGTTGAAAGATGGAATGATCAAATTGGCTGAGGGATAGGTAATCCCATCCAAGGAAGAGACTACTGACAAAAGGTATTGCAAGTGGCATCACTCCAAGACTCATGATACGGTGAATTGTATTGTTTTTAGGAAGACAATCCAGGAAGCGATTCGTCAAGGCAAGATTAAATTCGCTGAAGACAAAGGCAAAGCTCCAATGGAAGTAGACACGGATCCTTTCCCGAAGATGATCAGTATGGTTAATGTACATGAGTCTACGAGGCATGATAATAGACAATTGTGCACTCGTTGTCATCGAGAATTAAGTCATCAGTATCGGGAAGTTCCCGAATTCCAGTGCATGAGAGGAACAAGAGGAAGATACAGATCGGGATCATTTGTCCGTCGGGAAGGCATACCACAGATAAAGTCTGAGATTGTGGTAACTAAAAACGTTTCGGCACAATCAAGAAGTCAAGAAGCTGAATCAAGGCGGTCAACACAAGTGTCTGAGAGGCGGGAATTTTGCCCCGATCCACCAAGACAAGTTCCTCCAACTCTAGAAGTTGAAACACAATCTCACAAGGAAAAGGAAATCCCATGAAAGCGTGAAAAGAAGAAGAGTTTATGGCAGCGATATAAAGAAGGGGATCCTAAAGTATGATTGCTTAGAGAGCCTAGTGGGAAATTTGATTATGTGGTGTACTATGGAGACACGAAGGATTCCTTATCCCCGTCATTGCTTGTGGAACCATCTGGTTGGGGAGATGAATTTGATGATCCACCACCATCAATTCCCCAGGAAGTTCCGAAGACAAAAACAATTAAGATCTCACACGATCCTCCTGAAGGAAAATGGTCCTTGGCTAGACCGCCAGGGCAAGCATCTTATCGAACTGCAAAAAGACGTTTTCAACGAATGAAAAGCAGACAGAGGGATTTCGAGAATCGTCGGGACAAAGGAATGCCATCACAGATTCCTCCAA
This sequence comes from Lenwebbia sp. NSW1173648, assembly GCA_029784005.1. Classification (NCBI taxonomy): domain Eukaryota; kingdom Viridiplantae; phylum Streptophyta; class Magnoliopsida; order Myrtales; family Myrtaceae; genus Lenwebbia; species Lenwebbia sp. NSW1173648. The sequence continues at coordinate 20,030,563 of JARCGZ010000010.1, read as the reverse complement.
CCAGATCTTTTAGTTCGATAGGAAATTGGGTTTGGAGAAGAAACCCTGATGATAAAGAGTTTGTCAAACCAGAGAAAAATTCTGTATATGATTCGGGGAGTAGTTCTCACCACGAGGTGAAAAAAGGAAAAGAGGTTCAGCAAGTCTCCCAAACAATTAACTTTGGGCAATTCCAGGTAGCTCTTAATCCGAGGCATCAAGTCAAAATAGAACAAAAGAATCTGAATCTCAAGATGTCGCAAGAAGATGATTAGAGTTGCCGAGCTGGTCATTCCAAAATGCCGAAAGAGAATTGTTCGCCAATGAGGATCAACATGGTCCATGCTAAGCTTCCAGCTGAATATGGAGCTTGCTTAGTGGTAGAAGAAGAACTCGAGCATATCTCAGAGAAAGAAATAGCAATGGCAGAATTCGAATTCTCTGATAAAGAAATGATAAGGTTTGATAAAGTACCCTCAGATAAGGCTAGACATTTAAGGTCCTTGGTTATTTCGGGAAAAATCAATGGTCAAGCTGTCGGTAAGATCTTTGTAGATGCGGGAGCTACCTTGAATCTCATATCTTACAGGTACTTCAGGAAGTTGGGAAAAGATGATGATGAAATAATTCCATCAAACGTTCAGCTGTCTGATTTCCTAGGAGAAGTTACCGAAGTCAAAGGGGCAGTTGTACTGGACCTAACCATAGGATCCAAAATAGCAAGGACGACTTTCTTCGTGATAGAGTCTGATGGTTCGTACAACTTGTTGCTTGGAAGAGATTGGATACACTTTAATCAATGTGTACCTTCGACTCTTCATCAGGTTCTGGCATTTTGGAATGGTAAGGGAGTAGAGTATATTGAGGCTGATTCGGGACTTGCTTCAATAGGGTTGACTGGTATTCATCAAGATCATCAAGGAGAACATGTCATCGGAGTACCGAAAGCAGATTCACGATCCTATGCTTATTGCCACTTTGGGAATATGAAAACTGAGTGGATTCCCAAGTCTAGCTTGGCATTAGAGGAGTTACATACTCTTTATGGAAAGCGAGCCCTTATTGCAAGAAGTTTGTGAAAGGTACTTTGCATACCTGGCAGAGAAGACCCAGCAGAGTGCTGAAGTTTCAGATTGTATTAACGAATGGGAAGAGTCACCAATCAAAGAGGACAGCAGGTCAACAGAAGCTCAAGACCCATTGTTAGAAGTTGATATAGGAGAACCTGGGTGTTTTCGTCCAATATATGTAAGTTCTTTTCTGCAAGGGGGCATGAAAGAAGATTTAATCCACTTGATCAAAGAGTACAAAGATTGCTTCGCATGGGATTACCATGAAATGCCTAGTTTGTCAAGAGATATTGTAGAACATCGTCTTCCTATTAAGAAAGGATTTCGTCCACACATACAGTTAGCAAGAAGGTTTGCTCCAGATGTGGTTGACAAAGTCAAGGAAGAGATTGAAAGGTTGCTGAAAGCAAAATTCATTGAGACAGCCAGGTATGTAGAGTGGATTTCGAATATTGTTCCTGTGAAGAAGAAAAATGGAAAATTGAGAGTCTGTATTGATTTTCGGGATCTTAATATGCCACTCCAAAAGATAAGTATCAGATGCCGATGGCAGACATGTTAGTAGATTCGGCGTCGGGAAATGAGATGTTATCTCTAATGGATGGTCATTCGGGTTACAACCAAATATTTATTGCTAAAGAAGATGTCCCGGAAATAGCGTTTAGATGTCCTAGTGCTATCGAGACTTTTCAGTGGGCAGTGATGCCTTTTGGGCTAAAAAATGCAGGAGCTACTTACCAGCGAGCAATGAATTTCATCTTTCATGACATGATTGGTAAATTCTTGGAAGTTTATATTGATGATGTTGTGATCAAATCAAGTCAGGGAAAGCATTTGGACTATCTTGAACAAGCTTTTGTTAGGATGAGAAAATACAAATTGAAGATGAATCCAGCTAAATGTGCCTTTGGAGTGCGAGCAGGGAATTTCTTGGGATTCCTAGTTAATCAAAGGGGAATTGAAATTGACAAGAATAAGGCAAAGGCTATTATAGAGCTTCTTCATCCTACATCAAAGAAGCAGTTGCAGATGGTACTCGGGAAAATTAATTTTCTCAGAAGATTCATTGCAAATTTATCTGGGAAGATAGAACCAATGACCTAGCTCTTGCGTCTTAAAAATCATGAGGAGTTTATATGGGGAGATAAACAGCAGAAAGCGTTTGATGCGGTCAAAGTTTATTTGACAAATCCTCCTGTATTGATGCCGCCGAAAGCAGGCAGGCCATTAAGGTTGTACTTGTCTACTACCGATTCAACTATCGGGAGTATGCTGGCACAAGAGAATGAAAATGGAAAAGAACAAGCGGTATATTATTTAAGTAGAACATTGACTGATGTTGAAAAAAGATATACCGCGATAGAAAAATTATGTTGATCTTTGTACTTCTCTTGTATGAAGTTAAGACATTATTTGTTGCCAGCTACAGTACATGTACTCGGTAAGACTGATGTGATAAAATATATGTTGTCACGGCCTGTTATAAAAGGGCGTATAGCCAAGTGGGCATTTATCTTGTCTGAATTTGATTTGGCATACGTACCAATAAAAGCAGTCAAAGGTCAAGCTGTTGCTGACTTTCTTACCGAATACCCATGTTTGCAAATGGAAGAAAATAAACAGAACTTCAGTCAAGTTATACCATGGACTGTGTATTTTGATGGATCATGTACTAAGAGTATGGCTGGAGCTGGTTTGATGATAATCTCTCCCATTGGAGAGCTTACAAGGTGTGTTTGTAAGTTAGATTTTGAATGCTCAAATAATCAAGCCGAATATGAAGCACTAATCATCGGCTTAGGAATACTAGTTGAATTGGAAGCACAGTTCATCAAAATATTTGGTGATTCACAGCTAGTGGTGAAGCAACTGAAAGGAGAATATCAGTGCTTAAATGAAAATTTGATTGACTATTATTATCTAGCCAAGAAGCTGTTGGAACAATTTAGAGAATATAACATAGTCCATGTCAAAAGAGAAACCAATTACGAAGCCAACGAATTAGCACAGATGGCTTCTGGTTATAAAATATCAAAAGAATTGGCTAATATTGCAGCCATCATCATATTATCGGTACCTTCTATTGAACAAAGAGAAATACCGATAACGATCAGTGAGGTGATCCGAGAAAAGGATTGGAGGCAGCCCATTATGGAATACTTGAAAAATCCTGATTCAAGAGATCAAAAGCTGAGGAGACAAGCTCAGAAGTACGTAATATTGGGAGAAGAGCTATACCGAAAATCTTCAGATTGGCTACTATTAAGATGTCTTGATAAGGACAATGCGAAATTGGTTATGTCAGAAGCTCATGAAGGCATATGTGGAGCACATCAAGCTGGAATTAAGATGAGATGGCTTCTAAAAAGGTACGGATATTTCTGGCCAACAATGATGCAGAATTGCATCGAATATGCCAAAGCATGCATTTCATGTCAAAAACATGGACCTTTGCAACATGCACCTGCTGTAGAGCTTCATTCTATTGTAAAGCCATGGCCATTTCGAGGATGGGCAATGTATATAATAGGTAAGATATATCCACCCTCTTCTCATAAGCATAGTTTCATTTTGCTGGCTACGGATTACTTTACGAAATGGGTGGAAGCAATTCCATACAAGAGCATTAGTCAGAAGACGGTGATCAAATTTATTGAAAAAAACATAATTCACCGATTTGGCTTACCGGAATCAATCACTGCGGATCAAGGGACAGTGTTTACTGGAAATGAAGTAATGGAATTTGTGCAATCAAGAGGATTAAGATGCTGCATTCTACACCATATTATCCTCAAGCAAATGGACAAGCCGAAGATACTAATAAGGTTGTGATTGATTGATTAAGAAGCATTTGGAAGAAAATCCAAGAGAATGGGACAACTTGCTATCGGTAGTGTTATGGGCATACCGAACATCACGAAGATCAAGTACAGGCGTCAGTCCATATATGCTGACCTATGGACAAGAGGCAGTTCTACCGATGGAGATAACCGTTCAATCATTACGAGTCCAATTGCAAAGTGAAATGTTGACATAAGATTACAGAGATTGGATGCACATAAATTTGGATGAATTAGATGAAGTCAGGGTAGCTGCTTTGGATCAGTTGATTGCACAAAAGAAAAGAGTAGCCAGAGCTTTTAACAAGAAGGTTAGGATCAAGCAATTTGCTGTCGGGGACTTAGTATGGAAAGCAATTTTGCCATTTAATCTCAAAGATGGAGAATTCGGTAAGTGGTCATCAAACTGGGAAGGCCCATATCTAGTTACCGACGTGTTCAGTGGAAATGCGTACAGATTGATGGATATCAATGGAAAAGAACTATCTCGTTCTATAAATGGGAACTTCTTGAAGAAATATTATCCATCAATCTGGGAAACACAAGGAGATTAATTCATTCATCAAAAGCGAAAGTACATTCTGATCTTGGTTACAAAGGTCTTCAGATCTTTAGCCAGTTTGAGGTTCTGAGCTACAAGTTTGGAATGTAAGTCAAGATCATGGCGGAGTTCAAATTGCTGCTCTTTGAGATGTTCTGTGCGACGAGAATGGAAGCGGACAGCTTCAAGTTTCTCCCAAGTTTCCTGTAGCAATCGTCTATACTTGTCTGAAGAAACTTCGACCATGGACTTGACACGGGAGATTTCGTCTTTAATTATCCTGCGTTCGGCACGGTTATGACTGGAAAAGAAATTGAAAAGTCGACGTGTCGTCTCAGCATCTTCTTTGGCATGGAGGCAAGAGTCTTGAATTTGAGCATATGCTTCTTTGGAATCGCACAATCGAGAGAATTCTTCCACGATTTGGAGCTTAAGAGTCTCAGCTTCCACAATGATAGGCTCAAGGCTCCAAACCTCCTTCACATTGCGCTCAAACTCATCGAAGCTAGCAGGGAATAAAGAGCACAGTTCCCATACTAAGTCCAAGAGATCAGACTCAGCAGTTAAAAATACCTTGGACCTGAAAGTGTCCGTCAGTTCGGTAACTTCTAACCTATGCTTATAATTCAGTAATAAAGCATGATGTCCCTGGGATAGTAGTTCATGTAGCCGTTTCCATAAAGATCGATCATCTGTAGGCAATTGGATAAAAAGTTGTTCATGATTAAAAGAAATGAAGAACAGTTTTCAAAGCTGAGATCAGGATGCATTTAGCCAAAAGTTTACCTTCATGTTGGCTGTTACAATGTCTATATGATCGAGGCCAAAGAGGCAACTGAGATGAAGAACCATGTGAAGACATCGTGAGCAAGATTGCAAATGTTCAGGATGAATTGTGCAATTTTGGCAGTTATAAATAGAGAGGACATAGAGCAGATCATGGGTAGTGGCATGCCAGAGCTTTTCTCGGATAATTGGAAGAACATGGCCTATAAGTGGAGGAAGACGGTTACCAGAATTGCCGCCAAAAATATTCTCTTGCAAGAGAAAATATGCAAAAGTCATTGAGGACTATCGGGAAGCATTATCATCGGAATCTTTGTTAATCATTGAGGATTATCGGGAAGCCTTATCATCGGGATCTTTGTTAGTCATCGAGGATTATCGGGATCTTTGTTAATCATTGAGGATTATCGGGAAGCCTTATCATCGGGATCTTTGTTAGTCATCGAGGATTATCGAGATCTTTCTTAGTTATTGAGAATTATCGGGATCTCTGTTAATCGTTGAAGATTATAGAAGAGTAGATGTTAGAATTCAGCAAATGAAGCAAAAGAACATTTGAGTCAGAAAGAACAAGATTTTTCATTTATACTTCCTCAACAGAGACTTGGCCTCATTTACAAAAGAACGGAGCTCAAATTCTAAATTAAGATTTTGTTCCATGAGCTCTGCCCTCTGCTTTTCACAAGTTTTGACCGAGCTACATGTGGAATCATATTTTTTCCTCAATTCCCGACACTTCTCCATCTTTCTTCTAATTGATGGGCAAAGATGACGCATCTTCGCTTCTTGCTCCATCATTTGGACCTCTACCGTCTTCAATTCCCTCTCAAGTTCTGCTCTTCTTTCTGCCAAGCGGTGAAGTTTGCACTCTTCGGCTTTATAACTGTCGTAGAACAAGCGGGTATCTGCACATTTGTGGGTTAGTTTATCCTGAATGGCTTGACCTCGCTGTTCTCCGAAGAAAAGATGTGGAAGATGATAGGTGTTGACCCTAATGGTGTCCACAGCATCCACAAAACCAACGGCGAAGATATCACTTTTGTCTTGGAAGTCTTGGGAAAGTGCAAAGGAAGGATTACCAGAGCATACTTCTTGGAAGAGAGTTCTTGCTCGTCTCTTTCTATCAGAGTCGGTAATCAACTTCCCATGGCCAGACTCTAATAAGCTAAGAAGTTCAGTCCATTTAGCCTTGGCCACTTCCTTAGAAACTTCAGAAAATGATGCCGGGTCTATAGATTCTGGTGGACAATCAGCAGTGGAGGAGCCAGGAAGATCTGTGAGCAGTATACTTTCCACTTCAGCTTTCTCTTCAGTAGATAAGAGAGCTATCTCAGCTGCGGCAGAAGGAACTTGTGAAGAAGAAGAGCTTGCCATAGACATTCCTTGAAGAGGCAGAGTGATTGATGAAGGCTGAACGAGCGGTAGAGGTACATTGGTTGATGGGCCTTCAAGAAATTCCCCATTAGGAATCAGGATTCTTTTTGATGTAGATGAAGGCTCATCAGTACCTGTAAATGCAGCTATAAGTGTTAAAACAATAGTATAAGGAGCATTCACCATTCGGTAAAGTGAAGACAATACTTACCGATAGAAGTTGGAGATTTCCTAGTTTGAGGAGAAGATGGGTCATCAGCTTGTTCCTTTTCCTTAAGTTTTGGAGTCTGGGTTTGCTTTGATGCAATAAGAAGTTCCGTCGAAGAAGTCGGAGGCACCAGGACAGGGTCAAGGATTGATATATCATCATCAGGAGCAAGAGCAGAAGGGGAAGAAAGCAAAGCCGCTTTTGATCGGTATATTTTAAGAGTCTTCCCTGAGTTATATTTAAAAGAAGAAAAGCACAGATCAATATTGGAAGGTATGCTCATGATTAGCAAAAGCTTTAATATTAAAGTTACCTGTCGGTGTATGTGGCTTTATCATGGCACGTAGCGTGGGACTGACGGATGGGCTCCTTGGTGATGATGATAAAGATCGAGTGGTAGTTCTTTCTGTTGCTGGCTTCTTAGACGCCTTTTTTGGAGCAGGCAGTTCTAAGATTTTTCGCTTTCTCCTCGCTATGAGCGAAAACAGTTAGACACAACTAAATACCGAATGAAGACGTACATTGAAAGAAGGAGAGCAAAATAACCTTTAACAGGCTTTGCCGGTTCCAAGGGAAGAAGGTCTTCATCTCCGGTTGATTGAGGAAGTGCAAGAGTGGCCGTCTCCTTTATTTTCAAAAGGATCATGTCCAGCGGCTCTGAGAATACAGACTTCCGATAATTCTTCCACCAGAAGTCGAAGTCTTCTGAAGAGCGATCAGCATCTGGAATGAACTCGGTAACACGGAACAATCGGTAAATGTCCCGAATCAGCTTGTTCAGTTCAATGAAGTTTTGACTGTCGCCTTGCTTACAGAATACTTTATTGATGGAAGAAAAAGAAAAAGTGTAGAGAGCCGGGATAGGAATCCCTTGAATCAACCCAAATTGTCTAGCATAATATTGGGGAGAGTAGATTTCGAAGCCAGCGACGAATCTACCCTTTATTGAAAACCTAACAGGAAGGTCAATAGAGGTTAGAACGACTTGCCAAAAATCACTCTTATTCTTCTGAAAGGAAGGAAGATATGATTTGAATTCGGGAATGAGAAAAGGAGAAAAAGAGAATTGTTTCCCTTTGATGGAAAAAATTTGGGAAACAAAGAACCGAAAATAAGATAATTGCCCCTCTGGAAAAGGAATCAGCTCTCGGCTTAAGGCGCGACAGACAGGATGATTCGGGATAGAAATCGAAGGGGTTTGCGAGAAATGGTCTTTGGAAAACCAAAAAGGAAATTAAAAAGCCGACCAGGCTTTGAGAATCCAGAGTGGACCACCATAGACTCCACCTATTTCATCCGAAATGATGGAAGAAATCGAATGGGCTAAGCCTCGGTACAATAAGGATAAAATGGTTTTTCCTAAAGAAATGAGAGTTCCCGAAGCTAAGGCAGAAGTTATAGCTACGAAGTCCTTTGAAACTCTCACAATAGGGTGGCAAAAGAGGAATTTACAGAGCCAGTATAAGAGAAAAGCGGTGTGTTCCTCGTCGGTAACTTCACATTCTTTCCTAAAAAACTTACCGATAAAAGCCCCATAAGCTAGCTCGGAATCAGACAACTTACCAAGTCCTGGGTAGGAATCCGAAGACAGAGTAGATGGGTCTGTACCTAAAGGACTAAGACCGGTCAGGCAATGGATGTCGAGCAAAGTTACCGACATCGGGGAAAAAGGGAAGAAGAAGCAGTTCGTAGAAGTTGACCAAAAACAGGATAGGGCACTGATTAGCCCATGATTCAGACGATAATCAAAACAACAAAGGCGCAAAGCATTATGAATCGAAAGTCCATCCCAAAGAGAGCCCTTGGAATGACGAAGTCGAAGGTACCATTGGTAAAAATTTGGCTCAAAATCAGAAAAAGTCCTAAGACGAGAAGGACGGGAGTGCCAGTTGTAAGCTAGAACGGAAGAATGGTGGATTGGAAGTACCTCAGTTTGATGACGAGGGAAGAAATCAAAGAGAATGGCAGGAATCGAAAACTGATTGTAAACAGTTGGACCAAGGATGTAAGAATCCTCGAAATCATTCTGCACCGAGAAAAAATGCCGGTCATCGTTGAAATCTTGAGAGTCTCTGAAGTTATAATAGCGTTCTAGGGCATTTGAGGCAAGGAAGGAGGAACCTTGAGCTTTGGGAGCCATGGTGTCTGATCAAGTACGGAAAAGGGCACGAAGGAGTGAAGAAGCGAAAGAGCAAGAGAATAACGAAAGAAATGACTTGTTGGAGAAGCAAGTTTGAAGGCGAGAGATCAGATTTTGTGGGGACATCTGATATATATATTGAGTTGATACGACGAGAAGCTGAAAAGGCAAGCGCGCGAAACGAGACAGCAAAATGGCGTTGGAAGCAAAAAGTAAGTGTCTTGTCATATTTGGCATTTAAAAGAATTAAAATTCTTTTAATTCTTTTAAAAGGGGCATCTGTCGACACCAAATAATAAAGAGTTACCGAATGGACTTTAGTATCACTATGTCCCGAAAGTCGGTAAATCGGGAATGGTAAGCTACTCTGAGAAGTTCGGTAAGTTGTCTGCAACATACCGAAATGTTTAGAAGTCTAAACCCGATATTCGGGAAGTAAGAGAACAGGGCCATTGATTTTCAGAATTCGGTAAGATTCTGGACATACCGAAATTATAAAGGGTCAGCAGTAAGAGGAGTATGAAGACAAAAGGAACCGTAGGATGGCCAAACTAGCCATGTCAGCAAGAAGTTACGAGCAAGAAATCCGGATAGTGGATGCGAACAGCTCACGGCAGTTGCTGGAAAAGATTCAAATTCAAAGCCATATTGACAGTTGAAGATCAAGTTTTGGCGGATAAAACGTGGACAAATGGGAAGTTATTGAAGGCGCCAAGATTCAGAGTTTGAAAGCAAGAAAATAACCAACAAACGGTTATGGAAAGCCAAAGAATAATAAATAATCGAAAGAGAGGAGAAAGGAAAAAAGATCAACACACATCCAAAAGAACTCAAGTTTTCTGCACTTTAACTTTCCTGTATTCTCCTTTCCAGCATTTAGAGTTTCTGCAACTCTAGTTTAGTTTCAAGCTTTCTACTGCTTTAGTAGGAGTATTGTAATGTAGCCTGAACCTTTGTTGATCTCAAATCCATATTCGATCCACTGATTTCATACCCATTTCGCTTCCATTTGTGTTACTCCGTGTTCTCATTAAAATTTCCTTTCGAGAGTTGAGCCACAGAACCCTCTTAATAAAAACCGAAGACTGAATTTCGGTGAAAGATATTCCTTGTTGCAAAAACGAGCGAACACTCATATAATTCAACTATTAGATACGATATTTGTACAAAATCTTGAAGTTTAAAGAGTTTTGTTCTAGTACGTAAGCTTTTCTTGTTATCTTAAAATTCATGTAAAGTCATGATAATATCCTTTTACGATCCTATTACAATGACGTGACTTTGTGATTGGCGGCTTCCAACGGTTTACTTTTCCTCAAAAGAGTTGATTGGAAAATCAAACAGAGAGAGAGTTTTGCCTTTCGAAATCATGAACACAACAAACTTACACGTTGTGTCTTGCCAAAACCAACCAATCCTATCATATCTACGCATAGCATAACTTGTAAATCAAGGCAAGGTAAGATCTCTCCGATTTACCCCTTGGCATAACTTTAGTTGACTTATCGTCTCATATATAAATCAATGATTTGGCCAACAAAGGGGCAAAATGGTGAAGAAATCTGAACTTCTGTCGGTATTTTCGCAAAATCAAAAGTGTTCCATTTAGTGTGTTTGTTTCGCAAAAAAAAAAAAAAAACGAATGACTTGAAAAATATTCCCGTAAAAATGATTGCTTGTATCGTTTATAAAATTGAGCGAACGTAATATATTTTCATCGCCATGAAAATGTTTAGACACAAATTATTGTCAATTATGAAAATAATTTTTCATTAACTAATTATTTCTTTTTTTTTTGTCAGACATTAGCTAATTATTTCAAGCGACCACTTTTCTCATTTTTCGCTAAACAAACGTACCGCTATAATTTTTTGTGGCAAAAAAAAGGGAGAATTTTGTCAAGTGTTTAGGCAACATTGGGCTGTCTGCACAAGAATGAATGAGCAGAATTAAGAAGATCAACAGAAAGCACATATTGTTATCGTAAGCATTCTTAATACGACAATAATATATTTTTGATATGTTCATTTGCTTAGACTTTTATTTTTAGTTGGTCGGCATAAGTACTATTCGATACAATCGTAAGAAAAAACCTTACAGTTGTTGTAAAGTGTTACCAAATGTAATAAATCATCATACAATTTTTCTTTTTTTTACTTTTCTTCGCATTCATATATCCATCTCGATTGGGTAACTCCTACTGATCAAACAGAGTCCACTGTCATATGGGATCTCATCAAATTCGACCAACGTCTAAAGAACTAATTAACAACTCGGTCGGATTTAAAGGTTCTAATAAGGTTTTAGATCCATATAAAGTAGGGTGGTCAAAACCGAAATGAAAAATCAAATTGAACCGCGAATCAAACCAAACTGAATTGAAAATTTGTGCATTACAGCTCGGTTCGGTTCGATTAACCAAAACGCATTAAAATTCTTCAAAATAACCATTCTTTTTTATTTTTTCTTATTTTTTCTTGTTTTAGGGCAAAGGGCTGGTGGGGTGGCCGGCCCTTGGGCGAGGGTTGACGAGGGCTTCGCGGCCCTCGCCCAGGGGCTGGCAGCAATCGCCGGCCCTCATCCAATGCTGGCAGCTCCGCCAGATTTGAACCTAAAAAGAAAAAAGAAAGAAATAAGAAAAAAAATCAGAAAAGAAAAATCGAAAGCCGAACGGAACCGAACTAAATTTTTGGTTTAGTTCATATTCGGTTCAGGGCGAGATTTGGTTCAGTTCAAGTTTACACCATAATGATTAGATTCGGTTCGATTTTCTTGAAAAGTCGAACCGAACTGAATCATTGACACTCTTATTATAAAATGTTTTAAAGCTAAATCCTATATTTTGGTGTTTCGCGGACGAATTTCATGACGCCTTTATAACCATACAATTTTTCAATGACGACGAAAGAGACAGAACGGAGAGAAGAAAAGAAATAGCCGCCTGAACTGGAAAAAAAAAAAGAAAAAAAGAAGGGAAATGTCAAAGCTCTGTCCAATCATGATGTTTTCACCATTGAAAAATGCTGAGTTGCTTCGTTTCAGCGGTTGAATTTGTTCATCGTGATCTCGATTACACAAAAAAAAAAAGGTGCCTGAATAAAGATGCATAAGCGATGGAATATTCTTTTTCGGAGTTCCGTCTTCTCAAACTTCTTCCCAAAAAAACACGTAAGAGGAGACCTACTCTAGTAGGTTGATTCCTCGTATTTTCTAATATTTTCGTGTTTGTCGAGAGATTCATTTCGAAATGATATGCGAAAAGGAAAAAATGAAACGGATCGCCCCCAAAAAGATGTCTGAGCGGTAGATATTCTCTTTCGAAGTTTCGTACTCTCAAACTTCTTGTAAGAGGACAAGTAACAGGAAAAGAGTTCCAACAACTTGATTCCTCGTATTTTCTGGCAATTTCATGTTTTCCAATGCAAAGATGAGATCATACGCAATATAGTTATATTATATTAAAAAATAGAAGAAAGTAAAAAGAACTACCAAATAAATAAATAATTTTATTAAAAATTATCCACATTAGCGCCACGTAAGACTACTGATGTCCATGTCAGCGATATCCCCCCAAAATTGACCAGATGGACTAAATATGAATAAATGCAAAATTTTTAGGACTCAATTGGCAAAAATATTTGAAAATTGGCACAATTGCAATAGATTTTAGATTTTTTGGTAATTTTCTTCCTATAAATAGGACGCAAAGCCGATATATTCACCAACATTTCTAGCTTTCTACATAATTACAAATATAAATATCTTCTTATTTTAATTATTTATTGTGTAACAACTTGGCAATTAGATTTCTTTAGAGAAATTTAGAAGTGGCGAAGAGGGAGGTGGGAGGTTCGAATCCCCACTTTCGGGGGGAGTGGGGTGGGGATGCGTGAGGAAGGAGCATGGTTTCGCAACCTACACATAGCACATAGCGCACACAGTGTGTCTTGTATAGTAGAATAGGATAGGATAGAACCAGAAAAAAAAAAATACTTCTCTTCCCAATCAAGTTTGATGGACTTTACTAGAAAAATCTGGAGAAGGGAGAGAGAGAGAGAGCGAGAGAGTTACCGTGTTCTCTTCAACATGTAATTCGTGAAATAAGAAATTAAGGCTATGTTTAGCCCCTTAATTGTCAAAACAACGATCACATTCCACCAATCAGAAACGATTTTCCCACCTTACATTGACTATATATATAGGAGGCCGCGCAGATATATATTCACTCCAAATCCATATATGTCCTCTTTGAAGCTTGAACATACCTAGAAAAAACCACATCAAGCACTTAACTTTGCCTTTCATTTCTCTCTAAACCCTAGTTCCATTTCTTCATCATCAATGTCTTCTTCCCCATTCCATGTTTCGAAAGCTTCTCGTGACAATGCGCCTCCACTTAAAGAGATCCCCGGAGGTTACGGCACACCTTTCTTCGGCGCAATAAAAGATCGTCTCGACTACTTCTACAACCAAGGAAGAGAGGAGTTCTTCAGGTATCGAATGCGCAAGTACGACTCAACTGTCTTCCGAGTCAACATGCCGCCGGGCCCTTTCGTGGCCTCGAATCCTAAAGTCATCGTCCTCCTTGACGCCGCCAGCTTTCCCGTCCTCTTTGACACGTCCAAGGTTGAAAAGCGAGATGTGCTCGACGGCACTTACATGCCCTCCCTCGACTATTTTGGCAGTCACCGAGTATGTGCTTTCCTCGACCCCTCCGAACCCAAGCACGCCGTTCTCAAGCAATTAGTCTTCTCCGTGCTCGTGTCTCGGCATGGGGAAATCGTCCCGCTCTTTAGGAATTGCTTGTCGGAGCTCTTCGTCGTCCTGGAAGATGAGCTAGCTAGCAAAGGCAAGGCATACTTCAATACGCTTAGTGACAAAATGTCCTTCAACTTTGTGTTTAGGCTTTTTTGTGACAAAAAGCCACATGATGCAACAATAGAAACAAAAGGGCCAAAACTATTCGATTCTTGGTTGTTTTTCCAGCTCGCCCCATTGATGACCCTAGGGTTGACTAAGGCCTTAAACTTTCTAGAGGACATACTACTACACACATTCCCACTGCCTCCATTCTTAGTCAAATCTTATTACCAAAAGCTCTATAAGGCCTTCAATGAGAATGCAACATCCATATTGGATGAAGCCGAGGGTTTAGGGATCAAAAGAGACGAAGCTTGCCATAACCTCGTATTCGTTGCGGGTTTCAATGCGTATGGCGGGCTGAAAACGACATTTCCGGCTTTAATCAAGTGGGTCGCATCAGGAGGAGAGAAGCTGCATCGTCAGCTCGCTAAGGAGATCAGATCCGTCGTCGAATCGGAAGGCGGGGTCACTCTCAATGCCTTGGACAACATGAGTTTGACCAAGTCGGTCGTTTACGAAGTACTGAGGATGGAGCCTCCGGTCCCGTTCCAATACGGGAAGGCGAAGTGCGATATGGTGGTCCGGAGCCACGATGCGGCCTTCGAGATCAAGAAGGGTGAGATGATCTTCGGGTATCAGCCGTTCGCAACGAGAGACCCGAGGGTCTTCGACGATCCCGAGGAGTTCGTGGGTCATAGGTTTGTGGGGGAAGGAGAGAGGCTGTTGAAGTATGTGTACTGGTCGAACGGGCGTGAGACCGACGATCCGACGGCGGGGAACAAGCAGTGTCCGGGGAAAGATCTGGTGGTGCTCTTGTGCAGGGTCATGTTGGTGGAGATCTTCCTTCGGTATGACACGTTCGACGTCGACCACGGGAAGTTGCCTCTCGGATCATCTGCAACGTTCAAGTCGTTGACCAAGGCCCCCACGAGTAATTGACCATGGTGAATAAAAGCAACTTCAAAAGCTAGTTGATAAAGTCGTGCAGATTGAATCAATAAGCATTGCTTTGTGTTTGTGGTATGTACAAAACACTAAAGTTGGGACATTGAGGAGAAATTAAAGTTGTCCTGGTTTGAAGAATTTTTGCTGCAAAAATTGTTGACATTCAATTTGTGGCTATCCTTCCTCAAGGCTTTATTTGATTTATCTTTTGGGTAAGAAGTACAATTCGACTTTGCAGGAAATCAAATTTACCTTATCAAGGTGTCTATATAGGAATGTGGTAGGCGCTTTCAGGAAAAGTTAGGGGTGAGCGCTTTTTTATATATATATATAGGAATCAATAATAAGAAATATTTCGGGTTTCATCCAAACTACCTCTGGTTTAAGCGGATAGCTAGGCAAATAGACATGTACAACTACATGATCTCTTATTAAAAAAATTCCCAATTCCACCACCTGTTCAGGGTTGAGCCCTAGGATTTGAGACAGACTTAATTTCGCTTCTTCTATCTCACAAGTAAGGTAAAAAAAATATGCTCAAGATAGAAGTTTTGTATAACTGCATCGCCATACTGAGTCATAGGCAAAGCCTTGGAAAGCACGGACGAACCACATGTAGGGGATTAAGTGGAGCAGAATTGACTCTAAGACCATTCCAATGCTCCTTTTCGCCATGCATCAAGTTCCTCGCCTTATACCATTTGGCAACTTCAGCTATGAAGAGCAGATCAAATTGTATTAGTGTCTATAATCTCTGACTGAGATCTTTAGACAAATTGTGACCGGGATCTTGCAGATATTTTGATTCCAACAAATGAAAGAGCACCTCCTCTTATCTTAGACCGACTGTCCAAGTTCCTTCGTTTTTTGAATCCAATGCCTAAAAAACCTAAGGTTCCTCCGCAAGGTTCTGGAAGTTCCCTGATTGGTTTGAGAACGCTTTCACTTTCAACCCGATTCACCGCCTACGTGTTAGAAGTTCAGCCCGTTTTTTTTTTTTTTGGGTGTCATAGGGCAGGGATTGACCTTTCGGCTTATCCATTAGCAAAGCAAGGGCCATCTGTATTGACATAAAATGGATATACCCAAAGTAGTGTGATTTATAAGAGAAAAGTATTCGTTATGGGCTCATGGTGATAGCTTAACTTTTTATCAAGGATCCTCGTGCACGTGCTTTGAATCTGTCAATGCATGAAGTTGAATGCGTCAAGGAAGACTTATAGTTCGAATTGCTCATATAATTCAACTATTAGATACGATATTTGTACAAAATCTTGAAGTTTAAAGAGGTTTGTTCTAGTACGTAAGCTTTTCTTGTTATCTTAAAATTCATGTAAAGTCATGATAATGTCCTTTTACGATCCTATTACAATGACGTGACTTTGTGATTGGCGGCTTCCAACGGTTTACTTTTCCTCAAAAGAGTTGATTGGAAAATCAAACAGAGAGAGAGAGTTTTGCCTTTCCAAATCATGGATGCGGTTATAATACGCCAATTAGTCGAGCAATTCTGTCTTCTTGAACACAACAAACTTACACGTTGTGTCTTCCCAAAACCAACCAATCCTATCATATCTACGCATAGCATAACTTGGAAATCAAGGCAAGGTAAGATCTCTCCGATTTACCCCTTGGCATAACTTTAGTTGACTTATCGTCTCATATATAAATCAATGATTTGGCCAACAAAGGGGCAAAATGGTGAAGAAATCTGAACTTCTGTCGGTATTTTCGCATAATCAAAAGTGTTCCATTTAGTGTGTTTGTTTCGCAAAAAAAAAAAAAAAACGAATGACTTGAAAAATATTCTCGTAAAAATGATTGCTTATATCGCTTATAAAATTGAGTGAACGTAATATATTTTTATCGCCCATGAAAATGTTTAGACACAAATTATTGTCGATTGTGAAAATAATTTTTCATTAACTAATTATTTCAAGCGACCACTTTTCTCATTTTTGGCTAAACAAACATAACGCTGTAATTTTTTGTGGCAAAAAAAAGGGAGAATTTTGTCAGGTGTTTAGGCAACATTGGGCTGTATGCACAAGAATGAATGAGCAGAATTAAGAAGATCAACAGAAAGCACATATTGTTATCGTAAGCATTCTTAATACGACAATAATATATTTTTGATATGTTCATTTGCTTAGACTTTTATTTTTTGTTGGTCGGCATAAGTACTATTCGATACAATCGTAAGAAAAAACCTTACAGTTGTTGTAAAGTGTTACCAAATGTAATAAATCATCATACAATTTCGCTTCTTCTTTTTCTTTTTTTCTTTTTACTTTTCTTCGTATTCATATATCCATATCGATTGGGTCACTCCTACTGATCAAACAGAGTCCACTGTCAACTAAAGAACTAATTAACAACTCGGTCGGATTTAAAGGTTCTAATAAGGTTTTAGATCCATATAAAGTAGGGGTGTCAAAACCGAAGCGAAATGGGCCTGAAGAGGGGGCCGCAGACGCTGGATGAGGATGAGCTTCTCACCCGCTACATCAACTATGAGCTTCTCCCCAAGAGGACCGGCCCCCTCTGCTGCGGCAAGAGCTGCCACCTCCCCTGGATGAAATATCTCCGCCCATCCGTCAACAGCGGCCATATCGCCCTCGACGAGGATAACTCATCCTCCACACGCGCGTACCTTATCCTCTCTGTCTGTGTGTCGCGAGTCAGATCCAAGTTCCAGACGTCAGATCCGACGATGCCTGATGCGTGTGCGGGATGGGCGAGAGATGTTTTGAGTCATGTCGATGGGTAATAGGGGTGAGCATGGTCTGGGTTGGTCTAGTTCCCTCAAAAATCATGAACTAGACTGGTGATACCGGTCCTCAATTTCAGAAATCGTGGACCGAATCGAATGTCTCTGGATCCGTAGACCGATCGGACCATCGGTCCTGTCCGGTTCCTAAGCGGTCCAATAGAACCGTCAAAATCAAAATAAAGAGTAAACTAAAAACAAAAATAAGAAACCTGACTTTGACAAGGTAGTTTAGCCCTTTGGGGACACCACGTACACCAAAATGAAAAGTCATCTACGCATACCAATTACCCCTATAAAGCACTAAAATTGGCTCCCACAAACACCTCTATTGAAAAGTCATCATTTTTCATCATATGAAATGGCTCCCAAAATGAAAAGTTCTTGCTAATGCTCCAAAACGCGACAACATTTCCAAATGCATCCTCAATTTGGTTTGGGGGGATTAGGTTTAGGTCAGGATTAAGGAGTCTTATGGAATATTAGGTTTTGTTTTGTTTTTTTTTTAGAAGTTCAAAATTAAGTTATGTATTTAGATAATAAAAATAAAAATAAAAATTTATCGGTCCGAGTGGGCGGTCCATCAGTCCGATTCCCCATTAGAACCGGGAACTCGACCGCTCGGCCATCGGTTCCACATTAAGGAATCAGGGACTGAACCGGTGATCTCAAGAACCGGACCAAACCTGAGGCGGTCCATCATACTCACCCCTAATGGGTAAATGAGAAATACAAGATAGATAACGATATGACCCAAGGCATACATAATATTACCAATCAAGGATCACGATTAGGATTCAAGTCCTACAGAATATCACCAGTCGAGGAGACAAAGCTCACCGCCAGGGCCTAGAAAATATCACCAGCCGATGATACACATGCTTATTTGAGATAAAATCCCCTTAATTTTCCTTAAGAATATTGATAGTCATAAAAATCATTTATTTCATATTGAAACTGGAGATTGTGTCCATTTCTATATTAATGCAAATTCGATCAACTTCCATCTGTTTAAATTACTTATTGCAGATTTATTTGGGTACGTCACTTCGTCACTATTCTCGAATTGACTTTGCTTTGCTCATTCGAACCTCTTTATTTCCGTTCCAATTTGCAGAAGGAAAAACAAAAGCAAATATTGTTTGCTGTTATAACTTCAATTTTAGATCTAGTTCCTTATATTTTTCAAAATACAAATGTAGGGATGTCGCTAAATGCTTCTTCTTTTCCAGGTTGTATTAACAACTAAATATATTAAAATCTCCAAAGAACTCTCGAGTTATGGGAAATATATTACTCTTTTCGGAAAATGAATCAACATCTAAATATTGAAAACCCCTCGTCCTACGAAAAATTCCAAATTGGTATACCTGTGACAAATTTACTCCAAACTATTTTTTTGACCACGAAAACCCCAAACTGATCCGGTTGTGACAAATTTACCCTAAACTATTTTTTTTGACCGCCAAAACATTTATGACAAATTTACCATAAACTAATTTTTTTGACCACGAAAAATCGTAAACTGATACACTTGTGATAAATTTACCCTCCATTAAATTGGGTTTAATACCATGAAAAATCTCAAATTAATACACCTATGACAAACAGAGGGCAAAACCCCAAATTGGTACATCTATCAACTGTCACGTGTCATCTAACTCAGTAATTTGACGGCTAGATTTAACGAAAATTAATGGTGAGTAAATTTATCATAGGTGTACCAATTTAGGATAAATTTATCACAAGTGTACCAGTTTGGAGTTTTTTATGGTAAAAAAATAATTTGTGGTAAATTTATCACATGTGTATTATTAGTTTGGAGTTTTTCGTGATATTAACCCTTTTAATTAACTTACTATGCGACCGTGGCGATCGCTCCTTTCTCCAAGTATATCTTTTGCCTTTTGTTGTTCATCCTACTCTCTTCCTCCCTACCATATTCAGCCGAAAGCGTAAAAAGCGAAGAGACAAAGAAGATAATCTCCTTCCCAAGCATAATTTAAAAAGTCGAATAGGACATCATTATATTTATCGAGGGTCGTATTTTTTCCACTCTTCCTTTGTTTTAGACACTCTTTTTTCCTTGTCTTTTAACCACATTATCCCTTATGTTACCTACTACTTTTACAACTCTACAAGAGTGGTAAAAAAAATTCTTTTTATCTTGTTTCTTTTTTTTTTCTTTGCGGATCCCAATTTCCTTCTTCTTCTTTCTTTCCGCGACATTCTCTTCGTTCATTGCATCCCTACTCCTCAAGTCGCAGGGTGTTGAGAAAAGGTTGGCTTGCATATATACTAATAAAGATCGAATTCACAAAGACAAGGTAAATATCTATCGGCAGCCCGACAAGCCCCACAAAAAGATCATCCTCCATATCGTCGTCGGCCGCGGACGGATCACCTCAGGCTATCAAGTTCTCGAGATGGATTTCCAACCGCCGCATCGTCAGCTTGTCCCGAGATGACGAGTTGGACGTGTCTGGTCAAAACGATTACATCAACTACACGATCCTCATGCCCACCACGCTAGACAACCAATTGATGGCGAAGTTGACGGTGCCGAGCACATCCTCGGACTCCAAATGGGACACTTCCAGGGGTAGAAATCGACCCGGTTCGGCTCCAAAACGCAGCAGCCGAGTGGCAAGGTGGCTGTGGGAATGATGGGGCAAAATTGGACCGCGTCTTGTCTCTAATGAAGTTGAACAACAAGTCGATGCTCTCGAGGAGCCAAACTGGGGACCTCAAACCCATGTCGTGGCAGTTCGACTTTTATGCCTACACATGCGGAGACACCTTTTCTTTCACTCACATGTGCAAGAAGAGGTCAGAAAAATCTAAAAACAAAAGGAAAAGGGAGAAGTAGTGCTTCTCAATATTACCTTCCATAGTGCAAGAAGAGGCTGAGTGCGGCGGAGAAAAGGGACTCTTTGGGGAGATTGACAGTGAGCCTAATGCCGGTGTTAGCGAAAGTACGAAGGACGATGGGTTGGCGTCATACATATTTGACTTCTCAGTACCCTGCGACTTGAGGAGTAGAGAGGCGTGGAAAGAAGAGAATGGAAGAGAGACAATTTGCAAGAGCCGAAAATTGAGACGTCAAAGGCGTGAAAAGAAAGAAGAAGGAAATGGGACTCGCAAGCCAAAAATAAAAAGAGTTGGCCAAACAAAAATAGGATTACTTTTGTAAAATTGTAGCAAATGTGATGGACCGCACGAGGAATAGTACGACCAAATCACCAAAAAAAAAAATTGTCCGAAGCTAAAGTACGAGTGAAAGAAAGCACGGCATCCCTATTTATATAGAAAAAGTTGTCCACAGAATCTATCGAGTAAACTGTAAAGGACAAAGATCCCCCAAAAAATATCGCCTTTAAATTAAACTAAATGGGTCCACGTGGCACCCCCATTCAATCATCTTCCCCAATACATGATGCTCCTACCGCTTCGCTGTCTCTGGCCCCTGACCCCGCTCCGCAAATCAAGAATTGAAGATTGATACCGACACTCCCGAAAATATCTCTCTTTCGCTTCTCTGCGCTGTTCTTCGATCTTGGAATCGTGGGTCGCTGCGAGATTTCGACGATCGCGGAGAAAGGTGCGAACTTTGGAGGACATGGGCAAGTACGGGTACTTGAAAATGAGGACGGATCGAGAAGCGAGCGACCAGATCGGCTCCGATCTGAAGGAGCTCGGCGCCGCCACGAAGAAGCTCTTGAACCACGCCATCAAGTTGGGGAGCCTGGGGTTCGGGACTACGTTTCTTGAATGGGTGGCTTCGTTTGCTGCAATGTGAGCTCGAATTCGACTCTGCCTCTGTCGTTGTACTCTCTGTTTCGCCTAGGTCATCGAAAATGTTCCCGATGCTGCGAAGTTATACATTAATTTGGCATGTTCTTGCTCAATTCGCGTGATTTGTTCTCGTTGCATATGGTAGATGATGACCTTTTTTCAGTTGTTCTTTTTGCATTGAGCTCAGTATACAGGTCTTCGGTACCTTCGGTTTATTTCCATTAAGTTTAGTCTTTCAGTGTCGAATTCGCTAGTCTGATTCTGAAGTGATTAATAAAGTGTATCAGATGTTATCTGAGGCCTCTTAGCTTTTTGCACTGCTTTGCACAAATGGAGCTTGGACATTGGTTTTTTTTTTTTTATCTGTGAATTGTTGCAGCTGACCCCAACACTGAGATTGCTGCAGATTTCGCTTAGCCTTTGCAAGATCTGCGTGGATTTGACAGATGTATAAAACCCCAGATGAACTTTTGTGTATATGAATATAATAAGACTTCCTTGTGAAATTTAATGGGATAGAATCTTATGGCAGAAGCGGCACGTCCAGTTTTCGTTTTATGATTGAAGTAGAAAATGAGAGTAGATACAGCGAGCACGAGTTTTGTACTTGAAACTGATATGACAATTTCGGATGCTGATGGAAGTGGTCTTTTGGTTTTTGTTCGTGCAGTTATTTGTTGGTCCTGGATCGGACAAATTGGAGAACGAACATTCTCACAGGATTGTTGATCCCATACATATTCTTTAGTCTTCCTTCACTATTGTTCGACATATTCAGGTGACTATGAAACTTTGTAAAACCATTGTCGTTTGTCTGAATATTTTTTTCTCTCGAAGTAACTTTTCATCTTCTGTCTTGTGCAGGGGAGAGGTAGGAAAGTGGATTGCCTTCATTGCTATTATACTGCGACTGTTTTTCCCTCGGCATTTCCCAGGTATTGTTTTCTTTTGCACGTAAGTTACACTTTCATTGTGGCATATTTGTTGAGGTGTTTACCTGTGCTTTTGCTAATTCTGCCAGCAATTTGCTTATCTAAACTTTTAAATACACTCTGCATCCTATGTCAGATGAGACAAGGCAATGTGTATTTTCTTTTCACGCTTTAATTCAGTGAACAAATTATTTGATTTCCTTAAGACAATTTTTCATATTGTATCATCTATGAAAATACTAAAACCATGTACTCTGGCTACCCTAAAGTAGTCTGTCTTGTAAGAATTAACTTTTAGCTTGATGAGAGAGTAATCTGTGTAAGATACAGTGACTGGCATGCTTCATTACAGTGCTCAGCTTGATGAGAAAGTAATCTCTGGAAGATGCAGTGACTGGCATGCTTCATTACAGTGCTCATCTTTATTGCTCATCTTTATTTTCTTGCTGTTACATCACTATCTTTGAGTTTCCAATTCGTATGCTATTCACTTTCATAATCCCTGTTCTCTGTCATATTTTTTGGTTCCAGATTGGCTGGAAATGCCAGCTGCTCTGATTCTATTGATAGTGGTGGCTCCGAGCTTATTCGCAAGCACCCTCAGAAGCAGCTGGATTGGAGTGGTGATATGTCTTCTTATTGCATGTTATCTTCTACAAGAGCACATCCGAGCATCTGGTGGCTTTAGAAACTCGTTTACACAGCCGCACGGCATTTCAAACACCATTGGAATACTTATCTTGCTGGTTTACCCTGTGTGGGGGTTGGTGGTCTATTTTGTATAGCCAGTTTCAGCAGGTCGGCATTGCTTTGGCAGTGTGAATCCATGTTGCTTCTTTCGTTGTTTGTGAAGATATTGATTCATGCAGACTTGTTGTTGTTGCTTATTAATGCAATAGTGGGGATATCCTTATTTTAAGACTCAAATCAATCAAGTAGATGCGAATTATTTTTCGGACCTTGGTCTTGCTTTTGCTGTGAGAGCTTGGTATGCAAACAATGATACTTGCTCACTAATGTGAGTCATTTTCTCCTTAAAAGTTCCTGATCTTGTAGGTATCATACACATACAATACCCGTGCACTGGAGGGTCGATTCTGGATCATTTAGCATCTTCTTTGGTAACTGGTGCTTCCATATGGTACCTTGTATATATGATTTTAGTATTTTGGAGTTTATGTGCCGGTTTGTGAAGTCGATTTTTAGCTTCTGTGATTAGGCAAAAATTTGAGATCACTGGTTTTAGGACGGTCAAACCGAGTAGATAGGGAACTGAGTTACCAGAGACAGTTCAGTTTCTATGAGTCAAAGATAGGTGCTTCACTCTCTGCTTTTCTAATTCCTCTTCACCCTTCAAATTCACCTCACAGACCAACAGGTCAAAGAGCTATGAGTCACAACGGGGTTTTCTAGTTGCTTCGATTTTGATTTTTGAGGTAAAACCCCACAAACGTTCAATGTTTGATCACTCATTTGTTGGCGCGGATAATTGAATTGTTCAATATGTGATTGTTTTCATTTGTACCTTTCCATTTCTGCATATCTGGAGATCTCAGGATTTCATGGCAATTATCGAATTGAAGGGAAAACAAAATTCACGAATCTCCGATGCAGCCGAATTGAACTATATCTATAGCAAGAATTATATGGAAAACTAGGAGGACTTAATGTTTTAAGGCATTGACAAATGAAATATAGATCCTGTTTGCTCCTTCCTAGCATCAAAGTATTCGAAAGCATCTGTCAAGTATAGACGAAGTTGTGAAGAAGAGGGATCGATGACCTCTTCTTCACAGGCCTTTGCGATAATTCGTTCCCGACCTCGATTGATTCTTCAGGAAAGAAACAATCTAAATGTAGTTCTAAGCAGATGGCCAATGCTGTGGATGTGGACTTATGGAGCCATGCCCTCCAATAACGGCTCCTACACTTTATTTGCTTTTGCTTGAGAGTAGAGCTGGTCAATACAGTCCTACAGGAAACAATTAGCAGAAGGACACTCAGGTTTAGTGCAGTCATTTGCAGTTTCGACAGATAGTAAGTGTAATTTGGAAGACCTTAACAAAATCTAGGAGAAAATTAGTACCACCCAAGATTATTAGTTTCACCCGGGGCTTGTTATTTAGAAAGATTTTTGAAAAATTGGTACTGCCTAATGTCATTATATAAGTCACTTGATGCAGCCTGCGTGCTTGTGATCGTGCAGACTATGAGATGCAGATGTGATAAGGTCGAGTCTAATGGAACGGCAAGAATTTGTTTATTTGTTGCATACAGATTTGCTTGTTACAAAATTGGAGGTGATCATGAAACAGAGTTATCGGTAGCAATCTCGGGTCGGCTATCTTAGGAAACAAGCTAAGAGGCTAGAATGAGTACCTTGTAGTATTTGAGCAACTGCGGGCGCTTCAGTTTGAAGGTCGGAGTGATCAGATCTCTCTCCATGTCAAAGAGACTAGGCTCCAAATGGACCGCTTTCAACATCTCGAAACCTCGAAGCTGCACGGAGAATTTCATGTCAGATGGCGAAATGGAATGCCATGCTTTCGCATTTTGCAAGAGATAGGAATTTATCTGCATTACTTTGTGCTTCCGGCCGGTGCTGTTTAGCTCATCCATCACGTACTTCTTCGCCTTGAGATTTTGGCACAGCGATTGGAAATCCCCCGTGACACCATGGTTTGCTGCCCAGTCCTCGAGGGCCTTCCGATCGGGGACCACTACAGCCACAAGGAAGGCCTCGAAGCTGTTCCCATATACCCAAATCTGTTGCAGAAAACGTGGGAAGAAACATAAACTTCGTAAAATCAGAAGAAAATGTTTGGCCTATGTCTGCTCTACTTCATATGAACTTGCAAGAGGCATACCGAAGTCGCAAGAGGGCAACGCTGATACACGCTCTCGACATTCTCTACGGCAACATATTCACCTTGAGAAAGCTTAAATATGTTCTTCTTCCGATCGATGATCTTCATTGCCCCGTTTGGCTGCCACTCACCGATGTCACCTGCAAAACTCGTGGTTTGTAAGAACAGACAATCCTTTCTTTAATACTAAGTGACAACTGAAATCGATGGTAAGAACAGATCTGGGATGTCTACTCCAAATGTTCAATTCCTTTACCTGTGTGAAACCAGCCATCAACAATGACGTCGTTGGTGAGGTCTTGGCGCTTGTGGTAACCAGAGAATAATGTTGTTCCTCTCAGACAAATCTCTCCACGAGGTGAGCTCGAAAGCGCATCATACCCCATATCAGGCACGGACTCCAGCCTCGCTTCGATCGACGGCATGGGGACGCCGACCGTTCCCATCATCGAGAACACATTGCCTACGGATGTGAAGCACCCGCCGCAACTTTCCGTAAGACCTGAGAGAGAGAAATGCCAGTGAAAGGACGAAATAAAACCAAATTACCAAAGTTTCGACCAAAGGGTAACTAAAACTCAACATAAGTTGGGATGAAATGAATTATGCCCATTTTCCATAGAGCAACTCCTTTTCAGAACGTACCGTAACCTTGCGATAATGTGGAGCAGCTGGTGACCCGCAAAAATTCTTCGACATGGTTTGGCAATGGTGCAGCGCCAGACGACAGGGCGCGAACTTTCCCTCCCAATGCTAGTTTTGTCTGTGACAATTGGAAACCGATAAGAGTAAACAATCAAGTTTCGCTGAAGAAGAGATTAAGGCGGGATCAATGAGCTAACCTTTTCAAAGACCAGTCGGTCCATGAGAGGCGCGGCTTTATCCTGTGGGAATCCCTTCTCTAGATTCGCTAACTTGCTGTCGGTAAGCGATCGTTAGAGATACTGATACATGTGACAAAAGGGTAGAACTTAGAAGGATGATATGGAAAATAAGAAGGCGTACTAGTCGTATGCAAACTCGAACAATTTCTTCCGTATCGCCCCACTCGATGAAACTTTAGCAAGGATGCCTTCAAAAAAGAACAAACAAGGATTGAACTAGCATCGACAGTAACCTTTGACTAATCGTAATCGCTATCCTTCTGCTATCGACAGAAATCTCAGTTTTATAAGATTAGCGACTCGGAGTGAGCAATATTACCGGTATGGATTCGGTCATAGACTCTAGGAACCCCACAAAAGATGGTTGGCTTAAGCTCTTGTAGGTCCTCTACTAAAATTCTGGCATCCTAAGAAACGAAATCTGGAGAGAGTGAGTAGAAAACTCGTAATAACAGAATGATTTATCGATAAGGGATGGCCGAATGATCTTACGCCTCGCCAAAATCCTATACAAGAAGCTCTGTAGATGCAGTATGTTTCCATCGTCAGATCATAAATATGGGCCAGAGGAAGGAACGAGAAGTACGTATCCTCTTCCGAGAACTGTAATACAGGAACTTCAGGTCACATTAATGTCACTTCCAAGTCAAGAAACTTCTATGGCTCTTGCAAAAACACATGAACACAAGCAAACACAAAGTAGGAACTAGTTGCAAGCGTTGCTTATATTTGCACTCAAACGATCATCAAATGCGCGTCCCCGAACAATGGAACACCATTTTTTAATTCGAAAGAGAACGCGTTTGAACGTTTACCACTTTGTCTGTGAGGAAGAGTAGCTTGTCAATCGACAGTACTTCTGATATGAGAGCCTCATTGGTGATGATGACCCCTTTCGGTTCTCCAGTTGTTCCGCTCGTGTACATTATCGTGCAGACATCGGTTCTCTTCTTCGGAGGCAATTCACCATGTGCATGTTCCTGGGGTCGAGAACAAACGATAATTTGGCCTTGCACACACTCAGAAGTAAGGACATATCTATCGAGGAAACGCATCGCCCTCTTACCAGCTGCGAGAACTCCTTCCAGGAAAAGCAAGAGACTCCTAGTTCTTCGGCTTCAGCCTTATGTGCACTTGCAACATCTCCGAAGCTGACAATAGCTGAACAAAAAATATGATTCGCACTTAGTTTCTAACCCCTAAAATCTTCCATCAAATCTGCACTCAAGGCACGCGCTTAGAGTGCAATACGTACTCTTTAAACACGGACATTTGGGAAGGCACGAGAGAATCTGCATAGATAGTGATCAACCGGGTAAATCAAGCTAACCGAGAAACAGA
This sequence comes from Lenwebbia sp. NSW1173648, assembly GCA_029784005.1. Taxonomy (NCBI): domain Eukaryota; kingdom Viridiplantae; phylum Streptophyta; class Magnoliopsida; order Myrtales; family Myrtaceae; genus Lenwebbia; species Lenwebbia sp. NSW1173648. Next base: position 20,003,228 of record JARCGZ010000010.1, on the reverse strand, counting down.
ACTCACCGACGAATTGGTACTAAAAAGGAAACTCACGGACGATATCTTGCTTTCCTGAACGAAAGAAACCGAGACTTCCGCGTGGTTTATGATGAATTCGACCGCGTTGGGACCTGTTATGTGCAAGGCTCAGCTGATAAAGCTTATCTTTGATTGGTTCATAAGCAGAGCTAAATTGGCAGCACCATGAGCATCAGAGAAATCAGACATCTTGGCCTTAAATGAAATCCACTCTAGAAAATAAGGGAAAGCCATATCATACCAAGAGTGTCGTAGAGCGGTACGTATGTCACCGCATGGGCACTACAGGCCTGCCAAACCGAACCGAACGAAACCGATTAGCGCAGCCCTAAAGCTCGAAAATACTTGCTCAAGCAGGTAACAACTTTTGGCTGCTGAATAGAATTCGCTCCATAAACTTGATAAATAAACCAAGAAACAAACTAAAAAAATATAGGAATCGCCATTCTGTCTGAAAAACATGAAACTTCTACAATGTAGAATGACTGCCTGCTGCATTGCCGCATCAACAAAGCGGAATTTGATAAAAGTAAGCAAACAGCGAGGGAGCGCGCCAGTCGTATTCATACCTCCATGGCGATGATCCATTCTGGGCAATTCGATCCGTATATGCCGCAACGGTCGCCCTGCATCAATAAAAACTCATCACATCTCCTCCATCCAGGAGAAACTGATCACGAGTCCATCGGTCTTATCTGCTCGGGTTAGTTCACGAACATATATGTATATACTTACAGGATTGACGCTGCAACTCCTGATCGCCGAACCGACACGGACCGCCGAATCGTAGACCTCTCGGTACGTAAGCCACGCATAAGGACCGACCTGCGCACATTCGATCAGACCTTGTACCATCTCGGGGCGTGGCTACCACATGAACATGTCTTGCCCCATTTCTTAGTCTCTTTTGATTGGTGACCAAATCTTCCATTTTTATATCAAACATTATTAAGCGTGGTGTGACAAGAAATCTGGAGTTCATAGGAGTTTTCTAGAAAATCACAGTGCCTCAACAACATTTAATAATAATAAACAATACTAGATCACCAGTTCCATTAGACCGCTCGGGAATCGGACTAGACCGGTTGGTCTAGTTCCTGGATCGGACTGAAAACGGATCTCCCCTAAACACTACCCAGAGAGAGAGAGAGAGAGAGAGAGATGCACCTTCGAATCTACCACTTGACGACGACCCAGCATTCTGCAATCGGGCCTTCTCTTGGCAGTATCACTGCCATCGTCAGAAACAAATCAATTACTATTAAAATCGATACGTTAACAAAATTGGCCTATTAGCTCAGTTGGTTAGAGCGTCGTGCTAATAACGCGAAGGTCGCAGGTTCGAGACCTGCATGGGCCATTTGATTTTGTTTTTCCTTTTTCTAATTATGTAGTTTTCTCTCATGGCTGAGTTTGCGCCCACCATGTGCTCACCATTAATTTGTCATATTCCTGTCAATTTTTTTTCCCTATTCGATCAAATTTCTCTCGCTTGAACCTTCTTAAATTTCTCGTCAAATGTGGGGTCCACATTTTCTTGTTGTGACTGAATCGTATAAAACGAATTTAGTATATAGGAGATCATGGCTAATCAAGAACATCCAGATAAAATTTGGCAATGAAGATAACTCTAAATAAATTAAAAATTATGTAAAATATATAGTATAAAGTTGGATTTTTTTCTGGTCAATTGATAGATAAATTTCATAAATCAAAAGTATGATTTCATTTCTCAAAGCTACTTCTGATTTATGCCGTTGGGTCTCAAATCCATAGACAAAATGGCATGGGCAGGCGACAAGATGTGCAGGTCTCGACCCGCCCTCCGCGATCCAGCCCGGAAGAACCAACATTTTAGGGCGAATCAACTCGTGGCCGATGCGACGGGTCGTATCGGCCATGGCCCTTCTTGACCGCCTAACGCCTTGGTGTAGTTTTTTGGTCAAATACATGATATGATCTGTGAAATTTCCTCAAAAAGAAATGCCAAGAACGCACGTAATTCCGTTTGAACTACATTTCTACGTCTCCCCCGCCGGTTAGAGAGAGAGAGAGAGAGAGAGAGAGAGAGAGAGAGAGACCTGAAGAACTGCCATGGAGACTCCATGCCAGGCTCCAACTCGACGAGGCCATCTTGGGCGTAAATGCCTCGGTAAACAGGCCCCACCGACGGCCGTCCGTCGCTACCTTCCTTCCCTTCTTCCACCTTCACTGTGTACACAGCCACCTCCGGCATTCTCGGCTTCTTGATCTGCTTCACTCGCCAACAGACGACTCGACTCTCTCTCTCTCTTTTCAATCTCTCCTCTCTCTCTCTCTCTCTTTTCAATCTCTCAAGTCTCTCTCTGAACCGAGGCTCAAGGGAATTAATAATGGCGCCTCTTTATATGAAATGGGTCAATCTTGCTTGTGATGGAGAGCTTTCTTTCTTGACTTAGAGAGAGAGAGAGAATGGAGATAGATGGGTTGGTTGAGCTGAGGCAATTAATTCTCAAGAAATGAAAGAACGAAGAGGGAGAGAGAGAAGAAAGGAGGGCAAAAACTATTAATTCCCAGCTACTTTTACAGCAGGAGTCAATAGCATTGGTCGACCCTGCTTCTTCATGTCCATGTTTGTGCGAGTTAGAGAGAGGAGAGAGAGAGAGAGAGAGAGAGAGAGAGAGAGCAACTGCCAATTTATTGCGTTGATGACCTCTTCAAGTTTGTGTTTGCATACATGCACCTGAGTTTGCTATATTAGCCTAATAAGGCCCTTTTGACAATTTCTTCATCTGTTGAAATTTGAAGGACTTCGTAAACATCTGCAGGTCAAAGCGTGTATTGTGCATGTATATTATATAGTGTGTGGCTGGATGTCATTTATAGGTGGATTGGCATTAAATGAAGAGGCGCATACCTAATATGTACACATTAAATACATATACGGGTAACCGGCCTTTTTTTTGTTCTCTCTAAACATGCCCCACAAATGAAAATATAGGTCTAATGTTAGTTGCTATGAGAGAGACTAGGAAGAAAAAACCAATAATGATGGGAAAATTACCAAAAAAGTCCTAAACCTATTGCAATTGTGTCAATTTAGTCATAAACATATTTTTTTGCTAATTCAGTCATAAACATTTTGTATGTGTGTCAATTCAGTTCTTCCACCTTATTTTGGTCGAAAATCGTTGACGTAGTACGACCGACGTTGACATGGACAATTTTTAAAGATATTTAAAAATATCTTTTCGAAATTTTTATTTTTTTTCCTTTTTTTTCTTTTCTTCCTCGTTCCTTTTTCCCCCCTTCCTTCTTCCTCCAGCCGGTCGCCGGACCTCGGCGACCGGCTAGAGGCTCGACCTTTGCGAAGCTCGCCCCCGCCATCCACTAGCGAGGGCGAGCCTCGTCGTTGTTGGGCGAGGCCGGGCCTCGCCGAGGGCAACCTCACCCTCGCCAGAAGCTAGCCGGTGAGGTCAACCTCGAGGTCCTGTGACCGGCTGGAGGAAGAAGGAAGGAAAAAAAATAAAGGAAAGGAAAAGAAAAGAATAAAAGGAAAAAAAATAAGAAAAATATTAAAATATTTTTAAAAGTGTTCACGTCAACGCCGGCCGTGCCACGTCAGCGATTTTCGGCCCAAATTAGCCAGGAGAACTGAATTGAAAAAAAAAAAGATTTTGGACTGAATTGATACAATTGCAATAGGTTTATGACTTTTTTTGGTAATTTTCCCCAATCATGATGCAACATAGGAAGATGTTAGTGGTTGAAAATTACTCATTCCCACAAGTTATTAGATGATGAGACAACATGACAAGGGCGTGCGTCCATTTTGTGTGATTTGTTGTCCATGCCAACAGTGTCTCTCCCTCCTGATCACCCAACACCTAAATAGAGATATGATTGTCGAATAAGTGTGTCGCATGGGCACTTGTGCTTAACGTTTGCTGAAGAAGAGAGTTGTGTCAGTAAAAACGCATCTCATGGTAATTTAAATTAACGGAGGCCTCATATTAAGCCAAATTCTAAAGGTTGAGCTACTTGGTTGAGCAAACAGATTGTTTTGATACTTGTGATGTGATCACCCCTTTCTAACACGCTAGCTATGTTTATAAGGGATCGATCCTTGCACGTTTCACTTTGGGTTCTTTTGTACCAATATAATTGGGACTACTATATTAAAAGAATAGGAAATTAAACATGATCAATCGAGATAACAGAAGAAGAATCATTGCTGGAAACTGGAGGTGGATATATAACCTATTTAGGGATGGCATTGGGAATTTAACGACCTTTGACCTTCCCGAGGAAGATATAACTTGCAAACATATGTTTGTGCCCAACGATGCGGTCCATTGGTTGGCACAACTAGCGCACCCAACTCTTAGACCTTTCGCTCTCTTTACACCTCCTCCTTCACAGTTGACGGATCAACCACCAAAGATCTTAAAGCTGTAGCTGTGTCAAGAAAGAAAGGATTTGGTTTAGCTGAATACTCTCTCTCTCTCTCTCTCTCTCTCTCTCTCTCTCTCTCTCTCTCACTCACACACACACACACACACACACACACACACACACACACACACACACACACACAGGTATATAAAGTGTTTGCTACCTCATGTGAAGAGAGATTTCCTAGTTTCTGGCACGCCGATAGAGTTGAGGTGATGGACTTATACACTCATGTGTGGATTGAGTAGTTATAACTCAAATCAAATATTCTGTAGCGTGATAGTCTAGTGATAAAGAGTTTATACCATCTTTCATAAGAGCACGAGTTTGAGCAACATTGTGATTGGATTTCTAGACAAATTGTGCCTTCGGCGTTTATGGGTGGTGTAGTTATAACTCAAACCAAGCATTCTGTAGCTAGTGTTAAACCTTTATAGATAACGCAATAAGGCGATAACTGCACTAATCGTTCATCCCGACCACTTTAGTTACCCACGAGTTGATATCACAATAGCGAGGGCTTGTCCATAAAAACCTTTTATCTTCTCAAGGGCTTGAAAGAACAGCGCTTGCAAGAATTTCATCGCAATTAGTGTAAGCATATCTTATAAACCTATTTATGTGTAAGTTTATTTAAAGAGATTTGGAATAATGGTAGTGTACTCTCTAAGATTTGGTAGTGTACTCGCTAAGATTTTTCCTTTCATATGTATATACGTGTGTATATGGGCTGTGTTAATTTCAAGAATTTTAAATATGCTTTTTCATAACTACTATAAGCTTTTTTGGAAATAATAAATGTTCAATCACACCCTTGCAGGCCTGTCAAGCTTAATATTACCAGCTTAAACTTGACTCGACATGATAATCAAGTAGCTTGAGCTCGACCTAGATGTGAAAGTAAGTCAGTCGATCTTGAGTAATCATCGTGCCTAGCCTAAACTTCTCGTAAATAAATTGACTCAGTTTCATCTCATAGCCATCGAATTAAATTTTAATGCTTCTATTTTCTATTAATGTTGTCGGCCAAATATGAAATTTTTTAGTTAATTATTTTTCCAGTTTCTATTTTAGGTCCACCAAGTACCGTCTAGTAGTATTGTCCAAAAAAAAAAAAAAAGAGAGTACTAGATAACAATCCATTTTTTTTTTTCCAATCTTACCTTATTATATACGACTTAATGTTTTAGAGACCAAACTCAATTTAAGGCGTTGCATAAATAAAACCGGTTCTTAAAAGTCATAACATTGTGTACAGAATGTGTTGAAGTTTTTTTTTGTAAAACAAACAAAAGTGCACTTTTTCCAATCCCACATAGGATGGAAGGAAGAGTGCAAGTAACTTTATTAGTTAGAAGACTACTATACTTTTTCAAATAAAAAAAATGATCAAGTGGGCTAATGTCACGCCCCGCGTCCTATGAGCGCGCGACACCCCTTTGGCGGTTGATAAGATTTGCGACATCCTAGGACTAGTCGCCGACCCAGATCGATACTTAATCACTTAGATTAGAAGCGAACGTTAGCGGAAGTCAATGAAAACACCCAGACAAAAATTCAAACGGGAGGATAAAGGAGAGAGAAGCAGGAAACAAACCATCAAATAAACATGCCAAGATTCAAGTTACAGACACGGACATCACTAGGAGCAGCCATCAACTACAAAAGGGGTACCATGGCCCACTAACCTATATCCACTACTAGGATATACCAAAAAGGCGTGGAACACTATCCTAGTCTTCAACCTCGTCATCACCAGACAGTGATTCCTCTTCAGGATCAGACTCCATAGGTTCCTCGGCACGCTCCGACTCCTCAGGCTCAGGCTCCTCAGGTCCCCGGGGGTCTGAAATATTTTAACTTACAACTATGAGAATAAATCTCAATAAGCTCACCCCTAAATCTCGGTTAGGACGACACGTACCACAAGACCAACCTAGCATGCAGCCTAAATCACCCAAACTAGCAATTTCACATTATGAGGAAGACAAGCCAGACATAAACAGCATAATTCATTCCATCAGCTCAAATAACAATTGCAACACTTAGCACTCAACAGTGCTTCACATATATGCATATAACCATATATATATATAGTTCAAGTCTGAAAAGATCGCGACCCGCGTTTAACGCCTCAGGTATACGTCACAACCCGCGTTTAACGCCTCAGGTTTGGGTCCAAAGCCCAGTCAGACATCAAATCCCGTGTTTAACGCCTCAGGATTGCACAACCTTAATTCATAAACCCGCGTTTAATGCCTCAAGTCGGTCCCGCGTTAATACGCATCAGGACGGGCACAAACCCCACGATTATCGCATCAGGGTACAATGTGCATAAATACTCATTGTTTAATTCAGTCGACTATAGACCCCGCGTTAATACGCTTCAGGGTTCAATTCACATATAATCACTACAATGCATTGATTTTCACAAACAAGCCCCGCGTAACATGCATCAAGGCATAGCTCACACATACGGCTCACCCAATCACACGTGCACAACACGAGATTATAAATTAATCCACATGATCTAGGGTACAATTAAATCAGCCCGGAATTCACATCCGCACACAACTCTCTCAACCGAGCCGCACACCAAACTTTTGAGCACAACCAATTTCTACCACCTCAACTATGCTAACTAATGCATCAATTGCATTATCAAACATCCACACATCAACATAAACTTCCCAAATTCGGGTCCCCCTAAGGCAGCCCCCAAAATGCACATAAACCACTCAATCCAAGTGCAAATCATCCCTAAACCCATCTAGGATTAACATCCCACATTAATCATGTTTCTAACCACCTAAATCATCATCCAAGAGCTCTAATATTCATCCTAAACACTTTTAAATCTTTGGATCTTCGATGAATAGTATTTTCCTTCGATGAATAGTACACGGCCTTCAATGAACAGTACACATGGCAGCCACTAAAAATCACTAAAAATCCACATCTAAGCTAATCCATGGAAACCTATCACCCTAATCAAGAGTTAGGGGTTTGCTTACCCAAAATCCAAGTTTGAAATCCATAAAATCAACCCAAGATCAGCCCCCAAAGTGCACGGCAGCAGCGGCGGGTGGCGGTGGCTTGGCGAGCTGGGTGGCGGCGGTGCAAGGCTGAACTGCGGCCGCGGCTTGGCGGGACCGGTGACGGCGTGAGGTTGTTGGTCGGAGGCGCAAGGAGGAAGAGAGGATGAGGGAGTTCAGCCAAGGGAGGGAAAGGAGAGAGTGAAAGTGAGAGTGAAAAAGGTGGAGAGAGAGAGAGAGAAAGGGCAAGAACACATCCCTTCATCTTTGGCTTTTTGGACATGAGTGGGAGTAGGTGAGTGAGAGTTGGTAGTGGGATTTCATGAGGTGACTAAAGTGGGGTGGTTGATGGGATTTTCAAATCAAACTCCCATTAAAGCCTTTGACTCTTGCAAATGAATGCAGCGAAGCAAAAACTGACAATCTGCAACTTTAGCACAGGCTAGAAATTTTAGTTCGGGCGATCGGTAAGGCTGGCCAACGAACACTGAACCCCAATGATGCGACGTCCAAATATTAGCGATGATATCCTTGAAAGTTCGATGCCCGAATTCGGAATCTAATTCGCGGTCTACACCAGTCGATTGCGACTTTAAAATATCTCAAACTGACGTGCGGCTTTTAGGAGTTACGCGTATCGACCCTCGATAGGTCCACGTACTTAAATTCCTAGTTAGCCTTTTCCTTACGGTCAGTCATCTTGAGAGTGATCAATTCCGAGTGAGATAAATCTAGAGTGCAATAACAAGATATCCATTCATTTATAAATCTCGGAAATGGGTCAAATTTCAGAATGTCACAACTCTTCCCCCCTTACAAAAATTTCTTCTTCGAAATTTATAACAAAACAAATTATCCAAACAAATGGGGGTGCTGACGCCTCATTTCTTCTTCGCTTTCCCAGGTGGCTCCTTCGGTTCCGTGATGCTCCTAGATTACTTTTACCAGCTGAACTGTCTTGTTCCTCAGAACCTGCTCTCTTCTGTCCTCTATCCGAACTGGCCTCTCCACATATGAAACTCTGTCGTCCATTTCGATGACTTCATGATCGAGTACATGAGTCGGGTCTGGCTCGTACTTCCTTAGTATCGACACATGAAATACATCGTGAACTTGTGACAAATTTGGCGGCAAGGCAAGACGATAGGCTAAAGTCCCAATTCGTTCCAAAATCTCGAATGGACCTACGTACCTTGGACTTAACTTTCCTTTTTTTCCAAATCGAGATAAACCTCGCATCGGTGAGACCTTAAGGAAAACGTGATCTCCTCCCTGGAATTCCAAAGGTCTACGTCTCTTGTTTGCATAACTCTTTTGACGACTCTGAGCAGTCCTCAGTCTGTCTTTGATAACCTTTACTGCCTCAACTAACTGCTGAACCAGCTCTGGGTCTGTTATACTCCGTTCGCCAACCTCATCCCAACACACTGGAGTTCTGCAAGCTCTGCCATACAATGCCTCAAATGGTGCCATTCTGATACTCTGCTGATAACTGTTATTGTAGGCAAACTCAACCAGATGCAGCTGTTCTTCCCAACCCCCTTTGAAATCTATTACGCATGCCCTCAACATGTCCTCAAGTGTCTGTATCGTCCTCTCTGACTGTCCATCTGTCTGTGGATGACAAGCTATACTGAACTGCAGTTTCGTCCCCAAAGCCGTCTATAAACTCTTCCAAAAGTTAGAGGTGAACCTAGGGTCACGGTCCGAAGTGATAGTCACCGGCACTCCATGATAGTGTACTATCAGTCGCACATACAAGTCAGCTAACCTATCCAAAGCGAAATCTTTTCGCACGGCAATGAAGTGTGCAGACTTAGTTAACCTGTCCACCACAACCCAAACTGAATCATTGCCCCTTTGGCTCCTTGGCAAGCTTGTCACGAAGTCCATCGTGATATGTTTCCATTTCCACTCGGGAATTTCCAACGGTTGGAGCAATCCACCAGGCTTACAATGTTGTGCCTTCACTTATTGGCAGGTCAAACACTTAGCCACATGCTTGGCCACGTCCACTTTCATTCCATTTCACCAGTAATAAAGACGCAAATTCTGATACATCTTCGCACTGCCCGGATGAATACTGTAGTTGCTTCGATGAGCCTCTGACAAAATCTCCTCCTTTAGTTCCTCGTCGTTGGGCACACACAAACGCCCACGAAACTTCAAGATCCCGTCTTCGGATACTTGAAAGTAGGGTTTTCTCTTAGTCGCGTCCATACTCAGGATCTTCTGAATATCAGGGTCCATAGATTGCAAAGCCTTAATCCTTGCCTGAATCTCCGGTTCTATTCTCAGAGTAGCTAGTACCCTCGAGAGGTGACCTACCTTGAACGTGAATTCTGAATCTCTTATTCCTTCGAGCAGAGTCCACTCCTTAACCATCATATGTGCTACACTCGACTTCCGACTCAATGCATCCGCGACTTTATTAGCCTTTCCAGGGTGGTATAGAATATCGCAGTCGTAGTCCTTAAGTAGTTCCATCCAACGGCGTTGTCTTATGTTCAGCTCTTGTTGGGAAAATAGGTACTTCAAACTCTGGTGGTCCGTGTAGATTTGAAACCTTTCTCCAATCAAATAGTGTCTCCAAATCTTCAATGCAAAGACGATCGCTGCAAGTTCCAAATCATGCGTCGGGTAGTTCTGTTCATGAGGCCTCAATTGTCGCGATGCGTATGCAACAACTCTACCATGCTGCATTAGAACGCATCCTAATCCATTAAGCGACACATCACTGTAGATTTCAAACCCTCCATGACCAGATGGTATTGTCAACACTGGTGCGGTCGTCAGCTTATCTTAAGCTCTTGAAAACTCCCTTCGCACCTATCTGTCCATTCGTACCTCGTTTCCTTCTTCAATAACCGTGTCATCGGAGTAGCTATCGAAGAGAATCCTCCCACAAATCGTCTATAATTATCCCGCCAGACCCAGAAAAATGCGAACCTCTATAACTGACGTCGGTCTCGGCCAATTCGTAACTGCTTCAATCTTTGTTGGATCCATTGAGATTCCATCTACAGAGATTATATGACCAAGAAACGCTACCCGATTGAGCCAGAACTCGCACTTACTAAACTTGGCGTAGAGTGCGTGTTCTCTTAGGGTCCGTAGAACTATACTTAGATGTTCCTCATGTTCTCCAGGGCTCTTCGAGTACACCAGGATGTCGTCGATGAATACTATGACGAACTGATCCAAAAACTCCTTGAATATCCGATTCATCGTATCCATGAAGGCAGCTGGGGCATTAGTCAGTCCAAAAGGCATGACGGTGAATTCGTAATGTCCATACCTAGTATGAAATACCGTCTTTGGTATGTCCTCCTTCTTGATCTTTAGCTGATGATAGCCCGTCCTTAGGTTTATCTTAGAGAACACTGCTGCCCCTTGCAATTGATCGAACAAGTCGTCAATCCTTGGCAGCGGGTACTTGTTCTTGACGGTCACCTGGTTTAGTTGCCGATAGTCAATGCACAAATGCAATGACCCGTCCTTTTTCCTCACAAACAGCACTGGTGCTCCCCACGGTGACGCGCTAGGGCAGATGAATCCCTTATCCAGCAGCTCTTGCATTTGAACCTTCAGCTCCTTCAACTCTGACAAGGCCATCTTGTATGGTGCTCTAGAGATTGGCTCCGTCCCAGGGGCTAACTCGATTACAAACTCCACTTCTCTTTCTGGTGGCAATCCTGGCAATTCTTGAGGAAAGACAGCAGGAAAATTGTGCACCATGGCTATGTCTTCTAGCCTTGATTCCATGATCGTCGAATCCACAACGGACGCTAGGAATCCTTGACACCTTTCATCAAGCAGCTTAGTCACCTCAAGTGACGAAATCCAAGGATCGAGGTTCCTCCTCGGCTTCCCACAAATTCGTATCTAGGATGACCAATCGGATTAAATTGGATCATCCTGCTACCACAGTCCATCACAGCCCTTTATTTTACCAGCCAATCCATTCCTACTATCACATCAAAGTCATACATATCTAATACTGCCAAGTCTATCCCTTCATCTCTACCACCAATGTTTAACTTACAGTTCGAGCATCCTAACGAAATCAGCACCTTATCCTTTAGGGGTGTGGTAACATGTAACCTTACTCCTAACGGTTTCAGTTCAATTCCAGTCAAATTCACAAACTGCTCAGACACAAAAGAATGGGACGCTCTTGGGTCAAATAAGGCATAAGCGGCATGATCACATAAAGAGACAGTACTTTTGATCACGCCTGGAGCATCTTCCGCCGCCTGACATTCCATTGCAAAAACATTTCCTTGTGCCGGCGGCCGGTTCTGGTTGTTTTGTGGCGTGGCTCCAGTCTGAGGTCCCATCCGAGGTTGTTGAGGTTGGAATCTTGGTCCTGCAGCCTGATTCGGGCAATTCCTTATCTGATGATCATGCTCGCCACACTTGAAGCAAGCTCCCATCCTATCGGGGCAAGGGCCATTCCCGTGCCTCCTTCCACAAGATCGACACACCACGCCAGATTGGTATGTCGACTTCCCAAAATTCTTTCTGACTGAAGGGACAAAACGTCTATTTACTTCTGCCAGCCTCTTCCCAAAGTGTCGGTTGTCCCTGTTTGGCGCATACCGCGATCCAAATGCGATCGCCCTCTCGTTCATATCTCGCTCCACCATTTGAGCTCTCTCATAAAGCTCATTGTAATCCCTCAGATTAAGGAGTATCAGTTGACTGCGGAGTTCCGGCTTCAATCCATCTCGAAACCTCCTCGCTCTGTCTAGCGAGTTCTCGACCATCCTCGGTGCGAACTTGGACAGTCTGGCAAACTCTGCCTCGTACTGGTCGACTGACATCTGATTCTGACGGAGTCGCAGTAATTCTGTCATCTTCCTCTCTTGTGCCGTCTCCGAGAAATACTTTCCATTGAACGTCTCCACAAAGGCGGTCCAAGTTGGAACCGTACCCACGGGAAAAATCCTTCCTTTGGTGGCCTCCCACCAATCATTGGCGTTGCCTTGAAGCTGGTACACTGCCAGCGTAACCTTTTCCTCAATAGTGCACCCGAGCAGTGCAAACGCCTTCCCCAATTCCTCAATCCAACTAGAGGCAGCCTCAGGATCACCCTTCCCGTCAAACTTAAACGGCCTCAGCTTCAGAAACTGTTCCACCAGTTGATGCATCTGACGATTCCCCTGAGCATCTCCTTGGTTGCCATTGAGTCCATTAGCAGCGGTGACTATAGCTTCAGCAGCTTGGGCAACCGTGGCAGCTCGTTCTTGAGCCTGCCTCCCCATCAAATTCCCTATCTCTTCCAAGGCTCTCATGACCCCTTCCATTCTAGGGTCTTCCACCTCTGGTCTTGCTCGAGAGCTAGACGCTCCACCAGATCCTCTACCCCATCTGCTCATCCTTACAAGGTTCTCACACACCTAACCTGCTATAATTCTGCCAAGGAATTAGAGACCTAAACCATCTACTCAAGCCTAGCAGCTCTAGGCAACAGCTCACAACATCCACAACAACAACAACAACCACACAGCAAGCAGCCACAAGAGCACAACCAACACAGATCTTACTCTTACCTCAAGTCCTGCCGCACCTGCAACTTAGCAAAATCTCTATGCACTACTCAACCAATCAAGCAGAAGCTAACACAGCAACATAGAATGCTCAGGCTACACCAAGGCAAGTCTACCAATCACAAGCACAGACTCACACCACATGCGTAACGTACTAAGCTCTAGCGAACCACTAAGGTCTCTCTACCTACTATCCTCAAAATCGTCACTCCTTATCACTCCAAGGCTCAACCAACTTGGATCGAGCTGACCTTGCTATGATACCAATTCAACGGGGATGTCACACCTCACGTCCTACGAGCGCGCGACACCCCTTTGGTGGTTGATAAGATTTGCGACATCCCAGGACTAGTCGTCGACCCAGATCGATACTTAATCACTTAGAAGCGAACGCTAGTGGAAGTCAATGAAAACACCTAGACAAAAATTCAAATGGGAGGATAAAGGAGAGAGAAGCAGGAAACAAACCATCAAATAAACATGCCAAGATTCAAGTTACATACACGGACATCAATAGGAGCAGCCATCGACTACAAAAGGGGTATCATGGCCTACTAACCTATATCCACTACTAGGATATACCAAAAAGGCGTGGAACACTATCCTAGTCTTCAACCCTCGTCATCACCAGATAGTGGTTCCTCTTCAGGATCAAACTCCATAGGTTCCTCGGCACGCTCCGACTCCTCAGGCTCAGGCTCCTCAGGTCCGGGGGTCTGAAATATTTTAACTTACAACTATGAGAATAAATCTCAATAAGCTCACCCCTAAGTCTTGGTTAGGACGACACGTACCACCAGACCAACCTAGCATGTAGCCTAAACCACTCAGACTAGCAGTTTCACATTATGAGGAAGACAAGCCAGGCTTAAATAGCATAATTTATTCCACCAGCTCAAATCACAATTGCAACACTTTGCACTCAACAGTGCTTCACATATACATATATAACCATATATATAGTTCAAGTCTGAAAAGATTGCGACCCGCGTTTAATGCCTCAGGTACACGTCACAACCCGCGTTTAACGCCTCAGGTTTGGGTCCAAAGCCCAGTCAGACATCAAATCTCGCGTTTAACGCCTCAGGTGCACAACCTTAATTCATAGACTCGCGTTTAACTCCTCAGGTTGGTCCCGCGTTAATACGCATCAGGACAGGCACAAACCCCGCGATTATCGCATCAGGGTACAATGTGCATAAATACTCATTGTATAATTCAGTCGACTATAGACCCCGCGTTAATACGCTTCAGGGTTCAATTCACATATAATCACTACAATGCATTGATTTTCACAAACAAGCCCCACGTAACACGCATCAAGGCATAGCTCACACATACGGCTCACCCAATCACACGTGCACAACACGAGATAATAAATTAATCCACATGATCTAGGGTACAATTAAATCAGCCCGAAATTCACATCCGCACACAACTCTCTCAACCGAGCCGCACACCAAACTTTTGAGCACAACCAATTTCTACCACCTCAACTATGCTAACTAATACATCAATTGCATTATCAAACATCCACACATCAACATAAACTTCCCAAATTCGGGTCCCCCTAAGGCAGCCCCCAAAATGCACATAAACCACCCAATCCAAGTGCAAATCATCCCTAAACCCATCTAGGATTAACATCCCACATTAATCATGTTTCTAACCACCTAAATCATCATCCAAGAGCTCTAATATTCATCCTAAACACTTTTAAATCTTTGGATCTTCGATGAATAGTATTTTCCTTCGATGAATAGTTTACATCTTCGATGAATAGTGCTCGGCCTTCAATGAACAGTACACGGCTTTCAATGAACAGTACACATGGTAGCCACTAAAACTCACTAAAAATCCACATCTAAGCTAATCCATGGTAACCTATCACCCTAATCAAGAGTTAGGGGTTTGCTTACCCAAAATCCAAGTTTGAAATCCACAAAATCAACCCAAGATCAGCCCCCAAAGTGCACGGCAGCAGCGGCGGATGGCGGTGGCTTGGTGAGCTGGGCGGCGGAGGTGCAAGGCTGAACGGCGGCGGCGGCTTGGCTGGACCGGTGACGGCGTGAGGTTGTTGGTCGGAGGCGCAAGGAGGAAGAGAGGATGAGGGAGTGGGAGTTCAGCCAAGGGAGGGAAAGGAGAGAGTGAAAGTGAGAGTGAAAAAGGTGGAGAGAGAGAGAGAGAGAAAGGGCAAGAACACATCCCTTCATCTTTGGCTTTTTGGACATGAGTGGGAGTAGGTGAGTGAGAGTTGGTAGTGGGATTTCATGAGGTGACTAAAGTGGGGTGGTTGATGGGATTTTCAAATCAAACTCCCATTAAAGCCTTTGACTCTTGCAAATGAATGCCGCGAAGCAAAAACTGACAATCTGCAACTTTAGGACAGGCTAGAAATTTTAGTTCGGGCGATTGGTAAGGTTGGCCAACGAACACTGAACCCCAATGAGGCGACGTCCAAATAGTAGCGATGATATCCTTGAAAGTTCGATGCCCGAATTCGGAATCTAATTCGCGGTCTACACCAGTCCATTGCGACTTTAAAATATCTCAAACTGACGGGCGGCTTTTAGGAGTTACGCGTATCGACCCGCGATAGGTCCACTTACTTAAATTCCTAGTTAGCCTTTCCCTTACGGTCAGTCATCTAGAGAGTGATCAATTCCGAGTGAGATAAATCTAGAGTGCAATAACAAGATATCCATTCATTTATAAATCTCGGAAATGAGTCGAATTTCAGAATGTCACAGCTAAACCCCACTATACCTGTGTGCGGGCACGCAAATAAAAATAAACTGTTGATGCCTAACGAAATTATTTGATTAAATTTATTTTCAAATTTTAATTAGTTAATTATGTCCAATGGTTGCAACTTTTCAATCTTAAATTGCAGTTTTTGACATAAAAAGCTGTCTTCCTACGACTATTATATATTGAGCGATTCTGTTCAACTTCACTTCTTCTACTTCCAATTTTCACAAGAGAAGTACAGCCTTTGTTTTCAAATTGTTTCCCTAAAGAGATCATGGGGAATTACTAGAATTGCTACGACTATTATATATTGAGCGATTCTGTTCAACTTCACTTCTTCTACTTCCAATTTTCACAAGAGAAGCACAGCCTTTGTTTTCAAATTGTTTCCCTAGAGAGATCATGGGGAATTACTAGAATTGCTATCTACTATTCTTACCGAGACTTTATTGTATCTTGGAAGATATGTGTTATCACGCCTCAAGTATGATTTCGTTGTTCATCCCATTCATCCATATTTTACAGCAGAATGCAATCTAGTTCTTTCAAGCAATTAAATTGAGTCACAAGCCTTTGCTAAACGAGTAATCAAGTCCTTTCAACGAACAGTTTTTAAAATTGCTTACGCGCCACTTAAGAATTGCCTTCATGCTGTCCTTAAATTTGCACATTTTAGCCAAAATTATAGCACTTAACTGCATTTTCAGCAAAGATTTAGGACCCCAATTGAACATAAAGATTTTGGACTCGATTGCATTCCATCCACAAGGTTTAGGACTTACGTTGCAATTTTTCCAGAAAATGGAACCAAAGCTTTATGAACACATGAATCATCTAAATGACATCCCATTAGTCAAGTAGAATTGACTGAATGATCCGTCAAAATCAATTTCAAATTTCAAACGATCTAATTTAGAACCCTGAAAATAAATTTGACTGACAAAAAGAGACGAACCGGTCTGTCCAGTTCCATTTCTTTGTGCAGGCCCTTATCCTGAACCTATGCCAATTTCAGACAAATGGCCTCCCGATCGAACCAGAAAAGACGGTCAACATGAATATAATCGAGCCTAATCCCCACGCCTACGTAGGAGAAAATCTAACATGATTGGATCTAGCCGTTTTTCTAATAGGAGAGCTACCAGACGTGTACACGCATTGCGTGCGAACAAGAAATTAGACACTTGAATAAATTAAGTAAAAGTTATTTTGTCATGAAGTAGTTGAATCATTATATAATAAACATATCTTCCGGTAAAATTGCATAATCCTGAGAAATTTGCATAACTACGTGATAAGAGAAAAGTATTTCGAGATTTAAACTTTTCTAAGGTAGGTTTGTCTAGGATAGAAAATATACGAAAATTTAGGGTTAAAATAAATGCAATTGAAGAAAAAAGATTTGATCATCCTATTGCATTGGATTCGATGTCCTCTTTGCTCTTGTCATTTTGTACTTTGAGACCCTTCGTGGGAGCTTAGTAGAAGTTCGATCTCTTCGTTAAGAGGGAGTCTGAATTCAAGCCGGTCAACATATCTAGTTGAACTCATTTTCACTCAAATTTTTTAAACCAATGAGATATGGGCCAACTACGATATATTAATTACTTCACTTCATACTAGTTCTCCGATGTAGCATAAACACAGCTCACACATGTATCTTAATAATCTCCTCCTCATGTGTGAGCTAAGTTTTCCCTTAATTTAGGTATCAATCTGTATCTCAACTTGAATCTCCACATTGTTGCGTGTGAGGACCGCAACAACAACAACAAGAACAACACCCACTTTGATCCTTGGTCTATTTCTCCAAACCGAACCATAAAGGCTACCTACGAGACCGCGTTTATACACTATAACACCACCTTCATCACATGTCTCTTTCGTCAGACCGAACCATGAAGGCTGCTTGATTCCTTCCTTGAGATGTTCATCACACGCCAAAACACATTGTGAGTGGGCTAAGATGAAATACGATGCCTTCTTCAAGAGGGAGCCTAAGTCCAAGCCTGTCAACATATTTAGTTGGAGCCACATTCACTAAAAAACTTAAGTCAATGAGTCATGAACCAATTCGGTTATATTATCTATCCACACCACATTGAGATGTTTTCTAATACAATTCATACGTATGCCTCAACAATTCCATTTTTGAAAAGACGAAAGTTACCTTGAAATTGGAGTAAGAAATTAGTTTAGGGAGTAAATAAAGTACGAGGACCAAAATTTGAACCTGGACGATAGTACCTAAACCATCCTTATAATTTCTTCTCCAAATTATTTTTATCTTTTCATCCTACGTCAATGCTACGTGTCCAGCTTCGATACTCAATCAGCATTTTCTGTCGAAATCTGGATGGAAATACAAACTTCGTCTTGCAATCATGTTCGGAGGTTAATTTAAGTGATCAAATCAGTAATGAGATATGTAAGATTGATAAAAGAATTGAATATGGGCAATAATAAAGGGCCGTTTTATGTAATTTCCCTGTAGATATATTTTATTTTTCTAGAAATGCACGGCTGTTTGACTCAGTTTGCTCGCATCTAAAGTTTGAGGATCATCTTTGCTGAAATTTTATGTCGGTTTTTTTTTATTAATTTGGAGTAAAGGCTCACAAACTCATAAACTTGTCGTAATGGCACTCAAAAAGTAAATATCATATCAAATTAATAGGACAAAGCGAGCCTGTCGTAAAAGAAAATTCAAGTGACATGCACAACTAAAAGATAGGTATAAACACAAATACCATTTTAATTTTCCTATCGTCTCAATGGTTCCTTATTTTGTAAGGCTTCTGCACACGTTAGAAGTTAACTTAATAATCCAATCCGACCACAAATGTATGCCATTCAAACGCTTATGAAGTACTAATGAATTACTAGCAAGGTAGAGGTTTACTTATGCATCACCGTAAACTCGCTGCGACCTATCGGGAAATTGAAACCAATCAATAGGAACTCCACTTCAAATACCCATGTCATTTGCTTTTGCAAAATCGTCCTCTTTCCCTTGTTTCTAAACAAGTAATGTTGGCAAAAGCTGTAAATCGAGATTAAATGTTGAAAATATGATTTGATTTTGTAGATCTTAGATTGATTGATTCTGTAAATCACTAAGATTGGATACTTAGTCTATAGAATAGGAAAATAGCATCTTGTATATTTTTTTTCCTATTTCTACCTTCTGGTATTTATATGTCCTTATGTGCATGTAAGAAAGAAAGAACGATATACAGAATACAATTTCCCCAAAACTCTTCTGTTCTTCATGGTATCAGAGCAGCGTCATTGACCTGGTACGTGAGAAACAGTCATGGGAGATAGAAAAGAATCGGAGACTCAACAAGGGAGTGGCGGGGATCCTTTTGCATCAACAATCCTTGAGGATTTGACGACCAAGATGCAGCAGATCCTGACCCAGAACCAGACCTAGATTCAGACATCACACCATGAATCTTCCGCAATGCAGATCGCCATCAAGTTCGACGGCGCCAACTATGGCCTTTGGTCCCAAGTTGTCGAGATGTATATCTCTGGCAAAGATAAATTGGGATATATCAATGGGGATCTTCCTCAATCTCAACCGACAGACCCAAGCTTTAGAAAGTGGAAAACCGAGGATTCAACAGTAAAAAGATGGTTGATTAATTCCATGGATCCATCCTTGATAGGTAACTTTATTAGTTTCCCAACGGCAAAGACGGTGTGGGATTTGGTTGCTATTACTTATTTTGATAGAATTGATACTTCTCAAGTTTATGATTTGAAACGACGTGTGACTAGAATGAGACAGGCACAAAAACAGGCTGAAAACGAGGTGAATGGCGGAAAAGGGAAAGCTTCACTGGTAACTATGGAACCTGTTTATCGTTGATCTCTGAGGTAGAACCAACTCAACTGCAGTATGTGAAGGTAATCATGGATGTGCTTTATTTACTTCTAATCAAGATGAGTACAGTGGGTGGATTATTGATTCAGGAGCTATAGATCACATGACCTTCAATCCAGACGACTTCATCAGGGTTACACAACCAAGGCGTCATAGTATCACCAATGCTAATGGAACTACTTATCCTGAGATAGGAGCTGGGATTGTTGCTCTTTCACCCTCACTGTCTCTATCTAATACCCTACTAGTTCCATCTTTGTCAAATAAATTGATATCTGTCGGTCAAGCCACTGAAGAGCTTAATTGCATTGCTATAATGTATCCAAATTTTTGCCTTTTTCAGGATATTCTCACAAAGGAGATCATTGGGCGTGGTACTAAGAGAGGGGGGGTTGTACTACATGGACGATTTCAATTCTAGGAGTGTGAACCATACAAGACATTCCTCTAGTAGCAGGGAGAAGCAGATTTGGCTATGGCATCGTCGATTGGGGCACCCATCCTCTGGTTATACGAAATATTTATTTCCTGAGTTGTTTTCAAATTTACCAGACTCAGCTTTTCAATGTGAGACTTGTGTTTTGGTTAAAAGTCATCGTGTTCCTTTGCCAATAAGTTTGAATAAAAGTGGAGTTCCTTTTTCCCTAATACAATCGGATGTTTGGGGTCCTTCTCCTATTACTACTGTTTCGGGAATTAGATGGTTTGTGACATTTGTCGATGATTGCACTCGAATGACTTGGCTATATTTGATGAAACATAAAGACGAAGTATCGAATGTGTTTCGTATCTTTCATACTATGATACAGACGCAATTTGGTGCTAAAGTTCAAGTTCTTCATACTGATAATGGTGGAGAATATGTCAATCAACACCTTTGAGTATATTTTCAGCAACATGGTCTCCTTCATGAGACGTCATGTGCACAGACACCACAGCAGAATGGGGTAGCTGAATGGAAGAACAGATACATCCTAGAGACAGCTCGTGCACTGTTAATTAGAGGTCATATTCCAAACAGATTTTGGGACAATGCAGTTATCACAGTTGTTCATCTCCTGAACATGATGCCTTCAAAGGTGTTAGCATTTCAGACTCCACTATAGACTCTGTCAGCGCATGTTTCTCTTCCTTCAGTTTTGATGATTTCCTCTAAAGTTTTTGGCTGTGTAACCTTTGTACACATCCATAAAAATCAGCGCACTAAACTTGATCCCTATGCGGTGCGCTGTATTTTTTTGGGATATAGTACACATCAAAAGGGTTATTATTGCTACAATCTGACTACCCGAAAAATCTATGTTACTATGGATGTGAACTTCATGGAGTCTGAACTATTTTTTTCGGTATCCAACTCTTCCTTTCAGGGGGAGATACAAGAAGAAAGGACGAGTTGGTGGGAGAGTGACGGTGGTGTTGTGACGGGGGCTGGGCAGGCCCCGATATTGCCGACAGGGGCTGGGCAAGTGGTGTCGAAGGTTGGGTAGGTCCTGATGGGGGATAGGCATGACGTATAGGAACAGGATGTGGGTAGGTCGTACAGGAACAGGATGTGCAAGAACAGTTTGCCCTCTCTCCAGCACCCGACTCATCTCCTGAGGTAATTTTTCCTTCAACATCATGTAATATTGATGATTCTAATATACATGCTGGATATAAGTTACCTATCAGGCATAATCGTGGCAAGCCCCTAAATCGATATTCACTAGATGTGGAGGAAAGGAGATCAAAATATCCCATGGCAAATTATGTGTCAACAAGAAGATTGTCAGAACCACTGAAGGCATTTACGTCTAATGTGTCTTCAGTCTATGTTCTTGATGGGCTACAAGAAGCCTTGGAAGACCCGAAATGGGTTCAGGCGATGAAAGAGGAAATGGAGGCGTTACATAAAAACGAAACTTGGAAGCATGTGAGATTGCCTGAAGGAAAGAAAATAGTGGGGTGTAAATGGGTGTTCTCTGTAAAATACAAGGCGGATGGATCCATCGAGAGATACAAGGCAAGGCTTGTAGCAAAGGGATACACACAGACATATGGTGTAGATTACCAGGAGACATTCTCCCCAGTTGCAAAGCTTAACACTGTTAGAGTTCTGATGTCTCTTGCGGCCAACTTAGATTGGCCACTACACCAGTTTGATGTCAAGAATGCTTTCCTCCACGTCGACCTTGAAGAAGAGATCTACATGGATATTCCGCCTGGGTACTGTGTTCCCTCACAGCATGGCGTTGTATGTAAGTTGCAACGTTCTCTATATGGGCTAAAACAATCTCCGCATGCTTGGTTTGGTCGTTTTAGCTTAGCTATGAAAAGATATGGGTACTCTCAAAGAGACTCAGATCGTACATTGTTCCTGAGGCAATGCCGAGGAAAGGTAACAGCTTTGATTATTTATATGGATGATATGATTATAACAGGGGATGATCTGGAGGCGATTTCTAAACTCCAAGAGAGATTAGCAGCGGAGTTTGAAATGAAGAATCTCGGGGGAATCAAGTATTTCTTACGAATTGAGGTCGCCAGATCAAAACGATGCATATTTCTTTCTCAAAGGAAATATGTATTGGACCTATTGGCAGAGGCGGGGATGCTAGATTGTAAGCCAGTTGATATTCCAATTGTTCAGAATCACAGACTTGGAGAATACCTAGATCAGGTGCCAACCAGTAAGGAGAGATATCAAAGGTTAGTGGGCAAGTTAATCTATTTGTCTCATACTCGTCTGGATATTGCGTATGCTGTGAGCATTGTTAGTCAATTTATGCACGCACCTAGTGAAGATCATATGAATGCTGTGGTTCACATCCTTCGCTACTTGAAGTCTGCTCCAGGGAAAGGACTCTTATTTTCAAAGAATGGGCATCTTGGAATTGAACGTTTTACATATGCAGATTGGGCAGGGAGTGTTTCTGACAGGAAATTGACATTAGGGTATTTTACTTTTGTAGGAGGGAATTTAGTCACTTGGAGAAGCAAGAAACAAAAGTAGTAGCGTTGTTGAGTGCAGAAGCCGAATTCAGGGGGATGGCCAAAGGACTTTACGAACTTCTTTGGCTCAAGAGGTTGATGTCGGAACTTGGTTTTGCTCCCGAGTCTGAGATGAATTTGTTTTGTGATAATAAAGTGGCCATTGATATTTCTCACAATCCAGTTTAGCACGACCGTACCAAGCATATTGAGGTAGATCGACATTTTATCAAACAAAATCTGGATAATAAGATAGTCCGATTTCCAGACATACTGACGAAGGTTGTATCAAGCAGGATCTTCTACAACTCACTTGACAAGTTGGGCATTAAAGATATTTATGCACCAACTCGAGGGGAGTGTTGGCATGAGCTGTAAATCGAGATTAAATGTTGAAAATATGATTTGATTTTGTAGATCTTAGATTGATTTGTTATGTAAATCACTAAGATTGGATACTTAGTCTATAGAATAGGAAAATAGCATCTTGTATATATATTTTTTCCTATTTCTACCTTCTTGTATTTATATGTCCTTATGTACATGTAAGAAAGAAAGAACTATATACAGAATACAATTTCCCCAAAATTCTTCTGTTCTTCAAGTAAAACGTACCTAACCGCTCTTTTTTAGACAGAATGATTGAGTTGCATTAACGAAGATGACAAGCAATAAGAACAAACTTAATGATGCTGCTGCAGGGAGTAGTTTAGGGTTTTATATTACATGAGCATACCTAGTTGTACTTAGATAAAATTTATTAGTTCAAATTAAGGGACCTATTAAAAAGTGTCTCGGGGGTGCTTTTTTATATGCCATTCGAAAAAAGTTTGCAACTTTTCAGTGCATTATTTTCGTCGTGTTATCTTTAATCAACGGCTTAAAAATCGAAACATACCCTGTAAGTATGCTTAACAAGTTCTTTTGAGACCAATTTTTATGGAGATCCGAATACAATACTACTTGCTTGAACTAGTCGACGTGGAAAGTTCAAATGAGATTGTGACATAAAGGTTTTTTCTTAAACCAGGGAATGAGAAACAACAACCCAATGTTGGTTATGTCATCTTCCTCT
The DNA here is from genome assembly GCA_029784005.1 of Lenwebbia sp. NSW1173648. Classification (NCBI taxonomy): domain Eukaryota; kingdom Viridiplantae; phylum Streptophyta; class Magnoliopsida; order Myrtales; family Myrtaceae; genus Lenwebbia; species Lenwebbia sp. NSW1173648. The sequence continues at coordinate 19,979,498 of JARCGZ010000010.1, read as the reverse complement.
CAGGACAAATAGAATTTGAGAGCAGAGACACGACAATTCCTTCCATATGTTGGTTTGGTGGCATATAGCTGAGGATACAAGAAGACAATCCTATTTTGGTTTTGATCAAAGGCTGCCTTCCAAATATTTTCAATTCTTGACTTTTGTCTTCTCTCTTTTTGGCGTTTCGGGCTACTTCCATTCATCAGCATTAGCAAACATATAGTTGGAGTCACCCAAAACATGTTGTGCAATTTTTGTACTATGTAATCTGATCTCAAGATGACAAGACAAAACGAAGAATTGGATTAAACAATTTAAAACTATCTTCTATGATCTTTTTTCTGAACATTGACTTGGATTTATACAACATTCCCGAATGCTTTGGCCATGATAATTAACAACTTATTATCAGTGACGCAGTAAGGATTTAGGTTGAGGGGAAAAGAGGAGGACGAAAGGCATTGACAATTTATAGGCTCCGGGGGAAAATGCATGACTTGGAAGACATTTTCTTAAAAAAAAATGATCTCTTGTGTCCCTTACCATAATTAGTTAGTGAAAAATATTTTCATTATCTACAACAATTTATGTTTAGATATTTTCGCGAAACAAATGCATCCATAAAGCCCAAGGTTTTTACATGAGAAATTTTGAATAAACTTTCAAATATTTATCTCTAAAATATTCAATTAACAACGGCTTCATCCACATTTCATTGTTTTTTCTAAAAAATAGAAAATTTTACCTAAACAATAGGTTGACATACCTAGGGAAGCATGTACATAGAGTCAATAAAAACTCTCAACTTCTTACAAGAAAAATAATAATGAGAAAAAAAGTAATAGACTTATTTCTTCGTTTATAATGCGATCTATATAATATAATGCTAACTATGAGGATAAATTCTATATAGTAGTGGTCACTAATTTTGATAGAATTTTTTGAAAAAAAAATGTTCAAGCTTGAAATTATAGATAATATTACTCGCGATATAGTAGAGATTACCGATTTTTCTGGAGAGCCTCCTTCCCCTCTGTCCTCCATCACTGCTTATTGCCATCTCTAGGCATGGCCACGGTTCGAAACCGCAGGTTCCGATTTTGAACCGGTGGTTTCTGGCTGGTTTCGGGCCCGGTTCTGGTTCAAAACCAAAAATGGAACCGCCGGTTTCGGTTCCGGTTACAATTTTTGAATTTAAAAATTAAATTGTAATGAATTTTTAATAAAATTTTAATCAAATTATCAAACCAAAAATGGAACTGCTGCTTGGCAACGGCTCTTTTTTTTTTTTTTTGGGCTCGAAATTTTCCGGTTCAGTCGTGGGAGGAACCGTAACCAGGCCCTTATGGCACGGGCCGGTTTCGATTTGGAACCGCTGGCCTGGTCAACGGGCCTGCTACTGGTTTGACTCGGGCCAGTTCAGGGCCCAAACCGGCCCATGGCCATGCCTAGCCATCTCAAATCGTGATATGTGCTTATTCGAGGTGTATTTGAAAAGTACATTAAGGCTCCATTTGTTTCGGGAAAAATGAATGATTTGACAAATATTTTCCTAAAAACATTCACCCGTATCACTTGAAATATTTAATCAATGGAAGAAGCTTTCGTTATCGGCAACAATTTGTGTCTAAACATTTAAGTGGACGGTGAAAATATTTTTCATTCACTCATTTTTGTAAGCAACATAAGCAATAGTTTTTAGGAAAATATTTTTCAAATCATTTATTTTTCGGGAAACAAACTTAGCCTAAGTATCAAATACTAGATTCTTTTCGCACTTACGCTCCGATTGTTTCGTGAAATATGAATGATTAGGAAAATATTTTTCGAAAGTATAAAAGCATATAAATCCCCAAACTATGCCCAAGTGACACATTTACCCCTAACTTTTTTTCGTGACACCAAAAATCTCAAATTTGTACTTGTGTGACACATTTACCCTAAACTTGTACCAGTGTGAAACATTTACCCCAAATTTTTTCTTGTAAAAACTCAAACTTGTACCCCGTGTGACACATTTACCATAAAATTTGGGGTAAATGTGTAACATGCGTACGAGTTTGGGATTTTTGGTGTTACAAAAAATAATTTGGTTAATGTGATACACGAGTAAAAGCTTAGGTTTTTGGTGTAACCAAAAAAAGCTTGGAGTAAAAGTGTCACAGTGGGCATAGTTTATGATTTTTGATGGCTTTTTTCCTTTCCAAAAATGATTGCTTGTATTGGTTACAAAAATGAATGAACGAAACATAATTCATCATTTTGATTAATTATTTTAAACGATACAATTGATCATTAGGCTCCATATGTTTTGAGGAAAATGTGACACTTTTGGAAAATACTTTCCGAGAAGTCATTTTCGTAAATGACAATATTTGAGACCTAAGAATGAATTAAAAAATATTTTCCGTTGGTAAGGAAAATCCAATTTGATTTGTCGCGATGCTGTTTGGCTAGAAATTGCTGATGTGGACGCTGACCGTCCTACGTGGTACGACCGGCGCAAACCTGAACAATTTTTATAAATTTTAAAAACAAATTAAAATTTTTTATAGACTTTTTTATTTTATTTATTATTTCTTTTTATTTTTCCTTCTTCCTCTACTACGACTGGCTAGTGGCGACCGCAGGCAAGCTTGAGCTCCTTAAACAAGCTACTAGCATATCCTCTAATGTTTGTATAACTCGCTATCGCGACCCGCCTCTTCGTCTGGAGCGAGAGTCCTTTTGAGGTGGGTTAATGGATTGTTGAGCCTTTTGAGACATGTGGCTTGGCGCGGGCCCTCCCAGGCCCCTACCGAATCACGACGGGAGATTTTTTTAATATCGAGTTTGACCTTAGTGTGGTCGGGTGGCATGTGAAAGGTGTACATGCAAATGGGGTCGCCACCAATCTTTTTTGGAGGGTAGATTGGAAACCCTACCAAGCAGTTGGGAGAGTCCGTTCGGTTCAACGGAACCAGAGAATTGGGTTCGGGGACTTAGTTATGCCAACGTTTCCATTGATGCCCTTTCGGTACCTAAGTTGATTGATTTTCCTAACTATGATATTCATGTAGATAACTTGGGATATGGGAAGTCCTAGAATTAAAGATTTAATGTAGATGGGAATATCTAATCCTAATAATCACAATCATCGAAAATAAGTGCGCAAATCAGGGAATCAGGAACGTGCAGATAAAATGCATCAAATCATAACATAGCATCCTTAGTAAAACCCTAAAGACTTAGAGATGGTGCAATTAAAGTTTGGGAGAGATTTGAGGAAATTTGGGACAAATTATCCAAAGAGACAAAAATGTCATTTTGGAGAAGGATTGGGGACCAAAATCAACAAAAATGGGTCAAACCAGTTAAATGTGATCATTTCCCATTTTTTGTGAATTTTTCAGAATTTTTCCAATTTTTTTTTACATTTTTTTAAAGAATTTTCCAATTTTTTTTTGAAATATTTATGATTTTATGATTTTTTTAATTATTTTCTGGATTTTTTATTACTAGAAAAAAAAAATTCGGAAAGGGTCGACCCGGCCTGAGCCTCACAGGCGCTCGACCCAAACCTTAAGGGTCCCGGGTCGGCACTAAAACGATGACGTTTCTTGCATTATTTATTTATTTTTATTTTTGAGTTTTCTGAATTTTTATTGATTTTTCCAAATTAAAACCTAATCCGACGCTCCAGAACATGCCACGTGACTAGCCCACAACCCTTAGATCAATCTATGAAATCTACAGCCAAGATCGAAACACGTGGCTAATCCACGACCGTTCGTTCAGATTTATTTTTTTATTTTCGAAAAATGATTTTTATTTTTGAAAAATACCAGATCGCGCCACGTGGTCAAATCGTGGCTGTCCGATCAGATTTTTTATTGTTTATTTCTGAAAATGCTTTTATAAACTGCTCGGCTGACGTGGTTGCCACGTGTCATGCCATGTGGCGCCACGAGGGCATTGGCTAGGTTAATGAACATTGACCGGTCAGCATCCTCGTGAGGAAGACAATCCACTAACTGCAGAGGTTGTTCCGGCGGCCGATTGTCGGCGAAACCACCTCCAATCGCCCTGATCTTGGTACCGATCGAATCCTCTCATCCTAAACTACAACATATCCAATTTTCAGCTCGATCTAACGGCTAGAACGAGATTACTCAAGTTCAAACCAGTTCGGCCATGGCAGAATCTAGCTATCATTCTACGTAAAATCATGACAATCCAAGCATACATGCAGCTTCTATGGAGTTTAGAAAGACTTACCTGAGGTCCTGATCGACCGAGTGATCTCTAGTTTGAGTTCGCAAAGTCGTGACAGGTTCAAGGATGTTTGGGGGATAGACTAGGGTTTATATGCAAAATCGAAGCAAGAAAATGGTAGAAACGTGATCAGTGTGAGCTTAGGGGAAGATCAAACCAAGTTTCAAGCCGAATGATGCAAAGAATCGAAGTATTAACGGAGCTTCGAACTGTCGAAAATGGCACTCACCTTTCTGGAGATGGTTAGGCCGCGCGAGTTGATTCGAAAGCTTCCTTGGAGCCTCAGGGGTTAAGTACACCACGAGTGCCACAACTTGTGTATGGCGTTCACTTGAGTGCCATAACTTTGTTTTCGCTCACTTGAGTGCCACAAATTTGAAAAAACGTTCACTTAAGTGCCAGTCGCTGATTTGGCCGGAAATCCGACGTTGAGTTATTTTAATATTAAACCATCATACGTGGCTTGCCGGGAAACTAAAGTCAGCATTAGAGATGCGAAACGACGTCGTATTGAAGAAGAACTTACCTTCTTAACAAATTGGGGCAAATCGTGAACAAATCAGTGAAGAACCCTAACCCTAACTCCACCCCCTATTTGAAATTCTTCCAATTGGGAGCTTTTCACCTCATTATATTCGCAATGGGGAGCAGAAACAGGAGAAACGGGTCAAGATTTGAAGAGCAAAGCGAAGATGGAAGTCAAAATTGTTGCTATTGTGGGCTGCGAAGTCTAATAAGAACAGCTTGGACACGAGATAATCCCGGGAGAAGGTTCGTTGGATGCGCTAGTTATAGAGAAGGTTTCCATTATGGATATTTCAGGTGGGTTGACGCAAAATTTCCCAACCGGGCAACAAAGGTGATCTTGCAGCTACTAGAAGGACGTCACGAACCTCGACCCGTACTGACAAATGAGTTGGACGATGCCGACTCAATGCAAGCAGAAATCAAGGGTTTGGAATCGTTGGTTAACCATTTGAAGAAAAAAGTTTCACGGAAGAAAATTTAAAGGGATATTTTTGGAGCGTTGCTTGTGTTGTTGTTCTCGGGCGTGGTTTGGTTTGTGGTCGTATGTAAGATCGGTTCTTAGAAGAACCAAGTGAGTCTTCCATAGTTTAAGAACAATGAATGAGTTTCCAAACCGAGCAATGATTGTTAGTTGAATGTGTTTTAGTATTTGGAGCAATGAGTGTTAGTTGTTGGAATGTTGTTTCCAAATCGAGCAATGACTGTTAGTTGAATGGCCTATTTTGCAGTGTTAGTTGAGTGGGTTTGAATGGCCATATGTGGTCGATTTTGTGGAAATGGTGTTGTTGATGATTTCATTGAATGACCAATGGTTAGTTTGGATAATTGTAATGCAATTTGTGGATTATGTTTGGCTTATAAAGGGTAAATGACTTGCATCATCTCTGCAACAGTTTCTGCAGCAAGAACAGATGAAAAGCTGCATTTGTTTTGGGTGATTTTGCTGGTTTGGGCTATGTTGCTATGGTTGTTAAAGTACAGTATAAGTTCCAATAACTTTGCGAATGGTCATTCGAGTGCTATATTTTTTGTTAAGTGAACACTTAAGTACATCAGCTTTTTAAATGCGAACGATTAGGTTCTTGAACTTGTTAATAAGTGCCCTGTTGGTGTCACTTTGTCAAACACATCTTGTGATAGATTCATCAAATGATATGCATTTCATTAACATTATCCTGTAACATCCAACCTTGGTCTGGTTTCACATGAAATGGCATTACATTTATATGAAACTCATCAATTGCATATACTTGCAACGGCAAAATCACGTTCTCATAAATTAAAACCACCATCATGTTCTTACATTCATGAACAACATTGCTGCAGCTCACATATGACCAGCCAAAATTGCAGCAACTAACGTACATATAGCCCTCCTAACAACAAAATCTGGTGCACACATTCACACCTAAGCAACTTCCCCTCTAACAACCAGTTGCAATCCAAATTGTAGCGATAAACATAAAGAGGCAGCCCCTAAAACAACGAAATGTGGAGCATACATTCCCTAGTAACAAAAACAACATAAGCAGTCTAAGACAGACAGCACCTAGCTCCTAGCCCCTCCCATCAAAATCATCCCGTTAATCAATCTCAAGAACCCGGTCAGATTGAACTGTCTTCCAATTATTCATGAGCCTTGCACTCTTTCGGAGTGTAACTCTAAGCACCTCATCATTCGCTCTTGTTTCTTCTTCTTCAATTGTCTCATCTGTTGGAGGAGGATCCATTTTCTTCTTTGGCATTGTGGTAGGAGGCTGAGACTCATGTGTAGTGACATTTGGAGGATCATTTGAAGTAGATGGAGCTGAGGTTGGGGCCTTTTTTGGTGCCTGCTTTCGAGGTGGCCTTGGTACTCTCTGTGAGCTGCCATTGGAAGCTTTTTCGATTGTGCACGGGTTATCATTGATTTGTTTATCAGTGCTTGGCTTCTTGTTCTAGGTACAACTGATTCTTGAGTTGGGCGTCCTTGAGATATAGGACGTCTGAACTTCTCCCAGGCTACAATACAAGCATATAACCTGTTATTAGTTACCATGTGAGTGAAATAACTTACAAATATATAACACCTACAAAAAAACATACGTTGAAAATAACCATGCCACTATTCATGTCTATAAATAACCCATAGCCATGCTCTCTTATCCTTTTCCCAATAACACCATGTGTTCGTCGTGGTGCAAAACTTTTCGAAACCTGTTCAGTTACGCTAACCTGCATAATGACATAACAGAATTACTTAATAGACCAAGTACATACGGTGTAGTGTGTTCAACTTAAAGTTTATTGCACCTGATCTTTGCTCCTCATCTGTTGGTCATTGTTTGACTCAGTTGGCCCAGCACTTGGTTCTGCATTATTGCTTTCTATGTTGACCTCACATGCCCTTGCAACCTCAGCTTGAGTTTGTTTGTTTTTTTTTTAACCTGCAAAATGACATAGAATAATTAATCCAATGCAAGAATAAGTACATAAATTGGCCATTAACCAATCAAACAGCTTACCAGAATTTTCCTCCTCTGTGTCGACTGAGTTGTCCCTGCATTTTTTCCTGCAGCATTACTTCCTATGGTGCCCTCACCTGCCCCTGCAGCTTGACTTTGTCATTTTTTAACTTGTCAAAAATTCACATAACTAATGTAATGCAACAAGTACAAAAAAGGAAATGAACCAATCATAAATTGTTACCTGAAGTTTGCTCCTTTGTGTCGACTGAGTTGTCCCTGTGCTTTGTCCTGCATCGTTACTTGCTATGGTGCCCTCAACTGCCCCTACCTCATTGCTCGTATGTGTTTTGTCCTATTGTCCTTGTTGGTGCTTCTTTCTTGGACAACCAGTCTTATTATGCCCTTCTCCATGGCATAGTGAGCATCAAATTGTTCCTCCAGCCCTACTCATTCTGTTACCAGAAATCTCAATATCCTCTATTCGCCTTTTCGTATTAAGCCTACCAACTTGCTTCTTCAATGGTAGAGGTTCTGGGGGTTGATGATTTGTTTTGTCCCAGAATTTGTTACTTCTCACAAGCTGCATCATAAATTGGTATGAAGCAAGATACTTCACTTTCTTGTAACAATCGTCTACATAATCCTCTAGATTGAATTGCTTCATCTGGATGGCAGAAATGGCATGACAGCAAGGTATTCTAGTCAGTTACCATGCTCGACAGGAACATTTTCTTCTCTCCAATTGGACCACATACTTGTCACCATTATTCATTATCTCAAACCCATCGTCCCCATTCCAAGTTGGATGACAAAACCTACTGTCAGCAATGTTGTCTTCCAAATTTTTCACAATCCTAGGCCCACATTGTCTAGGCCACTTTGAACATTCATCTCGGAGCCTTTGCAATCTAGTCATAACCATTAGCCTAATATCTTCCAGTAGATTGATGATGGACTTGCACCTAGCTCCTATAATCCTCACATTGAATGCCTCACAAAGGTTGTTGTCCACGATGTCACACTTAAATTCCTCACTAAAGAAGGCTCTACACCAATGTTTTGCTTCAGTTTGGAATAACGCTCGAAAAGCTTCAGGTGACAAAGCAAATAGTGCTTCTTTCTGAATTCTGAAATCTGCCATATTTGTGCTCTTTGCAATCAACCAAAATTGCCTCTGCAATTGCTCTCCTCTATACTTCTTAGCCCAATTACCATTTTTGTGCCGAGCACACATTCTGTGCTCAGCATATTGCATCAATTTAGCAATTGCCGGCACAAGTCCCTACAAATTGAATAAACATTTGTAAGGTACAAGACTAAATGATAATAGAAATTGAAAAGTCAAAGGACAGTACCTTTTGTTGGTCACTCATGAATGCCCAACCTCTTCCATCAGTTATGCCAAGATCAGCCATTAGATGTTTTAAAAACCAGGACCAATTGTCCTTGTTCTCCATCTTCACAATAGCCCAGGCTATTGGAAACATCTAGTTGTTTCCATCTCTACCAATGGTAGCCAATAACTCGCCTTTGCATAACCCCTTCAGAAAACACCCATCTAACCCTATCACTTTTCTACAACCAGCTAAGAATCCTTTTCGACATGCATCGAAACATATATACATCCTAGCAAACTGTGTCCCATGAGTAGCCAATGCACTCTCCACAACCTCTACATGAATTCTACTAAGAGGATTCTGGAGCCTACATTCCCTAGCATAGTCCCAGATTTGTGCATATTCTTCTTTGTAGGTACCCATCATTGTACTCATCACCTTGTACTTAGCCCTTTTGCATTGACTTCTTGAAACATTCACACCTACTTCCTCTTTCACTAGCTGTTTCAATTGAGGAGCCTTAATTTCTGGCATGGCCTTAATGGTATTGAAAAAATGCTTGGCCAACCAGACACTAGTGACTCTTTTATTATCAAATGCAATACCACAGGTATGCTCCTCATGTAGTGAGCGGATTTGGAATGAACGAGATCTCTTGTTCAATGCACCATATATCTTTCAATGACAATTATCTTGTGCACACTTTGCTCGAATATAATCCTTGGTATTTCTAGTGAATTTAACATTCCTTTGTTCAGTGATTGAGTAGCTCACAATAGCATCTCTAAATTGCTTTGCATCATCAAATTTCATCGATAGACAAAATGCTGGACTTATACTAGTTGAATCATAAAAGGGAAACTTACTTTTCCTTTTACGCTGAACTGCAACATTATTATCCTCATCTTCTGAGCTACCGCCGTCATCATCACCACTTTCATCATATTCTGTTTCATCACCATCAAGCGTAGGAGCTCCGTCATCCCTATTTACTGAAGTGCCCTCATCGACTACCCCAAATGGTTGTTTCCTCCTTTGTTGATATTCCCTCACTTCTTCCCTTGCTTATGCAATATCCTCATCATCAGCATCACTTGTGCAAAGTGTATGCACAAGTGTTTCCTCATCTTCATCCTGAACATCCCAGGATGATAGGTTTATTCTGGTCTCTTCATCAAGTACTGAGTCTTCACCGTCAGCTATGCCACCATTTCTCTCAACTTGCGCGCATAACTCTAACACACGAGCTGTGTGAGAAGCCTCAGGTTCCTGTCCTCTCGGATCTCCATGAAATGCACCATCGGCTACTTCGCTTTCAACACTAGCTTCAAACACAGTTTCCTAATGTTCATCACCATAGTATTCAACATACAGATAAATGTCATGACCATGCAGCTATTGGTAAACAATATCTCTCACACCATTATCATCATAGACATGCCTCACACCATCTTTAAGACTTTTACCAGGAATTTGATAGTGTACTTTTCCTACTTTGCATTGCCCCTGTTCAACTATATCTTTCACAAGGTCTTTCTATGATAGCTTACTAACGTCCACAGGGACAACATCCAAATTTCCCCCTACACATTCGCTCTCTTCCCCAAAAATAAACTTACCACCTTTCCAAACTCTAAAGGCTGCTGTTTTATCACCCATGTGCACGCGACAGCCAAGGAAAAGCAATAATGTCAATAGCAAGCAAGAAACACAAGACAAATAGAGGACAACTTTAACAATCGGTCACCACAAGTTCCCAGAAGTTCTATAGTTTCAATAAATAATAATTTGGGATAGAGGACAAGTTTAACAATCGGTCCCCACAAGTTCTGCACTTTCAATAAAATAATTATTTGGGTCAGAGGACAACTTTAACAATCGGTCCCCACAATCGCAGCACTTTGAATAAACAATAATTTGGGCCGTCGGTCAGTGCACCCAAAACGACACATAGGATACTATAACAGAATCAAGCACTCACCTTTACACTCTCGCACCAAACCCTATTTTGGGCGTTGAGTCAATGTCGTTTTCCCCGCTTTTACACTCTATCAACAACACGACATTGCATAAGATTTCACTTATTTTGTCGTCAGTGAACACAAAACAATAAATGACTAACCTTTACCCTCTACTGACCGAGATTCGTCCGCCTCACAACCCCTACTTGCTTGAGCGCTTCGAAGGCCGTCCACTGATGGATCGATTGATGAGGGAGACGAGTAATCGAGAGAGCTTTGCTTCAGTGTGAGCCTGATTGGAACCCTAATTCGCGCGATAGAGAGAGCGACAGAGACGGATCGCCAATGATTTTGCCCTAATTCTCTCGGGACAAAATCGATTTTGCCCTAATTCTCTCGCGACCAATAGAGAGAGCGACAAAGATAGTTGTACTTCAACTGATGGAGAAATGGCGTCGTTTCTATTAGAGAAAGAAACAACATCGTTCCTTACCGTCCAAGTGGAACAAATTGTCCACGTTGGACTTCTTGTAATTTCTAAAAATTACACGTCGGAATTAAAAAATTACTTCAAATTTACACGTAGGACGATTGGCCGGAATTAGCACTCAACTGAACAATTTTACTCCGATGTGGCACTCAAGTGAGCAAAAACAAAGTTATGACACTCAAGTGAACGCTGTACAAAAGTTATGGCACTCAAAGTGTAATTAAGCCGAGCCTCAGGAAGCTCGAGGATGTGGTGCAAAGCTTCGAATCTTCCTTGAACACCGCGATCGAGCTCTGGAAGTCTCGGCGCGCTCGGGCATCAATGGCGACTCAGAGAGCTTGAGAGCTCTTTCTCTCTCCTCTTTTCTCTCTCTCTCTCTCTCTCTCTCTCTCTCTCTCTCTCTCTCTCTCTCTCTCTCTCTCTAGTCTGTTACGTGCGCTTGAACAGAAATGAGCTCTCGTCCTCGTCAAAATGCGTGGATTGGCATATAACCGAATAAAAAATTTTGGCGCGCTCGGGGAGGGTGTTCACCAACTTAACCTTGCACATGAGACCACGTGCCATTTGGTCCAATCAGCGCCGGAGAAGTTTGGTAATTTGGTGGGTTCCGTTTGGTAGTCCGGTATACACGAAATAGACCCCAATTTGGCTCGTTTTTGTTCAAGCTTCTTTGGGCAAATACCACGAGCATAAATTGAATTGGCCATCCCAACACCGGTGGTCTCTGCTCGTGAAATTTGGTTCAATGGGAGTGGAACCTTGAGGGCTACAAAGCCCATCCCTTGGCGCTTTCGATTATGGTCGATTGGCCCCTCAATTTGGGGGTTGAACTTCGGCCTCCACAAGCATCAACCTGCGTGCGAAAATGGCAGTTTGGGGAAGAAGGTGATGATTCAAGTCGTTGGGTCGGATCTTGTCCGACCTAACAGACTCGGATGTCCAAATTTCTTCGAATTAACCTGTAAAATGCTCAAATTTCCTCAATTAAACGTCAAAATTGAATTCTGTAACACATGTTTCATCTAAAAATGACAAGATTGGGCAAACTTGGTCCAATTTAGTGCAAAACCTCCAATTCTCAAGTTTGACCCGAATATACAGATTCTTCAATTGAGCTCTAAAATGATAGATTCAGACCAAACCAACCTTGTCATTGTGTTCAGAGGGCCTAAAATCCTAGGGGTAATGATTTGGTTTGGAACGTTTTTGCCTTGAATGGGACGAATTTGCAAAATTGTAATTTTCAAGGACTAAAGTGAAAATAATAAGTGTAAACAGGTCCTTTTCGCCAAAATTGCACAAATTTCAAATCGATTGGACCAAAATGAAATATAAGGTTTTAGAAACAAATGCCCTAACTTAAAAAAGATAAAAATAAAAATAAAAGGACTCAAAGTGTAATTTTCGCAGCCCCGAGTTGAATTTTCCAAATTTTAAAGGGTCAAAATGAAAAATGAATTAAAATAAAAATATTGGCTATTTTTGCGTATTTTCATGGCCACAAATTATTTTTATTTTTTTTAGGTATTTTCTAATAAATGAAAAATACCTGAAAAATATGAAAAATACCAAAAGAATATTTTTTGTTCAAAATTTGTTTCCTAGGCTTGGCCAAGGTTCCCAAAATTGATTTTACAATTTTATGAATTTTACGGATTATTTATTTATTTTCTAAAAATGAAATGACAAAAAATCAGGTGTTAATGCTAGCTTGGATTGTCCATCTGTTTGTGGGTCACTAGGATCTAGTGCGCCTCGAGCTCGCCGGCCCACATGTGTGGCCAATTGCCGACCATGGCGAATCGCCGTGGCTAGCAACCAGCTGAGGAAGAAGTAAAAAATAAAAAGAAAAAATAATTAAAAAGAAATAGAATATGAAGGAGTGCATGGAGGAAAGATAAAGGAACATGATTTTCTCTTTTCAAAAAGAGTAAATCAATTTCCTCACTTTTGAATGTATTTTTTTTTTCATTGGTCAAAAATATTTTTCTTGACTAGTTTATTTTGTTTTAATAAACGTCAAAAAATCTGGAATTTTTTTTCCTTGAATTTGTTTTCTTTGAAACAAACTGGAGGCTTAATTGATTGGTATAAAGTGTGCTCGATAACTTCTAACTACACACAACTTAATTGACTGGTATAAATCAAAAACCACTTAGGGGGATAAGTTAGGAATGGTATATTTAATTTGTTAAAGTGATAAAATATTCGATGGGAATTAAAAATATTACCAAAAATATCGTACAGCTGCTAATAATGCTCACTTTCCATGTTTGGTAAGAACCTATTAAAATTGGCAAAAGAACATCAGCAGTGCCAAATTTTATGTATGTACTCATTTTAGTGCCAAAGTTTTTCGCTGGCTCATTTAAAACCAAATCGGAGAAAAAACGATCACTTAAGTGCCAAATCGGAGAAATTTCAGACAAATTGATCACATGGAATTTTTTTTTTAAAAATAATCCACGTGGCAATTGTTTTTTAAAATTCAGTGCACGTGGACTTCTAAACGTAAAAATAAGCTATTTTTAAATTAAATTAAATTTTAAATGAATTAAAAAAATTAGGGATTGTAGCGACAAGGGTTGTGCATGCCCTTTCTTTTTTTTAAAACTTTTTTTATTTTGTTTTTTAGCTTATGTTTGATTTATAATTTTTTAATCATTTTTTTTTAACTTTTAGCCTTTTTTATTACTGACTAGATCCTCTTGCAAGCCACGTAGGCTTAACTTATTAATAAAAAGTGCCACATAAGATTTTCGGCTGAGCAGATTAGAGTTGGCACTTAAGTGGTCATTTTTTCAAAAAAAAAAATGGCGCTTAAGTGAGCCGGAAGAAAAAAACTTTGGCAAAGTGAGCGCCATACACAATGTTGATACTTCTGGTGTTCTTTCCCCTATTAAAATTCATTATTTAATTTGCATCTAATGTAAAATACATTTTATTTTATTTTCGATACTTAAGATTTCAACTCTTTAACATTCGATACTACAAGATTCTCCTTTAACTTTTTTTCTCTCTCTCGCTCTGCCAAGGTTCCTCGTGTTGCTACCAAATTTTTTTGAAGCTTGATTCCCCTGACGGGGAGAGAGAGTTCTCCCTCCCTCCCTCCCCTTCTCCCTCTCCCTCTCTATCTCTTTATCTTCCTATCTTCTAGACTTCCTAGTTGATTTGTGGACGACGTGATTAACATCCACAAGCTCTGAAGATCGATGCACGAGCCCTTTGAAAAAATCTGCTCTCTCTAGACCTACTCGTTTGCTCCGACTTCAGGTGCTTGCTCCAGATTGTCAAGCGTTCTACAAGTCTTCGAGGCTCTTTTGCTGCTACTTTCGACAGTTAGATTATATGAAAGTAATTTTGTGATCAACTGATATTGTCTTTGTAGTCTCTCCCAATCTAGAGCTATGTCTAGATTTAGGGGTTCTTTTATCCCGATCTAGATATAGATCTGGAATTTACAATATGTTTTATGTGTTCTTTTAACATATTGAGGTTGTTGTGGTCTCTATACAGTGATGGTGTTAGGGACATTGAATCTGGGCGCACATCTCCTTTTAGCAAAGCCGTAACTATTGGAGAGAGATTTCTCTGCGTGTGTTCATCATTGATGATGATGCGAGATTCAGTGATCAGCCGCCGGTCGTGCTTTGATGCTTTAACAGATCCGTCTTTGTGGAATGTGTTGAGAAAACATTTCTTATGAATATTTTGATTCTAATAAAACTATCATTCTTTAGAAAGAATCTAGTTAACGCTAGTAAAATTTTATTGCAGGAATGAACACGTGAACAAAAGCTTATATTGTTGCAAATCTGGCATTCAAACTCAAGGGTAGTTATCACGTATTTACTTCTGAGACAGTCAAAGTCTTTTGTTCAGATGGAGGAAGATATTGCATCTGAAGACTAAATCTTGAGAAGACTTATGTGATATGTCAGCAAGGACTTTACTGAATCTCAGAGTTACTATTCTAATCTGTTCAGATTCAAAGAGTCTCTTTTTACTTCTGAAGGCTGCTTCTAAATTATGTTTAGATTCTGCAGTATCTTTTGGCTAGATTCTGAAGACTTGCGTTTGGCAGGTTTTGGGTTTGGCTGCGTTATTTATGGAAGTCTGTAAGATTTGATTGACAAGATTATTGTCCAATCAAATCAAGAGAATATCCTCTGATTGGATATTACCTTCCATGGACAAGATATCTTAGAGATTTGGATAAACTCTACTTATGGAAATTAATGATTTGGTTGTATGGGCGTCTAAATCTGAAGGATTTAGACTCTACTCCAACAGCTACCAAATCTTCTCAAATACAGTCTCATTCAATCATGAATGATGACGTCCAATCAACGATTGAGGAGCGATCCTTTGAAGGACCTTAGAAACGGCTAGTTCGAGGTCAAAGGAGTATAAAAGGAGATCAATAGTGATTGTTGCTAAGATAGATTAGAATTTATAATTCCAAAGTGCTGAGTTGTTCAGATTCACATTCTCTTGTTCTCGAGTGCTCAAAATCTTATCTTTGAGAGGTTTTGTAAGAGTGATAAAGTGTGACATCTCTTGTAACCTTTCAACGATTCATATAGTGGAATCCAACCAATCGGCTATCATCGTGGGAGAGTGGACGTAGGCTTGCTAAAGTTGAACCACTATAAATTTGGCGTGCAATTTTCTCGCTTACTCTATACTATCTTTATAGTATTCTGCATGTCTTTCCTTTGAACTTATTGTGTGTGTGTTTCAAATTTGTTCTAATTTCGCATTTAGTTTTAAATTATTCAGAATTACCTGTTCACCCCCTCTAAGTGATATTGCTAGAGACAACAATTGGTATCAGAGCAGGTTGCTCATTATTTCGAAGTGTTTTACTTTAGAGCTAACGATCTATCATGGCAACAATTTCTCTGTAGCAGGTGATTCAGTGTTCAACAACAAGCCGCCGTATTTCAATGGAAAGGATTACAATGTGTGGTACAACAAAATGAAGTGGTTCTTCAAAGCATCAGACAATCTGATGTGGGACGTTGTGATCAACGGAGTAGTTCCTAATGCCACAGTAACTCCTTCCACTTGAAATGAAGGAAACACCAATACCAATGCGACAGCAACACTCTCGGATGCTGAAAAGTCAAAAAGACAAGGACTTGACTCAAAAGCTGTTCACTCACTCTTTTTTGCTTTGGCCACTCCTATTTATAATCGTGTTGCAGAAGAAGAATCATCAAAAGCTATATAGGACAGACTCCATGTCACATATCAAGGAACGGATAGAGTCAAGGAGACCAATCTCAGTATACTACTGAGCGACTATGAAGCCTTTAAGATGAAGCTAGATGAAATAATCGCTGAAATGATTGACAAGTTTCAAATATTAGTTAGTGGTCTTGCACGACAAGGTCCTCCTGTCGCTGAACCTATGTAGGTCCGAAAGATCCTTCGAGGACTAACAAATGACTAGAACTACATCAAGCACTCGATACAAGAATATCAAACCATCAGACCTCTATCCATCAATGAACTTGTTGGAACATTGCAATCATACGAAACAGAGCGCAACAACAAGTTAAAGGATTGAAAAGGTAAGAAGTCAATTGCTTTACCTTCTAATGTTGATCATGAAATGTCAGATTCTGAAGATGAAGATGAAGATGAAGACAATGAAGAGATTACGTTGATGGTAAAGAAGCTTAGAAAGAAGGCCTGAAAAGGTAAAAGCTTCAAGGGAAAGAAATTATTCAGAAAGAATGATTAGAAATAGTCAGGTTACGACAAGCAGGAAAGCAAAGATGTTGCATGTTTTCACTGCAAAAAGGTAGGCACATCAAGCAAATATCCACTTCCGAAAAAGGACAAAGTCAAGTATGAAAAATACAAGAAGGTGCTAAAAGCAGAAACATTGAGTGGTTCAAAGGACAGTGATGAAGATTATGCAAATCTATATCTCATGGTAAAATCTGATTCAGATTCAGATTCAGATTCAGAGTCAGACGTTGAAGTATGTCCTTCTGAAATACGAGATGAAATTTCTGAGTACATTGAAGAGTTATGCATGAAGTATAAAGAAGCTCTCAAAAAGGTATCTATTTTGAAAAGAGAAGTTTCCTCTTTAAAACAACAAGATGCTTCTCAAAAAGACAAGATCGCATTTTTGCAAAAAGAATTTATCAAATGAAGGAAAATCGTGATTTGATTTTGAAAGAAAATGATTCTTTGAAAACCGAGATTGAAAAAATTTCAAAGAGATTTTCCCAGAGTTTGAAAAATTTAGAAAATATAATTTCTAGACAAGTTCCATACAGCGACAAGTCTGGTCTTGGTTTCAAAAAGGAAAATAATTTGAAAAATAGATTTTCGAAACTAATGACAAGATTTCGCCTAAACCTTTCAAATCTGCATATCAACGGCATTTCCACAAACAGTTTACAAAATATTTTTATCCAATGCATTGTTCAAACTATGGTGCTAGAAATCATGTTAGAAATAATTGTATGATGGTATGGAGACCTGTTAATAGAAATGCTGCAACAATGACTAACTCAAATGGACCCAAAAAGATCTGGGTACCAAAGAAACGGTGAGTTATTTTTATCTTGCAAGTACCTCACAAAAGAAAGAATAAATGGTTTCTGGACAGTGGATACCCAAGCCATATGACTAGTGATCCAGAAAAATTCATTTAGTTATTAGAATACAATGATAAAAGTGTGCCGTTTAGTGGAAAGAACAAATGCAAAGTTATTGGCCAAGGGACGGTAAAAATTCGAAACCTTACAATTAATGACATCTCATTGGTCAGAGGATTGAAATACAACCTAATCTTCGTAAGTCAACTATGTGATTCTGGTTATCAAATTTGCTTTCAAGATACGAAATATTCAGGTGTTAGCAAAGACAAAAGGCAAGCCTTCACTGGTCGTCGACATGGAAATATCTACCTTCTAGATGTTGATTCTGAAGACATCAAGTGTCTTATATCCATTAAGGATGAATCTGAACTATGACATAGAAAGCTAGGCCATATCAGCATCAAGCACATCTCAAAACTGTCTTTCAAGAAACTAATTCGAGGTTTACCATAGACAAAGTTTAAAAAATCAGAACTATGTTTAGCTTGCACCCTTGGAAAATAGGTAAGAAGTTCCTTCAAATCTATTAATCATGTTTATACTAAACATGCATTGCAACTGCTTCATATGGATATTTTTGGACCAACCAGAATACTAAGTTTTGGAGGTAAGAAATACTGGCCTGTTATAGTTGATGATTACTCAAGATTTACATGGGTTTTATTTCTTACGCACAAAAATGATGCCTTCTCATCTTTTTCAAAATTTTCCAAAAAGGTTCAAAATGAGAAAGGCTATGCTATTTCCTACATTAAAATTGATCATGGGAGAGCGTTTGAAAATCAAAGTTTCTCTGATTTTTGTGATGATTTTGGGATTCAGCATAATTTCTCTTCTCCTTACACACCTCAACAAAATGGGGTAGTGGAAAGGAAAAATCGTTCACTACAAGAAAAGTCGAGAACTCTCTTAATCGAAAGTAAAATTGCTTCGCATTTTTGGGCAGAAGCTGTGTCAACAGCTTGTTATATTTTAAACCATGTTTCATTAAGACCGATTCTTGAGAAAACCCCCTATGAGCTCTTTAAGGAAAGAAAACTAGATCTTGCATACTTCCGAGTGTTTGGTTGCAAATGTTTCATTCTGAAGAATGCTAATAATCGAGTTGGTAAGTTTGATGAGAAATCGGATGAAGGGATATTCATGGGGTGCTCAACAAAGAGCAAAGCATATCGAGTTTACAACAAAAACTCTCGAGTTGTTGAAGAATCAATGAATGTTAAGTTTGATGAGAATATTCAGAAACAGAATGGTCAATCTGAACATGCTCAAGTTTTCTCACTACCAGTTGAAGAACCTGAAGAGAATCAGGCTTCTAAAGAAGTTCAAAATCAAGAAATAGGTCAACAAACGACAGTAGAACTAGAGGAGATACAGCATGAATCTAAAGATCCAAATGATGCTCAAGAAGAGAGATTCAACAAGAACTGAACACATAAATCCAGTCATCCCAAGGAACTTATAATTGGAAGCTTCGATGAAGGAATCAAAATCAGATCGAAATTCAAGGAAGTGATGAGTAACATGGCACTTGTTTTTGAAATTGAACCAAAAGGGATTGAAGAAGCTCTTGCTGATGAAAGTTGGATCAATGTAGTGCAAGAAGAACTTCAACAATTCAAGATCAACAATGTCTGGGAGCTTGTGATAAGACCCAAAAATTATCCTGTAATAGGAACAAAATGGGTGTTCAAAAACAAGCTAGATGATAAAGGAAAGGTGATCAGAAACAAAGCAAGATTAGTGGCAAAAGGGTATTCCCAAGAAGAGGGAATAGATTATGATGAAACATACGCACCAGTTGCCAGGTTATGGGCCATAAGACTACTTCTTGCTTATGCTTATTACAATGACTTTAAACTTTTTCAGATGGACGTAAAAAGTGCATTCCTGAATGGGTACATCAAGGAAGAAGTTTATGTCGAACAACCACTTGATTTTGAAGAATCAAGTGTTGAGAAAAACCCCTAATTGATTTTGAAGTTGACAAAATAATCCATGACCTCTTATATCTGAGTTAATGCTATGAAATACTTGATTTGCAGATTATCCAAATGTGTGGGAAACATAGGATTGAATCTGGCAAAATAAGCTCAGACGTTGTTTGAAGAGCTCAGACATTGAGTAGGTAGCTTAGCCGCTGTTTCGAGCTCAGACGTTAGAATGATGCTCAAGCTCTGAGAGAGTATTTCATGCGCACCAATCAGAATATCAAAAGATATAATTGAAGATGATTTAATTGACAGATTACATCATCACAACGGCAAGTAATCGAGCTAGATCATTCTTGAAGATTCTCAATCTTGAAGATCAATCAAGGATGCGGATTAAGGGAGACAAGCGTGACCTTCCTAATGAAGAACTCCATCTATGGAAACCTAAGATCACGATTGTGTGGGCGATTCGATCCAACGAGGAATACTTTCCTTTGTCGACCTCAACAGCTACGAGATCTTTTTGAGATACAGTCTCGTCCAAATGGAAAGTTTGGAGAGTGATCCTCTGGAGGCCTTGCAACGGGTAGTTGGAGGTGGAGGAGTATAAAAGGACATCTCAAGGCCAAAGAGATAAGAGTTGGCGTAAGAGGAAATAGAGTTCAAAATTCCAAGATCGTGAGAGGTTCAATGTTTTATATTCACCCTGATCTATACACTATAATACTTAGAGATGTACATTCGAGTGTTGCGTATTAGGCGGGAAGTCTTTCGACTCAAGAGAGATCACTGAGCTATAACGTCTGAGCTATTATCTAGTGGAATCCAACCGATTAGCTGCCAACGTGAAGAAGTGGACGTAGGCTTGAACAAAGCCGAGCCACTATAAATCCTCTGTGCACATTCTCTTTCTCTTAATCTCTTTGCTTACATATTTGTGAAAGTAGTTGTGTACACGATGCTACATCTGAGAATTTCTTAAATCTTCCTAGTAGCATCGTCTGAACGAAGTTCTGCTTCTGAATGAATCTTAGATCTTACTAGATAATATCATCTGAACGAATTTCTGAGCACATTAGTTATATTCCGCATGAATTTCATAAAATTCCTTAAAATCACCTATTCACCCCCCTCTAGGTGATAACGCTAGCCTCCACAATTGGTATTAGATCCTGGTGCTCATATTTTTATTGAAGTGCTATTACTTCTGAGCTAACGATCTTTATGGCTGGTAATTTTTCTCCCACATGTATTGATGGCAGAAGCAACAACAGACCACCTTACTTCGAAGGGATTGACAGAATAAATTCAAGGCATATCTCAGATGCCAAGATCGGCAGATTTGGGATGTTGTTCAAAGAGGGTTGACCCATCTGCAAGCACTTCAGGCAGATCAAATGCAGGGGACAACACCAACACCACTCACACAGCTGCTCTAACTGCCACTGAATTAGCAAAGAGAGATGCTTTAGATGCTAAGGCTATTTATTCTTTTTATAGTGCATTATCTCCCACTGAATACAAACACATTACAGATTGTTCCTCATCAAAAGCGATTTAGGACAAGCTCTATGTAACCTATGAAGGAACAGACAGAGTCAAGGAGATTAAAGTCAACATACTCCTTGGCCAGTACGAACCTTTCAAGATGAAGCCTAATGAAATGGTAAAAGAGATGTTCGACAGATTCACTAAAATAGTAAATGGTCTCATCTATCATAGGCAACCTGTGTCTAGACCGATGCGAGTAAATAAACTCCTAAGGGCACTCACAAAAGAATGAGACAATATCAAAACTTACATTCGACAGACTTAGAGGATCTCACCTCTGTTCATGGATGAACTCATTAGAACTCTTCAATCCTACGAGGATGGAAGAATCAATGAGGAAACTCAATTGAGAGGTAAGAAATCCATTGCTTTGAAATCTAATGCTGATTTTGATGTCTTAGACTCTGAAGATGAAGACAATGAGGAACTAGCACTCATGGTTAAGAGGTAAAGAAGAATGGCAAAGAAAAGCAGAAATTTTAAAGGCAAAAGAGATTTCAAGCAACATGATCTGAGACGATCATCTTGTGACAAAGACGAAAGCAAAGATGTGATTTGCTATGAATGCAAAAAGAGAGGGCACATCAAACCAAACTGTCCTCTTCTAAAGAAGAAAGGAAAGGATGAAAAATTCAAGAAAGCTCTAAGAACCGAAACTTGGAGCGACATAGAATGTGAAAGTGATGAGGAATTTGCCAATATCTGTTTAATGGCCATCTCAGACTCTGAGGATGAATCTGAGGTAAATTTTACCAACATTTCTTCTGAGGTATCTGAATATATAGATAAATTGTGTTCAGATTATAAAATTGCTCTTAAAAGGCTTTCTGAATTGAAAAAGGAAATTGCTTGTTTAAAGAAAAATGATATTTCTCAAAAAGATAAAGTAAATTTTCTCGAAAGCGAATTTTCTCAAATCAAGAAAAAATCAGATTTGATTTCTAAGAAACATGAAGATTTGCAAATCGAACACGAATCTTTGAAAAAGGAAAACGTTTCTTTGAAAAAGGAAAACGATTGTTTGAAAAAGGAAATTTTAGATATCAATAAAAAGTTTTCCTCTGGTTCAAATATTTTACAACAAATTCTTTCTATACAAGTTCCTTACTACAATAAGTCTGGACTTGGTTTTCAAAACGAAAGTGAATTGAAAAATGATTTTCCAAAGGTAAAAGAAAGACTCAGAAGAAGACCTTCGAAACACGCGTATAGAAATCACTTTCATAAGCAATTTATAAGATCTGAGGGACAGAACATTTCAAAATGCACAAATTGCAGTGATCCAATGCATTTCAGAAGTTGTTGTCCTAAGATCTGGAGACCAATACGAGATATTTTGAGATTTGCAAACTCCACTAACCCAAAAGGACCCAAACAGATTTGGGTACCAAAGAAAACTTGAATTCCTTTGATGTTTGCAGGTACCAATGAAAAGAAGAAACAAATGGTACCTTGATAGTGGGTGTTCTAGACACATGACTGGAGATTCTAAGATATTCATCAATCTTACTAAATTTGATGGAGGAAGTGTCTCCTTTGGCGACAACAACAAAGGAACAATTATTGGCAAAGGAACCATAAAGATTGGCAACCTCTTCATTAATGGCGTCTCATTGGTTAAGGGTTTGAATTTCAATCTTATTAGCATAAGCCAATTGTGTGATATTAGATATAAAATCTCTTTTGTAGAGGATAAATGCTTAGGTGTTAGCCGGGACAACAAGTACTCATTCACCAGGCACAGACATTGTAATATGTATTTTCTGAATACATCATCTGAGGATGTGAAATGTCTAGTATCAGTCAAAGATGACTCAGAACTTTGGCACAAAAAGCTGGGACACATAAGTTTCAAACAAATCTCAAAGCTTTCTTCAAAAAGGCTTGTGAGAGGACTCCCAGATGCTAGATTTGCGCAAGCAAAACTTTGTGACGCTTTCACCCTTGGAAAACAAGTAAGAAATTCTTACAAGTCAATAAATCAAGTTTTCACTAACCGTGCTTTATAGCTTTTACACATGGATGTCTTTGGACCAACAAGAACCCAAAGCGTTGAAGGTAAAAAGTATTGTATGGTAATAGTAGATGACTATACTAGATTTACTTAGGTTTTTTTCCTTGCACATAAGAATGATGCATTTTCATATTTTGAAAGTTTTTCAAAAAAAGTTCAAAACGAAAAAGGTTATTCAATTTCCACATCAAAACTGATTATGGGGGGGGGGGGGAATTTGAAAACTAAATCTTTGTAGACTTTTGTAATCAAAATGGTTTTCAACATAATTTTTCGTCTCCTTATACTCCTCAGCAAAATGGAGTAGTTGAAAGGAAAGATCGATCTTTACAAGAAATGGCTCGAACACTATTGATTAAAAGCAAAGCTCCTTATCATTTTTGGGCAGAAGCTGTTTCTACTGCATGCTATATCATAAATCGAATTTTTCTGAGACCATTGCTTGAGAAAACTCCTTATGAGCTTTACAAAGGCAAGAAACCAAGCATAGCATACTTTCATGTATTTGGTTGTAAATGTTTTATCCTCAAGAATTCGAATGATTGGCCGGGTAAGTTTGATGAAAGATTAGATGAAGGTATATTTCTTGGATATTCTACTTCAAGCAAGGCATACATAGTCTTCAACAAGAGCTCAAGAATAGTTGAAGAATCAATGAACGTGAGGTTTGAAGATGGAAATGACACTTAGAAGATAGGCGCTGAAATCACCACATCATCTAAGAGGAATCCATCATTTGAGCAGGCTTCATCATCTGAGGACAAAACTTCTTCTGAAGCCACTCAAAACACCAATGATACTCAAACTACTACATCATCTGAGAACGAAAACCAAGATCCTTCTCTAGAAGATGAATAATATAGTAGAAACAAAAATTGAAAATACAAATCCAGTCATCCTACATATCTTGTCATCGGAGATATAGAAGATGGAATCAAGACCAGATCCAAATTCAAGAATGCCATAAATGCTTTTGCACTTGTATCTGAAGTAGAACCCAAAGGAATTGAAGAGGTTCTTGCAAACGAAAGCTGGATTGAAGCAATGCAATAAGAGCTACATCAATTCAAATTCAGTGAAGTTTGGGAACTTGTACCCGACCCAAGGATCATCCAATCATTGGAACTAAATGGGTTTTCAGAAATAAGTTGGATGATAATGGCAAAGTTATAAGAAATAAGGCAAGACTCGTAGCCAAGGGATACTCTCAAGAGGAGGGGATTGACTACGATGAAACATATGCTCCCGTAGCAAGACTGGAATCTATTAGATTGCTCCTAGCCTATTCTTGCTACAATGACTTCAAGCTATATCAGATGGATGTCAAGAGTGCATTTTTGAATGGCTACATCAAGGAAGAGATGTACGTGGAACAACCACCAGGGTTTGAAGATCCAAAGAGCTCAGACCATATCAATAAACTCAAGAAAGCTCTTTATGGACTAAAATAAGCACCGCGATAAGGGTTTTGAAAAAGGTAAAGTAGATACAACTCTATTTATCAAAAAGGAAGGTAAAGATATCTTACTGATTCAAATATATGTTGATGATATCATATTTGGTTCTTCTAATGAAAAACTCTACAAAAATTTCTCTCAGATCATGCAGAGTGAGTTTGAAATGAGCATGATGGGAGAACTCATTTTCTTTCTTGGACTTCAAGTGAATCAAACAGGACAAAGAACCTTCATACATCAAGAGAAGTATGCGAAGGAAATTGTGAAGAAGTTTGGTCAAGAAAACTGTAAGAAAACTGAATCACCAATGTCTTATTCATCCAAGCTAGATAAGGATGAACATGGCAAACAGGTTGATCAGAGGCTATATAGAAGTATGATCGGTTCTCTATTATATCTTACTACTTCTAGACCTGACATCATCTTTAGTGTATGTATGTGCATCAGATTTCAATTAGATCCTAAGGACTCTCATTTGTCTACAGTAAAGAGGATCATAAAATATATTGGGACCAATCCTAATCTCGGATTGTGGTATCCAAAGATCTCAAAACTTACTTTACAGGGCTAATTAGATGATGATCTTGCAGGTTGCAAATTAGACAGGAAAAGCACATTAGGAACATGTCAACTTCTGGGATCCATGCTAGTGTCTTGGCATTCAAAGAAACAAAACACTTTGGCACTATCAACCGCTGAAGCTAAATATGTCACCTTGGGGAGTTGCTGTGCTCAGATCTTGTGGATGAAGCAACAACTAAGGGATTTTGGTGTTGAAGCCTCAAATGTGGAAATCAAGTGTGACAACACCAGTGCAATCAACCTCACAAAGAATCCAATTCTGCACTCTCGAGCTAAGCATATTGAAATTAAACATCATTTCATTCGTGATCACGTGCATAATGGCGAATATTCAATTTGTTGATTCGAAGCATCAATTAGCTGACATATTCACAAAGGCCCTCGATATGAATTCTTTTGAATATATTAGACAAGAATTTGGTATTACTATTATGACTGTTTAAGTTGTCTTCAAGATAGGTTAAAATCTGTTTCTAAGCAAAACGCAACATCTGAGGAAATTCAACTTCTGAAGCAAAGCATCAGAATTTGCTCAACATCTGAGGATAACATTCACTTTTAAAACCAAAAACATCATCTGAGGAGATACATATGCTCGAATGGAACCTTTGAACGAATGCATCATCTGAGAAGGTCATCATCTGAACAATACTCACATCAAGTTTAATCGTTCAAACTTTTGGCGCGTAAGTAGTTATTTTTTGCAACAAATAAGGTACTCGCAATCTCAATCTTTTTAAATATTCTATCAAATATTATGATTGAAGTGATTATATTCATTGAATTGATTGAATATTTCGTTTCCAAAAATTAATTTATCAAATCTTTTCAAAATATTTTATTTTTGGGAAACAAATTTCAAATCTCTTAACTGTTAAAGATGATTTCCTATTTTGTTGAAAATGAAAAACTTGCACCAAACCGTCGTCCCTTTTTAAACCTCTCTTACAAAGATTCAATTTTTACTCTCCACTCAAAAACCATCTCTCAAAAAACTTTTCTCTTGAAATCCTCTCTGCGATTTCATTCCTGAACTCTCAAATCCTTCAACTTAACTCCGAGAATCCTTCAATGGAACCCAAGAATCCTTCAACCGTGAAGAAATCTGCCACTGGTACTCGTCGATCCGACATATTGGAGATGCAAGGACCTAGGGTTCCAATAGGCTCTCCAACCCAGTACGATCTCTCCAGTTCCTCAGAAGATGGAGGAGATGAACAAAGGGCAGAAGAAACTAGTGCTGCTCCCCAATCAGAACTTGTCGCTGCAACCCCAATTGCCGTGGCCCTAGAAGTTACAGCAAGAAGGAAGAAGAAGATTCAGGATAGCATCGCGAACATTATAGTAAGAACTCTTGAACAAATTGCTAATCTTCCTATTGATAAGAGAATAAAGTTAGCAAGAGGATTAACGAATGTGATTTGGGGGATGAGAATGTATGGAAGGGCTGATCATGACATTCAAGAGTTTCTACGTGACAATGGATTTTTTTTATGAAGGACAATTACAAAAGTTTAGTGAGATATTAACTCAGGATGAGATTAGGCAAGCTACGAAGGTAGGAGCATAATTTCAAACGAAAGATAGGCATAAATCATCTAAGACCTCTAGGAAGGGAAAAGAGAAAGTTGGTGAACCTTCAAGAGTAGAGGAAGAACAAATTGCTTTGGCTGAAGCAAGATCTGAAGGTGTAAGACTTGAGAGTGAAGTAAGACCCGAAATTGTGCTGGTCAGTGATCATATGAGGGAGGATGATGATGAGATGATCTATTCTCACTTTAAGAGAATGGTAATGAAGTTCTTAGCCAAGGAAGGAAAGGCAAACATGATGTTCAGATCAACAGAACATCGTGCATACTATAATTCTTTAATCGCCAAAACCTCCATGGCAAATAGGCCTGTTGACTTTGAGTACTTTGAGAAAAATAATTTGTAGATCCTTTCTTTGCTTACCAATCTGCGTCTGCAAACTCTTTGTTCTCTAAATACTCCATGTTATCCTGAGTTGACTGCCTATTTTTATTCAAACTTCTCTATGATCTCTCGAGATGCAATTCAGTTCTCTTTCTTTGAACAGAACATTATTCTGAGTGCTGCAGAACTTGCAGAGATTCTCAATTCTGAGCTGTCCACTTTCACTCTCATTCCTATTCAGAAGATACTATCTACAAAGAACTTTCTAGCAATCCAAATCTCTCCAGAGCAAACAAAGCTCATGCTGAGCATCATCACTTTCCTCTGAGAACCATCATTCTACATAAGGTAGTTATCAACTGCCTTAGACCCAAAGGATCCTCCAAAATTGATGTTTCTCTCTTTGAAGCCAAAATCATCTAGGCTATCCTAAATGGAAAGCCTTTCTCTCTTCCACATCTTATCTTTCTACGTTTGCTTAGAACTGTAAGAAAGAATAAGGGATAGCTACCATATGGTTCATTGATCACTAGGATCTTTGAATATCTAAAAATAGACATACCCGAGAGACTCAGCTCCTTGCAACTTCCTAATGGTAAAGCTATGATGGTCAAAATGGGATATAAATTTACAGATGGGCAGTGGAAAGATAGGAAGAAGAATGTGGCGCTAGTAGATCTTCCTTTAGCAGCAACTGAAACAGCAGAGGCTATCGAGATTGAACCTTCTAGAGTAGAGCCATCAGCAACAGAATCTTTTCCTACGGAACAGGCTGCAAATTCTTCATTTGCTGGACCATCCTCTAAGTCCACTCGAAAGAAGAGGATGAAGTTGTTGGCTCACAAGTCCACCAAGCTTAGACAGAAAAGAAGGAAACTTGCTCATAAGTTACTTGAGAGAATCAAAAGAAAGTCAGATCAGCAAGCATCTGAAGATTCCATGGCAAGTGAAAATGAGATTGACGAAATTATTCAGATAATTGTGAGGTCAACAGTTGAGGATGAGATTGCAACTCAGATTGAGCAGCAAGAGAAAGAGAAGAAAGACAAGGAAGAGGAGGAGAAAGAAGAAATAGAGGAGGAAGAAACTAAGAAGACTGAAATTGTCCTGGGAAAAGACAAAGAAGCTAGTAGACCATTTGAAGTAAATAAGCTTGTGCAACAGATCAGATGGAAACTCAGATGGAATTTGAGAAGGAAACTCAAACTGATGCTGCAATAGAAGTACAGTTTGAAAGAGAGGAAATTGAGCAAGTAAATATTTCCGAGTTTATTCTGCAGAATATAGCTGGAGAAGCTCAAAAGGAAGCTATATCTGAGGGGGAGGAATCTGAAAATGGAAGTCCACTGAAAATGGACATCAATGCTACTAGAACAACAGATTCTCCAAGCAAGACTACCTCAGATCTTTCACTGCAGGACACTCCAATTTCTTCATTTGGGAGACAAGCTAGAACTCAAGGGGAGTCTTTCAATGCTAGCATTCAAACAAAGGAAGAAATGGGTGAAGCCACAAACTCAGAGTTGCTTATAGAAATCCTACACAAACAGAAAGGAATTGAATAGTTAATTAAGGATATGTGCGCATCTCTTCATGTGGAAGTTGATGAAGTGAAAGATAAAATGGATTTTGAACTTTAGAAGCTGAGGAGAGACAGGACCTCAGATGCAAGCTTTGCTGGTCTACAAATGGAGCACATGGATAGAAAACTATACAACCTCAAAACTACATTTGATCTAAAGATGGAACAGCTATCGAAATTTGCCTTAGTCTAACTCCCTTTAAAATTTGTTCCGCCGTCCACTCAAGCCCCTTCAAGCTCTACTCCAGCCCCGAACTCTCCAAAATAGACTCATTTTTCACTCCCTTATTTCGACAATTTTGGTTCTGTTTTTAAGACTTGAAGTGTTTGAGTTTTGTTTTGATTGAATGTTTGAATATTTTGGCCTTGCACAAAATTTTATATTCTAGATATTTGGCCTGCATAGTTTGTTGATTGAATCTAATTGAACCTTCTTTATGCTCTGATTGAATATACACTTGCTGGTTTGATCATTATGCTTTTGTACTGATGACAAAAAGGGGGAGAGATATAAATATCCCTGATTATTTACTGCATAAGGAGAACAGGATGAGAACATAGTGATTTGCAGGAACAGGTTCTGTATGAGTATCAGAGTTATAATCTAAGGAGAACAGGTTCTGAGAATGACATAAGTCGTTCTATGCATACAAGTTCTGAAAATGATACAAGTTCTCACAGGTTCTGAGAATATCACAGGAACAGATTCTGAGAATGACTCACGTCATTCTGCATACAAGTTCTGAGTAACGACATACTTATATGAATTCGCTTTGAACCCATGCTCTAAATCTATATCTACGGTCTGAATCTATTTTTCATAATGCTCTGATATAGGCTATTAAGTTTCTCAAATCGAAATTAAATGACTTGAAAATCTGAGAAATGGATTAGACCTTATAACCTCTGATACTGGATATGAGATTTCAAGTATTAAGCCTTCAAGTGAAATCTATATCTTTTTCATGCTTTGATACAGTCTCTTAACTCTTAAAATTCTCAGATCGAAAATGAATTGAAACCTATAACTCTGAGAAATGAGCTAGATTTCATAAGCTCCGAGACAGGCTCAGAAGTTCTGAAGACAAAATAGAATCTTACTCTGAATTATTTTTATCCCAGAACTTATCTTTTTGCTAATGCACTATATGATATATCATTGTCTAGAAAAAATTTCTTTGAGTGACAGAGCATTATGTTGCTCACCTTCTTATACAATATTTGATATATTTATAAAGGATAGTTTTATCATCATAAAAAAGGGGGATATTGTTGAGAAAAATCCCTAATTGATTTTGAAGTTGACAAAAAAATCCATGACCTCTTATATCTGAGTTAATGCGATGAAATACTTGATTTGCAGATTATCCGAAGGTGTGGGAAACACAGGATTGAATCTGGTAGAATAAGCTCAGACGTTGTTTGAAGAGCTCAGACGTTGAGCGGGGAGCTTAGACGTTGGAATGATGCTCAAGCTCTGAGAGAGTATTTCATGCGCAACGATCAGAATATCAAGAGCTATAATTGAAGATGATTTAATTGATAGATTACATCATCACAACTGCTAGTAATTGAGCTGGATCATTCTTGAAGATTCTCAATCTTGAAGATCAATCAAGGATGCGGATTAAGGGAGACGAGTGTGACCTTCGTAATGAAGAACTCCATCTATGGAAACCCAGGATCACGATTATATGGGCGATTTGATCCAACGAGGAACACTTTCCTTTGTCGACCTCAACGGCTACGAGATCTTCTTAAGATATAGTCTCGTCTAAACGAGAAGTTTGGAGAGCGATCCTCTGGAGGCCTTGCAATGGGTAGTTGGAGGTGAAGGAGTTTAAAAGGACATCTCAAGGCCGAAGAGATAAGAGTTGGCGTAAGAGGGAATAGAGTTCAAAATTTCAAGATCGTGAGAGCTTCAACGTTTTATATTCACCCTAATCTATACACTGTAATACTTAGAGGTGTACATTCGAGTGTTGAGTGTTAGGCGGGAAGTCTTTCGACTCAAGAGAGATCACTGAGTTGTAACCTCTAAGCTATTATCTAGTGGAATCCAGCCAATTGGCTGCCAGGGTGAAGAAGTTGACATAGGCTTGAACAAAGCTGAACCACTATAAATCCTCTGTGCACGTTCTCTTTCCCTTAATCTCTTTGCTTACATATTTGTGAAAGTAGTTATGTACACGGCGCTGCATCTGAGAATTTCTTAAATCTTCTTAGTAGCATCGTCTGAATGAAGTTCTGCTTCTAAAGGAATCTCAAATCTTACGAGATAATATCATTTGAACGAAGTTCTGAGCAGATTAGTTATATTTCGCATTAATTTCATAAAATTCCTTAAAATCACCTATTTACCCCCCTCTAGGTGATAACGCTAGCCTCCTCACCAAGAGGAAAGGATCTCCTTTATATCCTGAAGAAAGCTTTATATGGCTTAAAGCAAGCACCTCGTGCTTGGAATGAAAGGTTAAGTAGTTTTCTGTTTGAAAATAAGTTTGTAAAAGGTAATGTTGATACTACTCTTTTTATTCAAAAGCAGGGTAAGGATATTCTTTTTGTTCAAATTTATGTTGATGACATTATTTTTGGCTCTTCTAATGAACATCTGTACAAGAATTTTTCTAAGGTAATGCAGGATGAGTTCGAGGTGAGCATGGTGGGAGAATTAAGACTCTTTCTTGGACTTCAAATTCAACAAACTAAAAAGGAAATTTTTATTCATTAGGAGAAATATGCTCTCGAGATTGTCAAGAAATTTGGTTTGGAGAATTGCAAGAAGACAGGAACTCCAATGTCGCATTCATTAAAACTTGATAAAGATGAACAAGGAAAAGAAGTTGATCAGAAGCTATATTGCAGTATGATTGGTTCGCTTCTGTATCTCACAGCATTAAGACCATATATTCTTTATAGTTTTTGCTTATGTGCGAGATTTCAAACAAACCCAAGAGAATCACATCTCTCTACTATAAAAAGAATCATTAAATATATCGAAACATATCCAGCTTATGGACTCCGGTATTCAAAAGATTCTGATTTCGTTCTGAAGGGATATTCAGATGCAGATCTCGCTGGATGCAAGATCGACAGAAAGAGCACTTCTGGAACTTGTCAACTTATGAGAAATATGTTGATCTCATGGTATTCCAAGAAGCAAAATACAGTTGCACTTTCCACAGCATAAGTAGAATATGTATCTCTTGGAAGTTGTGCTCAGATTCTTTGGCTAAAACAACAGCTGAGAGACTATATAGTTGAGGATTAGAATGTGGAAATCATGTGTGATAACACAAGTGCCATAAACTTGGCCAAGAATCCAATTCTACATTCAAGGGCGAAATACATCGAGATTAAACATCACTTCATACGTGATCATATTCAGAATGGAAATATCCACATTTAGTATGTTGACACAAAGAATCAACTCGCAGATATATTCACTAAACCTCTTGATAAGGAGACCTTTAATTATATTCGCTATAAATTGGCTATTATTAATCCTTTATCTTGAGTTTTGTTAGAAACATGCTCTCTAGTACTTTCAGAAGCACAATTGCAGAACACTCATTCAGAAGCAAAGGCCAGTTATTCATACTCTGCTTAAATTTCAAAATTCATGGAAATGCAAGGATTTAAGGTATGTTTTCTAACTTCTAAATATATGTTTTGTTGATTGATTGATATAAAATATTATCTTTGGATTGCTTTCTTCCGATTTTATTCTAAATTGATTTTATTTTCAAAGATAACCATTTTACAGTTTTCTTTTCTTTTTCAAATTTTTTTGAAAGGACACGAACCGTCACCTTTCTCTGAGAAAAACCCCTATTCATGTCAGTTTTCACTATCTCTCAATCGAAATCTCAGACTCTCTTCACTCTCTGAAAACCCTTACTCTCTCTTTTTATTCAAAATCGCGCTAACATTCCTTCATAAAAATCCAAACTTTTTCTTCAAATGGCTTCGAAATCATCCTCCTCAACAAGGAAAAATGTCGGGGAAAGCGAAAACAACAAAGAAAGTTGTCTCGGTTGACAAAGGGTATGAAATCTAGGGATTCAACTCCGATGAAGAACACAGCAACCTAAGAAAGAAGCAACGATCGTGTGGATACATGGGTCTGGAGACGACATGATTTGCCAAACTCCTTACTATTCACAAGTTTGCTAGTGAGGACTATTTTCTGAAGCTGTTGAATATGCCTCTTCGTACTGTAACTCCTATTGCTGTTAATCCTGAAAAAGTTTCGAAGAAAGGAAAGGAAAAGGTTATGGTACCCGATGTACCTAAACCTAAAAGGACCCTATCCAAAGGGGTTGTTATTCAAGAATCTGTTGAGGAAGAAAGTGATGTGGAGACAAAAGGGAGATTTGATGACGACGATGATGTCGTTTTCAAGAATTTTAAAAGGAGACTGTCTCACTGTGCTAGAGACAAAAGCTTCAAAAGCGGTCTCTTTTTGTCACAGAAGCATGCTGACAGGTACGAGGCTCTAAAGGAGAGAGGTGTAATGCCGTACAGGGTTTTTGATGTGAAATACTTCGACAAGGTTAGTGTCCTTGTAAGGAAACATCTGGAGGAGATTAAGGGACTTTGTAACTGTTACAAAACATATTTTTCCTGACTTGGTGGCTTACTTCTATTCTACTCTATCCTTTACTGAACCTGAGTCTCTCTCATACAATATTGGAGATAATCAGTACATCTTGCATGTAAATGAGTTGGAAAAGCTCATGGAAGTAAGACAGAGTGTCTTTAAGCCCATCAACATTCAGCCTCAGGCCACATATAGTTACCTGACTGGGAAGGAGAATTACAGTCAAGACTCAAAGGCTCATGTTGCCTACAATGACTTCCCTCTGAAGCATGTGATCATGCACAAGGTGGTGATAGAATGCCTGCGTCCAAAGGCCTCCTCGAAGACAGATATCTCCAAGTTTGAAGCTAAACTCATGTGGGCTTTACTTACAGGCTATGATTTTTCGCTTGCACATACTGTACTCCTACATATGTACAGGACTGTACATAAATTAAAGGTCAATTGCCTTATGCAGGGCTAATTTCTTTAATTCTGAAGTATCACAAGGTAAAGCTTCCTAAAGAGCTAACTCAGAAGCAAGTCACATTCATGGTGGCTGGAGAGAATATGATTCAGAAAATGGGCTTCAGATTGACTGATGGAAGTTGGTTTAACAAGAACAAGGAATTGATTTTGGTGGAACTGGAAACAGAGCAGATAGAAAGATCTGCAAAAAAGAAGAAAAATCGTGGCTAGAAAAGGAAAAGATATGAGTGTTCAAAGTGCATCCTTTTAGGAAGAAGAAACAGAGGAAGAAGAAGATGCATCATCGGGAGAAGATGAGGAAAGAACTCCCACTACTTTAGATGAGGACACTTTGAGTGTCAAGTCAGATGAGGATGACCATGATGATGGTCAAACAGAAGAATGTGAGGATGCTGGAAAGATACATGAGCAGAAGGATCTTAAGGACAAAGAAGAAGACTTCCCGAAGACTCATGTGAATGGAGAGGAAGCAGAAGAAACATCTGCCGGGAGGGCAGAGAGAGAAGAAAAATTGGCTCGTGATCAGTACGTTGAAGTATGGGAAGAGCAGTTGGAGGACAGAGCAACAATTGATGTACTTGTTGCTCGTGAGAAGAAGAGATCATCCTCCAAATCTAAGGATATGGATGTTG
This sequence comes from Lenwebbia sp. NSW1173648, assembly GCA_029784005.1. Classification (NCBI taxonomy): domain Eukaryota; kingdom Viridiplantae; phylum Streptophyta; class Magnoliopsida; order Myrtales; family Myrtaceae; genus Lenwebbia; species Lenwebbia sp. NSW1173648. Next base: position 19,945,136 of record JARCGZ010000010.1, on the reverse strand, counting down.
ACAAGGTTGATGAATCTACCACAGATACTCTTGTTAAGCCAGCACCGATTCAGGGGGAGCCACCACTGAATTATAATGCCTGTACTCTGGTACAGAAACAAAATGAATCTGCTGCTACGCAAGAACAACCTGAGGAAAGAATGACATATGCTGTTCAGCCTGATAACACTCAGACTAAAGTTATTCTGAAGGAGCAGGCTGCTGGTCCAAGGGAAGAACACACAAGATAAATCTGATGCTCAAGGGGAGCAAATTGTAGAGAATGAATCTACTATGGCTGTTGGTGTACATATTCCAGAAGAGCTACCCACTGAGATCGAATCTAAGGCTGCTGATATTGCCAAAAGATTTTAGATGCCACTCCTACTCAAACTCAATGGGAGATTAATCTGCAGCGCATCTTGGATTCGACATCAAAGGGAAAGGCTCAGATGGTGGAAGAAGAGAGACCAAAGACTCCTGCCAGGAAACTGACTTTAGAAGAAACTTTGAATGCTTTTATCAGAGAGTTACTAGATACGAAGTCTTCGCAGAGTCTGGTGCAGAAAGATATGGAAAAACTTCAGGGTGAAGTTATGTAAAGACTGGATGGGATGGAAAAGCTGATTGAGAGGAAGATGAGCACATTCCAGCAAATGCTTGATAAGTACTGTCGCCTTTTCTATGCTGAGATGGCAAGTCTGGGCACCTACACACTGATTAGAGATAAGAGAATCTCTAAAGAGTTCCTAGAGATGGAAGCCCTTGAAGACTTCTCTACTCTTATTGCTGGATCGAGCAGAGCAAATCAAAGCAGGCAAGAAGGAGATGCTCAGGAGGGCGACAAAGAGCCAGTTGATGTTCCCTCCTCCTTAACAAAACAAACTCCACCACCGTCTTTTTGAAACTGTTTTTCAATTAGCATGTGTTTGACTTACTTTTATCTATGTCGGATATTTTTGTGGACCTATTCTGTTACGGCTGTATTATGGCCTAACAGCATTGCTGATTAAATAATTTTTTGTTTGGTTTGTTACCACTTTATTCTCGTTGATGATGACAAAAAGGGGGAGAAGCGACCTCATTTTAATTGCAGGATTACAGATATCACATGTGAATGCACAATGCAAGTTATCTCGTGGGAGAAACTCATCTTTATCTTGGAAGAAAATATTTATGCCAAAATGACGTATCACGCTATTAACGACATACAGTGATATTCTTCCACTCTTTAAATGCATATATTTCACTGACATACTTTTTAGATGCACATATTTTTGAAAAGATTCACGTAGTATATAAGTTTATATTTTTGTGAAATCTTTTCTAAGCTTAACACCTATACAAATATCTTTTGATAATCGACTTTTATTGAGGAAGTTTTGTCATCATCAAAAAGGGGGAGATTGTTGAGAAAACCTTCCTTCTGAATATTTTGATTCTGACAAAACTATCCTTTTTTAGAAAGAATCTGGTTAATGCCAATAAACTTTTATTGCAGGAATGAACACATGAACAAAAGCTTATATTGTTCCAAATCTGGCATTTAGACTCAAGGGTAGTTATCGCGTATTTACTTTTGAGACTGTCAAAGTCTTTTGTTCTTCAAATGGAGGAAGATATTGCATCTGAAGACTAAATCTCGAGAAGACTTATGTGATACGTCAGTAGTATCTTTTGGATGGATGGATTCTGAAGACCCACATTTGGCAGGTTTCCGGTTTGGCTGCGTTATTTATGGAAGTCTGTAAGATTTGATTGACATGATTATTTTCCAATAAAATCAGGAGAATATCTTCTGATTGGATATTACCTTCCATGAACAAGATATCTTGGAGATTTGGATAAACTCTACTTATGAAAACTAAGGATTTGGTTGTATGGGCAACTAAATTTGAAGGGTTCAGACTCTACTCCAATGGCTACTACATCTTCCCAAATACAGTCTCATTCAATCAGGATTGATGGTGTCCAATCAACGATTGAGGAGCGATCCTTTAAAAGACCTTGAAAACGGCTAGTTCAAGGTCAAAGAAGTATAAAAGGAGATCAATAGTGACTGTTGCTAAGATAGATCAGAATTTATAATTCCAAAGTGCTGAGTTGTTCAGATTCACATTCTCTTGTTCTCGAGTGCTCAAAATGTTATCTTTGAGAGGTTTTGTAAGAGTGATAAAGTGTGACATCTCTTGTAAATTTTCAACGATTCATATAGTGGAGTCCAACCAATTGGCTGTTATCGTGGGAGAATGGACGTAGGCTTGCTAAAACCGAACCACTATAAACTTGGTGTGCAATTTTCTCTCTTACTCTGTACTATCTTTATAGTGTTCTGCACGTCTTTCCTTCGAACTTATTGTGCGTGTGTTTCAAATCTGTTCTAATTCCACATTAAGTTTTCAATTGTTTAGAATCACCTATCCACCCCCCCTTTAGGTGATATTGCTAGAGACAACAGAATGAAGGAGTTTCTGCAGATTGTATTGAGTTGATTCACTTTTCAGATTTACTTGTTTTGTGTGATTTGCATCTCTATGTTCAAGTTATGTACTTCTCTTCCATATGAAATGAAAAGTTTCTTTTCGACCAAAAAAAAATATATTCGATACTACTTCCGACCTAAAAAAAAATCGATACTTGAAGTTTTAATATATATCTTTTATCTTATGGGACAAGCCACACGAGGTAGATCTTGTCTTAGGATTACGATTCCAACTATCCATTTACTCATAAAATATGCTTAATTATGCCAGTCATATTATATTAAGGCTGATAAACATATATAAGATATTAGGCTCCATTTATTTCGCAAAAAATAAATAATTTAAAAATATTTAAAATTAAGTACTCGTATCACTTGAAATAATCAATTACGACAACAACTTATGTCTAAACATTTTCGTATGCAATGAATATATTTTCCGTTCGAGAATATCGAATTAGTTACACTAGATTTCTCTCACTAAGTAGATGGATATGGTCTGATACGGTACAGTACAATACAAGACGATGGGATGCAATGGGATGGATGGTAGAGGGCTGCCTGTGCCCAAAAGCTATGATTCACTTGTCCCCTTGTCCATAGGTACCTCGTGGCATACAACCAAAATGACTCACGCTAGATAGCCGCCCCTTTCTCTCTTTTACAGCCTCATGGACGGATGAAAGAAGGGAAGTTACAGAAGGGGGCAGTGAAGGCTCGCGAAGTAGACAGCAAGCAACAGCTTCTCAGCTCCCTAACCTTTTAAACTATTATAGAGTGCTAACGCCCCCCCTTTCTCTAATCTAATGATAAGGTATTGATATGAGTGATGCAAGCAATCAGTTTTAAAAAAATATTTTCCAAATCAATCATTTTTTGCTGAACAAATAGATCATTAAGCTCTCTCTCTTTTTTTCCCTAATTATTTACTATCACATTCGGGAAAATGTTCCAAACCTCATTGTACACATGCATATATTGCCTGGCAACTTAAATTAAAATTACTATAACTGACTGCATAATGTTCCTCTTTTGTTTTTAACCAAATCATCCTATTACAAGTGTTTTTCTTGTCAAGCGTTTGGTAATCTAGTTTTGAAAGGGGAGGTTTAAATTGTCTCAGGAAAATTACTCAATCAATCATAAACGTATTGCACAAGTACCAATTCGATTATAAATTTCCAATTCTGCCAATTTATGCGCCAAATTACAATATAGTCCGTCTTATCAATTTTTGCTGGATATCTCTGACGCAGTGATCCAGTCATCACCGACCGTCCTACGCAACACACAGCGTAAGATATTTTTGGAAAAATTGGTCAAAAGGATTACATTTGAATTTTGTGCAAGGGCTTATCACTTAATTGATAAAATTAAAAAGTTTAAAATTGAATGGGCATCCATGCAGTAGGTTATTCAGTTTAGGACTGATTGTGCAATTTCCCCAAATTATTTCGCTTACATGGAACTAGGCGTATATGCGCGCCGTCACTTGTGTACACCCAAGCAATATGAACCTATGTTCCTACCAAAAGACCTTGTTTATTAGCGCGTGAGTTATATTTTCCGGCTTAATTACTTTTTGTAAGTTCTGCAAAAACACTTACAATAACATATATTAACATTGACATGTAAACCATATACGATTCTGGTAATTTTATCGAAATTCAAGATAATTATTTTGTCATTTTTCAGTTTTCAAAAGCAAACTCATGACCAGCAAGATCGGGCGAATTCTGCTTGCTTTCCAACTTGCAGAGCAATCAATATCTCCCCCTTCATTGATTCGTTTGTTGACGCCAAATGAACATGCGACTCGGAGAAAATGACCATTTTGTCCTCGGGCCACCTATTCTTATATACGTAACAATTGTGTGGGCACTTCTTTGCCGTTGAAGTGTTGAGTATAGGGAGATCAGTTCCCGATTTGGTCCGATTCCACCCAAAACCGGACCGGCCGGGATCCAATCTAGTTCTCGAGTTGGATCGGTCTAGTTTAGGATTTTGACAATTCCTTTTCTTTTAAAATCTTTAAAAGAAAAGGAAACAAAAAAGACATCGGTTCGGTTCAGTCTCGAACCGGGAACCATACCGACTATTTTCAGTTCAAAAAATATGGAACCGGAAAACGGAACCAATCCCGTGCACACTCCTAGTTGAGTATGTGGTTAATTTTCTTTTGGCAAAAAGTGGTGATTGAAATATTTTGGGCTAGACCGGCCCATTAGTCAGAGCCCCTTGATATCTTGAACTTCTTGCTCTTTCTTCTCCACTACCTATTCGCGGTCTCATCTAGTCCACGACCCATATTATAATCATATTAGCATTCAAAGTTTCTTTAATACCTACGAGTGTCAAGAGACGGGTTTTATTAAATTTGAGAGAATCGAAAGAAACCCGAAAAATATGGTTCAGATGGACTTGATCTAAAGATTTATGAGAGGATGACGATGAATGAAGTGAGTACAAACCCTACATAACTTCCAACTAAGTGACTCAAACGAAAGCAATAAAAACATCTCATACAAATCTCCGGTGAATATAGGCGTGATTGGCCGAGCGACGTAACCTGAATGTTCATATTCGTTTCTCCACTAATGAAAGCAGAAAACAGAACGACTCTATTGGTTTTATCTTGAGGGTATAGAACCTTTACCTGTCGTCGTTTGAGTTTTCTTCAATCCATATCTTTCTAGGATCGCCGAAATCCTCAAGGTTGAACCTCACAAGAGTTCCCTTACTAAATAAAGTTAAGATGATTAACAGTAATTGAAAGAGAGTTTTGGAATGAGTTACATTTGGTGAGATGAGCAAATGAAGAACCTATTTATAGTGACATTGTGGAAACAAAGGGGTACAATGCATCTCATTAGGGGAATGATGTTAGTACAATGGAGGGAAAGAGAAACGATTATGTGATCGTCCATAATTTACTGTGAGATCAACAGCCTGTTTTGGGCAAACAAACAAAAATAACAAATAATTAGAAATTGTTGTAGGGTCAACTCCTTCAAAAATTTGTGGCCCACAACATGATGTTACTCTCACAGTCACTTAAATATTGTTATGTTAGTAAAATCATAAGGGAAACATTGCGAAGGGCTCAGAAATACCGGACAAGGCTTGATGCGTGCCAAAAGAGGGCTTTCACACGTGAGACGAGGCTGGGGATGGCCCAGATCTGCACGGCCACATGCAAAGATTACGTATGGGCCTACGTGGCTGTAGCGCCCCAGTCATGCTACCTCAAGGCTTACTCAAAACTCGCTCTTTTCTTATTCAATCTTTCAGAGTTATCATGGTGCATGCGGAAGCTTAACTAGAAAATCATTCAAGGGTGACCATACGGGCACAAGTGCATGTCAAATATCAAACAACTAACGGCAGGCATGCCTATCCAGGGGCTTGACCTTTCGTGGTTTCACTAACTTGATAACATGCATCACAAGCAGTACAATCAACCATTTCAAGTTCATATCTTTATAGCCAGTTCTTTACAAAAGTTCAAAGACTACATTCTGGGAGAATTTACAAGGTACGATAACTACTTCGATTACTAGTATCTTCATCCACAGCCTCCATCAATAGCTAGATCTCTCGAACTCCTTAACCAAAGTATGATACTGCCGAATGACTAAACCAGCTATAGAATCACAAGATTGTAAATAGAGTCACCAAGACAGAATCCAACATATACAAGGATAGAATCTCATCAAAATCCAATAAAGGATAGAATTCAATCAAAATCCAACGAAGGGTAGGATCTTAGAATCCAACCAGAATTCAAGGTATACGAAGGATAGAATCTTAGAACCTCAAAATCATCCAATTCTAAATCATTATAGCCAAAACAGAACGGCTAACAATGCTCACAATAGCAAAACCATAGATAATCTAGTAATCAGGACTAGAAATCCACTTGCCTTAGTTCCGAATTCAAAGAAACGAAAGTAGAAACGACGAATGACTTGAGACATCCCCAAGGCGGCGCGAGGCACGGCCAGAGGCGGCGCGGTGTGGCGTAAGGCCCGAACGGCGCATGGGTGGCGCGAACAAGGTGGAATGGCGGCACACGGCTTCGGTGGTGCACGGCCAAGACACGGCGAACGTTAGCGGTAGCAGCGCAGCCCGGTTTGGGCGAGCAAGGCTGGCCGAATCAGAGAGAAAATAGAGTAGAAAGCTTTGTTCTAACGATCGAATGACGAACAAGCTGACGTCAAGTTCTATTTATAGGGGAAGGTAAGCTGACTACCAGTCAGCTTGGCGAGTCAGCAGCTTAGGACCAGTCAGCTCAAGCTCAGTGGTGGCTTTACCACGGCGAGACACTTGTCACGTGCTTGTGACGTGTCGTGCTTAATTAGCTGCTTGCAGTAGAGCAGCTTACGAGGTGTCGTGCTTAACAGTTAGCAGCTTATCAGCTGCTTCTGATTTTTCGTGCTTACGACACGTCAGCAAGTTGACCTGCTTGCAGACTTCACCGGACGGTGACACGTGTCAAGCTCCTGGACACGTGTCACACATGCACGGTTCTACTGCCACGTGGTAAACCGCCTTGCCACGTGTTGACACGTGGCCCCGCATGTGTCCTCGTGCGGCCACATGTCCTATCTTGTCCCCAGTTGTCTTGATTTCGCACATATTTGATCCGATTGGACCTAAATCTAACATATCGTGTACCTAAAATAATACCGGTTCCAATACAAATTCTCAAAAATACTCTTGAGCCCGGATAAAAATCTCTCATTACTTATCCATTAATCCGAACTCATTAATTGCTAATTCACCACTTAAGTAGGTGAAGGTTTTCGGGGTGCCACAATCCTCCCCACCTCAGGAAATTTCGTCCTCGAAATTTTGGGATTCGTACAGAGATCGTTGCACGGAATCACATGGAGACCGTCCTCATGGCACAATGGAATCACACAGAGACCATTGCATGGAATCACATAGAGACCGTCCTCGTGGCACAATGGAATCACATAGAGACCGTTGCACGGATTCGTACAAAGACCGTCCTCGTGGTACAACAGAATCACACAGAGACTGTTGCACGGATTCGTACAGAGACCGTCACACGGAATCACACAGAGACCGTCACATGGAATCACCAGAATCCGCCACACGAAATCACCAGAATCCATCCTCGTGGGTCACACAGAGCCACGGCATCTCTTCGCCAAGAGGCATTCCAGTTAGCACGAAGCGCAGGAGCATTCCCCGACATCAACACCTCTGAATTTTGCTCCCTCCTCATCACAAGGGAAGACTCCTAAGGTCAATACTAACCATGTGGCCTACTACGCTTTCACTGCGTACTCTAATCTCAATTGCCCCATTTCACAATTGTAACCTATGTACAGGTAATCATCGACCTCATTGGTCTCTCATTTACTTGGCAGCATCATCGTGCTATAATCGACATATATTCTCAAATTCATATCTCAAAGTCATTCTCATAATCACCAAATCAAATGGCGTAAAAGATGGACTTATCAATGTCCAACATTTCAAACTTTCCCACAAATTGTCTATCATCATTCAGGACATAACACATACTTTTGCCAATCATGATGCCGGTTCCATATGCCAAGCTTGTGGTCCTATTGGTTCAATCAAAAATATTTCACAACCATTTCACAAAACCAAGTTTGACGCAATCCTTGGATCTCTGGGAATCAACGTCCAGGCATTCCAGGACGCAATCTAGACCTCTACAGGATGCATCTCTGCAGGCAAATATAAACAACACATCCCTCATATAAACGGGATCGTCCCTGGCAACATCCTCGGGGGTATCACAACAGACTTTCACCAATCACCACCAGGCATTTCAGGCATTTCTTGCCAATGGCATCTCAACTTCATTTACCATGTTTTATTCCAAGTTACAATGCCATGTTTACAGTTTCCAGTTCATTTGAGTTTAAAACTGAGGAAACTCATTTCAAACATTGAAACCAGTGCGACTTTTGCTTTTGGAAACTGTTTTATTTCAAAAACACAATGCAAGTCAAACTCGAAATCGTTTCGATTCAAAATCAAGAACGTTTTGAAATTTGAAAACACTTTGGATTTCAAAAGCTTAAAATCAACTCAAATTTTCGAAATCGTTTCGATACATAATCGAGAACGACATCAGACCTAGCACAATACTTAAACCCACTCTTTCAATGCATAACTCAGCTCATTCCTGCCCATCCCCCCCCCCCTCCCCGGCGCCACTCTGTTCCGAGATGACAGCCAGGAGCCACCCTTTACATAGGTCTTATCTTTGCCTCGACGTTCACTCCCCGAGTCGGCCAACAGGTCGGGTTGCTATAGTTCATCCCTAAATCATATACTTACAAAGAGAGTCCCGTTTCAACACGTCCCATACCATGTTTCCGTGGTTTTTAAGTATCCCGCGCAGCTCGTCCCATACCAAGCTGACAGTTATTAAAGTCCAATATAAAACAATGATATGCTCATGCATGCACTTTTTCAAAACTCAATAGTTTTGATGCAATTAAATCCGTGCAATGCATGTTATTCAATTTTAGACCAGATATCTCATGAATCCATAACTTAAATCTAACTATAACCATCGAGTGATCACCTCATATCAAAGATCAACAGCTTAGATTCATCTGTATCACTTGATCACTTTCATATCGGCCATATTCCACACTACTCAAGATCAGTTTCTAAATTCCATTCACAACTCCACAATCCAATCCTGTCATTCGTCTTGTCACAATTTCATATTCACAATCTATTAAACAAGGCTAATCATCAACTTCAACGATTCAAGCTTAAGGTAACTATTGCCATCAGAACTTACCGTCCAATTCTTAAGTTGATCACCAAGATAAATCCACATATAGTCATATTAATCATCAAACTTAAGCAGCGATCAACATAGTCTCTTAACTAATGAGTAGCATATGCTACTATCAATCCCTGACAAACACAATCACATGCACTTGTAAATTTCAACGCGTACGTGCCTACCAAACACTTCATCCACTAACGCACCTTATCCCTCCATGAACCGCTCTGATACCAAATAAACTTGTAGCAACCCAGGTACTCGCCACTGTCTTGTCCTCAATTCACACGAGGCTGGCGGATACATCCCATACCGTACCGCCCGCGACTAAGGCTTACGTTCTCTATTTTAATCTTTTATCAGAGTAATGGCACATGCGGAAGTCTTTATAAGAAAATCAGACAGGGGCGGCCATACAGGCACAAGTGCATGTCAAACAAAACATTCAATAGGCAGGCACGCCTATCTAGGGATATGGCCTTTCATGGTTTCACTAACCTGATAACATGCATAGCAAGCAGTACAATCAACCATTTCAGGTTCATATCTTTATAGCTAGTTCTTTACAAAAGTTCAAAGACTACATTCTGGGAGAATTTACAAGGTACGATAACTACTTCGATTACTAGTATCTTCATCCACGGCCTCCATCCATAGCTAGATCTCTCGAACTCCGTAACCAAAGTATCATACTATCTTTGTCCTTGCTAACTTGTTTATCTGAAAAATGGTTAATCAACATGGGTCAAAGCCCCGCAAGGAGATCCCTAGGCCAAATGACTAAACCAGCTATAGAATCACAAGATTGTAAAAAGAGTCACCAAGACAGAATCCAACGTATACAAGGATAGAATCTCATCAGAATCCAATAAAGGATACAATTCAATCAGCATCCAACAAAGGGTATGATCTTAGAATCCAACCAGAATTCAAGGTATACGAAGGATAGAATCTTAGAACCTCAAAATCATCCAATTCCAAATCATTATAGCCAAAACAGAATGGCAAAACCATAGATAATCTAGTAATTAGGAGTAGAAATTTACTTGCCTTAGTTCCGAATTCAAAGAAACGGAAGTAGAAACGATGAACGACTTGAGGCATCCCCAAGGCGGTGCGAGGCATGGCCAGAGGCGGTGCGGCGTGGCATGAGGTCGAACGGTACACGGCGGCGCACTGGTAGTGCGAAAAAGGCGGAACGGCGGGGCATGGCTTCGGTGGTGCACGGCCAAGACACGGCGAATGTCAGCGGCAGCGGCGCGATTTGGGCGAGCAAGGCCGACTGAATCAGAGAGAAAATAGAGCAGAAAGCTTTGTTCTAACAATCGAATGACGAACGAGCTGACGTCAAGTTCTATTTATAGGGGAAGGTAAGCTGACTACCAGTCAGCTTGGCGAGTCAGCTCAAGCTCAGTGGTGGCTTTACCACGGCGAGACAGTTGTCACATGCTTGTGACGTGTCGTGCTTAATTAGCTGCTTGCAGTAGAGCAGCTTACAAAGTGTCATGCTTAACGGTTAGCAGCTTATCAGCTGCTTCTGATTTATCGTGCTTACGACGCGTCAGCAGGTTGACCTGCTTGCAAACTTCACCGGACGGTGACACGTGTCAAGCTCCCGGACACGTGTCACACATGCACGGCTCGGCTGCCACGTGGCAAATTGCCTTGCCACGTGTTGACACATGGCCCCGCATGTGTCCTCGTGCAGCCACGTGTCCTATCTTATCCCTGGGTATCTTGATTTCGCACATATTTGACCCGATAGGACCTAAATCTAACATATCGTGTCCCTAAAATAATACCGGTTTCAATAAAAATTCTAAAAAATACTCAAGTACGGATAAAAATCTCTCATTACTTATCCAATAATCTGAACTCATTAATTGCTAATTCACCACTTAAGCAGGTGAAGGTTTTCGAGGTGCTACAGTGGCCATAGGCTCGTACGTGTCACGCCCTAGGCCGGTCACGCTCTTATGGGATGGCCACAGGTCAATGCAGTCCGGCATTGAATGGTATATGCGGTGGCCGCCAATCGATCGGCGACCACCGCCGACTCCATATAATTGTTTTGTTTTTGAAAAAAAAAAACTTCTAGAGTTCAATTGAAGTTTAGACCGAATTTTAGGGAACAAAAGTCAATCGTTCAAAACAAGCAAAACGAACCTTCACAATTTGGGTCCACGGGGACCGCTAGAGAAGAAAGTACAGTAAATCGACAAACGTAGTGCTTCCTTTTTTCTCTTGACTTTTCCGCGCTCTTTCGGTTTCTCCAATCAGTTCCCGAGTGATCGTGGGAACTCAGTGGCTTCCTGGAACGAAACCTTAAACGAGTCCGAGACTCGGTGACATGTCGTGAATAACATGAGCCAAGTGGCGACAAATTCCTTTTTGAGCTGCCTCCATTCTCTCTCCTTTCACGTTTACGCGACACCGGCGAGTGCCTTCGTCTTGGAGAAAAGTGTCCATACAGTGTTAAATTTATTGTACAAATGTCAATTCAACCTTATACTTTTCAATTTTGTCAATTTAATCTTAAATTTTTGCGAGAAATTCTAATGTAGTCATTTCGCTCAATTTTGGCCCAAAAATACTAACGTGACAACCCAGTCATCACCGGCCATCATACGTGGCACACCACACATAACGAATCTCTCACACCACAATCCTAAACTTTTCACTTTTGGTAATTTAGTCTTTTAAAGATAAATTCCCATTAAACCTTTCTGGCCAATTTCCGTCGAAAAAATGGGGTACCAAAACGGTGCTGTGGGACGCTAACCCTCCCCCACACAACGAAACTCCCGCACCATGGTTTATTTGGTCTTTGAAAATGATCAGTACCTTCACACGTGAACATGCTGTCCAATCAGTCTAATTTTTTTTTTAAAATTGATGGGTGGTGACTCCATTGAAATTACTTTTATTTCGAAACCCTAATTTCTCCAAAATTTTCAAACCAACAATTTTGAAAATCCCTTTCCATTGTAATTTCAAAGTGGACTAAAACATTTGTTGACCAAAACGATCTCTGATAATTTTTTTACCATCATCAATTTTGCATTCTTCCTATATCTTTCAACTTCATTAACCATGTAATAGAGGTTACGTTGATAGAAGAAAATGAGTAAAACCATTTTCAGGTAGCAGTCAACGGCTAAATAGATGGAAAAACTAGCGACAGCCAATAAATCCTAAACCTATTTTACAATTGTAAATTTGGTCTTAAAATTTTCAATTTTGTCAATTTGGGGAAAAGTGTCAAAAAATTTCTAAACCTTTTGCATTGGTGCTAATTCAATCTTAAGATTTTTAATTGTGCAATTTTAGTCATAAACATTTTGCATTTGTGCCAATTGAATCTATCCGACCAATTTTGACCGGAATTGGTGACGTGAACGCCGGTCATCCTACGTGGCATGGACGACGCTGACGTAGACATTTTTTTTTTAAAATATGTTTCTTCCTATTTATTCATTTATCCATTATTCTTTTCTTTACTTTTTTCCTGATTAAGGGCCGGCGAGGGCCCACGAGCCCGGACCTAGCATTCGGCAAGGGTCGCTGGCCCTTGCCGGCCTTCAATCAGAAAAAAATACCAAAAAAATTATAAAATAAAAAATACGTAAAAAAATTAGAAAAAATATCGACGTCAGCGCCGTCTATGCCACGTAGGATGACCGGTGTCCACGTCAAGGATTTTCGGTGACAATTGATCGGATGGAGTCAATTAGCACAAATGCAAAAGTTTTAGGGCAAAATTGGCATAATTAAAAGGTTTATGACTAAATTGACACAAATGCAATAGGTTTATGACTTTTTTTTTACACTTATCCCATCAATTTAGTCCAAAATTTTTGAAGATTTGTCAGTTTAGTCCTAAATTTTTTATGATTTGTCAAGGTAGTCACTTTAGGACGACTTTTGCAATTTTTCAAAATTTCTTTCTTTTTCCCCTTTTTCTTTTATGTTCTTTTTCTTTTTTTCCTTTATCGAATTCTGGCCGGCAAGGGCCGCAACACCCTTCCCTAGACCAGGCCTCAAAGGCCATGACGCCCTCGCTAGTGAAAAATCCAATTAAGAAAAAAAGGAAAAGAAAAAATATAGGAAAAAAAACAAAAGTTCAGAATTTTTTTAGAAAATTATGAAAATCAACCACTTCAGTGATTTTCGCTCAAAATTTGCCGGACTAATTTGACAAAATTGAAAATTTTAGATTTTGAATTGATTGCCGAACAATAATTTTTATGATTTTTTGAACAATTTTTCCTCCCAAAAAGTAATCTAATAAGTGCCTTTCCATCAAAGTACCTGGCAATTTTCAAGGATGATGGTTTTTCCACTCCCACTATGGCTAAAACACTCCCTAACACATTGTTTTGACAATATTAACCTTTGTGCGTCCCACCTTTTTAAAGCATTCTTCATTTGATTTTTTTTTCTTTCTCATTTTTATGCCACTTTCTTTGTTCTAATTTATTTCTTTGTTCTCTCTTTTCTAAAACCGCCCTTCATGTCAACAATAGACAAGTTTTTGACACCCAATGTTCGTCACTGGATTCGGGAAAAAAAAAACGTCTATCACCGACACAAAAGAGAACATCCGTCACCGACAAAAGCAATTGACATATTTGAAGCCCATATTTGTAGAAACCGATTCCTTACCTTCCATATACACTTCTTCGATTCAAAACTATTGGAAGTGAAAAAAACCCATCTCATATCTCTTCACTCTTCACCCTCATTCCAACCCTTTCGCTTGTTTTTCGTTTTCCCATATGCATTAAAACTTCGATTGATCGATCACAAAGACAAGAAAAACCCCCCATTAAAGATTCAAATACAGGAGCTGAACCGCTCACCCAAATCCTCATCAAGCTCATCAGCAATGCCTGCTTCTCCGTCGTCGTCTTTTTGGTCCTTATCGTCACCGTCATCGCCAATTCGCCATCACCTACCTGCCTCCAGATCTATGGCTGGAATTCACCCCTACTCTCACTAAGTTGTTTAAGCAAATAAAAAATGCTACCTTCAAGAACGACAATCCTCTAGATCGGCGAGGATTTCGCCCTCCTCTCCCCCAGGTCCCTCCTCATTCCATGCCAATCTCGGTCGCCGAGCCACCATTGTAGGCGATTGAGGGGGTTGAAGAGGTGATTGCGAACTCAACCCTCATGTCCAAGCCCGTTGACTGTCAATTGTTCAAATCTCCATGCTCTAATCACCGTTAAGAAGATCAATGCAATAGCCATTAGGTCAACTGGGTATCAAACTCCGGTTGAAGATTCAAAAACCAATGAGTGCGACGTGGCCTGGACGACAAGTGACAGAGGCAAATCACAAAAGGCAGTGTTCTTTTTTTTTTTTTTGGTGACAGAACTACTAAGGCTTGAAACTATGGTCGAATTAAGAGGGACGGAGAGAAGTAAAAAGAAAGAAGAAAAATGGGATGCACAAGAAAAGATAGAAGAAAACAAACACACAAAAAGATAGAAGAAAAAGAACGTGACACCACAACTTAACAAAAATGATGCTTAAAAAAAGATGAGACTCACGAGGGTTAATATTGTCAAAATACTTTAATTGGGAGTGTTTTAGCAACGATGGGAGTGGAAAAAGCGTCACCCTTTTTCAAAGACAATTTCCTAGATTAGTGGGGCCAACGTGGGAATTGAAGACATTATGTAATTCTCAAATGTGGCACACGTGTAATTAATAGACACGTCCGTCGTCCATGTACGACATGTTAGTGTTTATATCTCCGCTGTTGAGGGTCAAAAGTTGGTCACGCGTCCATCCAAAACTCTCAAACGCACCTCTATTCCCCCTTTAAATACCCACCCACAGCATAACATATTCGCCAAACAAACACCAATCTCTCTCTCTCTCTCTCTCTCTCTCTCTCTCTCTCTCATAGGATGGGCAACTGTGCGGCTCCTCAGATCACCAGAAATGGCGGCCTCGCCAAGACCACCCACCACCATAACTGGCCATCCTCATCTCCTCCATCCACGCTCAAGCTCATTCACATGGACGGAAGACTGCAAGAGTTCACACAAACCATCAAGGCCTCTCACCTCCTCTCCCAAAACCCTAGCTGCTTTCTCTGCAGCTCAGAGTCCATGTTCATCGACTCCATCGTCCCTCGGATCCACGAAGAGGAAGACCTCTGTTTGGGCCAGCTCTATTTCCTCTTGCCTCTCTCCATGTCCCGAGTCCCGCTCTCTTTCCGGGAGCTCTGCATGCTCGCCACCAAGGCCAGCGCCGCGCTCCAGAGCAGCTCGAGTCTGAGGAGGAGGAATGACGGAGTTCCGTCGGGGGCGGGTCACCGGAGACGGTGTCGAGCTCCGACCGGGTTCGGCTGCCACGAGATTGGAGTTGTGTGAGAGCAGCCGAAGGATTGGGTACGAGTTGAAGCGCGGAACCGAATAGATGACGGAAGGAAGAACTTGAAGAATATGCTTGAAACTCTTTTGTTTTTTTTTTTTTTACTTCCTTTTGTGAACAACCTTTTCGGTTGTCCAAAAATTAACGACTCTTTTTAGTGAGACTTGAATTACGTCTCCATGTTTTTAGATTTGCAATCCATCTGATATCAGCACAACTATAATTGCTTCTATCATCGTCAGCGTGATAGTCATTGTCATCATCTTCGACGTCCATTTTATGTCACAATAATCATAATTATCATTATTTTACTTGGAAGTAGCTTTATAAGAGAGATTTATCTAAAAAGTTCTAAACCTATTGCACGATGGTCAATTCAATTATAAACCTTTTAATTGTGCCAAGGTATTCCTAAATCTATTATACGGTGATCAATTCAATCCTAAACATTTCAATTATGCCAATTTAGTCCTCAATATTTTGACGAAGTATTAATTAGTCATTTTGACCAATTTTTACCGTAGCAATCTAGCCAGCACCGATTGTTCCTCGTGGTGCGGCCAGCGTTGACGAGGACAATTTTTACATTTCTTGTAGTTTTCTGAATTTTTTTCTTCGTTTTGTCTTTTCCTTTCGTACTTGTTTGTTCCCTTTTTCCCTCCGCCGACCATCGGCTAGGGCCTTGACGCCCTCCCTAGGCGAGGGACCCCTCGACGAATCGGGCGAGAGCTGCCCTCGCCTGGGCTCATAAGGGTGATGGCGACCGTGATCGCGGGCCGAGGAAAAAGAGATGCTAAATGTTCTCTGCAATATATCCCACAATAAGGAATGGGGGAGTACAAAAAAGTACTAAAGATAAATGATCTGACCCATAAAAGAGCGAATAAAACAAAAAGAACAAAAAACTGATGGTCAGCCCGACTCGTGGAGAACTATTTTTTACTGTAGCTAACTATTACCTAGGAGACCAATTGTGCCCTGACAATTGACCATTAAACTCTTGTTTGATCAAGTCTAAAGTGCGACCATATGATGTTAGAATCATAATATTAGCTATTTAACTGTATTTATGTACAGTACAAACTGTAGACGTTCCAGAAGAGTTATTTCATTAGCCTACTTGCGGATGATATTAAACAGAGAGCTATGTTGTTCTCTTAACTTTGAGCTATCTTGTACCCTTGACCCAAATCAACCCACCCTCTGTTTCCGTCAAATATTGTTTTAAAATGCATATGCGTCAGAATACGTGAATTTTTCATGTCGGATAGATTATTCTTTACGTGACCATCTTGCAGTTGTCAATCCATTCGAATTTGGCATTCTCCTCGTCAAATTCGTCTTGCATCGTCTATCACTTGTGCTAATAAGTATACCATGGGGTATATTTGGGTTAGGGGTACCAGTTTAAAAAAATATATTTTGTGAGACGAAAATTAATTTGGTTAAATGTATCGTTAGACTACCAGTTTGAAATTTTTTTGGCATTAGTCCAAACACACACACATGTATAGGTATATACATATATATATGATTGCTTTTTCACTTTGAACGAAACAAAGTCAAGCGGATGAGCATTGGTCAATGGCATGCTATTCTGAGAAATTGCTTAGGTTTATATATATATATATATGATTGCTTTTTCACTTTGAACGAAACAAAGTCAAGCGGATGAGCATTGGTCAATGGCATGCTATTCTGAGAAATTGCTTAGGTTTTTCATTATCGGCTGCTTTTAGACCTTTCTCTTTTTCGCCGGAAATGCTTCTTAGACCTAACAAAAGCGACGTCACGCTTTCTTTATCAGTTCAATACTGTAGATTTAACGTTATGTGGACTCTATATCTAAATCTAGCATTTGGTATTAATATAAGCTCAAGTAGAAGGCAACGAGGACATAATTAAAATGATTGTGTGGCTGCCTTAAATAACGCAAAATGACATATCTAGATCTTAATATAAATATGGCGACTAGTTGATCACCGGCCATAAAATTCTAAAGTTTTAGGTCGGTTCATTGGACAAATTTTGAACATGAATTCTACAAAGAAGAGTGAATTTTTATCTTAAGGCAATTGGGTTTTGTGATGGACCGCCGCTAAGCCAACGGTCACCGTTATTTTGGACAATCACGAAGAATGTCTAGCCACATATCCAAAATCTAGCGAGATTTCAGTCAATTTTTTCTGCTTGAAATTTTATCTTAGGTTACTGGCAAATAATTTCATAACTCAAACTTTTGTTAGAATGTCCAACTCAAAAGCTTAAACAAATATGTGGAGGAATATCGATGTATATAAAGAGCCTATAAACTCCATAAGCGATGCGTGATACTTTTAACATTCCCGCTTATGTGCAAGCTAGATCATGAACAACACGTGGAATTTGACAAACAGGGGGCCACACAGTGAAATAAACTAGGGTAGAACTTGGATTTAATGTTATGTTAGAAGATTTAGTCCAAGGGTATGCACAATCAAAGAGATGTATCGATAATCTCCTAGGTATGTGCACAATTATGAGAGATATAGAGAATTAAGAGAATGGTTAATACCACGAAAAACCCTAAACTAGTACACATGTGACAAAATTACCCAAAACTAATTTTTTTTTACCACAAATTGGTATCCTTGTGAAAAATTTACCCATAACTATTTTTTGACCACCAAAAATCCAAGTTGGTACACCTGTGACAAATTTACCAGGTGTACCAGTTTCGAGTTTTTAGTGGTCAAAAAATTAGTTTGGATTAAATTTGTCATGGGTGTACCAATTTAAGGTTTTTTGTGGCATTAACTCTTAAGAGAAATGTCCTAATTATTTCTATTAACTTTAAAAAAAGAGAATTTTTTTTTGATACATCTCTTATAGATATTGGTACTATAAAAGAACTCCCCTTGCCCAAAAAGTAAAACGTAAAACACACATTACGTGTCTATCTCATGTCAATCAAATATTTGTCATTATGATACTAATATATACCGATGAAATATTATGCAAAACTTTATTTCAGTAGAAATGAGTTACAGCTACTAGAGGCAATTCTTATTCATGGTTCCACACCGTGTTAAGTTAATTTCACAATTGAATACGCCAATTGAAGCATACCTATCGTAATCAATCATGTATAGAACACGTTGATTATCCAGTAAATAATGCGGCCTAATCGACTGCCTTATCTCATTAAATAATAATACATGCTGGTTTTTTCAATTAGTGAGAGCTCCTCGTGACATGTTTGACATAATATTCAACTTGTATAAAGTCTACAAAGAAAAAAACATATAGTTTATAAGAATACTACATAAAAATTCCATAGAGCTGGGTATAGGTGAAAACGAGATATGCTAAATCTTATGCATATTGCAGAATTTTAGAGTGTTGTCATGTTGTGCCAAATATTATTAGAAAAGAAATTAGTTTTTGAAAATTTCAAATAAATAAAAGAGTGAAGGTATCACACATAAATTGTTTACAACAATCTCTACATAGTAAAAACTACCAATCAGTCGGAAAACTATTGTACAGGTGCTTATTGAGTTCTAAATTTTTCAATTTCGTTAATTTAGTTCTAAATCTTTACGCAAATTTTCAATATAGTTCTAAATCAGGCCCTCGCCTGGTTTTCCTTCCTTCCCTATTTTTAATATTTAGCTTTTCATTTAAACCTAATTTAAATAAAATTTGGGGGAGGCAAAAATCAGAATTGGATCTAAACAACGTTATTTTACCTTTATCCTTCTTATTTTAGATATGTCAGTGCCACATAAGAGAGAGAAAACAATAAAACAAATCACGCCAATAATTTTCATTAGCCAAGTTGAACGGAACTAATGCAAGAATTCGATTGCACTAATTTGACAAGTGTTAGGACTTGATTGCATTTTTTGAAAATTTTATGACTCAGTTATATTTTCGTGATGAGTTTTAGGCCTTCCGACGTAACAATCCTATATTTTAAGTTCCCACAGCAGCAGCGCGTGGGAATTGTCCACGTCATCAGTCAAAGTCTAGAATTTCAAAGGTTGGTCATGTATGGGTTGCTTCCTTGGAATCGCACTGCATGGACCTTCTAGCAAACCTTTGGGCGTCAAAAGGAAAAAGACTTGGGATGGGAGACTTTTCATGTCGTCCACTATCGCTTTGATTCGTTGTACATGGACAACGAGACAACCTTTGTGTCGTGTTTCTCATTGCCTTGCCCGTGAGAATTCGAGTGAGTTACTTTTTCCAGGTTTATCAGAACCCTTTCTTTTTTTTTATATTTATTACATATATAAAGTAGTGAACAAACAAAAAATAGAGGTCAATTTTTTTATGCTGTTGGAATTGTTAGCCGGTACATGTCAAACTCCGGCAAACAACATTGGGAGGCTGTCAAATGAATACTCCGATATCTTAAAGGTACATCTAGTTTGTGTTTGTGTTTTGGTGATGGAAAACCGATACTTGAGGGATTCACCGATGCAGACATGGCAGGAGATGTGGATTCCATGCGGTCTACATCTGGTTATTTAATAACTTTTGCAGGTGGAGCTATCTCTTGGCAATCAAGATTGCAAAAGTACGTTGCATTGTCCACAACGGAGGCTGAGTACATAGCCGTTATCGAAGCTAGCAAAGAGATGTTGTGGATGAAGAGATTTTTGCAAGAGTTGGGGCACAAGCAAGATGAATATGTTGCGCATTGCGATAGCCAAAGCGCTATTCATCTCAGTAAAACTCCACATTTCATTCAAGGACGAAGCATATTGATATTAGGTATCATTGGATACGAGAAATGTTGGAAGGGAAGCAATTGAAGACCAAGAAGATCCACACGAACAGAAAATGGAGCCGATATGTTAACAAAGTCTCTACCTACGGAGAAACAAAAGTTTTGTAGGAAGGAGGCTGGCTTATCGAAGTATTAAGGAAGTTTGAGACCCTCCATGATGGGCTGGGGGGAGATTTATTGGGAGCAGCCCAACATGTTCGGGATTTGATTTGAAAGATCCCGACGATTGTTCATCAAGAATACTAATAGAAAGGAGTCCTATTATGGTAGGACGCTGAAAAGGAAGAATACCGAGATAGAATCAATTCTGATGATTATCCAAATTAGAAGAATTTCAATCAATCAAGGAGATTTCCAATCAAGAGGTGATTGCAAAATCAGTTATGGGAGATTCTAATTTGGATGGAGATATACCACTATAAACAGAGCGATTGAGTGGAGGATTTCAATGTGCACCAGAAAGTTACTCTAGAGAGATCACAAAAAGGTTCTCAATAATAAGTAAACACTAGAGATCTTGAGAGTTCGTTAAGTGAGGGTATGTTTTGTGATAATTGTGAGGATTTATTGTGAAAGGGACACCATTAGAGTGTCAATTGTAATCCTTCGATTATAGTGGAGCAGGTCCTGGACCACCGCCCCGTGGTTTTTTCTCGCATTGGGTTTTTTCATGTAAAAACTTCTGGTATATCGCTCTTCTTGTCTTCTTTTATTTTACTGAGTTATTTACGTTTTTCTCGAAAGAGAAAACACGGGATCATATTGTGCGAATCTGACAATTAGAATTCCGCTGCGATCCAACTTAATTTACAACAGAAAGTGCATGAGAATGAGATGAAGAGGGAATCGAATAGATGACAGAAGGAAGAGCATGAAGAATATGCTAGAAACTCATTTTGTTTTTTGTTTTTTGTCCTAAAATTAACTACTCTTCTTTACGAGACTTAACATATGTCTCATTGTTTTTAAATTTGTGGTCGGTTGGATCATGATTAGCCTATTTATAATTCTTTCAATTATGAAATATCGTCATGGTCATCATTCACAATCATCATAACTTTTATTATTGTTATTTTAATTTAAAGTAGCTTTATTTGGTCAAGTAATGACAGAAGCCATCAATCGTGATAAGGACATGAGAGGTGTAAAAGCGCGCGAAGAATTGTAGTTAATTGGGGATGAAAAGATCACGTGATATTTCATTTCTTGAGCTTAATCGGTGTAAAAGCCTATATGATGGAATTTCCTCATTTTTATATGTGGTGCTTAATTTTTGTCAAAATGAAAAAGATATTGCATGTACCAGAAAAAGGAAAAGAGCTACTAATCTTTCCATGCTATACTATATAAACCAATTTATATCTACAAGGGTTATATGTAAATATAAGGGGTCTCCCTCGAATTACAAGCTTAAATTTTTCGGTTACATTTTCTGACATGGTATAGGAACTAAGTTTTGCCCCAATTTATTTATGTCGTGTGTAAGGCTCCCATTTCGTTAAATTCCACGGGTAATACAGCTGCCTATATTTTTCTTTCTCTTTTTTCATCCTAGAATAGAAATCTAGGGTAGAATTTAACTTGAAATATCACCTCCATGAAAGTGGCTATTTTCCCAAAATACACATGTCAATTGTTTTTTTTTAAGAAAATTGGTACGATTTTTTTTTTCACTTTTTTTTATCAATTCTTTTTTTTTTTTTCACTTTGAACGAAGCAAAGTCAAGCGTGGTAGGCTTGGGTCCATGGAGTGCTATGCTGAGAAATTGGGAAAACTATAAAAACATTCCTAAACTTATTATAATTGTGTCAATTTAGTCCTAAATCTTTTTTTTGTCAGTTTAGTCCTAGACCTTTTGTATTTGTGCCAATTAAGTCTATTTGGATGACTAGTGCTACATGGCTCTTCCGGCGCGCGCCGACGTGTCTAATTTTTAATAATATTTTAATAGTACTTTGATTTTTTAATAGTTTTTGTATTTTTTAATTACATTTTTTTTTGTATTTTTTTGTTCTTCCTTCTTTGCTTCTGTTTGTGGTTGGTGAGGGTCATCGGAGCTTGCCGGCCATAGCAGCAGTAGGAAAGAAAAAAAAGAAAGAGCAAAAAAAGGAAAAAAGCTAAAAAAAAAATTGTTGTTAAAAAATGTCCATGCCAAGCCACATCAGCGCCGGTCTACAAAGTGGACTAAATTGGTACAATTGCAAAAGGTTTAGGAATCAACTGAAAAAAAAAAATTTAGAACTGAATTAGCACAATTACAATAGATCTGGGATTTTTTTGGTAATTTTTTCCCGAGAAATTTGCTTAAATAATTCATTATCGGGTGATTCTAGACCTTTTTCTTTTTGGCCAGAAATGCTTCTAGACCCAAGATGACGCGTTCTTTGTCAGTTTGGTACTGTAAATTTAACGTCATGTGGACTCTATATATCTACTACCTAGAATTGGGCTTTCATAAAATACTCAACTAAAAGGCAACGAGGGCACGAGGACGTACTAAATTAATGATTGTGTGGCTGCCCATTATAAAGCAAAATGAAATATCTAGATCATAATATAAATTTAACGGGGACTAGTTGATCACCGGCCATAAAATTTTCCAAATTTTAGGTCAGTTCACTAGGGAAATTTTGCATATAAATTTCACGAAGAAGTGCGAATAATTGGTCGATAGTTTATTGATAAATTACACCTTACATAAATAAAACTAGCACTAGTAAAGACTCCCATTTTGATTACTAGTAGATGAAAAATGGGTCGAAGCATTGCAAAAGGAATTGTACAAATTTAAGGTTAATGTTGTCTGGAGGCTTGTGCCGAGATCAAAAGATCATCCTGTGATAGGAATCAACTATTCTTTGCATATCGAGCATGATGTTTTTCATGAATTTTCGTGTTGTCCCGAGTTGCTTAGCATGATGTATTTTTTCATATCAATTGAATTTCCATAGGAAAAACGAATTCCGTGTTGGATTTTCACTTGGTGATTCCAACCCGTCATGTTTTAGCATATCCACATCACGAATAAAGGACGATTTCTTGCCTGGTGATCGTGGAGAAAATATTGGGTACCGGCGTGGTATTGCTGACCTGGTCCCCACGTCCATTCATCTCGCGACATGTGTCGCAAGGGCCCACTAGTCAGAAAAAAAGAGAGAGGAAAAGACTCTCTCTTTCTGTCTTTCCCCCTCTCTCTCTCCTCCGCCCGACTCTCTTTCCTTCTCCGACCTTGAGCCCGAGCCACCGCCATTGTTGGCCGCGGTGGTGGCCAGCCATGGACGACTGGCTCATGGTTCATCCATGGCCATCGGTCAGCGATGCCGGCACCGGGGTAAAGCTGACGAGGCAGCCTTGCCGGTTCGCGGTCATGGCCGCTAGATCTCGAGCTTGCAACTGCCTCGCCCTTGGCCAGTGAACCCAAAGCTCGAGCTCGAGAGGCCATGACAACTGCGAGCTCGAGAGGGCATGGGAGTTGCAAGCTCGAGACCCCTCGCCCCTCTCCCTCACCGTCAGCCTCAACCTCATCGAGGACTCGAGCAGTCCTCCCTCGCCGACATCGCTAACAGAGTCGACTGGATTTGGCTAAACATGTCACGCCCCATATCCCAGGCACGCGACAACCCTACCAAACGCCTCAAGTCATTAAGGACGACGTCCTAGGCACGTCATCGACCCATTCATTTTATCTTACCATTAAGCGCACACGAAACGTTCTACTACCCAAGACAAAAATAAACAATAGGGACAGTCAGCAGGAAGACAACAACCAACAGCAGCAAAAGATCATTTTATTTATATACAGTTAACTTGGGAAGCGTAAACATCTATAAGCCCACTTTTCATGGCTACTTCCTAAGACCATCAAAACGATACCGGGTGAGGGCTAGGGGTTAACTCTACTTCCAAAAGCTCCATCCAAAAAGGGAGTCTCCACCTCCACGCTCGCTCAGAGGTAGCGGTAGCCAAGCGGAGTCTCAGGGTCCTCCTCTATTGGGTTAGGCTCCAGGTCCACCACTTTCCCGTCCAGGGTATCAACGCTATCGGATCCCATGTTCGGATAGTCTGGGTCGTAGTAGGGGCTCCCTCAAACCCCTGAATGGGCCCATGGAGAGCATCGCCGTGGCAGACAAACCAAGCCTTAAAGCAATGCCGCACTAGGTGCTCCATCCCCTCTTTGACCCAGAGAGTCATCACGTGATGCTCCCATACCCCGTCCAAATCCGGAACCGGATGGTACGTGATATCGAATGACTGGTTGAGTGGTACCTCGAACCTTACTTGGCGGACCTCCATACTAAGGACCTGAAAATAATTAACAACGACCAACGAGATATAAAATCTCCGTGAATCAACGCTTAAGTCCGAGCAGGGCATTGATTCACTTATGCGGCCTACACATGCAACATAAAACGATGACAGATCAATAGCATGCGATTCACGCCACGCTCTAGCGACCAAACGGTTAGGCACATATCTTAACAGTCAATCACCAATCACATGCAAGCTTACCCTGCCTTGGCCCACACGACAGTAACCACATGGCATTCAATCATATACAGACCAAGGCACACAACCAGAACACTCGACACGATCATGCACAATGCAACACGCGTGTTCCGGTTATTAACGCGAGAGATACTCCACTCTCGACCACAGCACAGCCGACCACTAGTGCTCTTCTAGCAGGATCGGACGTTGTCCCGCTCCATCCAGCGACGGTAACTGATAGACCCTCAGGACCCCCAAGGCGGACATATCAAGCTTTCCGAGAAGGAACTTCGGTCCGTCACAAGTTGCGATCGGCATCCAATCAGTCGTGTTATTCCAAAGACCATCGACACGGACTGTTAGGCAACCGATAAGCCATGTGATTCCTACCCCGCCGGCACGGACATATCAGGTAACGAATCCAAGCCATCAAGGGTACCGCCAACGTCCCCAGTTACGTTAGGGTGACGCTCAACCATCGTGTGACTACACAAGCACATCACGCAACTAAGCCAGTTTATCTCTTCACATTTAATCCAATGCAATCACAATAATGGTCGTGCTAAAAACTCGGCTAGCAGCCGTTTTCATGCTCAAAAGACGCAGTTGATCACACGAATGTTCGATTCTAATTAAACATGATATTTCGATGTATGTGATCACTCATCAGATCCACTTAATTAAACACCCAAGGCACTCAGGAATTATTCAATCAGCACTCAATAATAATTAATTAATAATAGATAATTATCCCGACTTTAACTATTTATCTCCATAACAGCTAATTTGCTCAGCGATAACTAATTAAACCAGCCTCAACTAATCAACCGATCACGATCACCCAAAGCAACTATAGTTAATTAAAGTAACCATAGATAATCTACCCTAACCACAGTTAACTATTTAACCTAACCACGGTCAAACAAACTAATCCACAATTATACTAACTAACCCACAATTAAACTAAGCTAATCTAACACTAAGTGTAATTAACGACCTAATAAGAGATTAGGGGCTAACTCACAAACTACGGTCCGATGACGACGACGGTCGGCAGCGGCGGCAATAGTGGCGCGCGGTGGCGACGAGGCTCGGGTTGGCTCGGGCTTGGGGGCTCATGGTTACACGGCGATGACGAACGATGGCGAGGTGCGGCAGTGATGGCGCGGAGGGGCGCGGGTCGCAAGTCTCGACAGCGGCTTGCAGACGGCTCGGCAACAGGGCGGCACAGGCGACGACGACGGCGTGGTAGTGGGTGGCCCGGGTGAAGGGGGAGAAGCTGCGGGTCTCGGGACTAGCAGTTCGGCGGGGCGAGGACCGGCGAACGGCGACGGAGGGCGGCGGCAATTGTTGGTGGCTAAGGTGGCAAGGGACAGCGATAAAGGGGGTAGGAGGTGGCCGGAGGAAGAGGAAGAGGAGGAGGAAAGTGAGGTGGAGCTCGGGCCGGTGGGGCACGGGCGGAGGCTCCGCCCGGTGACAGAAGGACGGCGTAGCAGCGGGGTTGCAGTGTGGAAGACCGGCGAGCAAGGCGAACGGCGACGGGCGGAGGTGGAAAGTGGTGGCGTTGGTGCTCACGCGAGAGGGAGAGGGGGAAAGAGGAGGGTTGGCCAAGAGAGGGGGAGGGAGAGAGGAGAGAGAGAAAGAAGAGGTAAAAGTAAGAGAGAGAGAGCGAGGGAAAAGATGGGTGAGGTGATAGGGTTTAATGGGGTGGGGTCCACAAATTAAGTCAATATTAATGGTTTTGGCTTTTTGTGAATAATATCAAAGGATAAAAAGGTAATTTGCTAAAGTGGGTCAGATTGGTTATTTGGCACAAACAATTGAAGGCATTTTCGGTCAGGGTTAGACTCGGGCGCGAAGGTTTTCGACGCTAGATTTTACGGCACAACTAAACCAGCTTGATTCTACTAACCAACGCTTCGGGGTCTTCCAAATACCTTCCAGATCAAATAAAATCACGTCCAATAATTGTTCCTTAATCCTCAAAATCCAATATTATTTATTTTACAAACCTCGAAATTTTAGGACGTCACAGAACGACGCCGTCGATGGCCATGGATGAGCCGTGAGCCAGTCGTCCATGGCTGGCCACCGCCGCGGTCAGCAATGGCGATAGCTCAGGCTCGAGGTCGGAGAAGGAAAGAGGGTCGGGTGGAGGAGAGAGAGAGGGGGAAAGACAAAGAGAGAGATGGGGGAAAGACAGAAAGAGAGAGTCATTTCCTTTTTTTTCCCCACTAGTGGGCCCTTGTGACACGTGTGGTGAGACGAATGGACATGGGGACCACGTCAGCAATACCACGCGGGTACCCAATATTTTCTTGGTGATCGTGGTCATAACCAGCAAGGCTTCATGTACACATTGGACCAAGTCAAAAGTGCCCCTATTATAAGTTTTCCACAGCAATATTGAAAAAAATTATCAAAAAAGTTATAAACTTATTACATTTATGCCAATTTAGTCCTAATTATCTTCGTGCTTATCAGTTGAGTCCATTTGGCTAATTTTGGCTGGAAATCGCTGATGTGGATGTCAGTCATCCTACGTGACACAACCAACACTGAAATGGAGAAATATTCCAGCACTAACATGGAGAAATTTTAATAATATTTTACTTTTTTAAATTGGTGAATTTATTTATTTTTTCTTCCTCTTTTATTTTCTACTCTTCTCCTTCCTTGTCTAGAGCGACCTCCGAGTATCACCAGTCCCTCGCTAGCCACTAGGCGAGGGTTGTTTCGTCGGTCGTGGGCAAGTGTCTGGACGCCCTCATGGGCAACGGTCGGAGGTCGCTCTAGACAAGGCCATCGGGACAGCGAGCGAGGCTAGCCTCGTCAGATCTGGGCAAGGCAACCTCACACGGGGCTACGATGGTTTGGATGAGGGCCGTGACCCTCGTCTGCGGCCAGTGAGGGCTTCACATTGTAAAAGAAAGAAAAGAAGGAAAAGAGAACAAAAATAATGAAACAATAAAAAATTAGAAAACATTGAAAAATTATTCACGTCAGCGTCGGCCGTGCCACGTAGGACATCTAATGTCTACGTCAACAATTGCCGATCAAAATTGATCGCATGGACTCAATTGGTAAAACGTGACAATGTTCGGAATTCAATTGACACAATCAAAATGTTAATGATATAATCGGTAAAAGTGTAATAGATTTAGGAATTTTTTTTACTTTTCCGCTACTCAGCTACGTAAGAAGTGTCCACGTCATCAGTCAAAGTCTTGATTTTCAACGTGGGTCCCGCATATCGGTTGCTTCCTGGGAATTACGCTGCATGGAAAGAATTGGGATGCGAGTCTTGTCATGTCCTCGTCGTCCACTATGGCTTGATTCGTCGTAGATCGACCGCGGGACAACTTTTTGTGTCGTGTTTTTCATTTCATCGCACATGAGAATCCGAGTGAATTGCTTTATCTTTCCTTTCTTTTTGGGCAATTCCAAGTATTCATCTATGGTGAATTATGAATTATTTTTTTCATCAGCATATCCTTGCGTATTTGAAATGACTTGGCAATTTTATATTTTATCCATGTGCTTTAGCGGGGTTACTATGCTCAAAAGGATTTAGCGAGTTCGATAAGGTGAACCGTTGTGTCTGTCTTAATCCAGAAATAAAAACTATCTTCTCTACTTTCTTTCTTATTCCAAATCGTCCCTATGCTTTTTAAAATTTTCATCCTGGTTGGTTCTATGACGAAATTTGCAGACGTGACACTTTAACATCGTTAGAGATTTGCTGACGTCCTTTGATGCGTTAGAATTTTGTTGATTTGGAATTTTTTGTCATTTTTTTCAATGTTCTCCCCCTCTCTCTCCGCAACTATCATCCTTATCATCTTCTTCTTCGACCTAAACCCTACCAAAATTAGAACCAAAGGCCACAAAATCTAGCATCCCCAGACTCTATACGCCATGGCTAAGCTCAACGAAGCTCAAAGTTTAGGAAGATAATTTATAATTTTTCAAAGTTAGGGGCTAGTGGGCAACATGTGCCAAAAGTTGGAGGAGGTAGTCCGTTACATTTCAAAGTTTAAGAGTTATTAAGTTTAGGGCGGATCTTAGTTAATATCCCAAAAAGTATTGTATTTAGAGTCTTTCGATCAAAACACTCGGCACTACTTTTTTTTAAGACAATTTCTTATATTGGCGGGGCCGATGTAGGAATTGCGCAAAATGCAACCAACCACTCTAATAATTCTCATTTATGGTGGGAAAAGTGTCGGAAAAATCCTAAACCTATTGCATTAGTGTCAATTTAGTCATTAATCTTTTAATTGTGCCAATTTAGTCATAAACCTTTTGGCTTAGAGCTAATTCAGTCTTTAGTGATTGTAAAACTAATAATCTATTTTGGGAAAAATAAAAATTATTAATTAAAAATGATTGTAGAGTCTACTCTTTTAAGAATTGTTGCTCACAACATACCGTTACTCTTATAATCACCCAAAGACTGTTATATGGAGAAGGACACCAGAAGTGCCAAAAGTTGTATACGGCGCTCACTTTAATACCAAAAGTTTTTGTCGGCTCACTTAAGTGCCAAATCGGACAAAAAAAATGATCACTTAAGTACCAAATCAGAGAAATTTCGGCCAAATTGATTATGTGGCATTTGTAATTAAAATTTTAATATGACGTGGTATATTTTAAAAAAATTCAATCCATGTGGAGGTTGCCGGGCATATTTTTTAAAAAATTTAAGTCCAAGTGGCATATATTTTTAAAAAGAAAAACAAACTCAAGATATTAAAAAAATTTAAACTTAAAAAATAATCAAACAAAAAAAAAATGAAAAAAACCAAACTCTAGTTGGCTGTGGCCAAAGCCTCGATGCTACAGCCACCAAGAAAGGCTAGCGGAGGTCGCCTGTGTGACGCCCAGGTACGCCACCTTACTAAATCGTGCTTTCATTACTCTATGATTTCAATTAGTTATCACAAGCGGAAGAATTTCATAATAATTTCACATTTAACATGATACCTTCATTCATTAAGATTAATATACATAACAAGTTCATAATCAAGCCATAGCTGAAACATATAATATTATCCGAGGCATCCAAGGAAAAGATCTAACCAACCTAGAATGGTACACAAAACGGATCCTACTCCCTTCTATCAGGCGGTCTCAACAAAATTTGTTCCATACATATGGACACTATACCCCGTACGCCCAAACATACACACATACGTACATATACTGTTGGGAAAACCTTTCTTCTGAATATTTGATTCTGACAAAACTTATATTGTTTAAAAAGAATCTGGTTAATGCAAATTAATCTTTATTGCAGGAGTGAACAGGTGAACAGAAGCTTTGTATTGTTCCAAATCTGGCGTTCAGACTCAAGGTGTAGTTGTCATGTATTTGCTTCTGAGATATTTGAAGTCTTTTATTCAGATGGAGGAAGGTATTGCCTTTGAAGAATAAATCTCGAGAAGACTTATGTGACATGTCAGTAAGGACTTTACTAAAAGCTCAGAGTCACCGTTCTAATCTGTTCAGATTTAGAGAGTCTCTTTGTGCTTCTGAAGACTGTTTCTGAATTATGTTCAGATTCTGCAATATCTTTTTGGCTAGATTCTGAAGACCCACGTTTGGCAGGTTTCTAGCATGGCCGCGATATTTAAGGAAGTCTGTAAGATTTGATTGACAGGATTATTTTCCAATCAAATCAGGAGAATATCCTCTGATTGGATATTACCTTCCAGGAACAATATATCTTGAAGTTTGGATTAACTCTACTTATGGAAACTAAGGATTTGGTTGTATGGGCGACTGAAGCTGAAGGGTTCAGACTCTACTCCAACGGCTACTAAATCTTCCTAAATACAGTCTCATTCAATCAGGACTGGTGGAGGTCAATCAGTGATTGAGGAGCGATCCTTTGGAGGACCTTGGTAACGGCTAGTTTGAGGTCAAAGGAGTATAAAAGGAGATCAATGATAACTGTTCCAGAGAGAGATCGAGAACTTACAAATTCCAAAGTGCTGAGTTGTTCAGATTTACATTCTCTTGTTCTCAAGAGCTGAAAAATTTCATCTTTGAGAGGTTCTTTGTAAGAGTAATAGGTGTGACATCTCTTATAACCTTTCAACGATTTATATAGTGGAATCCAGCCAATCAGCTGTTATCGTGGGAGAGTGGACGTAGGCTTGCTAAAGTCGAACCACTATAAACTTGGCATGCAATTCTCTCTTACTCTAAACTCTCTTTCTTGTATTAGAATTCTGCACGTCTTGCTACTAAACTTATTTTGTTCATATTTTGAATTCATTTAATTTCCGCAATTACAATCAGAATTGTTCAGAATCACCTATTCACCCACTCTATGTGATATTGCTAGAGACAATAATTGGTATCAGAGCAGGTTGCTCATTATTTTGAAGTGTTTTACTTTAGGGCTAACGATCTATCATGTCTAGCAATAATTTCACAGGAGCAGGTGATGCACACTTCAGCAACAAACCACATTATTTCGACGGAAAAGATTACAACATGTGGTGCAACAAAATGAAGTAGTTCTTCGAGGCATCAGATGATCTGATGTGGGATGTTGTTGTTAATGGAGTAGTTCCTACTATCACAGCAACTCCTTCGATTGGAAATGAAACAAATAACAACACCAATGCCACAGCAACACTGTCAAACACTGAAAAAGCAAAAAGACAAGGACTCGATTCCAAAGCTATTCACGCACTTTTCTGTGCACTATCTACTCCTTTATATAATCGTGTCGTAGAAGAAGAATCAGCAAAAGCTATATGGGACAAACTTCACGTCACATATCAAGGAACTGATAGAGTGAAAGAAACTAATCTAATCTCAGTATTCTGCTAAGTGATTAAGAAGCCTCCAAGATGAAGCCCGATGAGTCAATTGCTGATATGATTGACAGGTTTCAAATACTAGCAAGTTGTCTTGCAAGGCAAGGTGCTCCTGTAACTAAACCAATGGAAGTCAGAAAAATCCTTCGAGGACTTATAGACGACTGGAATTACATCAAGCCATTAATACAGGAGTGTCAAACAATCAGACCTCTATCCATTGATGAGCTCGTCGGAACCTTGCAGTCATATGAGACTGAGCATGCCAACAAAATAAGAGATTCAAAAGGTAAGAAGTCTATTAATTTAAAATCTGAAATTGATCTTGAAGTGCCAAATTCAGAAGATGAAGATGAAGACGAAGAAGAGATTGCACTCATGGTGAAGAAATTCAGAAAGATGGCTCAAAAAGGGAGAAACTTTAAAGGAAAGAGATCATTCAAACGGTATGATCAGAAACAGTCAAGCAACAATAAACAAGAGAGCAAAGATGTAGTATGCTTTTACTACAAGAAGGTTGGACATATCAAGCTAAAATGTCCACTTCTGAAGAAGGACAAAGTCAAGTACAAGAAATACAAAAAGGCATTAAAAGTAGAAACTCTGAGCGACTCTGAAGATAGTGAGGATGACTATGCGAACATATGTCTCATGGAAAAATCAGATTCAGAATCAGACTCAGACTCAGATTCAAATATTGAGGTATGTTCTTCTGAAATACCTGACGAAGTTTCAGAGTACATTGATGAATTGTGCAAGAATTACAAAGAAGCTCTTAAAAAGGTTTCTATGTTGAAAAAGGAAGTTTCCTCTTTGAAACAGCAAGATACATCACAAAAAGACAAGATCGAGTTTTTGCAAAGAGAATTTCATCAAATGAAGGAAAATCGTGATTTAGTTTTAAAAGAAAATGATTCTTTGAAAATCGAGATTGAAAATATTTCAAAGAGATTTTCTCAGAGTTCAAAAAATTTCGAAAATATTATTTCCAGACAAGTTCCATATGGTGACAAGTCTGGTCTTGGTTTCAAAAAGGAAATTAATTTCAAAAATAAATTTCCAAAAACAAATGACAGGATTTCGCATAAACCTTCCAAATCTACATATCAACGACATTTCCATAAATAGTTTTTAAAATCCTTTTATCCAATGCATTGTGTAAACCGTGGTGCTAGAAATCATGTTAGAAATAATTGCATGATGGTATGGAGACCTGTTAATAGAAAGATATCAACTGTGACTAACTCAAATGGACCCCAGAAGATCTGGGTACCAAAGAAATAGTGAGTTACTTTCTGCTTGCATGTACCAAGGAAGAGAAAGGACAAATGATTTTTGAATAGTGGATGCTCAAATCATATGACTGGTGATCTAGAAAATTTCATTAATCTATCAGAATACAATGGTAGAAGTGCGTCATTTGGTAGAAAGAACAAAGGCAAAGTAGTTGGTCAAGGGATTGTAAAAATCAAAAATCTTAGGATCAACGACATCTCTTTAGTGAAAGGACTAAAATACAATTTGATCTCAATAAGTCAACTTTGTGACTATGGTTATCAAATTTGCTTTCAAGATTCAAGAAGCTCAAGTACTACCAAAGACAAGAAGCAAACCTTGACCGGTCATCGTCATGGAAACATCTATCTTCTGGATGCTGATTTTGAAGACATCAAGTGTCTCATATCCATCAATGATGAATCTGAACTATGGCATAGAAAGTTAGGCTATATCAGTATTAAACACATCTCAAAACTATTTTCAGAGAAATTGGTTCGAGCCTTACCATAGACAAAGTTTGAGAAATCAGAATTATGTTCAGCTTGCACACTTGGAAAATAGGTAAAAAGTTTCTTCAAATCTATTAATCATGTTTCAACTAAACGTGCACTGCAGCTGTTTCACATGGACATTTTTAGACCTAACAGAACATTAAGTCTTGGAGGTAAGAAATACTACCTTGTTATAGTTGATGATTACTCAAGATTTACATGGGTTTTATTCCTTGCGCACAAAAACGATGCTTTCTCATCTTTTTCAAAATTTTCCAAAAAAGTTCAGAATGAAAAAGGCTACACTATTTTCTGCATCAAAACTGATCATGGGAGAGAGTATGCAAACTGAAGCTTTTCTGAGTTTTGTAATGATTTTGGAATTCAGCATAATTTTTCTTCTCCTTACACACCTCAACAAAATGGGGTAGTAGAAAGGAAAAATTGTTCTCTATAAGAAATGACGAGAACTGTGACATTCTAAAATTCGACCCATTTTAGGGATTTATGAAATGAATGGATATCTCGTTGATGCACTTTAGTTAAATCTCACTCAGAACTGATCACTCTAGAGATGACTAACCGTTAGGGAAAGGCTAGCTCCGAATTAAGTACGTAGACCTATCGCGGGTCGATATGCGTAACTCCTAAAAGCCGCCCGTTGGTCTGAGATACACTATAGTCGCGATTAATCGAGTTTGGCCGCGAATCAAACTCCGAATTTGGGTATCGAATATTCAAGGATATTGTCGCTATTATTTTGGACGTCGTCTCATTTAGTCTAGTGTTCATCGGTCCGCCTGTTAGTGTTTGTTTCAGAATTTCCTATTTAGTTAGAGTTGCAGATTACTAGATTACCCTCAAATGTTAATTTGCAAGAGCCAAAAATATTAATGGGGTTTGAACTTTTGTCTTTTCTCCATTAATTCCCTCAACCACCCCACCTACCCATCTCTTCATCAACCACTATCACCTTTATGTCACATCACCACTTTATGTCACATCAAAGAACCCCAAAGCTTCTCAAGCAAGCTTCATCCTCTTTCTCTCTCTCTTTCTCTCTCCCTCTCTCTTCCTTCTTCCATTATTCCCTTTCTCTTTCTTTGGCCGACCACCTCCTCTCTCACTCTCCCTCTCGCCGCTCGGTCCCTCGCCGCCGTGCCAACCAGCCGCGCCACCGTTCGTCGCTGCTGTGCCGTGGGTTTAGGGGCTGTCCAAGCTTGGGTTTATTGAATTTTCAAGCTTAATCTCAAGTAAGCAACTCTCTAAACCTTGGATAGGCTAATGGGTGACTAATGGACTTGTTTAGAAGTGGATTTAGTAGATTTTGGGGGCCGACGGGTTACTGTTCATTGGAGACCCGAAAATGAGAAATGGCTAGGTTGATCTTGAGAGCTTGATATGTTGTTTTAGGTGACAAGATGAGTGATTGGTGAGGCGTGCTTGCCCTTGCTTGGTTGATGCAATGCTCATGGCTTGATTTGGTGTATTATGTGCATATGTAAATTAGGGGCTGATTTGGTTGTGCCTTGAATCATATGGTTTGATTGATGAAATGGTGATGTGCATATGTAATAGAGGGGTCGGCCACGGTAGGGTCTCAAATGGTTTGTGGCTTGAGTTGCTTGCATGTACTTCGTGCGCGACTGTAGAGTAAACCGGCGCATTTAGATCGAAGTTCGTAGCACGTGTATGGCTTGATGCCTTTGGTTTGGTCGTGAGTGGCCACTTGAATGAGTATTGTGGATTGAATGCTTAGCTTGTGCCTTAATGCGTGTTACGCGAGGTATGCTTAGAAATTATGGAGTTATGATTTGTATGTGTTTGAAACCCTGAGGTGCCTATATGACGCGGGGAATGTTGTGCTTAAACCTTGAGGCGCCTATATGATGCGGGGAATGTGATTATTCCTGAGGCGTTATGACGCGGGAAGTTGAACCAATCCTGATGCGTTAAACGCGGGATGTGGAGCCTGACGAGGCATTGTATCGCCCAAGAACCTAATTCGTTAAACGCGGGTTGTGGCGCGGACCTGATGCGTTAAACGCGGGTCGTTATTCATCCAGATTATACATATATGTATTATGCTTAGTTGAACGTCTCAAATTTGAGATTGTGATCTGGATTGGTTTGATTTTTAGCTCTCGATATATTTTGGATGTATTCCTTTGATTTGGAACGATTCGTGAGCATCTATGACTTGGTGGTTTCATGTTCATAGTGTTGTTGGACTGCTTGCCAAGTTAGTTCGAATTGCATGTTAGGTTGGTCTGGAGGTACGTATTATCCTAAGCGAGGCTTATGGGGTAGTTTATTGAGATTTATTCTCATTGTTGTAAGTAAAACCTTTCAGACCCCCGACCTTGAGGATGGTAAGACCACCGCCGCGTTTTGGGATACCAAAAGAGATTGAGCACGCTGTGACGAAGTATACTAAGGGGGATGGTAGTGTTTATTTTAGGCATTATTGTACCGTATGGGTTGATGTGGGCGAAGAGCTGTGGAGACCTCATACCTATGTGGCGTGGAACGGCAGAGTAGGGGACGGGTTATACAGTCCTTTGCGAGGGTTTGATGGGCCGAACGCTGATGGTGGAGTATGGGATCCGATGGAGCTAGACCCTATTGAGGCAATGCCACCAGACGTGGAAGTTATCGATCCGGACACCGGACCTGAGGAGTTGGAGCCGGAGGAGGAGCCCATGGAGTCAGATCCCGAGGATGAGCCGATGGAGTCGAACCCTCAAGAGGAACCCATGGAATCAGACCCTGAGCCCGAGTTATTGTCTGGTAATGGTGGGGACTGAGGCCATAGTGTGGTTCCCCTTTTTTGTTTGTAGTATCACTCCCCCTGGTGTAGGATATATGTTAGGCTGACCAACCACTGATCCCTTTTTGCTGTACGTGGTTGCCCTTGGTGATGTCCGCTTTTGTATACTTGAACTCGTACGTTGTTTTGTATAAAATGGTTTGTTGTTGTGCTTCAACTCTCTCTCTATCCTATCCCTCTTTGGTTTTGATGTATGGGGTGTTTTTAAATCGTTTCAGCTAGTGGCCACCGCTAGGTTATTAAGCTCTTGATCTGGGTCGGCGACAAGTCTTGGGATGTCGCATTCTTATCGACCAGAGTAAAGGGATGTTAGCGCGCTCGTAGGGCACGGGGCGTGACAAGAACTCTCTTAATCGAAAGTAAAATTGCTTCGTATTTTTGGGCAGAAGCTGTGTCAACAGCTTGTTATATTTCAAACCGGGTTTCATTAAGACCGATTCTTGAGAAATCCCCCGGTGAGCTTTTTAAGGAAAGAAAATCAGATCTTGCATACTTTCTAGTATTTGGTTGCAAATGTTTCATTCTGAAGAATGCTAATGATCGAGTAGGTAAGACTGATGAGAAGTCAGATAAAGGGATATACCTAAGGTATTCAACATCGAGCAAAGCATACCGAGTCTACAACAAAAACTCTCGAGTTGTTGAAGAATCAATGAATGTCAAGTTTGATGAGAATATTCAGACACAAAGTGATCAATCTGAACATGCTCAAGTTCTCTTACTCCCTCAAAGTTTAGAACCAATTGAAAACCCTAAAGAGAATCATGCTTCTGAAGAAGTTTAGAATCAAGAAACAAGTCAACAAACTACAGAAGAACCAAAGGAGATACAGCCTGAATCTAAAGATCCAAATGATGTTCAAGACGAGAGATTCAACAAGAACTGGAAACATAAATCCAGTCATCCCAAGGAACTTATAATGGGAAGCTTGAATGAAGGAATAAAAACCAAATCAAGATTTAAGGAAGCAATGAGTAACATAGCACTTATTTTTGAAATTGAACCGAAAGAGATTGAAGAAGCTCTTGCTGATGAAAGTTGGATCAATGCAATGCAAGAAGAACTCCGTCAATTCAAACCCAACAATATCTAGGAGCTTGTGATAAGACCCAAAAATCGTCCTATAATAGGAACATAATGGGTATTCTAAAACAAGCTGGATGACAAAGGAAAGGTGGTCAGAAACAAAGCAAGACTTGTGGCAAAAGGATATTCCCAAGAAGAAGGAATAGATTACGATGAAACCTACAAATTAGTTGCCAAGTTAGAGGCCATAAAGCTACTTCTTGCTTATGCCTGTTCCAATGACTTTAAAATTTTTCAAATGGACGTAAAGAACGCGTTCCTGAATGGGTACATCAAAAAAGAAGTTTATGTCGAACAACCACCTGGTTTTGAAGAACCAAGAAGAAAAGATCTCGCCTATACACCGAAGAAATCTTTATATGGCTTAAAAAGCACCTCATGCTTGGTATGAAAGGTTATGTAGCTTTCTATCTGAAAAAAAGTTCATAAAAGGTAATGTGGATACTACTCTTTTTTATTTAGAAGTATGGTAAGGATATTCTTATTGTTCAGATTTACGTTGATGATATTATTTTTGGCTCCTCTAATCAACGTCTATGCAAGAATTTCTCTAAAGTAATGCAGGATGAGTTCGAGATGAGCATAATGGGGGAATTAATATTCTTTCTCGAACTTCAGATTCAACAAACCAGGAAAGGAACATTTATTCATCAGGAGAAATATGCTCTCGAGATTGTCAAGAAATTTGGTCTGGAGAATTGCAAGAAGACGGAAACTCCAATGTCCCATTCATCAAAGCTGGATAAAGATGAACAAGGAAAATAAGTTGATCAGAAGCTATATCGCAGTATGATTGGCTTGCTTCTATATGTCACAGCTTCAAGACCAGATATTCTATATAGCGTCTGCTTATGTGCAAGATTTCAAACAAGCCCAAGAGAATCACATCTCTCTACTATAAAAAGAATCATCAAATATATCGGAACATATGTAGCTTATGGACTCTGGTAT
Organism: Lenwebbia sp. NSW1173648; assembly: GCA_029784005.1. Taxonomy (NCBI): domain Eukaryota; kingdom Viridiplantae; phylum Streptophyta; class Magnoliopsida; order Myrtales; family Myrtaceae; genus Lenwebbia; species Lenwebbia sp. NSW1173648. Next base: position 19,906,745 of record JARCGZ010000010.1, on the reverse strand, counting down.
TCAAAAGATTCTGATTTCGTTCTGAATGGATATTCAGATGCAGATCTCACAGGATGCAAAATTGATAGAAAGAGTACTTTTGGAACTTGTCAACTTATGAGAAATTTGCTGATCTCATGGTACTCAAAGAAGCAAAGTACAGTCGCTCTTTCCACAGCAGAAGCAAATATGTATCTCTTGAAAGTTGTTATGCTCAGATTCTATGGTTAAAATAACAACTGAGAGATTATGGAGTTAAAGACTGGAATGTGAAAATCAAGTGTGACAATATAAGTGCTATAAACTTGACAAAGAATCCAATTCTTCATTCAAGGGTGAAACATATCGAGATCAAACATCACTTCATACGTGGATCATGTTCAGAATGGAGATATCCACATTCAGTATGTTGACACAAGAATCAACTCGCAAATATTTTCACTAAACCTTTCGATAAGGAAACTTTCAATTACATTCGCAATAATTTGGCTATCATTAATCCATTTTCTTGAGTTATGATAGAAACAGGATCTCTATTGCTTTCAGAAGCATAATTGCAGGACAACCATTCATAAGAAAAGGTTAGTTATTTGTACTCCACTTAAATTACGAAATTCATGGAAATGCAAGGATTTAAGGTATGTGTTCTAACTTCTAGATATATAGTCTGTTGATTGATTGTTATAATATATTGTCTTTTGATTGCTTTCTTCAGATTTTATTCTAAATTGATTTTGTTTACAAAAATAATCGTTTTACAGTTTTCTTTTCTTTTTCAAATTTTTGAAAGAACTTGAACCGTCACATTCTTTGAGAAAAACCCTATTCATGTCAAACTTCACTATCTCTCGCTCTAAATCTCAGACTCTATTCTCTCAAAAAAAACCCTTGCCCTCTTTCCCTTCTCGCTCAAAACTACTCTCACTTTTCTTTGTAAAAATTCAATCTTTTTCATCAATGGCTCCGAAATCATCCTTTGCAAGGAAGAATGTTGCGGAAAGCGAGCAATAGAGAAAACAATCGTCTCGGAAAATGAAAGGAAGGAAATCTCGGGACTTGACTCCAGTAAAGAACTCAACGACAAAGAATGTCGAAGATTCAAGCAAAGATCGTCAAAGATTCAAGCAAAGATCGTATGAATACAGGTTTGTCTGAGCATCTATATGACGAAAGGGTTGCACTAGCTCATTCGATTAAGCCCATGTATGATGCCTTAACAGAACAAGGATCTAGAGATGAAATAATAGCTAAACTCCTAAATATCGACAAGTTATCTAGTGAAGAAGATTACTTGAAATTATTGGATATGCCTCTTCTAACTGTTAGTCCTATTGCCGTTGAAATTCCTGAGAAAGTGTCGAGAAAAGGAAAAGAAAAGGTTTTGGTCCTGATGTTCCAAAACCTAAGAGGACCCCATCCAAGGGAGTAGTTATTCAGGATTCTATTGAGGAAGGAAGTGAGGAAGAGACAAAATGGAGGTTTGATGACGAGGATGATGTCGTTTACAAGAATTTTAAAAGGAGATTGTCTCGCTGTGTCAGAGACAAGAGTTTCAAAAATCGTTATTTCTTGTCATAGAAGCATATGGACAAGTACGAGGCTCTGAAGGAGCGAGGTGTGATGCCATATAGAGCTTTTGATGTGAAGTATTTCGACAGGGTTGGTATCCCTATAAGAAAACATCTGGAGGAGATGAAGTTGAAAGATTTTGTGATTGTCAAGGCACATGTTTTTCCTGATCTTGTGGCTTACTTTTATTCCACGCTATCTTTTACTGATCCTGAGTCTCTCTCTTATAACATTAGAGATGATCATACCACTTGCATGTGAATGAGTTGGCAAAACTCATAGAAGTAAGACAAAGTGTCTTCAAGCCTAACGACATTCAGCTAGAGGCAGCATACAGCTATCTGATAGGGAAGGAAACTACAGTCAAGACTTAAACGCTCATGTGGCCTACAATGACTTCCCTCTCAAGCATGTGATTATGCACAAGGTAGTGATCGAATGTCTGCGCCCAAAGGCCCCCTCGAAAACAAACATATCCAAGTTTGAAGCCAAATTTATGTGGGCCTTACTTATTGGCTATGATTTTTCGCTTGCACACATTGTCCTTCTCCATATGTACAGGACTGTGCACAAATCAAAAAGTCAACTTCCTTATGGAGGACTAATTTTCTTGATTCTGAAATACCACAAAGTGAAGCTTCCTGGAGAGCTAACCCCAGAGACAAACTCCATTCATAACAGCAGGTGAAAATATGATTCAGAAAATGGGATCAGATTAACTGATGGAAGGTGGTTCAACAAGAACAAGAAAATAGTTTTGGTGGAGCTAGAGACAGAGCAGACAGAAAAGTCTACGAAAAGGAGGAAAATAGTGATAACAAAAGGAAAAGAAGTGAGTGTTCATAGTGCATCCTCTGAAGAAGAAGAGACAGAGGAAGAAGGAGATGAATCTTCGGGAGAAGATGAGGAAAGAACTCCCACTACATCAGATGTGGACACTACAAGTGACAAGTTAGACGAGAATGACCATGATGATGGTCAGAAGGGAGAAGGTGAAGATACTGGTAAGACACATGAGCAAGAGGTTCTTGAGGACAAAGAAGAAGACCTCCCTAAGACTTATGTAGGTGGAGAGGAAGCAGAAGAGACAACTGTCGAAAGGACAGAAAAAGAAGTACAAATGGCTAAGGATGAGTATGTTACAGTATGGGAAGAACAGTTGGATGATAGAACAACCATTGATGTTTTGGTTACTAGAGAGAAGAAGAGATCATCATCCGAGGACATGGAGATTGACAAGGTGGATAAATTCCTTGTCACAAGTGGTGAGTCCACTACAGATACTCCTAAAAAGACCACACAGATTCAGGGGGATCAACCACAGAATGTAGATGCCTACACTCTGGTAGAGACCCGAAATGAATCTACTATTGAGGAACAACCTGAGGAACCAAAGACAGATGCTAATCAGACTGAAGAAATTCAGAATGATGTTGTTCACAAGGAGAAATGTGACGTCCTGAAATTTCAAGTTCTGTAAGATAAATAATATTGGATTTTTTAGGATTAAGGGACAATTATCGAAAGTGATTTTCAATTGATCTGGAAGCGATTTGGAAGACCCTGAAGCGTTGGTCAGTAGAATCGAGTTGGTTTTGTCACGCCATAGAACCTAGATTCGTGACCCTTGGCACCCGAGTCAAACCTTGACCGAAAATACCTTCAGTCGTTTGTGCTAAACGACTAACCAGCCCCGAATTAACAAATTACCAAACTACCATCAGATATTATGCATATAGGATAGAAACCATTAATGGGAGTTAACTTGTGGACCCCACCCATTAATTACCCCTCACCTCAAAGTCCCATCTCTCTCTCTCTCCCCACTCTTCTCTCTCTCCCCTTCCCTTTGGTTCGGCCGACCCCTCCCCCATCTCTCTCTCCCTCTTCATTTGGCAAGATCACCACCACCATCCACCACCATCTGCCTCCATCTCCTCCATAGCCACCACCACTTCAAGCTCCGTCGGTCACCGCCGCCCCTTGCCGCCGTCCTCTCCCTCCATTGTCGTTGCGATGCCGAGCCGCCGAGCGTCACCCGCGGCCTCGTCGCCTGTCGCTCGCTTCCCTCTGTCGAGCCACCCAAGCCTCCGCGAACCCTGAGCCACCGAGACTCGCGTCTCCCCCTTCGCCGCCACTGGTCCTGATCCCGAGCCCCCGCGAGCCTCGCCTCACCGCTGTTCGCCCGTCGTCCTTAGTCATCGTCTTTGCCGACCGTTGCCCCATGTGCCATGGACTATCGCGACCCTAGGAATGCCCTCTACCTGTCGTTGTCATCACTGTACCCTCGAGCCGTCGCCCCCGAGCTCGCCATGCTGCCCCCGCTACATCCGCGACCCTGAGCCGACCCGTAGCCGCGTCGCCACCGCCGCAGCCATGGTCGCCGGTTGTTGTTGTGAGTTAACCCCTAATATCTGATTAGATCGTTAATTTCGCTTAGGGGTAGATTACTTAAGTTAACGGTAGTTTAATTAGTTATCGTGGTTAGATTAATTAGTTACCGAGGTTAAATTAATTAGTTACTACTGTTAGATTAATTAGTTACCATGGTTAGTTAGATAGTTATTGTGGTTAAGTTAAATAGTTACCTTGGGTGATCATGATCGGTTATGTAGCTGAGGCTGGGTTAACTAGCTAACGTCTGGTTAATTAACTGTCGTGGAGATAAATAGTCAAAGTCGGAGTGTTTATCTGCTATTTAATTAACTATTATCAGATGTTGATTGATTGATTACTGATTGACTTGGATGTTTAATTGCATGGATCTGCTAAGTGATCACCTAAGTCAGAATGTCATGCTTAACTGGAATTGAATATTTGCGTGACCAACTACGTCCTTTGAGCATGAAAATGGCTGCTAGCCTTGTTTTGAGCATGATTATCAATGTAATTGCATTGGACTAAATGTAAAGATATAAATTGGCTTGGTTGCCTGGCGTATCTGTGTGGTCACACGATGGTTGAACGTCACCCTAATGTAACTGGAGACATTGACGGTGCCCTTGATGGCTTGGGTTCGTCGCCTGATATGCCTGTGCTGGCTGGGTGGGAATCACATAGCTTATCGATTTCCTGACAATCCGTGCCGGCTAGGTCGGAACAACATGGCTGATCAGATGCCTATCACAGCTTGTGATAGATCGAAGTTCCTTATCGGAAAGCTTGGTATGTCCACCTTGGGGGTCTTGAGGGGCTATCGGTTGTCGTCGCTGGATGGAGTGGGACGACGCCCAGTCTTGCCAGAAGAGCACTAGCGATCGGGCTATGCTATGGTTGAGAGTGGAGTATCTCTCGCGTTAATAACTGGAACACGCGTGTTGCATTGTGCATGAGTCATTGATGAGTGTTTTGGTTACCGTTGTGTGGACCAAGGCGGGGTAAGCTTGCATGTGATTGGCTGTTGAGTTGTGCCTAACTGTTTGGTAGCTAGAGCTTGGCGTGAATCGCACGCTATTGATCTGTCATTGCTTTATGTTGCATGCGTAGGCCACTTGAGTGAATCAATGCCTGCTCGGACTTAGGCATTGACTCACGGAGATTTAATATCTCATTTTTCATTGTTAACTACTTTTCATGTCCTTAGTATGGAGGTCTGTCCAGTGAGGTTCGGGGTGCCACTCGACCAGTCTTTTGATATCACGGACCATCCGGTTCTAGATTCGAATCGGGTTTGGGAGCGTCACGTGACAACTCTCTGGGTCGAGGAAGGGATGGAGCACCTAGTACCTCATCGCTTTAAGGTCTGGTTTGTCCTCCTCGGCGATGCTCTCTACAGGCCCATTTGGGGGTTTGAGGGACCCCCGACTGCGACCCCAGTTATCCGAACGTGGGACCCGACAGACATCGATACCTCGGATAGGGAGGTGGTGGACCCTAAGCCCGACGCGGACGAGGAGGACCCTGAGACTCCGCCTAGTTACCATTGCTTCTGAGCGAGCGTGGAGGTGGAGACTCCATTTTTTGGATGGAGCCCTTTTGAAGTAGAGTTAACCCCTAGCCTTGACTTGGTATCTTTTTGGTGGTCTTAGGAAGCAGACCTGAAGAGTGGGCTTGTAGATGTTCATGCTTCCCTAGGTTAACAATATATAAATAAAATGATCTTTTATTGTTGTTGGTTGTTGTTTTCCTGCTGATTGTCCGTATTGCTTATGTTTATGTCTGGGGTAGTAGAACGTTCCGTGTGCGCTTAATTGCAAAATAAAATGAATGGGTCGATGACGTGCCTGGGACGTCGTCCTTAATGACCTGAGGCATTTGGTATTGTCGCGCGCCTAAGGATCGAGGCGTGACAAGAAAGCTGTTGAGGAACCCAAAAGTGAGAAAACTGATCCTAAGGAGGAGCATTCTGTAGAGAAGATCTCGGAAGAGCCACCCACAGAAACTGAATCTGTTGTTGCTGAAAGTGCTAAAGAGACTTCAGATGCAGCCCCTTCTTGAATTCAGGGGGAGAGTATTCTGAACCACATCTTGGATTCAACCTCTAAGGGAAAGGCTCAGATAGTGGGTGAGGAAAGAGCTAAGACTCCTACTAGGAAACTGAATCTAGAAGAAACCTTGAATGCTTTTATTAAAGAGCTGCTGGATACGAAGTCACTACAGAGTTTGGTTGAGAAGGATGTGGAAAAACTTTAGGCTGAGGTTATTCAGAGGCTGGATAAAATGGAAAAGAGGATTGTGAAGAAGCTAAACACTTTTCAAGAAATACTTGATAAGTATTGCCGCCTCTTCTGCTCAGAAATGGCTAGTTTGGGTACTTACACTTTGATTAGAGATGAGAGAATCAGTAAAGAGTTCTTAAAGATGCAAGCCCTTAAAGACTTCGCCACACTTCTTGCTAGATCAAGCGGAACGAATCAAAGCAAGCTAGAAGGAGACGCTCAGGAGGATGACGAGGAGCAAGTCGATGTTCCTTCCTCTTCGACAAAACCAACTCAACCCCTGTCTTCCTGAAAAATGTTTTTCAAATAATCTATGTTTGACTTCTTTCTGTCTATGCCAAATGTTTTTGTGAACTGTCATGGCCTTATTATGGCCTGATAGCGTTACTGACTAAATAATATCTGTCTAGTTTGCTATCACTTTATTCCCTATTTGCTGATGACAAAAAGGGTGAGAATCTATCTCTATTTGCAGGGTTATAAGAATTACACATACAAATACGAACGCACTCTTTATCGTGGAAGAAATTATTTTGCAACTTATTTTGAAGTATCCCGCTAATAACGACTTACGGTGATATTCTTCCATTCCTTAAGTACCTATATCACATTGATATATTTTTTAGAAGCACATGCTTTTGAAAAGTTCCACATGGCTTATAAGTTTATATTTTTGTGAAATCTTTTACGAGCTTCACGTCTAAATAAATACTTTTCATAATCTACCTTCATTCACGAAGTTTTGTCATCATAAAAAAGGGGGAGATTGTTGAGAAAACATTTCTTCTGAATATTTTGATTCTGACAAAACTTACCTTGTTTAGAAAGAATCTGGTTAATGCAAATATATCTTTATTGCAGGAATGAACACGTGAGCAGAAGCTTTGTATTGTTCCAAATCTAGCGTTCATACTCAAGGTGTAGTTGTCACGTACTTGCTTTTGAGATATTTGAAGTCTTTTATTCAGATTGAGGAAGGTGTTGCCTCTGAAGACTAAATCTCGAGAAGACTTATGTGACACGTTAGCAAGAAATTTACTAAAGCTCAGAGCCACCGTTCTAATCTGTTCAGATTCAGAGAGTCTCTTTATAATTCTAAAGACTACTTCTGAATTATGTTTAGATTCTGCAGTATCTTTTTTGCTAGATTCTGAAGACCCACATTTGGCAGGTGTCGGCTTGGCCGCAATATATAAGGAAGTCTGTAAGATTTGATTGACAGAATTAATTTCCAATCAAATCAAGAGAATATCCTCTGATTGGATATTACCTTCTAGGAACAAGATATCTTGAAGTTTGGATTAACTCTATTTATGGAAACTAAGGATTTGGTTGTATGGGCGATTGAATCTGAAGGGTTCAGACTCTACTCCAACGGCTACTAAATCTTCCTAAATACAGTCTCATTCAATCAGGACTGGTGGTGGTCAATCAGTGATTGAGGAGCGATCCTTTGGAGGACCTTGGTAATAGCTAGTTCGACGTCAAAGGAGTATAAAAGGAGATCAATGGTGACTGTTTCAGAGAGAGATCAAGAACTTACAAATTCCAAAGTGCTAAATTGTTCAGATTTACATTCTCTTGTTCTCGAGAGCTAAAAAATTTCATCTTTGATAGGTTCTTTGTAAGAGTGATAAGTGTGACACCTGTTGTAACCTTTCAACGATTCATATAGTGGAATCCAGCCAATCGACTGTTATCGTGGGAGAGTGGACGTAGGCTTGCTAAAGCCAAACCACTATAAACTTGGCGTGCAATTTTCTCTTACTCTAAACTCTCTTTCTTGTATTTAGAATTCTGCACGTCTTGCTACTAAACTTATTCTGTTTATATTTTGAATTTGTTTAATTTTCGCAATTAGAATCAGAATTGTTCAGAATCACCTATTCACCCCACTCTAAGTGATATTGCTAGAGACAACATATACATCTACTCTCTAGGCCTCAACCACCTCCCCTAGACCGCCCTCTGGCCCGTCATCTCCACCGTTGCCATCTCAGTTGCCCCCATCGTTTATGATCAGAGGTCCTAACACCCTGTCACCTTGCCTAAAATACCATGAGAAGAATCTAAAAGCAACAATGGGCAGATGACCCGTGTTAACAAATAAGACGGTCGTATACTTAACAATAATAGTCGGTGAATAAGGGAAAACAACGTCCTCATGCCAGGACCTAATATGATGCGGCGCTCCATAGAAGTAATTTGGTGGTACGTTCATGGCTAATGATATGAAATATTAGCAACAAGAATGAGCCATAGCCCAGTAAATAAAACATCTAAACATTACTACATACGATCCAAATGCTACCCAACAAGAATTTATCTACGACATGCTTTTCTAATGGATCACGTTAAATAAGACACAATTTAATAGCTAACAAAACGTTCTTTCAAGTTTGACGATAAAAAAAAGTTATTATTATTATTATTACAAGGACGAGTTTCACGGTTCGAACTCCGATCGTTTACGGACCTTGTCATTCCCCATACCACCACGCCGAGGCGCTGGCGGCGTCAGATAACGTTCTTTCTTTTTATCTATTTAACATGGCACGTAATTTTATATTCGTTTAATCGCATCTAGAAAGACCACGACATACCAATCAAACATTCATAGGAATGAAAGTCACATCGCATGAAGTATGCTATGCACTCACGAATATGAAGATAATTTTTCTTTAAGTCTTATTTCAGTTCACATTCCACAATTCCACTTGGTAAGACCCACAGATTCCTCTTCCACATCCGCGCAATAGCACTACCAAGATTTTCACACTTAGGCATCTCAACTCTTGAGGCTTCCCTGTTCACACAGCAGGGGCTTCCCTTATACATGAAAGGGTGTCCCAAACACTTGGGGCTCCATGGGCATTCTAGCCGATGGGAAATTTTCGAGTCTTTTAACTCCATAGTCATGCACACGTAACTTATATGACATGCTATATGAACTACCGCATATGCTTCAACGAGTCAACCACTACTCAGCAAGTATAGACATACATTTTCATGAAATATTCGACATCGGATCTAGCGAGCGATTCAATTCAGCATATAGTACATTACCGAGCAGATTTGGACTTAATAGATTGCATTGATCAAAATTATCAAATTAATTTCTAAAACCATGAAAATCCACATAATGATTTTAATGTATGCTGAGTAACATTATTTTGTAAATTTTTCTCATTTGGGCTACGGAAATAGGATTTTTCCTTAAATTATGAAAGCCACTCATAAAAAGTCAATATTGCACACTGAACGAAATTTCCACTTTTCACCAAGTAAAACAATGTCAAAATTAACGAAAATTTAACATGTTGTACATGGGACCCAGATCTACAACTTTCATAACATGTACGAAACCCAGATCTGTACGCATAAATCACAGAAGATTAAGTAACGTCTGAGAAAAATCGATCTCAGCAACAGTTCAGAGTAGGTTAAAGGACGGTCGTGTCACCTACTGAAGAAGTTCCAAAAATTATAAATTTAATATATATTGTAGCTTCGGATGTTACCTTCAAATTTTATGTGTTTTAATTAGTCAATAGGAGTCCACAGAAGGTGGTACAAAAATATTAATCATGAAAGGTCAGTTTGACTCAGTTTTGGGACAGATTAAAACCGTGAATGTGCATGCCTTTTGGCAAACCACATGAACTCCAAAAATCCCCAATTTAATATATATTTTATTTTTGGATGTTAAAATCAATTTTTATGTTTTTATATCAGTCATTTGAAGCTCACAAAATACGGTATGAAAATAGCAAGAACCGAAGGTCAGACTGGACTCAGATTTATGACAGACCAAAACTGTGAACATGCAAGGCCTTTTGGCCGACCAGATGAACTTCAAAAATTCAAAAATTAATATATGTTATATTTTAGGATGTTAGAATCAACTTTCATGTTTTGATATCAGTCATTTGGGGCTTAAAAAATATGGTATGAAAATAGCAAGAACCGAAGATCAGACTAGACTTATATTTATCACAGACCAAAATTGTGAACATGCAAGGCCTTTTGGCCGACCATATGAACTTCAAAAATTCAAAAGTTAATACATGTTATATTTTAGGATGTTAGAATAAACTGTCATGTTTTCGTATCAGTCATTTTGAGCTCACAAAATACGGTATAAAAATAGCAAGGACAGGAGGTCAGAGTAAACTAAGATTTAGGATAGCTTCAAAAATCCATGTACATGACTATTTTTCACAATTCTTCACTACAATCTGTCACGTGCACAACCATTGACATAACATTAACTTAAATAAGTCATGATCTAGCAGCATTAAATCTTATGGAAGTAATGAGGAGATGTGATACTTGCCATAAAATGCAAAACAACCCAACTCTTGGTGAGATCAACCTAACTCCTTTGCCATTTCTTGAGAGCAATTTGAGTGAGATGAAATGAAGATCAAGAGAGTGTGAGAGGAGGTGAGGATTTTCGGCCATGGGGGTTAAAATGAAGAGGAAAAAGCTTGAGTGCGAGCTTTCATGTGTCATAAGATCCCATTGGGTGTGAGGGGTGGCAAGAATGACATTTCAATGAGGTGAAATCATGAGTTTACTTGAGTAAAGTTTGGGCACAAGTCCCTATAGCGGCCGACCATATTTGTGGGAGTAAAATGTCTATATTTCCCTCATTATCTTAATTATGTACATTATGCACATTAAACCTTAAATTAGACTATAGGTTTCTCTATGATCACTTAGCGTTTTTGGTTTACATATATATACAATATCAACTTCATTATCATATAATTAATCACGCGACATGCTCTAATTATTAGAATACCAGATTAATTCTAATATCATATATTGTGCTCTTGATAATTTCACTTTAGAAGTTAAATTTACACCATAGTCCTTTAATTGACTTCTCAATATAATTGATTTAGTAACAACTAATATCTAATTTATGCCATGGTCGTACTTGATTGGCTAAGTAACATTCCCGGTATCCCATTCGTACGATGGTTACTTAGTTTTTCTCACCCGAGAAATTAAGCTCGCATAACCAACCCTCAATAATTATATGACATTAGTCAATCCTAAGTCAAGTAATTTGACTCTAATATTGTGACGACCCAGGCCTCGCCACCTTCTTACACGCTCTGCTTTAATCTGACATTATATATGTAGAGAAGCATGCGGAAGCTTGATAAATAAAAAATAATCAGTGGCCATACGAAAATACAAGTGCATGGAAACAAATGGCAGGCACGCTTAAAGGATATGGCCTCATTAGGTTCACTAAACAATACCTATCATACCACATATCATAAACAGACTCATCTGAAGCCATAAACATCTTGGTTATACATGTATCATTATAGCCAGTTTTGTGCATCATCTATTAAACAACAACAGATCACACTGCAAGGCTAACAAAAAGGTATCGCCTACTCCCGTCTAACTAACACCATCGGCGTGCTCCATCACCACCACTATCATCCATAGCCACTTCTTGCAGCTGCCATCTTTGGCTTACTAATCTGAAAAGGTTAGTTCGACGGGGGTGAGCTAATAGCTCAGCAAGTAGAGATCTAACACCACGGCAATCAGCCTGTCAGTCATCTATCAAGCAACCAATGCATATCAATATCAAGCATAACAAGGCAAGTAAAACCAACGAATCGACGATAGCGCAGACCAATCAAGCAATAGGCACCACAAGTAAATCATCAAGACCGTCTACGCACCCATGAAAACTACCGCCAACTTTTTCACGTGAACGCATCATCGATCCACTAGCCGTCTCCCCCAATTGATCTTGAATTCCACTTATCCAATGCCAATAGTACTTCATCTAACTCAAAATAGCAACATACGGATCAGCTCGGGGTCCTTCACCCATTCACTTCGCCGACGACTAGAATTACTCATGGCCAACCATCAATTCGTCGTCCACCTCGATCTGTCGCTCAATTCGACGATCGTTCCACCAATTCCACTAAACCGACACTCGAGGATGACTATCTTACGAATAGAAGCCACATGCAAAGACGATCGACAAACCAAACAATCAATGGGTTAGAAATCTACTCGCCTCGAAACCACCATGAATCCGTCGCTCTATGGCGGACGCAAAGATGATTACCACAGATCCAAACCACCGCGTTGTCTTTTGTTCAAGCCTCTGACGGCCTGATTTTTCATAAACAAATTAACCATTGTCGGGCTTGGATTAATAAAGATTATAATCCATGAGGATTAATGGAATATGGAATGATGGACTATTTGAGCTAAAGATGTATTTTCGGACATGACAATGTTTACAGGATCGTTAGTGAAATTAAGTAAACTTTGATACATAAAATTGGTCCTGACGCAAATTTGATTCGCGAGTTTGGCACGAAGCCTAGCCCAAAGACCCCATCGGCCACTTAGACCCCCCTCCATATTTAAGACCCCCTTCCACTCACCCTCTCTCCTCCCATTTTCCTCATTTCCCCGCACAAGGCCCCCTACGGAGCTCCCTCGTTCTCTCCACCCCAGCTCCACCCCGACACCACTCCTCCTCCCTCGCTCGGCGATACCACCAGCCCCGACGCCGCTGCTTCTTCTTCCTATTTGAGCACGGTGGTAGCTTGATCAGTAGCTCCCTCGCTCGACCACGACGAGCCACTCGTCTGCCCTCTTTTCCCGTCTGCTGCATTGCATGACGCCGAAGGAGGAGGAAGAGCCCGAACTTGATTCAACTGCTAATCGACTCCAACTTTCTTCGAACGCAATCCTAAGGTAAGTAGACATCAATCCCTACTATTAGACGGTCGTTAATTCTGGTTGGGTGCGAAAGGTCGACAATGGTAGTGGGTATCCTAGGTAGAGATTCGAATCGAGTGGAAAGGAAGCTGGGAATGCATGTTGAATCTGCGGGTCGTTTTAGTGTTCTTTAATCATGGGTAGCTGGATTTTGTGAGTTGATCATCTCGTTCCTTCTCGGGTTGCACGTATCGAAGTTGCACCGGTTATGGGAGTTCGGCCGAGAGTGTAGGGGGAAGTGCTTGCGAATCTCCATGGCTTAATCACCGGTTGTGTAGGTTGGTAGTGTTTATTTGGCTGGCGAATTGAGAGGAAATATTGTAGAATCGTCTTACTTGTTAATGGAACTGGAACCAATTCAGGAGTTGTGGCCGTAGACGATGGGGGTCTTTGGTGTTGTTGTATGAATCGTCTTGTTCCCACTTGAACGATTGATTAACTAATTGTTTGATTGTATGGCTTGACGTCTTACTTATTGAATTTTTAAACTCACCCCTATGGTTTCCCTTATTTTCACAGTCAGATAGATATGTCGTCTACTCCGCCTCCTGCTATGGTCATCTACCATTTTGGTGTGCCTATGCGCATTACGCGCACATGGGAGGTGCGCACTGAACCCTACCCTCCATTCATGCGTTATAGCAGGCTTCGTACCATAATTGAGGTGGATGTGGGCTCGGCAGAAGGATGCGTTGTGCATCATTTCATTTCCCTCTACGTCCGTGGCCTAGGTCAGTGGATTACGCCACTCCCCTGGCAGGCGAACGTAGTGACGACGACACGAGTGACGGTAGCATCGTAGGCGATGGAGTGCTGGTTGGAGGAGCAAATGTACAGGTAGGCTTTTGACTTAGGATGACACGGCAATTACTTTTTGATGTGGCCATGAGATGATGTCTTGGCATCTATGGAGTACGCCATATGTGGGTGGTTAGATAGGGAGCTAATACCTTTTTGATTGTCTCCCAGTAGGTTGATTCTCCTCTGATTCAAAATGATGTACTAAACGATGTTTTATCTATGAAAATAAGTATTTTTCAAATTCTGATGAGTGAAGTGATAAGGTGCGCCAATAGACGAAGTGTTTGGTAGATAGGTACATTTTAAAACTTACAAGTGCATGTGGTTTTGTTTGGTAGGGGATTAGTAGTAGCTTAGGCTACTTGTTAGATAAGAAGTTCATTGATCACTGCTTAGGATTGATGATCTTATGCTTGAGGATATAGTATGGTGATCGATAGGTGAATTGGACGGTAAGTCGAAATGGTAACGACTTACCGATAGGCATGAATCGTGGAATTGGATGGTTAGTCTTGTATGACTGATTATGGATATGGAATTGTGATGGATTAACATTTGAGGGTCTTAGGCTTGCACCTGTGTTGTATTTTGATAGTTTTAGATACCGATTCGTATCGAAAGGCCCTGAATGATGATGTGAGAATCGCAAGGAAGCGAACGGTGATTATAAAGTGCTATGCATGGATTCGAGATTGTGCTTGAGGTTTAGTTATTGACTTTGGACGAATAGCCAGTTTGATTATATGATTTTGATACTGAATTGATAGCGACCAGGAAAGAGTACTAGAAATTGTAAGCATTTGATCCTTACGTTTGATGGTCATTTATGGTTTTGGAGTAATCAGTTTAAGGTAAGGAACGGATGATGTGAAAGTAAGTGTTACATGACGTAGTTTTGGGAGTCATTCATGCATTACATGGATTTGTTGCATTAAAATGAAAGTTCGAGGAACGTATATGCATGATCATATCATTTATTTTATTCAGACTTGATAAATCGTCAGCTCGGTATGGGACGAGTAATACGGGATACCTAACAACTGTAAGACTTGGTATGAGACTTGTCGAACTGGACTCCCTTCGTAGATGTGTGGTTTGGGTACGAACTAGGCAAAGGCTGGTGGACCTGTACCGACCCAGTTTGATGAAGGCAGGGAGTGACGCCGGGGCAAAGAGGCCTAGATAAGGAGCGGCCCTTGGTAGGCTTCTAAGATGACGATAGGGATAGGAATGAACTAAGTCATACATTGAAAAAGGTGGGTATAAGTGTTGTGCTAAGTCTGACTCGTTTTGAAAGCTGCATTCTTTTAAAATTGAAAATAGTTCTCAAAATGTAAAACGTTTTCAGAAAAGTGCATGGCATCACATGGCAATTTGATTAAGGAAAGGGTAAATGAGAAATGCCTGAGATAGCTTGTGGGAAGTTGGTGAAAGTCGGTTGTTTGTGCCTCCGTTGTGTGATCAGAGAGGGCCCATGCTGTGTGATCAAGGTAGCCTTGGAATGAAATAAGACCCACACGAGCTAGCCGGCCAACAACCCGACAGCATCGTGGTGGGGTGTGATTTGTTTAAAGAAAGTTGCCAACGGAGCCCCAAGCATGGCATATGGAATTGGCATCATGGTGGCAGAAGTGTGTTACGTCCTAAATGGTGACGAACGATCTGCCTAAATGTATGTTGGACGTGGTAAGTTCATTGAGTGAAGCCATGTGGATTGGCGAGTGTGACAAATGGACTTGAGTCGTCCGTAGCGTAATTTGTGAGTGAATGGCACAGTAGTATTGCCAGATAGATCTGTGAGCATTAAGGACGGTGATGATCCATAAAAATGGTTAAGATTGCAGGATGTGGTGATTCATGGAGAATGGCGTAGTGAAAGTGTAGTACGGCCACGTATTTAGGGGTAAAATGTTGACTCTAGAGAGTCTAAGGTCAACTAAGGAGGGGACAAGGATTGAAATTTTGGGGACGAAATTTTTTAAGAATGGGAGAATTGTGACAGCCTGATTTTCATAAACAGATTAATCATTGTCGGGCTTGGATTATTAAAGATTATAATCCTTAGGGATTAATGGAATATGGAACGACGGACTATTTGAGTTAAAGACGTAGTTTCAGACATGACAATGTTTACAGGACCGTTAGTGAAATTAAGTAAACTTTGATACATAAAATTGGTCCTGACGTGAATTTGATTCTCGAGTTTGGCGCGAAGCCTCGTCCAAAGACCCCACCGGCCACTTAGACCCCCTCCCTATTTAAGACAACCCTTCCACTCACTCTCTCTCTTCACATTTTCCTCCTTTCCCTGCACATGGCCCCCTACGGAGCTCCCTCGTTCCCTCTACCCCAGCTCCACCTCGACACCACACCTCGTCCGTTGTTCGGTGATACCACCAGCCTCGACGCCGCTACTTCTTCTTCCTATTTGAGCACGACGGTAGCTTCATCAGCGGCTTCCTCACTCGACCACGACGAGCCACTCGTTCGTCCTCTCTTCCTGTCTGTTGCACCGCGTGACACCAAAGGAGGAGGAAGAGCCCGGACTTGATTCAACTGCTAATCGACTCCGACTTTCTTGGGACGCCATCCTAAGGTAAGTAGACATCAATCCCTACTATTAGACGGTCGTTAGTCTTCTGGTTGGGTGCGAAAGGTCGATGATGGTAGTGGGTATCCTAGGTAGAGATTCGAACTGAGTGGAAAGGAAGCTGGGAATGCATGTTGAATTTGAGGGTCGTTTTAGTGTTCTCAAGTCATGGGTAGCTGGATTTCGTGAGTTGATCATCTCGGTCATTCTCAGGTTGCACGTATAGGAGTTGCACCGGTTATGGGAGTTCGGCAGAGAGTGTAAGGGGAAGCGCTTGCGAATCTCCGTGGCTTAATCACCGGTTGTGTAGGTTGGTAGTGTTTATTTGGCTGGCGAATTAAGAGGAATTATTGTGGAATCATCTTGCTTGTTGATGGAACTGGAACCAATTCGGGAGTTGTGGCTGTGGACGACGAAGGTCTTTGGTGTTGTTGTATGAATCGTCCTATTCCCACTTGATCGATTGATTAACTGATTGTTTGATTATATAGCTTGACGTCTAACTTATTGAGTTTTTAAACTCACCCCTGTAGTTTCCCTTATTTTCACAGTTAGATAGATATGTCGTCTACTCCGCCTCCTGTTACGGTCATCTACCATTTTGGTGTGCCTATGCGCATTACGCGCACATTGGAGGTGAGCACCAAACCCTACCATCCATTCATACATTATGGCAGGCTTCGTACCATCATTGAGGTGGATATAGGCTCGGCAGAAGGACGCGTCGTGCATCATTTCATTTCTCTCTATGTCCGTGGCCTAGGTCAGTGGATTGGGCCACTCCCCTCTCCCCTGGCAAGCGAGCGTAGTGACGACGACACGAGTGACGATAGCGAGGAATAGGCGATGGAGTGCTAGTCGGAGGAGCAGATGTACAGGTAGGCTTTTAACTTGGGATGACACGGCAGTTACTTTTTGATGTGGCCGTGAGTTGATGTCAAGGTGTCGATGGAGTACACCATATGTGGGTGGTTAGATAGGGAGCTGATACCTTTTTGATTGTCTCCCAGTAGGTTGATTCTCTTCTGATTCGAAATGACCGAGAGGTTGGCATTCACAGGAGGAGAGCATCACCGAAGAAGAAAACTACAGAGGAAGAAGAGGTGAAGAACAAGAGAAGAGGAAGAAGAGGTGAAGAACAAGAGAAGAGAGGGAGAGGGGTCTTCGGTTGTATGGCGGGAGGGGTGGCGATGAGTCACCGATCAAGGTGCCAAATGGCACCACGGGGGTGTCAAGTGTCACCCCGGTTGGTGAAACTTATCGCCAAACTCGACACGTGTCCATCTTTCTCCGGTTGTCCCAATTTCACACGTATTTAGCTCTATGGGGTCCAAATTAAATACATAGTGTCCCCAAAAATATATCACTAAGCTAATAATGTTTCCCCCAAAACTCGTCCATTTTAACATTCCGAGAACACCAAACTGCTCGTAACTTAAGTAACTGGAAAATTCGGGTTGTTACAATTTTCCCCACATTAAGAAATTTCGTCCCTGAAATTTTGACCTTCGCTCCCTCCTTATCAAAATGCGAGTCCCTTACGGTCATCATCCTACTCAATTACGTGGCCGTATTACGCTTTCACTAAGCGGTCTGATCATTTATTTCTTCAACTGCCACATCTCGTTAACTTAACCTTTATCCGTGATCGCGCCACGCTATCGCTGCGCACTCTGATCACTTGTTTCCTCAATTGCCACATCTCGTAATCTTAACCTTTACTTGTGGTCATCCTCGACCTTCGTAGTTTGCTTCAGAGAGAATCTCATATCTTACTAGCTAATATCATCTGAACGAAGTTCTGAGCAGATTAGTTATATTCCACATTAATTTCTTCAAATTCCTTAAAATCACCTATTCACCCCCTTTAGGTGATAACGCTAGCCTCTACAATTGGTATCAAAGCCTAGTGCTCATATTTTATTGAAGTGTTATTACTTCTACGCTAACGATCTTTATGGCTAGCAATTTTTCTCCCACATGGATTGAAGGCGAAAGTAACAACAGACCACCTTACTTCGAAGGAAAAGAGTATAGTGATTGGTAGAATAAATTCAAGGCATATCTCAGATGCCAAGACCCGCAGATCTAAGATGTTATTCAAAGAGGAGTTGACCCGTCTGTAAGCACTTCAGGCGAATCAAATGCCGGGGACAACACCAACACCACTCCCATAGCTGCTCTAACTGCCACTGAATTAGCAAAGAGAGATGCTCTAAATGCTAAGGCTATTTATTCTTTTTATAGTGCATTATCTCCCACTGAATGCAAACGTATTGCAGATTGTTCCTCATCAAAGGCGATTTGGGACAAGCTCTATGTAATCTGCGAAGGGACAGATAGAGTCAAGGAGACTAAAGTCAACATACTCCTTGGCCAATACGAAGCTTTCAAGATGAAGCCTAATGAAACGGTGAAAGAGATGTTCAATAAATTCACTGAAATAGTAAATGGTCTCACCTATCATGGGCAACCTGTGTCTAGACCAATGCGAGTGAATAAACTCCTAAGGGCACTCACAAAAGAATGGGACAATATCAAAACTTCCATTCAAGAGACTCATAGGATCTCACCTCTGTCCATGGATGAACTCATTGGAACTCTTCAATCCTATGAGGATGAAAGAATCAATGAGGAAACTCAATCTAGAGGTAAGAAATCCATTGCTTTGAAATCTAATGCTGATTCTGATGTCTCAGACTCTGAGGATGAAGACGATAAGGAACTAGCACTCATGATCAAGAGGTTCAAAAGAATGGCAAAGAAAATAAGAGATTTCAAAGGCAAAAGAGATTTCAAGCAACATGATCTGAGACGATCATCTGGTGACAAAGACGAAAGCAAAGATGTGATTTTCTATGAATGTAAAAAGAGAGGACATATCAAACCAAACTGTCCTCTTCTAAAGAAGAAATGAAAGTATGAAAAATTCAAGAAAGCTCTAAAAGCTAAAACTTGGAGCGATACAGAATGTGAAAGTGATGAGGAATTTGTCAATATCTGTTTAATGGCCATCTCAAACTCTGAGGATGAATCTGAGGTAGCTTTTACTAACATTCGTTATGAGATATCTAAATATATAGATGAATTGTGTTTAGATTATAACATTGCTCTTAAAAGGCTTTCTGAATTGAAAAAGGAAATTGCTTGTTTAAAGAAAAATGATATTTCTCAAAAAGATAAAGTAAATTTTCTCGAAAGTTAGTTTTACGCTCGCCTCGTGCCGCGCCCTCCGAAGCCCACCAAGCCTCGCCGAGCCACCAACTGCCGCTACCCAGCCGTCCCGTAGCAGCCGTAGCCCCGCCGGTGTAGCCGCGCCGCCTCACCGTCGCCCTCCGCTCGTCCGTCGAGCTCGCCGTCGTCGTCGCGCAGCTATTCATCGTTGTCCGAGTGTCGTCGGAGTCCGCCGTCATCGTAGCCGCGTTCGTGACGTCGAACCTAGTCCGTTGAGCCGTTCGCCGCCGTCGCTGCCAACCACTGCCGCTCGCCGCCGATCGTCGCCACCAGTCGCCAAGTAAGTTAACCCCTAATCCCTGATTAGGCCATTAATTACACTTAGTAGTTAATTAGACAGTTACCGTAATTGATTAGTTAGTTACCGTAGTTAAATTAGATAGTTACCGTGATTGGGATAAAGTAACTGTGGTTAGGTTAAATAGTTATTATGGTTAGATATATGTTACCATGGTAAAATGATTAATTATTATGGTTAGTTGAATTATCATGGTTATGTGGAATAATTACCATGATTTTATTAATTATTGTGGAAATAAATAATCAGTGCTTAGATATTTATCTAGTATTAAATAATCGGTATCTGATCGCTGATTGAATTGATTGCTGATTTGGATTGAGTGTTGATTGTGCGAATTCGTTGAATGATCAAACTCGTGTCAAAATGCCATGTTTATTTGGAAATGAATATTCGCATGAGCAATCGTATCTTTTGAGCATGAAAATGGCTGTTAGCCGAGTTTTGAGCATATTCGTGAGTGTGACTGCATTAGGCTAATGCGAAGTAAGAATTGGCTTGGTTGCCTAGTATGTATGTGTGGTCACACGATGGTTATTCGTCACCCTAACATAACTGGGGGACATGGGGCGGTACTCTTGATGGGTTCGTCACCAGATATATTCGTGCCAGCGACGTACAGTCCGGAATGCCACGACTGATCGAATGTCGATCGCAGCTTGTGATGGGCCGAAGTTCCTTACAGGAAATCCTGGTATGTCCATCTCGAGGGTCTTGAGAAAGCTATCGGTTGCCTACTCCGGAATGGTGTGAGACGAGGCCCAGTTATGCCAGAAGAGTACTAGCAGTGAGGCTGTACTATGGCGAGAGTGGTGTATCTCTTGCATTAATAACCGGAATATGCATGTTGCATAATGCCCGAGTGCCTGATTGGTTGACGTGTGTTCTGGTTGTGTACCTCGACCTGTTGTGATTTATTGTCATGAGATATTTGCTGTGTGGCTCGAAGCAAGGTGAGATGTATGTGGTTGTTTATTGGCCGTTGAGTCGTGCCTCTGTTTGCTAGCTAGAGCGGGGCGTGCATCGCACGCTATTGATCTGCCATTGTTCTGTTGTTGCATGTTTAGGCCGCCTGAGTGAATCAACATCCTAATCGGACTTAGGCGTTGACTCATTAAGATTTATATCTCATTTGTTGTAGTTAACCATTTTACAGGTCCTTAAGTATGGTGGAGAGGCACGAGAGGCTCGGGGTACCCACCGACCAGTCAGATCGTATCATTCGTCGTCCGGGTCCAAGTGAAGATCGGGTGTGGGAACAGCACGTGACGACTGTATGGGTTGATGAAGGGTTGGGCCACTTGGTGGCCCATCTCTTCAAAGCCTGGTTCATGCGTCACGGCGATGATCTTTACGGGCCGATCCGGGGGTTTGAGGGACCCCCGCGTCAGACCTCGATCGTCCGAGCTTGGGACCTGTTGGACTTCGATACGCATGACAGAGAGGTGGAGGATCCCGAGTCTGATCCAGAGTCCGATCGAGAGGAGTACCCCTTCAAGCCTGGTGACGACGGTCAATGAGCTGGCGCAGTTGTGGAGGTTTCTTTTTGTGGTAGCGTTTTGGTGGTAGTAGTTAGCCCCTAAACCTGACTTGGTATCTTTTTGTGGGTCATAAGAAACGGCCCTGAAGATAGGCTTATAGATCGGATCGTTTCCCCTTGGGTTAACTGTATATAAATAAAATAGTTGTGCTGTTGTGATTTGATAAATCTTCTACTGTCTATCCCTACCTTTATTACTGTTTGGGGTTCTATGTTTTTTCCACATGCGTTTAATTAAAAAATAAAAATAATTGGGTCGATGACATGCTTGGGATGTTATCATTCTTACCTGACGTTTGGAAGTGTTGTCGCGTGCTTGAGGGTCGGGGCGTGACATTGGAAGCCTTAGCCAAGCCTAAGGAATCATTTTTTAACAAAAAATAATTTTTGGTATTTTTCGCATTTTTAAATATTTTCTGAATATTCGGAAAATACCCAAAACAAATCAAGAAAAATATCATTCGTGGCCACAAAAATACACAAAAATAGTTAATATTTTTATTTTAATTCCCGTTTCCTTTTGGCCCTTTAAATTTTGGAAAATTCAATTCGAGATCACATGCTCCTTCTCTAAACATAATCCCGAATTGAGCCAAAAATTACATTTTAGTCCCTTTATTTTTTATTTTTACATTTTTAGAGTCGTGACATTTTCCTCTATTATCGAAAATAATAATTCAGTCCAATTGTTCAACGAATTGCTTGATTTAGGCAAAAGGACCAAATTGAAAGTTTATTTTTCAAGTTAGTCCATGGATTTCAATCAAAATGAAATTAAAATTTTTCCAAGGATGATCTTGCAAATCTAATACCACTATCCTATAGTTTTTATCATTCTGAATCCATTGGTGGAAGTGGTTTGGTTCGATTTTTTCATTAAGGGTTTGGATTTATCAAATTTCATCTCTCGGGTTAAACCAAAAATTTGGGGTTTCTGCACAATTCCCAGTAAATGTTTTCACAAAAACCACTTTTTAAAATGGAATCCATGGCGTTGAATCCAATTTTAGGGTTTAATTTGATGAATTTGATAGTTTTGAGGGTCAATTTAGTAATTTTTGTACGATCGGGTCTGTCCAGTCGAACTGGATTCGACCCCACGACCCGACCAGTCTCTTTCCCCAAATGGTTCGCGCGCAGGCCAGCCATGGATGACCGAACTTCGTTCGTCAAATTGAGACCCTCCCCGGCCATAATCGACAACGCCGTTAGATGGGCTTTGTGCACCACATCATTCCGATCCAAATGGGACCATTTTCATGGCCAATGACTGCCGGAGTTGGGACGGCCAGATCGTTTTCTACGGTGGGAGTGCAAATGCACAGCCTGAACAAGAATGAACCAAATTGAGGTTCAATTTGCGCACGCCGGATGACCAATCGGAGGATCCCGTAATGCCCATCTTCATCCGGCCTCAGATGACCATTTTGTGCGTGAGTAGCACGTGTGGAGTACTACCGACTCTAAACTCCCGCGCGAGGCTGAGCTTGAATTTTTTAAATAAAAAGGAATCCACGCATTTTTGGCCGGGGGAGGGGGGGAGTTCATTTTCGGTTCTAACAGATTTCTAGAGCGAGAGACAGCAGATTTGAGAGGGAGTGAGGCGATCGCGCGAGCTAGAGCCAAGCTTCATTGGAGCTTCAAAGACTTCGCCAGACTTCCCGGAGCGAAACAGAGCAACTCCACCGGCCGTCCGAGCTTCCTGAGACTCCAAGGAACACGGCGAACCCTCCCGATCGAGCTCTCATCTCATGTACAGGTACAAACCATTTTTAGACCTTCGAAGGTCCATCCATGGCCGATCTATTTTTTCTCAACCATTTCGACGAAAACCTGTCCCAAAACTCTCTACGTACTCTCCGGATCATGCCTATGTGTTTGTTCTTGTTCGATTACGCATAAAACCACCGAGTTGGCCTCTATGATTTCTGAACCCATCGCGAGCTCATTAGCTCGTTCGAGACATTCTCGAGCTCATCGGATTGCGAGGTAAGTTCTCTTACACTCCTGTGATATTGTTTGATAGCTTAGGCTGGATTGATTGCGTAGAAAATGGCTAGGCCGAGCTTTCCGTCGGAGATTAGCTTCGGCAAGAGCATTTTGCCATGAAAACAATGTATGTTGATAAGGAGGCGATGAGGTTTCGTTTCATGCAAAATTTGTGAAGTTTGGAGGTATTTTTTACGTCAGATTCATTTTTCCGACGATGCGCCGGCGCCAATCGTCTTCTCCGGCTAGGTCTGACCAGGTCATCGAACGTTGACCTGGTCAAAGCTAACCTAGCACACCACATAAGACGCCACGTCAGCTTGAAGCGGTTATAACAGATTTTCTAAACAAAATTAAAAAAACTATCCGACGATGGGGGTAGTGCCACTTGTCGCGATCTGGTTATTTTCAAAAATAAAAAATGGATTTTTGATATTAAAATAGATTTTTAGAAATAAAAAATAAAAATCAAATTCAACGGCCGAGAATTAGTCTCGTCGTTTGATCTTAGCTGTAGGATTAGTTGTCTGATCGGATGCCCGTGGACTAGCCATGTGGCTTAGTCTGAGCCACAGGATTATAAATTAGTTTAAAAATTTGAAAAAATCAATAATAAAAAAATAAAAAAATTCGAAAAGATAAATAAAAAAAAAGGCCTAAAATTACGTCGTTTTAGTGCCGACCTGGGACCCTTATGGTGTGGGTCGGGCGCCCACGAGATGTGGGCAGGGTCGACCCGACCCGGTTTGGAAAATTAATAAAAAATTAGAAAAATCAAAAAAATTAGAAAATCTAAAAAAATAGGAAAATTTCATAAAAAAAACTCTAAAAAAATTGAAAAAATTCAGAAAAATTCCCAAAAATCACAAAAAGGAAAAAAAGAAAAAAAGAAAAGGAAATGACCACATTCAACTGGTTTGACCCATTTTTGTTGATTTTGGTTCTCAAACCTTCTCCAAAGGATCGTTTTGCCCCTCTAGACATTTTGTCCCAAATTTTCTCAAATCACCTCTGAACACTAATGTCACATTGCCTATGCCCTTATGGCTTCACTAAGTATGCCATGTGATGATTTTGATGTGATTTATCTACATATCTTGTTTCCTTCATCTACGCAATTATTCTTACTGATTGTGATTGATATGATAGTTATTCTCATCCGCATGAATTCTTTAGACGTTAGAGCTAACTTGTTGACACCTGATTTTTTATCATTTTATTTTTATAAAATTAATAAAAAATTCATAAAAATTCATAAAATTGCAAAATCAACTTTGGGAGCCTTGGTCAAGCATAAGGAACCATTTTTGAAAAACAAATTTCTCATTTTTCACATTTTTTAGTATTTTTTGAATATTAAGAAAATACCACAAAAAAATCAAGGAAAATAGATTTGAGGCCACAAAAATACACAAAAATAGCCAATATTTTTATTTTAATTTCACTTTCATTTTGGACAAATAAAATTGAAAAAATTCAATTCAGGATTATAGGTTTCTTCATTGAGCATAATCTCAAATTGAGCCAAAAATTACATTTTTAGTCCTTTTATTTTTAATTTTCACATTTTTAGAGTCGTGACATTCCCCTCTATTACTGAAAATTACAATTTAGTCCAATTGTTCAGCGAATTGCATTGTTTAGGTGAAAATGACCAAATTGAACTTTTATTTTTCAATTTAGTCCCTATATCTTAATCAAAATGAAATTAAAATTTTTCTAGGGACGATCTTGAAAATCCAAGTCCACTACCCTATAGTTTTCACCATTTTGAATCCATTGGTGGGAGTGGTTTGGTCCAATTTGGCCATTTGGGGTTTGGATTTATCAAATTTCTTTCTCGGGTTAAGTTTGAAATTTGGGGATTTTGCACAATTCGACACCAATTCTGTCTAATTTTATCATTGTTGAACAAAATTCATGTTCCTAAGTTCAATTTTGAGGTTTAATTTGACCAATTTCAAGGTTTTGGAGGTCAATTTGACATTTTTTGGACTATCGGGGTCGAACTAGATTCGACCCAACAACCTGCTCAATGCCTTCTTCCCCAAATGGCCTTCGTGCACAGTTTCAAATGGCCGAAGAAGAGCTGAACTTCAATCGCGAAATTGAGCACCTTCCTAGCCACAATTGGAGGTGCCGTCGGGTGGGCTTTCTGCGCCACCTCTTTTCGCTTCGATTGAGACCAGTCTCACGGCCTGGGGTCGCTTGAGCTGCGATGGCCAGACCATTCTCCGCATCAGCAGTACAGGTGTACAACCTGAGTGAAAATCAAGCTCGAATTCGAGCCATTTCGTTCACACCGAAGTACCTAACGGAGTTTGCCGGAATCACAAACCTCACCGGGGCCAATTTGATCTAAAGTCACGTGATCCCACGTGCGAACTAAGTCGGTGTATAGCTCGCTCAAGCGCGAAAATTTTCAAAATGGGTATAAGAGAATCCTCACACGTTTTTGGCCAAAGAGAGTTCATTCTAGTTCATCAGGCAACAAAATAGAGAGAGAGAGAGAGAGAGAGAGAGAAACTCTCTCTGTGGCCGCCAAAGCCAAGCTCGTCCCGAGAGCTTTCGGGACTCCGTCAGACTTCCAGAGGAGGAATCAAGGCTCCGCACCACCTCCAGAAGCGTCGCATCACCTCCAGGAGTCGATCGAGCCTAGTCGCGTAGCTCAAGTCTCCCTAAAACAGTAAACTCCATCTTCGAGCTCGATCTCGGCCTCGCATGACATCTCGCGATTCTGAGCATATATTTGAAATCTGTTAGTTCCAATCGAGTCCTAGGATGTTTCTAAGCCTAGCCCCCCGTTTCCTTGCATTGATTTTGGCTAAATCGTCGTGGCGACCTTCGCATATCCTCGAACCTGACCTGACTTCGCAAGCCAAATCTGGCAATGCACAAATCGATCGGGACCTCAGGTAAGGCTTCTGAACTTCATACAAGTGTGCTTCGTGAATTTTAGCTCTGGATATGCTCTCGTTTGCTTGATTGAACCGCCATGGATGTCTTCTGTTCGAGCTTCGTATCTGTTGAATATTGCCCATCCATGGTTCAATCTCCAATTCCCTGCATTTCGCCGATAACCACAATGATCCACTTAGTAATTCCAACTACTAAGAGCCTCAAGATGTTAGATTATCAACCATAACTGACCTACACACAATGGAACTTCTTGAACTCCTCCCATAGTCCACGTCCGAATACCCACTTGCGACCCCAGTTTCAATTCAAGTTGATTCAAAGACAATTAGGACGATCAGCCCGTATATCCATGTTACCCATGACTATAGGACTCTAACCCAAGCAATAATTTCACCGTGCAAAGCCGAACCTTTCTTCTAGGCTCAATCCTTAGTTCGCGTCTGATCAAGGGTTGAGTACTTCGACCCTAAATTCAAGTTACCCGGAGTCATAAGAACATACTCTTGTGGGCAGAATCAACAAGCAAAACAAATTGGGCCATTCAACCCATCTCAAGCTCACAGCTGAATACCCATTTTTGGGTTCCGAGATCAAATAACTTCGATTCGATGACCAACAAGATGATCAACTCTCATAACTATTCTTCCCATGACCCAAAGGCGCTAACCCAAGTGTTGGATCGTACAAACAAAGGTGATTTCCTCTCCATGCAAGTAGAATCTCAATATAACATACCCATTTTCTAAGTATTCAATTCGCGGTAAACGAATGGCAATCGAACCGTCTAGTGGTAAGGTTAGACGTATACTTGCCTTAAATTGAAGTACAAAGAAAACGGAGCCAGATTTGCCGACAAAATGAGCTTAAGAAGACTTTTCCTTGCTCGGTGGCCGTTGCGTGGGTGGTGGATGGGTAACGGCGGGCGAGCGACTGAGCTGGTCGGGGGCTGTCCTTGCTCGAGGCTTGAGTGAGCTTGAGAGATTGAGAGGTAAAAGAGAGGGAGTCGTCAGCTTGGGGGAGGTGATCCACCGAGAGAGAGGAGAGAAAAGAGAGCTTCTTGAGGGGGTTCACCCAAAATGAAGAGGAGAGAGAATGGGTGCCCTTATAAAAGGGTCTTGAGGAGGTGGGAGGGCTGGCCGGTTCGGGGTTTCGCGCTCTAGATCGTGAATCAATTTTCGGGCAAATAGTTCCTTCGTGATCCAAAATAACTGTCGTTAATTTTCAATCCGACCTTTACAATCTCGTCGCGCTCGTAACCCACCTAAGCTTAATAATCCACCGCACCACAAATTAAATCCCTCAAATCATATTACTATAATTCCGAGCCCGATAATTACTATTCCACTTATAAATCGGTTTGTCAAAAAAATCAGGCCGTCACAGCTATACTTGGGATGCTGTGACTAGACTTGATGCGTTTTATCCATATGTTTTGAATCCTTGATTGCGCATTTATTTTATTGATTGTGATTGGTAGGTTTAGTCTTCCCAACCTGCATGAAAACCTAAACTCCAGCTTACCTCACCTGAAAATTAAGCCTGCATGAAATCATAGTTAGAAAAATCACTCGACGTTAGGTATCGAAAGGGCGTCAGTAGAAATACCGGCGTAACCAAGTCTCCGAATCCAAATTCTCTGGTTCCGCAGAGCCGAACGAATTCTCCCAACCGCTCGATAAGGTACTCGGTCTACCTTCCAAACAGACCGGTGATGACTCCGAGCTATGCCGGTCTTCGAGGCTTAGTAATTTATTAACCCGATTTTGGATCAGGTGGCGACAGCAATCAGCGTTTGTCACGCATGGGTTGCTTCCTGGGAATTTGCTTTAGAAAACCTTCCGGCGTAGGAAAGACTAGATGTGAGACCTGTCGTCCACTATGGCGTTGATTCATCGTACATCGACCGCGGGACAACCTTTGCCTCGTGTCTTCATTTCATTACCCATGAGAATTTGAGCAAATTGCTTTTTGTCATTTTTCTCTTTTTTGGAGCCATGTCGACCGTAGGGGTGTCAATGGTTCAATTCCATTCAATTTTTCAAGACAATCGAACCGAACTGAACCACTAGAAAGTAAGCTTGAACAGAACCAAATCTCGCCCTGAACTGAATATGAACCGAACCAAGAATCCAGTTCGGTTCGATTTTTTATTTTTCTTTTATTTTTCTTTTTTTTTCTTCTTTTCTTTTCTTTTTTCATTTTTTGGTGGCTGAGGCCACCGGCCCCTGACCGAGGGCTGCGAAGCCAACGCTAGCCGCGAGCAAGGGGTTGTGGCCCCTCGCAGACGGGGCGTCACGAGCCCTCGCAGCCTCGTCGCCTGCCCTCGCCGGCCACCTTGAGGGCACGCGATGCCCTCGACTTCGTTTGCGAGGGGGACACGACCCCTCAACAGCGGCCGGTGGGGGTTGCAGCCCTCGGTCTGGGGTCGATGGAGGTCGCCAACCCTCTGCTAGTGGCCGGCGGCTCTGCCAACCCCTCAGCCATCAAAAACGAAAAAAAAAAAAAAGATAGAAAAAAAGAAAAATAAAAAAAAAAGAGATTTTCAATTCGGTTCAGTTAACCGAACCAAACCGAAATGAACTGAAAAAAAAAAGGAAATGTTATTTTTCAATTAATCCAACCAAAAATCGAACTGAACCAAAATGCACAACTTTTTATTTCGATTAGTGGTTCCAATTAATTTTTCGTTTCAGTTTTGACACGCCTGATGCCAAGTAACAATGGAGAAAACATTGACGGATTTGACCATCAAGAACACTGCCTCTTCTACGCTGAATCGAATCCAAGACTTCCGAGCAACATGAGGATAAGTGGAGTAGGCGGTTTTGTATACGATGGTAAAGATTCTTTGGCAGAATGGAGAGCGGGCGATGGTCCGCTAAATTCAGAAAATTTCAAAAAAAAAAAAAGTAACAAAAAAATTCACGTCGGCGTCGGCTGTGCCACGTAAGACGATTGGCGTCTACGTCAATGATTTCCAGCTAAAATTGACTGGAATGACTACATTGACAAATCGTTGACCAATTTAGTGCTAAATTGGTCAAATCAAAAATTTAAGAGTTGGACACGGTACAATCAATTTAGGACTTTATTTTGTAACTGCTCCATCGGTTGTCTGCAGTACCTCACTCTCGGTATACGCATCGCCAAACCACAGTGCATGGGATGGCTGCTAAGCGAAAGTTAGATTATTTATAGGGCGTTTGTCTAGTGAAAAATGATTTGTGCTGCGGGAGCAACGGGCTCTATCGATCATCTCTCAAGCTTAACTCTGAACTCGTCGATTTGTTTAGCTCAATCCTTATTTTTGTACGCAACGACCAATTTTCAGCAATAGCGTGATTCAATGGATCCTAGGTTAACGTTGCCAATTATCAATCGACTTGTCGAATTTTGGTTACTTGGCTATAAATGTATCGATCGACAAGATCAATTGGTGCGGGAGCTTTGGAGCAATGGAACGTTTGTCTAATCTAATTAAGATTTCATCGATTGAACCCATTCATTATTCTTGAAAGAACAGATCAATTTATGTTGCGATCTAGTTACGTGGGTTTAAGAATGAAGTTGCCGATTATGCGACATAGTTGTCGATTTCGAGACTATTAATAAACTACCTAGCAATTGGAAGTTGTTCTGGACGATTTGTATCGCTATTTAGAGGGTTTTTATCAAGTTTCAATGCATTTGATGCTAGTTAAATGCACCTAGCAACCAGCATTTGCCATGCATGGGTTGCTTCCTGGGAATTGCTTCTAGAAAACCTTCGGGCGTAGGAAAGACTTAGGAAGGACTTAAGATGTGAGACCTGTCATGTCGTCCACTATGCCTTGATTCGTCGTACATCGACCGCGGCACAACCTTTTCGCCGTGGCTTCATTTCATTACCCATGAGAATATGAATAAATTGCCTTTTGTCTTTTTTGTCTCTTTAGGGCCATGCCGAGCGATAATGGAGAAAACATCGAAGAAATTGACCATTAAGAACACTACCTTTTAGACAAAAAAAAAAAAAAAAAAGAACACTGCCAAGACTTTCGAGCAACACGAGGACAAGTGGAGGAGGCGGTTTTGTATACTTCTTCGGCAGAACGGAGAGCGGACGATGGTAGGCAATATTCATAAATTTTTACAAAAACAAAATAGCAAAACCTATCTATAAGCGTCGACTGTGCCACGTAAAATGATCGGCGTCTACGTCAACGATTTCCGGATAAAATTAACTGGAATGACTATATTTGCAAATCGTCAAAAGGTTTAGGACTAAATTGATTATAAAAAAATTAGACGATGGGAACAAAATTTAGTCATTTATGAATATAATTATCGACAATGTGATGAACAACAACTTGAAGGTATCGACAAAAAGTGGAGTAGATAATTTCGGATGCAACTGTCAATGTGGTGGAATAAAACAACAGTCAAGACAGTGGCTTCAAGGAAACCGTCAAGATAATGGAGTGGAAGAAACCGTCGATAACCATTTGAAACTTCTATTGATAACTTCCCGTTGTAACCTCTATTTGTAATTTTCATTTGTAACCTCTGTTTGTAAAATCCGTATGTAACCTCCCTTTGCAACCTCCCTTTGTAACCTCTATCGATTGTGGCTTTAAATAGCCACATAGTACTCTTCGGAGCCCCCCCACCCCCTGCACAAATCAAGTAAATTTATCTTTCTCTTTATTTTCCTGTACTGCACTTTATCTTTCATAACTGTAGCTTTCAAATTCGCGTCGTCGATTAAATTTCAACACGTATCTCTATCCTAGATGTTGTTTTGTCGATTAAATTGTGGCATAAAGCTTTTTATGTTCTTAGGCTATGTCATCGATTAAATTCCAGTATAATTCGTTAACATCTGGTTACTTTATCGAGTTTGTATCGTCAAATCCCGTCATCGATTAAATTCCAACACGATTTGCATATGTCCACTCCTGTTCGACATGAATTGGTTTTTGTTCATTTTCCTTTGATACTTCCTGTCCAAAGTTGGCCCAGGGACCCTATCTTTCTTGATTAAAGCCAAAGAACGACTTTCGGCGAAAGATTTTTCGTTGCGGAAGAAATTTCAGCGAAACGGGTTCTTAAGCCAAAGGTCCAGTCCGGACCGGACAGCAATAAGATGGAGTATCAAGAAGAAAGTCTCAACAAGGTCGGACCCAATTGTTTGGACCAGAACAACCGTGCCATCGATTCTTCGACAAAGAGGGGCAAAACGTGTGCGGCAAGCTAGCAGTCATACTCGCATCCTAAGCATAAAATAGCCTAGAAACAATTATTAGAGACATGGGATTTCTTTGCACACATTAACTATAGTTCTGTCAATTTCATTCCTCGTTTTAAAGCCCACACTGACTTGAGCACGATGTTAGGGGGATTGGCTGTTAGGTCGACAGACGATTGATGATGGTGGCTTGGGCAGAGGAAGGAGTAGAAGAGGAAGAGAAGGTAGTGAGAGGGGGAGGGTTTCGGGCTGGGGGATTTTAATCTTGTGATGCAAAAACATCAGATGCGGCTAGAGTAGGAGATAGGCGAATCTGTATCCAATATGTGTGCATTACTGACCTAAGCCTAAGGTGTATTTTCCTTCGTCCCATTAAACTTACTCTAGAAAGTTTTCTGATTGATGGGTTACGGATAGGACCATAACCCACATTTTTCTATTCAATGAAATTTGTACGTAGGTGATACCTATAGTTGGGGAAAAAGTAATAAAAAAAAATTCCTAAATCTATTGCATTAATACCAATTCAAATAAAATTTTTAATTGGACCAATTCCGTCCTAAACCTTTTTGCATTGACACCAATTGAGTTCATTCGAATAATTTTGACCGGAAATCACTGGCATAGACGGCCGAAACTGACGTTGATAAATTTTAATATTATTTTAATAATAATTTAATTTTTTTTAATTTCTAGACTCTTTTTTTTCCATGTTCTGGACCTGGAGTTGTGCCTCCGTCGTTGCTCCTCCGTGGCCAAGAGCAACAGATTCAGCGACCCACCTCCGTCTTTGTGGGTAGTCTTCCGAAATCAACCCGATGAAGAAGAAGACTATCACAGAAGAAATCATAAAAAAATCGCTGGATAGTCTTCTTCTTTGCGGGTCATTACAGGACCACCTCCCTCCAGCGTCTCCCTTTCTCCTTCCATCGATCCCACCAAGTCTCTTCCTTTCAATTTTCCTCCAACCCCAAGCATCAACCCAGAGAAAATCGTTAAAAAAAAAATTGCTCCTTTTGTCAATCTCTTTCAGAATCAAAGAAATCCCAAAAGATTGACAAAAAATAAAAAAAAATTGCTCCTTTTCTCCATGGTTGAGTCGCTCGCGGCCTGGTCACAAAGACCGGAGGAGGCGGTGACTGGACGCAGCCTGGACCGACGCGGGACCGCCGGTGGCGACGGTGAGGGGAGCAATGGTCGGCTGGTTGTGGAAGGAGTAGGAGAGAAATGGAAGGTTTTTAATTTTTATTCCACGTCAGTCTGCTGCTGTGCCACTCTTTCTATAAACACGTCAAGTTTTTAGTGGTTGTGAGGAAAAAAAAGCGTACCACGTCAGCACCGATCGTGCCACGTAGGACGATCGGCGTCCACGCCAGCCAAAATTGATTGGGTGAACTCAATTGATATCAATGCAAAAAGGTTTAGGACTAAATTGATCCAATTAAAAAATTTATGACTAAATTGATACCAATTTAATAGCTTTAGGACTTTTTTGGTACTTTTCCCTCTATAGTTGCGAACCTAGTAATCACGAGTATGGTTTGAGAATATGTCATTTGACGGCCCCCATTCACTTAAAAAGAATTATCTTTAACTCGGGTTCCAATTCTAATCCAAAATATTTTTGTCTCTCATAAAATAAACATCAACTTGAGATCGAGTCCTAATTGTTCAAACTTCTCTTTTGTCTGATAAAATGGCACCAACTTTAGCTTGAGTGCAAGTTTTGGTCCAAACTTTTTTTATCTTATAGAAAAGCACTAACAATTAGTGGGTTACCAATCTGGCTTCGGTCAAGTTACCATATAATGATACCATTAAATAATCATCACGCCATTCCACGCGTACTCAACGACTCCCGGCCATTGCCGCCACCAAAATTTGAATAAGTTGGAATCAAGCAAGAGGAGGAATCGTGACCACCCAAGTTTGGTTTTTGGCGACAAAAATCGACATGGACGGAAGAAATAACTTATCCAAGGAAACAAGGCCTGAACGAGCGGTTCACCAGACCAAGCATGTCCCAAGATTGAGAAAAAAGAAACTTTGAGCTCGTCATCGCCGGAGTTGGGATAAGGACACCATAAGTACCATAACAATTATACAGTGCTCACTTTAGTGCTATAACTTTTTTTATCGACCATTTGAGTGCCCTGACTTCTGAAAAACGTTCACATAAGTGTCATAACTTTCAATTGATCACTTGTGGCGAACGTTTTTAAACATTTACGGCACTCAAGTGATTGATTGAAATTTTACAAGAAATTCAAGTGAGCTCTGTACATAAGTTATGTCACTCCAATGATAGACAAAACATTTATGGCACTCAAGTGAGCGTCGTACAAAAGTTATAACAGTTGTGGTGACTTTTCCTCGCGATCTGGAAATTCTAAAATAGGGGAAGCTCTCGAATTGTGTGCGATCCTCCCACATAGACACAACTTTGAGTCGCCGAGTACACATATCTTCAACGACATCATTGGACGGAAACTTGTCGGGGGCCATATTTGGGTACCAATCGGAAGTTGGTGTCTTTTAATGAGACGGAAAAAAATTTTGGGCTAGATTCAGACCTAAGCTAAAGTTTGTGCTTTTTATGAGACAAAAAGAAGAAGATGGTGCTGGAATTGCGACCCGGAGGTAAAGTTGGTACTTTAAAAGGGAACGTGGCCTTTTCTCCGAGCTTGGGCTGCGCATGACCACCTGATGTTTAACAACCACCAAAGGTTTTCTCCACAGTTGTGCATTCCCTTCAAAAAATTTTCCAACCACCAGAAACTAGGTGACCAAGAGGCAACAAAGCTGTACAAAAGCCCAAGGGCTAGCAATTGCACTGCAATGAAGGCCTGACCTGGCTTCTGTATCAAATCAAGATTCTTAGTCAAGGTCACAAAGTCTCTCCTCGTTTGAAGCTTCAACAAGGAATTTGAGCACCTTTTACATCATGCTTAGTCCCACCATCCTGTGATGTGGACTCTGCATAAGACATTGCTCAGAGTAAAACTACTAAGCCTCTGCTCGCCTTTAGTATCTCGGATCGGGATTTGCGTGCCGAAACCATTTGTGTCTTGTGAACAACATCCTCAAATCAGTTCACGTAGATCCTCGGTGTGCCTTGATACAGTTTACTGAGTTCCTGTACTAGTGATTTCAAATGACCTTTACTTTCGCAACCTTCAAAGTCCCGTCGATGCAAGTGATGTAAAAGAAGTGCCCTTGCTTGATTTTCTCAAAGTTACAATGGCATATTTCAGCATTGATCAACTTCCCCGATAGCGCAGGCGTAACTATTCATGGCACCAATTTGCACAAGGCTCACTGAAACAATTACACAGTTATCTATGATTCACCTCGTCTTCCATACGATTGCCTTGGATAAGGTTCGCTGAAAGAATAAGCGCAAAAGTCGGCATCATTTATAGCGCATTATTTGACCTAACAGAACCAGTTCATTGATCTCAGTCAGCTGAAGCTCATTTATAAGAATTTCTCTTCCCTTTGGACCAACACAGTCGTCAATCAATCTAAGTTCGAGCTAGCAGATCTTCTATGTATGCATTTGTGCGGTTTCATAATGTTTGGAATTAAGATCGAAAGAAAAGATATTGTAGAAAGAACGCGTCTGATTAAGTGATGATAGAAGTCTCTCTCATATATCGACGCACACTATTCAAGAGTTTGTGTTGTACAAACAGTCTTAACATTCCAAGGTAACACATCTTTAAGGTTGCCGATTGGCTTTTACATGGAAATTGGAGGATGATTTGGAATGACAGCTGAATCACAACTGCAGTATTTTTCTTGAAAGCTAGAACTGGCTTTTATAAAATAGTGAAGAAGGAAATGCTTAAGCTGTGATTCATCTGTCATTCAATTCTTTGACCCCATTACTTGGCATAAGAAATCTCTAAAAAATTGCTATGCTAACTCGCTCGAGAAAAGATACTGAAAGTCGGAGTTCTGAGGTGTCCATTGGAAGCTCTTCCAAGACCTTTTGTGAAACAGTTGGAAGCTACTTACACGAAAATCCGGCAAGCAATGTTTGAGGATCATCAGCAGGTCGGCCGCACTCAAACCCGAGCTCTTGGCGTAAGTATCGACAAGTTTTGGTAGGATGATCCTTTTCTTGCACAATCTGAAGTTTGATCGGAGGTACTCTTCCTTTGCGACTTTCAGCTCCTGAAACACTTTGTCAGACCTGAACAAGCGAACCTGGAGAAGACATTAATGTGATCCAGAATCAACATGGTCAAGAGAAATGTTAAATGCTTAACCCAGTTATATATACAAATTTAAGAAAATTGAATCAAGTGATTATTCAGTAAAATGACAGAAACTGGAACATTGGAGTCGTGTCTAATTGGTTTTTGAGATTTTTGCATCTTTCTCTACGTAAACTATTGATAATACTCTGCAATTCAAAACCTTATACAATTGTTGACAATTGTGCCGGCGCAGAGGCTATCAAGATCTATAATTGTTAGAATTTGAACTAAAAGGGTAGAGGCAGGACGTTACTGCAGGATCGGAGCAGCTTCCCAAACAGAGTGCAAAATGTGAGAGTGGTTCGGGATGATCGATCTCATACGTTTTCGGCAGACTATCGACTTTAAATCTCTGCTTGGATGGCAATAATATCCGCAGCCACTACAGGAAACAAAGGCTTTCAGTCAAATCATATGAAATGAAGGGTACTCTAAGGCTTAGCTGAGGCAAGACAATGCAAACAATTAGCAGACTCCAGAGCAGTTGAATGGCCAACCTTTCCTGGAGAAAGCAGCCTGCATTGCAAAATACTATTTTGAATCGTGTCTACGCTTATGGTGTGCCCTCCAATGTCATAAGCAGCCTGCGTAACGCAAACGTTAGGCAACAAAATTAATAACCCTTCTGCATATTGTGTAACATAACGTTATCAGGTTGGAAGTTGGAAACCTTGAGTAGCAGAGACATCCTCTTCAGTTTGTTTTGCGGAATGCCATGAGCCAAAAATGACTGGAGGACAGAGCAAGAGACAGTAGTTTTGAGTTTTATGTTCTGGGATACAAGTGTGGACGAAACGAAAGCGAGAACTCAGATGCTAAAATAGAGAGAGGAAGAGAAATTCACATGCATCACTAGGGCATTGTGCACATTTATCCAAAAGGCGAGCTTCTCCTCATGTTTCAGCTTACTGGGATCGACTCGTCGCAATTGATGCACGATTGACCTGAAATGAGCTTACAATTTGGTAAGATTCTTTATATGTGCAGAAACTGGAGCAATGCAATGTCCATGAATGCATGTTTTGTTTCTGATATATTACTGACAAGCCCAAAAACATCTGCAGTCCCCACAAGTAACTTGAATGGCTTACTCTACATAATAGATGAGGAGTCTGACGTTAGACTGCCTAAAATTGATATGAATCAACCAATAGGATACCTACCAAAAGCTGACGAAAGTTTTTCGCCAAGACACTGGAACATCAAAACTTGAGGTTGTCAAGAACATGTTACCTGTACTTCCGCAGCATGTACTCGATGTTTTTCATCCTTTCAGCATCTCTGGAGATCGATTGCACTTTGAGCATAGTACTGTACGGTCCGCTGAATTCTCTTGAGCCTTCCATTTGAAAAGGGTTACCAAAATGGGAATTGAAAGAGGAATATCTGCAGTGGTGTGAGCTCCGTGTGTCGCCAAGATCTCCCAAAGGATATTGGTTCGCTAAGTACGAAGATGGTGAATTTGGAGAGGACAGGTGATAATAGTTTGTCAAAGGTGGCTCGGCCAGCTCACAGTATATTGTTGAGATGGACTTGACCATCTCTTCGGATAGCCAGTTTGGCGTCGCTAGGACATGATCGGTTATGCTCGTTCCGAGATAGTCTTGCAAACTAATTGCTTTTGAAGTCGTACACGGCGCTCGCTAAACAAGCAAAGAATAGAATAAAAGAAAATTCACATGATTAGGAACACCTTATGCCGGTTTCACAAACGATACAACTTGTATCCGCAAACTGCTATTATTAACAATTTGACATTGTACAAAGGTAACTCTGTGGTTTCTCTGTACTGGAAGAACAAACAATCTCGGAGGACTATTAGAAACACATTAAATCCAAGTTAACTCAGATGATCGATGAAGGAAATTAGAAACTTACCTCCAACATAAACAAAGGGAGGGAGTGGTATGAATCTACAGCTCTAGCAAACGAATTCTCCGGATGTGAAGTCCTGTTTGGATGAGAAGAGCGCTGAGATAGTGAGGACTGGCTACGCTGAATACCGATGTCTGATAGATATTTTGGAGCCCAAATGTCCTCTTCTTCTTCTTTCAAAGGACTCCCGATGGACCCCCGAGTCAAACGAGGAGGATGCCGACTTGAATGAGAGAAGAAACTCTCTCTCTCCAGTGTACCGTGATGTCCATGAATTGGCGGACTCTCTTTCCCATGAGCGATGGAGGTCGACTTGCGCTCATCCTCAGTGGGTGAATGTGAAGCATGTTCATTGAACTTGTTACGGTACAAGGTGAGAAGGTACTTCTCCAGGAACGTAACTTCTAATTCCAACACTGCGGTTTCGACAATTAGCTGCTCTGCTTCCTGAATTGAAGTAAAGTGAGTAAAAGACGGTATAGTACAGAAAGAAGCCCGTGTTTCAAAATATCATGATGGACTAATGTAGTTACCTTGGGGATTGTCTTTTGAGATGTACCATGGAAGTAATACGGCCGGCTACTCAATGCCTTCTCTAATGCATTCCGCATCACAAATTGGTCCTGAAGTTCTTCTTGAAGATGCACTATCTGCAGCAAAATCATCGAGCCATAGCCGTTTCAATAGACGGTCCTTCTGGCGCGAGAAGACAACAGACATCCACAACAGACCGACTGATCAAGCAAAGGGGACGCGTTCGATAGCATAACTGAGAAACTTACCTCTTTCTTCAATGATGTTTTGATCTCACGTTGCGAGTCCTTTTTTCTTACGGTTCCAACCGAGCTCCTGAGCTGTCCCATTCTGTTCTACCTTACCAAGTCCAGTAACCGGCCAGCCAACTAATGCTGAAACGTAAATTCCGATGTCAAGCTTCCGACATTAGAGAGCTCTACAACAGAGTTATGGAACAGATGAAGCAACATGAAAAAAGCTAAGTAGATGGCTTTTGGAATTTGCTGCTGAATAACCAATAATTTTGTCCCCAAATCTCCCAGAATCTCTGCAAGAGTTCATACAAACAGATGTAATTCTTCTTCCTAAGACAAAAGGGCTCAGCAGTGAGGCCAAACAAAAGAAAGCCTCTCTCTGAGCTTTATCTGTTAGTACCACTCAAGAGAGCTGATGTATGCAATTCAGAAAACAGAGTTCAGTTACAACAAAAAAAAAATCAAACAGCATAAACCAAGAATTGAAGGAACAAGTGCTTACCTTTTTGCTCTGCTTTTCCTCTTCGAACCGTGATTTCCTCGAACCTTAAATGTTTTAAACCAAACTCAATCCCGCCACTTCTTCATGTCATACGTAACACTTGAGAAGAAAGCAAAGAAAAAGAACAAAAGAAGAAAAAGTTGGGTTCAGACTAGAGTCCAACTGTTGAAACTTTAACTGAACCAGCATTAATTGCACCAAATACCACCATGGGATACTGTCCAAAGTCCCCCCAACAGACGCCTAAGAAAAATCCAAACCCGACATTAAACTCGCACGGAATAATCTCTGCACACACAAGGAACATAAAGCACACCCACAACTCGGATTGAGAACGACTGGTCACGCCAACAGGTTTTGTAAAAAGCTGAATCAAATCCTGCACATCTGCATCAGCCAAAATTTGCAAACTTCCCTCGACTACAATCCTCGGGAGCAAAAAGAACAAAGAGGGTTAAACGAATAAAAGGGACAGAATGCAATGTGTTAGTGCTCACCCACATCTGATCTGATCTTATAAAGTGATTGAAAAGGAGGAGGGCACATTTTTTTGACTTAGTCCATAGCCTTAGAAAGCAATGCCAACTTTGAAAGTGTAGAGGCTTTTTGGAACTGGAGGTCCTTTTTTGCATGCATTAAAAGAAGCAAAGCCAGCTCGTGGCTTCTGATCCAGAAGGAGACACTTGTGGAGTTGGGCACTAATTATTTGAAAGTACAAACATACAAAAATTGAAAGGAACTAATTGACAAGTGGCATTGGAAGGTCTATATTTTACAGTCTTTGGACATAAGGCAGGCTCTTATCACGCTTCTCCAGAAGAGTTTGACTTACACAGTTCCACCATGGTGGAGAAAAGGGGCAAAAAAGTAAAGGATGTTCTCTTTAGCCTTTCTGAATGAATGAAACACCGGTGCAATTCCTCAATAATTTTAGACTCCGATTATTTCGTAAAAAATAAATATTTTTAAAAATATTTTTTAAGTTGCCTTACAACACTAAAAAAAAAATGAATGAACGAAAAATATTTTCATCATCCACAAAAATAGTAGACATATATTGCTGTCGAAAACAAAAATATTATTCATTGGCTAATTATTTTAAGCGATACAAGCGATTCTTTTTAGGAAAATATTTTCCAAATCATTCAATTTTCGCGAAACAAACGGAGCCTCAAAGGATGGTATCAAGTCAAGGTATTCTATTTACCTTAGGGGGGGGGGTGTTTCAGGACTTGATTATTCGATTAATTCCCACTTCATGTGGCAGTCAAGTTGGATTGAATTTTGTTTTGTACCCGATCTTAATAGGTTTTAGACTATTTTCGAGTTTTGGATCATTAGTATGCGTTTGTAATCCCATTTACA
Source organism: Lenwebbia sp. NSW1173648 (assembly GCA_029784005.1). Classification (NCBI taxonomy): domain Eukaryota; kingdom Viridiplantae; phylum Streptophyta; class Magnoliopsida; order Myrtales; family Myrtaceae; genus Lenwebbia; species Lenwebbia sp. NSW1173648. Next base: position 19,866,387 of record JARCGZ010000010.1, on the reverse strand, counting down.
AAACCCTACAATTTTTGGACTAGTCTTAATATGTAATTAACGGATAATGGAAAAATTATCGAAAAAGTCCTTAACCTATTGCGATTGTGCCAATTCAGTTCTAAATATTATTTTTGCCAATTCAATCCTAAACCTTTGCATTTGTGTCATTCAGTCCATGTGGCCAACTTTGACAGATTAGCACTGACGCGAATAATTTTTAATAACGTTTTAATATTTCTTCGCATTATTTATTTATTACTTATGTAATAACAAACGCGGAAAAAATAATCACAGAACACAAGGATTTACGTGGTTCGATCAAGGTGATCTACGTCCACGGGCGAAGCAAAACAAAGATTCTACTATAAAAAAACGAAGATAGTACAGATTACAACTCTAGCAACCATATAAAAAGAACCCTAATTTTTTTTTTCTTGGGGGCTGTTCATTTGCTCCAGGTTGGGCCTATCGGCCCAACCCTCCGCATCACGAACTAAATCTCAATTTTCTCTCCACTTTTTGGGTCGCACAAAAAATATGTCGGGTCGGGTGATGAACCGGGCCGAGTATATAAATTTCATGACATATTTAACAACTTATTTCTTTTCTCTCTTATTCTTTTTTTTTCCTCTCTCTCCTTCTTCCTCCCACCAGTGAGGTCGACCTCACCCAGTGACGGTGGCGTCGATCTCGCCGGGCCTCACCTTTGGCCGGTCGCCGAATCGGTGACTAGCAGGAGGAAGAAGGAGAAGAAAAAAATAAAAATAAAAAATAAAAAATATTGAAAAATATTAAAATACTATTAAGAATTGTACCTTTAGCCGGCCGACGTCCACATCAGCGCTAGCCAGCCAAAGTTAGTCGGATTGACTAAATTGGTATAAATGCAAAAATTTTAGGACAGAATTGATACAATTGGAATAGGTTTATAACTTTTTTGGTAATTTTCCCGATGGATAACCACAATAGACAAGTCATTTTTGAAACTATTCCTACTCTTTTAAATCATTTAAGGATAATATTTATTAATTTTGCTAACCCTAAAACACAACATTATTATAATCGACTAACAATTCAACCACAACATACACCAAGTGAAGCCTAACTTTCATTTTAGGATTGTTGGGCCTTCTATTATTACGATGGGAATGACTTCAAATATCTGCAATTCTTATGTTTTGCAATGTGGAGGTTTCCTAAATCGGAGATAATGCACAGGTTGTCGATAAATAGTTGTGGTAGCGAATTTGAGATGATTTATTATATATTAATTAATAAAATTACGCATTTCACACAATTTACGGATACCCCGACTACTTTAGCGAACCGGGTTGATGATTTATGTCGAAAACTATGACGAATTTGGGGAATAATTAAGAATTATTGTTTGTAATTGTGACTCTTAGTGGATCTTACTCATCTGTCCATTTCTCCCCAACGGAGAGACCAAAAAAAAAGTTGACCCAACTTTAATCATATCATCATTAGCTATGTCACTTCACCAAGAAATTTTGCATGAGCCAACGGATCGACAGAATCCCATCAAGAAAATAATCCTCATCTTTCTCGAACTTAGTAAAATGATTAACCTTAACCTTACACCAACCCTTCCCACCTCCCAAAAGTAACAGGGCTAAAATCAAGAAACTATTAAATAAAATTTTTCAACCGCAAGTGGGGCCAAGTTGATATTGGCTTCCCTTTTCTGTGATTAAAATTGATGATATTATGGATAGTTGGGCATTAGAATATTGCATGGGGTTCGCCTGTCTTACTTTTGGTTCTCATGCCGAATTGCACGCCAAAATCAAAGGCTATTTCTCAGCAGAAAGAGTTAGGGTTTGTGGGTCAAGAGAATAAAATACTACTTAAGGGTGCATCATCACAAAGGAGAATATTTTTCCTAAAGGCTACATTTTTCTAGTGTATACAAGCCAACTATAAAAGCAACTTGGTATAGCCTATATTGGAAAATATACTTCTGGTTCATGAGAAAATATCTAATGCCTTTGTACTAGGTTAGGTCTAGTATCAAAATGCCAGTATAATTTATTATCTACTATCCGTACTACTACAAGTACAGATATGAGGCTTTCAACATGTGAAATTCAGTGGCATTGATAATATAGTGAGTCCTAATGTCTATAGAAACTTAACAAATCTATTGGACATTTACCAACTCTAATTATTGGTTCATACTCTTACTTTCCATGGAAATTTTAGAAGTTTGCTTGACTAATGAAAGATACAAAATGTAAGTAGTAGCATTGTTATATTAGTAATTCAGAACATTCAGTAGATCCGCATGAATTTATACCAATCTCTACTGGTCGGCTGGTACTCTTACGTATACCACAAATTGAATAATCCTGCGATAAACTACCAAATTGTAGTACTACATGTATGACTTTGCTGAACATATAGGTTTGATGGTAAATTCTGATTTTTACCACATGACTTTGAAATGTCCTGCATAATAAATTCCTAGTCGTTATTTTAAAAAATATCCTAGAAAGGATCGTATCAAGCACAGTAAATTCTCAGTGCGCGCTAGCTTGTAATATGTTCCAGTCATTAGATTTTGCATGTTAGATCATGTTCAATTAAATTTAAAGGTGTATAATTTCATTCGTTAATTTTGTATATTCTAATGGAACATTGGTAACTTGCTTGAGGAAGGGTATTGACAAATTCCTCTGATTTTTAAGTTCTCGATCCATACTGCTATTGGGATATGTTCACTAGCAGTCCTAAAACTTGTCACGAAAGTACAATTGAGTCCTAAAACTTGCAAAAAAATGCAATCGAGTCCTAAAACTTGTCAAATTCGTACAATCGAGTCATTCCGTTAGCTCCGTCCAATATGGCTAACAAAAAATACTAACGTGGCTTTTTTTAAATATTTTTCCTCTCCTATGTGGTGATGACATGACTAAGATGACGTTGTTTTAGTCCAAATCCGATTTTTAATATAATTTTATTTAAAATAATTTAAAAAATAAGATAAAATAAAATAAAATAAAATAAAAAGCAGAAGTAGAACTAGCGACGAGGCCTTCAAGCCCTCGCCACTATCGCCCCACTGCCGCCGGGAAGGGCTGGAAATGGTGGGGAAGTGGTCGCCGGGCCCCGACTAGAAGCCGATGACCCTCACCAACCGTAGGCAAGAGCCGACTGGCCCTCGTCCAGATCTGGGTGAGGGTTGTGGCCCTCCCCCAGATCAGGTGAGGGTCGCTGGGCCTCGCCCAGTTCTGGCCGATGGCCACCATTAGCGAGGGTTGGCTGCCATTGGCGACCATCGGCTGATCTGGGTGATGGTCGCGACCCTAGCCCAGATGTGGGCGAGGGCCAATCGACCCTCGCCGACCATTTCCCCACCATCATCGACCCTTCCTAGCAGTGGTGGGGCGGCGGCGACGAGGGCTTCAAGCCCTTGCTGTTGGTTCTACTTCTGCTTCTCAAAAAATTAATTTAAATAAAAAATTATATTAACAATCCGATTTGGACCAAAACGGCGTCGTTTTAGCCATGTCATCGCTACGTAGGAGACAGAAAATATTTAAAAAGGCCACGCCATCATTTTTCATTGGCCAAATTGGACAGAGTCAATGGAAGGACTCGATTGCACCAATTAGACAAGTTTTAAGACTCGATTGCACTTTTTATAAATTTTAGAACTCAATTGCACTTTCATGACAAGTTTTAGGATTTCTAGTGAACATATCCTTTTCTTTTTTTCCAAAAAAATTAGACAGGTTTGATTAATCTTTTTTGAAGTTGCCATTTTCGTAAGACCTTGTAGGACTACTGCTAAGTGTTCTAAAAGCTTAATCTATTAGATGAACGTGTGATTTAATACTTAAAATATTCTAACCTCCCCATCACGCGTAGGCTAGACTTTGACCTAAGCTTAAAACGTCAAAATATGTAATTGAAAGGGCAAATATGGCTCTAGAAGATTTGGGCTCAAGATCTCCTGCTTTTGATACTAAGTTGAGGGAACTATGTTGAATAAAATATTACATTTTTCTGTCATCACAACTCTCAACTCCATGTAATATTTTGTATGATCAGTGTCAACTATTCAAAAGCTTAAACTGTTAGATGAATGCGTGATTTAATACTTATATATTTGAACATTTTCTATGACACTAATTTGTCGAGGTGTATTGGTTGGAAGTACATTGACACTGATAATTAGTCATAATTATTCACGGATTATGCCTTACAGAATTAATGTGGGATGTGTTTTTATAGATAGAGTACACATTGGTTAATGTCAATAATGAATGCAGTTGGCTCAACAATCTACCAGTTACTTGATCCTCTGTTGGCAATCAAATTACTAAGCTTCAACAGCTATCATTTTGGAGTGTTACAAACTCACTCATTTATAGTACGACCACATTTTTTTTTTTTGCGCATATAGTTCGACCACATTAATAATATCATTTGTAACAACCTGATCTGATCCACCTGGATCATACCCACGAGAAGAATAACCCAAGTAGTAATCATTAAGGGATGGATTTCTAGTTATAAATCAAGTAAACAATCCTCTCCCATCTTATTTGGGTTTTAGGTGTCACAATTGCTCTGATTTTTGAAAATTAGATGGGTGGAAATTACAACACACACGAACAGGCATATACATACAAATATGGAGAGAGAGAGAGAGAGAGAGAGAGAGAGAGAGAGAGAGAGAGAGAGAGAGAGAGAGGTGAAGGACTCTTATATAAAGGTAGCATTTCATAAAGGCAGCATTTCATAAAGGCAAGCAACCTCAAAAGGGCTGAAAGTAAAAAAAAGGGCCAAAGTTGATAGATATTTCTATGATAAGAACTCACTAGCTTCGTGGGTATTTCCCTACTACTTTGAATTGGGGCGCAACCAATTTGGTCCCTTCTGTCTGAGTCAAAAAAGAGTTTCACTTCAGAAAAAGCTTGTTGCCTTTATAACTTGGGGATGGTGCTGGTTTGTATGGAATTAGAAGATAGTGAAAGTTAGGGCTCCAGCTTCAAGAACATTCACCATCTCTTAACGTCTATCTTCAAACGGTCCGATTATGGCATTTCATTTGCACATATGGTTCCGTTTGTTTCGCAAAAAATGACGATTTAGAAAACATTTCCTAAAAATGCCGCATGTAGCGCTTGCAAAAAATGAATTAACAAAAAAGTATTTTCATCGTCCACGTAAATGTTAAAAAAAAGGGTTGTCGATAATGAAAAAAAATTCAATTGACTAATTATTTCAAGTGATACGAGCGATCATTTTTAGGAAAATATTTTCCAAATCGTTCATTTTTCAAGAACAAACGGAGCCTATTTCTACAGAAAATTCGTTTGGTGTATACTCAAATAATAATAAAAAAATCATATGGGAATTGCATCCATCGCGCATAGAAAAGCAGCATTTAAAATCGAGCTAACATTTGCTCCCCTCCCGATTTGAATAAATTTCCTCACCCCTCCTTATTATAGTGAATTCATACCAAACAGTACACGCCTTAGTGGTTGTTATCCACATATACGGAAATCCTAGCAAAACATACTACTCTCTTTGCAATTACTAAGCTTCCACGTCGCTGTCGTCGCCTCCACTTCGTCATAGCCCCTCAACCTCAATTGCCGCAACCATTGCCGATCCGTTATAGCCCTCGACCACCTCTCTATCTCTTTCTTTCTCTCTCCACCGTATGATAAAACCGACCTCATCCACTAGGCCGCCATCAACCTCCACGCTGCCGCTTAGGCGGATAAAACTTGTCCTAAACCCAGACAAATCCTGGAAAATGCTTCCTAGATCAACGATGACCCTCTATCTTGATGAGGGCTTTCATTGATCGATGGCGAAGACGGCCACACCCAAATTGTCGACTGCCTGCATGTACGCACACAAACAGAGAGGGAGAGAGAGACGGGAGTCAAGTGCACAAAAAATAGCCGAGGGATCGGAGAGAGATGAGGAGAGAACGAGGGGGGGACTGATGGGTGCTAAGGTCTTGTGTGTACGTGTGTGTATGTATCACAAGATAGAAATCACAAACGGATAATTTTAGGATTTACTGTTGTACATATAACAGGACTCAATTGACCACACAAAAAAAAAGTTTAGGATTGAATTGACACAATTGCAATAGGTTTAAGACTTCTTTGATAATTGCCCCTCTGTATTCTATTACAAGATAAATTGTTGCATCCATGTTTGAGCGCTTCAAAATTCAAATCTCCATTCAAAGCTTGAGATTATTCTCATTTGACCTTCCATCGTGACCAATCCCCGTAACTATATACTTTGTTTATAGTTGTTCTTGTCGTTCAGATATTGTCAAAGTTTAGACCACACTGTGTAAAATCTGAGTAAAGAAAGATTACATTTCCTATTTACTTATTTACTATACTCGTAATACAACAATCAATGCTTGAATATTTTCGTAGCCCCTTGACATGGTTGTCTTTTTTAGCTAAGCATACACCGCAAACCAACTCTGCCCATTCGGGTTATCGTAGTATCAAGTTGATTCGATAGAATGTAAGTTCAAGGTCGACTCATATACTTAACTCAAAACTAAACTCGAGCTCGATTGAGTATCATGTTTGCTGCTCGACCTCGACTCAACTAGAAAATCAAGATACTCGAGCTCGACTTGATTTGATTGGGTCATAATCCATTTATAAACGAAATCGAGCGCGAGCTATCTCAGAAAGTGCTCAAATAAAGTGGGTGTATGAAGCGATCTTGAGGATGCCTGTGTTTATCTTAGCTGATAAATAATTTTCAAAAACTAATAGAAATTCAATTAGTTAGGCTGGATTAAGCACTCGAGTAAGTTGATTCAGCTTCACCTCATTGCTTGTATAGTAAAACCGATCTATTATATTAATTTATTGAGAGAGAGAGAGAGAGAGAGAGAGAGAGAGAGAGAAGTTTCTAATTTGGCAAGATGCCAATCGTCAACCGTCCATAAGTCCATGTCAGTGGAAGCAAAATAGAAATTTTTTTGAAGTTTCTTCTTCTTCTTCCACACTCTCTCTCTCGAGCAAGTCAATCACAGTTTTCCGAGGAAACTGACAGACATGCTTCTTTCAAGAAAACGCGAGTTGCATTTATTATCTTCTTTAACCCAAAAAAATGACAAAGATTCTACAGACTCCAAAGCAACATCTGATTTAGTGCCCAATGAAGCTCATTGTTTATTTCAATTCGAGTCTGCTCAGCTTGGGAGACCCCCTTAGAGTCAAACTATCCCTCCAAACATAAAGTTTCATCGTTATCAATTTTTTTTTATTCAATGTGTTTGTTTCTTTGCCAAAACATATGTTAAATTTAGCTTGAAAGGAAAACTATTAAGGCTGTCAAACTGATTAATCAATCTTTATTGTTGTTTAAGTAATTTTTGAATGTGTATGTATATACAAAATACATTCTCGCGCTACATACATCGCTTCTGTACTTGTTGGCTTCCAATTGTTACGTGAACATGAAAAGATTTTACTTACCCATTATCTTGATATAAAATATTTTACGATGATGTTTTTATTTCAACCGGCTCGCAATGCTTTTTCAAGGGTTTTCTGAACAAGGGGTGGTAACCCTAGATAAATTTGAAACCTTTATTCAAGTGTTCGAGAGCAATGCGTTTGTGGGAAAGAAACACAATTCTCAAAACTTGAGTGAGAAATTGTGGGTGGTCAAGAAAAAAAAAAAAGAGAGATCATGTGGAAGATTCAACATGGTCACATCTCTCTCACATGGTTGCATTGAGACAAAACCCTAGTTTAATCAACTTATAATATGATAGAAAAGAGAAGTTGATTTGCAAAGATCGAAGTTGCAGAGATATCTTAGAAACCATGTGGAAGAATCTTTTGTATCGAGATTGGTTAGGAGGGAACTCCAAGATTTGGGAAGCCCTAGAAGAGACAGATTTCTGAGGAGTGAAGTTTCCAAAGGTTTAGTCAATGCCAATGATATGAGCAAAAAGGCTTTCTGTTGCCTTTTGTCTTTTCTCCTCTTGGGTATTCCACCCATTGGCAGCGGCCTTCACCTCCGCTTTGCCCATTAGATTAAGCAAAATATTATATTGTAATGCATTGTGATTGTAGCTGACATTGTCTTTACATTTATAATAGATATGTGTTTCTTAGAAAAATACTGGAACCAGTGGATGTTTTTCTTATTTTGGTTTCCCCTTTACGCATGAATATGACAAAATTAAGAGGCACTAATTTCCCTCCCTTGACATCAAAGGTGTCGAATGGATTGATCAAGTTGGGTTTGAGTGGACTGAAAACGGGTTTGACTCTAATCGATCCATTTACATCTTATAATATAGGGATAGTACATACCCAACCCGATCCATACATATTCAAGTCCACCCAAGTAACCCCGTTCTAAAGGCATTGGTTAAAAAGTTTTCCCTTTTATTTTATTTTTTGCCACAAAGGAAGGTGCCCATCTGAAGTGGAGAGTGTCTATTAGAGAGTGTGGGAGCAACGTGCCTTAGCATTATTCTCGATTAAATAGGTTGAAAGTGGTTCTTTCTAAACGTTCTAAAACCCATCATTAATTGGGCTTTGCTTTATTAATCCATTTTAAGCTATATCTCAAATCTTAGACAGCCCAAATATAACCTAACTCATTAATACGAGTTAAAATATGGGTCCATAATCCATTTTGTCACCTCCACTTGACCTACTGGCTACTGCCCATGAGTATCGTTAGGGAAAGAGTTAAAAAAAAAAAGGGGGTAAAACTAAAAGAGAGGATTTAAACTCAAAAGAGGCCTTTGGACCAATTTCTTTACGGACCCGTTTGTTGATTATAGGAGATGAAAGTGTTCTACATATACAGCTGGGATTTCTCAAAAAAAATTGCTCGACTTAGCCTGCAATGGAGCAATTACTGCATTTGGCGAGGTAAAGAAATAATATATAGCGCTTGGTAATCAAATGGGGAAAATTTGCAAGATGGATGCCAATTCAAACCTAAATTTTTCAATTTTGCCAATTTATTCTTAAACCTTTGCGCAAAATTCGAATGTAGTCCTTCTGGCCAATTTTACCCCAAAAATCACCGACGTGGCGTCCAGTTATCGCTCATCAATTCCAATGTAATTAGCCTTTTCTGGAGGAAATTGCCAGGAATGACTACATTGAAAATTTACGCAAAGGTTTAAGAATAAATTGAAAATTTTAGAAAATTTAAGATTGAATTGACATGCATACAATAGGTTTATGACTAATTGGACAATTTCTCCTAATCCAACATGTTCTATTACTTTTTCCGTCATAAGTTAAGAAACGGAAGTCTACATAATCTGTCTCGATTCTTACTATTCCTATTTATAAGACTAAGGTTTGAATTGGTTCTCCTGCATATGAAGTGTATCGCATGGAATTACTTCTGAACTTATTATCGACTTGGCCTCGGATCCTACCTAGTCCGCTTCTATATTCAATAAATTTGATTGGATATCGACTTAATTAAGTTCTCAAGTTGAGCAAGGTATTTAGGGTTGGGCATAATTCAAGGAAAAATATCCAAACAGTCCTAAACCTATTGTACGGCCGTCAATTCAATCATCAACTTTTCAATTTGGCCAATATAGTTTTAAACCTTTTGATGATCATCCAAGCAATTTAGATCGGAAATCGTTGATATGATGGTCTAGTCTGCGCCAACCATCTTATATAGCACAATCAGTGTCCGATGTGGACCACATTTATTCAAAACAACGTCGTTCATCTTCAACTTTAAATCCAAATCTGGATTTCAGCTCCTCCGCCATCTACAACAACGAGGGCGTAGGTGTCGGCTCCTCCCGTGGCTGGCGAGGGCCCTCATTGACGATAGGATCTGGAAAGGCCCAGCAGAGGGCCTGAGGATGAACAGAAGGATTGCTACCTGGCCTCTCGGTCCCGCTGCTACTCGTGTATATTGCATCAGAAACAAGATTTCTTATGGACTTGCCACCTCACTTTTGTGCCTTCTTGCTTCATCTAAGAAATTGAAGAAAGCCAAAACTTGGTGAAATTAATCTTGAAGAGCAACTTCACAAGACCCTAAGAGATGATCGAGAGACACATCTATCTCAGAAAATTATCTCACAAGAGGGCCTTTTCTTTTGGTTAAAGGAAAAAAAAAAATTATCTTGTGGCCGGCGAGGGCATGCAGGCCTTCGCTCAGATTTGGGCGAGTTGACCGGATATCAAAAGATTGGGACCACCGATGGATGATGAGGGAGAGAGGGAAGGGAAGGGGAAGATGACCAGTGAGAAAAAGGAGAAAAAAAAATGAAACATAAAAAAAAATCTGTAAAATTTCTCAAAATGACTTGTTTTGCATGGAGTCAGACACCTCGTATCAGTAGCCGTGCCACGTCAGCAATTTCCAACCTAAATTGGCCAAATAGACTATATTGAAAACTTGTCAAAAACTTAGGACTGAATTAACAGTCACACAATAGATTTTGGACTCTTTGAATAATTTTCCCCCTCATAGAAGGGCCTCCATGTGCAACTGCACAAGGAATGCGTTAATGTGCTTTTCTAACCAGCCATGCTTCCTTATGATTCTATCGACACAAAGCGGTCTATCAACTTTCTGAGTTGTTTAAATCTCTCCAGTCCCTGTATGTGGTCCAGGTGCGTCTACCAATCCACACAGGATCTTCTAAGTTTTTTCCCTATGTTTGACATCCAAACACTGGATATTACGAATTCAAGCAGTTGCTCTCCGTACTTAGTTCTGCTAAACTGAACACTGACAAAATATAGGTGTAACGAAATGTAAGCAATGCTTGTTGCTATGTGTACGTCCATTTAAATCGCGAATAAAGTGCTTATTATGATACATGAAAAACTCATAAATTTAGGACAAAGGAAAACTTGAACGTGCCGGACTTCCCTCAGTGCATCAAATGAAACACAACTTATTACAGTCACACAAATCGACAAAATTTGTCAGACTGATACAAAGGCAGAAAGGAAAATTGAGCTCACAGGTAATTTCATACAATTGATCAATGGTTGATCTTCGATGGCCAGCCCACTCATTCTCCGTCAGCATGAATGGTGCTGCAAAACACGAATGATCCCAAGGCGCAAGCATAGATTCTGGCCATCTGGTGTTGCAATAACAAGAGAGAAAAGTTACAGGTAATATGAATTTTAACTAATTGAATTAGCATCATCTAACTGCATTACCCAATTTTGAGCTTATAAGTGTATATGTGAAGATTCAACAATTCTTCGGGGATGGCATTGGGGACGTTGGAGGCTTTAGGTCTTCATAACTGCCCAGGAGAGAAAAAAAAAGCAAATAAAGGTTTTATTAACATGATAGCAGAAAATTTGCATAGAGTAGTGTGTTGTACAGAAATTATGATTATGAGTAGTTAAACATAAGGTAACATTCAATAGTGCGCTCTGACAACCTAGATCACATTTGTTAAATTCTGAGACAGCAAGAACAAGCAATGCACCTAAAGGGCTACCTGCTAATGTATGAGTAAATATTTTCAATTATGCATCTAAACCCTCAACATAAAGGATCTCAATCTCCAAGAAGCACATATTGAGACTAGTAAAAAGCTTACGCTGTATATGGAGAAAGTGGCCCCAGTTTTCTCTCTTCATGTTCCTCCCCGTCTTTTGGATTGCTTGTCATCAAAGGCTGAGGCTGTGGTGCACCATTTCCTGATACGTCCACAGAGACTGAGGATGGAGGCTGTGTGATTGGTACGGTGGGAGATGGCGAAGTAGGGGGCTTCAAACCTTCATATCTGATGACAAGGTAAAGATAATGTACCAATGCTAGAGGCAATTACAACATAAACTACAAACTAATTTTGCAAAAGGTTTGGGGATGGGTGAGCTTGGAGACTTTAGTTCATCATATCTGTCAAATAAATGCAACATTTAGATAAATCAATAGATGATTCATTTTGCAAAAGGTTCAAATTTAGCTTACGCGACATAAGGAGAAAGAGGTTTCACTTTCTCAGGTGCAACTTTCACTTCAATTTCGTCGACACTAGACATAGACTCTGCTACACTCGTTTGACAGTCTGAAGCATCTATCTGGGTGATGGCATCTGGATTTACTTTTTGTATACTGGGTGGAGTTGGAGTGGGGGAAGTAGGTGGTTTCAGATCATTGTAACTACAGCGAAAATCAAAACAATAAATAAGTTACAAAAATACTTCTCTTGCAGTTATGCAAATAAAGAGTCTGGAAATATGATAAGTACTTGCTGTGTAAACAGGAATATGATGCTGGAAGTAAAATCTAGCATTTTGAACTTTTCATTTTCTTCATATTTGAAATGGCCAGAGCCTGCCTTGCACAAACATGCATGAGTGTGTGGATGGATGGGTGTGCACGGGCGGCCGCGCGCGCGCGTGTGTGTGTGAGAGAGAGAGAGAGAGATGCAGCCATATGGAATGACATACGTGGGATAAGGAGAGAGTGGCCTAGTTGCAACTGCTTTGCTTTTGGAAATTTCCTCAACAACTGGGGTGTTTGGAGGCACCGATGTGATTACATTAGAAGGTGCAGGAGAAGAATCATCAGAAGCATCAGGTTCCTGAAAAGTAAATTCTGAAAAATTCAGTGTGCACTTCTAAAAGCACAGTGAACTAAATTAGAAATTTCACCTCTAAAAGATCAGTGAAAAATCTCATTTAGGAAAACCTCATTTCGCACTTCTAAAAGTGCAGCGTGTTAAAACAGATGAACTTTATATGCAGAACTAGACATTAAAGTGTGAACTGAAGTTCCTGAAGAGTTTGCTAGATTCAAATTACCATTGCAGCTACATTGTTACTGCACAAAAAGGACATTTGTTAACAATTATGATACAAAAATTTGTCTTCATAGGAGATTTAAATGAATGGAATCTTCCGTATGGAGCAAAACCAAATCTAATCTGCTAAGCATGAAGAAGTATAGGACAAGTCACTTCATGACTATCCTGATATATGCTTGATAGAAATTGAGTGCATTTTGTTAGCTTATGTTTTCCAGAAAAATAGTTGTTCGACATGGCATCGGAGCTTCAGGTGAAGGGTTTGAATCTTCGTAGTCCCTCTGGTTGTCATTAAGTCTGTTATGCATGTTTGTCCTCCCGCGACTATTTGATGTGGTTGTGGCTACGATCTACGTTATTGTATATGATAGCTTAAAGGCCAAAGGGAATACTAAGACATATACGAGCTTGATATACAATGCTAACATATTAACCATACCTCAAACTTTTGGGAGCAACAGTTGATCAACAATGACTAATTCTAACTAGGAGGATTTGACTGTGTCAAAAAGTACGCTTAACCAAGAACATTTTTTGCAAGAATAATCGCTTATGACATTTTATTTTTGTCAAAAGAGCGCTTATAACATCAGGTTCAGAGTGATTCAAAGTGTGAAGCAAGAAATCACCATTAGCAAGGAAACAACGATTTCTGGACTAAAGTTGCTAAATTATGACAAATTTAAGCGTATGCTTTGTAACTAGAATCATCAATACCCTTCTTTCAGAGGAAAAAATTAAATTGCAAAAACACCTCTCTCATTACTATGAGCATGATATGCCTTTTCACTACCTTTCAGTGCCATAACATGCCAAGACAAGCAAAACACTCTAGAGGAGAAATGAAATTCTGGATTTCCCTAGTTGCAAAAGGTATTTTTATAAAAATGATAGAACGTTCAAATTTAGCAGGTTATACATGGAAGAAAGAGTCATACGTGTGGTTCTTGACATTGTGATCGTATCCTAGCAAGAAGCTCTTCCATGGGAGTCAGTGGAGCAGTTGTTTCGGCAATTACCTCCACCACTTTACAGTATGAAAGGCCACGGTTTTTGGCCATGACTGCCATGAGTTCTGCCACCTGAAATAGTAAACCAGAAATGCCTTTCCTATCATTGGCAGATTTGACTTTCCTATCATTGGTGGATTCTCATATCACCACTTCACTTTGGCTACGTTAAAAATGTGTGAACTATCCCTGAGAACATATTCATTCCCACAAGTGCTGAGAGGGTGGAAATCTTTTTTATTCGACAGAGAGAATAAATAAATGCAATACTCATTAAGAATGCAAACTAGAACGCTAGCAAAAACGGTAAAAGTGACTCCTCCATTCATCATTTTTGAGCTGGAATTTTAACATGTGCAGGACCACATTCAGATACTACTAATTCAGACAGATCCGCAGCAGTAAGGAGTATGAGTTGGAATGATAAAACAAACCTGGTACACCTAAAGGCGAAATGAGAAATTCTAAAACAGAACATATAATATGTGCAACATTGTCCTGTGAATGCCAATAAGCCTAAATCCCGTGCAAAAACAACGACAAAAAAATAAAAATAAAAATTTTAAGCCTTATCCCACTAAGTGGCATCGGCTATATGAATCTTAAATCTCATGAGGAGATGTAAAATTTTTATCTAGAATGTTGCTTGGACTATCTGCTTCATTCACTTAGACCAAAAGCAAATAGAATCAATCTCCCAGAAAAGTGCTCTGTACATTTTGCAACACAGGAAAACCTAATATACCGAAAGTCCATACAAGAGACGTGTTCTGTATATTTGGCAAATAATATCTTTACTTTCTTTAAACCTAATATGCCTTTTCGTTATTTTTTCCTTCAGTAAAAAAGAAATGTTTTCAGTTTCTTGATAACAAGAAAATCTATAACTGCTCGCTGACTTATGCATATGCAAACAAACTTGACAACTTTACCTGAAGGTTTGAAACTTGGCCTCCAAATAAAGTATCTTCCTCTGACAGAGTAACATTGTGAGTCTCCTTATAAGCATCAGTAGGCCGCTCCATTCCCCCTGGCCTCACTATCTGAATGAACACTGTAGATTAGTAAAATTACTCGAAAACTGTGTTCAATTGAAAAGTCAATTCAAGAAATACTCACAGTGTAAGGAATACCACTGGCTATAAGTGCTTCTTCGGCTTTCCTTTTCCAGATCAACACCCCCCAGAACAAACTAAAGGGGCAAGAAAGCAGTCAAATAGATCATGCTTAAATATCTCTACAAATAGAGAATATACTACAAAAGAAAAACCCCACTTACTTCAGTATAGCCGCAGGAAATCCGACCTTATTTGTTCCCAAAGATGAAACCATGATGAAGTGGTTAACTTTGGCCAAAGTTGCTGTTCAAAGAGAGATAACACAATTTGATGGAACCAACTCCAAGAGAAGGCACAAATAACAACTCCAGTTCTCTTTCATAAAGTTCAGTCAAGTTCAGTTTCACTAGGTTATTTTGACGAATGAAAAAGATCCGATAAGGATTTCGTGAATTGCTTCCTCAGTCCTCCTGGCCGAGTCTTCATTTGTTACTGCTGTAGTTCAATGATCTTACATGATGCAGAAATTTAATGATCTAACCATTGCAGAAGAATCCTGAGGCACTAAACAAAATGATCTTTGGTGGCCAGGACTCAAGAGACCCCCTTGATCTTGAAACTAATGAGCAACTATATGGCATGCAGACTTTATCTACCTGCATCAATGAGGTTCTTCGTAGCCATATAGTCTATTCTGTATGGGCTCGTTACATCAAAAACTTCCTTTTCGCTGGCACCAATGCAGCATATAACCACGGAAGCATTGGCTAAGGCTGGGCTTATCTGATCTGGCTTCTCCAAGTCACATTCCACAACTTCAAGCTTCTCCACAGCTGGGCTAAAAACCAGAAAATAGCCGTTATTTGTTATCACAGAGTATCTTGTAAATAATGATGGATCTATAGTACTCTTGTTTCCTCTAAAAATTCTACTTTGAATTATTTAGAAAGAAAGAACAGAACACAAATCTGAGCTTTCCATATTTTATTGTCTTACGTCTAAACCCCTCCTTTGTGTCATCCCCCTCAAACTTCATCTGTTTAACACTCTGCAAGAAGTTTGTCATTGACTAAGTCATTATAGCAGAAAACCAGCAAGCTATGGAGAGCAAGTTCAGATCAATTAAAACTTCTACCTGCACAAGTGCTACTGCTCTTTCAGCACTTCGCACACCGGCTCTGACTCGATATCCTGATTTCAAAAGCTCCCTAAAGAAGAATCCATCTCGGCGATCAAACCAGAGTGAGGCATAAAACAGTTCGCATTGGAAGTATAAGTTCTGGAAAGCAACCTCACAGTCCGTGATCCAACTTTTCCAGTGGCACCAGCAACAAACACAAGACCCTCATCTTTCTTATCAAGGTTACTTGGTATCGCTTCTGTTGTCGCAGAGCTCATTCTGGTTGCATCTACAGGATTGACGAAAACTAGTTATCATGGTGCAGATAGCTACATAGGATAGGACATGATACTTCGAATAAGGTCACTATTAGTCTAGTTCTGGCCAAAAGAAAACAAATATAGTGTTAGTCTTGCTTCTCCAATTTTATAATGACTTCAATATCTAGTCCAGAATGCCCAAATCCGCCGCCAATGCAATATTGCGTACAAACAAGAGACCAATACATTCAGTTATGAAAAAAATGAAAAAATGTGTACGGCCCAACTGGGATGCATGAAACTCGAGTTGTATATTGAATGGGAGCCTCCATTTCCAATTACATGCCCATTTAAGCATTATGCCGATAAAATTTTGGACTTAGCCGCAATCCTACACGCTAGGATTGCAGAGTTGGGATTCCTCACCTCACTAATCCATGATATCATATCACAAACCTACACTACATAAAGACTATCTCCATCAACACCACACCATCCCTCCCAAGATTGCCAACAATCACAACCTCCTTCACCACCCATTCCACCAGCAACAATGCCATCATAATGGCCACCACTCCACACTACCATGCGTTACTTCTCCCCAGTGTAATCACATACTGCACTTCAACCACAGAACATACCGCATTAACGTTCGTCTTATTACTTATTAGATTCTATTGGCATTACCAATGCAAGTCCAAAGTAGAGCAAAGTACAGATTACACTAGACTTTTGAACTTCACTATCTCATTAGCAAAACAATTTCCAAATCCCAATCGAAATGCCACTTTTAAATCACGTAACCCCCAAACAGAACCCAGTATCACAAAAACAACGCTGCTTCCATATCTCCACTTCAGATTTCCTCCGACCATAGAAAAACTGGCATCGAAAACTACTTCTTCCTCGATCAGACGACATCGCCACAACAACATTGTGCGGAACCATCCCGTCTTCCTTCCACGCTCCCGCACAACGTCATCGAGGCAAAACCCTCGCGTTTTCAGGGGAAAAAGAAGAAGAGCGAAGAGGCAAGAGATAATCGGCAGTGCAGCGACGCGGACCTGAAGCTAGAGCTCTGAGCTCGAGAGGCCTCGCCTTCCCCACGAACCGATATCGCTTCCCATTGTTCGGCAACTGCAAGACCTGGCCGTGAAGAAATGGCTTCTCGAGCAGCCCAGTTCGCGAAGAGGCCATGGCGTTCGCGCTCGGCGCCTGTAGCGAGCGACACTCCATTGCGATGAGAACTCCGGGAGCTTTTCGCGCTCAGCGAACTGAAGAAGAAGAAGAGGAGGAGGAGAACGAGGAGGAGGAGGAGGAAGAGGTTTATTTTTATCTATTTAATTTATTTTTACTGAATTTTTGCTTTTTCTCTGCTATCAGTGACTGCACAGAAGCGGAATTCTGTGGATATGATGGGTCCCACAGTAATCTTCTTGCATCTGATGTTGTGGTGGCTATGGCAACTCGCTTTTTATTTTTATTTATTTTTTCCTCGCCAACCTATTATCTATAATTCAAGGGAAAATTTCAAATAAATGCCCGAAGTGCTATCATTTTCTCAGATAAGAGCCTTAAGCGAACGTTGTTTCTAATAAGGACCTGAAGTGACATAGCATGTTTTAAATAAGAGCCTGGCCTAAAGGGAACTTTCGTTTTTTCTCCATTTGATTTTTTATTTATTTTTTCCTTTTCCTTTTTTAAAAAATAATAAATAAAAAAGAAAAGAAAAAATAACCACACAGGCAAGAGGGCTGGCCGTCGCCCCACCGCTAGTGGGGGTCGGCGAAGGCTGACAAGGTCGCCGGCGACACCGCCGACCAAAGGCGAGGGCGTGCTGGCCCTCACCAAAATCGAGAGAGGGTCGTGCCCTCGCCTAGGATCAAGCAAGGGTCGCCGACCCTCCCTTGGTCAAGGCGGGGGCCGACGATCCCCCGCCCAGATCCGGGAGAGGGCCCGACCCTCTCCCAAGCCCTCGCTTGTCGTCTGCAAGGTCGCCAGCCTTCGCTGCTCCCCTCCCCTAGCTGGTGGGCGGCAACCCTCCCGCCTCTATGTGTGTGTTGTTGTTTTTTTTTTAAGAAAAAAGGAAAAGGAAAAAGACGAATAAAAAAGAAAAAAATTAAATAAAAGAAAATGATGACAATGCCCTTGAAATCATGCTTTTTTTTAGACTTCATGGCCACTTCAGGCCCTTATTTGAAACAAGGTTTACTTGAGATCCTTGTTTGAGAAAATGATGGCACTTCAAGCTCTTATTTGAAACAATGTCCACTTGGGGCCCTTATTTGAGAAAATAAAAGCACTTCGGGCCCTTATTTGGAATTTTTCCATAATTCAATTGTGAATTATCTTCTTTTCTTCCCTCCTCCATTTTAAAATATTGAGTTACTGACCTCTAGTCATATTAATTTTATATCGATACTACTAACTAAGCGAATTTATGGGCACTTCAATTGCAATTTTTAAAAATAATAATAATAAAGAATTCCCACATTTTTCTTAGGATAAAAACCATAAAAAAATTTCAAATAATGTCTACAGTGACATATTTACTTTAAACTTTTTGTTGTGACACCAAAAATCTCAAACTAATATTCGAGTGACACATTTACATTCCGTTATGGGTCTGTTAAAAATCACCGTTAAAAATCTGACATGGCCGAGCTCACCGAGATCTAGAGTAGCCAAGCTGTCCATATCACTATGTTCATCTTCTTTCTCACAAGCTTCTACACTATTGAGGCTATTGTCCAGTCTCCATGTCTTTAACCCATTTCCAGTAACCATTAGCAGCTGTTGATTTTTAATAGTGATTTTTAACAGACCCTTGAGGGAGGGTAAATGTGTCATTCGGGTATTAGTTTGGAGTTTTGGTGTCACAATAAAAAAAAATTGGGGTAAATATGTCATAATGGGCATGATTGGAGTTTTTGGTGATTTTTTTCATTTTTCTTATGATACAATATGATCACACATGACTATAGATAAAATCATGTTTCACGATAATTAATATATGATTGGCATCCAAACCTTTTACTATTATTTTATTAATTTAATACCCATGGTGCTTGTTTTTCAATACAAGTATACATGTGTTTGTACATACGTAGATCGAGTGAGAGATCCAGAGTTAGATCCACTGTGAAGCACATCATTTTGTGATGTCTCGGATGCTTTCTTGCGGATTGACAATTGACAACCTCTTCGTTTATCATTTGGCTATCATGACAGAGAGAACTATACGGCACTACTTAAATTTTTGTTCAAAACCGTACAGTACTTTTTAAAAAGTGTTGCCGGTCATCCTTTGGTCCGTCCGGTGACGAAATTTGTTGACATTAAGATTCCGTTTGTTTCACGAAAAATAATAAATCGTTTTTCGGATTTTTCAGCGTTTGGCTCGTGGAAAATAAGCTAACTTAAGAAAACATTTTTCACCCATGAAAAAACCTCCTTCAAAAGTTGGGAAAATGTTTTCATCTTTTTGAGAGGAGGAAAATATTTTTCCTCATCTTTGCTCCCTCAATTCCTTTACATTCATTTTCTTTTATACTATTTTTTATTTTTCTTTTCTTCTTTTCTTTTCTTTCTTTTTCTTTTTTCTTTTATTTTCTTCTTTTTTATAATTATAAATTTTATTTTATTTTTTTCTCTCTTTTTTTACTTCCTTCGCCGATCGCCAGCGATTGACCACAAGCAAAGCTCGGCCTCGGCGTCGGGCCTCGGCAGATCCGGCGACCAACTGATGAAGAAATTAAAGAAGAAAGAAGGAAAAAAAAAGAGAAAAATAATAAAAATATAAGATTAATAAAAAATCATAAGTAAAAAATTATTAAAAATTCGAATTTTGTTTTGAAAAATAAAAAAATTGTCCCCATTACTGACGGTCATGCCACGTAGAATGATCGAGTCCACATCAGCAATTTTTGACCAAAAGAAGACGCGAAAAATCAAATTAGATTTTCCTTACCAAACGACGGAAAAAAAAAATTCAATTCATTTTCAGGTCTCAACCAAACACCGAACAATATAGTCATTTTCCTGAAAATTGACTTCCTGAAAAATATTTTCCAGAAACGTCTCATTTTTCGGGAATCAAACGGAACCTAAGGCCGTTAGAAATTTCATGACGTGGCTTAATGTTGTTAGAAATTTGTTGACTTGATTTTTTTGTTTTGTTTTTTGTTTCACTGCTCTCTCTCTCCAACTATCATCTTCTTCTTCCCATTCTTCTTCAACCTAAACCCACCAAATCCAAATAAATGCCCACAAATTCAGCATCCCCAACGATGCAAAATCCCAAATGGCACTATATCCAGCCGCCATGGCCGTGCTAGACGAAGCTAATCAAGGCATGGCCGTAAGTTCAAAGAAACTCCATTCCCCGTTGTGCGAGTTCGATGAAACTCGATTAGCAATGGTTGAGCTTAACAAAGCTTGAATGGCCATAGTCGAGTTCGACGAAGCTTAGCAGCCACGGTTACAAGCTCCAATTGGATATATTAGAAAAAACAGCAGTTCCAACAAAATTAGATCTATTAGTAAAGGATAAGACACAAATGGTTCTTAAACTTTGTCCCAATGTGCAATGTGGCCCATGGACTTTTAATTTATTCAATGTGGTCCCTAAAAATTTGGTACATGTTCAATGTAGTCCTCGAACTAAATGAAAATGTTTGATGGTGTCTTTCATTAATTCAAGTTCAGGGATAATATTGAATATTTTCATACACTCTAGAGACTAAATTGAACATATACCAAAAGAGGAACCATATTGAACAAAGAAAAAGTTCAGGAATGACATTACATATTGGACTAAAGTTCAGGGACCACATTGAACAAATTAAAAGTTTAGGGACCATATTGCATATTAGGACAAAGTTCATGGATCATTTATGTCATTTTTCCACAAAACAAAAATCTCCTAAACAAATTCTCCATTTTTTATATCATAATGTATTGTTTATAGGTAGCGCACACAGTGTGGCTTGTATAATAAAATATGATAGATAGAATCAGCCCCAAAAAAAAAAAAAAATATTGTTTATAGGATGTGAAAGATTATTTTCCATCTTGAAACCATTAGCTCACACATGTGCTTGGATTATTCATTTTAGGGGAAACCTTATAATACCAGCCAAGGAAAAGCAAGATATTCTACCAAAATCCAATATACATCTTTTCGAAATGGCTTTTTCTTAAATGCTAGAGTTCGATCTATCCATAGCCTTAAATGGCAATTACCCAATTGCCCAGTTCACCTATATAACCTTCCATTCTTGACGCTTTGCACATCCGATGTCTTATACATTTTTTTAATATGGTAATGAAATCTTTTCAAGTAGGTAAATCCCAATTGCATCTTTATCACATGGTAATGTGTTAAATGTAAAATATGAAGATATCTATTGTCTTTACGATGATTACTTGTTCTTTACCTAAATAAGTTACGGCACTCAGGAAATCTAGATATCGAATGTGTCATGTCTAGAGAAATGTTCTCTCTCGGGACCTCATCACCTTACTCACAATGCTACGAACTTATATGAATCTCAATTACCTTCGTGAGTATGAACTCGATAAGAATCTCAATTGCTCAACCAAATGAAGCCATCGGATCATCCATTTACCAGAAGATTCATGGTAAAAACCATGAATCTTCTCTCTACATCAGTCATCATTCTCTTTCAAAACAAATAAAAATATAGTGTCTTTCCTCTAATTTGCACAGCAGCGGAACCAGATTATTATACAAGAAATGGGTGTGCAGGGAGTGACATTTTTGGGATCTCCCTGATCATTTCTACAGTCCCTTCCTCTGAGGATCAGGACTCGCGGATCATCTTCCATAATTGCAAGATGCACTGAAAGGACAAATAACGCTTATAAAGAAATTTGTGATCGCTCAAGACCTTTGATCTCTACCTGGACCCTAGAATCAGAGTCGGGTTTTGCTGAGAGATGTTCAAACATTCTACATCGTTTGTACGGTTTTCTTGATTTTTCTCCCCGTCATTGAGAAACTTATGTTAGTAGTCTACATGTAAATCCCGTTCGAAGATGAAATATAAGCTTCTATTCCACTTTTAGCATTCTCTCAATCGTATTCATATCGTCCATACCATAACTGTTGGAGTTGGCGAATACTTCGGGGACCCTTGTTTCTCACATCGGGTACGCCCACGTGAGCTTAGGGAAACTGAAGTGTTATTCAACGATATGTGATCCCTGCGCGCGGAATGCGGGGGTTCGGGGGCAACGCCCCCGACAAAAGTGCCCCGCTGCCCGGTCAGCGGGCGGGGGTTCGGGGGCAGCGCCCCCGAAACTTCAACGGGTTTGGGCTTTTATTTAAGCTGGCCCGTATGGTATGGAATTAAGGGGTTTCATATAGGTTTAGGTTTTGGGCCCGTTTGGGGCATATATATATTTTCTCTTTTGTTATCATTGTAACGAGTTAAGCGGCTGTAAATCGAAACTATAGTGAAATCTCTTTGCAGGACGTAGCCCTATTCTGGGGTGAACCTGGGTAATCTCGTGTGTCGTCCAACTTTCTCTTTGATTTTTGTGTGATCATTCTGAATCGGTGTGCGATAAAACCCTTCAATAACAACTACAAATTTGAGATTCTTTTCAATAATATTAGCCCACAATATACTAGTGCGGAATGATCTTAACAGAATTTACCGATCTATCAAAATTTCGCTTGTTAAGTTTCTCTTCGGGGAATTTAAATTATAGAAATTGGCAAAAATAGAAGTTATTCATTTTTTTTCTTTGTGAATATCAGGTAATATCATGGATCTAGTTTAATTTTTTATACTAAGCTAAGCCCTACTCCATGCCATATTTATTTTTCTTAATTGGCTCCAGCTATATGTAACATATTGAAATTTTATGGTAATCTGAAGGCGTATAGATCTCATATTCCATACTCCATCCCCTTTTGTTAGACAAATTTAAGAAGGCAATGACATGATGACCCAAATGCCAAAAAAGAAAAATTCAATCCTAACTTTTTTCCGTTTCTCATAGATAGATTGACGAATGAAAAATTGCAATGGGCAAACCTATGTCTGACCTACTAAAGGGTACTTCTTCGTCCATCCATATATTACATGGAATAGTCGACAATTTGGCACCAAATACTGATTAAAAAGCCTACTCATATCATAGTATATCCATGTCTCTAATTGGCGAGTCACTCTGCCTCTAAAAAGAAGGGTGATGTCCATAAATTATAACCTAATGATCAAAGATATGGTCTAAAACCGGGGATGATGGTAAACATGGTCTGGTCGACCCTCCCGAAGTGAACCCCAAGAGAATTTAACTGATTGTTAGGCAACACAACTAACCCTCTTGGAGGGTGGTGCTTGTGCTACGCACTGGCTCTCTCAAGCCCTACCCGCTACTTGGTTTCTCATTCATTATATAATTAAATTAAGGTTTAGATCCACAACTAACCTATGATGGACCTATCACGAGCCTAGTAAGATGGGGACTAGAGATTTCAGGTTTCAGAACTTTATTTCCATAGTTTTACCTAAAGCTCGTTATTGGTACATTTCTCTTTTGACAAAATGTTATTTCGTGCAATCCTTTCCAATTTTATCTCTAAACATCAAAACTATATGTTCATGTATAATTTCCCAAGAATTAAAATTAAACAATCAATAACAAAAGATAAAGAAAGAACGGAAAAGAAAAGTCAACTGTTGACACATGCTTTTTGGTTAGTTTTATTTTTAGAAAATTCATGTAAAATCCATAAAATTTCATAAAATTTCAAAATCAACTTTGGAGGCCTTTGCTAAACCCAAGGATCCATTTTTGAACAAAAATAATTTTTCGCATTTTTTGCATTTTTTTTAATATTTTCGAAAAAATACTTGAAAAATAAAAAAATAGCATTTGAGGCCACAAAAATACAGAAAAATAGCCAATATTTTTATTTTAATTTCATTTTCATTTTGGCCTCTTAAAATTTCGAAAATTTGATTTGGGAAAATATGTTCCTTCTTTGAACATAATCCTGAATTAATTCAAAAAAAATGCATTTTAGATTTTTAATTTCCCATTTTTACAATTTTAGAGTCGTGACATCCCACTCTATTATTGAAAATTACAATCCAGTCCAATTGTGTAGGGAATTCCTCAATTTGGGCGAATTGGACCAATTTGAACTGAAAATTTTCAATTTAGTCCCTGGGAATTGATCAAAATGAAATTAAAATTTTTTTAGGGACCAAATTGAAAATATAAGCCCGTCACCCCCTATTTTTTGACCTTCTGAATCGATTGGTGGTGGTGGTTTGGTCCAATTTGGCCGTTTAAGATTTGGATTTCTCGAATTTCACTTTTGGGTCAAATTAAAATTCTGGGATTTTGTATAATTCCTTGCATATTTTTGGGGAAAAATATATTTTTTGATAGATTTCATGCCTCTGAATGCAATTTTGAGATTTAATTTGAATTTTTTTGAGATTTTCAAGGTTAATTTGAGAAAATTCGGTCTGTCGGGTCAGACCAGATTCGACCCGCAGATCCAGTCAACCATCATCTTCCCCAACCCATTCCCGCGCAGGTTCAAACTAGTTTTGGGGGTGAGCTTCGACGGAGAAATTGACGACCTTCCTGGCCCTAATCGGCGACGCTCGGAGTTGGGCATTGAAGCCAACGTCGTCCCGAACCCGACGCACCCTTTCTCGAGGCCAATCGTCGCATGAACTGGAATGGCCAGACCGTTCTACGTCGTGGCAACACCCAAGCTAACCGAGCTCCAACCAAAGCCATTTCGCGCCCAATTCGTGATCAACGGAGAGGCAAACAGAGCCTAATGGAATCCTCCCGGCCCCATTTAGACCAATTCGCACGTGACTTCATGTGCGAATTGAGTTGGTGACCCCCTCCCATGGGTGTGATTTTTTGTTTAAAAATATATAGGTTCAATCCACGCGTTTGGGCAAGGGGAGGCTCATTCATGCTCTAGAACCTACGGAGAGAGAGAGAGAGAGAGAGAGAGGGTTGCGAGCTCTGCAATCGCCATTGAAGCCAAACTCCACCGCGGCTGTCGAAGCTTCACCAGGCCTACCGAAGCAAAACCGAAGCGAGTCACCGCCCGTTTGAGCTCCGTGGATCAGCAAGGAAGCCTCTAAACCCTCCCAATTGAGCTCTCGTCTCCAGAACAGGTACGAACCATTTTCAAACCTTCGAAGCTCCATCCATGGCCAATCCTACATATCTCCAAAAAATGATTGGTGGTGACTTCGATGGCATGTATACCATTTGTTGAGAAAACCTTCCTTATGAATATTTTGATTCTGACAAAACTATCCTTCTTGTGAAGTGAATTTGGTTAATACGAATAAGTTTTATTGCAGGGATAAGTATGTGAACAAAAGCTTATAATGTTCCAAAATTGGCGTTCAGACTCAAGGAGTAGTCGTCACGCACTTGCTTCTGATATAGTTAAAGTTTAGTATTCAGACGGAGAACCGTGTTGTCTCTAAAGACTTCAGAAGGAGGTTCGTGTTGCCTTTGAAGACTTATCTCGAGAAGATTTATGTGACACGTCAGCAAGGACTTTACAGAAGCTCAGAGTCATTGTTTTAATCTGTTCAGATTCAGAGAGTCACTTAAGTTCAGAAGACTGCTTTTGAACAACGTTCAGATTCTACAATATCTCGCTACCAGATTCTGAATACCAACATTTGGCAGGTTTCCGGTTTGGTCGCGCCTTTTTATGGAAGTTTGTAAGATTTGATTGACATGATTATTTTCCAATCAAATCAGGAGAATATCCTCGATTGGATATTACTTTCCATGGACAAGATATCTTGGAGATTTGGATTAACTCTATTTATGGAAACTTAAGATTTGGTTATATGGGCGACTGAATCTGAAGGGTTCAGACTCTACTTTAACGGCTACTAAAACTTCCCATATATAGTCTCTGTCAATCAAGATTGATGACGTCCAGTCAGAGATTGAGGAGCGATCCTTTAAAGGACCTTGCTAACGGCTAGTTCGAGGTCGAAGGAGTATAAAGAAGATCAATGGTGATTGTTTTAAGAGAGTTCACGAACTAAAAATTCCAAAGTACTGAGCTGTTCAGATTTACATTCTTTTGTTCTTGTGAGCTTAAAATTCTTTGTCTTGAGAGGTTCCTTTGTAAGAGTGATTAGAGTGATAACTCTTGTAACCTTTCATTGACTCATAGTGGAATCCAGCCGATTGGCTATCATCGTGAGAGGGTGGACGTAGGCTTGCTAAAGCCGAACCACTATAAACATTGCGTGCAATTCTCTTTCCCTAAACTCATCTTGCTGTGTTTAGTTTATCTGCACGTCTTTTTAATGATCATATTCAGTTTACGTTCTGAACCTTTTAATTTCCGCATTAAACTGTAAAAAGTGTTTAGAATCACCTATTGACCCCCCTCTAGGTGATATTGCTAAATCCAACAATTGGTATCAGAGCTTGGTTGCTCATTATTTTGAAGTGTTTTACTTTAGAGCTAACGATCTATTATGTCTAGCAATAATCTCACAAGAACCGGTGATGCACATTTCAGCAACAAACCACCTTATTTTGACGAGAAAGACTACAATATGTGGTGCAACAAAATGAAGTGGTTCTTCAAGATCAGATAATCTGATGTGGGATGTTGTCGTTAATGGAGTAGTTCCTGTTACACCAGCAACCCCTTCCACTGGAAATGAAGGAAACAATAATACAAATGTTACTGCAACACTGTCAGATTCTGAAAGAGCAAAAAGACAAGGACTCGATTCTAAAGCTGTGCATGCACTTTTCTGTGTATTATCCATTCATCTATATAATCGAGTTGCAGAAGAAGATTCAGCCAAAGCTATATGGGACAGATTTCATGTCACATACTAGGGAACT
Source organism: Lenwebbia sp. NSW1173648 (assembly GCA_029784005.1). Lineage (NCBI taxonomy): Eukaryota > Viridiplantae > Streptophyta > Magnoliopsida > Myrtales > Myrtaceae > Lenwebbia > Lenwebbia sp. NSW1173648. The sequence continues at coordinate 19,839,235 of JARCGZ010000010.1, read as the reverse complement.
GACAGAGTGAAAGAAACAAATCTTAGCATTCTGCTAAGTGATTACGAAACCTTCAAAATGAAGCACGATGAATCAATTACTGAAATGATTGACAGGTTTCAAATCCTAACAAGTGGTCTTGCAAGGCAAGGCGCTCCTGTAGCAAAATCGATGCAAGTCAGAAAGATCCTTCGAGGACTTACAGATGATTGGAATTACATCAAGCCATCAATACATGAATGTCAAACAATCAGACCTCTATCTATTGATGAGCTAGTCGGAACTTTACAGTCATATGAGACTGAGCGTACCAATAAAACAAGAGATTCAAAAGTTAAGAAGTCCATTGCTTTAAAATTTGAAATTGACTTTGAAGTGCCAGATTCAGAAGATGAAGACGAAGACGACGAAGAACTTGCTCTCATGGTAAAGAAGTTTAGAAAGATGGCTCGAAGAGGTAGAAACTTCAAGGGGAAGAAATCATTAAAAAAGAATGATCAGAGACAATCGAGCAATGACAAACAGGAAGACAAAGATATAATCTGCTTCCATTGTAAGAAAGCAGGACACATCAAACCCAATTGTCCGCTTCTGAAGAAAGACAAGATCAAGTATGAGAAATACAAAAAGGCATTGAAGGCAGAAACTCTAAGTGATTCTGAAGATAGCGAGGATGACTATGCTAACATATGTCTTATGGCAAAGTCAGATTCAGATTCAGATTCAGATTCAGATGTTGATGTACATCCTTCTAAAATACTAGATGAAGTGTCTGAGTACATTGATGAGCTGTGCTCAAATAACAAAGAAGCTCTCAAAAAGGTTTCCATTTTGAAAAAAGGAAGTCTCCTCTTTGAAACAACAGAATGATTCTCAAAAAGACAAGATTGAATTTTTGCAAAAGGAATTTCATCAAATCAAGGAAAATCATGATTTGATCTTGAAAGAAAATGATTCCTTGAAAACCAAGATTAAAAATACTTCAAAGAAATTTTCCCAAAGTTCAAAAAACTTGGAAAACATTATTTCCAGACAAGTTCTGTATGGTAACAAATCTGGTCTTGGTTTCAAAAAGGAAAATAATTTCAAAAATAAATTTCCGGAAATAAATGACAGGATTTCCCATAAACCTTCCAAATTTGCATATCAACGGCATTTTCAAAAGAAGTTTACAAAATCTTTTTATCCAATGCACTGTGAAAACTGCGGTGCTAGAAATCATGTTAGAAATAATTGCATGATGGTATGGATACCTGTTAATAGAAAGATATCTATCGTGACTAACTCAGATGGACCCAAGAAAACCTAGGTACCAAAGAAATAGTAAGTTACTTTCTACTTGCAGGTACCAAGGAAGAGAAAAGACAAATGGTTTCTGGATAGTGGATGCTCAAGTCACATGACTGGTGATCCAGAAAACTTCATTCAACTTTCAGATTACAATGGTAGAAGTGTGTCGTTTGGTGGAAAGAATAAAGGCAAAGTGATTGGCCAAGGCACCGTAAAAATCAAAAATCTCACGATCAATAATGTCTCTCTTGTCAAAAGATTAAAATACAATTTGATTTTAGTAAGTCAACTTTGTGACTCTGGTTATCAAATTTGTTTTCAAGACTCAGAATGCTCAGGTGTTAGCAAAGACAAGAAGCAAACTTTCACTGGTCTACGTCATGGAAATATCTACCTTCTGAACATTGATTCTGAAGATATCAAGTGTCTTATTTCTATCAAAGATGAATCTGAACTATGACACAGAAAGCTAGGCCACATCAGTATCAAACACATCTCGAAGCTATCATCCAAGAAATTAGTTCGAGGTTTACCACAATCAAAGTTTGAGAAATCAAAGCTTTATTCAGCCTGCACACTTGGAAAACAGGTCAAAAGCTCTTTTAAATCCGTTAATCATGTATCTACTAAATGTGTTCTGCAGCTGCTTCACATGGATATCTTTGGTCCTAACAGAACACTAAGTCTTGGAGGTAAGAAATACTGTCTTGTTATAGTTGATGATTACTCAAGATTTACATGGGTTTTATTTCTTGCGCACAAAAATGATGCTTTCTCATCCTTCTCCAAATTTTCTAAAAAAATTCAGAATGAGAAATGTTACTCTATTTTCTGCATCAAAACTGATCATGGGGGAGAATTTGAAAACCAAAGTTTCTCTAATTTTTGTAATGAGTTTGGAATTCAGCATAATTTTTCATCTCCTTACACACCTCAACAAAATGGGGGCAGTGGAGAGGAAAAATCGTTCTCTACAAGAAATGGCGAGAACTCTCTTGATCGAAAGTAAAATTGCATCACATTTCTAGGCAGAAGCTGTGTCAATAGCATGTTACATTTTAAATCGTGTTTCTTTAAGACCAATCGTTGAGAAAACTCCCTATGAACTTTTTAAAGAGAGAAAACCAAATTTAGCATACTTTTGTGTGTTTGGTTGTAAATGCTTCATTCTGAAGAATGTAAATGATCGAGCTGGTAAGTTTGATGAGAAATCAGATGAAGAAATATTTCTGGGATATTCTACAACAAGCAAAGCATACAGAGTCTACAACAAAAACTCTCGATATGTTGAAGAATCAATGAATGTCAAGTTTGATGAAAATATTCAGATTCAGAATGATCAATCTGAATATGTTCAAGTTTCGTCACTCCATCAAAGTTCAGAACCAGAAGAAAATTCAGAAGAGAATCATGCTTCTGAAGATGTTCAGAATCAAGAAACAAATCTACAAACTGCATAAGAACCAGAGGGAATACCATCTGAATCTAATGATCCAAGTGACGCTCAAGATGAGAAATTCAACAGAAACTGGAAACATCAATCCAGTCACCCCAAGGAACTTATAATGGGGAGCTTGGATGAAAGAATCAGAACCAGATCGAAATTCAAGGAAGCAATGAGCAATATAGCATTAGTTTCTGAAATTGAACCTAAGGGAATTGAAGAAGCTCTTACTGATGAAAATTGGATCAATGCAATGCAAGAAGAACTTCATCAATTCAAGATCAATAATGTCTGGGAGCTCGTTTCAAGACCCAAAAATCGTCCTATAATAGGAACAAAATGGGTGTTCAGAAACAAGATGGACGACAGAGGAAAGGTGGTTAGAAACAAAGTAAGACTTGTGGCAAAGGGATATTCTCAAGAAGAAGGAATAGATTACGATGAAACCTAACGCACCAATTGCCAGGTTAGAGGCCATAAGGTTACTTCTTGCTTATGCTTGTTACAATGACTTTAAACTTTTTCAGATGGATGTGAAAAGTGCATTCCCAAATGGTTACATCAAAGAAGAAGTCTATGTCGAGCAACCACCTAGCTTCGAGGAACCAAGAGGAAAGGATCTCGTATATTCTCTGAAAAAAGCTTTATATGGATTAAAGCAAGCTTCTTGTGCTTGGTATGAAAGGTTAAGCAGCTTTCTATCTGAACAAAAGTTCGCTAAAGGTAATGTTGACACCACTCTCTTTATTCAGAAGCAGGGTAAGGATATTCTTATTGTTCAAATTTACGTCGATGATATTATTTTTGGCTCTTCTAATGAATATCTTTGCAAGAACTTCTCTAAAGTAATGCAGGATGAATTCGAAATGAGCATGATGGGAGAATTAAGGTTCTTTCTTGGACTTTAGATTCAACAAACCAAGAAAGGAATATTCATCAATCAAGAGAAATATGCTCTTGAAATTATCAAGAAATTCGGCCTAGAGAATTGCAAGAAGACGGAAACTCCAATGTCTCATTCGTCTAAGCTTGATAAAGATGAATAAGGAAAAAAAGTTGATCAGAAGCTATATCGCAGTATGATTGGGTCGCTTTTTTATCTTACTGCTTCAAGGCTAGATATTCTTTATAGCGTCTGCTTATGTGCAAGATTTCAGACATGTCCAAAAGAATCGCATCTTATAGCAATCAAAAGAATTATCAAATATATTGGAACATATCCAGCTTATGGTCTTTGGTAGTCAAAAGATTCTGATTTCATACTAAAAGGATATTCAGATGCAGATCTCGCCGGATGTAAAATTGACAGGAAAAGCACTTCTGGAACCTGTCAACTTATGGGAAATATGCTTATTTCCTAGTATTCCAAAAAGCAAAGCATAGTTGCTCTCAGTACAACAGAAGCAGAATACGTATCTCTTGAAAGTTGTTGTGCTCAGATCTTATGGTTAAAACAACAACTAAGAGACTATGTAGTTGAGGATTCAAATGTGGAGATCAGATGCGATAATACAAGCACCATAAATTTAACCAAGAATCCTATTCTTCATTCAAGAGCGAAGCACATCGAGATCAAACATCATTTGATTCGCGACCATGTTCAAAATGGAAATGTTCATATTCAGTATGTTGATACGAAGAATCAACTCGCAGATATATTTACTAAACCTCTTGATAAAGAAACTTTCAATTTTATACGAAACGAATTAGCTATTATTAATCCTTTTTCCTAAGATGTATTGAGAATATGCCACTTGTAGAGCTCAGAAGCAAAACTGCTTAGAAGTAGAGTTCAGAAGCAAAACTACTCAGAAGCAGAGCTCAGAAGCAAAAACTGCTCAGAAGCAGAATTCAAAAGCAAAACTGCTCAGAAGCAGAATTCAGAAGCAAATTTGCATAAACTATGTTCAGAAGCATATTTTTAGTACTTCAGAAGCAAGGTTAGTTCATCTTACACCTCTTTATATTTAGAAACTCTTGATAAGGCAAGAATCCAATGTATGTTCTCTAAATTTACGATCTCTAATTTCTATATATATATGCATCGTTGATTGATTGGAATAATTCAGTATCTTTGGATTGATTTTTTTTTGAATTTTATTTTAAATTAATTTTATTTCCAAAAATAACCGCTTTATAGTTTTTCAAAACTTTCGAAAGGTCTTGAACCGGCACCTCTATCAAATATCACAATCTTCTCTTAAACCCTAAAAACTTACTTCTCTCTCTCTGTTTATATTCCTTCTCGCTCACTCCAAATCTTTCTCTCTAAAAATTCCAACTTTCTCATCCATGGCTCCGGAATCATCCTCTACCATGAAAAAAGTAGCAGAAGAAGGTGCAATTCAGAGAACGAAATCGTCAAGGTTGACGAAGGATAGAAAAGGTTGTCTCACCGAATCCATTGATATCTCTGGATCTGATCACGAAGATGAGAGACACATTGCTCAAAGGGAATCAGGTTTGTCTCAGTCCGAGTTCGACGAAAGAGTCGCTTTGGCTCTCTCTATCAAACCTCTGTATGATTCTTTTAAGAACATTGGTTCTAGTGATGAAAATGTCAAGTTGCTGTTGAATATACACAAGTTTGCAAGCGAGAAAGAATTTCTTGCTATATTAGAACTTCCTCTACAAACTATGACACCTTTTGCCGCCATTGTTCTTGAGAATGTATCTCGGAAGGGCAAAGAAAAGGTTGTGGCAACTGGAGTTGCAAAACCTAAAAAGTCTCTATCCAAGAGCATCGTTATCAGAGAGACTATAAGAGAAGAAAGTGAAACCAAGGGAAGGCCTAATGACGACGACGACGTGTTGGTTAAAGAATTTAAGAAAATCAGAGGAAATATCAAGGACAAGGACTTTGAAAGCAAGCTGTTTTCAAGTCAGTTGCATTGTGACAAATTCGAGTTGCTGAAGCAAAGAGGAGTTATACCTCACAGGGTATTTGATCTTAAGTATTTTGATAGGGTTGGTATCCCTATAAGGGAGCATGTAGAGCAGATGAAGTTGAGAGACTTTGCAACTGAAAAAGAGGCCAATCTTTCCAGATTTAGCAGCTTACTTTTATTCAAGCTTGTGTTTCGAAAATTTTGATTCTCTGTTTTATACAGTTGAAGGAGTCCAATATCATCTGCATGTCAGAGAACTAACGATTTTAATGGGAGTTGATGAAATGGATTTTGTGCCCATTGATGTACAACCTGATGATGTCTATAGTTTTCTAACTGGAAAAGAGAATTATTTCAGAGATTCCAAGGTACACATTACTTACAATGATTCCCATTGAAGCACATTGTAATGTACAAGGTTGTCATTGAAAGTTTAAGACCCAAGGCTGCTTCAAAAATAGACATTTCAAAGTATGAAGCCAAGCTGATGTGGGGACTGTTGAATGGCTACAAGATCTCTCTGGCACACACTGTTCTTCTCCACATGTACAATACTGTGCAAAAGACCAAAGGACAATTACCCTACGCAGGGTTAATCTATCGGATCATGTCTTTCCAAAATGTCAAGATTCATGGTGAGTTCATTCAAAATGAAACTCAGATAATGGTAGCTGGGGAGTCTATGATTCAGAAAATGGGTTTTAGACAGATTGCTAGTGGATGGATGAATAAGAACAAAGAGGTTGTTCTTGTTGAATTAGAAGAGAAGAATGCAGAGTGTGAGATCAGCAAAGAGAAGGAAGACAGAGACTAGAAAAGGAAAACAGACCACTGTTCAGAGTGAGTCTTTAGAAGAAAAGGAAGTAGAAGAAGAAGAAAGTGTATCATCTAGAGATGATGAGAGGACCCATACTATCCTATCAGAAGGATACATCGAGTCAGAAGCTGAAGAGATTGCTGAAACAGCAAATGAGCTAGAGGATCCTATAGACAAAGAAGAGGATCCCAATAAGACTTATGAGAGTGGAAATGTAGAAGCTGATGAAACCACTGGTGAAAAGGCAGAGAAAGAAGCTCAGCTTGCTACAAGTGAATATGTAGAGATAATGGACGAGCAACTGGATGACAGAACAACCATTGAGGTTCTAGTTGCTTGAGAACAAAAGAAGAAGTCATTATCACCACCTGAGGACATGGAGATTGATAAATCTGATGACTTTACTGTCACAGTTGAAGAATCAACAGGAGTTACTCTTGTTAAAACAGCACAGATTTAGGGGGAGCAACCTAAAGAATCTGTCACGCCCCGCGTCCTATGAGCGCGCGACACCCCTTCAGTGGTCGATAAGAGTTGCGACAACCCAGGACTAGTCGCCGACCCAGATCAAATCTTAAGATCTTAAAGCATGCGCTAGCGGAAACAAACTCAACACCCAGACAATAAAATTCAAGAGGAGGATAGAGAAGAGAGAAACGGGAAACAAACCATTATATAAACATGCCAAGGTTCGAGTTACAAACACGGACAACATCAAGAGCAGCCATCAACTACAAAAGGGTACCATGGCCCACTAACCTATATCCACTACTAGGATATACCAAAAGGGCGAGAAACACTATCCTAGTCTTCAACCCTCGTCATCATCAGACAGTGGTTCCTCTTCAGGATCAGATTCCATAGGTTCATCAGCACGCTCCGGCTCCTCAGGCTCAGGGGTCTGAAATATTTTAACTTACAACTATGAGAATAAATCTCAATAAGCTCACCCCTAAGTCTCGGTTAGGACGACACGTACCACCAGACCAACCTAGCATGCAGTCTACACCACCCATACTACAATTTCACAACACAAGGCAAACAAGCCAGGCATAACCAACATAATTAATCCCACCAACTCAAGCCACAATTGCAACACATAGCACTCAACAGTGCTTCACATATACGTATATATCTTTATACATAGCTCAAGTCTGAAAAGATCGTGACCCGCGTTTAACGCCTCAGGTACACGTCACAACCCGCGTTTAACGCCTCAGGTTTGGGTCCAAAGCCCAGTCAGACATCAAATCCCGCGTTTAACGCCTCAGGATTGCACAACACCCCGCGTTTAACGCTTCAGGGTCCAAATCACATATACACATCACAAAGCATATATTTTCAGAGCGAGCCTCGCGTAACACGCATCAAGGCATAAATCAGATATATCGCTCGCACGACCACACTTGCACATCAAAGTTCACCAATCAATTCACACAATTTAGCAAACCCGAAATTCACGTTCGATTCACATTCGCGCAAAATGCTCTAAACCGAGCCACATACCACGCACTTGAACACAATCAAATTCCACCACACCAACCATACTATTCAATGCTACAAATGTCATTCCCAAGCATCCACACATCAACATGGAATTCCCAAATTCGGGTCCCCCTAAGGCAGCCCCCAAAAGTGCACATAAAACCACGCATTCAAGTGCAAATCACCCCTAAACCCATCTAGGATTAACATACTACACAAATCAAGTTTCTAACCACCTAAAACATCACCCAAGAGCTCTAATATTCATCCCAAACACTTTTAAAATTTCTGATCTTCGATGAATAGTATTTTCCTTCGATGAATAGTGCATATCTTCAATGAATAGTGTCCCGTCTTCGATGAATAGTGTTCGGCCTTCAATGAACAGTGCACATGGCAGCCACTAAAATCAACTAAAAACTACATCTAAGCTAGTCTAATGATGACCTACCACCCTAATCAAGAGTTAGGAGTTTGCTTACCCAATCCAAGCTTGAAATCCACACAAACCCCTCAAGATCAGCCCCTAAAGTGCACGGCAACAGCGGCGAACGGCGGTGCTACGGCGAGCCGGACGGCGGCGGCTTGGCGGGACCGGCGACGGCGTGAGGTTGCTGGTCGGTGCCGGCGTGGAGGAGGAGAGGATGAGGGAAAGCTTCAGCCAAGAGAGATTCAAGGGAGGAGAGAGGATTCCAAGAGCTTCATCCAATCCTTCCTTAAGCCTTGAGTGGGGGTGGGTGAGGTTAGTTGGGATTTTGGATTGCTTTTGGATAGGATAGGGTGAGATGAAGAGGTGAGTGGGAGTTGGTGGTGGGGTTTCATGAGGTGACTAAAGTGGGGTGGTTGATGGGGTTTCCAAGAGTACAACATCCCATCAAGGCTTTTTGGCTCTTGCAAATGAATACCGCGAAGCAAAACTGACAATCTGCAACTTTAGGACAGTCCATGAATTTTTGTTCGGACGATCGGTACGGCTGGCCAATGAACACTGAACCCCAATGAGGCGACGTCCAAATATTAGCGATGATATCCTTGAAAATTCGGCACCCGAATCCGGAATCTAATTCGCGGTCTACACCAGTTGATTGCGACTTTAAAAATATCTCAAACTGACGGGCGGCTTTTAGGAGTTACGCGTATCGACCCGCGATAGGTCCACGTACTTAAATTCCTAGCTAGCCTTTCCCTCACGGTCAGTCATCTCGAGAGTGATCAATTCCGAGTGAGACAAATCTAGAGTGCAATAACAAGTTATCCATTCATTATATAAAATCCCGGAATGGGTCGAATTTCAGAATGTCACAACTCTTCCCCCCTTACAAAAATTTCGTCCTCGAAATTTACAACAAAACAAACTATCCAAACAAATGGGGGTGCTGACGCCTCATTTCTTCTTCACTTTCCCAGGTGGCTCCTTCGGTCCCATGATGTTCCCAGATTACTTTCACAAGCTGGACTGTCTTGTTCCTCAGAACCTGCTCTCTTCTGTCCTCTATCCGAACTGGCCTCTCCACATATGAAACTCTGTCGTCCATTTCGATGACTTCATGATCGAGTATATGAGTCGGGTCAGGCTCATACTTCCTCAGCATCGACACGTGAAACACGTTGTGAACTTGTGACAAGCTCGGCGGCAAGGCGAGACGGTAGGCTAAGGTCCCGATTCGTTCCAAAATCTCGAATGGACCTACATACCTTGGGCTTAATTTCCCTTTCTTTCCAAATCGAGATAAACCTCGCATCGGTGAAACCTTAAGGAAGACGTGATCTCCTTCTTGAAATTCCAAAGGTCTACGCCGCTTGTCTGCATAACTCTTCTGGCGACTCTGCGCAGTCCTCAGTCTTTCTCTGATAACCTTTACTGACTCCACTGACTGCTGAATCAACTCTGGACCCGTTATGCTCCGTTCACCAACCTCATCCCAACACACTGGAGTTCTGCAAGCTCTGCCATACAATGCCTCAAACGGTGCCATTCTGATACTCTGCTGATAGCTGTTGTTGTATGCAAACTCGACCAGATGCAGCTGTTCTTCCCAACCCCCTTTCAAATCTATTACACATGCCCTCAACATGTCCTCAAGTGTCTGTATTGTCCTCTCTGACTGTCCATCTGTCTGCGGGTGATAAGCTGTACTAAACTGCAGTTTCGTTCCCAAAGCCGACTGTAAGCTCTTCCAAAAGTTTGATGTGAACCTGGGGTCACGGTCCGAAGTGACAGTCACTGGTACTCCATGCAGTCGCACGATCTGACGCACATACAACTCTGCCAACCTATCCAAATCAAGATCCTTTCGCACGGCGATGAAGTGTGCAGACTTAGTCAATCTGTCTACCACGACCCAAATGGAATCATTGCCCCTCTGGCTCCTTGGCAAACTTGTCACGAAGTCCATTGTGATATGCTCCCATTTCCACTCGGGAATTTCTAACGGTTGAAGCAATCCACCAGGTTTGCAGTGTTGTGCTTTTACTTGTTGGCATGTCAAACACTTAGCCACATGCTTGGCCACGTCCACTTTCATTCCATTCCACCAGTAATGCTGACGCAGATTCTGGTACATCTTCGTACTGCCCGGATGAATACTGTAGTTGCTTCGATGGGCTTCTGACAAAATCTCCTCCTTTAGTTCCTCGTCATTGGGCACACACAGACGTCCACGGAACCTTAAGATCCCATCCTCGGATACTTGAAAGTCGGGTTTCCTCTTAGTTACGTCCATACTCAGGATCTTCTGAATATCAGGGTCCGTAGATTGTAAAGCCTTAATCCTTGCCTGAATCTCCGGTTCTATCCTCAAAGTAGCTAACAAACTCGTGAGGTGACCTACCTCGAACTTAAATTCCGAATCCCTTATTCCTTCGAGTAAAGTCCACTCCTTAACCATCATATACGCTACACTCGATTTCCGACTTAGTGCATCCGCGACTTTATTAGCCTTCCCAGGGTGGTATAAGATGTCGCAGTCGTAGTCCTTCAGCAATTCCATCCAACGACGTTGTCTCATGTTCAGCTCTTGTTGGGAAAATAGGTACTTCAAACTCTGGTGGTCCGTGTAGATTTGAAACCTTTCTCCAATCAAATAGTGTCTCCAAATCTTCAATGCAAAGACAATCGCTGCAAGCTCTAAGTCATGCGTCGGGTAGTTCTGTTCATGAGGCCTCAATTGTCGCGATGCGTATGCAACAACTCTACCATGTTGCATTAGAACGCATCCTAATCCCTTTAGCGACGCATCACTATAGATCTCAAACCCTCCAGGACCAGATGGTATCGTTAATACTGGTGCGGTCGTTAGCTTATGCTTAAGCTCTTGAAAACTCCCTTCGCACCTATCTGTCCATTCAAACCTCGTTTCCTTCTTCAATAACCGCGTCATCGGAGTAGCTATCGACGAGAATCCTTCCACAAACCGTCTGTAATATCCCGCCAGACCCAGAAAACTGCGAACCTCTGTAACTGACGTCGGTCTCGGCCAATTCGCAACTGCTTCAATCTTTGTTGGATCCACCGAGATTCCATCTCTAGAGATTACGTGACCAAGAAACGCTACTCGATTGAGCCAGAACTCGCACTTACTAAACTTGGCATAGAGTGCGTGTTCTCTTAGGGTCCGTAGAACTATACTTAGATGTTCTTCATGTTCTCCAGGGCTTTTCGAGTACACCAGGATATCGTCGATGAATACTATAACGAACCGATCCAAAAACTCCTTGAATACTCGATTCATCATATCCATGAAGGCAGCTGGGGCATTAGTCAGTCCAAAAGGCATGACGGTGAATTCGTAATGTCCATACCTAGTACGAAATGCCGTCTTTGGTATGTCCTCCTTCTTGATCCTTAACTGATGATAGCCCGTCCTCAGGTCTATCTTAGAGAACACTGCTGCCCCTTGCAGTTGATCGAACAAGTCGTCGATCCTTGGCAGTGGATACTTATTCTTGACGGTCACCTGATTCAGTTGTCGATAGTCAATGCACAAACGCAATGACCCGTCCTTTTTCCTCACAAACAGCACTGGCGCTCCCCACGGTGACGCACTAGGGCGGATGAATCCCTTATCCAGCAGCTCTTGCATTTGAACCTTCAGCTCCTTCAACTCTGACAAGGCCATCCTGTATGGCGCTCTAGAGATTGGCTCCGTCCCAGGGGCCAACTCGATTACAAACTCCACTTCTCTTTCTGGCGGCAACCCCGGCAATTCTTGAGGAAAGACATCGGGAAAATTGCGCACCACGGCTATGTCTTCTAGCCTTGATTCCATGATCGTAGAATCCACAACAGACGCTAGAAATCCTTGACACCCTTCATCAAGCAGCTTAGTCACCTCGAGTGACGAAATCCAAGGGATCGAGGTTCCTCCTCGGCTTCCCACAAATTCATATCTAGGATGACCAATCGGATTAAATTGGATCACCCTGCTACCACAGTCCATCACAGCCCTTTGTTTCCCTAACCAATCCATTCCTACTATCACATCAAAATGATGCATAGTCAAAACTGGCAAGTCTATCCATTCATCTCTACCGCCAATGTTTAACTTACAGTTCGAGCATCCTAACGAAATCAACACTTTATCCTTTAGGGGTGTGGTAACATGCAGTATTACTCCTAACGGTTTCGATTCAATACCAGCCAAATTGACAAACTGAGCAGACACAAAGGAGTGCGACGCTCCCGGATCAAACAAGGCATAAGCGGCATGATCACATAAAGAGACGGTACCTGTGATCACGCCTGGAGCATCTTCCGCCTCTTGACGTGCCATTGCAAAAACTCTTCCTTGTGCCGGTGGCCTATTCTGGTTGTTCTGCGGCACGGCTCCAGTCTGAGGTCCAATCCGAGGTTGCTGAGGTTGGAATCTTGGTTCTGCAGCCTGATTCGGACAATTCCTTATCTGATGATCATGCCCGCCACACTTGAAGCAAGCTCCCATCCTACCGGGGCAAGGGCCATTCCCGTGCCTCCTTCCGCAAGATCGACACACCATGCCAGATTGGTATGCCGGCTTCCCAAAATTCTTTCTGACTGGAGGGACAAAACGTCTATTTCCTTCTGCCGGCCTCTTCCCAAAGTGCCGGTTGTCCCTATTAGGCGCATACCGCGATCCAATTGCGATAGCCCTTTCGTTCATATCTCGCTCCACCATCTGAGCTCTCTCATAAAGTTCATTGTAATCCCTCAGATTTAGGAGTATCAGCTGACTGCGCAGTTCCGGCTTTAGTCCATCTCGAAACCTCCTCGCTCTGTCTAGCGGGTTCTCAACCATCCTAGGTGCGAACTTAGACAGCCTAGCAAACTCTGCTTCATACTGGTCGACTGACATCTGATTCTGACGGAGTCGCAGGAATTCTGTCATCTTCCTCTCTTGTGCAGTCTCAGAGAAGTACTTTCCATTGAATGTCTCCACAAAGGCGGTCCAGGTTGGGACAGTACCCACGGGGAAAATCCTTCCTTTGGTGGCCTCCCACCAGTCATTGGCGTTGCCTTGAAGCTGGTACACTGCCAGCGTAACCTTTTCCTCCTCAGTGCACCCCAGCAGTGCAAACGCCTTCCCCAATTCCTCAATCCAACTAGAGGCAGCCTCAGGATCACCCTTCCCGTCAAACTTAGACGGCCTCAGCTTCAGAAATTGTTCCACCAGTTGATGCATTTGACGATTCCCCTAAGCATCTCCTTGGTTACCATTGTGTCCATTTGCAGCGGCGACAGCAGCTTCAGCAGCTTGGGCAACCGTGGCAGCTCGTTCTTGAGCCTGCCTCCCCATCAGATTCCCTATCTCTTCCAAGGCTCTTATGACCCCTTCCATTCTAGGGTCTTCCACCTCAGGTCGTGCTCGAGAGCTAGACGCTCCACCAGATCCTCTACCCCGTCTGCTCATCCTCACAGGGTTCTCACACACCTAACCTGCTATAATTCCGCCAAGGAATTAGAGACCTAAGCCGACTACTCAAGCCTAGAAGCTCTAAGCAACAGCTCACAACAACAACAACAACCACAAAGCAAGCAACCACAAGAGCACAAACAACACAGATCTTGCTCTTACCTCAAGTCCTGCCGCACCTGCAACTTTAGCAAAATCACTACGTACTACTCAACCAACCAAGCAGAAGCTAACACAGCAACATAGAATACTCAGGCCACACCAAAGCAAGTCCACCAATCACAAGCACAGACTCATATCACATGCGTAACGCGCTAAACTCTAGCGAACCACTAAGGTCTCTCTACCTAATATCCTCAAAACCGTCACTCCTTATCACTCCAAGGCTCAACCAACTTGGATCGAGCTGACCTTGCTCTGATACCAATTCAACAGGGATGTCACGCCCCGCGTCCTATGAGCGCGCGACACCCCTTCAGTGGTCGATAAGAGTTGCGACAACCCAGGACTAGTCGCCGACCCAGATCAAATCTTAAGATCTTAAAGCATGCGCTAGCGGAAACAAACTCAACACCCAGACAATAAAATTCAAGAGGAGGATAGAGAAGAGAGAAACGGGAAACAAACCATTATATAAACATGCCAAGGTTCGAGTTACAAACACGGACAACATCAAGAGCAGCCATCAACTACAAAAGGGTACCATGGCCCACTAACCTATATCCACTACTAGGATATACCAAAAGGGCGAGAAACACTATCCTAGTCTTCAACCCTCGTCATCATCAGACAGTGGTTCCTCTTCAGGATCAGATTCCATAGGTTCATCAGCACGCTCCGGCTCCTCAGGCTCAGGGGTCTGAAATATTTTAACTTACAACTATGAGAATAAATCTCAATAAGCTCACCCCTAAGTCTCGGTTAGGACGACACGTACCACCAGACCAACCTAGCATGCAGTCTACACCACCCATACTACAATTTCACAACACAAGGCAAACAAGCCAGGCATAACCAACATAATTAATCCCACCAACTCAAGCCACAATTGCAACACATAGCACTCAACAGTGCTTCACATATACGTATATATCTTTATACATAGCTCAAGTCTGAAAAGATCGTGACCCGCGTTTAACGCCTCAGGTACACGTCACAACCCGCGTTTAACGCCTCAGGTTTGGGTCCAAAGCCCAGTCAGACATCAAATCCCGCGTTTAACGCCTCAGGATTGCACAACACCCCGCGTTTAACGCTTCAGGGTCCAAATCACATATACACATCACAAAGCATATATTTTCAGAGCGAGCCTCGCGTAACACGCATCAAGGCATAAATCAGATATATCGCTCGCACGACCACACTTGCACATCAAAGTTCACCAATCAATTCACACAATTTAGCAAACCCGAAATTCACGTTCGATTCACATTCGCGCAAAATGCTCTAAACCGAGCCACATACCACGCACTTGAACACAATCAAATTCCACCACACCAACCATACTATTCAATGCTACAAATGTCATTCCCAAGCATCCACACATCAACATGGAATTCCCAAATTCGGGTCCCCCTAAGGCAGCCCCCAAAAGTGCACATAAAACCACGCATTCAAGTGCAAATCACCCCTAAACCCATCTAGGATTAACATACTACACAAATCAAGTTTCTAACCACCTAAAACATCACCCAAGAGCTCTAATATTCATCCCAAACACTTTTAAAATTTCTGATCTTCGATGAATAGTATTTTCCTTCGATGAATAGTGCATATCTTCAATGAATAGTGTCCCGTCTTCGATGAATAGTGTTCGGCCTTCAATGAACAGTGCACATGGCAGCCACTAAAATCAACTAAAAACTACATCTAAGCTAGTCTAATGATGACCTACCACCCTAATCAAGAGTTAGGAGTTTGCTTACCCAATCCAAGCTTGAAATCCACACAAACCCCTCAAGATCAGCCCCTAAAGTGCACGGCAACAGCGGCGAACGGCGGTGCTACGGCGAGCCGGACGGCGGCGGCTTGGCGGGACCGGCGACGGCGTGAGGTTGCTGGTCGGTGCCGGCGTGGAGGAGGAGAGGATGAGGGAAAGCTTCAGCCAAGAGAGATTCAAGGGAGGAGAGAGGATTCCAAGAGCTTCATCCAATCCTTCCTTAAGCCTTGAGTGGGGGTGGGTGAGGTTAGTTGGGATTTTGGATTGCTTTTGGATAGGATAGGGTGAGATGAAGAGGTGAGTGGGAGTTGGTGGTGGGGTTTCATGAGGTGACTAAAGTGGGGTGGTTGATGGGGTTTCCAAGAGTACAACATCCCATCAAGGCTTTTTGGCTCTTGCAAATGAATACCGCGAAGCAAAACTGACAATCTGCAACTTTAGGACAGTCCATGAATTTTTGTTCGGACGATCGGTACGGCTGGCCAATGAACACTGAACCCCAATGAGGCGACGTCCAAATATTAGCGATGATATCCTTGAAAATTCGGCACCCGAATCCGGAATCTAATTCGCGGTCTACACCAGTTGATTGCGACTTTAAAAATATCTCAAACTGACGGGCGGCTTTTAGGAGTTACGCGTATCGACCCGCGATAGGTCCACGTACTTAAATTCCTAGCTAGCCTTTCCCTCACGGTCAGTCATCTCGAGAGTGATCAATTCCGAGTGAGACAAATCTAGAGTGCAATAACAAGTTATCCATTCATTATATAAAATCCCGGAATGGGTCGAATTTCAGAATGTCACAGAATCTGCTATTTTGCATGAACAACCTGAAGAATCTGCTGTTCAGACTGAAGTTGTTCAGAAAGAAAAGGCTGCTGAAGAAAAGGAAGAATCCAGTAGAAAAGAACAACATGAGGAACCTAATGTTGATCAGACTGAAGACATTCTAACTGCTGTTGTTCAGAAGGAAAAAGTTGTTGAGGGTAGTGCTGTTCAGAAGGAACAAATTCCAGATAAAATATCTGAAAAGCTACCCACAGAAATTGAATCTACTTTTGCTGAAGCTGTTATAATCATTCCAGATTCAGCATCGGAATAGACTCAGGGGAAGATAAACTCACAGAGAATTCTGGATTCAACTTCAAAGGGTAAAGCTCAGATGATAGAAGAAGAAGACCAACAGACCTCTGTAGGGATATTGAATGCTTCACAAAGTCTTGTTCAGATGGAAGTTGAAAAACTTCGGGTAGAAGTTATGCAGAGGATGGACATAATGGAAATGAAAATTGAAAAGAAGATGAACAGGTTTGAGGAAATACTTCACAAATACTGTCCCATTTTCTACTCTGAGATGGCCAGCATTGGTACTTACACACTGATTAGAGATGAAATGATTAGCAAAGAAGTTCCAGAGATGCAGGAACTCAAGAAATTTGCCACCTATATAGCTGATATGGGCAAATCTGTTGAAGCTGCACAGAAAGATGATGAAGAGCATGTTGATGTTCCCTCCTCCTCCTCCAAACAAAACCTACCTCCGTAATCTTGAATTTGTTTTCAAACTATCTGTATTTGTTTTTATTTTATCTTTGTCGGATGTTTCATTTCTGTGCATCTTGGATATTACGTTCTTCGTATAATATATGTGTGAATCTCAGATAATATATGTGTAGATTGCCATTTTATCTTGCTGATGACAAAAAAGGGGAGAAAATACCTCATCACATTCATATTGCAGGATGTACACATACGCGAATTATACTTTTGCGCTCAAACGAATTCAACGACGTATACTCCACATGGTGATATCCTTCTATCACTCAAAGTGCATATCTTATATATTCAGATGCACATTCTTTTGAAAAGATTTAATCGAGTCATATATTCACATTATCAATGATATCTTTTCAAAGCTTAACTTTGATACAAACATTTTTTCATATATATCAACTTTTATTGAGGAAGTTTTGTCATCATAAAAAAGGGGGAGATTGTTGAGAAAACATTCCTTCTGAATATTTTGATTTTGACAAAACTATCATTCTTATGAAGTGAATCTAGTTAATATGAATAAGTTTTACTGCAGGGATAAGTATGTGAACAAAAGCTTATAATGTTCCAAAACTGGCGTTCAGACTCAAGGAGTAGTCGTCACGCACTTGCTTCTGAGATAGTTAAAGTCTAGTATTCAGACGGAGAACCGTGTTGTCTCTAAAGACTTCAGAAGGAGGTTCGTGTTGCCTCTGAAGACTTATCTCGAGAAGATTTATGTGACACGTCAGCAAGGACTTTATAGAAGCTCAGAGTCACTGTTCTAATCTATTCAGATTCAGAGAGTCACTTAAGTTCAGAAGACTGCTTCTGAATAGCGTTCATATTCTGTAATATCTCGCTACCAGATTTTGAAGACCCACGTTTGACAGGTTTCCGATTTGGTCAGCCTTTTTATGGAAGTTTGTAAGATTTGATTGACAGGATTATTTTCCAATCAAATCAGGAGAATATCCTCGATTGGATATTACCTTCCATGGACAAGATATCTTGGAGATTTGGATAAACTCTATTTATGGAAATTGAAGATTTGGTTGTATGGGTAACTGAATCTGAAGGGTTCAGACTCTACTTCAACGGCTACTAGATCTTCCCATATAGACTCTCCATCAATCAAGATTGATGACGTCCAATCAGAGATTGAGGAACGATCCTTTGAAGGACCTTGGTAATGGCTAGTTCGAGGTCGAATGAGTATAAAGAAGATCAATGGTGACTGTTTTAAGAGAGTTCACGAACTAAAAATTCCAAAGTGCTGAGTTGTTCAAATTCACATTCTCTTGTTCTTATGAGCTTAAAATTCTTTGTCTTGAGAGATTCCTTTGTAAGAGTGATTAGAGTGATAACTCTTGTAACTTTTCATCGACTCATAGTGGAATTTGGCCCATTGGCTGTCATCGTGGGAGAGTGGACGTAGGCTTGCTAAAGCCGAACCACTATAAACGTTGCGTGCAATTCTCTTTCCCTAAACTCATCTTGCTATGTTTAGTTTATCTGCACGTTTTTTTACTGATCATATTCAGTTTACGTTCTAAACCTTTTAATTTCCGCATTACACTGTAAAAAGTGTTCAGAATCACCTATTCACTCCCCTCTAGGTGATATTGCTAGATCCAACACCATGCACATGTTACCCAACCACACAAAGGTCGACCTCGATACAGAATTCCTCCCTGATGCGATTTGGTAGGGCTTGGGAGAGCTCATGTCGAGTTCCATTCCCTCTTTTTAAATATGGACTCGATAATCCATTAACACGAACCAATCGGACCTTCCGTCCGACGAGTCGCGACAGATTGGCGACTCCACTGGGGACTTTAGAGGACTTGAGTCGATTAAAAAGTTGGTTGTTTTTCTAACCTGATTTTATGCAGATGCGCTTGAAAGTGAGGTAAGTCCCCTGACCGAATGTGTTAAATGTTTTTGCATATGGGAGTCACAAGGGGAGGAGTGTGTGTTGACATGTTTTGTGCAGATATGGAGTTTGGGGTTGAATGTTTATTTTTCGCACTTTTGAAGCACTGTTTTGATATTAAATGTTATGAATGCCTTTGCATATTTGAGGATCACGACACTGCATACAAAAGCGCCTAAACCCAAGCCGCGAACACCCTTTTTGGTCGCCATAGATAGGGATTGGTATGCAAAGCTCTTGCGTTTGATTGCTCTTGGGTTAACCATATTCAATCCCGCTCGTCACCCTAGTTAGTGATTCTACCCTCTTGCGTTTGATTGCGCTTGGGGATGAATTTATTAAACAGGATGATGGGAACCTTTTTAGGTCCATACTTTATCCCCTTTTTGATTTCTAGAGTCAACCCTCACTTGTCGCATGCGCATGTGAATGGACGGTTGGTATCCCTAAAACCAAAAATAAAACAAAAAGAGTACGATTGGTAAGGTCTTCTCATTTTTAAACTTGTAATTCATTTTTCATACATATCATGCATATCATGCATTTCTATCATTTTGAGCACGTGGCATGGCATTTTTTGTAATCACTTGAATGATTGAAGTGAAAGCCATTATTTGTAAATAGATCATAGATGGATGTCCCAAGTCGGTAAAAGATTTCTGAGGTATTCACATATGAGCGCAAGGTAGTCAGACGCCATACTGATGAGCCCGATACGCTTCTAGCGTACCACTTCGTGCGTGGGAGAGAACTCACTGGGCGCAACCGCACCCGGAGCGATAACTGTTTCTATACCCGAAGTGCACGCTACCTAGAGCATAAACATGCAAAGGCAAGGTTCTTAGAGGCACTTAATAAGATAAGAAAGGGACGAAATATGCTCCCAAGGAGAGAGAGACCCCCTATTGGAGATATTGAGGTCATAGAGATATCATCTGACGAGGAGAGTGGTGCCGCTGATGATCACCGCCCACCTCTCGGATTAGTAGAAGTCTCTTCTGATGAGGAGATTGGTTCCGATTAGCTCAGACTTGGGGCATCCTTAGTTATCACATTCCCTTGATTTGTATTTGCATTTCTAACTATCATGTATTAGATTTTCCCCTCTAGAGTCTCATGTTCTATCTATCTAGACCTGATTGTAGTAGGGATCTTTGGATTGTATTTGGATCGATTGACCTTTTTTATGAGTTTTTGTCGTGGGAATGTGATCATGGCTTTCATTTGAATCATTTGAGGGACTCTAATCGATTGCATAATTTCTTTAGGAGAAATCTGGTTTAAAACTTCTCATTTGACTTCTTTTGGTCAAATAGGAGTGTTTAACCCTTATTTCACCAAAAGAAAATATAAAATTGGATTGGTTCACATTCATTACATCCACATCACATCCTCATGCACTCTGCATCCTAATCCATGACAATTGACTCTAGGATGCATTTTCGCATATGTTAGGCTAAATGGGGAAATTGAATATCAAGATCATTCCGATCCCACGTAAGGAGCAGTCAGTATGGTGGAGTCACCTCAATCAGCCCAATCAAGCATATGTTGAAGAGCGTTTGGGACACCTAGTCGACCTTATCAAGGTGGATTATCAGCCGGCTCTCATTCAAGCTTTGGCAAGGTTTTGGGATCTAAGCACTCTAACATTCAACTTCAGAGGTTTAGAGATCACACCGACCCTCGAGGAGTATATTGCTATTATCGGAGTGGACTTTGAGGAGCGTATTGTGCAACCCCTCATGTAAAAAGATTCCGCCCATGTGTTATCCAAGTTTCTCCGCCTCAAGACTTCTGAGATAAGAGATGTTTTCAAATCAAATTTTGGCAAGTTTACCCTCTCATTCCTTTTCAACAATTACTCTTCTCTCCTTATCAACATCGGTCATAGAGCGGGAAAGGCGTTCATTCTAGCCTTCGTTGTATTTGTCCTATTCCCTACTTCCGGAACTACATTTGACCCGTCCATAGTCCATATCGCTTAGCAAGTCTGTTACCGTTGGAACTATTCATATACAATCTTAGCCGAGACCTTCTTATCCTTAAACTGTTTCCAATCTGCCAAAAAGGGCACCTTTGAAGTGTCTAGTGGTCTGCTCCATATGTGGTTTGTTTCTCACATTAAGACTTTCAACCTTTGAGTAGGGTGTTATGAGATTAGCCGACACATTCATCCGCTTAGATCCTTCCTCAAATGTCAATCCCTTGTCCCAAATCCTCCTTTAAGAAATGGACGGAGTTCCGTAAGAGTTTAGAACCAAAACAACGTCGGTGGAGGTTGACTTGGCCAAGGATATTAGAGGATCGTATTATTGGGATAGATGGAAATCACATTCCACTGTTGGGTTACACGGGTGGAATTGCATATTAGCTAATTCGAGTTGTGAGATAGTTTGGAATATTACAAGAAGTCCCACCGAAGGTATGTCTTGGAATCTTTATTTTCGATCTACCGCGTGGCGAGCTTACCAAGGAAACCAAGGCGTTTTATCGGGCCAAGATTGATCTCATAGTCCACGCCTTAAAGAATTCCCTCTACAAGAGGTGGAATGGCCTGACCATCTTGATGATGAGATGAATATACACCGAGCCTCCATGGAATACATCAAGCTGTTTAAAGAATATCGATAGTCTCTAGTTGAGCCATGCATTCCAAAATATGTGATTCCCCAAGAGCCTGATGTGGAGCCGTATGTCCCTGATTATATTGTCCCTCATGAGCCTGGAGTGGAGCCATATGTACCTGAAGATATGGGGCCACTATCCCTGGAGGAAGAGGAAGACCCTTACATGTGGGATTCAGATGGATCAGAGGACATTGAGGGCACCTTAGAGCCTAAACGTCCTCGGAGTGGATAGATGATCTCCCCATTTAGCCTGATAAGCGAATGTGCCATTTTAGAACATTTAGAACACTTTTGAGAATTTCGGGTTGTAATAAATGCACCTTATTTTCATCGATGCATATTCATGATATCTTGTCCTACTTATTAAGAAACAATTGTCACGGATCGGATTCCTCTTGAATAGCATGATTATTTGGCGCAAATGAGAAGAAAGACCCTTCATGTGAGATTAAGGCTCACAGATGGGCCTTTCTTTTCATTAGCCTAAAAAAAACATGGTATTGAAGAAGTTCTCTAAATTTGAATTCGCCTCATCCTTTATCTTGATTCTGACTCACTGTTTGGAATTCAGGTGATTTCTAAACATGAGGACTCATAGGAAGGCTCGCTTGTTGAGAATGGAACAAGAGGAACTAACCCCTCGCGTTGCAAACTTAGAGACTTAGATGAATATTGTCGCTATTATGGTGGCAGAGATGAAAGTGATGTTGATCACTAGCCAAGGTAAATATCTGGTAGCCCCGGATCCAAATCAGACTACATAGTCGGTCTCTTCTACTAACTCAAAAACTAACTAGACATCCAATATAGACCCCAATCTGAACAAAGAATCCCCGCCTAAGTCCTCCCCAGTTATCATAGATCTGGAAAAGAAGGAGAAGCCGGCGACTAAGAATGAAGAAGGCGCAAGAAGGCTAGCCAAGATAGAAGAATATCTGAGTAGCTAAGGATATGAATTGACCTGTTTTGATAAGATATCACCCTTTGTAAAGATTGAAGTTCCTTCTGATTACAAAGAGCTAGATTTCGTTTGGAAGTATAACGGGACAGGTTATCCCCAGACCCACTTGAAGTACTACCTGCGCAAGATGGCGCATTACTCTGGTTACATTTCGCTACTGATGAACACGTTCCAAGAGAGCTTGGCTGGCGTCGCACTGGCTTAGTTTATCGAATTAGACTTGGAAGATTATGACTGATGGGAAGATATGGCCGAAGACTTCTAGAATCAGTATAAATTCAATACTGCCATAGCTCCTACTAAGGAGGATTTGCTAAGGACCGTGAAGGGTAAAAATGAGACTATGCGTACCTACGCCTAAAGGTGGCGCGCCATCGGGACACAAGTAAAGCTGATGATCCCAAAAGATGAACTGGTGGACCTGTTTCTATAGGCGCTTCCATATGAATATTTTGAGAAATTGAACACCTATGGGTGTCAAACATTTGCACATCTGATTAAGGTTGTAGAAAGGCATGAATGGGCCATACGGGAGAAGAAGGTACTAGAATCCACATATAGACGCCAATACCCCGCCAGGAGAGAAAAGGAGCAAACGGGTGACATTGTATTCATACCTAATCATCCCAAACCAAAGAAGTTTCAGAATTCCGTTACTACCCAAGGTGGTACTGCATGGTCAGCTACTAAGATACCGGAACCAAAGAAGAGGTCGTCGCTGGTATTTACGCCATTACCAAGCTCGCTATCCAAACTTCTGCCCATGCTATTGGAGGGGCGTTTGGTCGCTAAGGAACCCCCAAGGAAAAATCCTCCTAGATACCCAGGTTATGATGAGACCCAGACTTGCGTATACCACATGGGAGAAAAGGGGCACAATGTTGACAACTATCTCCCACTCAAGTACAAAGTGCAAGCCCTGATCGATGGAGGAATCCTAGAGTTTGTTAGGATAGAACCCAACGTCCAACAAAACCCTTTACCGGAGCATAAAGAGGTGAACACTATCTTTGATGAAGGATGCAATGATACACTGAGATTACTAGTGAATGAGATGAAGCTACAAGAGATACTGGTGGTGGCTTCATCATACCCCTTAGAAAGGAATGTCTCAAGGAAGGAAAAGCTGCTGTGCTTAGCTAAAATGATCAGTTTGAGAATTATCTATGAGGCTCATGATTCTACCTTCAAAGGGGTCTACTCCACGATCGATCTAACATTAGAGGAATTTGTTATAGAAACAGAGTGGGGCGACTCATGGAATATTCCACACAAGGGCGTAATGAATAGTGACGAAGAACTAGATGAAGAGGAAATTCGTTGCAAGAAAGCTCATCAAGCTGACAATTTTTTTTGCAAGAGGCCCTAAAGAGAGGCAACATCGTCGACACGTTGGGTTAGGATAGCGGGAAATATAACTTTCGGGTGCTTTACTCACCTCCGCCAAGTTTCTTTATCAAAACCGAAGACATCGTCCCAAATGGTTGGGACGGTATAGATGACCCTGTAGATGATTGGTGGGTTTGTGCGATTAACAAAAATATTCCCAATGGCGCCAGCCGTGTGGAGGAAGAGAGGAGTATGGAGGCCCATGAACGGCTTACTACTATGGAAAGAAATATGGACCATCTGGTCTCAATGATAACTGAGCTGTCTCGTGTTGCGACCAATATCAATGTCCCGGGGATAGAGGAAAATTACCATATGCTGGAGTTAAGGAGGATGGTTGAATGGCAAACCCGTCAATTGGCCAATCTAGAAAAGCAGTCTAAGAATTTGACTAACATGATATCAGAATTGAAAGAGCTCATCGCCCATAGAAGAAATGTGACCCCTCATCCAATGGACCAAACGATGACGTTCCCGCTAAAGTTTGACGGTACAGGGTGCCCCTTGGATTACATTTCGTAGTATCTCCATAAAATGATCGGTTATTATGAAGACGATCAAGTTCTCATCAATAAATTCAAGCACAGTCTGATTGGACCGACCTTACATTGGTACCGGTCAGTTGACCTAGATTGGGTCATGGGTTGGGAAGATCTTTCAAAGAAATTCATGAGGCGGTTCGAGACTAATCTGAAGTTCACCATCAGTAAAGATGATCTAGCCCTCATTACTATGGATGAAGATGAGGAATTCAGAGAGTTCGTACACAGGTGGAAACTACAGGCTAGACAGCTCTTACCGCCACTCTCGAAAAGGGAACTGGTGGAGTATTTTCTAAAGGCCTTACCTCAAGAGTATTTTCAACCGTATGTACGCATATGGGTTTCAATCTTTCGAGCACTTAGTGAGCAATGGTGTGAGACATGAAGGTATCATCCGGAGAAATAAGGCTAAAAGCGAAAAGGAGCATAGTTGCATTCCTGATGAAGGAGCGTATCACATGAGGCCGTATGGTGGTTACAACTCTGAAGAACTAGATGATGACGACCTTATTAGAATGGTGGGAACGAAAACCCCCTACGTGATCAAGTTAAATGAAGTGGATAACTGGAGCAAATTCGGAAGCGATCCCGTCGAGCACCTGGTAATAGCGCTATCTGGTATGGAACTAGATGAAACCTCAATGAGTCTGAAGGAAGAAATCAAACTGGTCATGATAAAAGTCCCTCCAGTAGAGGAATATGATTCGAAGTCGGTACCATGGGATTACGGTACAAGAGAAATAGATGTTGTTATAAGATCAGGGAGATGTTATGCATCCAGAGAAGGTGAACCTAAGAAAAGACCGGTGACAAGAGAAAGTGCTGAGCAGTTGCAATCGGTGGTAAGAACAAGTGAGTATGAGATCATAGAGCAGTTGCGGAAGATGTCGGCGCAGATATCCCTACTAGATCTCTTTATAAATTTTGAGAAACACAAGAATGCCCTGATGAAGGTACTGGGTGAGGTGTAGGTGCTTGAAACCATCAACGAGGTACAGTTGGAGAACTTCGTGGGAGCGATACTTCCAAAAGATCAGATCTCATTTTCAGACAAAGACTTTTCTATAGAGGGACGGGCTCATAATAACGCCCTTTGTATTTTTGTCAGGTGCCACAGGAAAGCAGTGTCTCGTGTATTGGTGGACAATGGTTCTGCATTTACTCTATGCCCCTTAGCCACTCTTAGGAGTTTGGGGATAAGTGAGGACCTCGTTAGAACTTCAAAGTCCACGATCCGCGCATTTGACGGAATGGCGAAGCGCGTGGTAGGTGAAATTGAGCTGGAAGTTATGATCGGACCAATTTGGTTCACTATCTCATTTCAAGTACTCGATATCCCAAGTGCGTTCTCCTTCTTGTTGGGGAGACCGTGAATATATGTGGTGGGCGCGGTTCCCTCTAGCCTACATCAAAAGCTCAAATTCGTAATTGACGGTAAGCTGGTTACCGAATTGGGCGAGGCAGAACATCGTGCGTATCTAAAGGGATTAGTTCCTTACGTTGAACCACAAGCAAAAGAGGAGTCCGGGTACAACTCTCTGGAATTAGTATCTATCATGCATGTCCCAGCTAGGACTAAGGTTAGAACCCCCGAGTTCTCTATGCCATCTATTATGGCTGGGAAAATCCTTCTGGCATATGGCTTTATTCCTGGGGGTGGATTGGAAAAACATGCCCAAGGAATACATGAATCGCTTCATTTAATGTCTAATGACCGAAAGGTAGGTTTGGGGTATAAAGCTCAGTATGATGGTTCTTCCTCAAGAGACCGTTATGGAAGTCGAAGCCGATGCCAAGGAAAAGGCCATCGACGCTATGGAAACCGAAACGGTCACTTCATTGGATTAAGCGCTTGGAAGGGCGAGGGTAAGATGTCTGATAATCCCCTGGCTCGGATGTTTTCTAAGAATACCAAATGGCTCAAGGATGAAGATGTTAGCGTTACAGCTGAGTCGGATCTATCCAATCCTTTCTCTGATGATCGAGTTCATGTTATTATTGAGTAGCTTACAGATGACACTGATTTGCCTGAGTAAAGAGGCTTCTTCTTCCTTTCCTTTTAATGCATTCTAATTCCGAGTCATTTCTTTCTTGCAATTTCAATTCAATTGTTGCATTTGTCATTAGAAAACACCATTGGATTTCTGACTGTTGGTCTAAGTAGTATATGCTGTAATGCGGTCCATTTGCATTCAATAAAAAGACTTTCAAATTTTATTAAGGACATGTAGAGCAACAGATCAGCCCAATGATGATATTTGGCTTCAAAACCTTGAAGCTTGAGGCCTGATTTGCTACATGATTCTTGATTTCTTAAAATGGTTTTAAGGGAGCAAAGATGTCTAATGAAATGAGGACTAACGCTCTTCTTTATTTTCTTCCCTTCTCTAAAACATTTTTCAAAAGGTTTTTCTGTAAAATTCATGCATTGGTATTGGTTGCCATAAAGTACTAACCATGCTTATAACATTTTAGGTATACAATCTCTTACATGCATAACAGGTTATTATGTGACTCGAATCATCCGGACAATTATTCTTATGAGGTTGAAGAAGAATGGGATGGTGATCTCAGTGATATTAGGTAGAATTGGAACCGACATGAGGAATATAAGCCTTTGACTACAGAAGGCACAATTACAGTTAATTTGGGGGATTTTGAGAGTATAAGAGAGGTCAAGATTGGGGAAAGATGAAAATTGTTTGAAGCAGCCCAGTTGATTCAGCTCCTTAAAGAGTATCAAGACGTCTTTGCTTGGTCATACGTGGATATGCCAGGATTGGATCCGAATATTGTTGAGCATTCGCTACCTACTGATCCAAACATTCCACCGAAGAAATAGAAACTTCGACGGACGAAACTAAGTTGTCGAAGAAAATCGAATAGGAGGTGATGAAGTTACTTAAGGTGGGGTTTATTGAGGTTATCCCTTACCATGAATGGGTTGCCAACATTGTCCCGGTCATGAAGAACGATGGAAGAGTCAGGGTCTGCGTAGATTATCGCGATCTAAATAAGGCAAGTCCGAAAGATGATTTCCCTCTGCCACACATTGACGTCCTAGTTGACAGTATTGCTGGCTTTGAACTATTCTCATTCATGGATGGATTCTCTAAGTATAATCAGATCCTCCTGAAAGAAGAAGACAAAGCCAAAACTTCGTTTATAACATCATAGGGGACCTTTTGTTATAAGGTCATGCCTTTCGGTTTAAAAAATGCCGGAGCAATGTATTAAAGGGCTATGGTGGCTCTATTCCACGATATGATGCACAAGGATGTTGAAGTATACGTGGATGATATGATTGCGAAATCTAGACTCGGAGAAGACCATGTCCAAGTGTTAAAGATACTATTTGAAAGGCTCTGAAAATATAAGTTGAAGTTGAACCCCGCGAAATGTATATTTGGGGCATGATTAGGAAAACTCCTTGGGTTTATGGTAAGCAACCGAGGAATCGAAATTGACCCCTAAAAAATCAAGGCGATACGAGATATTGGAACCCCCATGACTATGAAAGAAGTGAGAAGTTTATTGGGGAGATTGAACTACATCGCCAGATTCATCTGTAAACTTTATGATATGGCAAAGCCATTCTTTAAATTGTTGAGAAAAGGTGCTAAGGTGAAATGGAACTCTGAATGTCACCAAGCGTTGGGGAGGATCAAAGAATACCTCATTCAGCCACTAGTCTTGGTACCCCCAATTTCGAGTTCCCCTCTAACTCTATACCTCACTATCCATCAAGAATCTTTAGGAGCTCTATTAGCCCAAACGAGTCCAGAAGATGACAAGGAGCGGACGATCTATTATTTGAGTAGGAAATTCACCGCACCTGAGATGAATTATCCCGATGTCGAGAAAACATATGTAGCCTTGGTGTGGGTGCTCCATAGATTGAGACAATATACCCTTTATCACCATATTCAGCTAGTCATAGAAAATGACCCGATCAGATATCTATTAGAAAAGCCGTCCCTAATCGAAAAATTGGCTAAGTGGCAGGTCCTCCTATCATAATTTGACATTAGGAGTTTGACTCAAAAGTCTGTCAAAGGAAGAGCCATTGCAGATATGTTGGCAGAAAGTGCTCAAAGGCATGAAATCCCAAATGATGAGGAAGCAGAAGACCACATCCTAAACTTGTCTATTGAAAAGTGGACCATGTATTTTGATGGTGCCATTAACCTTACTAGGTTTGGAACTGGGGCAATCTTAATATCCCCAGAGGGCCAACATTATCCAGTCGCTGCAAAGCTAATATTTCCATGCACCAATAATATCTCAGAATATGAAGCTTGCATTCTGGGGTTGCAACTAGCCCTTTCCATAAAGGTGAAGAAGCTACAAATTTATGGAGACTCCATGCTGATCATCTTGCAAATCCAAGGTGAATGGAAGACTAAGGATCCCAAGCTTATCCCTTATCACAAATTCTTGGAGGAAATGATTAAAGGATTTGAGGAGATTGATTTTGAATATCTACCAAGGACTCAAAACCACTTTGCTAATGCTTTAGCAACCCTATCATCCATGCTGCAAGTGGTGAATGGCATGGACATTAAACCCTTGAAAGTAGACATCATAGAAAGACTAGCTTACTGCATGGTAATTGAAGAAGGATTTGATGATCAACCCTGGTATTATGACATCAAAAACTATCTATCGAAGGGTGAATATCCTCAAGGGAGCCAAATAGGAGATAGAAAATATATAGCCAAAATGGCTACGAAGTTTTTCCTCAATGGCTAGACCTTATACAAGAAATCCTTTGATTCTATTTTGCTAAGGTGCGTAGACTCCAAGGAAGCAAACCTTCTTATGAAAGAAATTCACGAAGGAGAATGCGGACAGCATATGAACGGCCATCTCCTCGCTAAGAAGATTATGAGACTCGGTTATTACTGGATTACCATGGAGTCAGACTGTAATCAACATGTGAGGTCCTACTATCAATGTCAAGTATACAGAGACATAATTAATGCACCTCCAAATGGACTTCATTAGATGTCCGAGGCTTGGCCGTTCTCAATGTGGAGGATTGATATGATTGGTCCAATCAACTCTAAAGCTTCAAATGGACATCATTTTATTATGGTGGCTATCGATTACTTTACTAAGTGGATCGAAGCCAATTCATATGCCAACGTCACCACAAAGAGTGTAGCTAGGTTTATCAAGTGGGACATAATTGCCAGATATGGTACACCTAAGGCGATCATTACTGATAATGGTTCAAACTTGAACAATAAGGTGGTTGATGATCTACTATATCATTTTAAGGTTCGACACCTTAATTCCTCTCCTTACCTCCCACAAATGAATGAAGCTGTGAAAGCGGCAAATAAGAACATTAAAAGAATCCTATCTAAAAATGCGAAAAACTACCGAGATTGGCATGAGAGGTTGCCGTATGCACTGATGGCGTACCGAACTTCTATCCGCACTTCAACAGGGGCAACGCCTATTCCTTGGTATATGGCATGGAAGCAGTCTTGTCAGTAGAAGTTGAAGTTCCTTCACTACAGGTTCTATCCCAAGCTAAACTCTTAGAGGCCGAATGGACCCAGCAGAGATATGAGCAGTTACACCTGATTGACGAGAAACGCCTGAAGGCCATTTGTCATGGTCAAGCTTATCAGAAACGGGTGGCTAAATCATTCAATCAGAAAGTCAGATCCAGATATTTCATAGTCGGGGATCTAGTTGCAAAGAAGACGCTCCTGAATGCCTCACACCCCGGAGGCAAGTTTACACCGAATTATGAAGGGCCTTATGTAGTCTAGAAAGTGCTGCCTGGTGGTGCTTTAATTCTTATAAACATGGACGGAGAAGAGTTGACGAGTCTTGTAAATACAGACGCAGTCAAGAAATATTACCCTTGAAATGAAACCAGAGGGTTTATTCACACCTCTTTCCCCAGCGAATTCGAGTCACATCTAGATTAGTTGCATACACCTCATGCATTCATGCATACATGTGCACTTTCTCTTTTAAAATTTCAGGTCCCCAAATGGAGACGCTTGAAAGGAGAAGGACAACCATGGATTAACCTCAAAAGCCAAAGAAAACTTAGGATTCGGAAGAACACCTGCAAGGATGACTAGTATCTTCTCAAATCCTATTTGAATCTATAAATCCTAACCAATTTGATTTCCCCTTTGTATCCCTAGGGAGCTGCAATAGTGGTGAACAGGTAAGCATCCCCCTCCCTTCGAAGCTCTAAATCTGCCTAAGTCATAATGATCCGTGATTTGATTTGTTGATGAAATTTTTGAAACCCTCAAAATCGCATCATCTGCATTCAAATTAAAATTAAAAAACTTTTGGGGTTTTTCAAACATGTTTGAAACATACATCATGCTTCACAACTCCCTCACGAGGATTGAATTTTGATGAAATTGAAATGAATCTCCAAATGAGGATGTCTAAAGACCTATCAAATGGAGTAGCTCAAAAGATGAGAGGCAAACCATGCCCAAACACATCCCTACACACTTAAGAGATGAGTGGTAAAAAAAAGGAGAGGTGAGAACCATTGTCTACGAATGTAGGGATCATTTGCAGTGATTACATGGATTGAAACGACGAAAGGCAAGTTCGTTTCTCTATCCTAAACACACATTAATCCTTTGTAAACCCATTTTGAGCCTCTGAAGGGAGAATTCTCAAAACAATCCTGTCAAGAACCACCCCACACTAGGGCATGTCTGGAGGCTCATTGGTTGATTTCATGAAGAAAAAGATCAAGTTAAGACTTTATTGTGCTAACTTGCATCAACCTTTTGGTGATAGCTTCAGGTGATATCCCGTGGAAGCTTGAAACTTCTTGAAGTGAGGGAGAACATTTCATTTCTCTATCCCAAACACATTATCCTTTGATGAGCCAATTTGAGCCTTTAAGCTTTCATTTCTAAGCCCTGTTGGTGATAACCTCCCTACATTGGGGCAATGCATATGATTTACCAACAAGGTCAAAATCATGGATGAAAAAAATCCTTAGAGTTCAACTTTGAGAGGAGTCGGTGAGTAGAAATTAAGGGGCTAGCAAAAGCAAAGTGCCTGGTAGGAGCAAGGCCAAAGCTCTTCATTGAAAGAAAAATCATGCAATTTGAGATGTAGTTGTAAAAATGATGATGATGAAAGAATGAATGATCACGTCAAGAGGCAAAGTCTGCCAAGTAAGATGAAAAGAAAAGAAATGATCTCTAAAACTTGATTGAAAATGAGCATCCTAAAGACTTTAGGATTTGGAAGTATAGATCTATCCCTAGCGGATATGATAGTTGGTAATGATGTAAAGGTGATCACCAACCTTTCATGCCCCTTATTTTTGAAAATACAGCCTTTTTTCAAGCCTACCCTAAACTAATGTAACAACCTATCCCGAAGACTTTTTTGATTGAGATGTTTCAAGTCGATGCGGGATTTCACATAAGAAGCTACTGCCTAAAGGAGTACGTACAATCTTGTCTTATCTTATCTTCAAGGTTCTTGACTTGTAAACCTGAAGGAGGTACTTTCAAAATTTGATTCAATTCTAGACTTCAAAGTGCCTGTCCATTGCATAAGCCTTTGACCAGCCTACATTACAGTCCCTTAAAAGACATTCTCTAATCAATCAGAATGTATGCACTGCAAATAGTCCCGAAATTCTAGATACGGGTTTCGAGTGATAATGCAGGTGCTCTTAAAATTTTCCCCAATAAGGAAGCAAAACCATTCAGAGAGTGAGACTGTGAGGAGCCCTCTTTGATGAGTATACTCTAATTGATGTTTTAGTCAGACTCTTTTGGATATTTCAAATCATTTGATTCAAAATCATTCTCGTAAGGGATTTTTGATCATGTTTGATATGTTGCAAGATGTTTTGGATGATCTCCTGCATCACATTGCACTTGTTAAAGAAAACGCATGTCGCATGACTCCTAGATAAACATCATAGGAGCACGGCTCATTTGAAATATTTGAAAACTTTTAATCAGAATATAATTCAGGGTTTGAGCTTCTACAGGTTCCTAGTTCCCCCAGATCCCCGAATAGTACCCACATTGGTGAGATACACGTTGGTAAGACAACTCAAGGTTTGAGCTTCTACAGGTTCCTAGTTCCCCCAAATCCCAAAATGGCACCCACGTTGGTAATATAATTCAGGGTTTGAGCTTCTATAGGTTCCTGGTTCCCCCCAAATTCTAGAATGACACCCACATTGGTAAGATACATGTTGGTAAGATAACTTAGGGTTTGAACTTCTATAGGTTCATGGTCTCCCCAAATCCCAGAAAGACACCCTCTTTGGTAAGAAAAATTGGGTTAGTCCTTCCTACAGCCATTGTGACGTCTTGAAATTCCAAGGCCTATTAAATGAATAATATTGGGACTCTTGGAATTGAGTGATATTTATCGGACACGGAATTGTTTAATCTAGAAGACTTTGATTAACAACTGAAACATAGACAACTATAGTTCGTCTAGTTTCGTAGCGCCGAAGAATATACCGTCGTTTTTCCTTTGCGCCCGAGCCTAATCATAAACCAAATGTCCAACCAGTCCTAAATTAGCAAATGACCAAAATACCCTTATATATTATTTATATATGCCGAACGCCATTAATGCGGATTTGACCGCGGGACCCGCACCATAAATGCATAGTAAATATCCTAAAGTTACTATTCATCCTTTTTGACTTTTTAACTTTTAGTAAAATTACCAAATTGCCCCTCCCTCTCTCTCTCTCTTCATGGCCGGCCACCACCACCCTCCTTCACTCTCTCATCTTCATCTTTTGGACCACCATCATCTTCTTTCATTTTCCTCCTTAGCCACCGCACGTCGCCACGGTCGCCTGAGCTCCGTTGCTGCGCCGTTGCCGGCCCTGCGCTACCGCTGCCGCCGCTAACTAGCAGCCCTACCACGCTCAGCCGCCGCCGTTTAACCACTGCCTACCCCCGTCTTGCCCTATCGTGACCTCACCAAGCCGCCTGGCCACCGTCGCCGCACCGCCGAGCCGCTCCTTCGCCTAGCCGCTGCTCGCCCGAGTCGCTGCACGCCGTGACCAGCCTCACCGTTGCCGTCGTTCGCCTCGGACCACCACTGTCCACCCATCGTTCGTCATCGTCCGTGAGTTGTCGGAGTCCGCCGCCGTCGTATTCAAGTCCGGAGCGTCGAGATGAGTTCTTTGACCCATCGCCGAAGTTTTCCATCGCCGCCGCCGACCGCCACTCACCGACGATCACTACTGATCGTTGCTGCCAGTTGTCGAGTGAGTTAACCTCTAATCCCTGATTAGGCCGTTAATTACACTTAGTAGTTAATTAGATAGTTACTGTAGCTGATTAGCTAGTTACCGTAGTTAAATTAGATAGTTACTATAGCTAATTAGCTAGTTACCGTAGTTAAATTAGATAGTTACCGTGGTTAGATAGTTAATTATGGTTAGATTAAATAGTTACTGTGGTTAGGTTAATTAGTTACCGTAGTAGATTAATTAATTACTGTGGCTAGTTGAATTACCGTGGTTAGGTGGAATAGTTACCATGGGTAATTATTTTGTCTACCGTAGTTCGGTTAGACCTGGTTGTTGATTGCTAATTGGTTGACTAGTGTGTTGATTGCGCATTTTTCGCTGAATGATCTCACATAGGTCAGAATGCCATGTTTAATTGAAATTGGGTATCCGTGTGACCAATTGTGTATTTCGATCATAAAAAGGGCCGTTGGCCGGGTTTTGAGCATACTTGTGGGTGTGACTGCATCGGGTTAATGTGAAATAAGAACTGGTTTATTTGCTTGATGTATTGTGTGGTCACACATTGGTTATTCGTCTCCTTAACGTAACTGGGGGATATGGGGCGGTACTCATGGTAGGTTCGTCGCCTGGCATATCCGTACCGACGAAGCCAGATTCACACGGCATATCAGTTGCACGACAGTCTGTGCCGGCGATGTATTGTCTGGATAGTCATGACTGATCAGATGCTGGTCGCAGCTTGTGATGGGCCGAAGTTCCTTATAGGAAATACCTGGTATGCCGGCTTTAGGGTCCCGAGGGGTTATCGAATGCCGTCGCTGTAACGGAGTAGGATGATGCCCAGTTCTGCCAGAAGAGTACTAGCAGTGAGGCTGTATCGTGGCGAGAGTGATGTATCTCTTGTGTTAATATACGGAATCCGCATGTTGCATAGTGCTTGAATGCCTGAGAGTTTGACGTGTGTTGGCTGTAAGCCTTGATCTGTTGTTCTTCATTTCCATGAGATATCTGTTGTGTGGCTTAAGACAAGGTGAGTTGCGTGTGGTTGTTTATTGGCTGCTGGGCCGTGTCCTGCGTTGTTTGTACTGCTTGAGTAGGCCGCCTGAGTGAATCAACACCCTAGTCGGACTTAGGCGTTGACTCATTGAGATTCATATCTCATTTGTTGTAGTGAACCGTCTTTTACAGGACCTTGAGTATGGTGGAGAGACATGTCAGGTTCGGAGTACCTGTCGACCAGTCCGTGCTTATCAATCGCCGCTAGGGTCCTAGTCCGGATCAGACATGGGAGCAACATGTGACTACGGTGTGGGTCGATGAAGGGTTGCACCACTATGTGGCACATATCTTCAAGGCCTGGCACATGCGTCATGGGGACACTCTCTACTGGCCAATTCGAGGGTTTGAGGGACCTTCGAATGAAACCCCGATCGTCCGATCTTGGGACCCTCTAGACTTTGATACGCCAGATGGGGAGGTAGAGAATCCTGACCCTGTGGAGCAGGATCCTGAGGAGGAGCCTAGGGTGGCCTAGTGGTATACGGATTGGCGGAATCGTGGAGACTAGTGATCGCGGATGTGGAGGTCCTTTTTGGTGTTAGTTTCTAGTGGTAGTTAGCTTTAGACCCGACTCGGTATCTTTTTGTGGGTCTTAGAAAACGGCCCTGGAGATGGGCTTGTGGATCGGTTGTTTCCCTAACTAGCTGGTATATAAATAAAAAGGGTGTGCTGTTATGGTTTGCTTTATTCTCCTGCTTATCTATCCCTGTGTTTGTGTTTGTCTGGAGTTTGATATTGCTTCTGCTTGTGTATAATTGAAAAATAAAAAAAAAATGGGTCGATGACATGCTTGGGATGTTATCCTTTGACCTGACGAGATGAAGGATTGACGCATGCCTGAGGGTCGGGGCGTGACAGCCATTCCCCCGATGAACCCTTCGTAGGGTAAACCATTTCCAAAGTCTTTCATACAGGCATTCTCCTAGCAAACTCCCAAAGTCCTTCCTACAGGCACTCCCTCGGTGAACCCTTCGTAAGGTAAACCATTCCCAAAGTCCTTCCTATAGGCATGCTTCCAATAAAATCCCAAAGTCCTTCCTACAGGCCTTTTTTTAGCAAATCTTTTATTATAGATATTCACTCGGACAAGTCCTTCCTATAAGATAAGTCGTCATTTTTAATCATTAGAATCCTTTCTATAGAAATCTTTTATGGGGCGACCTACCATACGGGTCAAACCTTATTCATTTCAATCCTTAGAATCCTTTCTATAGGAATCTTCTATGGGATGACCTACCATACGGGTCAAATTTTAATCATTTTTAATCCTTAGAATCCTTTCTATAGGAATCTTCTATGGGGCGACCTACCATACGGGTCAAATCTTAATTCTCCTATGGTATTCTTATAACGAGGCCTTAGGTTCTCATCCAAAGCAAATAGATCAATGACATCCATGCAACTAACAGGTAAGCTTCAGGTAAACCTCTCTTCCTCTCTCTCTCTCTCTCTCTCTCTCTCTCTCTCTCTCTCTCTCTCTCTCTCTCTCTCTCCCTCTCACGTCAAAAAGAGCAGAATGCAGTTTGGACCTGAGTTTACACGGAAAGGTATGAAAGTCGAATGTCACCACTTTTTCAAGTTTTTCCCTAGTCGAGTTGATTAAATTTCAAGTGTCACATTATCTTCGAAAGTGATCTCTCCCGAGATCCCTCTCAAAGAGGGGCAACTGTTAACACCTGATTTTTGGTTTGTTTTACTTTTAGAAAATTCATGAAAAATCCATAAAATTTCATAAAATTTCAAAATCAACTTTAGAGGCCTTGGCCAAACCCAAGGATCCATTTTTGAACAATTGTTTTTCATATTTTTCGCATTTTTTTAATATTTTCGAAAAATAGAAAAATACTTGAAAAATAAAAAATAGCATTCTAGGCCACAAAATACAGAAAAATAGCCAACATTTTTATTTTAATTTCTTTTTCATTTTGACCCCTTAAAATTTCAAAAATTTGATTCAGGAAAATATATTCCTTCTTTGAACATAATCTCGAATTAATTCAAAAAATTATATTTTAGATTTTTAATTTCCCATTTTTACAATTTTAGAGTCGTGACATCCCACTCTATTATTGAAAATTACAATCCAGTCCAATTGTGCAAGGAATTGCTCAATTTGGGCGAATTGGACCAATTTGAACTGGAATTTTTCAATTTAGTCCTCGGGAATTGATCAAAATGAAAATTAAACTTTTTTCAGGGACCAAATTGAAAATGTAAGCCCGTCACCCCCTAGTTTTTTGACCTTCTGAATCGATTGGTGGTGACGGTTTGGTCCAATTTGGTCGTTTAAGGTTTCGATTTCTCGAATTTCACTTTCGGGTCAAATTTAAATTCTGGGTATTTTATAGAATTCCTTGCATATTTTTGGGGAAAAGTATATTTTTTTGATAGATTTCATGCTCCTGAGTGCAATTTTTCGGTTTAATTTGAATGTTTTTTTTGAGATTTTCAGGGTCAATTTGAGAAAATTCAATTAACCGGGTCTATCAGGTCAGACCGGTTTCGACCCGTAGACTCGGTCAACCATCATCTTCCCCAACCCATTCCCGCATAGGTTCTACTAGTTTTGGGGGTGAGCTTCGACAGAGAAATTGACGACCTTCCTAGCCCTAATCGGTGATGCTCGGAGTTAGCCATTGAAGCCATCGCCGTCCCGAACCCGACGCACCCACTCTCGAGGCCAATCGTCACTTGAACTGGAATGGCCAGACTGTTCTACGTCGCGACAACACCCAAGCTAACCCGAGCTCCAACCAAAGCCAATTCGTGCCCAATTGTGATCAAAGGAGAGGCAAACGGAGCCTAACGGAATCCTCTCCGTTCTCGGCCCCATTTGAACCAATTCGCATGTGACTTCGCGTGCAAATTGAGTCAGTGACCCCCCTCCCTTAGCGTGTGAATTTTTGTTTGAAACTATATAGGTTCAATCCACGCGTTTTGGCAAGGGGAGGCCACCGTCCGTCCGAGCTCCGTGGATCGCCAAGGAAGCCTCTAAACCCTCCCAGTTGAGCTCTCGTCTCCAGAATAGGTACGAACCATTTTCGGACCTTCGAAGCTCCATCCATGGCCGATCCTACATATCTCAACCATTTTGGTTGAATCTTGTTCTAAAATCCTCTACATACTCTCTTGAGTCCGTCTATGTGTTTGTTTTTGTCTGGTTATGCATGAATTGTCGAGTCGACCTCACTGAACCTCCAAACCATAACGAGCTCGACGGCTCGTTTTTAGACCAAATCAAGACGTCTGGACCATCAGGTAAGTTCCTTTGTACCTTTGTGATGCTGCTTGATTGACTAGTTCAACTCTAGATCGTAGAAAATGGTTAGGCCGAACTCCCGCAGGAGACTAGCTTCGGCCGGAGCTAGATTAGGTTATTTCGGACCCGTTTTTCCCGTAAATCTGAGGTATGTTGATCTAGAGGTGATTAGGAGTCGATTGGCATTTTAATCATGGGTTTTCGTTGAGGTTTGACGTTGGAACAACACTTCTGACGAGGCGCCGACGCTAATCATCTTCTCCGGTCGTGGTTTGACCTGGTCAATGCTAATGTGGCGTAGACTTGGCATGCCACGTCAGACGCCACGTCAGCTCGACCGTTATAACAATTTTTCTAAAAAAAAAATATAATCATAATAGCCAGATCGGACGGTGGATATTAAGCCACGTGTCTCGATCTAGCACTTTTTTGAAATGAAAAATGATTTTCTATTTTATAAAACATTTTCAAAAAATAAAAATAGATTTTTTGATCGGACGGTCGAGGATCAATCTCGCCGTACGATCTGAGCCGTCGATCAAGGTATGCAGATCGGACGGTCACAAGCCAGTCATGCCGACCTATTTGAGCCGTTGATCTTGGTATTCAGATCGAACGGCCTAGATTGGTCTCCCATCTGATCTCGCCCATCCGTTTTAGTATGCAGATTCAAGGGCCGTGGACTAGTCACGTGGCCTCACTTGGACCATCAAATTAGCTGGTTATTAAAAAATTCTCAGAAAATCCAAAAAAATCAGAAAATAAATTAATTTTTTTTTAAAAAATACAAAACGGCACCGTTTTAGGCCGGCCCAGGACCCTTTCGATCTGGGTCGGGTCTTCGGGTTTGTGGTTTGGGTTGACCCGGTCCAAAAAATTAAAAAAATTCAGAAAATCATTAAAAAAATCCAAAAAATGGGAAAAATTCATAAAAAATTCAGAAAGATTAGGAAAAATTCCAAAAATCATGAAAAATGGGAAATGACCACATTCAACTAGTTTGACCCATTTTCATTTATTTTGGATTCTCGAGCCTTCGAAAATGACCGTTTTGGCTCTCTGGTCAATTTGGTCCAAACTTTCCCAAACTATGGCCCAAACTTTCCCAAACTACCTCTGAACTTAAATGGCATATTCCCTAAGACTTTAGGGCTTCACTAGGCTCGCCATGTCATTGATTGTGATGCGTTTTACCCGCACGTTCTTGATTGCCTTGATCTGCACACTTTCAATTCATGATTGTGACTGATAGGTTAGTAAAACTCACATCTGCACGACACCCTTAGACGTTAGAGCTTACCTTACCCCTCGAGTCATCTGCATGAAATCTTAAGTTAGAAAATCGATCAACTTTGGTACCGAAAGGGCGTCGATGACAATCTCGACGTAACTAAGTCCCTAAACCCTCTTCTCTGGTTTTCGCGGAATCGAGCGGACACTCCCGACCGCTCGATAGGGTTCTCGATCATACCCTCCAAAAAATGATTGGTGGCGTCTCCGATGGCATGTACACCATTCACATGTCATCCGACCACACAAAGGTCGACCTCGATACAAAATTCCTCCCTGACGCAATTTGGTAGGGCTTGGGAGAGCTCGCGCCGAGTTTCATTCCCTCTTTTTAAATATGGACTCGATAATCCATTAACCCAAACCAATCGGACCTTCCGTCCGACGGGTCGCAACATCAACCCCATCCACATCGGGCAAAGTTTAAATAATGAATTGTTATAATGCCCTGGGACAGGTTTCCAATGAGCTAGGTATAAAAAATACACGTGCAATAGTCTAACAAAAGTTGATTTCTTAGTCTAGGTTATGACACCAAAATTTTACATTCAAAACGATAAAGATGAGTAATATTAACCTAAAGCTATCTTGACTAGGATACATTAAATAGTTTAAGACAAGGAAAACATTGAATATGACACATTAAAAAAACAACTCAAACTAGCAAATCAATTTGATTTGGGAAGTTTACTCAAACTAGAAAACCAACTTAAATTAGGGAACCTACTCAAATAAGTAAATATATTTAAACAAGATAATATTCAAATTGAGAAACCTACTTTACCTAGGAAACCTAACCTACATTAATTAGGAAACATACTTAAACTAGAAAAATTACTCAAATTTGAAAACCTACTTAAACTAGGAAATCTATCCCGATTAGGAACTTACTTGAATTAAGAAATCTACTCAAATTAGGAAACCTACAATAAGGGTTTGTTTGTTTCATGAAAAAATAAATAATTTGAAAAAAATATTTTCCTAAAAATTATCGTTTGCATCGCTTGGAGTAATTCGTTAATGAAAGATATTTTTATTATCGGTAACAATTTATGACTAAAACTTTTCGCCAACAGTGAAAATATTATCCGTTCATTCATTTTTGTAAGCGATACAAGCGATCTTTCTTAGAAAAAATATTTTTCAAATTATTCATTTTCAACGAAACAAACACACCCAAATTAGGAAATCTACTTAAACTAGGAAACTTACACTAATTAGAAAACCTATTTAAACTAGAAAACCAACTTAGATTGTGAAACATATTCAAATTAGGAAACCTATTTGAACTACGAAATCCACTCAAACTAGAAAACTTACTTGAATTAGGAAATTTCACTAATTAGGAAACTTACTTAAACTAGGAAATGTTCTTAGATTAAGAAACCTTCTCAATTGGAAAATCTACTTGAATTAGGAAACATATTGAATTCGGCAGCCTACATAAACAAGGAAGACTATAGAAATGAGGAAACAAACTAGGAAGCCTATTTAAATTAGGAAAGCTACGTGAATTAGGAAATCTACACTAATTGTCACTAAAAAATTATGCATGCAAAATGAAAGCGGAATCAAACATGATTTGTAAATTAAGTTCAACTATCAAACGTCAACATAGAGATGGGTTAGGATTGAAGTGATCAAGTTAAAATTCATGAAATACATACAGTGATTGTGGCGACCTGAAATTTTCATATTAGATAAAATAAATAAATTAATATTTCTTAAATTGATATATAAGTCAATTGCAAGTCAATTGGATAAGAATAAGCATGGATGTCACTTTCAAGCCTTAGAGATAAGTATAAATGTCATTTTCAAACATTAGAGATAACCATAGATGTCATTTTCAAACTAAAAAGGATAAGATAAGGTTTCATTAATTAAGTAATATTTCTTGTATTTCCTTTTTCTTGAATATTAGAAAACATCGATGACGCTAAAATTACAGAATGAACAAGACGACAAATTGATTGACGAGGTTAGAGGCGAGGAAGGAACAATGAGTCGCGACGGGATCGGGAGCGAGGCAAACCCAGCCAGCAATCGGCACGGACGTCGCTCGGCCGAACCAAGGCGCACCTGTCGGCCCGCGTGGCTCGTGGCAGCCATGCTCGGGCCACATTACTGCCTGGAGGCGATGTCGCCGGTTGGCGTTGGCCACGATCGACACCGATGGCTCCGTCCTGCCGACAATCGCCCGTCGATTCTTATTTTTGGAAGGTTCTAGAAGATTAATTAGATTTGATGATTATGAGATAACTTAATCAAGCTAATAATAACTTAATATGTGCTAAGTTCTAGAAGAGGATTAGGTGAACCAATTAGACCATGATAAGTGGCTATGTTCTAGAAGAAATGTATGTGGACCAATAGGACGGTGATAAGTAGCTAACCTAAGATAGGATGAAATATAGGGGATAAGGTGGCCCAATCATATTAAGATAAGTGGAAAGTAAGATTTAATGATGAAAAGGACCGTTTGACAAGTAATAATCTAAGTTGACCAAGACTTTAGAGATCCTTGCATTATAAATGGGAAAATGGTCCCTCATTTGGACCACACTAACTCAATCTCTCTCCCTTCTCCACCAACTCTCTCTTTCTCTCTCTTGCCGACTTCCCTCCCGCCATTGCCAAGACCGTCTCATTGCCTCGCCGTCGCCATCGCCGCACCGCCACTTTTTCTCATCTTGTTTACTAATCTGCTTACTTGCACGTCGTAAAAAAGAACACCTTTTTTCAGGTAACAAGTAAATGAGATTACTAGTTCTAAGACGGTAATGATTGTTTATTACTTCAATGAAGTGTTACGTGTGTTATGTGTGTTATTGCATCAAAATAACGATTTTTAGATGACGGTTGAGGAGCCGGGCACGTGGAACAAAAATTGGGTGGAACAAATATTGAGTCACCAAGGCCAACCAGGCCAGAACCGGCCCGACCATAAGCTAGTCGGGGTTGGAACCACCGGTCAGATCGGGTTTAGTCCCCTTCAGGCCTAACCCGATTCAGTTCCAAGCCGATCAGAATCGGTTCAGGCCTTCAGGCCAGATCCGGGCTTGGTTTGGCCCCGGATCCACCGACATCGAATGGTGTTGGGGCTAGTCTTATCACCTAGAGGGGGGTGAATAGGTGATAACAATGAACTTTAAAAATCAATGCGAAATTTAAACGGATAAGCTCAGAGCTTAAGTTCAGATGATGATCACTTAGGAAGATATGAGGTGTCCTTAGATGCAACGACGTGCACAATTCAACTATCACAATATAATAATAAAGAGTTTAAGAGATAAAGAATTTGCACAGAGAGTTTATAGTTGTTTGGCTTAGTTCAAGCCTACGTCCACTTCTTCACCTTGACAGGTAATCGGCTGGATTCCACTAGTGAATATCTCGGAGTTTACAACACGGTGACGATTCTCAAGTCAATAGACTTTCCATCTAACACTCTCTCACTTGGATGAGAACCTCTAAGTATTACAGTGTTTGGATCAAGAATATATGAAGGATGTGAAGCTCTAGTGATCTTGGAATTTAAGATCCTACTCTCTCATCTATCGCTCTTCAACCTTGAGGTTTCCTTTTATACTTCTCCATCTCCAACTTCCCGTTGTAAGATCTCTAGAGAATCACTCTTCAAACTTCCCATTTGAACGAGATTGTATAAAAAGGATCTCGTAGCCGTTGAGGTTGACAAAGGAAAGAATCTCCCTTTAGATCAAATACCCCATACAATTATGATCTTGGGTTTCCATAGATAGAGTTCTTCATTAGGTGAGTCATCCTCATTTCCCTTAATTGACGTCTTTGATTGATCTTCATGATTGATAATCTTCAAGAATAATCCAGCTTGATTTGCTAGCCATTGTGATGATATATAATCTCAATTAAATTATCTCGAATAGATCTCATGATATTCTGGCCATTGCATATGAAATACTCCCTCAGAGCTTGAGTTCCGTAACAACGTATGAGTTCTCCGCTCAACGTCTGAGCTCCTCGTACAACGTCTGAGCTCCCCGCTCAACGTCTGAGCTCTTTCAGCAGCGTCTGAGTCCTTCCGATGCAATATCCAGAACTTCACTTGAGTTTTCATCTTCTGGTTCCTCCAAGCGTATTGGCAATCACGGCTCTACCTCACTGTTCACATATCCAAGGTCCTTTCAAACTTTACCAAACTTCCCGTTCTAGGTTTGTTTACCTTCTACGTAGGTACCTCCAGCTTGTAGACACCTCTACACCCAATGCCTTGTTCACCATTGATAGAGAACTCATAATCTTCAAACGTTTTGTTAAGACAATATCTGCATAATGGCTTGTGCATTTTCACATGGTTCTACTCAACCAATTAAACACATTAGTAGCCTTTGATTTATTTTGTTATCTTCAAAACATCATAAGGGATTTTCCCTAACAATCTCTTCCTTTTTGATGATGACAAAATAATCTTTGAATATGCAGATGTGTAAACACATTTCAAAGATATTGTGTATGAAAAGTAATACATTTATCTTGCCAAATATAAAAATTCAGATCAAGGCATAATAAGCACATAATGCGATCTCCACTTTAAGTTAATCAAAGAATGTAATCATGAGAGAGCAGATAAATTGAGCATAATAATATATAAGAGTATAATCAATAGCAGCTCAATATTATCAACACATATGCATATTTATATTCTCTCCCCCTTTTTGTCATAATCAAAAAGCGCTGATCATGGATAGAATTTTATGTAGAGAATATAACAATGCATTTCATGTTCTTCTACAAATTATAAGGCATGAATCACAATCTTGAGTTGTTTCATCAAACATAAAAGATATGCAATGTAGCTTATGTTTTGAATCAATATGCAAGTATCATTCAGAACCTGTATAATTTGTTCTCATCGATAAGTTCAATTTCGAACCTCGGAATCTGTATCATTCAGAACTTGTACTTGCAAATAATTTTACCATACTTGATTCTGCAAGAAGCATAAGGTTAGCAATCAAGTATAACAA
Source organism: Lenwebbia sp. NSW1173648 (assembly GCA_029784005.1). Taxonomy (NCBI): domain Eukaryota; kingdom Viridiplantae; phylum Streptophyta; class Magnoliopsida; order Myrtales; family Myrtaceae; genus Lenwebbia; species Lenwebbia sp. NSW1173648. The sequence continues at coordinate 19,794,644 of JARCGZ010000010.1, read as the reverse complement.
TATGATCCAATATCTCTCAAAAATTCCTGTTCGTATATCATTTAGAGCATTTGTTCATGTATCACTCAGAACTTGTTCCTGCAAGTCATTATCTCTCCCTTTTTGTATAAAGCAATATAAGGAGTATATAAATAATCCGATAACAATCTCTCATCCTTTTTGTAATTAGCACAAACATAATGATCAAGCTAATACCTTTGTTGAATCAAAATCATACCAACATAGATAGAATAGTTCTTGTGCAATCAAATATCATGTACGTCAGTGAACATATATCAATGAGCACAGATGAATTTCACTTCCTTTTTTTCATAATAAAACGATAATAAAGATTTGATATTTGTTAATGACAAGAAGTAAGAGAAATGGAAGATGTACTAATCGGATTATGAAGAACTTGACAAGTTCTAACACACGTTTACCTTTTCTTTCATCGTCAAAATAGCGATCAAGATCGGGCAGAAATTTGCTGATGTTTAGCATGATCTTCCCATACTTGATCTATGCCCCCACCTTAATTTGTTGCTTCTTTGAATGATTCTCCCCCTTTCTTTTATGCTTCCCATAACAAGATCTTTTGGATGACTGGATTTGTGTTTTCAATTCTTGTTGAATCCTTCATCTTGTTTTGCTTCTGAAGTATCTTCTTAGTTCACATCCTCAGATGATGCAATCCTCTAAGTATCATTAAGGTTATGAGTAGCCTCAGATGTTGTTTTGTCCTCAGATGATGGATTCTGTTCAGATGATATGGTGACTTCAGCGCCTATCTTCCGAGTGTCATTTCCATCTTCAAACTTCACGTTAATTGATTCTTCAACTATTCTTTAGTTTTTTTTTAAAGACTGTATATGCTTTGCTTGAAGTGGAATACCCAAGAAATGTGAAGACCGGAATTTTCACTAGGATTAATTTAACGAGCCAAGTAATTTATATTGGACGTTATTGGTAAAGAGAAGTGTGGATCATGTGGCATGTCCAACTCGAGAAAATGTGAAGGTCATTTTGGATATATTGAATGTTATGGGGAGCTTGAGGAAAAGGTCAGCATTTATAACATGAATTATCTGCAAAATCTGGTGGATAGGAAGTTATGTCTGGCATACAAAGATAGTCCTCTTAGGAGTTTGGCCAAGTCGACTATCGCGAGGTTATGGACGTTGGGATCAAGCTTTAGTCCAGTTGAGTTTTTCGTAGAATTGGAAAGAGAATGGAACCCCATTGATCCTCTTCCACTGCCTCACTCTCCCTCTCTCTATAAAAGGACCTAATTTTCTCTCTCTCCTCATTTTCCCTTTCCCCTCTTGCCCACACCCCTCCCCCAACCCAAGCTCTCTCTCTTTCCCTCCCTTCCTCGGTTGCACTGTCCGCCCACGTCCCTCACTCTCTCTAGCCCCACGTCGCTCCCACTTTGACGGCGACCCCAACCAGTAGCTCCCCCTCATCTAGCTCTCCATCTCGGCCCCGACCTCAACTCGCCTCGCTTGTCCTCGTCGCCGCTAGGAACCGCACAGCCAAGGAAGGAGGAGGAGACCCGCGACTTGTGGGCGACGATTCGACGTCGGTTTCACTTCTCTTAGAACCCGAGGCAAGTGGATTAGCTATCTTAACGTCTGATCTATCTAATTGTCGCTTGGTTTGGGTGCGACGTGGCCATTTGAAAATGGGTATGAGGAAGTAAAGTTCGGCTTGCATGTCGAGGAAGATAGGTTTATATATCCGATCCATCGCTTGATCTAGCATCCTTAGGTCTTGGGTGACTAGAATATATAGTTTGATCGTTTCGTTTATCGTTAATTTGAGGTGAATTGAAGTTGAGGACGTCAGTGGACATTCGGATATGGACTATAGGAGGATGTTGTGACCGGAGCTGTTTTGGCGTTGATATGAGTTCCGTCTCCTCGAGTTGTGGACCAAAGGCAAGTGGAACCTCTAACCCTTTCCACTAGATTACTTATTGGTTCGCTGATTTGGTGCCCCGGTATTGTTAGCTCTTGTGAATGTTGAATTGAGGGGTAAGTCTTAGGTGTGCGAAATTGATGAATCGGCTTGTGAGGGTGAGAAACCTAGTTGCACATTGAACCTATTGCTTGGGCTAGTGTCATCTAATCTTGGATGGGCTAATTGATTAGGCTGATTATATTGTGTGTCGTTGTTATAGCATGAATGGTCATTGTTTTATGTATAGGAGTTTGGTCTTGTGGTCGTGTAGTGCATATGAGTGTTCGACTCTATGGCCGAGTGATATGTGTGACTTGTTTAAGTCCTTCTTGCTGGAAATAGCTAAGAAAGCAAGGTCTTGTGGTTCCGAATGGTCAGGTTGTGGTGTTAGTTGCATTGCATGTAAGTATCGAAGCATGCACGTGGTTAAATGTCTTGCATGATGAGTTCAAGGTCGATTATATATGTGGATGGTGTGATTGATTGGCGGTTGGTCTGCACATGAATTGAACAAATGACATGAGTGAACTGAGGGTCCCGTCGGCCTGTGTCTCGACGTGGACAAGTGATATCCGCCAGTGTCTGGATGATACCCCGTGGGAGCCGGAGGGAAATCGAGAAGTCCACGGCCCGTGTCCCATTGGAATGGAATGCATGAGGCCAATGTCCCTCAGAAGCCCTAGAGTAAGGGAGAATTAAGGTCTGTGTCCCTCATGATTCCCATGGCCAGTGTCCCATGGATGATAAGTTGGGGTGTTTATCCCCCAGAATCGAGGCCTGTATCCCTCAGAGACGAAATTGAGGCCTGTGTCCCTCAAGAACCCATGGCCCGTGTCCCATGGTAAACTGGTAATGAAGTAGAAACTAAACAGTCTACATGTGGGGGTCTGCTTGCTCATGCGCGTGTGAGGTTGAATAGTGTTACGTGTGGAGTCTTGCTTGACATGTATAGGTGGGTTTTGTTTGATCAAGTGATGAATAGGTGGTTTAGTCGATTGGCTTAGAAAGTCCTACACGCTGAGCTTCGGCTCACTCTTGTTATTGTCGCGACCTGCCTTGACCTCTCTCGACGGTCCAGCGGGTTTAGAGGTATTGCCATAGGTCAATGGCGTGGACTCTCCCAAGTCCTACCTCGCGTGACGTTGGATTTCGTTTTATTGATTAGCAACCTAAAATGTTGCTAGGAGTCGCCACTAGTTTATTGGGGTTGGCTAGAAACCAATCGAGACACGGGAGTCTCATCTCGATTCCTACGCAACCAGAGTTTCTAGGTTCGGGGACTTGTTTACGCTAACTAGATAATTACCGTCCTTTCGGTACCTAACCAGTTTATATTCCCTAAGGTGATCACACATTCTGCATATCATTTTAAGCCTACCAGGTATCTAACCAGTGCTAGATGATTATGCATAATGTTTTTTTTGTCATTTCGTGCAATTACCTATTAACCCTTAACATAATGTCTAGGAAAAGTAATTAACAAGCAATTTATCAAAAGACAGTGTCGCAATAAACACTCAATCAGGTAAAATATGCCAAATATAAGACTGGAATGTACACATGCAAACCAAATCTATAATGGCGATATTTAAAGAAAATAACTCCGATACGCGGATCGGATACACGTGAAATCAAATCGGATTAGACGTCGGTCTTCAATCACCGAGCCTCAATGGGCTACCATCTCCATGGGCATCACCGTCAATCGCCAGATTGGAATATCCATTTCATGCATTCACTCAAAGTAGATAATCACCGAAGTTCAGTTAATTAAAGGATAAAACGAGCCTTTCGAATTAAACTCTAATTACCATGCTAATTTATCTATCGGGATATGCACTACGGAATACATTATATCTAGATATTCACATGCAAAGTTAAAACTAAGTCGTGCGAATTAAAGATGGCAAATAGTCAATAATTAAACATATAAAAGCCTAATTAAACAAAGTAGGCAAATAGAGGCGTTTCCTACCTCTTTCCTATTTTTGGGAATTTTTATGATTTTATCAATTTTTATTCACTTTTATTATTATTATAACGAACAGATCCGACCCGGATGGAGCAAAATCCAGGCCTCCACAAGCTGGATGACCAGCCGGACTGGGCTCAAAATGTGAGCCCAGTTCAGCTATTACCCAACAAATAGAGAAAGCCTAAGCTTCAAAAGACCCAAAACCTCTTAAATCAAGAAAGGCCCACTACGCCTAAATCCTCAAGGAGCCAGCCTATGCTTCCCGTTCTTTAACTATTCTAAGCCCAATCTCACAAACTTATTTTCAATCCTTCAAACTCAAGTCCATCTCCGTCTCACGTACTTATCCTCTTCTCCCTCAGACAACAACCTCCCGTTTACCTGCGCCGTTTACCTATGCCGAAGGCACTCTCAACTCCATCACCCGTGAGACCGAGGGACGAGCAAGGAAATCACCCCTCTCCGGTCACTCTCAATGGCCGGAGCGCATGCCGGCGACGTCGACCCGACTGGCCTTATTGGTCATGTCGGTCTGACGTCGCCGGACTGCCTGAAGGCCACACGCGCCTAACCGTTCACCACGTCACAAACCCGAGAGAAACTCGCCTAAAAAACATAGAGCTTTGAACTGCCGCCAATCATCGGACATCTACGATGCCGTCCAACGACACCGACTACTGATAACGTTCCTCTTTGACCACTAGCAGATTGACGACTCTACAACCGACGAGCACCGCCGGACACTACTACAAGCGCTATGAAGACAAACGCCGAGAATCGCGACCCCTGCGTACCATCACCAAACATGGTCGCTGGCCACGAAACGCTTAAGCCGCACCAATCATCAATACCGTAGATGACCACCCATGCTCGACGGACTCTCCAAAAATAAAGCCATGGAGGGACTGACTTAAATGCTTCAAGGGATAGGTGACGTGTATTTGTCTAAGAGAGAACACAGGTTGTACGCATAACTCGAGCTAGCATTTAGGCTACGAAACGAACGAGGGTTGATCCCTTCGAAATCAGCATGCGTACATGGCGAAGGACAAGCTTTGTTCACTATTCCTGCCGAAATAGAACAGGATAAGGGTACATTGATGCATAAGAGGCATAAATAAACAACATGGAGCTGTTGGCATCCATCTTCTGTACCACATCCACGCTAGGATTGAGAGTGACTCTTGGGGTTATCCACCTACCATGGCTTGATGGTGTTCCTTACACATCTTCGAATTTAATGAACTGACCCACTTTGGGGGAATGACCTTCTACCTGCACACAGAGATAGAAGTCATTGTTGCGTGGATGATAAACCTTATTGTCTCTAACTCTTGCTGGGGATGTATTCCCTCTGGACCAACGATACACATCGTTTTCTAAGAATCCCGACTGGGGAATATTTGTGTGAAAGTCTTGCTAGGGATACATCAACATGATGATTTTCACGAGCAATGATCACTACAACTCTAGGAGTCACCTCCGGTCAGGGAACCTGCAAGTTCCACTGGTAAAGTCAAAATCTGAATTTAAGACTTGCATGAACTGAGATTCGCTAAGTCCTGGGGAATGGTGAAATTCATGTGCATGATATGACTTCATGTCCAAGATCTGCATGAATTGAAGCTCGTTGATTCCGTCTCTCCGACTATAAGCTGTTCTGCAATGGCTTCATGATCATATTGGATACTGGATTTGAAAACACATTTCATTCCAGAATGTATTTAACACAAGATGCCTAGGTTCCTCACCTAGGACTTGACAGAGTGCCTAGGTTCCTCATCTAGCAAGACATTTTAAGGAACCCTTTTTCTTGAAGGGTTTCAGGGAGGAGGGTACTTACCTGATCCACATTGGATGGTTGATCCTACAATCATGTAAAGGAAATCACGTTAGTGAGTATCTTTTTCTGGAAATGATAACTTGGAACGATACAACGTTACCCTTGTGTCTACTAGTTTGGGGATTGATGGTTTCCCCTTCGTTTGAGTTCATGCCACTATTTTTCTGGCCAACTCATTTTTTTTTTCCTTCGCTTGTAGCTCCCTCCTTGTGATGAGAGCTTTTCATTTGATTTCTGCTTTGTTTTAAGGGACTTACTTGTGGCATGGTGACTTGGTAATCTTGTCATGAACAGTAAGAAACATATCACTGCCTGATTTCTTAGGAATTAAAAAGCTAGAAACGATACAACGTTACCGTTCATCTTGGCCAATTTTGAAATAGCTGAAACTGCATCATAGCTTAACCTCAAAGGTCAAAATGATGAACGAGTGGCTTAGACAAGGGACATGGAGCTACTGACATTATCCTGCAGCTTTGTCATCTAAGAGACAATTTTGAGGAATATCTACTTGCCATGATTATGCAATGTCTTCGATGCATCTTCTCCTTTTGAGGAGATGCTCGATCATCTGCTGGAGCACTGATTTTATCCCTCAATACATGGTAGTGAGTAGATCTGGTTGTTCCAATCTTCTCCACATGTGCATAAGGATAGAAGTCCAAATTGTAAGGGTGACAAGCTTCCCTGTCTGGTCCAATGAACTGGAGATCGTTTCTATTCAGGGGGTCTATAAGCTTTACTGGCATAGTCTAATTTAGTGTTTAAGACCTGCATGAGTTGTGACTCATTGGTTCTATCTTTTCGAGCTGACTGACAGCTACTGCTCATTCACCTCAACTGGTTGGCCAATACGGATTCCTTTCCTATTGCCACACTCGGTGATATCTCTAATGTGGCCTGCAAATACTAGTTACAAGCAGAGAGACTCACAATAGCCCATTTCTCTATCTTAGTTAGCTCAATCAATTTGATGTTTGTCGAAGTTTCATCTTCCATTGCGGAGAGAGGAATCTTCTTAGGGAAACTAGATGTTGGTCCGTCCTGGGCTTGTCTAGAACGAACATTGATCCGCGTCCGCCAGCTGATTCTCCGTACTCGCCCCTTTGATGGCTTCATTTGAGCTCGTCGGACGATTCTCCAGGTTGATTGAGGAGTGGAAAACAATCTGCGATCACTTGATTCCCTCATTGTTGAAGTAGCATTTAAGGCCTAAGCCAAGGTGTTCAGGTAAACCCGTGCACTTTGAGTGTCACCTTTTTCCCAGCTAATCGTAGGCTCATTTTTCCAATGTTCGCGTCTCTTGTCAGAGAGGGAAAAACATGGTAGATGTGTGATTAAAAAGGATAAACTAGAATCGATACCGAGCTACCCTTCGCTTCGATTTCGTCTTTTAGGATGCTTGGCACTCCCCCTTATCGACTTCACCATTTGGCAACAAACGATTGGATGGATCGGTAGTGCTCAAGGTTTGAGGTTCGCCCGTGGTTGTACATCCATCTAGATCTAACTCCTCTATACTTCAATTGAGCCTTGGACCGTCAAGTTTAAACTTGTAACAAAACTTTGACTTCGGTTTCGCTCAGGCAGGCATTGCCGCCCTTTCCATTGTCACTCCCCATGCTACCAGGCCGTGGGGCTATTGGCGTCCTTAGGGTGCCACGCTTTTCATTTAAGCACTAACTTTGGGATGGCTTTACCCTCCGTGCTATATCAGACAACTCCACTTTGCACTAATCTCGAGGCCGTTGATAATTTCCTGTTGAGAATGGAACGAACTCATGTTAGAATTGAAATGATTAAGGGTCAATTAGAAACGATATAGAGTTACCCTTCTCCGAGCTCTCTTGGACTTTGCCATTCCCAACTTGAAGCTACTCAAAAATCCTTTTTACGGCACTCGGGGGGTATCGCCTACAACTTGATTTGCCCCATATCTGTTTGACAAGGTATCCATGCACTCGATGAGCGGATGAGGAGAAAACTACCCTCATGTATGGATTTCCTCCTTTCCACCTTTGGGAGAAAGGGCTCGTCGGGTACTTTGCTCCACTATGACATGACCTTTCAACTATCGTCATTTGTTAATGGATTGAGTGACTTTATCACTCCGGTGCCAAACTTGATTGGCGAGTACATGCGTCTTTTGAATCCACATATCTGCTGACGGAGACATGCTTTGCCCCCAACGGTTGATTGCATCTTGGGCATTTGCCACAGTTAGATGCACTCTTCAAGAGGCCTAAATATGCTCAACGGCCTTCCATGTCTCTAGGATTCTTATCTATGCAGCTCCAGCTTCCTTCGGACCAAAGGGTATCACCATGATTCTGCCGTCCTTCTTCATCACGGGGATGATATTCGTCATCCACTCAGAATAGTGAGCCACCCTGATGAAAACAACTTTCAGGGGCTCCATCGCCTCCTATTCGATTTTCTTGGGACAACTCAAACTTTGTCCTTTTCAATCGCTGTTTCCTCGGTGGTGCATCTAGATTGGTCGGTAAAGCATGCTGCACAATTTTTGGATCCAACCCTGGCATATCGGTGTAAAACTAGGTGATCACATCTGGGGACTCTCGAAGAAGGCTAATTGATCTTGCGGCTTCTATTTCTTGCAATCCTACCCCGATCTTGGCCTCTCTGACACTGTCTGTATCACCCAGGTTCACTGTCACTATCGGCTTAGCGAACAGCGGCTTCGACTTTCATAGTAGATCCATTCGAACTCAATCCCGAGTAGTCACTGTCTAAGTCTAAAAAACTCCCTTCTCACAAATTCGAGTTACAGGTGCTTTCATTGTGAACATGTGGGATGTCATGCTTGATTTCCCATGCTCATTGCTTGGGTCATCCTTCATTTTCGCCTACGCAGAAAGAAAAGATACATTAGCTTGCATTTCGAATGAACTTGACTTTGGAAATGAAATACTCCCTTTTATCTCGAGTAGACTATTCAACTTGATCGTCTTTTCTTCGTAGGATGCACTGTCACTACGATTAAGTACAATCATTCATCTGTAAAACGAGAGAAAGAAAAAGTTATTTCTATTCTCAATCGAGTTGACTTGGGAACGATACGCCTTGCTACCAAAGTCGGATGATTCTATTCAACCCAGACTCGTTGGCAAGAGTTATAGTATCCAGAACAGGCTGTGGTCCTTTGGAGAAATTTGCTCCGCTAGGGATTCTGCACTTCTCTTTCGAGTGATGCTTCTTCATCATGAGAACTTGGCTCGCATTTTCGTCATTAGCGAACATTTTCTAGCTGAGTTCCTCAATCTGAAACTCCCTGTAGACATCGTAGCACACGGGATGGGCTTTTCGATCATGGCCATGTATACACACGGCTTTGTCAGGATGGTGTCAAGGTCCTTGTCCATGAGGGCGTCAATACTGAACTACTTCAGCCAATCGATCGTGCTTCGTAGCAGACGGCTGCGTCGTTGATCTTGAAGTCACGAACTCGAAAGAACTTAAATGAGATGAGGTCAATCTGCTTGTCCTTGAGCAACGAGATCCCCTTAGTGGAGACTTCTCGAATGGAGGCGAAGGCTTCGTCCGCTTCAGGTTCTTATTTCGAGGTTTTTAGAGCCTTTCTTTCAGGATCGGGAAGATCATTGACCTTGTCGCTATCCTCTTTGAGGGAAGCAAAGGATGGCAAAGGGGGAAACTTCGGCAGCTCTAGCTTCTTGACGGAGTCAACAGGGATGGCGACCTCCTCGTGGATCGGCAGGGATGATGACCTCCTCGTGGATCGTCATTGATTTCTCGAATAGCTCGGACTCCACCATCGGTGTCATTATCATGATTTTCCATTTGTTATCTGAAGGAAAGGTATGCAAGATGTTATTCCATAAATCAATTTGGATGATACTTTGGAACGATACATCCTCTTGTTTTGATCAAATGATCTCATCATGTTTGGCAGCTAGGGGCTACCCCAATGGTTTGGTTTGCTGCCCCACTCGTCTTTTAAGACTAGTTTGGACTACCGCATCCTGTCAGGCTTTTCCAAGCAAGGAGAATTGGTGTTGTCTACACAGATGGATGCACATCGTGGTCCATCAGATCGTCTGGTTTATGTTAAACCTTTCTTCATTTGAGTTGGGTGACCATGACATTTCATGCCCCTGGACTATTCTGTGATTTCTTCTGATGAAGCGCTTCCTGCATATTGAAGAAGAAACTGATCAGTTATCTGTAATAATTTGGACTAAGACTAGGAATGTGATATGTCATCTTTGTCCTCTTTCGTCCTTGGTTTGTAAGGTCCCAAAACCTAGTGCTCCATTGAGTCTGTCCGATGGTCCCTTTCGATTTAGACTGATTGCCGGCTTTTTCAGCTTGAACATGATGAGGCCACTTTTCCTTGATGGGAGAGCTAGCTATCACATTTGAATCCTCAGTTCATCACCTCCAGGAGGGTGATCATCTAACATCTCTATCTTGTCCACAATTGATTTGTTTTACTGCACGTGCAAAAAAGGAACAATATTGACTTCTTTTCCATTCACACATAAGCACGATTGCCTCTCTATAGTAGCTATCCTCTGGTACCAACTTTCGTTTCAACAAAAATGAGATATTTCTAGAATAGGTCATCGTCCTTCGGGGAGTTGCCCTAGATTGGTTCTTCTTGCCCATTTCGGCGCATCTTTTGCAGACTGACTCTAGCTTGAAAAACAACGAGGAATGGGCTTTTTCATTTTGTGGAACTAGGTGGCAAGTCACCGACTTGTTTGGAAGTGTGGCCTTCACACTATATGTCCAACAACTTCACCAAGGAGCGATGGTCTCAACCTGTTTGGCAACAAATGAATCAAAGAGTCAGTTATTGCGCAAGAAGTTCTTACTGGAACGATCACAAATTTAACATCCTCAAATCTCGTTTCACAATGCAACTTCTCGCGTGGTCAATGAAAAATGACCGTCATTCACATCCTGCGAGAGGAAAACAATGTCTGTATATGGGTGAAAAACTGATCTTTCAATGAGGTCGTCTCTTATATGAAAATGAAGCGACGATACTTGCCTCGCAATATCAATCTAGAGGCATTCGGTACTTCGCTACGATTCCAATGTAAGAGGAGACATCATTCAAAGATTGTTCACGGTTATCAATAGGATGCCCATTCAATTTCCAAAGTTTAACTCACACAAAACCGCATCAATTTTGAAAAATTGCTTTGGGGCACTCTTCTTAAAAAACAACGTGGTTTTAAACTCACGATTGAAAATCGAGACAAAACGATCCTCTTGGTAGGGCCAAATCAGAAATGTTTATGCTCAGGATTAACTAGCAAAAGTGATTTGCCGAAATTTTCAATTATGAGCTTAGATCGTGCAAGGCATCCAATTGAATTTCGCGAATTGCCGGAAATAAATTTTCGAATGAACCAACAAGATGAGAAATCATACTCACAGTGGTTGGTGAACGGTACCTATTTATGACATAGACATGCGCATGCTAATAGTGAGGTTTGACACATTAGGGTGGGGTAACTAATGGCTAAATGCTCCCAACACAACGAATGATATACCGCCCCCAAAAACACTGACAGCATAATCGTGTCGAGGCACATATTTTGAGGCGATAAGCGGGATCGAAAATGATAGTGCCATTTGCAGACCTACGTATGGCCCAATCTATTTTTCGACCCCTCCTAAAGGTTTCCTAGGGTCGCAGTTCGGGTTTGACAGTTGGATGTGTGTGTAGTAGGTGTAGTGCTAGGGAAGAAATGTGCGCAGCATAGTATATAAGACAACGCTTCAATATACATCTAGATAACATATATTCCCACGTCTCCCAACAAAATAGACAGGTCAACAATCACTCTACCCCTTATGACTTCTCAACCTGTAAGAACATCTAACACAAGGTTAGCAGACTAACCTAGTTTCCTAGCAGCGCTGCAAAATGTAGATCAAGTTAGGGAACAATTAGCTGGTTATTACAGCCTAAGTCTACATAGGTTCGTCACCTAACATCCCCAGTGGAGTCGCCAAGCTGTCGCGACCTGTCTTGATCTCTCCCGAGGGTCCAGCGGGTTTAGAGGAATTGCCATAGGTCAATGGCGTGGACTCTCCCAAGTCCCACCTCGCGTGACATTGGATTTCGTTTTATTGAATAGCAACCTAAAATGTTACTAGGAGTCGCCACTAGCCTTTTGGGGTCGGCTAGAAATCAATTGAGATGCGGGAGTGTCATCTCAATTCCTATGCAACCAGAGTTTCTAGGTTCAGAGACTTGTTTATGCTAACTAGATAATTAGCGCCCTTTCAGTACCTAATCAGTTTATATTCTCTAAGGTGATCACACATTCTACATATCATTTTAAGCCTACCAGGTATCTAACCAGTGCTAGATGATCATGCATAATGTTTTTTTGTCATTTCGTGCAATTACCTATTAACCCTTAACCTAATGTCTAGGAAAAGTAATTAACAAGTAATTTCTCAAAAGACAATGTTGAAATAAACACTCAATCAGGCAAAATATGCCAAATATAAGACTGGAATGTATACATGCAAACCAAATCTATAATGGATGACCCTGTATACATGCCAAGTTTCTTTATCGATCTGAAGGATATCGTTCCAAACGGTTGGGGCGGCATGGATGACCTTGTAGATGAAGGGTTGGTTGGTGCAATTGAAGAAGCAACTCCCGATTGGGCTAACTATTTGAATGAAGGGGAAAATCAAGAGACTCATGTTCGACTCGCTAATATAGAGGTGCGTATGGGCCAACTGGTCACCATGTTATCGGAGCTATGTTGACTGGCGACGATTATCAATGCTCCACGAGTCGTAGAAGACATGCAAACTATGGAACTGCGAAGAGAGATTGAAAGGCAGAGTCACTGACTTCTCGATTTAGAAAAGCAATGTGGGGATTTAACCAACAAGATATCGGAGTTGAAGGAGCTCATTTTCCTGGCTCTCCGGAGTAGAATTATGCCACCCCTTGGGTCTTATCCAGAAATAACATTCCCACGAAAGTACGATGGTATGGGGTGCCCTCTGGCCCACATTTCATACTACTTGCACAAAATGATTGGTTATCACGAGGAAGATGAAGTTTTCGTTAGCAACTTTGGATATAGTCTGATTGGTCCTACTTTATTTTGGTTTTGATCAATCGACCTGGATTGGGTTTTGGATTGGGAAGATCTATCGGATCAGTTTCTGCGACGGTTTGAAGCTAGCTTGGAAGTTACTGTCAGTAGAGATGACTTGATTCTTATGACCAAAGATGAAGATGAGGATTTTGAGCCCTTTGCACGTAGATGGAAAATGCGAGCTGCACAAGTTCAACCTCCTCTATCCGAGAGGGAACTAGTGGAATGCCTTTTAAGAACCCTTCCACGGGAATATTCCGACCAAATGTGCGTGTATGGATACCAATCATTTGAACATCTGATAAGCGTTGGTACGAGAATTGAAAGCATTATTCGAAGGAACAAGGCTAGAAATGAGGAAAGTCACAGAAAGACCTCTGGTGGAAACGAAACTGCTAGCCCTCCAAGGAGAACTTTGAGAAGGAACTTGTGACATCCAGAATTTTCCCTACATTAGAAATAATTAGAAAAGTAAAATAAGTCTTCTTGACATGATTTTAGGAAATTTTTAGAAGAGGTAATTTAGTAACTTTTCAGGAAAGTTATTTCGAAGTTTCTTAAGAAAGTTATTGCTTAGCCTATTTACGAAGTTTTCTGGAAAAATTGCATTAGAAAATATAAATAGTTCTAAATTCGATATCTTTAAATCAAATGAAGTAGGAAAGTCAATGCTAAGTCAATTAAGTCAATGGCAAGTCAATTTTCTAATGGATAAGAACAAAGTCAATGCTAAGTCAATTGGGTCAATGGCAAGTTAATTTTCTAAAGGATAAGAATGAAGTCAATGCTAAGTCAACTGCAAGTCAACTTTCTAATGGATACGATTAGTGTCTCTTTCGAATAATTAATGATAGAATAAGATAAGTTCAATGTCATTTTCATTAACATAAATGAGTTCACATTAGAAAGGGAAAGAATTATAAATGAATTCATATTAGAAAAGTCAAGAATAGGATAAGATCAATGTCACTTTCCAGCATTAATGGAGGGGATAAGCATCAAGTCATTATCAAATTTAATGCATAAGATAAGGATGCATATCCACCATACAAGCGGACCAATAGAACGTCGATAAGTGGCTAATCTAAGAGCCTAAGATACCTAGAGTTTGAGGTGGACCAATGAGGAAGAGACAATTAAATAGATTCTAGAAGAAAGCTAAGTGGACCAATCATAAAAAGATAAGGATGAATTGACTAAGACCTAGAATTGACTAAGACTTATGATATAAATACATTCACATTTGTAGAAAACTTGTCGAGGAAGGTCATTAATAAATGCATTCACATTTGTAGAAAACTTAACGAGCAAGTTCATTAATTCAGAAAGTTGGGGAAGAAGTTGAAAAACTACTATAAATAGGAGTATGGTTTCTTCAATACCCATAACCACCAATTCCCTCTTCTTCCCCTCTCCCTCATGTGCTCCCTCTCTCTCTCTCTCTCTCTCTCTCTCTCTCTCTCTCTCTCTCTCTCTCTCTCTCTCTCTCTCCATGGCACCACCGTGCCACTTCACGCCGCCGCCGTGCCGCCTCAAGCCGCCACAATCACGACGCCGTCGCCTCACCGCCACGGTCATTCCACTTCCTCTTCCTTTGTCCTATTTTGGGTTTCGTTCGTAATCGTAATATAGTACGGTAAACTAGTAAAAGGTAGATAGGTTTTCTAGATCTAACGCGGTAATATCCATTTGTTACTTGATTTAGTGTTGCATTAACGTATGATTGTGTGTGCGTTCATGTGTTTCATGGCATTAACGACAAGTTTTTGGTTTAAAATTACGAGGGAAAAGTTAAGGACGCTGAGCAGGGACCGATAGAAGGAAAAACAGGACTCGCTGAGACAAGACGGATCGGGATCGGCCCTACCCAAACCTGGTTGGCTCTGGAACCAGCTAAGCCCGGCCCAATAGAGCCCGGAATGGCCCTGCGGGGCGTGAATCGGACTGGTCTAGACTGGTTCCAGACCAGACCCGAACCCAACCCACTTAGCCGGGCGCATACCAGCTCTGTTGTGGACTGGTTTGGATGGTCCAGACGGCTATTATGGTCCCGAGTTTCGCTGGTTCGATTTGTCGGCTCGTACGCTACCCAATTAATCCCTCGTCCCGCCGTTTTTTTATAAAGTTTTACATGTTGATTAATGATGAAAGATAATAATCGGAGCATGAGGGTGCAAGTATGTGATTGTCATTAAAAGATGATGATCACCTCCGTTAGCAAGAAAAGCAATGGTGTAGGGGCTCGGTGTTGACACTTGAATTTTAATCCTTTTATTTTTACAAAATTAATTAAAAATATCAAAACAATTCATAAAATTACAAAATCAACTTTGGAATCCTTGGCCTAGCCTTAGGAACCATTTTTGAGCAAAAAATATTTTTGTATTTTTTGACATTTTAATATTTATTTTTATTAGAAAAATAGCCAAAAATTAGGAAAAATAGCATCCGTGTCCACAAAAATATAAAAAAATAGTCAATATTTTTATTTTATTCCCTCTTCATGTTGGACACTTTAAATATCGAAACTTCAGTTTGGGTCACCATGTTCCTTCACAAACATAAACTCAAATCGAGCAAAAAAAAAATTACATTTCGAGTATTTTTATTTTCAATTTTCATTTTTATAAGCTATGCCATTATTATCTAATGCCTTGAATTGCAATTGGGTCCATTTTCTTGGTAATTTGTTCAATTTTGGTCAAAAACACCTGTTTGCATTTTTTATTTTCAATTTAGTCCCCGATTTCACTAAAAATGAAATTAAATTTTTCTAGGGGCACCCATGAAAATAAAAACCCACCACCTTATATTTTTCATCATTTTGAGTCTATTGGTGGGTGTGGTTTGGTTCGATTTGTCATTTAGGCTTCGAATTGTTAAAAAATCATTTTCGAGTCAAATTAGAAAACTGGGGTTTTTGCACTAAATCAAAACTTTTAATCCTAAGAACACCTCTCTTAGATGAAAAACATATTGTAGAATCCAATTTTGGTTCTTAATTGAAAAAATTTAATCATTTTGGGGTTCAATTTGAGATTTTTAGCCGAACTAGATCAATCGGGCTAGTCAAACCCGGGCCAATTGACCCGGGTCAACCCATCCAGCATTAGCACCCCCCGAACAGATGCAGTAGCAAAAAATGGAAGTTACTCTCCCTTTCTTTCCCGTTTTCCAACAAGCAGCAATGCCAAAAATGGTTAATCTATCCAGTCCTCCTCCCCAGGCGCTGCTATTTGATCCCTCCTGCCCCTCTAGTGATTTCTGTGCAAGAAAAGAAAAATAACGACAAAAAAAAAAAGCAAAAACGCAAGAGGTGTTGGGGAACAAAACCCGAGGATGGGCTGGTATATCAGAGGGAGATTCGGATCAAGACTAGAGAGAAGAGTTTTGGGTAGAGGATTTTTCGAAAAAAGAACAGAGGGAGAGAAAGAGAAAGACCGAGAAAGAGAGAGGGAAATCGAGCGAACGAGAGAGTGTGAGAGACCACAACCACCTGTCCTACGTTCCCCTATACCTCAACTTCCCACCGAGCTACCATCGACCTCCTATCATTGTCGGAGCTGCTCGCAAAGGAAACGCAAATACCCCTTCACCAACTGGTTTTCTTGCTTGCCCGGTTTGGTCCTGTTCGACTTTCGGGTTGCATGGGGCCAAACCGACCGCTCATATACATGCCTCTCTGCTCATTACACCCCCTCAGAGTGATTTCGTGCCTTGGTTTTGTCCATAGTGTCCCATTTTCGCGTTTTTACTACTGCACACCGAGTGTTCGTAGAAATGCTTCGGGTGGTTCAAACCCCTGACTTTGGATCGATTTTTCGTGGCCGTTTTGCATGCTTTACTGACGATTCTTCATTCAAGCATGTTCTATGTGCGTAGTGCTTCATGTTGATGCTTTGTTTCATGGTTGTTTGTGCTCGGATGTTGAGTTTAGAGGTCGGAAATGTGTCTCGTTAGACTGAGTTATGCTCTGTTTTCGCCTAAAACTGCTCAAATCCCCTACTTTGGGGTCGATTTTCTCCTCTGTATTATATGATTTAAGGGTTGTTTTTGGACCACATTTTTTCCTCATGTGAAGCTCTTCGTGTTGGTATAGACTTTTCCCATTGGTTGTGATTGAGGTGTAAGATACGGCCCCTCGAAGTTGTCCTTGTGATATGTACAAGATGGTGCAAAAAAATTTCGAAGTGTTGTAGGGTAAAAAACTGTCTGACCCACCCACTTTGAGCTCGATTTTTATTGCCTTCTCCTGATTATTTTTGAATGTTCTTGGGCTTGTTGTGTTCCTTGATTATAGAAGAGCACATTGGTATGTTTGGTTGCATTTTTTTTTTATCTGTAGAGGAAGTTATGGTGGTGAAAAGTGGCTCTGTTAACCATGTCAAAGTCTGATAGTTATTTAAAAATAGTGTGAACCCCTGACTTTGGGGTCGATTTTCTCTCTCGTTTTGAGTGCTTTAAGGGTCATTTTTGTTTCATATTTCTCCTGGTATGTGCCTCTTCTCGTCAGTATATGGGTTTCTCATTGATCGTGATTAGAGTACGAGAAAAACGTCCACAAAAGTACCACTATGAACTGTTTCTGGGCTTTGGAATTTTTTCCTAGTGTTGTGATTAGTGCAAACCCCCCATTTCGTGACTGTGTTTCTTGATGGTTTCTAGAGCTTTTTGGGTCATTTTTTAGTCGATCATGCTCTCTATGTGTAGCACTTCACATTGGTGATTATTTTTGGTTTAATGGTCGTTGTGGTTTAAATTATGATCCTTGAAAATCGCCTCAGTGAGCTGCAAAGTGAGGCCTAGGATTTTGGCTAAGCGTTGCTTTGCGATGAGCCGTTTTCTCGACACCATTGTGACGCGCTCGGTTGGTCATTTCCTGGGCCGTTGGTCATTTTGGAAATTTGATTATACCTAGTTTCTGGTGGTATGATCATTTTTCCCTAATTTGATCTTAGAATTAATATATTTTCATTTGAAAATGCCCCGATGAACTGCAAGGTTAGGGGTTGTAATTTTTTCTAGTGTTGGCTTGCGAGTAACCATTTTCTCGACTTCATTACAACTCACTCGGTTGATCATTTCTCGAGACGTTGAGTGTTCTGGAAACCCGATCATACCTAGTTTCACATGGTATGATCGATTTCCCTAGATTGTTTTTGAGTGCTAAGATAATCACCCTTGAAAACACCCAAAGAGTCAACTTTTCCAAGTCAAACCTTTTTGGAAAATGGGTGAAAACCAAGACTTCAAACGGGGTTTTTGCCGAAACTTCGTGCAATTCATCTTTGTTTTCTCTGGGTCCGCCCCGACGTAAAAGTAAAAAAAAAAGAGAAAATCTAAAAAAATCCCGAAAAATTCAAAATTGATCTTTTATTGCGTTTTTTTGACATGAAGAACACCAATTTACTTTTATTCTGCATTGGAGTGCGACTGATGTCCAATCTAGTCTTATTATTGTACACCCAATCTTGTCTCGAGTTTTGTATTTCGGCCTTGTACCTAAATACCTAATGGCCTCTCGTCTTATTTTCGTGTTTTCTCCCTTTGAATGCTTTGGATGTTTCGTTTCTTTTAAGATTGTGAAACCCCAAAAAAATAGAATGCCATGAAATAAACCCCTGAAAGACCATTTTGCATGAACACTTAGCGATTGACAAAAACATGATTTGGAGTGAAATTGGTAAAAGCCTCGCATGATCATCTTAGGTAACAATCAATTTCGGACGGTAATCGAAAGGACTCTAGCTTAAGCTAGGGTAACCAAATCCCCGGCCCTAGAATCTCTGGTTGTGTAGGACCGAGCGATCTCTCCCAATCACTCGGTGAGGTATCCGGTCTACCTCCCAAGAAAGATCGATGGCAACTCCAATTGCATGCACATATAGCACATATCACCCGACCACACTAAGGTCAAAGCCGATAATTTCCCACCACGATTTGGTATGGGCTTGTGAGGGCCTATGCCGAAGCCCCCATTCGAAAAAGAAAAGTGGGGCCTGGACAATCCATTAGCCTTATTCGATCCGTGGGGGATCATTCGGGTCGCGACAGCTGGCGACTCCACTGGGGATTTGAGAGGATTTAAGTTGTAATGAACCGGTTAAATGTTACCTAATTTGATCTACATTTTGTAGCGCGTGTCAAAGTCGCGAGGAGAACGAGGTTAGTCGCTAACTCGTGTTAAATGGTCTTACAGATGGGAGTTATACGGGGAGGCGTGTTTGTTGACTATTTTCTCTTGCAGATGGGGATTGTATGTATGGTGTGTGGATGATTATAGTGAAGCATTGATTATTAAATTCAAACACATGTTCATCACTTTAGCACACCACCGAATGCACACACAACAGCGCCTAAAACCCCGGGCGCATCCCGTAGGAAACCAATAGAAGGAAATGGAAATGGAATCTCCGTGGGGAAAAACATGGGGTAATCCACTTTTCAATTTCACTCACTTCGAACTATGGATCAGGTGCCAATGCAACGATAGTTGTGCAATGGAATCGGCCATTTCTAGAACTAGAGGTGGGAGCCTTTGAACCTTAGGTACCTCACCCTTTAGGCGTTGAAACCTCACAAGTCTACATGCACATGATCTATGTGATTGACGTACCCTCCTTTTGAATGGTTTGTAAGTCTCATCTTGCCTATTTCAATTCTTCCTATCAGGTACAATTTTTTCGAAAGACGAACGGTGATTAACATAAATGCCTCTCTTAGGATTTAGAAAATGGGTCCACCTGTGATCAAAATTGCGCACTTCCCTCGAGCGATCATCAACATGTGGGAATGGTTCCCACCCATCCACAATACCTATGTGGAGAAGAAGATAGGGTACCTCACGTCCCTAATACACTTGGAGGCAAAAATTCCCATGGTCAAGGCATTGTCGCACCTCACATCACTCCAACCCTCGAGGAATACAATGCTATGATAGGTCCCGTAGGAACCTTCGGTTTAGCCACCCCTCCGATAGAGGTCGACTCAGCTTCGCTCCTTAGTCAATTCCTAAAAGTCAATTCCACTCTCATTAAAAACGTCCTTAGGGGAAACACTAATGCCATTCCTATAACCTTTCTAGATGAACTATTCCTCGGGTTACCCATCGAGTCGGGAGCCCAAATCCCTAGGGTCTTCATCCTGGCTTTCTTTGGATTTGTCATATTTCGTTACACCAACAAAAGCACGACCCCTTTAGTTGTTCACATTGTTCTCCAAGCATGTAGTGGCAAGAAGTTCTCCCACTTAATCCTTGAGGAAACTTTCATCTCTCTCTCAAAATTCAAAGAATCGGGTAAAGGAACTCTTAGAGCACATGTAGGTTGTCACGCCCCGCGTCCTATGAGCGCGCGACACCCCTCTACTCCGGTCGATAAGAACGCGACATCCCAGGACTTGTCGCCGACCCAGATCAAGTGCTTAAGAACTTAAAGCGAACGTTAGCGAAAACGAAACTCAACACCCTGACGACAACAAGAGAGAGGGATAAAGAAGAGAGAGAATGCAAGGCACAACCAACCATTTCATAAAACATAATATTTACTTACACAAAAGCAAGTATCACCCAAAAACAACCAAGCGCTACAAAAAGAATCGGTGGCCTCCTAACCTATATACTCTACAGGGGATATACCAAAAGGGAGAGGGAACCTAACTATTTCTTCAGTCCCTACCATCAGACGACAACTCCGGCTCAAGGTTTGACTCCAT
This sequence comes from Lenwebbia sp. NSW1173648, assembly GCA_029784005.1. Taxonomy (NCBI): domain Eukaryota; kingdom Viridiplantae; phylum Streptophyta; class Magnoliopsida; order Myrtales; family Myrtaceae; genus Lenwebbia; species Lenwebbia sp. NSW1173648. The sequence goes on along the minus strand of JARCGZ010000010.1, from coordinate 19,774,048 downwards.
CGGTTCCTCCTCCGGATCCGACTCCATTGGCTCTTCCTCGGGATCAGACTCTATGGGCTCCTCCTCAGGTTCGGTGTCCGGATCAAATACCTCCCCGTCATGCGGCAAACACTAGATGGTGTCTAGCTTCATGGGGTCCCACACCCCGCCATCGACATTAGGCACATCAAAACCTCGCAGAGGACTATACAACTCGTCCCCTACTCTCCGAGACCACGCCAAATAGGTGTGAGGCCTCCACTGATCCCCGCCTACATCTACCCATACCATACAAGAGTGCCCAAAATAAACTTCACCATCGCTGTTGGTGAACTTTGTCACAGAGCGCTCTATCCACTTCGGTATCCTAAAACGTGGCTGCAGAACCATGCTTCTTCAGGGTCAGGGGTCTAAAAAGGTGGTTGGATACAATAATGAGATAAATCTCAATAAGCTACACCCTAAGCCTTGCTTAGGATAACACGTACCCCAAGCCAACCTAACATGTAGCTCTAACCCAACCAGACTAGCAGTTCAACAATACAAAGAATTTGATACCACCAGATCACAACTGCCCTCTCACAGCTCAAGTACGCATAAGTGCAAATAAGGTACAACGAGAGCCAACAATCCAACCTATCCAGACTATGCTCTCCACCACATAGCATTCAACAATGCACCTCAGAGATATATATATATAAGACTCGACCCACGTTTAACGCATCAGGTCAGCGCCACAACCCGGGTTTAACGCATCAGGTTCTTGGGCGATACAATGCCTCGTCAGGCGCCACATCCCGCGTAATAACGCCTCAGGATTAGTTCAACACCCCGCGTTATATAGGCGCCTCAGGGTTCCCCGCGTAATAACGCCTCAGGGTATAAGACTTTCACATTCTCCGCGTCATAACGCCTCAGGGTTTAAGCTGACATTCACATATGCATAATATCAAACAACGAGCCCCGCGTCATAACGCCTCAGGATCTCAAGCACATGAATATCATATACATTAATTCCAAGCATACCTCACGTAAACACACGTCAAGGCTAAGCTACACAGTCGAACCACCATGTCCACTCAATTGACCACATGACAACCAAGCTAAGGCATTAAGCCATACACATGCCACGTACTTCGATTCCTAAGTGCCGGATTACTCTTCGGACGAACACGAAGAACAAACAAGAAATCAAGCCACGAATGGCGCATGAGGCCCTCATGGCCGACTCACACTACACACGTGCACTACACAACTCAGTAATCAAGCCGCGTAAACCAAGGCACACATCAAATAGTCCCTAACTTGCACACGCGCATATAAGCGCAATTCAAGGCGCAAACTCATAGTCCAAGCACAAGTGTCGTTCCCCCATGATCCACTCCATCTAGCACTTCAATAATACTCATCAAGCCTCATAAAAAGACATAGCAAGCTCCTATGATCATCCTAAGCCGTTTCTAAGTTCTGAATCTTCGATGTACAGTACCGTCGCAGCCCCTAAATCCACTAATTTCACTCCTAAACGAGCCTAGTAGTAACCTATTAACCTACTCACGGTTTAGGGAGCGGCTTACTTGAAATCGAGCTTGAAAAACCACAAAATCGAGCAAGAACGACCACTCCAAGCCCCGGCGATTCACGGCGGCACACGGCTGGACGGCGGTGGCTGGTCGATGGCAAGGCGGTGGCACGGCAGCTGGTCGGTGGGGGCGGTCCGAGCGGCGGGATGGTGGCGGCGGACAGGCAGTGATCCGGGCGGGCGATGGAGTGAGGGAGAGGGAGAGAGAGTGATGTTCGGTCAAGGCAAGGGGGAGAGAGAGCAAGTGAGGAGAGAGAGAGAGAGAGAGAGAAAGTGAAGAGGAAGGATGCTTGTCCAAGAAGCTTGGGACTATTGCTTGATGGGACATTAAGTGGAGATTAGATAGGATTTCTTAGATTGCCTTTGGATAAGGTTGGGTAGATGAGATAGTGGGGTGGTTGAAGTATTAATGGAGATGGGACAAAAGCAATTAATGCTCACTATTTCTCTAGGATTCTTGCTAATAAATAACCGGGGGTAGTTCTGTAATCTGCCCACTCTGATTGATTTGCTAACATTAAAACCTCTGTAGTTTGGCAGGCCGATGAACACTGAACCAACTGAGGCGACGTCCAAAATATTAGTCATGTTACTCTTGAATATTTGATGCCCAAATTCGGAGTCCGATTCGCAGCCAAACTCGATCGACTGTGACTTCAGAAAATCTCAAACTAACGGGTAGCTTTTAGGAGTTACGCGTATCGACCCGTAATTTATTCAAATTTAGGTCCATGTACTTAAATTTCTAGTTAGCCTTTCTCTTACGGTTAGTCTCCTCAAGAGTGTTCAGTTTTGAGTGAGATTACTCTAAAGTATATTAACGAGACATCCATTCATTTCATAAATCCCAAAAGTGGGTCGAATTTTAGAATGTCACAACTCTTCCCCCTAAGAATTTCGTCCTCGAAATTTACAACAAAACTAACTATTCAAATAGATGGGGGTGCTGACGCCTCATTTCTTCTTCATTTTTTCAGGTGGCTCCTTCGGTCCCATGGTGCTCCCAGATCACTTTCACCAACTATACTGTCTTGTTCCTCAGAACCTATCCCCTTCTGTCCTCTATCCGAACTGGTCTCTCTATATACGAAACTCTGTCATCAACCTCAATGACTTCATGATCGAGTATATGGTTCGGGTTTGGCTCGTACTTCCTTAACCTCGACACGTGAAAAACATTGTAAACCTGTGACAAACTCGACGGCAAAGCGAGGCGATAGGCTAAGGTCCCAATTCGTTCTAAAATCTCAAATAGACCTACGTATCTCGGACTCAATTTTCCTTTCTTTCCAAACCGGGATAAACCTCGCGTCGGCGAAACCTTAAGGAAGACATGATCTCCCACTTGGAATTCCAAAGGCCTACGTCTCTTATCCACATAACTCTTTTTACGACTCTGAGCAGTCTTCAGCCTTTCTTGGATTACCTTTACTGCTTCTACTGACTGCTGAATCAACTCTGGACCCGTTATACTCCGTTCACCGACCTCATCCCAGCACACTGGAGTTCTGCAAGCTCTGCCATACAATGCCTCAAATGGTGCCATTCTGATACTCTGCTGATAACTGTTATTGTAGGCAAACTCAACCAGATGTAACTGCTCTTCCCAACCTCCTTTAAAATCTAGCACGCACGCCCTTAACATATCCTCAAGAGTCTGTATTGTCCTCTCTGACTGCCCATCTGTCTATGGATGATACGTTGTACTGAATTGCAGTTTTGATGCCAAGGCAGTTTGTAAACTCTTCCAAAAGTTAGATGTGAACCTAGGGTCACGGTCCGAAGTGACAGTCACTAGTACTCCATGAAGACGTACTATCTGACGCACATATAATTCAGCTAACCTATCCAAATCGAGATCCTTTCGCACTGCGATAAAGTGTGCAGACTTCGTCAATCTATCGACGATCATCCAAATCTAATCATGACCTCTCCGGCTCCTTGGTAAACTCGTTATGAAGTCCATCGTGATATGCTCCCACTTCCATTCCGGAATTTCCAATGGTTGAAGCAATCCACTAGGTTTACAGTGTTGTGCTTTCACTTGTTAGCACGTCAAACACTTAGCCACATGCTTGATCACGTCCACTTTCATTCCATTCCACCAGTAATGCATATGCAAATTCTGAAACATCTTTGTACTGCCTAGATGAATACTGTAGTTGCTACGATGAGCTTTTAATAAAATCTCCTCCTTTAGTTCCTCGTCGTTGGGCACACACAAATGTCCACGAAACTTCAAGATCCCATCTTCGGATACTTGAAAGTCAGGTTTCCTCTTAGTTGCATCCATACTCAAGATCTTCTGAATATCAGGGTTCGTAGGTTGTGATACCTTAATGTTCAACTGAATCTCCGGTTCAATTCTCAAGGTAGCCAGCAAACCTGAGAGGTGACCTACCTCTAACTTAAACTCTAAATCTCTTATTCCTTCAAGCAGGGTCCACTCCTTAACCATCATTTGCTCAATGCTCGATTTTCGACTAAGTGCATCCGCAACCTTATTAGCATTTTCAGGGTCATACAAGATGTCGCAGTCATAGTCCTTAAGCAATTCCATCCAACGGCGCTGTCTCATATTCAGCTCCTTTTGGGAAAAAAAGTACTTTAAACTCTGATGGTCCGTGTAAATTTGAAACCTTTCCCCAACCAAATAGTGTCTCAAAATCTTCAACGCAAAGACAATCGCTACTAGTTCCAAGTCGTGCATTGGGTAGTTCGATTCATGAGGCTCAACCGTCGCGATGTGTATGCAACAACTCTACCATGCTGCATTAGAACGCATCCTAACCCCTTTAGTGAGCATCACTATAGATCTCAAATGCTCCGGGACCAGATGGTATAGTCAACACTGGTGCGGTCGTTAGCTTATGCTTAAGCTCTTGAAAACTCCCTTCTCACCTATCTATCCATTTAAACCTCATTTTCTTCTTCAATAACCATGTCATCGGAGTAGCTATCGACGGGAATCCTTCCACGAACCGTCTATAGTACCCCGCCAGACCTAGGAAACTACGAACCTCTGTGACTGATGTCCATCTCGGCTAGTTCTCAATTGCTTCAATCTTCATCGGATCCACTGAGATTTCATCTCCAGAGATTATATGACCAAGAAACGCTACTCGATTGAGCCAGAACTCGCATTTACTAAACTTGGCATAGAGTGCGTGTTCTCTTAGGGTTCGTAGAACCATACTCAGGTGTTTCTCATGTTCCTCAAGGCTCTTCGAGTACACCAGGATGTCGTCAATGAATACTATGACAAACTGATCCAAGAAATCCTTGAATATCTGATTCATCATATCCATGAAGGTAGCTGGGGCATTGGTCAATCCAAAAGGCATGATGGTGAACTCGTAATGCCCATATGTAGTACGGAATGCCATCTTTGGTATGTCCTCCTTCTTGATCCTTAACTGATGACAACCTGTCCTTAGATCTATCTTAGAGAACACTGCTGCCCCTTGTAGTTGATCGAACAAGTCATCAATCCTTGGTAGTGGGTACTTGTTCTTGACGGTCACCTGGTTCAGTTGCCGATAATCGATGTACAAACACAATGACCCATCTTTCTTCCTCACAAACAGCACTGGTGCTCCCCAAGGCGACGCACTAGGATGAATGAATCCCTTATCTAGCAGTTCTTGCATCCGAACCTTCAGCTCCTTCAACTCCGACAAGGCCATTCTATTGGGCGCTCTAGAGATTGGCACCGTCCCAGGGGCCAACTCGATTACAAATTCCACTTCCCTTTCAGGTGGCAATCCCGACAATTCTTGAGGAAAGACATTGGGAAAGTTGCACACCACGGCTATGTTTTCTAGCCTTGATTCCTTGATCGACGAATCCACAACAGACGCTAGGAATCCTTGACACCCTTTATCTAGCAGCTTAGTCACCTCAAGTGACTAGATCCAAGGGATCGAGGTTCCTCCTCAGCTTCCCACAAACTCGAATCTAGGATGACCAATCGGATTAAATTGGATCACCCTGCCACCACAGTCCATAATAGCTCTTTGCTTCACTAACTAGTCCATTCGAATTATCACGACGAAGTCGTACATAGTCAGCATTGCCAAGTCTATCAACTCCTCCCTACCACCAATGACTATCTTACAGTCCAGACATCCTAAAGAGACTAGTACTTTATCCTTTAAAGGCGTGGTAACATGCAGTACTATTTCTAACGATTTCGATTTTGTGCTAGCTAAAACCACAAACTGAGCAGAAACAACGGAGTGCGACGCTCCCGGATCAAATAAAGCATAGGCAGCATGACCATACAGAGAGACGGTACCTGCAATCACTCCTAGAGCATTCTCTGCGTCCCTTCACTCCATAACATAAACTCTTCCTTATGCTGGCGGCCGGTTCTAGTTATTATACGGTGCGACTCCAGCTGGAGGTCCTATCCGAGGTTGCTGTTGTTGAAACCGTGGTCCAGCAGCCTGATTCGGACAATTCCTCACGTGATGACCTTGCTGGCCACACCTAAAGCATGCCTCCATCCTATCAGGGCAAGGACCATTTCCATGCCTCCTTCCACACGATCGACACCATGCCAAATTAGTATACCGGCTTCCTGAAATTCTTCTTAATAGGAGGGACGAAATGCCTATTTCCTTCCATCGGCCTCTTCCCAAAGTGGCGATTGTCCCTCGTAGGCGCATACTGCGATCCAGATGCGGCAGCCCTCTCGTTCATGTCTCGCTTCACCATCTGAGCCCTCTCGTATAGTTCAATGTAATCCCTAAAATTCAAAAGTATTAGCTGACTGCGGAGCTCCGGCTTCAGTCCATCCCGGAACCTCCTTGCTTTGTCCAACGAGTTCTCAACCATCCTCGGTGTGAACTTGGATAGTCTGGCAAACTCTGCCTCGTACTGATCAACTGTCAACTGGTTCTGACGAAGCCTCAGAAACTCTGTCAACTTTCGCTCCTATGTCGTCTCAGAGAAGTACTTCCGTAGAAGGTCTCCACAAAAGCAGTCCAATTCGGAACAGTACCTACAGGGAAGGTACTTCCTTTGGTAGCCTCCCACCAATCGTTGGTACTATCCTGGAGCTGGTACACTGCTAGTGTAACCTTTTCTTCCTCTGTGTACCCCAGAAGTGTGAATGCCTTTCCTAGTTCCTCAATCCAAAGAGTGGCAGCCTCGGGATCACCCTTCCCGTCAAACTTCAACGGCTTCAGCTTTAAAAACTGTTCTACCATCTGATGCATCTGGCAATTTCCCTGACCGTTCCCCTAATTCCCATTTGCTCCATTAGCAACGGCAACGACAACTGCAGCCTTAGCTGCTTGGGCAACCGTGGCAGCTCGTTCGTGAGCCTGCCTCCCCATCAGATTTCCAATCTCTTCCAAGGCTCTCATGACCCCTTCCATTATAGGATCCTCCACCTCTGATCTTGCCTAAGAGCTAGACGCTTCACCAGCTCTCATACCTCGGCTGTTCATCCTCACAGGGTTCCCACACACATAAACCTGCTATAATTCCGCTAAGGAATTGGAGACCTAAGCCAACTACTCAAGCTTAGCAGATTTAAGTAATAGTTCTCAACAGCCAACACAGGCAAACAGCTACGAGGAAAACAACCACAACTACTCAAACAGTACTGATCGCAACAATGATCACCAGGTAAACAGCCACAAAACAAGCCACAAAGGCACACAAGCTAATAAGGTCTAGCTCTTACCTCAACTCTTGCCGCACCTGCAACTTAGCACGATCACCACGCGCTACTCAACAAGCTCAACAGATGCTACCACAATAACACAAAGCACTCAGCGTGATGTACAACAAGCCTACCAATCATAAGCACAGACTCACACCACATGTGTAATGCGCCAAACTCTAGCGAGTCATTAAGGTCTCTCTACCTACTATCCTCAAAACCAACATTCCTTATCACTCCAAGACTCGAGCCAAACTTGGATCGAGCTAACCTTGCTCTGATACCAATTCAACGGGGGATGTCACGCCTCGCGTCCTATGAGCGCGCGACACCCCTCTGTTCCGGTCGATAAGAACGCGACATCCCAAGACTTATCGCCGACCCAGATCAAGTGTTTAAGAACTTAAAGCGAATGCTAGCGGAAATGAAACTCAATACCCAGACGACAACAAGAGAGAGGGATAGAGAAGAGAGAGAATGCAAGGCACAACCAACCATTTCATAAAACATAATATTTACTTGCACAAAAGCAGGTATCACCCAAAAGCGACCATGCTCTACAAAAGGAATTGGTGGCCTCCTAACCTATATCCTCCATAGGGGATATACCAAAAGGGAGAGGGAACCTAACTATGTCTTCAGTCCCCACCATCAGACGACAACTCCAGCTCAGGGTCTAACTCCATCGGTTCCTCCTCTGGATCCGACTCCATTGGCTCTTCCTCGGGATCAGACTCCATGGGCTCCTTCTTAGGCTCGAACTCCTCAGATCCGGTCTCCGGATCAAACACCTCCCCGTCAGGCGGTAAACACTAGATGGGGTCTAGCTCCATGGGGTCCCACACCCCGCCATCGATATTAGGCACATCAAAACCTCGCAAATGATTATACAACTCATCCCCTACTCTCCGAGACCACGCCAAATAGGTGTGAGGGCTCTACTGATCCCCACCTACATCTACCCACACTATACAAGAGTGCCTAAGATAAACTTCACCATCGCTCTTGGTGAACTTCGTCATAGAGCGCTCTATCTGCTTCGGTATCCCAAAACGTGGAGGCAAAACCATGCTTCTTCAAGGTCGAGGGTTTGAAAAGGTGGTTGGATACAACAATAAGATAAATCTCAATAAGCTACACCCTAAGCCTTGCTTAGGATAACACGTACCCCAGGTCAACCTAACATGCAGTTCTAACCCAACCAAACTAGCAGTTCGACAATACAAAGAGTCTGATACCACCAGATCACACCTGCCCTCTCATAGCTCAAGTACGCATAAATGCAAACAAGGTACAACGAGAGCAAACAATCCAACCTATCTAGAATATGCTCTCCACCACATAGTATTCAACAATGCACCTCAAATATATATATATATATATGCATACCAGTCTGTATAAGACTCGATCGGTATTTAACGCATCAAGTCAGCGCCACAACCCGCGTTTAACGCATCAAGTTTTTGGGCGATACAATGCCTCGTCAAGCTCCACATCCCGCGTAATAACGCTTTAGGATTGGTTCAACACCCCATGTCATATAGGCGCCTCAAGGTTCCCTGCGTAATAACGCCTCAGGGTATAAGACTTTCACATTCCCTGTGTCATAACGCCTCAGGGCTTAAGCAGATGTTCACATATGCATAATATCAAACAACGAGCCCTGCGTCATAATGCCTTAGGGTCTCAAGTACATGAATATCATAGACATTAATTCCAAGCATACCTCGCGTAAACACACGTCAAGGCTAAGCTACACAGTCGAACCATCACGTCCACTCAATTGACCACATGACAACCAAGCTAAGGCATTAAGCTATACACACGCCACATACTTCGATTCCTAACTGCCAGATTACTCTCCAGACGCACACGAAGAATAAACAAGCAAATCAAGTCACGAATAGCGCACGAGGCCCTCATGACCGAATCACACTACACACATTCACTACACTATTCAGCAATCAAGCTGCGCAAACCAAGGTACGCATCAAACAGCCCCAAACTTGTACACGCGCATATATGCGCAATTCAAGGCACAAACTCATATTCCAAGCACGAGTGTCGTTCCTCCACGATCCACTCCATCTAGTACTTCAATAATACTCATCAAGTCTTATAAAACCACATAGCAAGCTCTTATGATCATCCTAAGCCGTTTCTAAGTTCCGGATCTTTGATGAATAGTGATTTCCTTCAATGAACAGTACCGTGGCAGCCCCTAAATCCACTAATTTCACTCCTAAATGATCCTAGTAGTAACCTATTAACCTACTCTAGGTTTAGGGAGCGGCTTACTTGAAATCGAGCTTGAAAAACCACAAAACTGAGCAAGAACAGCCCTTCTAAGCCCTAGCTATTCATGGTGGCACATGGCTGGACGGCGGCGGCTGCAAGGCTGAACGACGGTGGCTGGTCGATGGCAAGGTGGTGGCACGGCAGCTGGTCAGTGGCGGCGGTCCAAGCGGCGTCACGGCGGCGACGGACGGGCGGTGATTTGGATGGGCGACGGCGTGAAGGAGAGGGAGAGAGAGTGATGTTCGGTCAAGGCAAGGGGGGAGAGAGAGCAAGTGAGGAGAGAGAGAGAGAGAGAGAGAGAGAAAGTGAAGAGGAAGGAAGCTTGTCCAAGAAGCTTGGGACTATTCCTTGATGGGACATAAAGTGGAGATTAGATAGGATTTCTTAGATTGCCTTTGGATAAGGTTGGGTAGATGAGATAGTGGGGTGGTTGAAGCATTAATGGAGATGGGACAAAAGCAGTTAATGCTCACTAATGCTTTAGGATTCTTGCTAATAAATAACCAGGGGTAGTTCTGTAATCTGCCCACTCTAACTAATTTGCTAACACTGAAACCTCTATAGTTTGGCGAACCGATGAACACTGAACCAACTGGGGCGACGTCCAAAATATTAGTCATGTTACTCTTGAATATGCGATGCCTAAATTCGGAGTCCGATTCGCGGCCAAACTCGATCGACTATGACTTCAGATAATCTCAAACTAACGGGTGGCTTTTAGGAGTTACGCGTATCGACCTGTAATTTATTCAAATTTAGGTCCACGTACTTAAATTCCTAGTTAGCCTTTCCCTTACGGTTAGTCTCCTCAAGAGTGATCAGTTCTGAGTGAGATTACTCTAAAGTACATCAACGAGACATCCATTCATTTCATAAAACCCGAAAGTGGGTCGAATTTTAGAATGTCACATAGGTCTCCTTCAAGTCTGGATGATATCTCACATTAGGGAATTTGCTACCGACATGCAAATCTCACAGATCGATCCTTCCTCTCACCCTTTGCTTCAATTCACCGATAAGAACAAGCTCTTTCCTTATTGGGCCTTTTCTAGGTGGCTCAACTATCTCAAAGCCTTGCTCCCCATTCGTATCCAATGGTACGCCAAGTGGTTCGTGTGCCCCAATCTTGCTTAGCCGATGGATTCGACAACGTCATCCCTTTATTGGGATTGACGGGAGTTACGTCATACTATCCTCTTAGGGTAATCCGTCAATTCCGCGCCATCCAATAAATCGCCCAATCCCCTCGCATTGGACTATCACAAAGAAGTCGCCGAAGGATGGAGAGTACAACTGGACAAGATGGTTAGCAGTATAATCCACAACTGGCGTAACTACCGTACAACACCCATTACCATGATAGATGGATTTGAGCTTGAAGGGAGTATGAGATAGCATCATGTGTCCGAAGACTACATATGCTGTGTTTTGAGAACCTTACCCAAGGTGGTCGTCCCCACTTTGCTGACCAAGTTAACTCCAAGAGGCCTTAGCTGAGAAGGCCGCCCAAGAAAGAGATGATGCAATCCGCAAAGCAGAATCCTTGGCCCAGCAAAACAAACATCTTCGTCTTGCCGTCGTACCCATCGAGGATTAGGCACTATATTCCATTAAACCCTCTTTGGGTTGTATGAGCTTTCAATTTTCGTGTATTAAAGATCCTTTGCTCTCCTATCCCTTTAGATTGGTAGGGATCTATTTCCCTAATGTAGCCAAAGAACTTCGTTGTCTTGTTGGGTCTTATGAGCTTCTAATAGAATATACAAGGGGCATTTTGAGTAATCACCGTTTGTCCCTCTTTAATTGTATAATTTCTTATGAAGAAATTTCGCTAAGGAAATAACTTGTACGATCGCTCAAATCGAACGGGCATCTCTCACTACTATTTCATTAGAAGAAAATATAGAATTAAAGAGGACTTTGTATTGGAATCATCGGGTATCATGTGCTAACTTACCTTTTCATCTCCTAACAGGTAGCTTCTAATCACGGAATCTAAAAGGACCCGCATCAGAACTCGTCTTAGAGCCAGAATGGAACAAGAGGAGTTACAATCACGTGTGGGCAACCTGGAGACCCAGATAACCCAGATGAATGCCATGATGGCTGACATGAAGGCAATGCTGACTGCCGCTCATGGAAGACCCATTGCGCCAATAGATCTGAACCAAACTGCCCATCTGAACACACGCACCGCTTTAGATGCAAGCGAGTCCGCTGGAGCTAACCTAGCCGCTAATGCTGATCAATTCCCAAATGCTGAGATCTCGCCTAAAGTCACGCCTGTTGTGATCAATTGGGAGGAGAAGCAGAAGGAGAAGCCTGTAGCAAAGTTTAACGAATGAGTCAAGAGAATAGCAAAGATTGAGTAGTGTTTGGCCAGTCAAGGGTACGAACTGTCGAGGTTCGACAAGATCACCCGTTTCGCGAAAATTGAGGTCCCTGTTGACTATAAGGAGCTCGAGTTCGTGAGAAGGTATAGTGGGATGGATTGTCCGAAGGCACATTTGAAGTATTATATGTACAAAATGGCCAAGTACTCTGATTACATCCCGCTGCTCATAAACACCTTCCAAGAAAGTTTGGCGGGCGTGGCATTGACGTGGTATGTTGAGCTGGAGATCTAGAAGTATGACGACTGGGAAGTGTTTACGGACGAGTTTTTGCGTCAGTATAAGTTCAATACTACGACTCCTCCTACTATGGAGGACCTGCTCAGAACGGCGAAAGGAAAGAATGAAACCATGCGATTGTACGCGCAAAGATGGAGGGCTTTAGCTACTCAAGTTAAACCACCAATTCCTGAGGAGGAGCTAGTGGATATTTTTCTAAAGGCGTTGCCGTACGATTACTTCGAAAAGTTGAACATCTTTGGGTGCCAGACCTTTGCCCATCTAATTAAAGAAGCAGAGAGGCAAGAGTGGGTAATGAGAGAAAGATGGGCGCTTGAATCAACTCTCAAGTGACAGTACCTAGTAAGAAAGGAACGGGAGCAGAACACTGAGGTCGCATTTGTCTCTAATCCACCCAAGTCGAGAAAGTTTGAGAACTTTACCCCCACTCAAGGAAGTACTTCCTGGACAACACAAAGGGTCTATGAGCCGAGGAGAAGAGCACCACCTAAACCTTTTACTCCACTTCCACTCCCCATGTCAAAGCTGCTCCCTAGGCTATTGGAGGGAAGGCTGGTGGCCAAGAAACCATCGAGGGCGAACCCACCCAGATTTCTTAGTTTTGACGAAACTCAAAGCTGTATATACCACATGGGAGAGAAAGATCATAACGTGGATAATTGTCGGGCCTTGCAGTTGGACGTCCAAGCTCTCATTGATAACAACCCGCTCGGGTTTGACAAAATGGAGCCGAACGTCCAGCAAAATCCACTCCCGGAGCATGGGGGTGAACGCGATATTTGACCTTTTTAATGAAAACAACCTAAATATTAAAGTAGATGTTGATAAGCTGAGGAGCCTCCTGGCGACAGTAGCGACATACCCTCGAGGAGGAGAGATCACAAGGGAGGAGAAGTTGTGCTGTTGGCTAAATTAGTCAGTCTTGGCATAATTAGTGAAGTTAATGGCTCCGTGACAAGCGGGACGCTTTCAACCATCGACCTGTCTTCGAATCACTTCGTATTTGAGGCCAAACAAGGAGATTTATGGAGAATTCCATGTGAACACCTAGTTGGCAATGTGAACATTCCAACCGAGTTTGGAGAGGAGCTTGAAGTGGAACGCAAGAGAGAAAAAGTGCGTGAAGGTGACAGATGATTTTTGAAGAAGTCAAGAAGCGTGGTGAGATCGTGGATACGCTGGGGCAAGACTTACGAGGATACGGCTTCAGAGTACTCTATTCACCCCCTCCTTGGTTCTTTGATAAACGTGAAGATATCGTGCTCGACGGATGGGGCGGTATGGATGATCCCGAGGAGAAGGGTCTTATTGAAGTGATTAACGAAGCCGCCCAAATCGATAGCCAAAACAAAGAGGGAAACCAAAACGAATACAAGGTAGCTTGGGAAAAGGCATGTAAAGGTGACAAATAATTCCTGAAAGAAGCCAAGAGAAGTGGTGAAGTCATCGATACGTTAGGGAAAGATTCCGGAGGTTTTAACTTCAAGGCAGACCGCTCGGGTAAAGAAGGAAACCAAGAGATTCATGCTCAGCTAGCAAACATGGAAGCGCAATTGGTCAATCTTACCACCATCCTGACTGATATGACTATACAGTTGACGAACTATCCGCGAGTGGAGGAAAGCATGCTCTTATTGGAGCACCGAAAAGAACTCGAACGGCAGAATCGCAAGATTGTTGATTTGGAGGACCAATGTAGAGCTCTGGCTAGCACGCTCACGGAGCTGAAGGCCCTCATGAGTTCTCCACTTCAGTAAAACAAAGATGCCTCCCCTGGGCATATTCTGAAAAATCCCGTTTCATCAGAAGTACGATGGCGATGGTTGACCGCGGGCTTATGTCTCATATTACCTACGGATGGTAGCCGGCCTTTATAAGGATGGGAAGAATCTTATTCGGGGTTTCGGGTGTAGCTTGGACGGTCTCGCCTTAATGTGGTTTCTGGCTCTAGACCATTATCGGACTAATAGTTGGGAAGACTTTGTCAACCAGTTTCTCTAGGAATATGACCTCGACGAGGAATTCCCTCTTATTCAGGAGGACCTAATTCGCATTAGCAAAGATAAGGATGAGGATTTCAGGTCTTTTGCACATAGATGGAGGATGCAAGTGGCACAAGTATATCCCCCGTTGATAGAGAAAGAGTTAACGGATTACTTTATGAGGGCGCTACCGCGCAAGTTTGCTATTCCCATATGTGGCTATAATTACCACTCCTTCGCACATTTGGTAGGAGAAGCTGAGAAGATAGAATGTGCTTTGCATCATTATAAAGTTAGAGACGCGAAGCAACACGGGGAAACCTCTAGAGTGGAAAGCACCGCTGAGTTCCTGAAGAGAATGCGCGAGGACTTCCATCCATGGAAGTTAGATTCCTTCTCCCTGAAAACAGGTCCCAACACTCCAAGATACAGTTATAACTCAGAGGACCCGGATGAGGATGAATTGATCTGTGTGGTTGACGGAATGACTCTGTTGATAATTAATCTCGCTGAGTTAGAAAGTTCAGATGGGAACAACCACTTAGTTAAACCGATCGTGATCAAAATCTCTAATAGTGAAGTGAGTGAGACCCAGGAGGAGGGAGCTGCGAAGGATAAGCCATTAGTGGTTGCGGTTCCTCCCATAGAAGATTATAATCCCAAGGCTGTCCATTGGGACTATGGTACTAGAGATGTAGACGTCATTACTTGATCTGGGAGATGTCAGTTGCAGAAAGATGGTGAAGTAGAGAAGAGAGGTATGACTGAAGAAGAAGCTAGACAGCTCCTATCTATTGTGAGAACGAGTGAGTTTGAAGTCATCGAGCAGCTGAAGAAGATGCCTACATAGATCTCACTGCTAGAACTTTTTAAGGCTTCTAAAAAGCATAGGAATGCACTCCTGAAGGTGCTCAATGAGACTCACGTACAGGAGACAATCAATGAGGCTTAATTGGAAGATTTTGTAGGCTCCGTTCTCCTAAAAGATCAAGTATCCTTCTCTGATGAAGACTTCCCACTGGAGGGGCGTGCTCAGAACAAGGCACTGTACATATCTGCAATTTGCCGGGGTAAGCGGGTATCTCAGGTTTTGATAGACAATGGGTCGGCTATCAACATATGTACCTTGAATACTCTTAGGAGCTTAGGAGTGAAAGAGGAATCAATCAGAACCTCTAAGTCCACCATTTGGGCATTCGATGGTGCGAAGAGTGAGGTTGTAGGAGAAATAGGGCTGGAAGTCACCATCAGCCCAATTGAATTCCTAATCGAGTTCCAGGTCCTAGACATTCCGGCTTCCTTTGGACTTTTATTGGGAAGGCCATGGATTCATATAGTTGGGCAGTTTGCACCAGAAGGTTAAGATAGTTGTTAGCGATAAGTTGGTCACCGTACACAGAGAGACTGATCACCTGGCATGTCAGATAGATGCCATCCCTCATGTGGGGTTGGCATCAGGGGAAGAGCTAAACTTTCACGCTTTCGAGCGAATGTCCATCATGCATGTACTAACTGGTACCGTGATTGTCGCGACCTAACAATCGGGTTTTTCAATCTTAGGTTAACGGATTACCAAATTAATTAATTAGATTAATTAACTTAGCTCGAACTCTCCCAAGTTCTACCAATTCGTGACTTATGGTTCAAATGATTATCTTGCAAAAGATTTTAAATTTTTCGGAGCCGCCACTAATCATTTTTTGGTAGGTCGATTAGAAACCTAAGTAATTTAGTGGGAGAACTGAATTACTTCTACGAACCAAAGATTTTGAGTTTGGGACTTGGTTACATTAATTCTTCAATTAATGCCCTTTCGGTACTAATTTCATGAAAATGCTTAATTTGGCAATTTTGACGAATTCTAATTTGAAATTCAAAGGTGCATTTTTTGGGATTTTCTTTTTATGAGTTTTTTTTGTATTTTCTAAATGATTTTCGAAATTAAAAATTAAAGGAAAATCAGAGTGAATTGGTTGAAGATTATCTTATAATTTTCGGATTTAATTTGCATTAATTCCCAAAAAATTAAGAAAATCTTTTTACCCTATGTCTACATCTTTTAAAGCTTAAAATGGATTCCAAAAGATTTTATTCATTAAATGGCAATCCATTAGATAGGATTTCTAGAAAATCCTATCTTTCTAAAAATGATGAGATGTGGTTTTTAAGAAACCGTATCTTGCTAGATTTTGCTTTTTAATTTTTTGAGATTTTGTGAATTGAAATTAAAAGATGAATCACCAAAGAGTTTTTCTTGAATTTTCGATTTTTATGATTTTTTTTTTTGATTTTCGGTTTTTATGGATGAAATTTAGAATTCAAGTTGCAAAGATTAAAGGATAATTTTCGCTATTTCTTTCTAATTAAGTTTCGATCTAAAGCCTGGTAGATCGACCCTAAAACTCGAAATACCCGCTATGGAAATAATTCTATCTAAAGCCTGATAGATCGACTTATTTCCATGTATGCGGTTGCGGATTAGGAAATTTCCTAATCGATTACATTTTTGAAATATTTTGGATATCTTGAGTATATTCAGAAATTTTTTAGATTATCACAAAATTTACACAAGATCCTCAAAATATTCAAATTGAATCACAATCTTTCCAATTCGGGCACAAAATATATTGCAAGATGTGTTCAGCATTTCCAATTTCCAGATTTAACATACGATCTTTTCAATCAAGGCAACCGACTATTCCACACGTGCAAGGAAATTTTCAAGACACGCAAATTCAATCAATCAAATTATCCAAGATCCAATCTTTTGACGTGCAATCTTTCAAATTTGGCAATTTTCGAGCATCTTAATTTTTTGCTATATAATTTTCAGAATATGCAATCCAATCAATCTTTGCAATGAAATATTAAGAATATTTGAACTAAGAAAAATACCTAGATTGCAAGATTTTCTTTCCGATTCTGACTTGTGTCGAATCTTGTAAACCAATCTTCCGAAAATCACAGCCGGCTCGCCGAGGAGGGTCAAGCTTGGCTCAAGGAATAGACTTCATGTTTTCCCCCATCCCTTTTGTCCTTTCTCTGACAGAATTTGTCCCTGCAAGGAAGTCAATAAAAACGGCCAAAGAGTAGCAACAGTGCTTGATGAACCACCAGGAGAGCTTGAATGTTGACTGGTCAACCTGTGCAAACAACTTGCACACTAATAAGAAGCAAAGACCGGCCAACGTGAATCGCAGTAGCAGGAGGGGTGATGACAAGAAAATTCGCCAGAGGACTTCAGCCGAACCTCTCTTTCTGTCTGGTGTATTCTCACGTGTGTTCCCCCCTTCCTTTTTTTGAATGAATCTCCGTCTCTTATAGGCAGGAGAAGATTAAGCTCATAGGCAAAAATTAAATCTTCACGCGTGATTCCCTTTTTCTTTCCAAACCACTTTCTCCACTCTCTCCCTCACGTTCTCTCTCTCATGTAGTGGAGCTCTAAAAAATTCTAATCCTCTCTCCTTTCCAAACCACTTTCTCCACTCTCTCCCTCACGTTCTCTCTCTCATGTAGTGGAGCTCTAAAAAATTCTAATCCTCTCTCCTTTCCAAACCACTTTCTGCACTCTCTCCCTCACGTTCTCTCTCTCATGTAGTGGAGCTCTAAAAAATTCTGATCCTCCTTCTTCAGACTTGTGGCCGTGTATTATAATGAAAGTGGCCTTCTCCTGCAATGCAATCCAACTTTACTTCTTGTAGTGCAGCAGTGGGGCGGCAATGGAGCTAGTGCTATGAGCACGGACTCGAGTGGGATTGAATAAGATAATGACGTAGTGGTTTTTACAGCAATAATGCTCAAATTCTCCGCCGCCGGCCCAATTCAGTATGCAAAATGCAATGCAATGCAGAGAAAATAAAATATGCAATGCATGAGGAAATATTTTTGGCGAGAATTAATTCTCATTTTATAAATGATTTAAAGAAAAATCAAAATTTAGGTGTCAACAGCTGCCCCTCTTTGAGTGAAGGCTCGCAGAGGTTTTGCTCAAAGACAATATTGAACCTAAATTTTGACAATGCAAATAATGAATGATAATTTTTTGGTGGGGTTTTTTAATCCCATTTTCTATGCAGATAAAGATGATGTATGAAATGCAAGACTGTAATTAAACATGTGTTAAGACTTCTTTCTTTCATGAAATAGAATAGGAAGACCTACACATGGATCGCATATGAAATACCTGTTTTACCAGATATTTCGTAATGCTAATGATTCCCTTAATTTCCAAGCTCCTTCTTGGAGATATGAGGATCTTAAGGTACTGGGGCCTTATCTGTTATCAGAGATTTCTTTCTGATGCGAGACAGCGCAAGATATGTTGATTATGAAATGTGTTTGAGTTATGGTTCAAGCTGCACCATTTTGTCTCTTGGGACCACCATCGTTTTAGCGGGTCGCCATGAGCTGGAAATGTAGTGCGAAGATCACAAGAACATGTCGATTGTGATTTGGGTAAAGGTATCACGAGAGCAGGTCGATCGTGAACCGGGTAAAAACCTCATGAGAGCAGGTCGATCATGACTTTGATAACATATATCGAGACCACGAGAACAGGTCGGTCATGGGTCGATAAATTCCTCATGATATCAATCATGAGTTGGGTAAATATCCAGATCATAAGAGCAGGTCGATCCTGAACTGGATTTTCTAGGCAAACGGTCAAGGAATGGACGAACTGACTGTGTCATACCTGTCTTTTCACTTGAAGTAGAGATTGAAATGATCATGTGCATAAAATCAGAGTAAATGCAACATCATATGCCAGTAAAACCTGTTTACTTGCTTGCATTACAAGGTTTCACTAGGGAATTTCATCAATAAGAAAATCTGTTTGATCCTTTTGATAAAACCAATCAACATTGAATGAAGAACCTTCAGTCAGAAAGGACTTTCACTCACTCGTCATGAAAAGGCTTTTGAGACCCGACCATTGATGCGGGTATGAGAATCACTCAGAACTGCCACTGTTATGCTTGATAAGGGTCTGGGTATTCTCGCAATCAGTATAACCACGCCAATCTGAGAGGTCTTTGTAGGGACTGTAATTCGGACTTGGTCAAAGGCTTTAGCAAAAGGAACCCGTATGAGTTATTTGGCTTTGAAAAGATATCATTAGCTGCATCGAGTTTACAAATCAGGAATCCTGAAAAATGATAAGAATAAAACTCGCTCGCACTTCTTCGAGCAACATTTATAAACATTTGAAATCCTACGTTAACTCAAGTGCCCCAAATCTGAAGAGGCTTCGGGTATGGGTTGTAACGTAGGTGCGGGTAGGCTTGAAATGAAAGGCCTATTTTCAATCTAGAGGGATTGATTGTGAGGGAATTGGTGATCACCCATTCTCAATGCTTTTGCCACTGATTCCTACTCTGGCGAATGTTCGGCAAATTTTCTTCATGAATGATCTTTCTTGAGAAGGATTTTTGTGATCTCAGCTAGGGCTCTCCTTTCTCTTCTCTTTTTTTTTTTTTTTCAAGAGAGACTTTGCTCTTTCGAGAGAGGCTTTAATGCTCCTTTTCTGTCTCCTTTTTCCTTCTTCTTTCGAGAGATATTTGAGAGGGAAATAGGACACCGCTTGATGAAATCCTTTTGCACACTTTCTTTGATGGATTTCTTTCTGACCCTCCATTTGCCCCATAGTCACTTCATACTTCATTCGTCCCGACGCTTTGAGACGGTCCCTTTAATTCATCATGGGAAAGATCACCAATTGGTTTGAAATGAATCCACCGCTCAAACTGGGTAAGCAAATGGTATGGCGTGTAGGGATATAGAAAGAAATGCTCTTCGTCATGTCTAAGGCACTTGAGCTAACACAAGATTCGCATGCAATAAAGACACTCGAAGATTGATGCAAGTGAGAGCAAGAAAATCTTAACCATTTGAATTTTCTGGTAATTGCCCCAATGTGGGGTTGTTCCTGACAGGGGTTAGAAACGAAGCTCCGCTCAAATGGGTTAAGCAAAGGAATTCCTGTAGTGTTTGGATGAAGGAAATGAATGCCTCTCATCACTTTGGTCGTCATACTTTTCACGAGATAATCCTTCACCTTGTGAGCATGGGAATTTTGCAACTTAGCTCACACTGAGGATTAGTATTCAGGATGTGTATGGAAATGGCTCGCCTTTCATCGTTCTGACGTTTCTCATTCAACAGATGGCCTGATCAAAAATTCTTTCTCAACATCATGTACAAAATTTTGCAAAATGTGAGCTCCTTTCAAAGCATGCTAAGCATGTTCAAATTCATTTTTTGTGAAAACACCTCTCTTCACTTTGAGCTCACTACATGCGTGCTTTGCAATTTCCCCTTACCGGCTCCACCGCTTGGTGGCAAATGAGTGAATGAATTTGTAGCCATCAAGGTTTTGGAATCGCCCAAGGTCTTAGTCTCGTTCGGTCGGGCATTCTCGTCTTCTTCTGCAAAAAAGAAAGTGCAAAAAGCTTTTTATTATTGATTTACAATATTTACATCATTCACTAACTTCGGGGATCGAACCCGGGTTGTTTCGGACCACTGTCACTCCCTCATGCCACCAAACTGCGGTGTAGTTGGCATTCGTGGGGTGCCGTACTTTTAGTTAAGTGTTGGCCTGGAAACGGCATGTCCTTCCACGTCATATCAAATGGTTTCATTTTCCACTAATCTCGTGGCGGTTGACAACCCCCTGTCGAGAATGGTATGAACTCGCGTTAGAATCGAAATGATTAAGGGTAAATCGAAAACGATACAGGGTTACCCTTTTCAAGCTTGCTCGTGCTTTTCACTAGCAATTTCCTTTCTTGAGGTCATTCAAAATTTTTCTTTACGGCATTTAGAGGCCTCGTCTGTAAATTGATTTGCTCCAAACAAAGAAACCATGCATTTGAACATAGAAAAGGGAACACTGCCCCCTTCTCCTAATTCCAGACTCCTAGAAAGTAGGAAAATATCCCACGCAGGGGATTGTATGAAACGAAATTTCACTAATTTGGGCCTACACCCGCTTCTTCTGAAGGTTTTCCGGCGATCGGCTAGCCAGGTATAGATGAGTGGTATTTGAGGACCTCAAATCACCGGCTTTGGATCACAAATTACAGCTTTGGGGGTTCATCAACGCTGAACTGGTTGACCATGACAGCAAGCTCATCGCCAAGGCAACTCGACCGGTGGGGATGCATGTTCCTTCCCTCGGGAGGCATTGATACTGACCTTGTAAGATTGATTCCCCCATGCTTTTCTCTAACGAGACTTGATTGTGCCGGGAGCTGATTTGGGGAATAGGACGACGAGTGAGGAGGGAGATGAGGGTAATTAGAAACCAACAGCTTCCAAACATACTTTGAGGCAATGGCGGATATCCTTTTTATCTCCTCTTTCAAACGAGCATTTTCAACCCTCAGATGCTGCTCATCAAGGGACGTTCCACTGAGGGCGGCGGGGTCGCCGCAGTTAGGGCAGGTAGCAGTGCTGGGAGCTTCTCCATTCCCCGCGCGCTCTACTTGGAGCTTTTCAATTTCAGCCTTCAGAATCACATTATCGCGGCGTTCATGTCGAACCTTCGTTAGGGTTCGCTTATTTTGAAACCAAAATTTGATTTGCAAAGGCTCCAACCCAAGCTTTTGGCTCAGTTCCTGTCTTTGTGTGTCATCTGGGTAAGGGCACTCTTTGAAGACAGCTTCCATCTCTTGAACTTAACGTTGAGCGAAGCGCCTCTTTTTCCGAGGTCGACCATTGATGTTGTTGTCGTCGTTGTCGGGATCTTGAATGCCGTTGCCAGAAGGATCGTGTTCCATGGTTTCGGTGCTAGATTTGGTCCCGAAATCTTCAAAATCTCTCACCTTTAACACTTCGCTTGTGGAGCTCCACTCGCTGGTCATGTCCGGCAAGTGATGGTGGCTCTCAAACATGCTCATGAAATTCGACTCGTTGGTCATGTCCAGCAAGTGATGGTGGTTCTCAAACATGTTGGGTTGAAACATCTTTGACTGATTTTTGTTTCTTCAAGGCTCTCTACTCTTTCCTGTTTTTTCTGAGTGGCCTTGTATGCTCTAAAGCTTTCTTTTGAACACGGATGAAAACCACCAAGAAGACGTCTCTCTCAAGATTTCACGTCTTCTGCATGGAAAGCGCACTTTTTCTAAAAATCTGCCGTGTTTCTCGCTCAGTTTATCTTCTACTTTTTCTCTTTAATGTGGTGGGACCTCCAAATCTTTTCGCGAAATTTTCGGATTCGTTGGGCTCGAGATTGCAGACCAGCGGTGGGTCCACGATTAACGGGCGAAATAGGGAACTTGGACCAACGGATGAAAAGGGAAATTGGACCAACGGACGAAATAGGGAAAAGGTACTGACGAAAAGGACGAACAGAGGATAGCACCGACGAAAAGGGCGAATAGGTTTTTGTCGTACAATTCAGACGGTGTAGCACAAGCAGCTAATTCGTAGAAGCCGTAAGCTTGCTGGGTTGGCCTTGGATGCTTCTTCTACGGAATGGTAGATATTGACGTTATTCGGTGCGGGAGCAAATGATGGCTTCTTCCTTTTGAAACGCCTGTATTTTTACCTAGTCCTGATTTTATGAGGATCGTCACTGTAACCTTTCCTCACTTTCTTCTTGCTATAAGAATCAGAACTTGACGCAGAGCAGATTAACATCCTTGCATCCTTAGTTTCAAATCATCTGATCATTCCTCTGCCTTCAATCTTTTCCCTTCCTTCTTCAATAACAATAGCCTCTAACCACGTCCTCTCAACCGAAGCTTTAGCCAAATGGGAGAGACTTTATCATCTTCTTGGCCGAGGCTACGTTTATATTGCCCATCATCCAGATACTGAAGTTGAGATCTTCAATCTATTTAGTGGCATGGACACAGCTTCCATTGAAAACACCAACTTAGAGAGGGAGTATAGGACATTCCGGACCCTTTTCATCAACTTTCTAGAAGCTTATCGGCGCGTTGATCAGGAGGTTATCCTGGCTCGTGTTGTGAGAGCTCGTTACCAGGATCAGTCTGAGTTTCTGGCGTTGGCCCGTTACCTGGTTGACAAGCACGAGAAGGCTGCCGAGCTCGTCAACGAACGAGTCTCGTTGTTGGTTCGTGAGAGGGAGAGACTGGTGGAGCGTTTAGCCCTGACCCAGACCTACTACGAGCACGACTCGAGTGACATCGTGATGAAGTTCCAATGTGAATGGCTAGAAGAGAGGCTCGAATGCCTGACTGTGGATATAGCCCTGATCCCGAATCTGGAGTCTGCCTCTGAATATCACGAAGCCAGCGCGATCAGGCTCAAGGAGAAATGCGATCGCCTCTTTCTCAAGCTTGCGGACCTCGATTCCCGGAGTGCTCAGCGCGTGCAGAGCATTAACTGTATAGAGAGTCAGTTGAGCTCCTTTGTGACGCTTATTAGGGCTCAGTTTGGTTTTACTTTTCCCCCTCGATGACTCGTTGTAAGGCTTGGTGTATGGAATGAAAGGATGGTTCTCGTATGTTTGTGTTTTGTTTCATCCCATATACGGCTTAAGGCATTTCCCATTGATAGATTCAGACTAACTGAAAATAACAGTATGAGTACAAACTAAGTATAGTACTTCTTTACAGAATCAGAATTGACAGGGCTAGAGAAAATGCGACCATCCATCTCAGCTAGGATCAAAGCACCTCCTGGAAGGACCTTCTTCACAATGTATGGGCCGCCATAGTTCAGAGCAAATTTTCCTTCCGGAAGGGAGACTATTGGCAACAACTTTCGTAGGACGAGGTCATTCACTTTAAAATGTCGAGGCTTAACTTTTTTGTTGAACGACTTGGCAACTCTTTGCTGATAACACTGGCCATGGCATAGAGCCCTAAGTTGCTTTTCATCAATTAGGTTCAATTGATCCATCCTCTGTTGGATCCAATCAGCTTCAATCAACTTGACTTGAGATAGAATACGCAAAGAAGGAATTTCTACTTCAACAGGTAATACTGCTTCCATGCCGTAAACAAGAGAGTACGGGGTTGCCCCAGTCGATGTTCAGATCGATGTCCGATATGCCATGAGTGCAAAAGGCAACCGCTCGTGCCAATCTCGGTAGTTCTCAGCCGTCTTAGCCAAGATCTTCTTGATGTTCTTATTGGCCGCTTCTACTGCTCCATTCATCTGAGGACAGTATGTGGAAGAATTCAAATGCTTGATTTTGAATTCATTGAACAACTTATCAACCAACTTGTTATTTAGGTTCGATCCATTATCAGTGATTATGGCCTCCGGCGAACCATATCGAGCAATAATATTCTGATGAATGAACTTCACCACGTTCTTCGCCGTGACTGCAACATATGACGCAGCTTCGATCCATTTGGAAAAATAATCAATGGCGACCAAGATGAACCGATGCCCGTTAGATGCTTTCGGGTTAATAGGGCCAATCACATCGATGCCCCACATACAGAATGGCCATGGCTCAGTCATCTGATGTAATTCGTTCGGAGGAACGTTGATCTTATCACCATGAATTTGGCACTTGTGACAATTCCGGACATGCTGGATGCAGTCACTTTCTAACATGAGCCAATAGTAGCCCAATCTCATTATTGTCCTTGCTAGCATACGACCATTCATGTGGGGACCGCATATCCCTTCATGCACTTCAAGCATCAGGCGGACGGCTTCAGTTGAGTCAACACACCTCAACAAAACCGAATCGAACGACCGCTTGTACAGGCTTCCTCCATTCAAGAAAAACCTCAATGCCATTTTCTTGATATACTTCCGGTCTGACACGGTACTCTTCTTCGGAAACTCCTGTGTCTGAAGGTATGCTTTGATGTCATGATACCAAGGTTTGCCATCAGGCTCTTCTGTCATGGTCATACAATAAACTGGTTTTTGCAATACTTCTATTTTTAAAGGCTCAACTTCCAGTCCACTTGTGGCTTGTAGCATTGCTGACAGCGTGGCCAGAGCATCAGCGAACCGATTCTGAGTTCTAGATAAATATTCAAACGAAATGTCATCGAACCTTTCTGCCAATTCCTCTAAATAAGCGTGATAGGGCTGTAGCTTGGCATCTCTGGTTTGCCATTTCCCTACTGTCTGAAGGATGATCAACGCCGAATCTCCAAACACTTTAAGTCGAGTTACCCCCATCTCGATTGCAGCTTGCAACCCGAGAATGCATGCTTCATACTCGGCTATGTTGTTGGTGCAAGGAAATATCAATTTTGCGGCCACAGGATAATGCTGTCTGTCCGGGGATATTAAAACTGCCCCAATACCCGATCCCGACAAGTTCACAGCTCCGTCGAAATACATAGCCCACACATACTCATCGACAGGCATAATTCGGTCCTCTGGCGGGTCCAAATCTTCACTTGCCCCTGGATTTTCGGCTAGGACGTCAGCAATTACACGTCCTTTGACGGACTTCTGCGGCAAGAATTGAATATCAAACTCGGATATAAGGATTTGCCATTTCGCAAGCTTTCCAATCAAGGCAGGCTGGTTAAGCAAGTACTTGATGGGATCACATTCCGTTACAAGTAGTATCTGGTAATGCAACGTGTATTGCCTCAGCCTGTGAAGCGCCCAGACAAGCGCTGCACACGTTCTTTCTGCTTCAGAATAGTTCATCTCAGAAGTAGTGAACTTCTTACTCAAATAATAAATCGCCCGTTCCTTTCCATCCTCTTCACTTTTTTGAGCAAGCATGGCGCCCAGAGACTCGCTGTGGATGGTAAGATAGAGGGTCAGAGGTTGCCCTGGCGCCGGTGGAACAAGTACGGGCGGATTGATCAAGTAGTGTTTAAGCTCGTCGAACGCCCGTTCACACTCTTCGTCCCATTTGATCAATGCATTTTTCTTGAGAAGTTTAAAGAAAGGCTTAGCTGTCTCAGATAGCTGGAAAATAAATCGAGCTATATAGTTTAGCCTGCCCATCAGGCTTCGAACTTCCTTCACCGAAGTGGGAGATTTTATTTCACAAATGGCCTTCACTTTTGACGGGTCAATCTCAATTCCTTTATTACTGACAATGAAACCAAGTAGTTTGCCAGATGCTGCCCCGAAGACACATTTTGTCGGATTGAGGCGCAATTTGAATTTTCGGAGCCTATCAAACAGCTTTGTCAAGGTTTCCACATGATCTTGGCCACGCCGGGTCTTCGCGATCATGTCGTCAACATAAACCTCGATCTCTTTGTGCATCATGTCATGGAAGAGGATAACCATCGCTCGTTGGTATGTTGCCCCGGCATTTTTTAGACCGAAAGGCATCACTCTGTAATGGAATGTGCCCCACGGGGTTGTGAATGCCGTCTTGATCTTGTCGTTCTCATTCATTAGAATCTGGTTGTAACCAGAGAAACCATCCATGAATGAGAACAACTCGAATCCTGCCGTACTATCTACGAGCATGTCAATGTGAGGGAGTGGAAAATCATCCTTCGGGCTAGCCTTGTTCAAATCCCGATAGTCTACACAAACTCGCACCCGGCCGTCTTTCTTCAATACTGGGACTATATTAGCCACCCAGTCAGCATATTGGGTAACCTCAATGAAACCGACGTCTAGGAGTTTCATAACTTCTTCCTCAATTTTCTTTGCTAGCTCTGGCTTGTATTTCCGCTGCTTCTGTTTCTTAGGTATCATCGAAGGATCAGTTGGTAAGCAATGTTCGACGATCGATCGATCAAGACCTGGCATGTCAGCATAAGACCAGGCGAAGATGTCCTGATAATCTCTCAACAATTTGGTCAAACGTTTAGCCACGTCTTCGGGAAGACTTGCCCCAATCTTCACCTCTCTAGGATTCTCCGCGTCACCAAGATTGATTAGTGCGGTTTCCTCAATAGTCAGAGGTTTAGACTTCTCATGAGTTTCCAAGTTCCGACGTATCTCCTCATCATTCGAATCATAGTCGTCCGAATCATCTGATTGGTCTGCATCACATACATTTGGATCCACTGTAACTGTTTCCGTCCCTTCGCATTCCTCAAGGTCATTCCTGAAACATAAAGTAAAGGAATCAAAAGACAAGACAGGGTTAAACCATGTGCAAGTTTTCGAAAACCTTTGCTTTTGAAGTCCATTTTTATTTTTTGAAAACCTCGGGACGAGAATTCTTGGGAAGCCCAACCATCAGTTCTCACCATAGATGACACACATATATATACATATATATGTATTTCGATCGTTGGTTATCGTCATTGGGTTGGTTTGGGGTACTTCGGCAAGATTCAAAATGATAAAAACCTCTGTGATTTTATTGATGGCAAACTGGTGAATTACATCTGGATTGAGTCAAAGTACAACATGAAGAGCGATAAGTATTCCCATGCAAGGGAGGTACGAAAGACTGGAAATAATTACTCTTGAGGGCCAGCGCCCATCCCTTCCAGTGGTTCTTCGGTGATTGCACTGATGGAAGTTCCAGCAAACAAATCGGTAAGATAGGATATACCACCATCGAAATCTACTCCCATGACGTTCGGTTCGGGCTTCTCAAAAACGCATGGTGGCTGGTCATCTTCGGAATCATCAGACAAACTAACCAGAATCGCTATACCCTTCTTCTTAGGTGGACTAGTCATGGCCTGGGGCCATTCAGGAAAAATGAGCCCAAGATCATCTTCAGTCGGACTTGGTTCTAAACGCTTATACCCCCCTATTATTCCAGCTGAGCGAAAGGTACGATCAATGGGAGGTGGCAAAGGACCGCGACCTGCTCTTCTTCCACGATGACCACGGCCTCTTCCACGGCTCCCCGACCTATGGTATCCCAAACCAGCTGTGTGGGATTGTGTCTTTATCTCAATCGGGGTGCGAATGCCTTGGCCTTCCTTCCCAAGACCCTTGCCTGGTTCGAAACCATTGCCAACCATCACCTTCGCAACCATAAGTGCCGTGCTAGAAACATCTGGAATAGGTAAAGGCGTATTAGGGGAAGCCTTGATAGTATGCACTATCTCAAGTGAATGATAGCTAGCCTCCTCGACATGATCAGGCTCGATATATGGGATAGCCGTCGCATTATAAATCGGGTGGTCCTCTTCTCCATGAACGGTGACCAGCTTCGTTTCAACTACGAACTTTATCTTTTGATGAAGGCTAGAGGGCACCGCACCAGCGTTATGAATCCATGGACGACCCAACAAGAAATTAAACGCCGAAAGGATATCCAGCACTTGAAAAAGAATATTGAACATAGATGGTCCAATCTGCAGCTCCAGGTTAATTTGGCCCATAACATCCTTTTTCATTCCGTCGAACGCTCGGACGGAAGTCTTGGCCGGTTGCATATTAGATGGATCAATCCCGAGACGTTTCAAGGTGGCCAGCGAGCATATATTCAAAGCCGACCCGTTGTCAACAAGCACCCTAGCCAAGTGAGTCTCCTTGTACTTTACTGATATATGGAGCGCTTTGTTGTGGCCGCGTCCCTCAACCGGGATTTCCTCGTCGGAAAATGCTACCTGATCCTTGAGGAGGATTGCTCCGACAAAGTCTTCTAGCTTGTCTTCTTCAATAGTCTCGGGCACATGAATCTTGCTCAAAACTTTCATCAGAGCTTCCCGATGTTTGTCTGATGTCTGGAGAAGTTCTAATATCGAGACCTGAGCCGGCAACTTCCTCAACTGATCAACCACGCTATACTCACTTGCCTTAATCATTGCCAAAAACTCCTTAGCTTCTTTATCTGTAGTCTGCTTGGCCAGTTGGTCGTCATTATAGGTACGCCCAGACCTCGTCATCAGATTCAGCTCCAGATCATAAGACCATGGCACCGCTTTATCATTCTCATAGGGAAATGGTTGAGGTGAGGTGATCACAAAACTGTCGGGTATGACAATCCCCAACTCGTTATCAAAGGCATCTTCTAGAGGAGGCATATCGGCCAACTCAGGGTCAGACTTAACCAGGCTAGCCACATCAACTTCAACTGGATCGATTTTCAGTTCTGACTCGACCTGAGACGTGGTCAAGGCAGCGAATTCTTGATCCCAGTCGATGATGATCTGAGATACGGTGGCCACCACCCCAGCCTGACTTGCATATACTATCATTCCGTCGTTCATCAAATCCAAAACTTTCTTCTTCAGCTGGTCCAACGGCACTTCTTCTCCAGTCTGGTAATATCCTGCTCGAACTAGAGCATCGAAGATGTCGACAACCCGAATTTTGAAACCATCCGTCCGACTTATTTCCGAGTCAAAAACGGCGTTGACTTTGCCCGAATGATCAGGCAACGGATTATTCTGAACATTCGGCTGACTGTTGTTTTGAAATGAAAATGCTCCAGATTCGAGCAGATCCTGAATGCGGTTCTTAAGTACATAACAGTCGTTCGTATCGTGCCCAGGTTCACCACGATGATAATCGCACTTCTTTGACGGGTCGTACCTTGCAAATGATGCATAATTCGGTCGTAATGGTTCCGTCGTCAATAGCTCCTTCTTGCGTAAAACAGCCAAGACCTGAGAGGGAGTCCCCGGAAGTGGGGTAAACTGCCGAATATTGCGCCGGTTCCCTCTTTGACCCTGCGATCCGAAGTTAGCAGGCTGTTGATTAGGGATTTGTACCTTAGGTGCTTGGACCGGAAGCTTCTGGGCATAAGTCATGTTGACTTGGGGAGCCGGCTCTTTGTCTTTCTTAGCCATGAATCTCTTAGCACTAGAGCTGGCATCTCCGTACCACCCCTTCTTTAAACCGATCTCCACCTCCTCACCCATCGCAATAAGATGACTGAACGATGTAGCCGCAGTTCCGAGGATGTGCGATCGTATAGCTTGGGGGAGGGTAGAGACGAATAACCTCATGAGTTCACGCTCGGGTGGCACTGGCTTCAGCTGAGCTGCGATGTTCCTCCACCTGGTGCCATATTGCTTGATCGTCTCGCCTTTCTTCATTTCCGATTGTTCCAAGTCCTCTTTAGAGGTGACGACATCCAAGTTGAAGCTGAAGTGCTTTACAAACAGATTGGCTACCTTCTCCCATTCTCCTATGCGAAAAATCTCATAATCCATATACCATCTCATGGCCGCATCTTTCAGACTTGCTTGGAAGGTTTGGACCATTAGGGGGCCGTTAGCCACGTACTTATTCATCCTGGCCTGGTACATCTGAACATGCTGAATCGGATTGGAGGTGCCATCATACTTCTCAAAATTGGGCATCTTGAATTTGTCAGGCACCTGGACCTTTGAATAAATAGACAGGTCTACTGGAACGATACTATGTGTCCCCTCGACTTCTCTTAACCTTTGTTCCATCTGGGCTATGATCTTCAAGGCCTCCTCGCTTATTCCCCCGGCCACAGGGGCAGCCTGGGGTGTTGGGATCACAGGTGATGTGCTAGAGCCAGCACCAGCGAAAATAACGTCTTCCAATGGTAAAGCATGAGTAGGGACAGGGTCCGAGACTCTATCAGGATTATCTGCTGGAAGAGGTGGAGGGGGTGCTACGGGCCGAGGAGCCGAGCTAGACGGGGACAGCTTGGCTGCGAAACTAGTTGCCATTCTTTCCATTGCCTGGGACATGATTCCTTCAAAACGCTCGTTCATTGCATCCATATGCTCCCTGAGAGCCTCCTGGACTGCTGCATTGATCTCGGCTCTGTCGGCCATCTTTCTTGCTTTCAAACGGGTGTTATAAGGGTGCGGGGACTCCGTGATAAATTACCTATAAAAGTAGAGATGGAAATGAGCACAATGAGTAGAAAAGTGAGTCGGTCCATGACACCCTCCTAGACCCGGAAACCGAAATAAGCAAGACCAAAGGAACGAAACGGGCAATTTCCAGTTTCGTTGGTTTCTACGAGAAAAATCGTATTAATTCGAAAAGTGATCGAAACCCTGTAAAAGTTTGCGAACAAAAGGACAAGACATGGATGAAAAACTTTCATGTTTTAAGCTTAGGGAGATCCCAAACAGATCAATACAGTTTAATGCTTCTTTCCAAAAACATTTCTCAGTAAACTGGCTTGTCCGTTTTTTTTTTATAGAATAAATGGGCCACCAAAAATGAGAATTGATGCCCGAACATTTGCAGATCACTAGTTAAAATCCCATTCTACCACTTTCATGTTTTAACTTCTTGCAAAAAAGTTCATTTATTAGTGGTACTCAGCGAAATGAGATTGATGTCAGAAAACTGCCGAAATTCCAACCTGTTTCATTTTCAAAGAAAATTTGTTAATAAATGGAAAACGCCCTGGATTAATCTAGAAATTTTACACATGATAGATTATGACCTTGTGAACGTTTTTTATGAAGAATGTGAGGGCCATATCAAATCTCAGAATTCAGTAAAAACCTCGAAAGACCAAAAGGTCAGTCTAAACAGCAGCATATATTACCAGAAAATTCCAATGATGAAACGTAAATGAAAACTAACATCCCAACCTAGAATAAAGAAATGTAAGGACAAAGACTCTCTAAAAGAAACATGACATCAAGCAACTTTTCTTTTCTTAGAGGCCTCGTGATCTATAGACGAATGGGCCTTCAACGCGCGCCGTAGTCGTGCATTCTCTTTAGCCAAAGCATCTAACTTTTTCTAGGCCTCCATCGCCTTTTCCTCGCTGATTCTAATCTGGGCCTGACGGGTATGCTGCTCTATCATGACCGGGATCTCCGGAAGTATCTCAGTAGGGATGGTATGGTACTGAATATACCGGGCCGTAGCAAAGTGTTTCTTCATCTTCCCGGTGGGCTCATCTGCGGGCCAAATCAGCTTCTGGTTGGAACACTTCTGCCAAGTCTCGGAATGACGCCTAAGCTCGGCTCTGTAGTTCTTGCTCTTCTCAAACTGAACTTGGAATTCATTGGGCCCAAGTGGAGGTGGGATGTCCTGCAGAATTCGGAATTGTCGTGCAACTCGAAGAGGCTGATAGCTGGTTGCTCCATAAATGCCCATCAAAGGTATGGGCTTCTGATCACCATGGTATAGTCGAGCCTCAGTAACTCGGAACCATACGGCTTGCCAAAGGAAAACCTTAGAGTTTGGATCGCTGAAGAGGTTGATCCATTGTGTATAATGCAAGTTCTTCGTTTGATCTTGTATTTGCTTAAACCTTAAAATAGGGTTATCAGTCATGCCCATTTCAAATACAGTCATGTTTTCCCCAAATTGAGAAAGGTGTGAGAAAAACCATATTTGCAAAAGCTCAATTGGGGCTCGAAATGTCTTGTCTTTTTCTTTCTTGTCTCTTTCTTTTTCTTTCTTGAAACGTGTCAATGAAATGAAAGTTTCTGCTAGAATAGTGTTTATGAAACTAACTCCACCACATATTTGTTTTACCGTCCAAGCTATCACGGGATTAATAGCATTCTGACGGAATGGAAAGATGATAAGTCCAAAAAAGGCTAAGATAAAAATCCTAGATCTCATGAGGTCGGAGTTATTTTCAAAACATTCAATGAGAAAAGATAATGGGCATGCTTGACAATTACCCTTCAGCACTTTTTCAATTTCTTTTTTAGTCAAATTCAAAAATTGAGCAAGCACTACTGCAGGATCTACTCGGATGGGTGGTTCAACTATATCCAACTTAGTCGATTTTCCAATGGCAATACCATATTCTTCTAGAGTAGGTGTGAGCTCAAACTTACCTCCCAACACAAATGTAGTTGTCTCGGGGCACCAAAAATGTGCAAGTGCCTACATGATTCCACTCTGGACATCTATTTCAAGGATCGGCAACATGAACCCAATACGCTTGAGCACGTACTGCTGGCCATCTGGCTTCAACTGACCCCATAGTTTCTTGATCTCTAGCTTCAGAGTAGGCACGAAACGAATATCGTTGCGACCCATTCGTATGTAGATCACGTGCCAAATAAATCAACAATCCTAGATCATGGACCGACCCAAAATAAATTATGGAAAACAAGGAGATAAGGTTCAAGAAATTACCACCCTTAGGGAGAAAATGTCAACCACAAAGACATGCGCATGAATCGTGAATTCAGATTTTAATCCTTTTAGCAAAGTGAAGTGACGGACGAAACGACATGTCGCGGCCTCGCGCGCATTCATCATGACCAGTTGCCGCCTCACATACATAGTCATGACTAGTCGGGTCCAATCACTCCGGCTTGGTTCGGTCGACAAGGGTGACGCCCATGCATCATAGCCTCACGTGCATGAGAACAACCCTTGAGCCATTTTTTGGAGAAGTTCGGGATCCAAGTGGGATAACCTTTAGCGAAGCCTTACCGCCAAGGTTAAAGAACCACTTAAATACCATCTTAAAACTATTGGTGTGACCCGGGTTCGGTCACGAATTGAATGTGGTGTAGTGCAATTACACTAAAGGCATGCACAACATTTGAAATCAATCAGCGCTCCAATAGTTCAAAGAATTAAAATCAAAATTTCCCTTTCACCAAACCTGCAAAACAAAGGGTTAGCCAAAGACTCCTCCCCTTATAACTCCCGTTCTGCAAAACCATTTAACACCTAAGGATAATAACTCAAACAAGATTGCCAAACCAAGTGACATTTTTCATGAAATTTTTTTCTAGCCTAAGTCCTCCTTAAATTTTCGAAAAATTCAAGTATGTCCCCAGCGGAGTCGCCAAGCTGTCGCGACCTAACAATCGGGTTTTCCAATCTTAGGTTAACGGATTACCAAATTAATTAATTAGATTAATTAACTTAGCTCGAACTCTCCCAAGTTCTACCAATTCGTGACTTATGGTTCAAATGATTATCTTGCAAAAGATTTTAAATTTTTCGGAGCCGCCACTAATCATTTTTTGGTAGGTCGATTAGAAACCTAAGTAATTTAGTGGGAGAACTGAATTACTTCTACGAACCAAAGATTTTGAGTTTGGGACTTGGTTACATTAATTCTTCAATTAATGCCCTTTCGGTACTAATTTCATGAAAATGCTTAATTTGGCAATTTTGACGAATTCTAATTTGAAATTCAAAGGTGCATTTTTTGGGATTTTCTTTTTATGAGTTTTTTTTGTATTTTCTAAATGATTTTCGAAATTAAAAATTAAAGGAAAATCAGAGTGAATTGGTTCAAGATTATCTTATAATTTTCGGATTTAATTTGCATTAATTCCCAAAAAATTAAGAAAATCTTTTTACCCTATGTCTACATCTTTTAAAGCTTAAAATGGATTCCAAAAGATTTTATTCATTAAATGGCAATCCATTAGATAGGATTTCTAGAAAATCCTATCTTTCTAAAAATGATGAGATGTGGTTTTTAAGAAACCGTATCTTGCTAGATTTTGCTTTTTAATTTTCTGAGATTTTGTGAATTGAAATTAAAAGATGAATCACCAAAGAGTTTTTCTTGAATTTTCGATTTTTATGATTTTTTTTTTGATTTTCGGTTTTTATGGATGAAATTTAGAATTCAAGTTGCAAAGATTAAAGGATAATTTTCGTTATTTCTTTCGAATTAAGTTTCGATCTAAAGCCTGGTAGATCGACCCTAAAACTCGAAATACCCGCTATGGAAATAATTCTATCTAAAGCCTGATAGATCGACTTATTTCCATGTATGCGGTTGCGGATTAGGAAATTTCCTAATCGATTACATTTTTGAAATATTTTGGATATCTTGAGTATATTCAGAAATTTTTTAGATTATCACAAAATTTACACAAGATCCTCAAAATATTCAAATTGAATCACAATCTTTCCAATTCGGGCACAAAATATATTGCAAGATGTGTTCAGCATTTCCAATTTCCAGATTTAACATACGATCTTTTCAATCAAGGCAACCGACTATTCCACACGTGCAAGGCAATTTTCAAGACACGCAAATTCAATCAATCAAATTATCCAAGATCCAATCTTTTGACGTGCAATCTTTCAAATTTGGCAATTTTCGAGCATCTTAATTTTTTGCTATATAATTTTCAGAATATGCAATCCAATCAATCTTTGCAATCAAATATTAAGAATATTTGAACTAAGAAAAATACCTAGATTGCAAGATTTTCTTTCCGATTCTGACTTGTGTCGAATCTTGTAAACCAATCTTCCGAAAATCACAGCCGGCTCGCGGAGGAGGGTCAAGCTTGGCTTAAGGAATAGACTTCATGTTTTCCCCCATCCCTTTTGTCCTTTCTCTGACAGAATTTGTCCCTGCAAGGAAGTCAATAAAAACGGCCAAAGAGTAGCAACAGTGCTTGATGAACCACCAGGAGAGCTTGAATGTTGACTGGTCAACCTGGGCAAACAACTTGCACACTAATAAGAAGCAAAGACCGGCCAACGTGAATCGCAGTAGCAGGAGGGGTGATGACAAGAAAATTCGCCAGAGGACTTCAGCCGAACCTCTCTTTCTGTCTGGTGTATTCTCACGTGTGTTCCCCCCTTCCTTTTTTTGAATGAATCTCCGTCTCTTATAGGCAGGAGAAGATTAAGCTCATAGGCAAAAATTAAATCTTCACGCGTGATTCCCTTTTTCTTTCCAAACCACTTTCTCCACTCTCTCCCTCACGTTCTCTCTCTCATGTAGTGGAGCTCTAAAAAATTCTAATCCTCTCTCCTTTCCAAACCACTTTCTCCACTCTCTCCCTCACGTTCTCTCTCTCATGTAGTGGAGCTCTAAAAAATTCTAATCCTCTCTCCTTTCCAAACCACTTTCTCCACTCTCTCCCTCACGTTCTCTCTCTCATGTAGTGGAGCTCTAAAAAATTCTGATCCTCCTTCTTCAGACTTGTGGCCGTGTATTATAATGAAAGTGGCCTTCTCCTGCAATGCAATCCAACTTTACTTCTTGTAGTGCAGCAGTGGGGCGGCAGTGGAGCTAGTGCTATGAGCACGGACTCGAGTGGGATTGAATAAGATAATGACGTAGTGGTTTTTACAGCAATAATGCTCAAATTCTCCGCCGCCGGCCCAATTCAGTATGCAAAATGCAATGCAATGCAGAGAAAATAAAATATGCAATGCATGAGGAAATATTTTTGGCGAGAATTAATTCTCATTTTATAAATGATTTAAAGAAAAATCAAAATTTAGGTGTCAACAGTGATGAAGACCCCCGGTCTCTCTAAGCCGTCAGTCATGGCTGGAGGGGTGTTGCTATGACATGGATTTATCCTCGAGATGGGCCTCGAAAAATATGCTCAAGGCATTTGTGAGCCAATCAGCTTCATAACAGTGGGGAATAGGAGTGGTTAGGGCTATAAGGCTGAGCCGAGCCACCGCTACCAGTTCAATGACAACTTAGGAGGTCGAGGTCGAGGTAAGGGCATTAATCGTGAAAAGCTTAGAGGCTATGGAGGCCGAGGTGGTCGTATTCTTGGCTCAAGCATTTGGAAGGGAAATGCGAAGATGTTCGAGACCACCCCTCTAAGCTAATTTTTCTGTGAGACTTCTAAGTGGCTAAAAGACGAGACTGTTGATGCTGTTGCGGACCCAGATTTATCCAACCTGTTCTTGGAGGATCGTGTCAACGTGATCATCGAGTGGATCGACAGCGACACCGCTACCCTTGAGTAAAGAGGCCGTCTTCCTTTCTTAATGCATCTAGATTTCCTACATCCCAGATGCCTCGTGCGTTCACTAGATGTTGCACTTTCAATTCTGTCATTTCAATTTTTCTTGTAAAAATAACCTTGGATCTCAGACCGTTGGTCCAAGTAGTACGCATTGTAATGCGGTCCATCTCAATTCAATAAAATTTTTATTAAGGACATGTGGAACCACAAATCGGTTAATGATGATACCAGGCTTCAATTACATGAATCCTGAGACCTGATTTACCACATGATTCCTGGTTTCCAAAATAGTTTTTGGAAAGCGAGGACGTCCAGAGACATAAGGACTAGCTCCATTTTTCTTTCTTTCAAAAATGTTTTTCAAAAATATTTTCCAGGGGAAATCATGCATCGTATTCAGTTATCAAATCCAGAACTAATCATTCTCATGACATTTCAGGCATATCATTCCAAGCATACATAGCAGGTTACTATGTGACTCAGACTGTCAGGAGAATTATTCATGTGAAGTTGAGGAAGAAGAGGAAGATCATAATGATATCAGACGTGATTGGAACCGACATGAGGAATCTAAACCCCTTACTATAGAGGCTACCATCACAGTTAATCTAGGGGGTTCAGAGAATGTCAAGGAAGTAAAAATCGGGGAAAGCTTGTCCCCTATAGAACCTGGCAAAATGATTGAGCTTCTCAGAGAATACCAAGATGTTTTCGCCTGGTCCTACACCGACATGCCAGGCTTGGACCCCAGTAAAGTAGAGCACACGCTATCGACTGATCTGAATGTCCCGCCAAGGAAGTAGAAACTTAGGTGGACGAAACCGGAGATATCCAAGAAAATTGAGGAAGAGGTGATGAAGCTCCTCAAAGTGGGATTTATCAAAGTTGTCCCTTATCCAGAATGGATTGCTAATATAGTCCCTGTCATGAAGAAGGACGGAAGAGTCCGGGTCTGTGTTGACTATCGAGACTTAAATAAGGCGAGCCCTAAAGATGATTTCCCGTTGCCGCACATTGATGTGTTGGTCGATAGCACAGTGGGATTCGATATGTTCTCCTTCATGGATGGATTCTCTGGCTACAACTAAATCCTTATGAAGGAGGAGGATAGAGCCAAGTCATCGTTCATAACACCATGGGGGACTTTCTATTATAAAGTCATGCCTTTCGGCTTGAAGAATGCTAGGGCAACTTATCAGAGGGCTATGGTAGCCCTGTTTCATGATAGGATGCACAAAGAGATAGAGGTATATGTGGACGAAATGATCGCCAAGTCTAGGCGACGTGAGGATCATATTCAGGTGTTGATGAAATTGTTTGAAGGACTCAGAAAGTATAAGCTAAGGCTAAATCCCGCCAAATGCATATTCGGGGCGAGATCCGGTAAGCTATTGGGATTCATGGTTAGCAACCACGGCATTGAAATAGACCCATCGAAGATTGAAGCCATTTTTAATCTTGGCGCGCCGTTAACAGTCCGAGAAGTGAGGAGCTTGTTGGACAGGCTGAACTATATCGCCCACTTTATATCCCAACTTTTAGAAACGGCGAAGCCTTTCTTTAAGCTGTTGAAGAAGAATGCTAAAATTGAATGGGATTGCGAATGCCAGCAAGCTTTCGACAAGATCAAGGAGTATCTAGTTCGTCCCCCGGTATTAGTTCCCCCAGTTTCTGGTGTTCCTTTGACCCTCTACTTGATGATTCATGAGGACTCATTGGGAGCTTTGCTCACCCAAACAAAACTTGAGGATGCCAAGGAGCAGGCGATTTATTACCTGAGTAAGAAGTTCACTACGTCAGAGGCGAATTACTCAGCAGTTGAGAAGACTTGTGTAGCCCTAGTCTACGTACTCCATAAACTAAGGTAGTACACACTTCACCATAGCATCTAGTTAGTCACAGAGAATGACCCGGTCAAGTACCTGCTTGAGAAGCCGTCACTAGTAGGAAAGTTGGCTAAATGGTAGGTCCACCTTTTTGAGTTCGATGTAAGGAGCTCGAATAAAAAATCTGTGAAAGGACGAGTCATCGCTGATATGCTGGCTTAGAGTTCCTAGGGGTTCGCTACTCTAGACGAAAATGAAGCTGAGGATCGAATCCTGATATTGTCCGAAGATAGGTGGACTATGTACTTTGATGGTGCTGTCAACTTAGCTGGACCAGGCACTGGGGCAGTTCTGATATCCCTAGAAGGTTAGCACTATCTTGCTACGGCAAAATTGGTATTCCCAAGTACCAATACCATTTCTAAATGCGAAGCTTGTATCCTAGGTCTACAATTGACCCTATCCATGAAAGCATGGAGATTGCAAGTTTACAGGGATTAGATGCTCATCATCTTGCAGACTAAAGGCGAGTGGAAAATAAAGGATCCTAAACTCATACCCTATCACAAATTCCTGGAAGCGATAATTAAGGAGTTTGAGGAAATCGACTTTAAGTATCTGCCAAGAACTCAGAATCCCTTCGTAGATGCTCTGGCCACTTTGTCTTCTATGTTGGAGGTAGAAAACGATATCGATATTGAACCCTTGAGGATCGGCATTATTGAGCGGCCGACCTACTGTATGGTGGTCGAGGAAGAGTTTGACAACCAACCGTGGTATCATGACATCAAGAACTACCTCTTAAAGGGGGATTTTCCTTCAGGGAGTCCGATCGGAGAAAGAAAATATATAGCGAAGATGGCTGCAAAATATTTCCTCAGCGATCAGACTCTTTATAAAAGATCCTTCGACTCAATCTTGTTAAGGTGTGTGGGTGCTAGGGAGGCCAACCTGATTATGAAAGAGATTCATGAAGGAGAATGTGGCCCCCACATGAACGGCTTTTTGCTTGCTAAGAAGATCATGCGTTTGGGTTATTACTAGATGACCATGGAGTCAGACTATAATCAGCACGTGAGATCGTGCCATCAGTGTCAGGTATATGGAGATAGGATTAACGTGCCCCATAACGAGCTTCATCAGATGTCTGAAGCATGGCCGTTTTCCATGTAAGGGATAGACATGTAGGGCTAATCAACCCTGCAGCCTTGAACGGACCCCGTTTTATTCTGGTGGCGATCAATTATTTCACAAAGTGAATTGAGGCTAGTTTGTATGCCAATGTCACGGCGAAGAATGTGGCGAGGTTCATCAGGCGGGATATCATTGTGAGATATGGGACTCCCCAAGCCATCGTCACTGATATTGGCTCGAATCTGAATAACGAGGTAGTCGATGGCCTTCTAGATGCTTTCAAGATTAAACATCTCAACCCATCTCCTTACCGCCCGCAAATGAATAGAGCCGTGGAAGCGGCGAACACAAACATCAAGAAGATCTTATCAAAGACTGTAGAAATTATAGGGATTGGCACGAAAGGTTACCTTATGCACTGATGGCATATCGAACCTCAATTCGGACTTCAACAGGGGTAACACCCTACTCTTTGGTGTATGGCATGAAAGCACTCCTGCCTGTGGAAATGGAGATTCCATCACTGAGGATCTTGTCACAAGTCAAACTGTTAGAGGCCGAGTGGATACAGTAGAGACATGAGCACTTGAACCTGATTGATGAGAAATGGTTGAGAGCAATCTGCCATGGTCAGAGCTACTAGAAAAAGGTCGCTAAGTCATTCAACCGGAAAGTTAGGCCCAGATCTTTTGAGATTGATGATTTGGTTGTGAGAAAAATAGTCCCGGACACTCTGCATCCTGGCGGCAAATTCACCCAAAACTACGAAGGGCCTTATGTGGTCAAGAAGGTTCTCTCTGGTGGAGCCTTAGTGCTTGTAAACATGGATGGAGAGGAGTTGGGATATCATGTAAATGCTGATGCAATCAAGAAGTATTATCCATGAATGAATGAGAAGCCTAATCGACACTTTTTCTAGATGAATCCGAGTCACTTTAGAATTTTCACATGCACCCATGCATACATGCATACATACATACGCATCCTTTTTCTATTGCATGATCTAAGCAATCCAACCCATGATCCGATGAATCACCCTCGAAGATGAATGGGTAACAACCCAATCTCCCTGAACCTAAGGAGTCGTTACTAACACCGTTCATTCAATGTTCCCCAAGGATTGCTATCATGACCACCAGAGCCATCGCCAGGTCAAGCAAAAGTGTTCTATTCTAGAACTTCAAGTTATTCCAAGAGTCTAGAAGTTTCTAAATCTCTAGCCTAACAAAAATCTTTGAAAATAAAAAAATGCATTATCCACACTCATCTTTGAAAAATTCCTAGGGTTATCCAAACATTCTGAAATGCACATCCCCGTGTACGAGGAATTTTGACTCAAACTGAAATTGACTTTTCAAGAGATGGTTGTTCAAACCGGTTACGAGTAGTACCTCAAATGAAGAGAGTTAAGCCATGCCCAAACACATCCCTATACACACTTGAGTGGTGAGTGAAGTCCTTTGCTTAGGGACGTAGGGCTCATTCGT
Organism: Lenwebbia sp. NSW1173648; assembly: GCA_029784005.1. NCBI lineage: Eukaryota > Viridiplantae > Streptophyta > Magnoliopsida > Myrtales > Myrtaceae > Lenwebbia > Lenwebbia sp. NSW1173648. The sequence goes on along the minus strand of JARCGZ010000010.1, from coordinate 19,733,002 downwards.
AGTGATTACATGGAATGAGATGACGAGAGGCATTCATTTCTATATCCCAAATACTACAGGTTGTCCATTGTTAACCCCTTTGAGAGACGGTTTCATTTCGATATCCCTGTCAAGGACCACCCCGCATCGGGGCCAAATGGAGGAAATCCCGGTAGCAACAGGAGGAAAATGGTTAGAAGTTTTCTTACTTGAACTAACATCAATCTTTGAGTGTTACTTTGCATTTATGCTCGTACTACAATTCAAGTGCTTTAGGATGATGAAAAGCGATCGTTTCTCTATCCTACACACTTTTATCCATTGTACAGCCCAATTGAGCCTGTACATTCATTTCTTAAACCTCGTTGGTGATCATTGCCCGTCTCAAGATGAAGATGGCACCACCTCAAAGTGGAAGAGCTCAGAAGAATCGGTTCGTAGAAAATTCCCGAATTAACTCTTTAAGTGTGCTAGATTTTCATTTGCATGTGTATTTGGTATAATCCTTGAAAATTATTTTGTCTAAAAATGAGAAGAAAAGGCGGGACTAAAAAACAAAAAAGAAGTAAACAAAAGACAAAAGAAAAAAAAGAGAAGAAAAAAAAGAAAAAAAAGAAAAAGAAGAAGAAGAGAATAGAAAAAGCCAATCCCAAGCATCAAAAAAGCAAAGTACCAATCAAAAGCAAGGTCAATGCCCATTCAAATCTTTGTTCATTTGTGAATACCTTTGAATTTCATAGATACATTTTGGTAGATTTTATGAAAAAGTACTTGCATGTTGCCTTTCTTGTAAATGCCCAGTGAAGTCTGGTTGAAAAAGAAAGCTCCTAGAGGAATCAAATTGGAAAATATACTCTTCAGTTGGAGTTCGCATTGCCCTCAAGCAATGAGGGTATCAGCAGAAGTTCGCACCATCCTCGCACAACAATGGTGTTCTTTGAAGACTATTCCAGAAGGCCAAGGATGGTAACAAATCTGCAATAATCACCAGCGTCAAACCCTTATCATATATTTTCTAGGCCAACACAAGCTTTTTTCTCCCTTGGTCCCCAATCCTGACCTACGTTACAACCCGTGAAAGTCGTTTTAGATTGGGGCACTTGAGTTAACATAGAGTTGAATAATTTTAAGCATCGCTCGAAGAGGTACGAGCAAGATTATTTCTCTCATTTTGTAGGTTTCTCGACTTGTAAACCCGGAGTAGATGATGAAGATTTTTCTTTCATTGGCCTTGACTCGACTGTGAGTCCCCTTTGAAACCTTTGACCAAACCTGACATTACGGTCCCTTGAAAGTCCCTTTCAAATCAATCAACTTGTATGCACTGTGAATAGTTTTGAAACTCTAGGCATAGGTTTGAGAGAAAATTCGAGCGCTTCTAAATAGAAATCAAGACCTTTTTGAGAGATTGTGAGAAGTTCTCTTTGATGAGCATACTCCAATTGACGTTTTAACCAAACTCTTTTGGCAGTATCATATCATCTGATTCAAAATTTTCCCCACGAGAAATTTTGATCATTTTTTCATGTTACAAGATGTTTTGGATAACCTTCTGCATCATTAGCACACCAAATGAAATCTTTCAGCATACTGAATGAAATTTTTTGTCTAAATCCAAAGATAATATCAAAACAGGACTCCCATTAAATTTGGAGTCTTTTTCAAACCAAACAAGATAACATCAAACCAAACCCCTCTGACTTCGTGAAAACGTTGTCACGGGTCTCCCTTTTCAGAAATATAACACATAGATGTCTAGGGGCACAGTTCAAGTTTGGAGCCGAACAGCTCACGACTTGCCGCTTCCAAAGCACGATGACTTTGATAAATCTTTCTGCAAGTGTTCACGGGTTAGAGCTTCTGCATGATTCCTGGTCTCCCTAAATCTCAAAATAACACCCCAATTTCATAGGTTAGTCTCCAACCTTAAGAGCGATTCTAGGTCAATCTCGAACCTTAAGAGCCATTTTCATAGGTCAATCTCCAACTGTAAGAGCGATTCACGATCAGTCCCAAACCTTAAGAGCGATTCTACAATCAGTTTTCGAACCTTAAGAGTCAATTTTATGGGTCAGTCTTGAACCATAAGAGCCGTTCCCATAATCTCAAACTCCCGAGGGATGCTCCCCACAACAAATCCTCAATTGTCACAATGAAGCCACTCACAAGCAACATCCACACAGCTGACGGGTAAGTCTCAGGTAAACCTCTCTCCCTCTCTAACTCGTATTATCAGAACGAACCGGGGATTAACTTGAATTTGAGCTTACACCGAAAGGTTATCAGAATCAGATGTCATAGCTTTTCTTTTCCTTAGTCGAGTCGATTAGGACTCAGGTGTCACCTCGTCTTTGGGAGCAACATCTATCGAGACCACTCCCAAAGAAGGGCAGTTGTTGATACCTGATTTTTAATCATTTTATTTTTACAAAATTAATTAAAAATATAAAAAAAATTCATAAAATTGCAAAATCAACTTTGGAAGCCTTGGCCTAGACTTAAGAACCATTTTCGAGCAAAAAATAGATTTCGCATTTATTGACATTTTAATATTTATTTTTTATTAGAAAAATAGCCAAAAATTAGGAAAAATAGCATCCGTGTCCACAAAAATATGAAAAAATAGTCAATATTTTTATTTTTATTTTTATTCCCTCTTCACGTTGGACACTTTAAATATCAAAAATTCAGTTTGGGTCACCATGTCCCTTCACAAACATAAACCCAAATCGAGCCAAAAAAATTACATTTTGAGTATTTTTATTTTCATTTTTCATTTTTATAAGCTATGAAAGTATTATCTGATACCTTGAATTGTAATTGGGTCCATTTTCTTGGTAATTTGTTCAATTTTGGCCAAAAGGATCTGTTTACATTTTTTATTTTTTATTTAGTCCCCGATTTCACTAAAAATTAAATTAAATTTTTCTAGGGGTATCCATGAAAATATAAACCCACCACCCTATATTTTTCATCATTTTAAGTCCATTGGTGGGTGTGGCTTGGTTTGGTTTTGCAATTTAGGCTTCGAATTGTTAAAAAATCATTTTCGGGTCAAATTAGAAGATTATGGTTTTTGCACTAAATCAAAACTTTTAATCCCAAGAACACCTCTTTTAGATGAAAAACATGTTTTAGAATCCAATTTTGGTTCTTGATTGAAAAAATTTAATCATTTTGGGGTTCAATTTGAGGTTTTTAGCCGAACCGGATCAATCGGGCGGGTCAAACCCGACCCGATTGACCCGGGTCAACCCATCCAGCATTAGCACGCCCAGAACAGACGCAGCAGCAAAAAATGGAAGCTACTCTCCCTTTCTTTCCCATTTTCCAGCAAGCAACAACGCCAAAAATGGCTAATCTGGCCAGTCCTCCTCCCTAGGCGCTGCTATTTGATCTCTCCTGCACCTCCAGTGATTTCTTTGCAAGAAAAGAAAAATAATGACAAAAAAAAAAGCAAAAACGCAAAAGGTGTTGGGGAACAAAAGCTGAGTATGGGCTGTTTTGTCAGGGTTTTGGGGGGGTGGACCAAATATCCTCTCTGATCCCAAGAGCCTAAAGGCTACAAAAGAAAGAGAAGGGAGTTGGTTCGGGGGGAGATTCGGACCAAGACCAAAGTGGAGAGTTTTGGGTGGAGGATTTTATGAAAAAAGAACAGAGGGAGAGAAAGAGAAAGAGAGAGGGAAATCAAGCGAACGAGAGAGTGTGAGCGACCACAACCACCTGTCCTACATTCCCCTACACCTTAGCTTCTTACCGAGCTACCACTGACCTCCTATCATTGCTGGAGCTGCTCACAAAGGTAACGCGAATACCCCTTCGCCAACTAATTTTCTCGCCTTGCCCGATTTGGTCCTGTTCGTCTTTCGGGTCGAACGGGGCCAAACCGACCGCTCCTATACATGCCTCTTTGCTCATTACACCCCCTCGAAGTGATTTCATGCCTTGGTTTTGTCCATAGTGTCTCGGTTTCGCGTTTTGATTGCTACACGCCAAGTATTTGTGGAAATGCTTTGGGTGGTTCAAACCCCCGACTTTGGATCTATTTTTCGTGGCCGTTTTGCATGCTTTACTGACGATTCTTCGTTCAAGCATGTTCTATGTGCGTAGTGCTTCGCATTGATTTTTTGTTTCATGGTTGTTTGTGCTCGGATGTTGAGTTAAGAGGTCGGAAATGTGTCCCATTAGTCTGAGTTATGCTCTATTTTTGCCTAAAACTGCTCAAACCCCTACTTTGGGGTCGATTTTCTCCTCTATATTATATGATTTAAGGGTTTTTTTTTTACCACATTTTTTCCTCATGTGAAGCGATTCTCGTTGGTATATTTTCTTCCCATTGGTTGTGATTGAGGTGCAAGATACGGCCCCTCGAAATTTTTCTAAGTGTTGCAGGGTAAAAAACTGTCTAACCCACCCACTTTGAGCTCAATTTTTATTGCCTTCCCGTGATTATTTTTGGATGTTCTTGGGCTTGTGTTCCTTGATTATTGAAGAGCACGTTGGCAAGTTTGGTTACCTTTTTTTTTTTTTTTGTAGAGGAAGTTATGGTGGTGAAAAGTGGCTCTGTTAACCATGTCAAAGTCTGATAATTATTAAAAAGCAGTGTGAACCCCTGACTTTAGGGTCGATTTTCTCTCTCGTTTTGCGTGCTTTAAGGGTCATTTTTATTTCATATTTCTCCTGGTATATATCTCTTCTCGTCAATATATGGGTTTCTCATTGATCGTGATCAGAGTGCGAGAAAAACGTCCACAAAAGTACTTCTATGAACTGTTTCTGGGCCTTTTTCTAAGCGTTGTGATTAGTGCAGACCCCCCACTTCGGGATCGTGTTTCTTGATGATTTCTTGAGCTTTTTGGGTCGTTTTTTGGTCAATCATGCTCTCTATGTGTAGCACTTCACATTGGTGCGTAGTTTTTGGTTTAATAGTCGCTGTGGTATAAATTATGATCCTTGAAAGTCGCCTCAGTGAGCTGCAAAGTGAGGCTTGGGATTTTGGCTAAGCATTCCTTTTCAACAAGCCTTTTTCCCGACACCATTGTGAGTCTCTTGGTTGGTCATTTCCCAAGCCGTTGGTCATTTTGGAAACCTGATTATACCTAATTTCTGGTGGTATGATCAGTTTCCCCTGATTTGATGTCAGAATTAATATATTTTCATTTGAAAATGCCCCAATGAACTGCAAGGTTATGGGCTGTAATTTCTCTAAGTTAGCTTGCGAGTAGCCGTTTTCCCAACTTCACTACGACTCACTCGGTTGATCATTTCCTGAGACGTTGAGTGTTCTGGAAACCCGATCATACCTAGTTTCACATGGTGTGATCGGTTTCCCTTGATTAGTTTTGAGTGCTAAGATAATCACCCTTGAAAACACCCTAAGAGTCAAGTTTTCCAAGTCAAACCTTTTTGGAAAATGGGTGAAAACCGAGACTTCAAACGTGATTTTTGCTAAAACTTCGTGCAATTCATCTTTATTTTCTCTAGGTCCGCCCCGTTGTAAAAAGTAAAAAAAAAAATGAGAAAATCCCAAAAAATAAAAAAATCCCAAAAAATTCAAAATTGATCTTTTTTTTGCGTTTTTTGACATGAAGAACATCGATTTACTTTTATTCTACATTGGAGGGCGACCGATGTCCAATCCGGTCTTATTATTATACACCTGATCCTGTCTCGAGTTTTGTATTTCGGCCTTGTACCTAAATACCCGATGGCTGCGGGTTTTCCTTTTCTCGCTTTAGATTAGCTTCTCATCTTATTTCGTATTTTCTCCCTTTGAATGCTTTGGATGTTTCATTTCTTTTAAGATTGCGAAACCCAAAAAAATTAGAATGCCATGAAATAAACCCACGAAAGACCATTTTGCATGAACACTTGGCGACAAACAAACACACGATTAGGAGTAAAATTGGTAAAAACCTCGTGTGATCATCTTAGATAACAATCAATTCCGTATGGTAACCGAAAGGACTCTAGTTTAAACTAGGGTAACCATATCCCTAGCCCTAGAATCTCTGGTTGCGTAGGACCAAGTGATCTCTCCCAATCACTCGGTGAGGTATCTGGTCTACCTCCCAAGAAAGACCGATGGCGACTCCAATTGCATGCACGCATAGCACATGTCACCCGACCACACTAATGTCGATGCCGATAATTTCCCGCCGTGATTTGGTATGGGCTTGGGAGAGCCCACGCCGAAGCCCCCATTCGAAAAAGAAATAGGACCTCAGCAATCCATTAGCCCGATTCGATCTATGGGGGATCATCTGGGTCACGTCACTCAAGGGTAAACGACGTATTTTTAACGGCCATTGCTCGTGACAACGAATTGAAGTGCAGTCATTCGCTAAAATTTTTACTTGAGGCGATGGCATAAACATCGTTTACTTAATAATATCAAGTGAAAGTGCCATCGTACATGTGTAGTGATGATGTTGCCCAGTATCGAAAGTCCCGACATGAGGCTCGAGGAGAGAATGCTCAAAAGTGAAAAGAAATTGCATTGATTGCATTTACGTTTTATTTGGAATTGAAAGTGAAAGGAAAATGCATCAGTTGCATTTATTTATTTATATGAAAGTGATCTGATCGATGATTGACATTGGGTGAAATCCTTTACAAAATGGATCACAAGATAGCTTTGTTTTAAAATTCATGTACACCATTGAGTTGAGTATCGGACTGATACTCCTGCCTTAGGCCTAGAAATATTCATTTACTGGGCGGTTCGCTCACCCCATCATTTTTCAGGTACGAAAATGGAATTTCCACAGGAGCCGCTGTTCGGATTCCCTACCCGTATGACCCACCTAAAGCAGACCATGATTGATGTGAATTCTGGCAAGACGTACGTCCACATCACCTCGACCATCTAGATAGATATAGGGTTGGCTGACCAGATCACTGTCCAGTTTGTCTCGTGGCACAAAACAAATGGAGGAGGGAATGATGCGTGGTCCGCTGCCAACTTCAATGGACCACTGGGATTCCAGGGTGGAGCTGCGCCTTAGGACGAGCCGTTTGGAAGAGCAAGGTAGACTCGTCCCAAGCTAGTGATCTGATTTAACGGGGTAGCGACTATGGTTGGTAATCGGATAGCCTCCAACCATTTTTGGTTGTAAGATAGGTTGGGAGGTCTTGTATGGTGAGGTGGTGAGAGGAATTGGTGTGTTTAGCTTCCCTACATTTTGGTTGTAGCAGGAAATAGGGAAGGTAAGGTATTGTTGTAGCAGAATGGATGCCTATCAATATATAACATATCGTGTGTTTCAAATTGTCTTGGAAGTTGCTATGTCTGTTAGATTAGCTTAGATATTAACTCTTCCGTAAGTTAAGAATAAAGGTTGGCAGAAAATAAAAAACATAATAGTAAATAGGGAATAACTGTTCTGCCATTAATTGTCCCTAGGAATAATAAATGAGGGTCATTAGAAAATTAATAGAACAAAGAAAAATAAATATAGAATAATCAGAAACGGGGCAGGGGTCCTGGGGTTGTCACGGAACTGCCCTCGATTGAGTTGTTTTTCACCTCCGAAGAAACCCGAGGGTGCACCCTATGTGGAGCCATATTGCGGATATGATTCAGATGACCTTAGTGACTATGATCTGATCGGAGTAGTCTAAACGATGATTCCCTTTGTGATTGACCTTAACAAAGTGGATAGCTGGAGCGAGGATGATACTGGTCCCACTAAGCCGCTGGTAATCGCACTTCCTGATAGTGAATTGGGCAACACCCTAAAAGATCGAGATAACAGAATTAAGCCGGTAGTGATAAAGATTTCTCCAGTTGAGGAGTATAATCCGAAAGCAGGACCTTGGGATTATGGCACAGGAGAAATTGATGCTGTCATGAGATCCGAAAGATGTTATGCGCCCAGAGAAGGCGAGCCTGAAAAAAGAACGGCAACTAAGGAGGATGCTGAACAACTTCGGTCCATTGTTAGAACGAGTGAGTATGAAGTCATAGAACAACTACGGAAGATGCCCGCACAGATTTTCGCTATTGTATCTGTCCATAAACTCCGAGAAACACAAGAACACCTTAATGAAGGTGTTGAATGAAATACACGTACCAGAGACCATCAACAAGGTTCAATTGGAAGACTTTGTGGGCACCATACTTTTGAAAGATTAAATATCATTCTCAGATGAAGATTTCCTTGTGGAAGGACGTGCCTGCAACAAGGCCCTTTACATATCTGTGAGGTGCCTTGGAAAGGAAATATCCTGTGTTCTGATAGACAACGATTCTGCTTTCAACTTGTGTCCCCTAACAACTCTAAGAAGCTTAGGGATAAGTGAAAATCTTGTCAAAACTTCCAAATCCACTACCCAATCATTCGATGGGATGATGAAGCATGTCGCGGGGAGATCAAACTCGACATTATTATTGGCCCAGCTAAGTTCTCTATCGTATTCCAAGTTCTAGATATTCCTAGTGCATTTACCTTGTTGCTCAGGAGACCCTGGATCCATGTGGCAGGAGCGATACCTTCTAGTTTGCACCAAAATGTCATATTTGTGATTGACAACAAAATGATCACCGTCCACGGGACAAAGCGTCTCTTATTTATCATTGGCCTCTTGCCAAACTGACGGTTGTCTCTGATGGGAGCAAACCGCGACCCAGATGCGGCAGCCCTTTCTTTCATGTCTCGTTCGATCATCTGACCTCGTTCATACATCTCACTATAGGTCCTCAAGTTCAGTGCTATCATCTGGCTACGAAGGTCTGGCCTCAGCCCATCTCGGAATCTCTGTGCCTTATCTATCGGATTCTCAACCATTCTCGGTGCATACTTCGACAACTTTGCAAACTTCGCCTCGTATTAGTCTACTGTCATCTGAATCTGGCGAAGCTGCTGAAACTCAATCAGTTTCCGCTCCTGAGCGGTCTCCGAGAAATACTTCCCGTTAAACGCCTCAGTGAAGGCAGTCCAAGTAAAGGCAGTGCCCTCAGGGAAAACTCCTCCTCTGGTGGCCTTCCACCAATCGTCAGCGGTACCTTCCAGCTGGTAAACCGCCAGGGTTACTTTCTCCTCTTCCGTGCACCCTAAGACTTCAAAGGCTTTTTCTAGCTTCTCGATCCATCGAAGCGCGACCTCCGGATCTCCGGCACCATCAAACTGAGCCGGTTTCAGCTTCAGAAATTGCTCCACTAACTGGCCCATCTGGTGATTCCCATTTCCATTACCATTGTTCCCATTCGCTAGGTTGGCAGTAGCAACAGCAGCCTCAGCGGCCTGAGTAACAGTGGCACCCCTTTCATGAGCCTGCCTGCCCATTAAGTTCCTGATTTCCTCTAGGGCTCTAACGACTCCATCAACCCTCGGGTCTTCTACTACCGGTGCCCTCGAGTTAGAAGCTCATCTTGTTCCTCTACCCTTTCCGCTCATCCTTGCTAATCCTCACAACACCTGAAACTCCCTATAATTCCATCCAGGAATTAGAGACCTAAGCCAATTACTAAGTCTAACAGGCCTATGCCACACATCAAGGTGGCAGTCACAACCAGGCAAACAACTTAGCAGGAAAACAACCAAGCAACCAAGAGAATCACATTCAAAGGTTCATGTTCATACCTCGAGTTCAGACGCATCTGCAACTCAGCAAAATCACAATCAATCGTCCACTCGTTCATTAGACAGCACACCAAGCCATGACAATCGGTGCCAAGTATGAAGCCCTACAGACTTATAATCACCAAGGGTGATGCCAATCCAATATGCCAGTCACAAGCACCAAATCATATTACATGCATTTTGTGCCTAACTCTAGCGAATCCCTAAGGTCTCACTACCCGGTCATTCCAAAGTCATCACTCCTTATTACTCCAATCCCCAATCAACTGGATCGAGCTGACCTTGCTTTGATACCACCTCAACGGGGATGTCACGCCCCCTGTCCTTCGAGCGCGCTAACATCCATCTCATACCGTTACTTAACAATAACCCCAGGATCCAACGGCCAATATGCGAATGCGAAAATGAAATACATATGCGGAAGCAATGATAAACTCCAGACAATTTAAAACGACAAGATGACTAAGGAAATGAAATCACATAACAAAATACATAATGTCATACAACGCCCAAGATCAGACAACATACTAGAAGGTTCGACGAAGACAATACAAATCAAAAGGGGAACTACCCTCTAAACACCCAACATGCTACGCCTAAGGGTCAGACTCGCCGACAGAGGACTCTATCTCCAACTCGGGCTCAGAAGTGTCCAGGGGGTCGTCCTCAGCATCCTCCGGCTCCACAATCTCTTTGGCCTCACCAGGGTCCTTAGGCTCTGGAAGCACCGGCTCATGCACCATCACGGGCTCCCACTCGACGGGTCCATCCTCGGGGATGGCTACCTCCCTATGCCCCGCAGCTCTCAGCACCTCGTTAGGTATGACGCAGTCTCTCAACGGCCCAAAAAGTATATCTCCGTCCTTATACGTCCAGGACACAAAGGTATGCGGCGTCCAACTATCGCCTCCATCATCTACCCATAAGGTACTAGCCCTCCTATAATACACTTGGTTCGGACCCACCGGAAACGGGGTGATCACGGGCTCAAAATCCTTCGGTAGTCCAAAATGGGTCGGCATCGCAGACATGCCAAGACGTAGGGTCTGAAAAGTGGGTCCCATGACGGGGTGAGATAAAATCCCAGTAAGATGGTCCTAAGCCTACTCTAGGTCTACAGTACCTCCAAGCCATTTTATAAAGCACATAAATCAAATAAAGGAATTCCAAAAGACGATCGACACCTCAATCAGGTTTATAATAAACTTGCACTACGCATACTTTCAATCAACATTCAATTATTCCACTAGACTGGACTTCGTACTTAGGCACTTAACATCACATCAATCACAGAGTACTGCTAAGCTTAATATGACTCAATTTCGGTAATCTGGCCCTCGATTATCGCTTCAGGCATAGCAGCATATGGTTCAATAATCTGGCCCCGCGTCATATAGGCGCCTCAGGGTTTAACAATCACATTCCCCGCGTCATAAAGGCGCCTCAGGGTTTAACAATCACATTCCACGCGTCATATAGGCGCCTCAGGGTTTAATAATCACATTCCCCGCGACATATAGGCACCTCAGGGTTTAACAATCACATTCCCCGCGTCATATAGGCACCTCAGGGTTTATTTATGCATATTATCACAACCAGAGCATACAATTGGCATTCCATGCCCACACTTCAATCGATCCACATTTCAATACTTCATGATCGAGCATAATGAAATTAAGCCAAAGTCTCAATGATTGGCTCGCGCTATTCACCCATAGCCGAGAATCAATATAGCATTTCAAAAGCTCACTTATCAATTTCCAATGATCATGCCATGCCCGGATTACACCAAGAAGTTAATCCACACATCAAGACTACATAATGCACTCATTAATCCGAACCGGGATTATATAATTTTCCCGCATAAATTCCATAATTCAATTCACATTCCGCACACATAGCCAAACACTTTAAGGGTGCTAATTGGCAACGCTTGAAGATTTTTTTTCCAAGCATACCATAGCAGCAAATTTATTGAAACTACCAACGTACCACGTTGACATAAATCAAGCTCGTTTGCCAAAGATTTATCATTCGGCACCTAGCAATCACTTTAGGTCAAACCTATCATCCCAATTCAGCAATGCCACACACATATTACATTCTAACACCCATCAAGCATCATTTAACCCCCCATATCAAATCCCGTTTTTTCCTTTTGCATGCCCAAAACAACCCCCAAAATCGAACTAAATCATTTCTAATCAAGCTCCTTAATACCCCATAGTCCTAAGGTAAGATTAGAAGCCACTTACACTTTGATTTAGCTAGCAAAGGACCGACGGATGAGCAGCAACTTCACGCGACCAGCACTGCTCAGGGGAAAACTGATTTGGTTCAAGCAAGAAAATGTCAAGTTTGGTCCATGGAACCCTCATGAAATCTCTCTACAAACACTACCTAAAGTCCCCTATCAAAATAAGGCAAGAACTAGAGCATCTCACCTCTAAAATGGCTAGGCAAAGCCAGCGGAACAGCCCCCTCCAAGCTGCTGCAATACAGGTATTCAGAGGAGGAGGAAGGTGGCGGTCCGGCGGCGGCGTGGACCTATGGTGGTCCATGGCTGAGCAGCAAGGGAGGAAGGAGAGGTGGTGTCGGTCTACCTAGCTTGCCGAGAGAGAGAGAACAGAGAGAGTGAGGGCTTGAGGAAGTGAACAAAGTGAGAGCATGAGGGGAAAATGGGGGAGTGTGGCCGGCCAAGAGGAGGAGAGAGTGAAGTGATTTCAAAAATTGTCAAGAGGAGGGAGAGAGGGAAGGCTTAAGTGGAGTGGTTCATGGGGTTAGGGGATGGGACATTAGGAATAGTGCAAGTTGGTGGTGGGGTTTTTGGGGAAAATGGGATTTTTGGGGAAATAAGAGCACGTGGGGCAAATGGGCTTCTTGCAAGAGCTCTTTGGACCATACTACCCTTGGATATTTTGGTCAAGAGGGTGAGGGTTGAAAGACCAAAATGCCCTCATCTAATTCCAAAGGTCTGAACAACAACTCAGGGGTAAAATAGTAACTTCCACTCTACAGTCCAAATTTTCACTTTTGTAATTCATGTGGAGCGCTACACAATCTATACTATCCTCGATGAGACGACGTCCAATTTATTTGTATTGGAATCCTTAAATGTCTGGTCTCTAATTTCGAAGGCCACTTCGCGCTCAAAATTGACCGATCGCAATTTCAGCACATCTCAGACTGACGGGCGGCTCTTAAGAGTTACGCGTATTAACCCGTGATTATTGTCACGTTTAAGAATTATTCGAATCACGGCGACCTTGGTTGTCATGTAATTGTGAGGGTAATTGCTAGTCCCAAAAGGACGCGATTGTCAAGAATCAGTTCAGAGTTATTCGCAAATTATGCTATGGTCAAGCAGAATCACCCGCGAACCAATTGCATAACACTAGCAAATGATTCTGACACTAATCTTAGATCGGCCAACGACGGTGCAAAATATACCCTCGACAATCCTTATGGTCAGGGTACCACTCTGCGGCCGAGTTCTTTAGTCCACGTACTTAGATTCCATTTAGCCATCCCCTTTTGGTCAGTCTACTCCAGAGAGATCAATTCTGAGCGAGATTACTGAAATACATCGATACTCATTTTATTCATTCATAAACTTCGAAATGGGGTTGGAATTCAGAATGTCACAACCACTCTCTTGAGTTGGCGTCTATCATGCACATTCCTACGGGAACCCAGATTGTGGCTCCCGAACTTTCTAAATGCTCTATTATGGCTGGGAGAGTGTTTTTATTGCATGGCTTTGTTCCTAGGATTGGATTGGGAAAATATGCCCAAGGAATACGTAAGCCAATTCATCTGGAGTCAAATGACCACAAAGTTGGTTGGGTTATAAAGGAGAACTCAACTATTTCTCATCAAAAGACCATTATGGAGGCCGAGACTGAGGTCAACGTAAGAACTATGGAAACCATGGATGCTATGGAGGCCGAGACGATCGTTTCATCGATACAAGTGCCTGAAAAGGCTTGGGAAAGATGTTCGATAATCCTCTGAGTCAGGTATTCTGTAGAAGCACTAAATGGCTCAAGGATGAAGATATCCATGCTGTCGCTAAACCGAACCTGTTTAATCCCTTCTGCGAGGATCGGGTTAATGTCATCATAGAATGGCTTGATGACGATGTTGCCTTGCCTGAGTAAAGAGGCTTCTTCTCCACCTTTCTTTTAATGCGTTTAAAGTTGTTGTCATTAGTTTCTTGCAATTTAATTTCTATTGTTGCATTTTCATTTATAAAAAAAACACCATTAGATCTCTGACCATTGGTCCTAGGAGTTTATCTTGTAATGCGATCCATTTACAATCAATAAAAGCATCCCAGATTTCATTAAGGACATGTAGAATAATAGATCAGCCCGATGATGGTACTTAACTTCAAATTTTTGACAGTCATAGCATTCCTCACATGCATAGCAGGTTATTATGTGACTCGGGTCCCCCGGATGATTATTCATATGAGATTGAAGAAGAGGATGATGATCTGAGCCAAGTTAAATAGGATTGGGAACGTCATGGGCAGTATATACCCCTCACTATAGAGAACACTATCACAATTAATCTGGGAGATTCAGAGAATGTGAAAGAAGTGAAGATCGAGGAGCATTTATCTCCTTCAGAAGCATCAAGAATAATCGAACTCCTTAAGAAATATCCAGATGTTTTCGCATGGTCCTATGCAGATATGCCGAGGTTGGATCCAAGTATTGTAGAACATTCATTGCCAGTTGACCCAAGCATCCCGCCAAAGAAGCAGAAACTTCGACGGACAAAGCCGGAATTATCTAAGAAGATTGAAGAGGAAGTGATGAAACTCCTCAAGGTGGGATTTATGGAAGTCATCCCGTACCCTGACTGGGTTGCTAATATTGTCCCAGTGATTAAGAAAGATGAGAGAGTCAGGGTTTGTGTGGACTATCGACACTTAAATAAGGGAATAAGGCAAGCCTTCTAACCAAAAAAATAAATAAGGCAAGCCTAAAGGACGACTTCCCCCTACTGCACAAGGCAAGCCTTATGACCAAAATAATAATAATAATAAGGCAAGCCCAAAGGATGACTTCCCCCTACCGCACATTGATGTATTGGTCGACAGTATAGCCGATTTTGAGCTATTCTCGTTTATGGATGAATTCTCCAGGTATAATCAAATTCTCCTGAAAGAAGAAGATAAGGCTAAAACTTCGTTTATAATACAATGAGGCACCTTTTTTTATAAGGTCATGCCTTTCAACTTGAAAAATGCCATAACAACCTACCAAAGGGCTATGGTGGCGCTGTTCCATGACATGATGCATAAAGAGATCGAAGTGTATGTGGATGACATGATCGCAAAGTCTCGACCTGGAGAAGATCATATTCTTGTGCTGAGGAAGTTATTTGAACAGCTTCGAAAGTATAAGCTGAAGCTAAACCCCACTAAATGTATATTTGGGGCAAGATCTGGAAAGCTTCTTGGATTCGTGGTAAGCAATTGTGGCATTGAGATTGATCCTTCCAAAATCAAAGCTATACGTGATATTGGGACGCCCACAATTGTCAAAGAAGTGAGAAGTTTACTAGGGAGGTTGAATTACATCGCCAGATTCATATCCCAATTTTCAGAAACGGCGAAGCCATTTTGTCCGAAAAAAAGTGGACTATGTATTTTGACGGCGCTGTTAATCGTACTAGATTAGGTACTAGGGCAATCTTAATATCCCTAGAAGGTGAACATTATCCAGTTGCTGTAAAATTGGTATTCCTATACACCAATAATGTCTCAGAGTATGAAGCTTGCATCCTCGGCTTACAGTTAGCTATTTCCATGAAGGTACGAAAACTACAGGTTTATGGGGATTCCATGCTTATCATCTTATAGACTCAAGGTGAATGGAAAACAAGAAATTATAAGCTCATCCCTTATCATAAGTTCCTTGAAGAGATGATTAAGGAGTTCAAGGAGATCAACTTTGAATATCTACCGAGAACTCAAAATCACTTCGCTGATGCTTTGGCTACCCTATCATCCATGTTGCAAGTGGTAAATGGCATGGACATCGAACCTCTATGGATTGGCATCATTGAACGACCTGCCTATTGCATGGTGATTGAAGAGGGATTTCATGATCAACCCTAATACCATGATATTAAGAACTATTTGCTGAAAGGCAAGTATCCTCAAGGGAGCCAGATTGGAGATAGGAAGTATATAGCCAAGATGGCTACAAAATTCTTCCTCAATGGCTAGACTCTATGTAAGAGTCTTTTGATTTAGTCTTACTGAGGTGCGTGGAGGCTAGAGAAGCCAACATCCTTATGAAAGAAATTCACGAAGGAGAATGCGGATCACATATGAACGGCCATCTCGTTGCTAAGAAAATTATGAGACTCGGTTACTACTAGATGACCATGGAGTCAGATTGCAATCAACATGTGAGGTCTTGCCACCAATGTCAGGTTTATGGGGACAGAATTAACGTGCCTCCAAATGAACTTCGTCAGATGTCCGAAGCTTGGCCATTCTCTATGTGGGGAGTAGATATGATTGGGCCAATCAACCCGAAAGCTTCGATTGGACATCATTTTATCCTAGTGGCAATTGATTACTTTACGAAGTGGGTCGAGGCTAATTCATATGCCAATGTCACGGCAAAGAGCGTGGCGAGGTTTATCAAACGGGACATCATGGAACTCCCCAAGCAATCATTATAGATAATGGATCGAACTTGAATAATAAGGTAATAGATGACCTATTGGACCACTTTAAAATTCAACACCTTAATTCATCTCCCTACCGCCCACAAATGAATGGAGCTGTGGAAGCGGCAAACAAGAATATCAAGAAGATCTTATCCAAAACCGCAGAAAACTATCGTGATTTGCATGAGAGGTTGCCTTACGCGCTGATGGCGTATCGTACCTCAATCTGAACTTCAACAGGGGCAATGCCCTATTCTTTAGTATATGGTATGGAAGCAGTCCTACCAGTTGAAATGGAAATTCTGTTTTTACGGGTCTTATCCCAAGATAAACTCTCAAAGGCCGAATGGATCCAGTAGAGGCATGAACAATTGAATTTGATTGATGAGAAGCGTCTGGAAGCTTTCTGTCATGGCCAGAGCTATCAGAAACGGGTTGCTAAATCGTTCAACCGAAAGCTCTAACCTAGAAGTTTTGCGATCGGAGACCTAGTTGTGAAAAAGACGCTTCCAAACGTCTCACATCCCGAAGGCAAGTTCACTCCAAATTATGAGGGTCCTTATGTAATCAAGAAAGTTCTACTTGGTGGAGCCCTGATCCTTGTAAACATGGATGGAGAAGAGTTGACGAGTCTTGTAAATGCAAATGCAGTCAATAAATATTATCCATGAATAAAGCATAAGCTTGATTAGCTTCCTTTCCCCACAGAGATTCGAGGCACATTAGGATCATTACATGCATTTCATGCATACACATGCATTCTTCCTATGTTACTTGTCCGAAGATAACTTCAAAATGTGGGAAACAACTCTGGCCAATCGTATCCCGACGGAAGGACTTCAATAATGAAGATTCCCGGAATAGGTGAAATGTTTCCATGCTGAGATACACCCTATACTCATCAAAATGTTTTGAATTCTTTGGCAAGATATCAATTAGAGTCTAAAAGCCATAATCAAGGGTAAAAGTTGTATCGTTCCGATTTTGTTAAATTTGAAAATGTACACTGATGCTTAATCATTTTTATCTTTCCCCAGGGATCTTCAGCCACGGCGAGCATGTAAGTATCCCTTTCCCTATACCTTTTAAGCTTTCTAGAGCTTTCAGAATCCTCTCTTCTTATAGTGATAGAATTCTTGTGAACTTAGGAAGTATTTTGCAATCCAATCTCTAGAGAGAATTTTTGAAATCCTCAAAATCGCTTCATTTGGATTCATATTCAAAAACTTTTGAAGTCATCCAAACATACATTGGAGCATACCTCAAGCATCATAAATCCCTACGAGGATTGATTTTTGTTGTAAATTGAAATGAATTTCCAAATGAAAATGTTTAAGACCTATCAAGTGGAGCACCTCAAAAGACGAGAGGCAAGCATTGCCCAAACACGTCCCTATACACTTGAGTGATGACTGATGAGAGGTTGAGATAAAAACCTTTGTCTACGAGTGTAGGGATCATTCGTAGTGATTACATGGATTGAGATGATGAAAGGCACATTCATTTCTTTATCCTAAACACATATTAATCCTTTCCAAACCCATTTGAGCCTATAAAGGAGAATCCTTAAAACAACCTTATCAAAAACCACCCCACATTGGGGCATATTTGGAAGTTCATTAGTTGATATCTCGGAGAAAAGATCAAGTTAAGAATTTAGTGTGCTAACTTGCATTAACCTTTTTGCGATAGTTTCAGGTGATATCTCGTGGAAGCTCGAAACATCTTGAAGTGAGGAAGAGCAGTTCATTTCTCCATCTCAAACACTTTATCCCTGGATAAGTCAATTTGAGCCTTAAATATTCATTTCTAATCCCTGTTGGTGATAACCTCCCTACACCGGGGCAATGCACATAATTTACCGAAAAGAGAGTACTATCATAATTGGAAAAAAAAGTCCTTAGAAGCTCAAGTCAGAAAAAGAATCAAAAAGGAAAAAAATGAGTGAAATTAAAGGCTAGCAAAAGCAAAGTGCCTGGTAAAAGCAAGGCCAAAGCCCTTCATTGAAAAAATCATGAGATTTGAGATGCAATTGAAAACAACATGATTATGTCAAAAGGGAAAATTTTGCCAAGTAAGATGAGAAGGAAAAGAAACAATCTCTAGATCTTAATCAATGGTGAGCCTTTAGTGGACTTCTAATGCCTCAAAATATGAATCTATCCCTAGTGGATACAAGAGTCGGTAATGATGCAAATGTGATCACAAACCTTTCATACCACTCATTCTGAAATATATCCTTTTTCAAGCCTACCATAAACCAATGTTACAACCTATCCCGAAGACTCTTCTAATTGAGATGTTTCGAGTCGACATGGGGTTTCACACAAGAAGCTACTGCCTAAAGGAGTAAGTACAATCTTGTTTTATCTTGTCTTCGAGGTTCTTGACTTGTAAACCCGAAAGCGATATTTTGAAAATGTGATTCATTTATTAGTCTCAAAGTGCCTACCCATTGTATAAGCCTTTGACCAAACCTATGTTACGGTCCTTTAAAAGACCTTCTCTAATCAATCAGGATGTATGCACTGCGAATAATCCCGAAATTCTAGACATAAGTTTCGATTGATAATTTGAGTGTTTCTTAGAAATCTTCCCCAGTGAAGAAACAAAACCTTTTTGAGTGAGATTGTAAAAATTCCTCTTTGATGAGTGTACTCCAATTGATGTTTTAAAAAAACTCTTTTGGAAATTTTAGATCGTTTGATTCAAAAATCACATTCGAAAAGGATTTTTGATCATGCTTGTTATGTTGCAAGATATTTTGGATGACTTCCTACACCATATTACATTTGTTGGAAAATTTCGCATGATTCCTAGATGATGATTGTAGGATCATGGCTCTTTCCTAGAAGTTTAAAATTTTGAAATCTTTCTTAATTCCTTACATCTGTTGTTTGCCTTAAAAAGCAACATTAGGGTAATTCCTTGGTGATTCTATGTTAAGGGATGATCCAATATTTGAATCCTTTCCTCATTGTCTGTCCTGAAAAGCGACATTAGGATTTTCCTTGGTGATTCCATGATAGGGGATGATCCGTCTTTCCCAATTTTACAAATCAAAAATCCTTCCTACAAGATACTTCTAGCATTAGGTTCCCTAGCAGGTTCCTTCGTTTTTCAAAAATTCTTCCTATAGGATACTTCTAGCATTAGGTTCCCTAATAGGTTCCTTCGTTTTTCAAAAATCCTTCCTACAGGATAACCTAACAGATTCCTTCGTTTTGCAAAAATCCTTCCTATAGGATATTGCTAACATTAGGTTCCCTAATAGGTTCCTTCATTTTTCAAAAATCCTTCCTACAGGATATTTCTGACGTTATGTTCCCTCACAGGTTCCTTCGTTTTCCAAAACTCCTTCCTACAGGATATTTCTAACGTTAGGTTCCCTAACAGGTTCCTTCGTTTTCAAAAACTCCTTTCTACAGGATATTTCTAACACAAGGAATTTCTTTAACAAATCCCGATAAGGATAAGTCATCTTATAGTTTAACCCACCATACGAGTTCATTTTAAACCCTAAGATCCTTTCATTAGGAATCTTTTACGGGCTAACCTACCATACAGGTCAAATCCTAATCCTCTAAACTTGAGAATCCTTTTATTAGGAATCTTACAGATTGACCTACCATACGGGTCAAATTTTTTTTAATCCATATCTCTTCTGTTTGCTTTAGAAAAGCAACATTAGGGTAATCCTTTGGTGAGTCCATTTTAGGAGACAAACCATCTTACTCTTTTCATGGTTCGACCTACCACACGGGTCATATCTTAATTCACACAGGGTATTCTTATAACGAAACCTTAGATTTCAATCCATTCCAATCAGATCGTGGTATTCATGCAACCACCAGGTAAGCTTCAAGTAAATCTCTCTCTCTCTATCTATCTATCTATCTCTCTCTCTCTCTCTCTCTCTCTCTCTCTCTCTCTCTCTCTCTTTGTCTCTCCCCCAGATCAAAAGGGCAGAATGTGACTTGGACATAAGCATACGCAGAAAGGTGTTTGAGTCGAATGTCATAATTTTTCATTTTTCCCCAGGTGAGTCAATTAAAGCTCAGGTGTCACATTGTCTTTGAAAGTAACCTCTATTGAGATCCCTCTCAAAGAGGGGCAGCTGTTAACACTTGATTTTTAGTCATTTCTTTTTAGAGAATTAATGAAAAATCCATAAAAATTCATAAATTGAAAAATCAACTTTGGAAAACTTGGCCAAGCCTGAAGAATCATTTTTGAACAAAAACTTGTTGACACCTAAATTTTGATTTTTCCTTTTTCGTTTATATTGCACGGAAATGAGAATTAATTAACTTTAGTTCACACCAAAAAATGAACTCTCATGCATTGCATATTTAAGTTCTCTGTTAGTCACTTGCATCCAGGTCAGAGGTGAGGCAATTGAGCTTCGATTTGACAGGTGACTGAACCAAAAATTTATCTAAAATCTCCGGTAATGGGTATGAGGTGTGCCGAATTTCTTAGAGGGCTTAGACCCGATTTCAAATTCAATTCAGCCTATTTTGGGTCATTTAAATAGACGAGGCTTGTAATTAATTGCCCATTTAATTAATTAAAGCCCGAATTGAGCCTGAGATTGCACAATATGGCCCACAGGGGTGAAATTTTCGGCCATACCCATAATGCCCCCTCTTGGCCGAAATTTGATGAAGGTTCTAGAAGAGTAGGGCTCTTCCAAAGTTCAAATTAATTAGGAATTAAGAGTCCTACTCTAGCTAGAGATTAGAGTTTCAAGAAATTAAAACTCTATCTCTAATTTGGCTGAAAATAACAGAGAGTCTTGCCGGATCTGGACTCTTCCAGGGGCCAATACAATTATATATTCACGGCCACAGAATAGAGGAGGGAGAGGGGACATTCATTGAAGACACGGCAAATTTTGGGGAGGCCACTCACAATAAAATATACGGCCAAAAAGAAATTCACGTCACGAGAGGGAGGTCTCTCTCTAGTTTTGATCGGTGCTCCGAAGAGAGAAAGGGAGGGCCTTCTTCTCTGACATTAACAAGGAGAAGGCGTCCTTCCACACCACAGAGAAGACAAGAGGGGATCGATTCATGCTCAAGAAAATCACTCCAAGTCTGGCGTTCTCCTCCACCAGACTGAGGCCACTGTCAAGCAATACAAAAGGGAGTTCTTTTTAAAATTGATTTACTTGATCTTGTTTTCTTCTCCTCTTGGAGTCACGCGTAAGAAGACATATTTCCAATTCTACTTTGCGGCGCCTTTTGTTCTTTATGTGCAGGTTATTCGTATGGTTGGTCAAGACATTGCAACGGTTCGTTTCTAGCTGCGCCATCTCCCACGACCCAACAACAGTTCAGTCATCCTGACGGAAGTCCACAGCGGCAACGTCGCCTGTCATGCTCGTGAGGTTCAACCCCTAGCTGCGATTCAACGGATTCGAGAGTCCCATCTACGAAGCCAAGCAATAACCGTGAGTTTTGTCGACCATCAAACTGAGTGTCGCCATTGTGTTCTTGCCCGACCATCCAGACGTTGATGCAGCTATTCCTGATCACAACCGGTGGACTTCATCACTACGAAACTACCTAGCGGACTGGCATGAACAACATCATGGCCTCAGCTCACGCTCCTGCAAGTTTCCGTGTCAACAACGGACAAAGGATTTGTCAATTTCCTTGTCACATCAGCATTGTTCTTAATGTTTATAAACTGTTCAATCGTATTCAAGAAGTCTATTTGCAAGTTCTGGAAGCACCCATGAAGGGGATGTAATCAAGGCCATTCTATGCAAATAAGGAGATCCCTTCATTTATTTATTTTTTCCCTAACATGCAGGCTTGCACGTACAGGGGCATATGGTTCATCAATTCCAATATTGGCAATCCCGAGGGCTATTCTTGATCAATGCTTTATAGGGTTCCACTTCCCGGTTTAATCTGTCATATCTAGCTCTTCTAATCGACTACTTGGTGGCCCTCATTGTAAGGAGTTCTCTGACAAGTCTTCATCATGAGTGTCTTCATCACAAAGATGGCGTGATTGTGAATGCTCCCGAGAGCACCGCTGGACTAAATTCACCAAGCACCATCGTGTGCCACCGAGAGTCCCTTGCCGATCCATGAGCCGATCGTCATCCATCGTCGGTTCAAATTTGGGAGCTCATCCGCTAATTGGGTAACAATCCTTATCCTTGAATATTGTTTCGAATTTGTTACTTGATTTGGTTTGATTGCATATCCAAGTTGAATTTTCCGCATATCTTATATCCCGTGGATAAGTATTGCTTCGATAGAACATATCGTTTGAATATGGTGATTATCTGGAAATATCTTTTAAAAGTCTCGAACGATAATTGCTTAAACTTTAAAAGATATGAAATATGTCGTGGATAAGGATTGTGTTGAATTGGACTTCATCTAATTTTTTAGAATATCTGAAGTGGATAATATCAGACTTGTTGTGGATAGTCCGTCGCTTCGAATAATTATCTCCTAATCATCGAATTGGTTGAATTTTCTCATCTCTTACGGATATTCGATGATGTGGATATAGTTTGTTGGTTTGGATATTATCCAATCTTTGAGAATTATCTGAATTATCTTTGTAAATCCTAAAGATAATTTTCTCAAATTAAAATCGAACATTGGATGAGGAAAGACGGACCCCACTCTCATATTTTCGGCCGCCCCTCCTTGTTTTTTCGAAAGTTAATCAAGTTTGATTGTTTTATCTTTAGTCATGTTTGTTTGATTGTTTGCTTATTATAAAGTTTGCACATTTATAAACAAACATGCCCATCATGTATGCTTCCATGTGTCTTGTGCCTTCAAAAAATAAAATTGCATGCCTTAGCCACGATCTTGTGGAATGGGACGGCAATTTGTATAGAATTTCGTGTTCTGCCCTTTGTCAAAAGGGACGATGTTATTCCATACCCCCCAATTCGCTTACTGACTTGAATCTAAGAGTACGTTGCGAATAAAGTTCTACTCTAGCCCTAATCTTTGGGAATAAGTGAATTTTTCGGAAAAATTCGGAAATTAAAGGTACATTATGGGCATTTTTGTTTATTTTTGTTCATCCTTTTGTTTGCTTATTTTTGCTTACTAATTTTTGAAAAAAAAAATCAATTGCATGTCATATAGTTTTAGATCATACTTTGCCATGTCATATAGTATAGTTTGCATTCACATCTTCTCAAAGAAAAAATAAAAACAGTCAGTTCACTTCATCAATCTAAAAGGATTTTTCATGAAATCTGGTACCGAAAGGGCATTAATTTTTTCTAAATTAATGTAATCAAGTCTCCGGACCCATTTTCTCTGGTTCGTGGAAATAAATTAATTCTTCCGTTAATTTATTTAGGTTCTAATCTACCTACCAAACAAAGATTAGTGGCGGCTCCAATTGAATTAATTTTGCATGAAATCATACCTAAGTTGCGATTCGGTAGGACTTGGGAGGGTCCGAATTAGGTTAGTTAATTAACCTGATAATCCGTTAGCCTAATTTTAGGTCGCGACAGCTTGGCGACTCCGCTGGGGAGTGAAATTTTTAATTTTTTCGAAAAATTAAGGGAGCACCAAATTTTTGATTTTCTGAAGATTAAATTTAATTTTTCGAAAAAATAAACCCCTTGGAAATTTTCGAGAAAATAGAAATTTGCTTATGGACTTAGGCCATTTGATTTTCGTGATTTATCCTTGATTGTGGATTCTTGATTGTGGTTGGTTCTTGGGTTTCTAGATTGGTTGTTCTAGATTATATCTTAATGACCACAAATCATTTGATGGTGAATTGCTTTTGAATTTCTTGTGATTTTTTGCAGGTTTATGTGATTTTTAGCTTTGCCTTAAATTGCTTTACTTTATGCAAATTTTCCATAATTGAGTGTTTATACCTGTTGTGCATGATTCATGACATTGCATCAGACCTTAAAATATTAGATGAGCCTAGGATGGTGTCTGGGCAAGACTCTTCCTGGCCTCAGGATGGAGGAGTGGATGACCTTGCCTTCGACCCCGACTATGTCAAGGTTCCCCGCACTGGCCTGAATCTAATGGCACGAGAGGAATTCTTGATATCCCATAAGCTTAAAGGTGCTAAATAAGGACCCGAAACAACGGGTATGATTTGCCCTTTAATGCTCTAAAAACTCGGCTAATAATGCATGTATGAGCATCATTCCGCTTGTCTTTGAATCCATCATGGTCGTTTTGTTATGCAAGTACTCGTTTTTTATTCTGAGTCGGTCCATGGCTTAGGTGAGTCATTGTGTTGGTCTATCACTTCATGGGGCTCGACAACATCCGCACTGTTATTATGTCCAAGGCCGACTTGGCTGATTGGGTGGCCGAAGCATATGGGGGATTATCATGGCGAGGAAAGCACTCAGGCGATCAAAGGCGAACCGGACCATCGAAGCGTCCCCGGGAGTGATAGACTTAGTCCGGTCCCGTCGAGTCATGTCTTTTCGTTTATGTTATTTCTATTCTAGTTGGTTTGTTCAGGGTGTCACGGTCGTGGGTTTTCGATATGTTGCACTCTTACTTCAATTTCAGTTTAATGTAGGGTTCTGATTCTGGACGACCTTGTTCCGTTGTGAGATTTTTATAATTTTTAGCTCGGATCTGGCACTTCTCATCTTCATAAGAAATGTTTTTAAGGCCATAATCTATCACGTCAAAAATTTTCACACCGATCCGATGTATTTTCTATTTATTACGGAATTAATGGCCGAAATGGACTGGGCCAAGATTTCACTCGTTTTCTGATTACAAGATTGTTTTGCCACTCAGCCCCATTGAACGAATTTTTTAGTCAAACCACAAAGAATGAAAGTTGAAGGTTGGTATTTTAAATAGAGGTCTACAAAATTTTGGACTTTAATTCTCATTTTTAATGGCCCTTTCGTTCTTTAAACAAAGGTCGGACAAAACAGTTTTCTAGGCCACATTTTTCCAAAGGAGTATTAAACTGCATTGATTCGTGAATTTTCATCCTTGGAACAAAACATGAAAGTTGTTCAACATTATCTTGGTTACATGCTCATAAATTTTCGTGATATTTTGATCATTCCATGATTTATCATGAATTTTCTCCCACAACTCGACGGAACTGGGATTGCCTGAATCACAGTCATGAGTCAGGTCAGGTCATGTGGGTCAGTCCGGTCTAGAGCCATGGATCAACTCGTCATTTCCACTCATCATACTGATCATATTGATCTACTTTTTGGGGTAATTCGCCACCGATACCTCACTCGCTCAGTGGCAAGGAAAATGGCCGACAAAGCTGAGATTAATGCAGCAATCCAAGAGGCTCTGAAGGAGTAGATGGATGCCATGAACGAACAGATGAACGGTCTACTTAATCTCACGGAGAGTATTGTCTGCCTGTTGAAGCATCTGGTCAAGGCAAATCAAGCACCTTCTCCGTCCGACACCAATTCTTGTTTTGGTGTGCCCGGTTCAAATCCAAAGACTTCTCCTGACTCGGTTAGGTTCAACCGATATCCTAGCCCTGTCGTCTCTGATTAACGACATGCCACTCAGATGTCTCAGCACCATGACCACCAGAAGCATGTCATCCCGGATCGAACCCCAGTCCCGAAGGGAAGAGAGTTTGCTCAAGTCCCTACGACAATATCCATCATCTAGCCCATATTGCTGAAGAAAGGATTAATTCAGAGGGAAAATGAATTTTTTAGGATTGAAGATGCCCACAGTTTTGATCGGGACAAATCTTGTGACTTCTATTGTGGCCACCCTGGCCACTCGCTAGAAGAGTGTCTCACATTGAGGACCCGGATTTAGGACAGGATTGATGCTGGGGATTTCATTTTCTGTGCTTGGGAGTATTGCGATGGAAACCCCGACTTACTGGTCATCCCGAGCATGCGGTTGGAACATCCCGACCGGGTCAAGGACACAGGCAACAAGGAAATATGGGACACACTGGGGCAACCGAGCGGAGGATACAATTTCATGGTCAAGTATTCTACACCTCTGAGACATAATGCCTATCCCCGTGGTGCTACCTGGGATACCTGAGATGATTGACAGTCGACCAGAAATCGGTCAGAGCTACTCATCAGCGCCATCATCAAACAAGCTCCTTGAGCAATCAGGCGACGGTCCATTTATTTTCTTGCACTCCCCTGCATGGGAGATTTTATTTGCTTTCTAGGATTTTTCATTTCCATTCATATTGCACTCTTAGGATTTCCCTTTTCAATGTCATTGTAATTCGATTGATGCATGATCAATAAAGTTACAAGGTTTTTCATTACATTTTGGAATCTTGTTGAGGCATACTAAACCAACCCGATGAAGATAACCAACATATGAAAACTTGTCATCCATGGTAAGCGCTGAGGGTTGGGCTTCTCAAGAATTCTTGTCCCAAGGTTTTCAAAAACAAAAAGGTTTTTCGAGAAAAATCTTTGAAAATGGCTAGCATGCGGTTTAACCCTGTTTTTTCTACTAATCCATTTGCTATATGTTTTAGAATCAATTCATGGGCAAGGTGGGAGATTATAGACTCCAACTATGCATTGCTCGATCGATCCTCAGACAACTCCCTGAGTGGGTTTTGAGCCTCGTGGCTCATGATCGAGCTGGAAATTCTTGGCTGATCCCAGTTCATCAACTAGTTGAGGTAGATCCGTGCTTCGCCAATAATCATTGCCCGTGCCAGGAGATTGAGCTACTGGTCAGCTTGAGTGTGATTGACATCGGCCTGACCAAGTCGAAATGCCAGAAGAGCACAATATAGTCATCCTCGGCTACAGAGGATATCATGAATGAATCGAGAAAGGATTATCCTATCACATTGATGTATCAACCACTATGATGCTTCAATCCTGGCTAGGAACAACACCAATAGCAAGCCAAGGCTATCTCTGAACGGACGTTGGTGCCCACAATAGCTCTGTAGCCGGTCATTCATCAGCGCTCGGCTAAACCGATCAAACGCACAACGATCCTTGCATCAAGTCTCAGCATCAACCGTCATCGATCTTTGTATCAGTCAGCATCACTTTTTGCTGTCCTTTGATCAGCCCCATATTGATCCTTGGGACAATCCTCGACCGGTCCCTCGATCGGCTCATCAGTCGCATCACATTAGCCAACGGAGATATCAAGTCGGCCTAATACATTAGAGGATAGCTTGGGCCATTAGAGGATCGTTCACGGAGCTTCCATTCCCTAGATGATTCAAGACCAGAGTTCAACCTAGCACCAAACGGGGGCATCTATGGCTGCAGATGGTTAGTCCCTTAACAGGATGATATCTAACATGGTCGTGATTCAGATTGATCGGGGCAAGTCCGACTTTATGAAGTGCACAGGTCAACTCAACACCAGTTCATCGGCCAGTCAAGGTCGATTCATGCTTCTTCCTCGACCGATCCTCTGATCATGCCATGACAGTCGACGAAAGACGGGACACAATCAAGGCTGCTTGATCTCAAAGGGAGTATCTCTTGCCAGGCCCGATCATTTCTGAAAAATGATTTTTTTTTCCTCTTGCAGGTGCCAAGGATCAAGTATGGAGACAAGTCATTTACCAAAGCTCGGAATCGAATTCCCAGCATTGGCCATGTCTGGGGGAATCCCACATTTTGGCAAAGCTATGGCCATCTGACATGCCTGTCTTAATTGGAAATGGGGCAAACCGACAACAAACCCTGACTTGGGAAAAGGAGTATGTCTTCTTTAAGCTCATTTGGTTTTAAGGATAACCTTCTACTATCTCTCTTGCAGGAGCATATGACCGACCATGACGGTCATCATGGTTGAACGGCCAGGACATCTTGAGTCTTTACTCGATCTACTATTCAGGCATGATTCTCTTGTACTGGGCAATTTAAAAATGGAATATCCGTCAATCCAAGGGCCATGATTTCCAGCTTTGGCCAATTAATTAAGAGTTCAGGGGCAGCCAGAGCATGCATGTTTTTCTTGTTCTGGGGCAAGAATAGGAATGAGCTAGTCCTCAACCCAAGGAATAGACTCCCTGACTTGTTTGATCCACTCTCATATTATGGGGCAACTCAGATTCTCCCATACCTAAGGACTCTTTTTCATACTTGCATAGTCTGTTTCTTGCAAAATGGATGAGGTTTTCATGAAATATGACACAATGCTTGAAATTGCTACATTTTGCATGCTTGAATGTGCTTACACATTGCGTGGTTTATGTATGATTATTCTTCATGTTTAATTTACCAATTCTAAATAGGAATTATAATCTGCCTATGATGCATTGAATGTATAGAATGGGGCATGACAGGATGATGAAAGGCAAGCCATTTCCACACACATCGTACATTCTAATCCCCAGTGAGTTGAGAGGTAGCTAGATTCTGCATTCTCAAGGTAAAAGGTTTTCTCGCAAAAGGTACGATAGCCGAAGTGACGGAGGCATTCATTTCTCTATCCAAATACTACAGGTTATCCATTGCAAACCTCTTGAGCGGCAGTTTCATTTCTTTACCCCTGTCAAGAACCACCCTACATCGGGGTCCAGACGAGGTAATTCCGGCAGAACATGAGGTAAATGGTTAGAAATTCTCTTGCTCAGACTAACATCAATCTTCGGATATTTCTTTGCATTATACTCGAACTTTAATTCAAGTGCTGTAGGATGACGAAGAGCATTCATTTCTCTATCCTACATACTTATATCCTTTGCATAGCCCACTTGAGCCTGCAAATTCATTTCTTCAACCCTTGTTGGTGATCATTTGCCATTCCAAGATGAAGACAACACCATCTCCAAGCAGAAGAACTCAGAAGAGAATCGGGTCAATAGAGAATTCCCGAGTGAACTCATCTTGTATGTTAGATTGTTCATGTAATGTCTAGCATCATTTTTGTAAATTATCTATGTTGTTGTAATTCCTGATCACGGGATTCTAAAAAGCAAGCAAATACAGTCTAAAAGAAAAGGGCCCACTCCCGTAAAAAAGGAAAGAAAAGGAAAACCTCTTCTCGAAAACAAAAGAAAAAGGAAAAAAAGAAGAAGAAGAAATCTCTCTCTCGAAAAAGAAAAGAAAAAAAAAAGAAAAGAAAGAAAAGCGGGAGTTGGGAGTAAGAAAAGCAAAGGCTGATCCCATAGAAAATCCTGGGCAGAAAAAGCAAAGTGCCTATCAAAAGCAAGGCCAATGACCATTCAAATCCTTGTTCATTTGTAAAGTACTCCTGAATTTTGAGTGTATATTTTTTTTATGTTATTTTTCTTGTAAATTACAAAATCATTGAGTTGTAAAGAAAATCTCCAGAGGATCCAAATTGCAAAATGTGCTCCTCAGCAGAAGTTCATACCATCCTCAAACAATGATGGTAATCATCGGTATCAATTCCAAGAAGACCAGGATCGGTGACAAGTCAGCGATGATCACCAACATCAAGCCCTTCTCATATACATTTTCTAAGCTAAAACAAGCATTTTCGTTTCTCGGTCCCCGATCCTAACCTACGTTACCGCCTTTCAAAGTCTCTTCTGATTATGGTACTTGAGTTAACGTAGAGTTAAATGATTTTGAGCATCGCTCGAAGAAGTTCGAGCAAGATTATTTCTCTCTCATTTTTGCAGTCTTGACTTGTAAACCCGGAGCAGATGATAAAATCTTCTTTTTCAATAGCCTAGACTCGACAGAGAATCCCCTTTGGTAAACCTTTGGCCTAGCCTTATTACGGTCCTAATCAAGACCTCCAGATTGGCTCGGTTGTACCAATTGCGATATTACTCGGACCCTTATCGAATGCGCGGATGGTAAGTTGAGTGATTTCTCTTGAATCCTGCAGTCAGGATAAACAGCTTTTCTCGAGAGTGAGAGAAAGCCCTTTCGGACTAAAGTTCCCCATTCAGATTACATTCGAGGTATTCACGATGTGATAACCTCCCTAAATAGAATTGGTAGTGCAAACTTGACAGAATGGTTATGCATAAACCACATTATGAATCATACACATTTTGTTCTTAATCATTGCAAACTCAGCTGAATGGTTTTGCATGAACCGATTGAATTCTAGCATATATGTTTGCACATGTTACCTCTGACACCGTTTGATAGGTAGTGCATTCCCCATGTTCGAGTTACCTTCCAAGGTCTCGAAATTTATCCGAGGATTATTGAATAAACAAGCCCTCATGTAAGTATATCTTCAGCCTAAATCTTTCAAGAGAATGAATACTGATGGTTGTCAAAATACACGAAACCATTGCACATTGGATCATTCAGGTATCCGCCTTCTTTAGTGAAATGTGATTTTTATAAAATGGATGTCGCTCTAACATTGGTTTTGTTTATGCGCATGATTATACTTCAAGAGAACAAGCAGGCATGACGCAGTTAGCTTGTCTACTCCTCGACCATTTGTTCGGGAGAATCTAGGTAAGTTTTCTGAACCATTGTTCTATGAAATTATCTGTTTCTTGTGTTTGCGTTGATGTGATTTCGCCCTGTGAGATTGGCGACTCATCTATGTAGCACATTTGGTTTGTGATTTCGCCCTGTGAGATTGGCGACACATTCCTTTTATGCACACTTTGATGTGATTTCGCCCTGTGAGATTGGCGACACATCTCTTTTATGCATACCTTGGTTGTGATTTCGCCCTGTGAGATTGGCAACACATCCTTTTTATGCAGCACGGTTTGTGATTTCGCCCTGTGAGATTGACGACACATTTCTTTTTATGCACATTTGGTTTGTAATTTCGCTCTGTGAGATTGGCGACACATTCCTTTTATGCACACTTTGATGTGATTTCGTGCTGTGAGATTCGCGACACATCTCCCTTGACGTGATTCTGCGCTGTGAGATTCGCGGACACATCTCTTTCTTATACACCCTTTGATGTGATTCTACGCTGTGAGATTCGCGGACACGTCTCTTTCTTATACACCCTTTGATGTGATTCTGCGCTGTGAGATTCGCGGACACGTCTCTTTCTTATACACCCTTTGATGTGATTCTGTGCTGTGAGATTCACGGACACATTTTTCTTATTTATACACCCATCTTGTTGTGATTTCGCGCTGTGAGATTCGCGACACAACCCCTTTGTATCCATCTCGATTAGTTCGGGTGGTGTATCCCCTTTGTGTTCGCACCGATTAGCTCGGGCGTCACATCTATTTTCAAATCAATATGTTACCGACTCACGGTTGATAGTCCACATGGTGACTTGCCAAGAGACAAACATTGAATTACTTGGAAACCGAATTCTTCACCACAATGAAGGATGGGGGATCGAGAGTTCGGATTTTGAGAACCTAATTCTTTACCAGGATGGGGGATCAAGAATCCTTGGTTTCTGAGAACCTATTTCTTCGCAACAGAGGATGGGGGATCAAGAGCTTCTTCGTCCTTATGAACCTAATTCTTCGCCTGAATGAAGGATGGGGGATCAAGGACGCTTCTTCAGCATTATGGACAAAAGCCTAATATTCCGTATGAGATCCATGTGTAAGTTACCTTGGCACTCCGCCATAATGGAAGAAGAGGTCATTACACATGTTAAATACTGTTTGCATTTTGCATTTCATGCATTTTTACATTAGAAAAGGGATTAAAACTCCCACACAAAAAATCATTCATTTCATCTGCATTGTCAAAATTTAGGGTTCAATTTTATCTTTGAGCGAAACCTCTGCGAGCCTCCACTCAAAGAGGGGCAGCTGTTGACACCTAAATTTTGATTTTTCCTTTTTCGTTTATATTGCACGGAAATGAGAATTAATTAACTTTAGTTCTCACCAAAAAATGAACTCTCATGCATTGCATATTTAAGTTCTCTGTCAGTTACTTGCATTCAGGTCAGAGGTGAGGCAATTGAGCTTCGATTTGACATGTGACTGAACCAAAAATTTATCTAAAATCTCCGGTAATGGGTATGAGGTGTGCCGAATTTCTTAGAGGGCTTAGACCCGATTTCAAATTCAATTCAGCCTATTTTGGGTCATTTAAATAGACGAGGCTTGTAATTAATTGCTCATTTAATTAATTAAAGCCCGAATTGAGCTCAAGATTGCACAATATGGCCCACAGGGGTGAAATTTTCGGCCATACCCATAATGCCCCCTCTTGGCCGAAATTTGATGAAGGTTCTAGAAGGATAGGGCTCTTCCAAAGTTCAAATTAATTAGGAATTAAGAGTCCTACTCTAGCTAGAGATTAGAGTTTCAAGAAATTAAAACTCTATCTCTAATTTGGCTGAAAATAACAGAGAGTCTTGCCGGATCTGGACTCTTCCAGGGGCCAATACAATTATATATTCATGGCCACAGAATAGAGGAGGGAGAGGGGACATTCATTGAAGACACGGCAAATTTTGGGGAGGCCACTCACAATAAAATATACGGCCAAAAAGAAATTCACGTCACGAGAGGGAGGTCTCTCTCTAGTTTTGATCGGTGCTCCGAAGAGAGAAAGGGAGGGCCTTCTTCTTTGACATTGACAAGGAGAAGGCGTCCTTCCACACCACAGAGAAGACAAGAGGGGATCGATTCATGCTCAAGAAAATCACTCCAAGTCTGGCGTTCTCCTCCACCAGACTGAGGCCACTGTCAAGCAATACAAAAGGGAGTTCTTTTTAAAATTGATTTACTTGATCTTGTTTTCTTCTCCTCTTGGAGTCACGCGTAAGAAGACATATTTCCAATTCTACTTTGCGGCGCCTTTTGTTCTTTATGTGCAGGTTATTCGTATGGTTGGTCAAGACATTGCAACGGTTCGTTTCTAGCTGCGCCATCTCCCACGACCCAACAACAGCTCAGTCGTCCTGACGGAAGTCCACAGCGGCAACGTCGCCTGTCATGCTCGTGAGGTTCAACCCCCAGCTGCGATTCAACGGATTCGAGAGTCCCATCTACGAAGCCAAGCAATAACCGAGAGTTTTGTCGATCATCAAACTGAGTGTCGCCATTGTGTTCTTGCCCGACCATCCAGACGTTGATGCAGCTATTCCTGATCACAACCGGTGGACTTCATCACTACGAAACTACCTAGCGGACTGGCATGAACAATATCATGGCCTTAGCTCACGCTCCTGCAAGTTTCCGTGTCAACAACGGACAAAGGATTTGTCAATTTCCTTGTCACATCAGCATTGTTCTTAATGTTTATAAACTGTTCAATCGTATTCAAGAAGTCTATTTGCAGGTTCTGGAAGCACCCATGAAGGGGATGTAATCAAGGCCATTCTATGCAAATAAGGAGATCCCTTCATTTATTTATTTTTTCCCTAACATGCAGGCTTGCACGTACAGGGGCATATGGTTCATCAATTCCAATATTGGCAATCCCGAGGGCTATTCTTGATCAATGCTTTACAGGGTTCCACTTCCCGGTTTAATCTGCCATATCTAGCTCTTCTAATCGACGACTTGGTGGCCCTCATTGTAAGGAGTTCTCTGACAAGTCTTCAGCATGAGTGTCTTCATCACAAAGATGGCGTGATTGTGAATGCTCCCGAGAGCACTGCTGGACTAAATTCACCAAGCACCATCGTGTGCCACCGAGAGTCCCTTGCCGATCCATGAGCCGATCGTCATCCATCGTCGGTTCGAATTTGGGAGCTCATCCGCTAATTGGGTAACAATCCTTATCCTTGAATATTGTTTCGAATTTGTTACTTGATTTGGTTTGATTGCATATCCAAGTTGAATTTTCCGCATATCTTATATCCCGTGGATAAGTATTGCTTCGATAGAACATATCGTTTGAATATGGTGATTATCTGGAAATATCTTTTAAAAGTCTCGAAAGATAATTCTTAAACTTTAAAAGATATGAAATATGTCGTGGATAAGGATTGTATTGAATTGGACTTCATCTAATTTTTTAGAATATCTGAAGTGGATAATATCAGACTTGTTGTGGATAGTCCGTCGCTTCGAATAATTATCTCCTAATCATCGAATTGGTTGAATTTTCTCATCTCTTACGGATATTCGATGATGTGGATATAGTTTGTTGGTTTGGATATTATCCAATCTTTGAGAATTATCTGAATTATCTTTGTAAATCCTAAAGATAATTTTCTCAAATTAAAATCGAACATTGGATGAGGAAAGACGGACCCCACTCTCATATTTTCGGCCGCCCCTCCTTGTTTTTTCGAAAGTTAATCAAGTTTGATTGTTTTATCTTTAGTCATGTTTGTTTGATTGTTTGCTTATTATAAAGTTTGCACATTTATAAACAAACATGCCCATAATGTATGCTTCCCTGTGTCTTGTGCCTTCGATAAATAAAATTGCATGCCTTAGCCACGATCTTGTGGAATGGGACGGCAATTTGTATAGAATTTCGTGTTCTGCCCTTTGTCAAAAGGGACGATGTTATTCCATACCCCCCAATTCGCTTACTGACTTGAATCTAAGAGTACGTTGCGAATAAAGTTATACTCTAGCCCTAATCTTTGGGAATGAGTGAATTTTTCGGAAAAATTCGGAAATTAAAAGTACATTATGGGCATTTTTGTTTATTTTTATTCATCCTTTTGTTTGCTTATTTTTGCTTACTAATTTTCAAAAAAAAAAATCATTTTCATGTCATATAGTTTTAGATCATACTTTGCCATGTCATATAGTATAGTTTGCATTCACATCTTCTCAAAGAAAAAATAAAAACAGTCAGTTCACTTCATCAATCTAAAGGGATTTTTCATGAAATTTGGTACCGAAAGGGCATTAATTTTTTCTAAATTAATGTAATCAAGTCTCCGGACCCATTTTCTCTGGTTCGTGGAAATAAATTAATTCTTCCGTTAATTTATTTAGGTTCTAATCTACCTACCAAACAAAGATTAGTGGCGGCTCCAATTGAATTAATTTTGCATGAAATCATACCTAAGTTGCGATTCGGTAGGTCTTGGAAGGGTCCGAATTAGGTTAGTTAATTAACCTGATAATCCGTTAGCCTAATTTTAGGTCGCGACAAAACTAAGTTTTGATATTTTTCACATTTTTTTATTAGGAAAATATCCAAAAAATCGAAAAAATATATAGAATCGGTGGCCGCAAAAATATGGAAAAATAGCCAATATTTTTATTTTAATTCCCTTTTCATTTTGTCCCTTTAAAATTTTGAAAACTCAATTTGGGGTCGCAAGAGTCTTCATTAAACATAACCCCAAATTGAGCCAAAAATTACATTTTGAGTCCCTTTATTTTCTTTTTCCGCATTTTCCAAGTTGTGACATTTGCCTCTCATACCTCAAATTACATTTCAATCCAATTTTTTAGGAAATTGCACGATTCTGGCAAAAAGGACTTAATTGCACTTTTTATTTTTAATTTAGTCCTTGATTTTCACTCGAAGTGCAATTAATCATTTTTCAGAGAATTTCATGAATATTCAAGACCACTACCATATGTTTTTCATCATCCTGAATCCATTGGTGGGGTCAAATTGGCTCGATTCGGTCATTTAGGGTTTGGATTATTCAAAAATTATTTTCGGGTCAAATTCAAAAATTGAGGGTTTTGCTCAAATCTAAACAAATTTTTCCAAAACTTGTCATTTCTAGATGGAATCCATATCGTGGAAGTCAATTTTGGGATTTAATTTGAGAAATTTTGAAGTTTTGCAAGTCAATTTGATAATTTTTCAACATCCGGGTTTGTCTGGTAGGATAAGATCCGACCCAACGACCCGAATCACCTTCTTCTTCCTTTTCCCATACGTAGGTGTGTCCATGGAGGCCGAACTTCGAGCATCAAATTGGAGCCCCACCTAGCCATAATCGACGACGCCACAAGCCGGGCTTTCTAGTCCTTGAAGTTCCGATCCAGACGTTCCAAGTTTGACAACCAGAGACCGCCGGAGCTACAACGGCCAATTACTTCTTTGAAGCGGTGATACCTAAAGACACCCGAGCTCAAATTAGCTCAAATTCATGCCATTTTACGCACGCCGGGGTACCAAACGGAACTGGACGGAATTACCAACAGTTGCCGTCGCTGTTTTGACCATTTGGCACGTGGGAGAGCACGTAAGAGGAGAGCACCGACATAACCCCGAGCGCGCCAATTTTTTATTCGATTATAGCCAATTCGACACGTCTTTGTGTGAAGGGACGTCCCATTCTGTTCTAGAGAATGTAACAGACAAGAGAGAGAGAGAGAGAGAGAGAGAGAGAGAGAGAGAAAAGAAGATAGAGAAGCTCTCTCTGCGTCGCCATTGACGCGAGCTCACCGAGACTTCTAGAGCTCGGCCAAGGCATTCCAGACTGAATCGAGCCCGTTGTTGGTCTTGGAAGCTTCGTTTCAGTCCAAGGAAGCGATCGAACCCACTCTCGCAGCCTAACCATCTCTATACAGGTGAGTACTATTCTTGACCTTAAGCTCGGTCATTCATGGCGGATCTCTGCTCTGACCTCCATGTTGCATTCTATTTGGTTTAATC
Organism: Lenwebbia sp. NSW1173648; assembly: GCA_029784005.1. Lineage (NCBI taxonomy): Eukaryota > Viridiplantae > Streptophyta > Magnoliopsida > Myrtales > Myrtaceae > Lenwebbia > Lenwebbia sp. NSW1173648. The sequence goes on along the minus strand of JARCGZ010000010.1, from coordinate 19,696,333 downwards.
GCTCCCTAGACTACCCCTAAGCTTAGCCTTCTTGTTTGTTTGCATCGATTCTGTCTAAATTGCAATGGCCAACCTTTGAAACTTCCCAAACCTATCGCAAGCTTGAGTGCTCAAACCAGAGATCGTTCAAACGATCAGGACCTCAAGTAAGTATCTTTGAACTCCACTGAAGCTGCTTGTATGCTTGAATTGCTTAGATTTTGTGTGTAGTGCTCTCTGTAGTTTCGCCATGGCCGAGCTGGTTCGAGCTCAAGTAGCTTAGTTCTAGCCGTTTGATCTTGCTAAAATTGAGTATGTTGTAGTGTAGAGTATGAGGATTTGATCAGTACAAAAATCGGCACGATCGAAGGTGGTTTCGCCGTCGATCGACGGTCGGAACAACCTCAGCTATCCGTGGATCGTCTTCCTCGCGAGGACACTAACCAGTCAACGCCCTCGTGGAGCCACGTAGCATGACACATGGCATCCATGTCAGCCAAGCAGATTGTAAAATAATTTTTTTCGAAAATAAAAAATATAATCCAAATCGGACGGCCACGATCTGACCACGTGGCACAAACTGGATTTTTCAAAAATAAAAATTGATTTATGATATTATAAAACATTTTTCAAAAATTAAAAAATAAAATCTGATTGGACAGTTGATCCGAGGGTCATGGGCTAGCCAAGTGGCTCAATCTAGAGAGTAAGATTAGGTTTTAATAAAAAAAAATCAAAAATAAAAAAAATTGGACAGAAGGACATCTCAAGTGACAATATTTGTGTACGACGTTCACTTTGGTGTTAAATTTTTTTTTCGGATAACTTAAGTGCTAATTTTTTTAAAAAACGGTTATTTCAATGCTAACTCCGGTGAGCCTGGCCAGAAATCATACGTGGAAATTTTTATTAATTAACTAATCCTACGTGGCTCGCCGGAGATCCTAGTCAACTTCCAAAGCACAAACGACGTCGTTTAGCCAATTTCACAGAGTCATTTTCAGTGCCATAAGTGTAAATTATGATCGTTTGAGAGCCAAGTTTTTCCAGAAAGTGATCACTTAAGTATCATAAATTGTAAAATATGATCACTTAAGTTTTATAAGTTTAAGACATCCTAGCTACGTCGGCCAAGCGACGTTGTTCTCTTTGCACACGTGGAATTGATTTTTCATCTTTAAAAGTCATGTCACTAAATTGTTTGAAATAAAAATGCCATGTCACTAAATTATTTTAAATAAAAATGCCGCGTATTTATTTTGGCCGAAATCTCTCGCCGTTGGCACTTAAGTGATCTTTTTTTCTCCGATTTGACACTTAAGTGAGTCTACAAAAAATTTTGACACCAAAGTGAGCGTTGTACATAACTATTGTCACTTAAGGTGTCCTTCTGCCAAAAAATTTGACAAAACGGTGACGTTTTAGGCCGACCCGAGGCCCTTATGGTTTGGGTCGAGCGCCCAAGAGACGCGGGCCCTGTCGACTCGATCTGGAAAATAATTTTTTTAATAATAAAAATCAGAAATTCATAAAAAAAATTCAAAAAAAAAGTTGGAAAAATTCAAAAAAATCGAGAAAAAATAAAAAAAATTCCAAAAAAAAAAAAGGGAAATGACCACATTCAACTGGTTTGACCCATTTTTGTTGATTTTGATCCTCCAAAATGATATTTTTGCCCCTTTAGACAATTTGTCCCAAAGTTTCTCAAATCTCTTCCAAACTTTAAATTGCACATTCCCTTAGCCTTTAGGGCTTTACTAGGTGTGTCATGTCATGATTTTGATGCATTTTATCCGCATGCTCCTGATTCCTTGATTTGCGCACTTATTTTTACTGATTGTGATTGTTATGTTAGATACTCTCATTTGTATAAACTCTTAGATTCTAAAGCTTTCCTCATCTCAAGTCATCTGCATGAAAATTATAGTTAGGAAAATCACTTAACTTAGGTACCAAAAGGATGTCAATGGAAACATTGACGTAACTAAGTCCCCGAACCCAATTTTCCTAGTTCCGTAGAACCGAACGGACTCTTCCAACCGCTCAATAGGGTTTCCAATTTACCCTCCAAAAATAGATTGGTGGCGACTCTATTGGCATATACATATTGCACATGTTACCCGGCCATACTAAAGGTCGAAACTCGATTTAATAAAAAATATCCCACCGTTGAGATTCGGTATGGGCCTGGGAGGGCCCGCGCCAAGCTTCCATGTCTCGAAAAGGGCTCGGCAATCCATAGCCACTTCTGACCAAATCGCTCCGAAGGGTCGCGGCAATCACTGGTCGTCTCCGCGGCCAACGACCAGCAGAGGAAGAAATAAAAGAAATAGAAAAAAAAATAAAAATAAAAATAAAAATTCTAAAGTATAAAGAAAAAAATAAAAAAAAATAAAAAAAAGAAAATGAATGTGAAGTTATGTAGGGAGGAAAGAAAATGGAAAAAGATTTCCTCATTTCTCATTTTCTCCACTTTTGAATGTGTTTTTTTTTTCTATTGACGGAAGATATTTTGCTTGACTAGTTTATTTTCCGTGATCAAACGCCAGAAATTTCGAAAACCATTTTCCTTGAAGCTGCATTCCGCCAAAGAAACGGAGCCTAAGATGACAGAATTTGCTAACATAACGTTATTCAATTAGAAATTTTCTGGGTAACTTAACATCAGTTAGAAATTTTTTTGTTGGAATTTTTTTTTTTTTGTTTAATGTGGTCTCTCTAATTGAAACTTAAGCTCCACTAAATGCAAATCAAAACCCATAAATTCTAACATCTCCACTAATGCAAAACCTCGCGTCCATGGTTGCGATCTTGAAAAAGCTTCAATCGACATTGTCGAGCTCGACGAAGCTCAAGTTGGAAATTTCCACAAAGTAGATATATTAAGCAAAAATAGTGCCGACCAAATTCTCCACATTTTTTGAAAATGGTAATGTCTTGGTTCTAGAATTTGAAAGAATACTTTCCATCTTGAAACCATTAGCACGCACACGTGCATTAATGACTCATTTTAGGGAAAACATTATAACACCAGCCATGAAAAGAAAAATATTCTACCAAAATCCATTATATATCTTTATAAAATGGCTTTTTCTTAAATGCTAGAGTTAGATATATCCCTAGCCTTAATGGCAATTACCCAATTTCCCATTTCACCTATATAATCTTCCATTCTTGGTTGTTTGCACCTCTGATATCTTATACGTTTTCTATGGTAATGAAGCCTTTTTAAGTACGTAAATCTTTTCGACCAAAAAAAAAAAGTATGTAAATCTCAAATTCCATGAAATACACCACTAATCTTTTATTGCATCTTTATCATACGGTAATGTGTTAAATGTAAGATACGAAATTATATCCATTGTCTTTATGACAATTACTTGTTCTTCACCTATATAAGCTACCGCACCTTGGACTTGGTGCTTTAATTTTCGAACGTGTTATGTCTGGAGAAAAGTCCGCTCTGGTAACATCATTGCGTTACGATGTTACGAACTTACATGAATCTCATTTACCTTCGTAAGTATGAACTCGATACGAATCTTAATTGCTCAACCAACGAAGCAATCGGATCAGCGATTTACCAGAAGCTTCATATTCATGGTAAAAACTATGAATCTTCTCCCTCATCCGTCATTATTCTATTTCACAGCAATTAACATGATGGTCTTTTTTCTAATTTTCCAATGCAGAAACCCAAAATTATTCGAGAAATGGGTGTGCAGGGAGTGACTTTTTTGGGATCTCCCTGATCATCTTCGTGTGAGAAGGAAGGGGAGGAGAACTGGGCCAAACCGCCCCCGATCACTAACTGGGATGTGAACTTGGTTACCAAAAGTCAGAGACAATCAGCTGTCTGCATCATGCTCTACATCTGTACCTCCGAAGGGTCACTTAGAATTCTGATTGTGTCCAGGTCCTTGAGAGCAACAAAGGTACCGGCCTGTCGAGCGTTTAGTTGTAAGCATTTATTCGTGTAAATCATGGTGACTTCTCTTGCAGAGTTTCTTGCATTTTGGACTCCTAGACATTGTTCCCATCAGTATAGCTACTTAAAAATCTAACCAGCCTCACAATGTTCATTATGTTAGACGTAAGGACTTCTAGGATAAACTATTGGTTTGCACTTAACTGGGATGTGAACTTGGCTTGGCGAAATTGTGGGGATGGTCACTGTAGTAAGGGAGAAAAAAGGTTTGTAGTACTCACTTGCATTGAGGTGATTACCTCCTTCTGTCCATTGAGTGTATTTTCATAATTCTTCCGAAGGGAGTTGATCCACTTGCCCACCGAATCCATGGGAAAGGCAGCTGCAGCCGCTAGAGCAGCGGCGATGGGCGGAGCAATCACCGCTGCAGTCACGACTGAATAGATCAGAATGGCTTCGAAAGTTGCAACCAGTATGATGCTCGAGACCGTCGCCCAAGTGCGTACGCTTTTGAGCTTCTTGTCGATCTTCTTCTTCTTGATCCGCAACTTTCCCAGCATGGACTTTTGTTACTTATGGATAATCTGAAAGATCTCGAAGAACTCAGTCAAAGGGTCTCTAGTCTCCCTGAAATTCCTCAATTTCTCCAAGGTGTTTTAGTACCTAAATTATTCCAAGGTCTCTGCATCAGTTTAACTTGAAGAAAAAAAAAACAAATATGTGTATTCCTCACTGTTAGAATTATACATCGAGAAGTACGACTAACCACTATCGACGTTCGATTGCGGAATTGCCTAGCAATGTCATTGAATCACCGACCTGTCCACGTATCTTCAAACCCACGATGGTCAGAATATAATCACAGAAGAAGATATCCACATTCCACAACGTAAATATGATCAATTCTCAAAGTAACAATATATGCCTTTGCTTTGAATTTTGTGTGTCTGTGTGTCTATGTGTGTGTGAGACACAGAGAGAGAGAGAGTGAACGTACATCTCTATTATTCATTTTCTGACGTCAGTCAAGCCCCTGGAAGTTATCTATGTTATTTATAGATAAGAAGGCAACCATTCGAAAGGCACCTTTTCGCGGGGCCCTCTCTCAATTGTACCCTATCATGGACGTTATCTAACATCTCCCACTCGGACATGATGGGCTTGATAATTCTCTATCAAGTATATAAGGCAGTTAACATCGTTTACTTTAGAAACAATTCATACGTGCAAATACGTCGTGCAACCAGTGAGTACACCTGCACTTGGGAGCTTAGATTATGCACCTTTTAGGAATACATAATGGCTACAATCCCAAATAATAAAACAATGTCTCAGAGTACCCCAGACATATTTTGTTACATCAGTCTAGGTATACCTATTCCTTAATTGGAGCATCGGTCTTATGGTGTGCCGCCCATGCGGGCAACCATTACCCACCCCGCTAGCGATAACTGCAAGATAGTTATCATTCTTAAGTTTGAAACGTTATGATGTTTCAATTATCCAAAAAAGAAAGACAGTTTCACTTTCACTTTTTGGCTGCTATCGTTTTCAAGAGAACAATAAAAACGAACGCACGTCTCTCTCTCTCTTCTCGATTCTTCGACGTACGACTGTAGCGAGGAATCTCGAAACTGCAAAGGCGACTCTTAGTCCGTGAACAATAAGGTACGCTCTGAATTTTGTGACGTACTCTTCGATCGGTGTCTCAACTATCCTGGGCATGTTTTTCCGCTGCGATTTTATATGAATTTGTTTCTATCATTGGTATCAGAGCCTGAATGTTGATTCCTGATTGTATGACATTCTTTGCATTGAATTTCTTTGTCGAATATGAAAACGGCCCAAAGTAAAAAAATTTCTTCGAAGTTACTGTTCTTGAGGTTTTCGTGCCTTGGACGAAAAAAAAATTGATTTTTTTTTACAAGAAAGATTCGAAGTGCTCGTCAATACGAAAATTTGATATATTATGGGTCTTGAACGGAGGTCGGATGCAGTCGCAGTGGTGGCCGGAATCTGCTAGTCGCATGGACGCTGGCGGCAGCGGTTATTATTAAAAAAAAAAGGAAAAAGGGTGGCGTCGGTTTGGAAGACGCTAGCACGCGCCCGCCGAAACTGCAGGGCCCAGCCCATGCGCGCAGGGCGCAAGCTCGAGTGGGCCTCTGCCCGAAGCCTGGGCCCAAGAGCCGAGCGAGCACTAGGCGCAAGCCAGCACGCAAGGCTTAGCGCCCAGCGCGGGCTGAGGCCCAGTCTAGTGGACTAGGCTCAGCACCCAGCCCGGCGGACTAGGCTCACCAGCCCAGTGCGGGCCGAGGCCCAACCCGACGCATCCAGATCAGTTCCTAGCAGCTCACTGACTGTTTGACTGGTTGACCTGTTGACCCATTGACCAGTGACCATTGACCGTTGACCGTGACTTTGATTGTTGACAGTTGACCAAAAAATAAATAAATAAATAAACAAAAAAAAATAGGTCAATCTATAGGAGCTTGTATGATGTTTGATTTACGTGTCTTTGATTACGATATGTTCGTAATTATTACATGATTGACGGATTTTAGTAATCCACTTTGTTCTGCATTCATTGCAGGAACAATATCATCGAGGCCGGGGCCTAAGAATGAATGGAAGGTGCAAAATGCAAGAACACCTTCAAGGCCAAAGACACGTGAGCAAAGACAAGCTCTTGATGAGAAGATTGAAGTATTGGTTAATTACCAATGGGATAATGATAGTGACATTATAACTCATATGAAGACGATCAATGACATGATCCAAGAGATCATTTGGAAAGGACAAGAAGTGAACGCTGAAAGAGCATTTTATGCACTAAGGAATACCATGCCTGCGGCATGGCATGGATTGATGAATCGCATATGGCTTGATTTCATCACTTACAAGGAGTTCGTGCTTCATTTCTTGAATGAGTTCATAAGGGTCGGGGCGACAAAGACGTCGTCGCTTAGCATGAATGGGTCATGGCGCAGGCAGAATGCGCCCTGGCGTAATAACAAGAGTTTTCTAAAAGGTTTTCCAAAAGCACCGATATGGGTTCCTGATTTGATTGAAGATCCTCCTAAAGACCTTGAGGATTCCCTTCCTCATACGTTGGAATGTACATGGGTTAATTTACAAATGAAGATTAGGCAAACATCGCGTGAGTATATTTGAACTTATCTTTGATAGTTTTATTTCAATAGATGTCTGGAAAGTCTTTTTTGATTTGATGTTCTTTGTAGATACTGTGGTTATTTGATGTTCTGTATTGAACATTGTTGGCTTTTGTTTAGTTAATCCAACGTTTTATTTTTGAGTGGGAGTGTTCATAAGTTTTAGTAACTTTATTGAGAACACAGTTGAATAATTGTATTAATGTTAGTCTCAGATTAGAACTCTTAGAAGATGACAGGGAACATAGTGAACTGTTGATTCTAGGGTCTTTTATGAAACTATATGTTAATACAATTAAAATGTATAAATATGATGCATTTGTTGCATTCAAATAGACTTTAATAATTCGTGTAAAAATGTCTATAATGTTCAGATACAATGGCTTCTGCATCTAAGAATATAGTAGCTGAGCTGAATAAGGGTGAGAAGCTGAATGGTGAGAATTATGAAATATGGAACTTGAAAGTACAATATGTACTAGAAGAGCAAGAAGATCTTGAAACTCTTAACCAAGTTATGGAAGAGCCTGAGGATGGGACTACTGCCCAACATAGAAGAGATAAAGAGGCATTTGATGCCTGGAAAAGAAAGAACTCACTTGCTCGCATCACATTGCTGAGTAGCATGAGTTTGGTCGCTTTGAGAATGCCAAGGACATGTGGGATGCTCTAAAAGTCAGATTTGGTCAGACGTTGGTCACCAAACTGAGGCAACTCACTATCCGCTTTGACTCATACAAAATGCTTCATGGTCAGAACATGAAGCAACATCTGAGGCGTATGGGCAATATGATCAGTGAGTTGAAAGATGCTGGCCATGTACTCACTGATGAGCAGCAAGTGCAGGCAATTATTCGTTCCTTGCCCCAAAGTTGGGAACACATGAAAATTCACTTGACCCACAACGAGAACATCAAGATTTTGAGAATGCATTGCGCCACCTCGAGCTGGAGGAGGACCGCCTTCTGGCGGCGAAGCCGCAAACTGATATCTATTTTGCTGGTGCTAGCTCGTCTGGAGATTCGTGCTCCAAGCGTAAGCGTCCAGGTGGATTCAAGAAGTGGAATAGCAAGGAAATGAGCCCCTCAGGAAAGAAACCAAGCACCAATCAACAAGGAAAGGGAAAGCGTCCCTTCAAGAAGAACATTTCAAAAGTGAAATGCTATAATTGTGGCAAGAAGGGTCATTATACTCGCAATTATGCTGAGCCCAAAAAGGTAGAAGTCCTTAGTACCCTTGTGAGTTCTACTTATGTTTCGAGCTCAGTTTTCTTGACTGAATCTAATCCTTTGTGGACTGTAGACTCGGGAGCCACTGACCATGTAGTGAAGGATAGAGGAGTCTTCGTGGAGTTTCGACAGATTCCACGTGGAGCGAAGTGGATCTATGTTGGGAACAATTCCAAAGTGAAAGTAAAAGGAATTGGCACCTGTCAATTAAATATGCGTGGTGGACGCACTTTGTTCCAACATGATGTATTGTACGCTCCTGAGATTCGTCGAAATTTGGTATCTGTTTTAGTGTTGGTCAAGTTTGGTTTTAATCTTAACTTTCATAACTATGGTATGGACTGTCTCTAGGAACAAGTTATTATGGATGTGGTTATTTTCTTGATGGTTTCGTTGTACTAGATGTTGACTATGATAATGCTAATGTGAGTTATTCCCTTTTCACATCTGCTAATTCTTATGAGAATAATGTGAATGTATGGCATGCTAGGCTTGGTCATATTGGCCAACAGAGAATGAATAGATTAGCCAAAGATGGCTTATTGGGCGATATTGATAAAGTCGATTTGCCTGTTTGTGAGTATTGCCTAGCAGGGAAAAGTACGCGAAAACCATTTGGAAAGGGCATAAGAGCTGAGTTTCCTTTGCAACTAATCCATACAGACATCTGTGGCCCAATGAATGTAAGAGCAAGACACGGTGCTGTTTATTTCATCACATTCATTGATGATTATACTCGATTTGGATATGTCTATTTGATTTCTCATAAATCAGAAGCATTGAGTTGCTTCAAGAAATTTATGACCTTAGTGAAAAATCAGTTAGATAAGAAAATAAAAGTATTGAGATCCGATTGAGGCCGAGAGTATCTGTCTGATCAGTTTAGAGATTTGTGTGATGATAAAGGGATAGATAGACAGTTATCTATTCCATATACTCCTCAACAAAATGGAGTAGCTGAGAGAAGAAACAGAACCTTACTTGAAATGGTTAGATCCATGATGGCGCAAGCTAATTTACCAATCACCTTTTGGGGTGTTGCTTTGTTAACCGCTGCCTATGTTCTTAACCGTGTGCCTTCCAAATTAGTTGCTTCCACTCCATATGAGTTATGGACAAGTCGAAAGCCTGATTTAGGTTTTCTTAAACCTTAGGGATGTGCTGCCTATACACACGAGTCTTCTCATAAGTATGGCAAATTGGGTTCGAGAGGAAAAAAAAGTATCTTCATAAGATACTCAAAACACTCGAAAGGGTATGTGTTTATAGGAGAGCAAGATAGTGGGAGTGTGACTGAATTTGAATCACGAGATGTAACATTCTTAGAGAATGAATTTCCAAGGAAGGGCGAGATAGGTGAAAACTATTCTCTATATGAAACTATGGAAAGTGATAACGACATGGTTAGGGTATCTTTTCCATGTGAAAGCAATGTGAGAAGTGGGAAATTAGTTTCGGATCAGTCTCAATTGCAATCACTTGATGAGACACCATCGTTATCTAATCCGAGTGAGAGCATGATGGAGAATGAGGTACCTAGAGTACAATCTTTTCAGCAGCGATCATATCGTAAAAGCATTCCTCGACGACGTTTTGACATCGAAGGGGAAGCTTTCATAGTTGTCCCACAAGAAGCAGATGAGCTAAGGAATGTAAATGAGGCTCTTTCTCGTCCTGACAATGAAAAATGGATGGATGCAATGAAAGAGGAAATGAAGTCAATGGAATCAAACCAAGTTTAGGAATTGGTTGATCTTCCAAAAGGACATAAGGCTATTGGGAACAAGTGGGTTCTCAAAATAAAGCATAAATCCAATGGCTCAATTGAGAGGTATAAGGCTCGTCTGGTTGCGAAAAAGTACAAACAACAGGAAGGAATTGATTATGAGGAAACTTTTTCTCCTATAATTAGATTCACTTCAGTTCGCCTCATCCTAGCAATAGTAGCAAGTTTGGATCTAGAGCTACATCAAATGGATGTAAAGACTGCTTTTGTCAATGGAGAACTAGAAGAAGACATTTATATGGAGCAACCCATTGGGTTTGTTACCAAAGGCAAAGAACAAAAGGTATGTCGACTTTTGAGATCGATATATGGCCTTAAGCAGTCTTCGAGGCAATGGTATATACGCTTTCATAATGCTATAATGGAATATGACTTTGATATGATCAATGAAGATAATTGTGTATATATTAAAAGATCCAAAGATCAATTTGTGATCCTGTCGTTATATGTTGACGATATACTGATTGCCGGAAGCAATATGGAGTTTGTCAATATAGTCAAAAGATGGCTGTCTTCCAATTTTGAAATGAAGGATATGGGTGAAGCTGCATACATTCTTGGAGTTAAGATTTCAAGAGACCATTCTAAAAGGTTGTTATATCTTTCTCAAGAGACGTACATAAATAAAGTCCTTGAACGATTTCGTATGCAAGATTGTAGACCCATTGATGCTCTTATTGCAAAAGGTGAAGGATTGAGCCGCAGAATGTGTCCTAAAACTCCACATGAATAAGAGCAAATGAAAAACGTTCCATATGCCAATGATGTTGGAAGTCTAATGTACACTATAATGTGTACCAAACCTGATATTTGTTATGCAGCTGGACTGGTTAGTAGGTACCAATCCAACCCGGGTCCAACGCATTGGATTGCTGTTAAGAGAATTCTACAGTATCTGAGAGCAACTGCTGATTACTCGCTGACATATCAAGGAAGTGATCTGCACCTTGAGGGCTATACTGATGCTGACTGGGGAGGAGATCTAGATGAGAGGAAATCCACTTCTGGAAAAGTATTCTTACTGAATAATGGCGCCATATCGTGGAGCAGTAAGAAGCAACAGTGTATAGCCTTATCTACCATGGAAGCCGAGTTCGTAGCATTGTCAGCGGCAGCACAAGAGAGTGTTTGGCTTAGAAGATTTTTGGATCATTTTGGTGTTGCTAGAGATGCTGCAAATCCTATATTGGTTTATTGTGATAGTCAGGCAGCAATAGCTTATACTAAGGATCCTAAGTTCCAATGCAAGACCAAACATATAGACATTAAGTATAACTATGTCAAGGACATGGTAGCACGAAAGGATGTGAACATACAGTATATATCTACGCATGGAATGTTAGCAGATCCTATGACGAAGCCGATTCCTAGAGATATTTTTCTTAGTCATATAAAGACTCTAGGACTGCGTAGAAGTTAATGTACTGAATATTTTTTTTTTCCCTAGAATGTTCACAGTTGATGATGTTATTTATCAATATGGATGTCTATAAGTCTATTTGATATTTATGCATGTTAATGCTTGGTGCATTATATTGAGAAGGTATGTCGGACAGATGAGAGATTAGTCCACTCACACAAATAATCGCCTCTATTTACTATGTGATGAGTAGAGATTGGGCAATTTTAAGCTTATTGTCTAGGTGATAATTGAGAGCTCAAGCTTAAAATACTAATGCCGCCTTAACTAAGTGTTAAGATGAGATCATATTGTTTATTATGTCCGTAGGTGAACTAACCCACACATTTCACCTTACCTGTCTTAAATGCCAGATGTGAGTTCTGAAAGATTTTTTTTTATAGAGTAGATTTGTGAACTCAAGTTAGACATTGGGTATGTCTGAACTATCATCTGTACGGTATTATTGGTATAGACATACGCTCCAAAGGGAAGGAGAGAATACCATGATACGTATTTCATACTACGTATGCATTATTCGACCAATAAAAGTTGGCAAAAGTTTTGATCTCAACTTTTAAAGCCGCGTGAGACTCTTGAGGATAAGAGTTCCTCAATTAGTGCCCTCACGACTCTGACTTATTCTCAAGATTTCTTTTCGGTGTTTGCTATCTTAGAGTGTTGCCAATGATCATGGATGATTCGGTCTAATGGGACATTTCTAGAAAAGCGAGCTGAACTGAAATCGAGAGTTTTAAGGGAAGAGGAAGATCGATATATCTTTGGCTCACATTATAGTTGGCATTCATTGACCAGTCAATTATGATTGTTTTGAACTTAATCATAATTGTGAATACAACATATGTTTAAAGAGATCAAAAGAGATGAAAATGTGAATGATCGATCTAGGGTGCTGCATATTGGATCTACTCTAAATAGTCATGCCTAATTTGAGCTGCTGTATACTCCTAACAGATGTATAGCAACGAGCTCTCAGAGTATGCTGATCGCACAGACTATTTGTCAGTATGAACTTTGCAAAGAGGAGAGAGTTATATTTAGGCCTTTGTGGGCGAGTGGAAGTTGTCAGTCCTTCATGGGCAAGTGGGAGCTGTTTGCCCTACATGGGCGGGTGGGAGATGTTGGAGCATGGGTCTTATGGTGTACCGCCCATGCGGGCAACCATTACCCACCCCACTAGCGATAACTGTAAGACAGTTATCATTCTTAAGTTTGAAACGTTATGATGTTTCAATTATCCAAAAAGGAAAGAGAACGTCATCAGTTTCACTTTCACTTTTTGGCTGCTGTCGTTTTCAAGAGAACAGTAAAAACGAGCGCACGTCTCTCTCTCTCTTCTCGATTCTTCAACGCACGACTGTAGCGAGAAATCTCGAAACTGCAAAGGCGACTCTTAGTCTGTGAACAATAAGGTACGCTTCGAATTTTGTGACGTACTTTTCGATCGGTGTCTCAACTATCCTAGGCATGTTTTTTCGCTGCGATTTTATATGAATTTGTTTCTATCAGCTATACTTAGCTATTCTTAACTCACTATGTATTTACAATTATATCTGCACCCACAATAGGCGATATAATTGGCCGGCCAATAAACACATGTGGTAGATGTAAAATAACAATAGTTTTCCTTCGCACTCATGTATTTCTCTATTTCAAAACAATTGTTTTCCTATACATGTCCCATAAAGCCATATTAATTTCATGACCACCGGTAACATGCTAAAGCAGCGACATTCATCCATTACTTTGAGAACATAGTCAGAAGAAACATACGGTACAAAATGAGGTAATCAATTCATAAATCACCTCAAGGACTCACATGATGAGTAAACAGGGATAATTATACTCATCTCCTTTATCGGTCGTATAAAGCACATGTAGTATAAATTACATGTTATAGAGGATTTCTCTTTCCATAAGAGCGTATATCATTTGTCAAATATATTCACTAAATGGATCTTAGCCTAAACATAGTCACATGCTTCTCATGTACATATGTTGAGCCTGAGTACTATATCAGCTCGCTCTCTATAGCGCCCAATTAAGCACTCGCATCCGGCTTCCATCAGGCATACATGATTGTGGGACTACCATGTTCGGTCTTATCATATATAAATCATAGACCTCATCTTGATTCCAATCAAGGTGACGTAAAATATATCATGTACCGAATTTTCTCTTCCAGCATCTTGCGTACATACCGTCTCATCTCAATTCGCTTACTACAGTGCTTGAGGCGATTGCTCGTATGAGTGAGCCAATCATTGCCCGGTGACATACCTTTCAATTAAATATGTGTGTTCATGCTAGTCTCATAACAAATTGTACTAGATAATGAAATATCAATCCGTTTAATAACAAGTACAATACATATACATAATGTAATGATCCTCAATAATATTATAAATCATATTCTACGCAACCCTAGAGACATCCTGTGGGTCAAGAACACGTCTCTAGGAACAGCCTTAGTGAATGGATCAGCAACCATCTTGTTCGTAGAAATATATTATAGGACCACTTCTTCCTATGTTATTACATCTCTGATGAAGTTATTCTTTATGTTAATATGTTTCGTCCTACCATGATACTTGGGATCTTTCACATAGGCAATGGCTGCTTGACTATCGCAATAAACTGTCATTGGTCTTGGAACATCAAGGACAATGGCTAAATTTTCGAAGAAACGTTTAAGCCATACTGCTTCTTGTAGTGCAGCAGAGCATGCAATAAATTCAGCCTCCATCGTAGATAAAGCTGTGCCTATCTGTTTCTTGCTACACCAAGAAATCGCACCTTCATTAAGCAAGAACGCGTATCCAGATGTTGATTTGTGTTCATCAAAGTCTCCTCCTCAATCAGCATCGGAGTAACCAATTAAGCGTAAATCACTTCCTTCAAAATAGAGTCGATAGTCCATTGTGCCTTTGAAGTATCTCAGGATCCTTTTTATTGCTTTCTAGTGTTCTTGACCAGGATTTGATTGGTAGCGACTCACTAACCACATGGCTTAACATATGTCGGGTCGAGTACACATCATGGCATACATCAAACTCCCGATTCCACTCGAGTAAGGAACGGTTTTCATTTCTTTTTTTTTCTTTTGGAGTCTTAGGACACATTTCAGAGTTCAGGCATTCACCTCGTATGATAGGGTATCAATGGGATTACAATGCTGCATATTGAAACGTTCAAGAATCTTTTTAATATAAGATTCTTGAGATAGAGCAAGAAAGTTCCTTGAACGATCTCTTTCTATCTTAACTCCTAGTATATAGGCCACTTCTCCCATGTCCTTCATTTCAAAATTAGAGGACAACCATTCTTTTATGGTGATAACCAAACCCTTATCTTTCCCAACCAATAGAATATCATCCACATAAAGTGATAAAATCACAAATTTATCCTCAGACCGTTTGACATACACACAGTGATCTTCTTCGATCATCGCAAACCCAAAAGAAGTTATGGCCCAATGAAAACGAATGTACCACTGTCAAGATGATTGCTTTAGGCCATATATTGAACGATGAAGTTTGCAAACTTTTCGCTCTTGACCTTTAGCTATGAAACCTATCGGTTGCTTCATATAGATTTTCTCATCTAGTTCTCCATTAACAAATGCCGTCTTCACATCCATTTGATGTAATTCTAAGTCTAAATTTGTGACTATAGCTAGGATGAGATGTGTGGAGGCACATCTTACAACAGGTGAAAAGGTTTCCTCATAGTCTATGCCCTCTTGTTAAGTGTAGCCTTTTGCCACAAAACGAGCCTTATACTTTTCAACAGATCCATCCGCCCTACGTTGGATCTTGAAAATCCATTTATTTCCAATGGCCTTGCGTCCGGGTGAAAGGTCAACCAAGTCCCAGACATGGTTTGCTCTCATAGACTCCATTTTATCTTCCAAAGTATTTTTCCATTCTTCCTTGTTAGGAGATGAGAGAACCTCTTCAACTGTCTTGGACTTTGCATCGTCTTGTGTAGCAATCATAAATACTTCCCCTTCAATCTCAAAATGATAATGGGGAATGCTTGTAGGATTACTCTTGCGTAACTGAACTCCTTGTGGATTTAGTTCACTAGATGATGCAACACTCCCACTAGGTCCAGTATATTGAGGTAAATCATTATTTTACTCAAAAACCTATGTGGGTGCGTTATCAGGATCTTCCATCTCACATAATTGGAAATCCTTATCAATCTCACCTCTACTAGGAAAATCGTTCTCCAAGAACGCAACATCTTGTGACTCTATTTCAGTCACACTTCCATTAGCTTGTTCACCTATGAACACATACCCTTTGGAGTGTTCTGAGTATCTAATAAAGATACATTTCTTCCCTTTAGGACCTAATTTTTTATATTTATTGGAAGAATCATGAACATATCCTGCGCAACCTCAAGGTCGCAGAATTTTTAAATTTGGTTTTCTACCAGTCCATAATTCATAAGGAGTGGAGGTGTAATACCCACAAAACCTCCACATGCTTAAGAGAGGATTAGTAATAAATTAGTGTGGATTATTGAAAAGGATTATTATCCGAGCCCGGTAATATTTTTAGGAATGCAATGCGTTCGAATTGAGTCCTACCGGGTCAAATATGTGCGAAATTAGGACAATCGAGAGCGGGATTGGACAGTGGCAAGCAAAAGAGACACGTGGCAACACGTGTCACACCGTGGCTAGGTGGTGCCACGTGTCACGCACGTGTCATGCATGTGTGACACATGGCGTACGCGTGTTAACGCTGGAGTAGTCCTAAGTTGACTCACCCCAAGCTAACTGGCTTTAGTTGCTTCCCCTATATAAAGTTCTGACGTCAATTCATTTGGTCATTCGTTCGTCAGAATAGAACTTCCTCTTCCTTTTCTTTCTAAATTCGGCCGGCCATAGCTCTGTCCTAGCCGAACCTCTGTCTCGCCACTGTTAAGATTGATTTGAAGGTCGAGCTGCTGTCCAGGTAGAATCACACGCCTGAGCCAAGAAGAAAGGTGAATCTGAAATCATCCGTTTTTCGTTTCTACACTATTTTCTCGAGAAATTGAGGCAAGTCGATCCCTAATCCTTTTTACCAGCCTATCTATGTCTCGTTATTATAGGCATTATGATCTGTCTGGGTGTTGTTATGGTGATTTTGGCTGAAACGATGTTATTGTGGTGAAATCATTGTGATGACTGTAAGCTTTTGTATACTGGCATCTAAAGATGATTAACTTTGTTTAGAATCTAATGATTCTATGGATGGATTGCTTGTTCGGCTTAGGAATCTTCTTGTTGAGTTTTATACTCACTCTATTGTTGAAACCATTTTCAGTATACCAAGATGTTGGATCCTCCGATGCTTGTGCGACAACACCTTTATGGCTGTCCCCTTCGGATTACTCGAAGGATAGAAGAGTTTACCAAAATCTATCCTGATAAGCCATTACATATGCGCCACAGGGTCGTTCGTTCTAAGGTTTATGTAGAAGAAGAAGGTCCACCCACTAGAGAAGTCATATATTAGTTCAAAGTGGTGTACTATTGTGGCTTAGGACCATCGGTGGGACCTATTGCACCTAATTCCCTAGATTTGGATGATGAAGATGAGAGTATGGGTGAAAATATGGGCTCTAGAGAGATTGTGGATGGAACCTAGTAATCGAAGTAGTTATCGTATCTTGTAACTTCTCCAAGAGTGTTTTCTTTAAACTTTTGTAAAGAACTAGTAAACAGTTTGTACGTAAATAAAATCGGATGATTCCTAAATGTTTTGTGACTACTACATGAAATACAAGTAGTGAAACCCCTCAAGGCCATACCCTATTAGGCGTGCCTGCCTTTGTTGTTTCTATCATGCACTTGTGTTTCGTGCGGCCGTCCTGATTGATTTTCAATTTAGTCTTCCGCATGCGCCATTGTAACTCTGAAAGATTACAGAAAAGAGCGTATTAAGTGTAAGCCTTAAGGTGTGGCGTGTACTGGGGCGCTACAGTTATTTATAGTATCATAGAGGTTCATGGAGTGATAAGGCGCGCTAGTGGATGAAGTATTTGGTAGGCACATACACGTTGAAATTTACTAGTGCATGTGATTGGGATTATCAGGGTTTGATAGTAGCGTATGCTTCTTATTAGTCAAGAGGTTATGTTGGTCACTGCTTAAGTTTGATGATTGGTATAACTATTTGAGGATATAACAGAGTGATCAACCAAAGAATTGGATGGTAAGTTCTGATGGCAATGAATTGCCTTTAAGCCTGAAATGTTGTGATTTAATGGATAGCTCTGTGTGACTAATCTTATATATGAAATTGTGACAAGACGAATAATATTTGTGAATTATAGGACTGGATTGTGAAGTTGTGAATTGAGGTTTAGATATTGATCATTGAGTTCGTTTGATGGTTATAGTTAAGTTTAAGTGATGGATCTATAAGTCTGAAGTCGTACATGCACAGCACGGATTTATTGCATTAAAACTGCTGAGTTTTGAAAATGTGCATGCATGAGCATATCATTGATTTACATCGGACTTGAATAACCGTCAGCTTGGTATGGGGCGAGCTGTATGGGATACCTACAAACTTTAGTGAGACATGGTATGGGACGTGTTGAACGGGACTCTCTTCGTAAGTGTATGACTTGGGGATGAACTGTAGCAACCCAACCTATGTCCAACTCGGGAAGTGTCACGCCCCGAACCCGCCGAGCTCGTGGACATCCCATCTGGCCGTTTCTATTTTAGATTGGCTTCCAAGATCCTTCGGCCCACAATTTTGAAAATCCATAAAACAAGCGGAAGCGAGTAAACATCTCCATACATTAATACGAACAAATGACTTAGGACAAGAGTGGTATATATCACATATCTGTATGATACACTTCAATTGATACAACGGTCAAATATCAATGGTTCAATCTTAATCCACAAAACCCAACCAAATCCATAAGACACATAATGTGTTATATTCATTCGACCAACTAATTTCTCGAACGTCAATCCTTGGCAAACTTGGTGTTCCATCACCTGATACCTGAAAAATGTTAATTCCTATCGGGGTGAGATATAAATCTCAATAAGCTCACCCCTAAGCCTCGCTTAGGATAACGGAACCTCCAAGCTAACCTAACATGCAGTTTCGATCCCAACCAGACTACTAGCTCAGCCACATTAGACAACAGAACATGTGCCCACTAAACACCCCAAAGTTAAGCGTTTCATCTAGAGCAATTCAAAAACTAACAAGTCAATCAGTCCAGCATACAGCTCAATTTCGATGCACTCATCTATGCATAGCAACGAGTTCATATATATATAATCTGGATGAATAATGACCCGCGTTTAACATATCAGGTTCATGGACGATTCAATGCCTCGTCACGCGCCACATCCCGCGTCATATAGGCGCCTCAGGATTGGTCCAACACCCCGCGTAATAACGCCTCAGGGTATAATACTCACTTTCCCGCGTCATATAGGCGCCTCATGGTTTAAGACTTTCACATTCCCCGCGTCATATAGGCGCCTCAGGGTTTAAGACTTTCACATTCCCCGCCTCATATAGGTGCCTCAGGGTTTAAGACTTTCACATTCCCCGCGTCATACAGGCGCCTCAAGGTTTAAGCAGACATTCATATATGCATAATATCAAACAACAAGCCCCGCGTCATAATGCCTCAGGGTCTCAAGCACATGAACATCATAAACATCAATTTCAAGCGTACCTCGTGTAAACACGCATCAAGGCTAAGCTACACAGTCGAACCACAACGTCCACTCAATGGACCACATGACAACCAAACTAAGGCATCAAGCCGTACACATGCCATGTACTTCGATCTAAAAGCGACAATTTACTCTACGGTCGCGCACGACGCACATTCAAGCAAATCAAACCACACATGGCGCATCGGGCCCTCTTGACCGAACACATCATCACACGTGCACATCAAGCATTCAACAAACACGCCACATGGAACAAGGTACGATCAACTCAGCCCCTAACTTGCACACGCGCACAAAATTTCTCAAATAAGCCCAAACTAAGCTATTTGCGAACACGAATCAACCTAAGTAATTCCAAACCTTCCAATTGATCCTCCAACCACTCTAAACCACAAGAAAAATCCCCAAGATCATCTTAAACCTCATTTCAAATTCGGATCAGCCCATGAACAGTGAAAATCTTCGATGAATAGTGAACTTCTTCAATGAATAGTGCTCCGAAACTTCATAACTATGTACATCAACCTCTAATGGACCTAACTAACCATTTCTAACATCCAAAATCTCTTTCCAAGCTCTCAAGATCATCAAACCAACTTTTCCCATTCTCGGATTCCTTCGATGAACAGTAACCCAACGCCCAAAAATTTACTAATTTCACTCCTAAACATGTTCATTAGTACTACATTAGCCTACACAAGGATTAGGGGGTTTGCTTACTTGAGATTAAGCTTGAATCGAAGCGGAACGGTCCGAGTCTTCCACGACCAGCCTCCGTACAGCTCAGTTCCACGAAAATCCAACGGTTTATTTGATGATCAACCTCCAGATCCTCGTAACCCTTGATCTTATGGTCGCATAGGCAAAAACGGAGCTCGATTCACCCTTCAGATGAGCTCAAACGAGCGATTCCAAGTCGGACGCGTGCAGAAAAACGGGAAAACGGCCTCTCGGGTTTTAGGGAGATTTTGGCCGGCCGAATGGAGGAAGAGAGGAGAGAGAGAGAGAGAGAAGGGCAAAAACACACTTCACTTGATCTTAGGCTTAGCTTGAGTGGGAGTGGGTGAGAGTTGGTATTGGGGTTCAAGAAGTGACTTGGGGTGGTTGAAGGGGTTTTCAAAAGTTCAAACTCCCATCAAGACATTTGGCTCTTGCAAATGAATACCGCGAAGCAAAAATCGACAATCTGTAACTTTAGGACAGGCTGGGAATTTTAGTTCGGACGATCAGTATAGCTGGCCAACGAATATTGAACCCCAATGAGGCGACGTCCAAATATTAGCGATGATATCCTTGAAAATTCGACGCCTGAATCCGAAATCTAATTCGCGGTCTACACCAGTCGATTGCGACTTTAAAATATCTCAAACTGACGGGCGGCTTTTAGGAGTTACGCGAATCGACCCGCGATAGGTCCACGTACTTAAATTCCTAGTTAGCCTTTCCCTTCCGGTCAATCATCTCGAGAGTGATCAATTCCGAGTGAGATGAATCTAGAGTGCAATAACAAGATATCCATTCATTTATAAATTTTGAAAACGGGTCGAATTTCAGAATGTCACAGGAAGTGACTGCCGGGAAAGAGATAAGACCTGTGCAAAGGGCGGCTCCTGGCTGACTTCTTGGAACAGAGTGGCAGCGGGGGCAGAAATGAACCGAGTTGTGCATTGAAAGAGTGGGTCTAGGTATCGTGCTAAGTTTGACTCGTTCTCGATTTTGTATCGAAACAAATTCGAAAACTTGAGTTGATTTGTCAAAACCTAAAGTGATTTCAGACTTGGGAACGTCCTCGATTGTGGATTGAAACAATTTCGAGTTTTGACTTGTTTTATGCTTTTGAAACAAAATGGTTTTTCGAAACTAAGCTGCATTGTTCTCGATATTTGAAATGCTTTAGAGATTTTAAAAGTAAACCAATCAAAACTGCATAAACATAGCATTGCATCGCGAATAATAGAATGAAAATATAATGAGTGGATTGAGATGCCATTAGCAAAGAAATGCCTGGAATGCCTGGGGGTGAGTTGTTAAAAGTCTGTTCTATCTTATTGTTATTAATTGCCTTCGCAGTAAGTCGGAGACGATAATGCCTCCGTAGTAAGTCGGAGAGGATATTTCTTATATCTCCGAGGGTAATTCCGAAGAGATCCCATCTATGTGAGGGATGTTATGTTCGTGAAATTCTTGGAGACTGTAACCAACGGAATCATAGGCTTGGCATGTGAAATTAGCATCATGATTGGTAGATGTGTGTTACGTCCTGAGTGTTGGGCGATCTACTTGATGATACTGGACGTTGATGAGTCCACTGTTGATGCCAATTGAGTTGGCGAATCATGAAATGATGTTGAGAAGTGAATAGCATGATGATGTTGCCAGAAAAGTGATGAAATGATGGAGGTCAATAGTAACCCTGTGCATAGGTTAAGATTGCGGGATGTCGCAATTGAGATCAGAGTACGTAGTGAAAGCGTAGTAGGCCACATGGTTAGTATTGACCTTAGGGGTCTTACCTTTTGAGGAGAGAGTAAGATTGAAATTTCGGGACGAAATTTCCTGAGATGGGAGGATTGTAATACCCCCAAAACCTCCACTTGCTTAAGAGAGGATTAGTAATAAATTAGTGTGGATTATTGAAAAGGATTATTATCCGAGCCCGGTAATATTTTTAGGAACGTAATGCATTCAAATTGAGTCCTATCTAGTTAAATATGTGCTAAATTAGGACAACCGGGAGCAAGATTGGACACGTGGCAAGCAAAAGGGACACGTGAAGGGACACGTGGTAGGCCATGTGTCACACCATGGTGACATGTGGTAGGCCATGAGGATACGTGTCACACATGTGTCGTGCATGCGTGACACGTGGCGTACCCGTGTCAACGCCGGGGCAGTCCTAAGCTGACTCACCCCAAGTTGACTAGCTTCAGCTACTTCCCCTATATAAAGTTCTAAGGTCAGTTCATTTCGTTATTCGTTCGCCAGAATAGAATTTCCTCTTCCTTTTCTTCCTAAATTCGGCCGGCCATAGCTCTGTCCCATCCAAATCTTTGTCTCGCCGCTGTTAAGATTGATTTGAAGGTTGAGCTGTTGTCCAGGTAGAATCACATGCCTAAGCCAAGAAGAAACGCGAATCTGAAATCATCCGCTCTTCATTTCTACACTGTTTTCTCGAGAAATCAAGGAAAATCGATCCCTAATCCTTATTACCAGCCTATCTATGTTTCGTTATTGTAGGCACCGTGATCTGTCTAGGTGTTGTTGTGGTGATTTTGGCTAAAATGATGTTATTGTGGTGGAATCGTTGTGATGACCGTAATCTTTTGTATACTGACATCTAAAGATGGTTGACTTTGTTTTCAATCTAATGATTCTATGGATGGATTGGTGGTTCGGCTTAGGAATCTTCTTGTTGAGTTTTATACTCACTCCGTTGTTGAAACCATTTTTCAGTATACCAAGATGTCGGATCCTCCGATGCCTGTGTGATAACACCTTTATGGCTGTCCCCTTCGGATTACTCGAAGGATAGAAGAGTTTACCAAAATCTATCCTGATAAGCCATTACATATGCGCTACAGAGTCATTCGTTCTAAGGTTTATATAGAAAAAGATGGTCCACCCACTAGAGAAGTCGTATATGAGTTCAAAGCCGTGTACTATCGTGGCTTAGGACATGGGTGGGACCTATTGCACCTGATTCCCTAGATTTGGATGATGAAGATGAGAGTATGGGTGAAAATATGGGTTCTAGAGAGATTGTGGACGGACCCTAGTAATCGAAGTAGTTATCGTATCTTGTAAATTCTCCCAAAGTGTTTTCTTTAAACTTTTGAAAAGAACTAGTAAGCGGTTTGTATGTTAATAAAATTGGATGATTCCTAAATGTTTTGTGACTACTGCATGAAATACACCCCCTCAAGGCCATACCCTATTAGGCGTGTCTGCGTTTGTTGTTTCTGTCATGCACTTGTGTTTCGTGTGGCCGTCCTGATTGATTTTCAATGCAGTCTCCCGCATGCGCCATTGTAACTCTGAAAGATTAAAGAAGAGAGTGTGTTAAGTGTAAGCCTTAAGGTGTGGCGTGTACTAGGGCACTATAGGAGGTGATTGACTTAGAGGGCACATGGTTAAGTATATAGGTGGTAGTCAATAACGCATCTCCCTAGTATGAGATCGTTAGATTTTCCTGCGTCATCATAGACCTAACCATTTCCAACAATGTTCTATTCCTTCTCTCAGCAACCCATTTTGTTGCGGAGTATAGGTTGTGACATTCCAGGCACGCTACTTACTAATTACATGCTCTGCTTTAATCTGTTATTACATATAATAAGGCGCATGCGAAAGACTAACATAGACAAGCGAGGCCGACATACAAGTGCATGCAAAAGGTAGGCATGTCTAAAGGGTATGACCTTGATAGGTTCTACTTGTGACGTCCCAGTCCGCCACACCTTAAGGCTTACTAAACCACGCTCTCTGTTTTAATCTTTTATTACTCAGAGTATACAATGGCGCATGCGGAAGCTTAGTTAACACAAATAGACGGCCATATATGACAAGTGCATATCAAAACCACACCCTGACAGTTTGGTAGACACGCCTAATGAAGGTTATGGCCTTGAGGGTTGCACTATAAACTTTTGACAATCATCAATCAGAATACAACAACAGTCCGATTTCAACTTCTCATTTCATTTCACATATTTACAAAAGTTACATATTAGTTCTTTCAGATTTACGGGCTTACAACTGGGAAGCGGGACTCAAAAGATAACAACCATGACTGATTGATATGTTACATAAAAATTTGTCGTCAGTCAACCTCACAACAACTTCACTGTACAACCCAAAACTCCACCAAACTCTAATACCAACTACCCATTTCACTACACCCAACTAGGCCTGTCCGCCCCCAGAACTACCACTACCGTTCTCGTCTGGAACCATAGGGAGTGGTCCCAGGAGGAAGTCGTCCTCCCCAACCATGTACAATGCCACGAAACGGTACAAAACTGGGGCGGTGGCCAAACCTACTTCAACAGCTAGAGTACTGATTAGTTTCTTGAACTTCACTTCAGGGTGGTCACTATCCACATGGTCCTCCCAAGATGAGACACATTCTCAAGGAACCCCGTAACACAAGGTCGAAGCAGCAGGTCTAACGTGAGACATCCTTACAGTCTGAAAACCACAATTTAACAACAGTGAGCTAATGCCCAACGAATGGATATCTAACCCAATAAAATGTACGCATTGCAATTAAAACACAACATCAACAATTCATGAGTTTCAAAGCACACGTATCAGGCGTTCCACAAATGAGATTTCTTGCAAACCCATGAATTTCATATGCAATGCAATGCCGACTCCTCACGGATAACGTTTCCGCTAGTGTGCCATCCTCGTAGATAACGTTTCCACGGCATCTCAAACTCACAAGGGTGAAGGCACTCTCCGAATCAGCATCGAAGGCATCCCGAATTCCCTCCGGCTCCCACGGGGCATCGTCGCAGCATGACGGGAGACTTTCTCATTTCACCATGAAATGCCATGCAATGCATACACCATGTAATCTTACCCTCATCGATATTCAGAAGATTCGATGCAGACGAACAATTCTCATCATTCACACGATTATGCCATATTTAGAAATTCAATGGAAAAATCACACATAACAGGCGAGTTCTTAAGAATATAATCAGAATTTCATATCATTGACGTACGGTTCTAACGTCAATCCAAACAAACTATAAAAGTTAGAGATTCACTTGCCATTGATTCGATAATCGCTTGAACTTGAGCAATTCGGCGACGGACGGACGAATGATGATGACTAGCAGACGACAGGAGAACGGCTAAGGAGGATGGACGGCGACGGCTAAGGCGGCGTGAGGACGTGGGCGGCTCGGGCAAAGTAATGGCGTTCTGATGATTGTTTTCTAGAATGAACTGACGTTAGGAGTTTATATAGGGGAAGCAACTGAAGACCAGTCAGCTTGGACGAGTCAGTAGCTTGCAGCTGATCTAGGCGACGACACGTTTCATAGGCGATGACACGTGTCCGCCGCCTTCAGCATGTAGGACACGTGTCCCGCCACGTATCACACATGAGTGGCACGCGGGACACGCGTCCCTCCGCGCCCCACATGGCACGCCGTTCGGCTACGTGGCCATCACCTACCACGTGTCACACACGTGGCCTCTCATGCAGGTCTCATCCTCACCCGGTCCCAATTTCTCATGTATTTGGCCTAGTCGATACCCAATTCAAATATAATAAGTCGACTTGTCGTCTCGTCATCAATTCATAATTTCACTTATCAATCATAGTTCAACTTTAAATCACTAGAGTATAAGCTGACTAAGGCTTTGGGGTCATCACACCACTAACCTGTATCACATGCAATAAGAACATCTATAGCCAAATTCTCCTTATATATATTAGACAGGTTTATATACATTGTCCCTTACTCAAACGAAATACAAGAATACACTGGAAGGATTCGAAAGGTAATATCTACTCTCGAATACTATCCAATAACTCATTCGGCATGCTCCGACATCATCGCTATATCATGAGTCATAAAAACCTAGGTATCTGAAAAAGGTTCAACAATGAAAAAGTGAGCCGAAGCCCAGCAAGGATAACATCTAACTGAACGACTAAACTATCCATTCACCATTCATTCGAGCACAAATTACAAGCAAGAAATAGACAAGATACCAACGGATGCCACCACAAAACATAAGCACGAAGAGGTCAGAAGACAATCAAATGTCTATTAGCTAAGGTGGTCATAAAAAGGGCCGCAAAACTACATTGAACCTCCCCTTCACATCCCAAGGCCGAACGCTCATAAAATCCCGATTCCAATTCGCGTCAATCTGGTGACCTATCAAATGAAACCAATTCTAATTTTTGCTTACCCAAGCCAGATAGTAACCATATAACCAACGAACATACCATGCAAGTACCGAATCTCATGGGTCTTTCCCCAAACCTTATGGCCGAACCACCCTATATAGGGTCTAACTTCGATTCTTCACAAACCAACCCCAATCAGGATGATCAACTCATATATTCCGCTTACCCAAGACCCAAAGATGTCAATTCAAGCAATAAATCGAACATGCGTCGCTGTCTTCCCCACCATGCAAGCCCGACTACTCGTCGGCATACCTATTTCCAAAAGTTGAGGATTCATGCTAAAACAAACGATAAATGGGCAAACTGGTGGTAAGGATAGATATCTACTTGCCTTGAATCAAAGTACAAAGAAAACGAAATCAAAATCGCCGATGCAACGAGCTCAAACCACCATTTTCTTCTTTGCACGTGCGGGGTCACCGGCAACGAGAGAGCAAGCTAGGTGATGGCGAGGCTGAGCTGAGGGAGAGGAAGTTCAAGGGAGTTGCCGCCGTTGAGCCGTGGTGTCGCCGGCATCATCGGGAGGAGGAGGGGCCACGCGGGCAATTTCACCGAGAGAGAAATGATAGGGACTTTGAGAGAGAGAGGTTCTTGTGGGTTCTCAAAAATGAGAAGAGAGAAAAAGATGGGGGCCTTTTATAGAGGGTGAGGTCAGTGGGAGTGGGGCTGTCCAAGGCTTCGCGCTCTAAATGGCGAACCAATTTTGCTCCGGACCGATATTACACAACTCCGACAATCAAGCATTAAAGGTCCTTCTAAAATACCGCACCCGACTATACCATAACCTCAATATATCCACCGCTCTAAATATTAAATTCCCCAAAACTATAATCCCTAATAATCCAAGCCTGACATTGACTAACCCACTTGTAGAAATTTTGGCCGCCACAATTCTCCCCTCCTTAAGAAATTTCGTCCTAGAAATTTCAGTCATTTCCTCCTTCCTCATCTTAGGCACGCAGTATGTTCCACTGCGCCATTTTGGTCACTTGTCATCGTTATTCACCACATCTTACAATCTTAACCATTATCTAGGGTCCTTACCAACCTTAATGTTCATAAATCTACATGGCAATATCACTATGCCATTTACTCACAATTACACTACGAACATCTTAGGTTCGGTTCTCACTACTTACCAATCCACATGGCTTCACTCAATGAACTTACCACGTTCAATATACATTCAGGCAGATCATCCATCACCACTCAGGACGTACTCGATTGATGTCATTCCACGATGCCATCCCTTATGCCATGCATGTGCTTCCGTTGGTTATAGTCTTTCTACATTCACACCCCACCACAACACTACCAGTTCGCTGACCAGCTAGCTCATGTGGGTCTCATCTCATTCCAAGACTTCCCTAATCACACAGCAGGGGCCCTCTCCGATCACACAGCGGAGGCACAAACAATCGACTTTCATCAACTTCCCACATGGCATCTCAAGCATCTCTTATTCATGGCATCTCATCTACTCGTCACTATCCATCATCCGAAATGCAGTGCTATGATATGTCACTATAAAATTGATTCCGTTCAAACTCAGGAAAACATTTCGGATGTCGAAAACAGTTTAATTTGAAATACACGGCACTTCGACTTTTGAAAACCATTTCACTTGAGAAACTAGAAAACTCTGAAAGCATGTTCAGATTTCGAAAACAGGTCAGACTTAGCACAACACCTATACCCACCTTTTTGGATGTATGACTTGGTTCATTCCTGTCCCCATCACTATCTTAGAAGCCTTCCAGGGGCCGCTCCTTGCTCGGGCCACTCTGCCTCGGCGCCACTCCCCGCCCTCATCAGACCGGGTCGGTACAAGTCCACCAGCCTTCGCATGGTTTGTCCCCAAGTCACACATCTACGAAGGGAGATTCGTTCGACAAGTCCCATACCAAGTCTTACGGTTGTTAGGTATCCCATATCACTCGTCCCATACCAAGCTGACGGTTTATCAAGTCCGACTAAATCAATGATACGTGTAATGGATGCACATATTTAAATCCAACTATTTTAATGCAATAAACACGTGCAATGCATGAACGACTTCCAGAATCTCATCACGTATCATCCTCTGATCGTCACTTAAACCAGATCTAAAACCATTAGCCACCATTAACATCACAAATCAATTGCCTAAGTCCAATCTATAAATCTCTTGTTTGGTCGCTATCGATTTAGAATCAAATTCATATAATCAAACTGGCCCTTCGTCCGAGATCATTAACTAAACCTCAAAGCACAAGCTCCAATCCATACCTAAAACTTCACAATCCTCGTTCGCTTCTTGTGAACATCATGTCATCAATCAGGGCCGTCAATGAAAATCAACATCTAAAACCATTAGCGTACCTTGCAGATTCAAGCCTATAATCCTCAAACATCAATCCACTAAGTTACACACCCCAAGCCTAACGATAAGTCATTTTCATTTCGACTTATCATCCAATCCACCTGTCGTTCACCATACTATAACCTCAAAGCATAAGATCATCAATCCTAAGCAGTGATCTACGAACCTCTTATCTAACAAGTAGCCTAAACTACTACCAATCTCCTACCAAACACAATCACATGCACTTGTAAGTTTAACGCGTACGTGCCTACCAAACACTGTCGAATATCTAAATTCGATCCTATCAACGATGCAAGAAAGTAATGGAAATTCGCACAACACAAAAATTTACGTGGTTCAGCAGGGGAGATGTTCCGCCTGCCTACATCCACAGGGAGATCAGATCTGTTTCACTAATAACGTAGAAAAGTGTACAGCCGCTCTTCTCACCCTCTCTCTCTTCTTTAGAGACCTGTTTCGCCCTAAATATATATAGCAAAACCCTACATGGCACAAATTAGAAAATTGCCCACATAGCCTAAAGTATTTAACTTTTCCATATAAATCATACTATGACTGAACATAACATGCTTCTGGCGGCTCGGGGGCGCTGCCCCCGCGACCCCCGCCGGGGCGACCCCCGCCGGGGCGGCCCCCTCGGACCCCCGCCCGCTCACCGGGGAGCGAGACCCCCGTGCTGTCCAATCGTCAGGGGGCCTTTCGGAACCGCCTCATAATCTCTTGGATAACAGAATACAAGACATCAACCTCAACAAACACTTCAACCACTAGCGTACCTTATCACTCCACTGGCCCGCTTTGATACCAACTCAGCTGAGCTGTGACGTCCCAGGCACGCCACTTACTAATTACGTGCTCTGCTTTAATTTGTTATTACATATAATAAGGCCCATGCAGAAGACTAAAAAAGACAGGCGAGGCCGACCTACAAGTGCATGCAAAGGGTAGGCACGCCTAAAGGGTATGTCCTCGATAGGTTCCACTAACTTGTATCACATGCAATAAGAACATCTATAGCCAAATTCACCTTATATATATATATATTAGACAGGTTTATATACATTGTCCCTTACTCAAACGAAATACAAGAATACACTGAGAGGATTCGAAAGGTAACATCTACTCCCGCATACTATCCAAGAACTCCTTCGGCATACTCCGACACCATCACTATTATCCTGAGTCACAGAAACCTAGGTATCTGAAAAAGGTTCAACAACGAAAGAGTGAGCCGAAGCCCAGCAAGTATAACATCTAACCGAATGACTAAACTATCCATTCACCATTCATTCGAGCACAACTTACAAGCAAGAAATCGACAGAATACCAACGGATGCCACCACAAAACATAAGCATGAAGAGGTCACAAGACAATCAGGATTCCATAAATTGATAAGACGGCATGAATCACTTTGTAGGCAAGTAAACTGAGTTTGGTTATCGAAAGGCACAAATTAGATGAAAAGTATAATCAAGTCCTCGAATTTAGGGCTCTGGTTCGTAGGAAAATAGAACGTTCTCCCGCCTTTTACTTGCATCCTAATGGGCCCAATAGGTTAGTGGCGACTCCGTCATAGGATAGAATGCTTCATCTTTACACATTTCAAATTTGAATGAACTCCTTAATGTCGTGCGCAGTAAGGGTTTGGAAACCCGCACCAAGCGAGACTGAGCAAACCTTCGAGGAGAGGTGACGCACGTTCCCACTCGAGAATCCACTAAACCTATTTCTCAACCCCGGGAGGGTCGCGACACATGGCAAATACCCTGCACATGCAAATTTCGGTGAGGCAATGGAAGAGAGCGTGACTGAGTTTCTTAGAGGGTTCGGGCTCAAATGGGCTAAATTTTGAGAATGCAAGGAATTTACAGTTCAACTTGAATGAAATTCACAAGATCTCCTTTATTTAAATTCAATGTGGACATGCAACTCCTAAATAAAATTGTCTCAAATTTCTAAATGCAGAGGAATACAGTAAAAAATGAGAATGCAAGACTTTGCAACATTGATTTCTTGTTGTCACTATCGATGCGCGGGGTCGATCCCTTGAATTCATAAAATGCATGAGAGACTCGGGTGAAAATTTAGGTGCCAATATGCTCTTTTGAGCGAGACCAGTCCCAAGATCTTCTCATGCTATCACAGATTCACCAGATCAGAAAAACCTCAAGACAATAAGTCCGATCACCAAAGCCAAAGTGATCACGACATGTTCTTGCTTATACCGAGAGCCTGAGTACATCAACCCCGGTTTTTCATGTAAATTCTAGCACGACCCTGATCCTAAGACTCATAATTCGAGTCATTTATATGTTTCATTTTCGAAAAATAGAAATTATATTTCTGTCGTGCTTGGAGTAGTGATTATTATGCTGAGTTGATTTCACCTTATTGTGTTGCATTTTTTATTTTCGTTTTGAAATCTCTTTCCTTGGCTAAATAATACTTGCCTTCGTCTGATAATTCGACATTTTAAATTAGTTAGCAGTCATCTTGCAACAATTGATCACGGTACTGTAGCGGCAGATCGTCTGCTTATATCTCTCGAAACTCCTCGTACGCTTAAGTTTGTCTCGTAATTTCCACGCTTCAGTCTAAAGACATATCACAAGGATTGTTAGATTAAACAAAAAAGATCTATAAGGTACATAAATTTGCAAGGAAAAGTACCAAAAAAAATCATATATCTATTGCCTTGGTTCAAATTCAGTCCTAAACTTTTCAATCGTGTCAATTCAATCCTAAACCTTTTGCATTTGTGCCAATTAATTCATTTTGTCTGATTTTCGTAGGAAATAGCTGACATGGACGTCAACCGTCCTATATGGCTCATTTTTTAACAATTTTTCTGAAAAATTGACTATTTAATTACTTTTCTCTCTTTTTTCCTTTTATTTTGGCCGGTGAGGGCCGCCTCACCCAGAGCCGGCGAGACCACTAGCTAGGCTGCGCATGAGGCGAGGGTTTGCGGGCCACGTTGACCAGATCTATCGAGGGCCACGTCCAACGAGGGTTTGTCGGCCCTCGCCAGCCAAAATTAAAGAAAAAATAATTAAAAATTCAATTCTAAAAAGCCATTAAAAAAAAATGTTCCATCAGCGCCGGTCGTGCCACATACAGCTATTTCTAGCCAAAATCGTCTGAGTGGGTTCGATTGACACAAATGCAAAAAGTTTAGAAATAAATTGGCACAATTGAATGGTTTATAACTGAATTGGTACCCAATGCAATAGGTACAGGACTTTTTCGGTACTTTTTCCTAAGTTTACACGAATTTCATTCTATGCGGCTCAAACCAAAGATACATAGAAACTAAAAATACGTAGAATAAACATGAATGGTTATATATATGTAGGATTCTTTAGTGTTACATAAGTACAATTCTTTTGTATCAAGTGTGACGAAGTTAGTCTTCGAAATCTCAATCCTTGCTATTCTCTTCCCCGAACATCAGAACACAAAACCAGCAACCTTTCCATTTTGGCGCGATCTCTAGATCAGGATAAAGCGTGTCAATGATACCTGAGATGTGCGAGTGGCCCGAGAACTCGCTGTTTTCCTAAACAAACATCTGCAGTTGGAGAACAGTCTCTCAGGTTCATTGAGCTGGAGTTTCACCATAGCATGTGGGTGAATTTTTTATCCTTTCAAGTGGTGCGTCCATATCTACCCACCATGGTCTTCAGAATGCTCGGAAGCAGATTTCCCGACTATTTCCGGGACACGATCAAGCAAGCGATTCATTTCCTCGGGAAATTCGGCTTTGGCTCGGTTTGTCTTTCCTCCGACAACCACTGCTGTTCCATCTTGCAAGGCCCAAACCTTAAAAAATTTATGGAAGAGCGCAGATCGATGAGTACATGAACAAAGGGATATGTACATCAATTGTGATGCTAATTTGTTGGTTAGAAAAAAAAATTGATGCTCATTTGGAGTAACCGTGTATGTTCTGCTCAATCACATTAACTCTGCTCACGGCTCAATGTCTAGTAATTTATCCCATGTCATGCCACACCTGATGACGAATCTTCTCGTGACCATCGATATAGACATTTACAACCTTGATCTGTCGGGCAAAAGCATGCAGTTTCCTCTTTAATAAGCATGTAGTCGGCTCATTTCAAGAACAGAATGTTTACCTGGGTATGAGATAAATAACTGATGCAAGTCGTGAGCATAAGAGCGCCAAACCCAGCATATACAATTGGCACCCCTGGGTCAGTCTGAGACATAAGTAGGTTTAGCTCTGAGAAGCATCGAGAAAAAGTCACTTTAAGAAAGCTGCAAGGCCATTACCTTCAAGTCAAGACCAGTACTGCCTATGGCATCAACAATAACAATTTTCGTGCCCCCGATGTCAATTGGAAGCTTAGAGTTAGGCCGCCGTATTCCAGCGAATTTACCATCTTGATCATAAAGGACAATTGATTGCAGATCACGAGCAAGCATTGATCTGACCATACATTATAAATGAAAAAGTAAGAGCAGAGCCATCAGAAAATAAAATGAAACAAATAGACCTATGTTGGAGGTGAATAATATAGCACAAGACATTACTAATCCTCAGGTAGATGTAATTCACATGTCCATATATGTAACTGATTTTCTTTCTAATCACAATAGTGGTTTACTTGGCATTTCGCATATGTATAAACAAAAAAACACTTCATAGCAAACTGCACAAAGGTCAAATTCTGCCCCCAAAAAGCTAATGTAGCTTATTTTTTTGAGCATATTATGCCATATATTTGTCCTGCTCTTCTTTTATCAACCTAGAAGTAGGTGTCCACAACTGAGACTTAAAGATTCTCAGATCTTCAAGCAACACTTACAGATATCCCACAAGTGCCTACATAACAAGGAACTTAAAATTGAAGACTGGAGCACAAAGAACTACTCTGGTCCGGTTTTCGGATTCAGAGATAACCTCAAAAAAATCTTCCTTTACATTTCCTCAAAATCAAAGAAATAAATCTCAGTGCCTGGTCCCAAAAATTAATATATGCAGAAGTCAGAGTGTCTACCACACATGCAGAGAGATACGTACATTCCTTTCACGCTAGAGGCATCAGTGTCACCGACCGGCAAGAATGTCCCAAAAAGCTTCTTGTCTCCGTTGATCTTCAGAGGTGCCATAGGCAAATTGAAGGGCCCTTCACCGTCCTTAAGCACTTGTAAAGCAGAAAAACTCCAATCTGTCTGGTATATGGTGAATCCATCATATCTCAAAGGGTCATTTACACTAATTGTTTTTCTCATAACCTCCTTTCCGCCAAGGTCGAACAACGATAAATCAGTGTGAAACTGTGATACCTGCATGAATGAATATTTTAAGATGGTCAAGAAAGAAAAGAATAAATTAACAAAAGGAGGCGTTGCCGCAATGGACCTACAGAACAAGAATGCTTCTCTTTGTTTATCTTTCTATTCTATCTTTCACATCAACAAGAACGTCGTACCTCTCCACTATCATAGTAGTCCATGTAGAATCTGTTGACATGAACTTCAGTGTTAAACGCTTCAGAGGCATTAGAGAGAAAACCAGTAGGTCCCAATACATCTCCTACAACAAAATTTAGCCCCTGAGGGACAGTAACTGAACCTTTGAAGCTTCCTGTAGCACTAAGGGTTCCACCTGCCATTATCAGCAGCATCGCCAAGTGAACACCAATAGGAGCGAACCGGCCGGCCAAGCCCTTGAAAGCATATAATGATGGTCCTCTCAGAAAAACCTAGAGCAAATTTAACAAGAAGAATTAGAGAAAATATAGTATCCATGGATCTCAGCAACCTTATTGCATAACATAGGCATCGCGTGGCTATTGTCGATGAACTCATCTGAACGGGTCGTACGTCCCTAGATCCAGTGAAAGGATGGACTTGTCAATTAATTTAAATTAGCATTTATGGTGATTCACTTATTGAGATAGAATAAATTCAACTTTGCACTATCCTAATAAATAGATATTGCAGTACTAGAGCACCCATTTTGACCAATATGCAAACTAATTGAGCTACTGAAAATACAAGAATTGATTAATCAAAGGGAAGAAAGAGAAAGTACAATGGTTGGACCTCATATCCAGACCCCATCAAAATGACGCCCACATCTCGCACTGATGCTCTAGATAGCGTCTCTGAAAATTCCTGCTTTCGAATGGCCTCGGTGGATTGCAAAAAATTCCACCTGCACATACCAGTTTAAGCAGCTAAGATATTGCTGTAGCGACTTAACTGAAGAGGAGTATTTACAGCGAAACTAATCGAACCTTCTCGCAACCTTGACGAGTGGAATTTGGGTTGTGTAAGTGCATGCCATGAGTGAAGTGCTCAGAAGAGCCAAAGTCCCGAGAAAAATTGGGGATGAGAACATGTGGTCGAAACCGAGTGTGAGAACCCATCTCCAAGTAAAGAATCCCAAAGCAGGATTGTCTGCAGGGTATTTCTGGAAATAAAAATCAGGAGCCTCTCCTTGATCAATGAAAGTGCCTACACAGTGACAATATATCAGGCTAGTTTGCACCAAACCTAAAGAATTCCATGTAATTCCTCATCATTTCATGTGCAGGAATGCAAATAATTGCGCAAATAGCTCACCAATTCACAATTTCAACAACAGAGCAAACAATTGAAACTGAAAAATTCACGAAACGAAAGCTTTCCTGCACCAAAATGAGGGCTCCTTTTACCACCTTCCCCCCCAAACAGATATGCATTCTATCTCAACTCAGCCAGGCCTAAGCTAACCCATTTCACGAAATTCTCTCCTAATTGCAAGCAAACATTAAAGAAGCAACCAGCAAACCAAAAGGAAAAGGTCAACTTGCAAAAAAGAGGAAAGAGGGTTCAAACATACCGAGAGCCATGAGTGCAGCAACAGTGGCCATTTCTCCAATTGCCAAAGGCAAGTTAGACAAGACAGACAAAACCCTTCTGGGCAACCTCTTCAACCACAACCCCCTGACCCCATTTTTATCATTCTCCGGTGGTTTCTTCGCTTCGACACCGTCTCCTTCCTCGGCCAGAGGAGGAGGCAGATTCTCAGAGAGCAGGATTTTCTGGGAGATGAGCTTCGTGCTGCTTTTGGTGGTGTCTTTCTGAGAGGATTTCAGCTTGCAGGAAATGGGAGAAGAGAGGTTTCTCTGGGTGGTCTTGGGGAGGTAGCGAATTTGGAAGGGTTTAAGTGGAATTCTTCTTGGGGAAGGTAGGTTCAGAGGATTTGTGAACGTGTTGAGTGACTCCATGAATGGAGAATTTTGTGAAGAAGAGGGAGAGGTTTCTCAGAGCACTAGCAGCGTCTCAGCTGTAACTGCCATTTCCAGTTGGTGGTTTAGTGGGTTTTTGTTCATTTCAGATAAGGTTGCGATTTCTTTATTTGTAAGAAATTTTGCTCCTCTCATAAAAGCAAGTTTTGTTTTTATTTTATTTCTTGGGGTAAGACAGCGATAAAACTTGATTATTAAAAAAATGCTGAGTTTAATTCAAAAAAATTGGGATAATTACATGAATTATTTTCAAATTTTATCTTAATATGTAATGTCATCCCTAAATTTTTTATTTGATTAATGTGATACCTGAACTTTAACCCAATATGTATTATTGTCTCTGATCTTAACTTTCAATAAATAAATGTTTATCTATCCATTAATTCAACTTAACGAAATTAGCAGATTTCGCTTTTAGTCCTGCAAGTTTGAATGGTGGACAAAAAAGATAATGTTACGCGTTGGTTATCCACATAAGGTATTCAACTCAAATTAGATATAATAATTTACATCATCAAATGACATGAATAATAATTTTTTCAAAGTGAACAAACTAAAAAAATCAAAAAGATTATGATTTTCTAATGCTAGTTAGATATCGGACATGGATAATACACGTGTAACGAATTTTTTATCCACCGTTCAAACATACTAAATTGGAAACAAAATCACCAAATGCCACTAACTTGGATTAATGAAAAGACAACTTTGAACATTTTCATATGTACCAAAAATTCAGATACCGCATTGAACAAATCAAAGTTCATGGACAAATTAAAATTTCACTAACGATATTGCACATTGGGCTAGATTTCATGGACTGTATTGAACAAATTAAACGTTCATGTATGACAATACACATTGAGCTAAAATTCAGAACTTCTTACCCTTTCTTAACGCGGCCATTATAAGTTTTTTTGAGATAATATATATATATATATATATATATTTGATATAGTGACGTCCCAGGCGCGTCACCTACTCGCGATCTCTTCCTTAATCTCTTATTATATGACACATGACGCATGCGGAAGACGACATTAAACAGTCAGGCCATAATAATTACCAAAATTCACAAACCACACGCGCACCTATATGAAGGTTATGGCATTACTCGGGTTTTCTTATTCTACACCTGTAATGAGCACACAAACAGCGAACAGATTTACACATATAAGACCCGGCTTTTACACATATAAGGTTAGAACACCAGTCTTTACACATTATAAGTTCAGATTACTGAGAGATTGGGGTCAGACTCCTTGGCTATCTTCGAGCCACCCTACTATCTACTTAACCCAAAAACATTAACTATCACCACGGCTTCCCAAAAAGATGCTTGCCGTATCACCACTTTCAAAAGAAAAGCTACTTGCACGCCCCCCCCAACTCCATCATCACCATGCTCGATTACTCTAGATCACTGCTAGTACCACTATCGCAATCATCCAGAACTAGTGGAATAGGACCCACCTGACTGTCATCGTAACCCTTTATGAACACCGATACAAAGTGATAGGGCACGGCCCTGTGATCAGACCTACATCAACCAGTAACACATATACTAACTTCTTAAACTGTACATCAGGGAATTCCGAGTCTACATAATCCTCCCACATAGTAGTAAAGTTAACAGGCGCCCCATATCGAACCATGGGATTTGCGAGCGCTATTGGTGGCATTCTACTTATCTGTAAACCACAAATCAAAGTCAGTGAGCTAGAGCTCAGCGAAAAAAGTCTAACAAGATTGCTACCAAAAGTTAATTTCAAAGTACACACATATCAGACATCACAAGGCAAGTCATACGATACACAACAAGACATAATACACGATTTGATAGTCATTATGTGAAATGGAGGGAATGTAGGCATGAAGTTCCTCTCGGCCTCTCCACCTCACACTTTCGCGCTTCCAGACGGCACAACCGGCTTTCAGGCCAACTAACTCGTACCAATCACTTTTGGCGCGCAGACCAAACTTTCGCAGAACATTCAATGTAGGCATTTCCCTATGCCAGGGCTTCCTTGATCACAACAGCAGGGGCGTCTCTGATCACACAACAGAGGCTTCTCGAATTCCATATAGGCTCCACGGGGCATCATAGGCATTAAACACCAACGGCATTAGACACTCAACACTTAATGTAGTCAATGACATGTACATGAGTGCAATTCAATTCATAAAGTATGCACTGCCCAAACAATAGGCATTCAAATATTTCACTCAAGTTCCTCGGTTTAACAAGTGAAGCATAATTTCCCAATAACAAATATATATTTCAAGGCCTACGCAAACCAGTGTAACATGACTTCTATTCACACCAAGGCAATGCGCAACCAAATCCCGGTATCATCGAGCTATCCGCAGAAATAAGACGCTTAATTCGTATATCAAGAACAACAAACAAACCATCCACTCGTGCACGGCCTCAAGGCCGAACACTACCTTCTCGATTTTCCCCACTTACTTTCCCATCTCCTCGGTCCACTACTCAAACCCAACCACCAAACTCTCTAAGGTTTCAATTTGTTCTCAAACCATTACCTGTAAAGCCATTCGACTCCATTCCTCTTCTAGACCGAATTCAACTAGAATCGGCGGTCTCGTCTCGCAGCTCGAACCCACCATTTGCACTTCGTCGAAGCTAATTCGACTTACTCAAATGACAATCAAACAGTTTACAACTACTTGGCAAGACGATCTGACAACGTGCATACTCAAGATTAACCTTTAGGAGCTATGCAAGTTAGAAGATCACCCGCCTTAGTTTCCCACGCAAACGAGGGTCGCCGCCGATCGTAATCACATCATTTGAGCTCGTTCACCTCTCGGCCACGACCACGAGCAAGAGCAGGGAAGGACGGTGTCGGCGGGAGAGAGCTCAAGAACTTGATGGCGACGGTCGAGCGAGAGAGTGAGAACATGAGCTCGAGAGCGGCACGGCGAGAGAGCAGTGGTGCGGCGATATGAGCTCCACGGGTTGAAGGGAACGGATCCCAATACATACCCATAAGCATAACCGGTGGATTATTGCGGAACACCGATCTCAATCACCATATACGTACATATACGCACAGATTGAACTAAGTCCACAAGCCCTAGAATCAACTTGTATCACTAATCAAAAGGTATATCACGATTAACGAACATATCTCAATTTTCACAGATTAAGAGCCCCAAAACGCAGGAGAGAATATCATTCGAATCAGCCGATCGATCGTCCTTCGAGAGAGTTTTTTTTTTTTAAGAGTTCTGTATGTAATAATAGAACGACGTATGTTCTGTAGGGAGAAGATACCATCTCTCTCTCTCTCTCTCTCTCTCTCTCTCTCTCTCTCTCTCTCTCTCCATGTATTCAATATGAAATAAAATCTGCCCTTCATTATCGCAATCAATTATCGCAATAAAGGCAGGTATATATTTTGCCCTTAATGGGCGCAATTTTTCAATATCTCCCACTCGCCTATAAAGGCCTAAACATCTCTATTTCTCTTCTCACTGCAAAATTCATATGGGAAAATAATCCGTGACCAGCATACTCTGAAAGCTCGTTGCCATACATCTATTAGGAATATACAGTAGCTCACATTGGGCAATATAATTTAGAGTAAATCCAGCATGCGGTACCCTAAATCAATTAATCACATTTATATCTCTCATGATCTCTTCAAGAGTTCGATATGTATTGTATTTACCATTACAATTACACTCATATAATCATAATGGGTCGACCTGTGAACACAAAATCATAATGTGACATCAACTACGAATTGATCTTCCTCTTTCCTTAAATCTCTCAATTTCAACTCAATTAGCTTTTCCAGAAATGTCCCGCTAGATCGAATCATCTATGATCATTGGCAACACTCTAGGATAGCAAACACTGAATCAAAATTTCAAAAATAGGTCAGAGTCATGAGGGCACTAAGCTGAGGAACTCATATCCTCAAGAGTCTCACACGGTTGTAGAGTTGAGATCAATACTCTTGCCAACTCTTCTTGGTCGTCTTATGCATACGTAATATGAAGTACGCATTACGGTATTCTCTCTTTTCCCATGGAGCGTATGTCTCTACATTTAATACCATACAGATGATAGTTCAAACATTCCGAATGTCTAACTTGAGTTCACAAATCTACTCTCTTCAAAGAATCCCTCAAAACTCACATCTGGCATTAAAGACAGATAAAGTGAACGACGTAGTTACTTCACTTTCGGGCATAACTTATTATGACCTCATCTTAACACTCATGTTAAGGCGACATCACAATTTCAAGCTTGAGCCCTCAATTATCACTTAGATAATAAGCTCGAAATCATCTCATCTCTATTTATCACACAGTAAATAGAGGCGATTACCCATGTGAGTGGGCTAATCTCTTATCTGTCTGACATACTTTCTCAATATAATGCCCAAAGCATTAATATGCATAAATGTCATACAAACTCATAGGCATCAATAATGATAACAAATATCACTAACTGTGAACTTTGGAAAATATAAATATCCAGTACTCCAACTTCTACACACTTCTAGAGATTTCAATGTAGGGAACTAATCCCTTTATCACACATGACCAAGGAAAATATCTTTAGAAATTGACTTCGTCATAGGATTTGCTATCATTCTATGCGTAGATATGTACTGTATGTTCACATCTTTTCGTACAACCATGTCTTTCACAAAATTATACTTCGTGTCTTTATGTTTGGTCTTGCAATGGATCCTTAGTGTAAGCTATGCTGCTGGGCTATCACAATTAACTAATAATTGAACCTGCAGCATCCTTACCAACACCTCACTGACCCAAACATCTTTTAAACCAAACACCCTCTTGTACTACTGCTGATAACACCACGAGATCAGTTTTCATCGTGGATAAGGCTATACACATTTGCTTCTTACTACTCCAAGATATTGCGCCACTGCACAGTAAGAATACAAACCTACAAGTAGATTTCCTCTCATCTAAACCTTTTTCTTAGTCAACATTAGTATAACCTTCAAGGCGCAAATCTCTACCTTGATAACTCAACAAAAATTCGGCAGTACTTTTCAGATACATCAGGATTCTCTTGACGGCAATCCAATGTGCTTGACCTGGATTAGACTGGTACTACTTACCATTCCAACTGCATAATAAATATCAGGTCTTGTACACATCATAGCGTACATTAAGCTCCGAACATCACTAGCATATGGAATACTTTCCATTTCTTCATTTGCTTGTGGAGTCTCAGGACGCATTTTGCAACTCAAACTTTCACCTTTTGCAATAGGAGTATCTATGGGTTTACTATCTTGCATACGAAAACATTCAAGGACTTTATCTATATAAGTCTCTTGTCAAAGAGATCACAGTCTCTTTGAACGATCTCTTAAAATCTCAATTCCAAGAATACATGCAGCTTCACCCATATCTTTTATTTCAAAATTGGAACATAACCAATTCTTGACTGTATTGACAAACTCCATATAGCTTTCGGCAATTAGTATATCATCAACATATAATGAGATGATCACAAAATGATCTTTGGATCTTTTGATAAATACGCAATGATCTTCATCAATCATTACAAAATCATATGCCACTATGGCATTACGAAAAAGTATATACCATTATCTCGAAGACTGCTTAAGGGTCTCGAAGATTGCTTAAGGCCATATATCGATCTCAAAAGTCAACATACTTTTTATTCTTGGCCTTTTTGTAACAAACCCAACGGGTTGTTTCATATGAATTTTTTCTTTTAATTCTCCATTGAGAATCGTAGTCTTTACATCCATTTGATGTAATTCAAGATCCATGCCAAAATAATGTGAATTGACGTAAATCTCATCATAGGAGAAAAAACCTCTTCATAATCAATTCCTTCTTTTTTATTATACCCTTTCACTACAAGGCGGGCCTTATATCTCTCAATCGAGCCATCATCTTTACGCTTTATTTTGAGAACCCATTTGTTCCCTATGGCTTTGCATCCATTCGGAAGATCAACCAGTTCCCAAACTTGGTTTGATCTCATTGACTCCATCTCTTCTTCCATTGCATATATCCACTTTTCCTTGTCAGGGCAAGTCAGAGCCTCATTTACATTCCTTGGCTCATCCTCTTCTTGTGGAGCGACCATGAAAGTTTTACCTCTAATGTCTAAACGTCGACGAGTCGACGAAAAACGCTTTTGCGACTTGTTCGCCAAATTGGAGATTGTACACTTAGTATATGTCACGCCCCGTGTCCTTCGAGCGCGCCAACATCCCTCATTGTCGAAGAAATCTCTCAACTCACTAGGATCGTAAACGGACGTAAAACACTTGAGATGCAAATGCAAGCGGAAGCAAATAAAACAAACCCGACAAAACAAATAGAATGACCTTAGAACATAACACAAACGCACATATGACATAACTAGATAGGATCAAGGTTCATACAAACCACCAGAAATAAACGACTACGACTCAAGGACACGACACAGGGACACAAAGGAATCCCCCTAGACAAAACCACTCGTCGTCACACGAGGATACAAAAGCGGGGATAAGGATCTCTAAACACCTAAGGGTCAGGCGTCGTCATCTGAAGTGTACTCAGCAGGGGGAGCGTGCTCCGGGGAAAAACTCGTCTCGATGGCTGCACCTAACTCCAGCTCAGGCTCGTCCCATAGCTCCTCCTCTAGCACCTCCTCTAGGTCAGACTCCTCAGCAGGTTCCTCCATCTCCTGATCATGCGCTGGATCCACGACATGTACTATGTTCGGGACAGGTTCGAGAGGCATCAGGGGTCCATC
This sequence comes from Lenwebbia sp. NSW1173648, assembly GCA_029784005.1. NCBI lineage: Eukaryota > Viridiplantae > Streptophyta > Magnoliopsida > Myrtales > Myrtaceae > Lenwebbia > Lenwebbia sp. NSW1173648. The sequence goes on along the minus strand of JARCGZ010000010.1, from coordinate 19,653,749 downwards.
GGCAGGTTCATCCGGCTCCAAAATCCCTCCATCCAAAGCGGGGAGTCTAGGTATGGGGGACCTCGGCTCGGGGATCGGTCCAACTACAGGTCCAATGACAGGGAGCCTCAAAGGTAAAGCTATCGGGAGTCTAGGTCCGGCGGCCTCCAAAACGTGCTCAGGGATCACTTCCTCCCTCAAAGGTCCAGATAAAAAGTCCCCATCCTTATAAGTCCAAGAGAGGAAGGTATAAGGAGTCAAGTAGCATCTCGCATCGTCGATCCACAAAGTGCTAACCCTTCGATAATACGTCTGGTCCGGTCCAACCCTATACTCGGTGATCACGGGCTCAAACTGAGTCGGTAGTCCAAAAAGTAGCGGCATCTTGGCGATTAGGGTCGAGGGTCTGAAAAGTGGGTCTCACAGAAGGGTGAGATAAAATCCCAGTGAGGTGGATCTAAGCCGACCCCAGGGTATAGTACCTCCGAGCTAACCAACTACCACAATCAACTAGGCAATCGCATACAGATTATTCTATACATAAGACTAGCCCAAACTGACACAGTATAACTCCCCAAGGCAATAGTCAAGTCACGATCACTACGGAGCTTTCAACTTAGGTACTATCACTAATCAGTCATACGTGGCATCAACTCCAGACAGTCAATTCTCAAGCCCGCGTCTCGACGCTTCAGGCGTATAACACACTCTTTCAATAATTTGACCCGCGTAAACACGCCTCGGGCAAAAATTATACACTTTCATAAACTAGCCCGCGTAATAACGCATCAGGCTATCATATACATGATATGTGTGAGCTTAATACATAGACCCGCGTAATAACGCCTCAGGTCGGTCCCGCGTTTAACGCATCAGGACGGGCACAAACCCCGCGTTTAACGCATCAGGGTATGATGTGCATACAAATATGTCATAGTATAATACGATCCGCTATAAACCCCGCGTTAACACGCCTCAAGGTACCAGTACTCACATTTTCACATCCAGAGCATCTCATTAATTAACTTCGTAATCGAGTATAGCATATAAAGCTCAAATTCTCAATATTTCAATCGCGCTACCTAACAAACGGTTCGCGCTACTCGATCTAGCCAATTTCAACATAGCAATTCCCAATGTTCACACATCGATTCAGTTCACTATGACATACTCTTAATGCACTCATTCCACGATCTACACAACCGTGCCACAAAAGCCTCAATCTCATTCCACCGAAATTAATCATGCCTCGACATAATTTTAACATTTCAATTTCACATTTCCCACATATGGCCGAACATACTAAGGCCCTAACTTAGCATTTCCACGGATTTCATAACATTAACGGGCATGGGTTTTAAACCTAGCAACAAACACAAACTAGCATTTAATTCACACCCAACCTGAAACTATCGTGCTCGGTTCATAACCATCACCTTAAACCACCATAACGCATCCAACTCAGAATATTTACTAATTTCGCAGCCCCAAATGGCATCAAATCCAGAACAAACAGAAATACACAATTTGACCCCATTTGCACCCGAATAGCCTCCATACTAGAAACCCATCATGCCATACTCGGTCCTCACACTTTATATCACCATTTAGCATCCAATCAGCCAAGAACATGTCCATTCCTCAGTATAATTTTCGGATCCCAACAAGTGAGAATTTTTCAGAACCGGTGTCCACAATTCACGCCCAAATCAGTCCACATATTGTTCTAAAATCCCATCCTAGCATGCCCATTAGTACACATAAGCCTAAGGAAGGTTTAGAACCACTTACACTCCCTTTTTGGCGAAGAAAACCCGACGGATGAGCAGCGAACACGCGCGACCAGATTCTGACCTAAGCCGACTCCTTTGGTTCAAGCAAGAAAACAACAACTTTAGTCCATGAAACTCCCATAAAATCCAACCATGAACTCTACCTTGAGTCTCCTTAGGTTTCTATAGAAAGACAAGAGCTCATCACCTTCAAAATAGGTGAGAAAACCGGTGAAAACAGCCCCTCCTTCAACTGGCTGCTGTGCCAGCGTCCAAAGAGAGAGAGGGCGGCTCGGCGGTTGGCGTGGGGCTCCGGTGACTCACGGTCAAGAGAGGAGGACGAGGTGGTGTGGTGGTGGCTGCAACTCCTCTTGGTGGCGTCGGGATGGGGCAAGAAACAGAGAGAGCCGAATGAGAGAGAGATTTGGGAGAGTTGGAGAGTGAGAGAGGTTGATGCAGCTGAATAAGAGGGGAGAGGGTGAGATGGAGTCATTGAGTGATGGCCATGAATGACTAGAGTGAGTGGAGTTGGTATATGACATGAATAGTAGAAGTGGGTAATGGGATTTTTAGGGAAAATGGGGTTTTAATGGCTTCTTGGGACTTGAACAATCAAGAGCTAATTTCCCTCCATTTCACTTGATTTTTTGGCTGCCATAGTGGGGTAGGTGAAGTGGCCGAGTTTTCAGACGCTGAACGAAAATTCAGGACTGAAGTGCACTTTCCACTTTGCAGTCTGATTCCACTTTTTCTGACTTAAACTGGCAATAAGAAATCCTTAATAACCCTGACAAGACGACGTCCAAATTTATTTGCATTGGAATTCTCAAATACCCGGCCGTCGATTTTGAAGTTCGTTTCGCGCTCAAAATTAGCCGATCGCAGTTTCAGTGCATCTCAGACTGACGGGCGGCTCTCAGGAGCTACGTGTATCGACCCGTGATTTTTATCACGTTTAAGAATTATTCGAACCACGGCGATCCTGGTTGTCATGTAATCGCGAGGGAAACTGCCAGTCCTGGCAGGACGCGATCGTCAAGAATCAGTTCAGGGTCATCCGCAAATCATGCTATGGTCCAACGGAATCACCTGCGACCCAATCGCACGACGCTAACAGATTGTTCTGACACCAATCTTAGATCGACCTGCATGGCCTAGAATGTACCCTCGGCAATCCTTATGGTCAGGATATCATTCCACGGCCGAGTTCTTTAGTCCTCGTACTATCCTATTTAGCCATTTCCCTTTGGTCAGTCGTCTCTAGAGTGATCAATTCCAAGTGAGATTACTGAAATACATCGATGCTCATTTTATTCATAAACTTCGAAATGGGGTCGGAATTCAGAATGTCACAACTCTTCCCCCCTTACAGAAATTTCATCCTCGAAATTTATAAAACTTTCTACTCGAACAGGTGGGGGTGTTGACGCCTCATTGCCTCCTCGCTCTCCCAAGTGGCTCCTTTAGTCCCATGGTGCTCCCAGATTATCTTCACTAGGGGAATCGTCTTGTTTCTCAGGATTTGCTCTCTCCTGTCCTCGATCCTCACTGGCCTTTCCACGTACGTCACTCGATCGTCCACTTCTATGGCTTCATAGTCCAGGACATGGGTCGAATCTGGTTCGTACTTCCGCAACATTGACACGTGAAAAACGTTGTGGACTTGCGACAGGTTTGGCGGCAAGGCAAGCCGATAGGCCAAGGTTCCAATTTGTTCTAGTATCTCAAAAGGTCCTACGTATCTCGGGCTCAACTTCCCTTTCTTTCCAAACCGGGATAGTCCTAGCATCGGCGACACCTTGAGAAATACATGGTCTCCCACTTGGAATTCCAAAGGCTTACGCCGTCTGTCCGCGTAGCTTTTCTGGCGACTTTGGGCAGTCTTAAGTCTTTCTCTAATCACCTTCACTGCCACAACTGATTGCTCTACCAATTCCGGACCCGTTATACTTCTCTCACCAACTTCATCCCAACATATTGGCATTCTGCACGCTCTGCCATACAGTGCTTCAAATGGTGCCATCCCAATACTCTGCTGATAGCTGTTATTATAGGCGAACTCCACAAGGTGCAACTGTTCCTCCCAACTTCCTTTGAAATCCATGACACACGCCCGTAGCATGTCTTCTAATGTCTAAATAGTTCTCTCAGACTGTCCGTCCGTCTAGGGATGGTAGGCGGTACTGTACTGCAACTTTGTCCCCATTGCCTCCTGCAGGCTCTTCCAGAATGACGCGGTAAACTTGGGGTCTCTATCTGATGTGATTGTCACTGGGACTCCATGTAGTCGAACAATCTGCCTCATGTACAATTCGGCGTACCTGTCCATAGCGAAATCCTTTCGCACTGCCAAGAAATGTGCAGACTTGGTCAACCGATCCACGATCACCCATATGGAGTCATGTCCCCTTTGACTCCTTGGTAAGGCCATAACAAAATCCATCGTGATGTGCTCCCATTTTTACTCAGGAATTTCTAATGGTTGAAGTAGGCCTCTCGGTTTACAATGCGCGCTTCACTTGCTGGCACGTTAAGCATTTCGCTACGTGCTTCGCGACGTCCACTTTCATTCCGTTCCACCAGTAGTGCTGTCGCAAATTCTGGTACATCTTTGTGCTAACCGGATGAATACTGTAATTACTTCTATGGGCTTCCGACAAGATTCTCTCCCTTAGCTCCTCATCCTTAGGTACACATAGCCGTCCGCGAAACATCAATGTCCCGTCCTCTGACACCTGAAACTCAGGCTTCCTTTTCTCCTTATCCATCTCCAAAATTTTCTGAACTTCAGCGTTCGTAGATTGCAGGGTCTTAATTCTTTCTCGAATCTCGGGTTCCACTCTCAACGTGGCCATCAAACTGGACAGTTGACATACTTCAAGCTTAAATCTGGAATCTCTTATTCCCTCCAATAGGGTCCACTCCTTAACCATCGTGTGCGCGATACTTGACTTCTTGCTAAGTGCATCAGCTACCTTATTCGCCTTTCCAAGGTGGTATAGGATATCGTAGTCATAGTCCTTGAGCAGTTTCATCCACCGACGCTGCCTCATATTCAATTCACTTTGGGAGAACAAGTACTTCAGACTTTGGTGGTCAGTGTAGATCTGGAACTTCTCTCCGTACAAATAATGCCTCCAAATTTTCAACGCAAACACAATTGCTGCTAGTTCCAAATCATGCGTCAGGTAGTTCAATTCATGCGGTCTTAGCTGTCTCGACGCATACGCTACTACCCATCCATGTTGCATCAGAACGCATCCTAACCCTTTCAGCGATGCGTCACTATATATTTCGTAGCCCCCCGGGCCAGAAGGGATTGTCAATACCGGCGCGGTCGTCAACCTCTGCTTGAGCTCCTGAAAAATTCATTCGCACTTATCCGTCCATTCGTACCGGGTGTCTTTTCTTGTTAACTTCGTCAATGGAGTAGCTATAGCGGAGAACTTTTCTACAAACCTCCTGTAGTAGCCAGCCAGTCCTAAGAAACTCCGAACTTCGGTGACTGACATTGGCCTCGGCCAATTCATAACCGCTTCAATCTTTGTAGGGTCCACCAAAATTCCATTTCCAGATATGACGTGTCCGAGAAATGCCACTTTGTGGAGCCAAAACTCATACTTACTAAAGTTGGCGTAAAGCGAGTGCTCTCTTAATGTCCGTAGAACTACGCTCAGATGTTGCTCATGTTCCTCGGAATTCTTCGAATAAACAAGGATTTCATCGATGACGACGATGACGAACTGATCCAAATATCCTTTAAACACCCTATGCATTAGGTCCATGAATGCAGCTGGAGCGTTGGTCAACCCAAACGGCATAACCGTGAATTCGTAATGACCATACCTTGTCCGAAACGCCGTCTTTGGTATGTCCTCCTTCTTTATCCTCAACTGATGGTACCCAGTTCTCAAGTCTATCTTGGAGAACACTGCAGCTCCTTGCAGTTGATCGAACAGATCATCTATTCTGGGCAACGGGTACTTATTCTTAACCGTGACCTGATTTAGTTGTCTGTAGTCAATGCATAAGCGCAAAGACCCGTCCTTCTTCCTTATGAACAGTACTGGCGCTCCCCACGGCAACGCGCTTGGACGAATAAAACCCTTGTCTAATAACTCCTGCATCTGAACCTTCAGCTCCTTCTACTCCGATTACGAACTCTATTTCTCTTTCCGGTGGCAGTCCCGGCAATTCTTGAGGAAAGATATCGGGAAATTCGCGCACCACTGCTATATCTTCCAACTTCGGTTCCTCGATCGTCGGATCCACCACTGCAGCTAGGTAGGCTTGGCAACCTTCGTCTAACAACCTAGTCACTTCCAGCGATGAGATCAAAGGGATCGAGGTCCCTCCTCGACTCCCTACGAATTCGAATCTAGGGTGATCGATTGGACGGAATTGGATCACCCTGCTACTACAATCCATAACGGCTCCTTGTCTACCCAACCAATCTATCCCGATTATAACATCAAAATCAAACATGGTCAACACAGCCAGATCTATCCTTTCCTCGCTACCCCCAACGACTATCTTACAGTCCTTGCAGCCTAACGAAACTAACACTTTATCCTTTAACGGGCTAGTAACATGCAATACGACATCCAACGGTTTCAATTCCATTTTAGCCAATTCAACAAACTGAGCAGATACGAATGAGTGTGATGCTCCAGGGTCAAATAATGCATAGGCTGTATGATCGCATAATGTAACCGTACCTATGACCACGCCAGGCGCGTTCTCCACCTCCTTGCGTGCCACAGCATACACTCGTCCTTGAGCTGGCGGTCTACCCAAGTTGTTCTGTGGGGCAGCTCCTGTTGGCGGTCCGTACTGAGGTCGTTGTCCTTGAAACGGAGGCCTTGGGGCTTGACTCGGGCAGTTTCTTATATGATGGCCCAGCTGGCCACACTTGAAGCACGCGCCCGTTCTGCTTGGGCAGGGTCCATTCCCGTGCCTTCTGCCACACAGGCGACAATTCCAGTTGGTCAGATGGGAAGGTTTCCCAATATTCTTCTGGACTGGAGGGACGAAGCGTCTGTTGCCCGCCATCGGCCTCTTGCCAAATTGACGATTATCTTTGACAGGAGCAAACCGCGAACCAGATGCGGTAGCCCTCTCCTTCATATCCCTTTCAATCATCTGCCCTCGCTCATACATCTCTTCATAGGTCCTCAGATTCAGCGTGATCATCTGGCTACGAAGGTCAGGCCTCAGTCCATCTCGAAATCTTCGCGCCTTGTCTATCGGGTTCTCTACCATCCTCAGTGCATACCTTGACAGCCTAGCAAACTCCGCCTCATACTGGTCGATCGTTAACTGGTTCTGGCGAAGCTACTGGAATTCTACCAGTTTTCGCTCCTGAGCGGTCTTCGAGAAATACTTCCCGTTAAATGCCTCTGTAAAGGCAGTCCAAGTGAGAGCAGCGCCCTCGGGAAATACTCTTCCTCTGGTAGCCTTCCACCAATCATCCGCGGTACCCTCTAACTGGTAAGCCGCTAGGGTCACCTTCTCCTCGTCAGTGCACCCAAGAACCTCAAAGGCCTTCTCTAGCTTTTCAATCCATCGAGGTGCCATTTCGGGATCTCCAGCACCATCGAACTGAGCTGGCTTCAGCTTCAGAAATTGTTCCACCAGCTGGCTCATCAAGCGATTCCCATTCCCGTTTCCTTCTCCATGATTATTCCCATTCGCTACGTTGGCAACAGCCACAGCAGCCTCTACAGCCTGAGCAACGGCAGCAGCCCTTTCCTGAGCCTGCCTGCCCATCAGGTTACCGATTTCTTCCAGGGCCCTAAGAACTCCATCAATTCTCGGGTCCTCTACTGGAGGCGCCCTCGAGCTAGAAGCTCCTCTAGTACCTCTATTGCGGTTGCTCATCTCAACAAGGTTTCTCTACACCTAACAACTACAATTTTACCCAGGGATCAAGGCCTAAGCCAGACACTCACGTCTATCTACCATCAACTAACATCTCGGATCCCCCATAATCATCAGGCAGATAAACCCGTAGGTACTCAATCAAGCATGCCAGGCCAAGAAAAACAAACAACACAACCACCAAATCATGCCATCTCAAGCAACCATGGCATCATAACAAAGAATTTCAATCGTACCTCTGGTCCAGCCGCATCTGCAGCTTAGTGAAAGCATCACAAGCAACTCAACACTTCAGAGAGCAATCATAGCTAATTCTCACAATAGTCTAGCACAAAGACTCGATACCATGCCAATGCACATACGCCATTTCATATGCCATGCTTTCGTGCCTAAGACTCGTAACCACCTAAGGTCATAGCTAATGGTCGTTCTAAAGCCATTCCTCCTTATCACTCCATCACTCAATCGACGTGGATCGAGCTGACCTTGCTCTGATACCACTTCAACGGGGATGTCACGCCCCGTGTCCTTCGAGCGCGCCAACATCCCTCATTGTCGAAGAAATCTCGCAACTCACCAGGATCGTAAACAGACGTAAAACACGCGAGATGCAAATAAAACAAACCCGACAGGATAGGATCAAGGTTCATACAAACCACCAGAAATAAAACGACTACGACTCAAGGACACGACACAGGGACACAAAGGAATCCCCCTAGACAAAATCACTCGTCGTCACACGAGGATACAAAAGCGGGGATAAGGATCTCTAAACACCTAAGGGTCAGGGCGTCGTCATCCGAAGTGTACTCGGCAGGGGGAGCGTGCTCCGGGGAAAAACTCGTCTCGATGGCTCCACCTAACTCCAGCTCAGGCTCGTCCCATAGCTCCTCCTCTTGCACCTCCTCTAGGTTAGACTTCTCAGCAGGTTCCTCCATCTCCTGATCATGCGCTGGATCCACGACATGTACTATGTTCGAGACAGGTTCGGGAAGCATCAGGGGTCCATCGGCAGGTTCATCCGGCTCCAAAATCCCTCCATCCAAAGCGGGGAGTCTAGGTATGGGGGACCTTGGCTTGGGGATCGGTCCAACTACAGGTCCAATGACAGGGAGCCTCAAAGGTGAAGCTATCGGGAGTCTAGGTCCAGTGGCCTCCAAAACGTGCTCAGGGATCACTTCCTCCCTCAAAGGTCCAGATAAAAAGTCCCCATCCTTATAAGTCCAAGAGAGGAAGGTATAAGGAGTCAAATAGCCTCTCGCATCGTCGATCCACAAAGTGCTAACCCTTCGATAATACGTCTGGTCCAGTCCAACCCTATACTCGGTGATCACGGGCTCAAACTGAGTCGGTAGTCCAAAAAGTAGCGGCATCTTGGCGATCAGGGTCGAGGGTCTGAAAAGTGGGTCTCATAGAGGGGTGAGATAAAATCCCAGTAAGGTGGATCTAAGCCGACCCTAGGGTATAGTACCTCCGAGCTAACCAACTACCACAATCAACTAGGCAATCGCATACAGATTATTCTATACATAAGACTAGCCCAAACTGACACAGTATAACTCCCCAAGACGATAGTCAAGTCACGATCACTACGGAGCTTTCAACTTAGGTACTATCACTAATCAGTCATACGTGGCATCAACTCCAGACAGTCAATTCTCAAGCCCGCGTCTCGACGCTTCAGGCGTATAACACACTCTTTCAATAATCTGACCCGCGTAAACACGCCTCGGGCAAAAATTATACACTTTCATAAACTGGCCCGCGTAATAACGCATCAGGCAATCATATAAATGATGTGTGTGAGCTTAATACATAGACCCGTGTAATAACGCCTCAGGTCGGTCCCGCGTTTAACGCATCAGGACGGGTACAAACCCCGCGTTTAAAGCATCAGGGTATAATGTGCATACAAATATGTCATAGTATAATACGATCGGCTATAACCCTGCGTTAACACGCCTCAGGGTACCAGTACTCACATTTTCACATCCAGAGCATCTCATTAATTAACTTCGTAATCGAGTATAGCATATAAAGCTCAAATTCTCAATATTTCAATCGCGCTACCTAACAAACGGTTCGCGCTACTCGATCTAGCCGATTTCAACATAGCAATTCCCAATGTTCACGCATCGATTCAGTTCACTATGACATACTCTTAATGCACTCATTCCACGATCTACACAACCGTGCCACAAAAGCCTCAATCTCATTCCATCGAAATTAATCATGCCTCGACATAATTTTAACAGTTCAATTTCACATTTCCCACATATGGCTGAACATACTAAGGCCCTAACTCAGCATTTCCACGGATTTCATAACATTAACTGGCATGGATTTTAAACCTAGCAACAAGCACAAACTAGCATTTAATTCACACCCAACCTGAAACTACCGTGCTCGGTTCATAACCATCACCTTAAACCACCATAACGCATCCAACTCAGAATATTTACTAATTTCGCAGCCCCAAATGGCATCAAATCCAGAACAAACAGAAATGCACAATTTGACCCCATTTGCACCCGAATAGCCTCCATACCAGAAACCCATCATGCCATACTCGGTCCTCACACTTTATATCACCATTTAGCATCCAAATCAGCCAAGAACATGTCCATTCCTCAGTATAATTTTCGGATCCCAACAAGTCAGAATTTTCCAGAACCGGTGCCCACAATTCACGCCCAAATCAGTCCACATATTGTTCTAAAATCCCATCCTAGCATGCCCATTAGTACACATAAGCCTAAGGAAGGTTTAGAACCACTTACACTCCCTTTTTGGCGAAGAAAACCCGGCGGATGAGCAGCGAACACGCGCGACCAGATTCTGACCTAAGCGGACTCCTTTGGTTCAAGCAAGAAAACAACAACTTTAGTCCAAGAAACTCCCATAAAATCCAACCATGAACACTACCTTGAGTCTCCTTAGGTTTCTATAGCAAGACAAGAGCTCATCACCTTCAAAATGAGTGAGAAAACAGGTGAAAACAGCCCCTCCTTCAATCGGCTGCTGTTCCGGCGTCCAAAGAGAGAGAGGGCGGCTCGGCGGTTGGCGTGGGGCTCCGGTGACTCACGGTCAAGAGAGGAGGACGAGGTGGTGTGGTGGTGGCTGCAACTCCTCTTGGTGGCGTCGGGATGGGGCAAGAAAGAGAGAGAGCCGAATGAGAGGGAGATATGGGAGAGTTAGAGAGTGAGAGAGGTTGATGCAGCTGAATAAGAGGGGAGAGGGTGAGATGGAGTCATTGAGTGATGGCCATGAATGACTAGAGTGAGTGGAGTTGGTATATGACATGAATAGTAGAAGTGGGTAATGGGATTTTTGGGGGAAATGGGGTTTTAAAGGCTTCTTGGCACTTGAACAATCAAGAGCTAATTTCCCTCCATTTCACTTGATATTTTTGGCTGCCATAGTGGGGTAGGTGAAGTGGCCGAGCTTTCCTTCGCGATTTTACAAGACGCTGAACGAAAATTCAGGACTGAAGTGCACTTTCCACTTTGCAGTCTGATTCCACTTTTTCTGACTTAAACTGGCAACAAGAAATCCTTAATAACCCTGACAAGACGACGTCCAAATTTATTTGCATTGGAATTCTCAAATACCCGGCCGTCGATTTCGATGTTCTTTTCGCGCTCAAAATTAGCCGATCGCAGTTTCAGTGCATCTCAGACTGACGGGCGGCTCTCAGGAGCTACGTGTATCGACCTGTGATTTTTATCACGTTTAAGAATTATTCGAACCACGGCGATCCTGGTTGTCATGTAATCGCGAGGGAAACTGCCAGTCCTGGCAGGACGCGATCGTGAGGAATCAGTTCAGGGTCATCCGCAAATCATGCTATGGTCTAACGAAATCACCCGCGACCCAATCGCACGACGCTAGCAGATTGTTCTGACACTAATCTTAGATCGACCTGCATGGCCTAGAATGTACCCTCGGCGATCCATATGGTCAGGATATCAGTCCGCGACCGAGTTCTTTAGTCCTTGTACTATCCTATTTAGCCATTCCCCTTTGGTCAGTCGTCTCTAGAGTGATCAATTCCGAGTGGGATTACTGAAATACATCGATGCTCATTTTATTCATAAACTTCGAAATGGGGTCGGAATTCAGAATGTCACAGTATATCATACTCCATTACGCTCCCACTCGACGGCTTGTTCGCCGTATTGGAAATCGTACACTTAGTACATCATTCTCAATTACGCTCCTACTCGGATTAGATAACGACGACATCTTCTCTTCAAGTGATTGCAATTGAGACTAGTTCGAAACATATTTCCCACTTCTCACATTGCTCCCACTTGGATATGATGCTCCCACAATGCCATTATCACCATCCAAGGTTTCAAATAGGGAATAATTTTTACCTATTTCGCCCTTTTTTTGAAAATTCATTCACTAAGAATGTAACATCTCATGATTCAAATTCAGTTACACTTCCCACTTTTCTTGTTCACCTACAACACATACCCTTTCTAGAGTCCTCTCAGTATCTCATGAAGATACTCATTTTGTGTCTATGGCCCAAATTTTTCATACTTGTGGGAAAACTCGTGTGTATAGGCAGCACATCCCCAAAGTCTAAGAAAACTCAAATCTTATTTTCGACCTGTCCATAACTCATATGGAGTGAAGATAACTGATTTAGAAGGCACACGGTTAAGTATCTAGATAGCATTCGATAAATCTTCACCCCCAAAAGGTGATAGGCAAATTAGCCCGCGCCATCATAGACCTAACCATTATGTTGAGGAATCACTGGAATAGTCAACTGTCATTTTATTCCCTTTTCATCACATAAACATCTGAATTGACCAGATAGATTTTCTCGACCTCGATCGGATCTTAATTTTTTTTTAAATTGATTTTCTAAAAGCTCAAAACTTTCTCAAAGCAACTCATGCCTCAAATTTATGAGAAAACAAAACATGTCTAAATCGAGTGTAATCATCTATAAATGTGATGAAATAAATAGCCCCGTGCCTTACTCTCATATTCATTGAACCACATATGTTAGAATGGATTAATTGTAAAAAAAACTCAGCTCTTGTTCCTTTTTCAAATGGTTTCCTTATTTTATTTTTTTTGCCAGGCAATGCTCACAAATAGACAAATCGACTTTTTTTAATATTGCCCAATAAGCCCTCTTTGGCTTATCTAAACATTTGCTATTGGCCAATATGACCAAGATTAGCATGCTATATATTCACATCATTACAGAAGATGTAAATAGGGAATAACTACCATTCACACTATTGTACTCAACAATCAGCACAATGAAACCAACTAGAAAATATCCAAAATCATAATAACTTGTTCCCAACGACAAGTTATCACCATCGTTTTAAAAGTTCAAACTGAAATCAAGTTTAACCAATCTTAACACGAAAACTAAATTTCATCGAGTTTTTGGAGCATATAACATATCATGTAGGAATAGGGTGCGACCACCGCGCATATTGAATGTCAAGTGCCAATTCCTTTAACTTTCACTCCGGAATTTGTTTCCCACATTTATCCTCTTTGCTCTATGTGAAACTCGTTGAAATACCACGAAGGCATTTCTTTCTTTCGCTACATGGTCTGTGGCTCATAAGTCTACAATCCACAAAGGATGAGATTCAGTTATGAAAACTGAACTGGAGACATAAGTAACATTATCGAGTGCACAAAGGGTTTCTAACTTTTTTGGCTCACCACAGTCATGAGTGAAGTGACCCTTCTTGCCACAGTTAAAACATTTCATAATTGAGATGTTTTTCTTGAAAGGACACTTTCATTTCCCATGTTGGTTAAACTTCGATTTCTATCCTGAAGAATCTGTTCCCTTATCTTTCCACTTCTTGAAACCACCTTGATGCTTACGCTTGGAGTACGAAACCCCATTTGAGCTAGGGCCAGCATAACAAATTTCGATTTCTGATTTAGCTGCCAGAAGGAGGTCCACCTCTAGTGCAAGACGGCGCATAGCATCCTCAAAAGTCTTTACTTTTTATTGTGGATCAAGTGGATTTTCATATGCACACAGCTATGAGGTGAAGAATAGATTACTGCTTGCACTTGCTGCTCATTAGTCAAAATGTGGCCTGCATCTTACAGTTCACTTATCAAATTTGACACACGTCACAAAAGTTATTTCATATTCTACCTATGAGGCATCATATAAGTGTCAAACCTTATAGTGATCTGTCTCAACTTGGTGACCGATGTTTAACCAAACTTAGTTTTTAATACTTCCCACTTGGCTTTGGCATTTTCATAAATGCCTGAACTCACATATAAAACCATTTTCATGATACTCAGTAACATAATACGAGCAATAGAGTTCATCATTTTCCATGCAGCAAATGCCTCTTTATACTTTCTATGCTGTGCAGTATTCCCATCTTCAGGTTCTTCCATAACTAGGTTAAGAGCTTCTAGTGCTTCTTGCTCTTTTAGCACAAACTGGATTTTCATATTCTAGTTTTCATAATTTCTGCCATTCAATTGTTCGCCTTTGTTTAGCTCAGCTACGATATTCTAAAATACTGTAGCAATTGTATTTGAACACGAAGTTCTAGAGACATGTATTCATGAACCATTAATGCCTAACATTTATGCATTTATTTTGCACTAACTAATTACATTAACGAAAAATTTCACATAAGGTCTCAGATTCGAAAGTTCACTATTTTCCCGATCATCATCTAATAATCGTCGTTTGAAATTACCATTAACATAATCATTTATGTAAAATTGAGTTTATTAAAGTTACTAAAACTTTCTAGAACTCCCCACTCGAATAAAGATCATAAATCAAACAATGATCTCCTCATCTTATAATCACAACATTGCATAACATGATATGAACTAACATACAAATAATTCATGCTATAAAATCATAGCCAAATTGCGAAACACAAGATATAAATAGCAAGTATACTAAACTTTATACATGCTACCGACAAAATATGCTCTACACAATCTCTATGTAGCTATCCACATGTAAGATATATTCTGTATTTTTCAAAAAAAAAATAGAGAAATACATGTAAAAATACTTGAAAAAGCCCCAAAATATGTGTATCATGGGTTTTATACGTATTTTCATAACTTTAAACGCATCAAACATGTCCACATAATGTATCAAATTGAAGATAATTTCGAGACAAACATAACGGTACCCCACATGCCCCCCCCCCAAACGAAGCTCATACGCGCTCATACGAGTCGGTCAAACCTTTTGCATTGACTAGTCAAAGATCGGTCAATGAGGTCAACGTTGGTCAAAATGCAATTTCTCAAAAATTCGAGGACCAAATCACAATTTTCAAAAATTTCGGGACTAAATTGCAATTTTCAGAAAAGTTTGGGGATCAAATTGAAATTTTTGGAAAAATTCGAGGACGAAAATGCAATTTCTAGAAAATTCAGGGATTAATCGGGTCGAAACTGGACTGAACTGGGTCTGGAGTAACCTAAATCAGGTTTGGGATAGGGATAATCGGTTTTGGGATAGGAAAAACCGGGCATGGAGTACGCTCACGTGGGCGCGTGAATCCCACGCGCACCGGACCCCTCCGGCTCGTGGCAGCGCGTGCGGCTCCTTTCGGCCACATCCAGCGACAATCCACCCCTCAAAATGATCGTATCGACGATACGAACCCAGTAGTATATTCAAAATCCATTTTCGTTGAACAAATTTCACGAAAAGGCGACATTTCGTCGCTACCTCGGGAACCCGATCCCGTCGCGACGCGTGGCGTGCGTGCGGCCTCTTTGGGCGTTGCCTCGCGATGGGCGACCACTCAAATTTCTCGTATCACCAAGCCCGTTCTGAATATGTGTTCAAAAGTTGTTTTTATTGCATAAAAATTCACGAACGAACCCTGAACAGTACTCTCGTAAACCGATTTTTTGCGCTAAAAATGACTACGAAATTATCACAAAACGATCAAGAAACAAGAACGATAGCTCTGATACCAATGAAGGGAACGGATCCCAATACATACCCATAAGCATAACAGGTGGATTATTGCGGCACAACGACCTCAATCACCATATACGTACATATATGCATAGATTGAACTAAATCCACAAGCCCTAGAATCAACTTGTATCACTGATCAAAAGGTATATCACGATTAACGAATATACCTCAGTTTCTACAGATTAAGAGCCCCAAAATGCAGGAGAGAAGACCATCCAGATCGGTCGATTGATCGTCCTTCGAGAGAGTTTTTTTTTAGAGAGTTATGTATGTAATAATAGAACAACATACTTTATGTATGGAGAATATACCATCTCTCTCCGTGTATTCAATAGGAAATAAAATCTGCTCTTAATTATCGCAATCAATTATCGCAATAAAGGCAGGTATATATTTTGCCCTTAATGGGCGCAATTTTCCAACGCGGGTGAAGAAGAAAAGATGAAGAGTATGAAGAAGAAAGGGAGCTTAGGTGGTGTCCCCGGCAAGAAGGAAAAGGAAAAAATGAGGAAGAGAGAGAGGAATGAGAGGTTGTCGTGAGGAAGGGAAGCGATGGAAGTGAGAGAGAGGAGGGGGGAGGTGTCGTTCAAGAGAGAGGGGGTGATGGGGTGGTGACAAATGGAGGGGCAAGTGGCGCCACTTGTCCACTCGCGCCAATTGTTGCCCTTCTTCCCAATGGGTCCCGATTTTGCATAGTTTTAGTCTTATTGGGGCCCAAATTCGACTATAGGGTGTCCCCGTTTTTTCGACACTAACCTTCAATGTCATCGGCTAATATTCACAAAACACCGTACTACAATATTTATTACTGAAAAGTAAATTTTTGTCTATAAATTACCTTGTCGGAAATTTAGGTTGTTACAGATACAATCTTAAATGTAGTTAAAATTACCCTTTCTTAACGGTACCATCATAAGTTGTGTAGTCGGGTTCCAAGAAACAAGCATATACACAAGCTATTATACTTTCGAATCCCCGTAAGGTTGAACACGCACATATGTTTATCATCAAAATTAGGCATAATTTCCTAAGAAAACCCTCAAATTTTTGGTCCAGTCTCAAATCTATCTCGAGTTTTTTTTTTATTTCAGAAAAAACCCTTAACTTTAGGTTCAATCTCAAATATGTCCCAAACTTGTTTTGTCTCGAAAAAAATCCCAAACTTTTGGTACAGTCCCATATCATCCTTGAATTTTTTTCTTTGTCTAAAAAATTCATAAATTTTCAATGTATTCTCAAATCTACCCTGTGGTTCATGTTGGAAAATAACGTCGGGAACAGGATGAAATGGAATCAGACTTTGAGGCGTGATAACACTCTCTTTAAGGATTTATTTGTCCCACAACGTTGCTAATGGTTTCGGCAAATATCCTCTAGGATACAACAAAGTCACAATGAGAATATCAGATAGCAATTCTGATATTTCTCCAGAATCTCTCAAGGGAAACAATTGGAAATAATGGCTGTGCGTTTTTTGAGAAAAACGAAAAAATGAAGTTAAGATTCTGAAAATGAACAAAGTCACTCAATATATAATACTTGAAAGAAGGCAACTTTTCATGTCTCAAAAGTGTCATTCGATCACAACTATTCATGTCCAAAGAACAGTTAACTTCGGACACACCACTTTGTGTCTGAAGAACAGTTAATTCAGACACAACTTTTCGTTATTCGAAAAATAATTTATTCGGAAACAACTATTCATTGTCCGAAAATTGCATCGTTTGAAAGATTGCAACTCTTGGACATAACCAGTTAATTAAAATTCGAAAAATAAATTTAATAAAATAACTGCCACTCCTACATGAACAGTCGCACTGTTTCGTTAGGAATCAACAATTTATTTTAATTATAATTTAGAAAAATAAAAATACAAAAATAAATTGATCGTTGATTAGTGCTAGTAATTATCCGCAAGCATGCAAAGTGCTAAGTGCGCTTAATAATTGGACACCTGCACGCGGGTATGGTGTGGTCTAGCCCACTTGCCCATTTCTCTTTTTTTAGAATACTATAATAGCATTCTAAATTATAAACTGACTTGCATTCTCCCATCTCTCCTATGCAGGACACAACAAAAGGCACTTATGTTTATTTTTTTTTCAAACAAACTTCAATAGTTCAGTCCCAAGTTGAAGTGACATTTTCACATCGATAAAAAAAAACCCACATTAGCAAAGTGATGGGGTGATGATACGGACCGACGTGGCATTTCCACGTGAATAACAAATTCACCCTAATAAAGAAGTTCTCCAAAATGAAACAGTTTTAGGATATGAAAATTAGGGATAACTAACGGCGATTTTTGGACAGAGTGCTAATAGGGCAAATTTGAGATTAGAGTAAAAGTGGTGATTTTTTCTTAAACAAAAAAAGTTTGGGGTAGATTTGGGACTTGACCTAAAGTTTAGGGTTTTTTCTAGACAAAAAACGTTCGGGGCAGATTTGAGACTGAACATAAAGTTCATAATTTTTTCTCAGACAAAAAAATTCGAAGTAGACTTGGGATTTGACCTAAAATTTGGATTTTTTTTTAGGAATCAGGCCACGAAAATTATGTACGTGAAGAATATGTGGATGACTTTCGATAAAAAAAAAAAACGAAGAAAAAGAATATGTGCATGACTAGATCGGCATCGCATGTAGTCCTCACGACATGGCTTGATATTTTAGGCTTGATATTTTCAATTTGCTTTTTTCTATCTTTTGCTATCGAAATAATTGGCAATACGCGTGGTGAATCTGTAATTATGAGGTCTTCGGAGCCCTCTTTCGTAAACAAGACCCAGAAGCAGTGGATCCTCGTCGCTCTCGTCAAAAACAGCGAACGCACACTCTCTCTCAATCATCAATTCTGAAACCGAAGAGAAAAGAAAGAGGAGAATCAAATCCTCCATTGCCAACCCTTCAAGCTCACTGGTATATTCTCTCTCTACTTTCTCATTGTCCCTTCTCTCTCTTGCCGGTCGCTTCTTCAATTCTCGAGTGGCCGTTTGATTGCCGAGAAAGTTTTCCGACAGAAAAAAAGGGTTGAAAAAGAAAACCCAGAAAAAAAATCAGAGCTTGGAAGGTTTTAGGAAATTGTTCTCGAAATGGACTTGTTGGGTTGATTGGTTTCGTTTTGTTGATTTGCATTAAGCGGTGTTTTCGTGATTCTTCCGGTTTAGGAAAGCCAAATTTAGATGGAGAATGTGACTGAATATGTTGATAGCTGTGGTGATTCCTCTGAGTCGATGAGCTGTTTCATAGATTCGTTGTCCTTCCTTGTAATAAGTGTAGTTCTTTGGAGGATTCGACACGGGCATTGCTGTCATTAATCAAGTGTTGAATAAAGTGTTGAATCCGTTTAACTTGGGTTGGATGGGAATACAATCTGTTTAACAGTTTTTTGATTGCTTTTCCAGTTTGATTTGATTTGTTTCCTTGTTTCTTCAGTGGAAAAAATGCTATAGTTTGATTTACTCGTGCATACATTGCTGTCTTCTTCTCTGATGCTGTTGAATTTGCTGCTGCGATTGCTTACAAATTACGATGGAACTAGCTTTTGATTCTTTGTGTCGTTCTCCTTGAGCAGTTATCCATGGTTTCTAGTGTTGACGGGCTTAAAGGATACTTCAACCTTCGAACGTGAATGCATTCATCTATTGGCTGACTTACCACTATTGGGATTGCATCGATACTTCAAGCCACTGGTGCATTCTGTAGTGTAGCATCCTCGCCCTTCCCCTTCCCGAATAGTTGACCCCACAACAAATAGATATCATTATCATGTGGTAAAAATTTAAGGCCAGTTTTCAGAACAAACAGATTGTTGGCTGCATTCTTGCTTACATCTGGTAAGTTAAATAAAGGAACCTAACGGTTCTAGTTAGCTATATTTCCTGAAAGGAGAAAACTTTATCAAGAAGGATGCTTCACTCGCTGTGCATCTCTGGAACACTAGCCTCCTCCGCTTCTTGTTCCAAAACTCGTAATGCCCATGCTAAAGCTTTTTCTCCATACCAACCTCTTTTCCTCAGATTTCGGACATCTCATGTTGAAAACATTCGGTATCTAAGGACCCTTGGCGTAATAGACCCTGTGTCCAGGCATCAAAGACTACCTTCACCAGATACCATTGACCGAGTCCTCAACATTGTCAACTTTCTCAAATCCAAGGGCTTTTCCGAGTCGGACTTCCCACGGCTTGCTTACCTTTGCCCAGGGCTCTTTGCTTCCGAACTCAATCCTACTGATATTGCACCTGTTTTCGAATTCCTCACTGTTGACTTATCAGCTTCTGCTCAAGAATCATGTAGTTTGGTCAACAAGTGCCCTCAGATACTATTTTCAGACGTGGACTACTGTTTAAAACCTACCCTTAATTATCTCAGGCAACTGGGAATAGAGAGGCTTAACTTTCCAAGTACTCTAAATGCACATTTGTTGAACACACGGGTGGAGAAGCTTCATGGGAAGGTTAAGTTTTTGAGGAGCATTGGCCTGACACATCAAGAAATAGCAAGAATTTGTGCACGACTGCCATCCATCTTTGGTTACAGCATTGATAACAACTTGAGGCCCAAGTATGATTATTTGGTGGAGGAGATGGAGAGGAACTTGGAAGAACTGAAGAAGTTTCCGCAATACTTTGCATTTAGTTTGGAGAAGAGGATAGCTCCTAGGCATTTGCATCTAAAAAGGAGAAATGTCAAACTTCCATTGAATAGGATGTTACTGTGGGGTGATGAGAAATTTTATGCAAAGTGGAAATGAATTATAAATAATTGTTAGTTGTTGATGTCCGTCATTTCCATCTCTTGTATTCTACTATAGGAATAAGTGATTGGTACTTGTTCTCAAATAGTCAGAGAAGTCCTTACTTTCGTTTATATTTTGGGACATATTGTTAGGTGTGAGATACTGTCTTTATGGACAAGGAGCAGATGTTTCTGCAATAGGATTTGCCTCCAGAGCACAAATGAAGTAATCGGTGTTTGAGTTTTACCTTTTCCCCTAAGGCTGGTTTTATCAGATCAGTGTAAATCAGTTTTACTGTTTCTTTTAGTAATTGGTGGTGTTGCTTGTGCCTATGCAACTCCAGAGCATCTCTCTTCTAGCTTGCCCATACATGATTCCATATGTGATTACTTATTGTAAGATATTATTGATTCTGTTCAGTGTTGTCCTTTGACAGCTCTGTGTGGCATGTGCATCGACAAACTTCCAATATACGTCTGTCATTTCATTGAGTGCATCTACAGTGGCCAATCTCAATTACATTGAACTGGTAATGCAATCAAGTTTTTGAGACGGAGTACAAAAGAGAATGAAATCCTGTGGGCCATCAACTTCAGCTGATGGAAAAGGGCGTGCTTCTTTAACCCTGCCAAAGCTGGTTAGAGGCCTTGTATGCTTATTGGTGCTACTCTTAACTGCTTTTATGATGTTAGTGTACTTTGGCTTTCTGACTGCCGTCCCTCTGAGATTTTTCAGCATACATTATAGCAGAAAAGGAATATCATTTTTTTTTGGCATCTGGTTAGCTTTGTGGCCTTTTCTCTTTGAAAAGATAAACAAAACGAAAGTTATTTTTTGTGGAGAGAGTGTTCCTCCTGGGGAACGTGTATTGCTCATTGCAAACCATAGAACAGAGGTTGATTGGATGTACTTGTGGGACCTTGCCTTGCGGAAGGGATGCATATGCTACATAAAGTATGTTCTCAAGAGCAGCTTGATGAAGCTGCCAGTATTTGGCTGGTCATTTCATCTTTTGGAGTTCATCTCTGTGGAGAGAAAGTGGGAGATTGATGAATCGTCTATGCATCGGATGCTTCTAACATTTAAAGATCCTAGGGATCCCCTCTGGCTTGCTCTGTTCCCTGAAGGCACAGATTTCACGTAATTTCTCTTCTTACTTTTTAATTATGCTGAGTATTTCATTTGACCTTTATTATTTCCACATCTGTGCTTTGTCTTTGGATTACTTCAGAGGCCATACCAAGGTCATTGAAATTTAGAGAGGATTTTTTCAGAGACTAGTAATTTGAGATCTTGTACTTGATCAGAAAGATTTAATTGATTCTACTCTACCACTTAAAAAATGGGTCACCAATATCCAAATGCTGTCTCAGGACTTCGGGCAGCACTATTAATATGTTCATAGGATGTGCACAATGATCACTGTTTGAATGGATTCCAACTTTTTAGCAACGTAATAGTGGAGGGGGAAAGGAGATGAAATAAATTGGAGATTGGAGAGAGAACTTTTAATAAGGACCAGTCCTCAAGCTTTAGAGAAGATCTTTTCCGAAACCAGACTTCTCCTTAAATTTCTAAATGATAGGCTTCCAGATACGCTTGTTCTTGAAACAAGCTTATAAAGGGAGACCTAAGTAGGTGATTAGGATTCGACCAAAAAAAGAGAGTAGGTGATTAGGAGAGAGAGAGGAACCATACCGATAGGGACTTTCATGAACTTATACTTAAAGGAAGAGAAAGAATTATCTTCAGTGTTGAAAATGATCATCGTGGAAGAAATTGGTTGCAAAATTTGTTTGGATTTCTAGAAATTAGAAGAGCAACTCATGGTATCGGTGTCGGGAGGCTGATTAGAGACAAGTGAAGTGAGTTTCTTCTTCATTGATCTTCAAAAGGGGGAAATGGGTAAAGGACAAACTTTTGGCTTGGCACTTCGTGTAGGAATATGTCTCCCAAAGATCGTTTCCTAGACCTTTTAGTATTGCTAGGAACAAGGTGGACCTTGTGTTTGAATGGTATTTGTCCATTGACGGGAGAATCACTTGGAAAGTTGATTTTTCGACACAAGCCCAAGACTAAGTACTCAAAACTTTTGCTAGTGTTTTCTGATTTACTGTATAATTAAAAGATCTCTCAATTTTGCCGATTCCTTGTGTTGGGATAGTTGTAAAGATGGAACTTTATCTGTAAAATTTTCTTGCACTCTGTGAAAATAGAAACTTAATGAAGGCAAACCTTGGAGAGTTATTTGGCAAGTGAGAGTACCGCCTGGAGTTTCCTTTTTTTATGGCTTCAAAAGCAACTTGGGACATATTGTCAACTTAATAAATTTGCATTAAAGAGGCAAAGTACGGGTCAATAGGTGATTCCTTTGCAAAGCAGAGGCAGAGATGGTGAGACATCTTCTCCTTCATTGTCCTTGGACAGATTATTTTGGGTGGCCTCTTATGCTTTCATCTGGCTAACTTGGGTTATAGGATCGAAGGATCTATTGAGCATGAATTATGGGCTTGCAGGGCCCCATTTGCCTAGCATTAAGAACGAAGGATTTAGTCCATCCCTCATTCTGGTTCTCTTGTTGATTTGGGAAGAACGTAAGAAGAGAGCCAAGTAGGAAGATGCCTCTTTTGGTAATTATTGAAGATCGGCTGAAAATGTTACATTTTTTGGTATAATGGGAACTTGTGCATGTAAATGCTGTGATTGACATTGTACATGCTTTATCTTGTAACCGAGCACCAAGGGGGTTTGCAACCCTTGGTGCCCCATACTACTTTGTTTTTGACCTATCAAAAGAAGAGTATATTTTCTTTAAAACTTCGAGATATTTTCTGAATTCTGGTTTATGTATGGAGGAGGTCCCGATTTTTCTGATTTTATATGTTATTTCCGAAATGTATTGTGCTCAAAACAACTTGATAGGCTGAGATTATTAGATTGGCCGTCAAATTGGCCCATAAGTTCCTCTGGGGCCAATCTGCTGTTACTGACCCTCTGCATCCTTCCATCCAGCCTGCTAAGAGGTGGCTAATATACCGACTTAACAATTAAACCTACTAGTTAAATCACGTAAAATGTACTCAAGAATTGTTTAATCGAACTTTCCCCTTTTTCTTGGCCTGTGATAAATATTTTGTTTATCTGAAGAGATTAAGAGTGAGGTTACATTCACAGTCTCAATAGTCCTGTTCCAAGTTCAGTCGTATTCAAAACGTCAATTGATGTAAAGGACTCCTAATGTACAATGATATTTAGGTCATTCGGTATCATCTGTGCTCTGAAACTATCTTACAACAATTGACAAGATGTCTTGCTGTTCATCAGGATAATGGATCTTTATATTCTGCCTACGGATAGATGAACCTTGTTATCTTTTTTCTGTAAACTTATATGCCTAGCGGATTGAGCCTAAAATGTTCACTGCAGTGAGCAGAAGTGTGTTCGAAGTCAACAATATGCTGCTGAAAATGGCCTACCAATCCTAAAAAATGTGCTGCTTCCAAAGACAAAGGGTTTTTACAAATGCTTGCAGGAGTTGCGGGCCTCTCTGGATTCAGGTTTTCTTAATTTAACATCTGCTTTGACTGATGGAGTGGCGGGTTTATATTTCTAACTGAGGCATCCATATGGACCTCGTAGGTTCCTCATAAATTGATAAAATATTACTATTCTAAAGGTTGTCATAAATAGGAAGCAAGTGTTGATGGCTTGGTAATAAAGATTGATCCTTTTTCACCAGGACCCTCCAAGTCAAACTTTCTAATGTTGAAGCAAATTCATCAGTTTTTCCATGTGGAACTTGAGAAGCTATATCTTAATAAGCACTTATTTCAAGATTTGACATGAAAAATCAGGTGGTATGTCCTGTGGTTTCTCTAAATATTCTTTTCTTATGGAATATAAGAAAACTGAAATTATAGTTTTCTCCTTTCCGGAATGATATAAGGGATGAAATCTGCTTGATTTCTTCTACTACTGAAAAGATAATACATGAATTAGAGTCCCTATATCTTGAGCTAAAGTGAGAAGAAACGAGTATGGCAAATATTTTTCTAGGGAAAGACAGACAAATAGTACTCTTACTAGAAATTCAGTGAAAATGAATCATCGAAGTTGTCCTGTTAACTGTTTCTTCCAGCTTGAGTAAGCTTCTTTCCTCTATTGCAGTTTATGATGTGACCATTGGTTACAAATACCGTTGTCCATCTTTCATGGACAATGCATTTGGCGTGGACCCAGCAGAAGTTCATGTGCACGTTCGATGTGTCCGCCTCGATGACATCCCGACGACTGAAAATGAAGTCACTTCTTGGCTGATGGATACATTCCGCTTCAAGGACCAGTTGCTCTCTGACTTCCATTCAAAGGGCCATTTTCCTAACCCAGGAACAGAAAAGGAACTCTCGACAGTGAAGTGCCTTCTGAATGCTTTTGGGGTTATCTTCTTGACCTGGACATGTACCTATCTCACATTTTTCTCATCCATATGGTTCAAGGTGTATGTTTCTTCCGTTTGTGCATATCTGGCATCTGCAACCTATTTTAACATTCGGCCACGACCAATTGCTGGCTCTGGCAAAGCTGTTATTACTCGCAATGGTGCCAAGCATTGATCAGGAATAATTCAGAATCTGCAATTTCTTTCTCCATTATTTCATATCACCAATGTTGAAATCTGTCCTACTCTATATATTTCTGTCTCTAGATGTCTGGATTTACTAAGTAGTTTTCTTGAGGAGCACTCTTTTACGAATGACGAATGTTGGCTGGATACTTTTGCTTCTCATGGATGACTTCGTTTTGCTAGGTTTGTGCAGTCTGGTCTTTCATTTGGTTTATGCAGCTTTTATGTATTGTCTGTCGTAGCTCCTACTTGCTGCTAAAAGAGCCTGACCATTTCTATATAACAGTTGAGTCATCTGAACTTGTTTAATCAATAAGCGGAACTTCCATGAGGACTAAAACAAGGGCTTACTTTGAATATTGAGAGCTTCCCATCCTACCCTAAACTTCCAATTGTCAAAGTACCTGCAGAGTTCTATATATTTATCAGTGTAACAAGGAAAAGTTTTACTAGAGGTTTTGACATGATCTCCACATGATCGCAGTTGTTAATGTTCGTTAGTTAGGCTCGTGAGTTTAATCTTAGCTCCAAACTTAAAATCAAATAGGAAAGTATCTTTGTAGCATATCATCCGTGGAAGGTTGTCATTAGAAGGGAAACGTCGATCAGTGAAAGAAGGGATAATGACAAAAAGAATTCTTGAACTTTGGTTTAATGTGTAATGTGGTCCCTAAATTTTAAATTTGTTTAATGTGGTCATTGAATTTTAGCTCAATGTACAATGTTATCCTTGAATTTTTAATTTGTTTAATGTGGTCCTTGGACTTTTAGTACATGTCCAATTTAGTCCCCAGACTGTATGCAAATGTTCTAATTTTGTCCTTCAGTTAATTCAAGTTCGGACAACATTGAACATTTTCATAGTGGCCAACACAAAATTAAAAGTCAAGGGACAATATTGAAATAATTAGAAGTTCAAGAATGTCATTGCGACTAGCCAACGGTCACCATGGCCGAACCTCAAGCTTGTCGACCGAAGGTGAGCGAGGCTTAGCTTGGAATCTAGATCCAGAGAGTGAGGCTCGGCCTCGCCAGTCTCGAGCGAGGTTGAGCCTCGCCGGATCTGGCCTTAAGGGCGAGCTAGCTAGCAAGGTGGAGCCTCACCGGGCCGCGCCAATGGCCGGTCATCGGCCGTCACCAAGGGCCGGTGACCGGCCTAGGGAAAAGAACAAAAGCAAATAAAAAAATTTAATATAATGAAATATTTAATATTAAATTATTAAGAAATTCAAGAGGAGAATTTCATAAAGTGTTTTCACCTTTTCAGATTGAGGAATTCATTTTCCTGAATTTATACATCAAAATTTTCATTGATCAGAAAGGGTTTTCCGTTGACTCGTCATTTTCGACGAATCAAATGGATGAAAGTCCGGAAAATTAATTCTCGAAAATCACTTTCTCGAAAAAAAAAACACCCAAAATTCCTTCTAATTAAAATAATATTGCTCCATTAGCTTTATTGCTTCTAGTTACTTTTAACTTTTCATTTTCGTGGACAGAGTTAGCTGATCATAACCGGGATAACTTTTAGCCCTTGATGTTGATCATAGCTAGAGCAGTTGACAAGATCAAAATCGAAAGCAAAAAAGTTGATCGGCTCGGCCAGTTTGGGTAAATATTGAACCAAATGATAGATTGATGTTTGCACCAAAAAGTGACGAGGTCGTCGACATGAGTGAACAAGTGATTAGAACGTCAAATATTTCCAAGCATGTGACCCACTGTCGACTACTAAGATCAGTATCCATGCTGACGTACATCGATGATTGCAACTAATCAGTTGACGATATACGACGACGAATAGTTAACGATGATGGTACTGATTAGCAGTGATCTAAGTTGTCAAGGTGTTAGAAGAAAGCTGAATGCATGAGGAGCATCAAGATACAGTATGCAAGTTCAAAGCCACTGGAGAGAAAAGCGATTGGGATAGTGGAACAACTGGCATGCGTTTTTTAAGGAACAATCGCTCAAGAAAGGGCACAAAACTTCCGGAGCTGGAAAAACATGGATACAACAACTGGAAATTGCTCAGACGTGGCTATGGCACTACCACAATAAATATCATCGTGATAGGATGCATGTGTGAGTGAGTTGTGTTAGAAAGTCCCACATCGGAGAATTGATAAGTTGAGCAATAAATATATCCTATTTAGTCCATAACTAATTGGCTTAAGCTATATTAAGTGAATGTGGGTCCAACTAGATATGTTGATGAGCTCGGACTTGGGCTCCCTCTTGACGATTTCCTCGGGTGAAGATATTAGGCTTCTGTTACGCACTCCCAACAAATGGTATTAGAACCGATGGCTGATGACCAATGCGATTTTCGCTAGTGGGCGTTGTGGTGTAGCAACGCGGGTCCGATGACAGACAGCATGGTTATGAAGTTGGGCGTTGATGGAGATTCAAAATGAGATATCTTAATGCAAAAGCCTACCAGGATTAAGGGGGAGTAGACCTAATATCGAGCTCACAAGTGAAGGAAAGATTGTTAGGATGCATGCATAAATGAGTTGTGTTAAAAAGTTCTACATCAGATAATTGATGTGATGTGGAGCAGTTAATATATCCTTGTTGGCTCATAACTCATTAGCTTAAGCTTTTGAGTGAAGGTGGGTCTAACTAGATATGTTGATAGGCTTGAACATGGGCTCCCTCTTGGCGATCTCCCCAGTGAAGGTATTAGACTTTTACTGCGCGCACCCAATACATCGCTCGTCTATTGAAGAGCACCCCAACAAATCCAAAAAATTTACTAGCATTTAGTTATCTTTATTTTTCTGCACTGTACTTTTAGTTTCCAAACTCACGTCGTCGATTAAATTCTCCCGTGTATCTTTTGTTGGGTTTCCTACGTAACATGTGCGGGAAAATAAAACAAAAACAAAACAAAAGAAGCGCAGCGAAAATAGAACCCGCACAAGTATCTCCAAAGGCGTCATTCGCGCGTTTCAATCGAAAATCAGATTCAACATAGAGGGTTAACAGCTTACCTCTCGTAGCGTGCCTAATGTAACTTGGCTCAGACGTTCTTTCGTTCCAGTCCCACAAGTGTCGGACCTCTAGTTCAGACACACCACCAATCGATGGATGAAAGATAGAGCTTTCGAAGATCACCACCTTGATTGTGCTAGCAATCCCTCGGTGATATCAGTCAGAAAGAAGGCGTAACGGAAGTAGGATGAGGGTAAGGATTCAAGAGTAACCTTTGTTGATCTGATAATCGTCGTCATCGAAATGAACTGACGTCAGCTATTTATAGCGAAGAAGAGAGATAATCGGTCAGTCTAGGGCCCGATACGTGTCCGACACGTGTCGGACACCTCGACACGTGTCCGACACGTGTCCGACACGTATCCCCGATGGAAGTCCCGTGCTGGCCGTTTTCTTCGTCCTCTTCCTCGTCCGAACCCAATTTCTCAAGCACATGGCTCAATCGAGACCTTGTTCAAATGATTACAAACATATTTGCAATATCGTCTTCCTCGTTCAACGCCGTCATGTATTGGTTATGGTGTGTGACATCCCTAGGTTCATCACTAAGCTGGCAGTAAGACATGCACTAACACATTAGTACTTCCAAGAGAACTGATTGTCCCTATCAACTTTCAAGTCTTACAAGCCATGAGTGAAATCTAGCAATATGTCACGGCTACCCAGACAGTGTGAATGCTTGAAGAACATAATGAACCTGTCAGCTTTGGTTATAGTGTAATTCAATCCCTCTGTCTTACCATTCTCCCGATCGAACAAAAGCCATGAATTATTTGTCAAGCCACCAATTCGATCATATGCACAGATTTAATTGACATTCATTTATACGAGACATGAACAATTCATTCTCGATTATAACCCCGGCAGAGGATTTCAATGCAATGTCACGAATAGATTGCATAAGACATCAACCTTGTATGTAACAAGGAGACAGATTCCATTTTGCGCACACGTATGACTTCGTATGTAAACTAATTATGACCATCAAGTACAGAGACGGATCAACGAACCGGCAATATGCGCACTTGTGAACCAAAGCCATCCAACACACAAGTCAACACTGTGCCTCAGGTCTAAGGACAATTTACACAAGACCAAAGCATGAACGATTTAGACATTGACTACGCTCGAAGCTTCCATGTTTGCTAATCGTTCAATGCATGTCACGTTCAGTGCACTTGTCCAATATAAGCACCCGTGCTCTAACTCGGGTATCATAATACTCAATGACTTAATGGCGAAACTACGAGCACACCAGTTTCAACAAGATTATTAATATCCACTCAATGATCCATCGATCGGGAACAGTTTAAAGCTTCAGTCTAACTGTTAACCTGTCACACATATTCTTAACGTCTTAAGAATAAGTTTAGTCACAACTGATCTTATGGAAGCATTCATCTAAATAATGGGACAGATGAATGAACACGTCTTTACCATTAATTAAAAATATAATTGAAAGTACAACTAAAATCCCTAACATGTAACCATTGCATACTTGCTTTAGGGCATACAACTAACAATCTCCCACTTGCACTAAAGCTAACTAGTCTAGTACCTCAAACCCATTTTGTCAATGTGTTTTTCAAATAAAGATCAAGGTAAGGCCTTAGTGAAGGGATCTGCCACGTTTTCCGCTGAGGCTATTTTTTGCAAGGCGACATCGCCTCTCCTAACAATTTCTCTAATGAGATGGAAACGTCTCTCAATGTGTTTGGACTTTTGGTGAGACCTTGGTTCCTTAACTTGAGCTATTGCCCCTTTGTTGTCACAAAACAATGCAATCGGCTGCACAATGGGAGGAACAACTCCAAGTTCAGAAATGAACTTCATCCAAGCGGCTTCCTTTACAGCTTCAGAAGCTGCCACATACTCTGCCTCAGTGTTGGAATCAGCAGTTATGCTCTATTTGGAACTCTACCAACTAACTGCACCACCATTGAGTGTGGAGACAAACCCCGAAGTAGACTTGTAGTCATTAGGATCCGATTGAAAATCGAAATTAGTATAAGCTTCAACTTTGAACTCTCCTTCTCCATATATTAAGAATAAATCCTTAGTCCTTCGCAAGTACTTAAGGATATTCTTAATCGCCATCCAATGCTCTTCCCCTGAATCAGACTGATATCTGCTAGTAATGCTTACAGTATGCGCAATATCAGGTATCGTACATAGCATTGCATACAATATGCTTCCAATAGCGGATGCATAAGGTATCTTCGCCATCCGCTCTCTTTCTTCAAAAGTGTTGGGACACATTTCCTTGGAAAGATGGATTCCATGCGTAAAAGGTAAAAATCCTATTTTGGAACATTGCATGTTAAATCGTGTTAACACTTTGTCTATGTACGTAGACTGCGAGAGGCCAATCAAACGTCTCGATCTATTTCTATAGATCTTGATACCTAAAATGTAATTTGCTTCTCCTAAGTCCTTCATGGAGAATTTCTGTGACAAGAATAATTTGATTGATGATATCACCGGTATATCATTCCTGATCAAAAGTATATCATCGACGTACAGCCGACCCTCAGGCACGTGACAGCCCTTCCAAACGTCAGGTCAGAATGATAACATCCCAGTCATGTCATCGACCCAATTATTTTTATCTTTGATTAAACGCATGCGGAAGCAACATAGAACCCCAGACAATAATAAAGGTAGGGATAGACAGCGGAGAATAAACATACCACAACGGCACAACCATTTTATTTATATACAGTTAGCCCAAGGGGGAAACGATCCGATCTACAAGCCAATCTTTAGGGCCGTTTCCTATGACCTATAAAAATATACCAGGTCAAGTCTAAGGGCTAACTACTGCCATCAAAACACTTCCACAAAAGAAACCTCCACAGCTGTGCTAGCTCATTGATCGTCGTCACCAGGCCCGAAGGGGTACTCCTCTAGATCGGACTCGGGATCCTCCAACTCTCCGTCCGGCATATCGGAGTCCAACGAGTGCCAGGCTCGGACGATCGAAGTCAGATACAGAGGTCCTTTAGACCCCCTGATCGGTCCGTAGAGGTCATCGCCGTGATACATGAACTAGGCTTTGAAGAGATGGGCCACCAAGTGGCCCAACCCTTCATCAACCCATACAGTCGTCACGTGTTGTTCCCACACCCGATCCTCACCTAGACCCGAACGACGAATGATACGAGTGGATTGGTCGGTGGATACCCCGAACCTCACTTGTCTCTCCACCATACTTAAGGACCTGTAAAAACGGTTAACTACAACAAATAAGATATAAATCTCATTGAGTCAATGCCTAAGTTCGATTAGGACGTTGATTCACTCAGGCGACCTAAACATGCAACAACAGAATGATGGCAGATCAATAGCGTGCGATGCACGCCATGCTCTAGCTACCAAATAGAGGCACGGTCCAACGGCCAATAAACAACCACATACATCCCACCTTACCTTGAGCCACACAGTAGATATCTCATGGCAATAAATCACAACAAGTCAAGGTACACAAGCAGAACACATATCAACCATTCAGGCACTCAAGCACTATGCAACATGAGTGTTCCGGTTATTAATGCAAGAGATACACCACTCTCACCACAGTACAGCCTCACTGCTAGTACTCTTCCGGCATAACCGAGCGTCGTCCCACACCATTCTGGCGACGGCAACCGATAGGCTTCTCAGAACCCCCGAGACGGACATACCAGGATTTCCTGTAAGGAACTTTGGCCCATCACAAGCTGCGATCGGCATCCGATCAGTCGTAGCATTCCGGACTGTACGTTGCCGGCATGAACTGTCGTGCAACCGATACGTCGTGGGATTCCGGACTGTACGTCGCCGGCATGAACATATCAAGCGACGAACCCATCAAGAGTACCGCCCCATGTCCCCCACTTATGTTAGGGCGACGAATAACCATCGTGTGACCATACATACACACTAGGCAACCAAGCCAATTCTTACTTCGCATTAGCCCAATGCAGTCACATTCATAAGTATGCTCAAAAATCGGCTAACAGCCATTTTCATGCTCAAAAGATACGATTGGTCACGCAAATATTCATTTCCAAATAAATATGGCATTTCGACACGAGTGTGATCATTCAGCAAATTCGCGCAATCAACACTCAATTCAAATCAGTAATCAATTCAATCAGCGATCAGATACTGATTATTTAATACCAGATAAATATCTAGGCACTAACTATTTATTTCCACAACAGTTAATAAACCAGTACGATCTAATCATGGTAAAGCAGACAATTAACTATGGTAACTATTCCACATAACCGTGGTAATTCAAATAACCACAGTAATTAATTATTCTACCACGGTAACATATATCTAACCACAGAAACTATTTAATCTAACCACAATTACTTTATCATAACCACGGTAACTATCGAATTTAATTACGGTAACTGACTAATCAACTACGGTAACTGGCTAATTAACTACTAAGTGTAATTAATGGCCTAATCAGGGATTAGGGGTTAACTCACTTGACGATTGGCGGCGACGGCGGCGAACGTCTCAACGGACTAGGTTCAGCGCTACGAACGTGGCTACAACGGCGGCGGACTCCGACGACACGCAGAAAGCGGCGAACCACCACGAACAACAACTATCTGAGGGTGGACGGCCGGTTGGATGAACAACGACGATGGCTAGGGGCGCGGCGGCGGGCTCGGTAAAACTCATGGCGGCACGGCGGGGTGCGGCGGTGGCTAACGAGGGCGACGGGGTGGCTAGACAGCGGCGGTTGGCGGCTCGGTGAGGCTCGGTAGGCTTCGGGGGAGTTGCACGAGGCAAACGACATGGCGGCGCGTGGTTAGGGCGAGCGGCGTGACGACGGCGTGTGGAGGTGGTCGGACGGCGTGGCGCGAAGGAGAGGGAGGAGAGGGAGAGTTCGCCGAAAGGGGGGGTGAGTGAGAGAGAGAAAGTGAAAGTGAAAAGAAAGAGAGTGTGTAGAAAGCTAGAGGGGTAAAATGGTGAAAAGCCATGGTCAAAAGGTGAATATTAATTTTGAGATATTTACTATGCATTTATGGTGTGGGTCTCGCTATCAAATCTGCTTTTATGGCGTCTGGATTATATGTAATATCCGAGGGCATTTTGGTCAATTGATAATTCAGGATTGGTTGGTCATTTAGCTTAGGCTACTGAAGATATTTCGTTTAGGGTTGGGCTCGAACGAGAAGGAAAACAATATTAATACCTACGGCGTGACGAGGCTAAGCGAACCCTATTGAACTACGCTTCAATGCCTACTCATAGCCTAACAAAATAACCAATTTCGCGTTCGATAATTGTCGCTCAAATTCCGAAAATCCGATATTATTCAATTTATAAGCCTTGGAATTTCAGGACGTCACAACTCTTCCCTCCTTAGGAAATTTCGTCCCTGAAATTAAAATATTACACAACATCAAACAGAAAAGGGTACCGACTTTTCATAGCCTCCTCGCTTTCCCATGTCGCTCCTTCTATTCCATGGTGTTGCCAAACCACATTGACCAAAGGGATCGTCTTATTCCTCATCACTTGTTCTTTCCTGTCCTCAATCCTCACCAGACGTTCTACGTATGACATGCGCTCATCCACTTCAATCTCTTCGAAACTCAACACATGAGCTGGATTAGGCTCATATTTCCTAACATCGATACATGGAATACGTCATGTACCTGAGCAAGTCTCGGTGGCAACGCGAGACGGTAAACCAGATTTCCAATCCGTTCCAGAATCTCGAACGGCCCAACGTACCTCGGGCTCAACTTTCCCTTCTTGCCAAAACAAGATGTCCCTCTCATAGGTGACACCTTCAAGAAGACATGATCGCCAACCTGAAACTCTAACGGTCTACGCCGCTTGTCGGCGTAACTCTTCTGACGGATCTAGGCTGTCCTTAGTCTCTCTCTAATGACTTTGATATCATCTAATGACTGTTGTACCAATTCTGGACCAGTAATCTTCCTCTCGCCAACCTCGTCCCAACAAACTGGCGTTCTACAAGCCCTACCATATAGCGCTTCGAAAGGTGCCATCTTAATACTCTGCTGATAACTGTTGTTGTAGGTGAGCTCGACCAAATGAAGTTGATCTTCCCAATTACCCTTGAAATCCAATACACAGGCTCATAGCATATCCTCGAGCGTCTGAATCATCCTTTCTGATTGACTATCAGTCTGAGGGTGATAAGCCGTACTGAATTGCAGCTTTGTTTCCAATGCAGTTTGCAAGCTCTTCCAAAAGGTAGAGGTGAATCTAGGATCATGATCTGATGTGACCGTCATTGGCACTCCATGAAGACGCACTATCTGGCGCACATACAAATCAGCCAACCTGTCCAAAGCAAAGTCCTTTCTCATTGGGATGAAATGCGCTGATTTCGTCAATCTGTTGACCATAACCCAAATCGAATCATGCCCTCTATAGCTCCTTGGCAAGCCCGTCATGAAATCCATCGGGATATGCTCCCACTTCCATTTCGAAATCTCGAGCGGCTGTAACAGTCCTCCAGGTTTACAATGCTGCGCCTTTACTTGTTGACATGTCAGGCATTTTGCCACGTGCTTAGCTATGCCAGCCTTCATGCTACTCCACCAAAAGTACTGTCTCAAATTCTGATACATCTTCATGCTACTCGGATGAACACTGTAACTGCTACGATGTGCCTTCGACAAGATTTCCTCCCTAAGTCCTTTATCAGCAGGAACACACAAGCGTCCTCGAAACTTCAGTATTCCGTTATCAGCTACCTTAAAGTCGTCCTTTCTCTTCTCTGAGTCCTCTTGAAAGATCTTATGAATCTCAGGATCCGTCGACTGTAAAGCCTTAACTCTTGCTTGCACTTCTTGTTCAATCCTCAAGGCAACCATCAGACTCGATAGACGGCCTACCTCCAACTTAAACTCTAAATCTCGCACTTCCTCTAGGAGACGCCACTCGGGGACCATTAACTAGGCAATCGCTGACTTCCGATTCAATGCATCAGCAACCTTATTAGCTTTACCTGAGTGATACAAAATCTCGCAGTCATAATCCTTGAGAAGTTCCATCCAACGACGTTGCCTCATGTTCAACTCCTTCTGAGAGAACAGATACCTAAGAATTTGGTGGTCGGTGTAGATTTGGAGCTTTTCTCTGACCAGATAATGCCTCCAAATCTTAAGAGCAAATACGATCGCTGCCAACTCCAAATCGTGCGTCGGGTAGTTCAACTCATGCGGTCTCAACTGACGAAACGCATACGCAACCACTCTCCCATGTTGCATAAGGACACAGCCTAATCCCTTAAATGACGCATCGCTATTGATCTCATAACCTCCAAGACCAGTCGGTATCGTCAACACAAGAGCCGTAGTTATTATGCTTAAGATCTTGGAAAATACGCTCGCACTTATCCGTCCATTCGAATCTCTCATTCTTCTTCAATAGACGCGTCAACGGTAAAGCTATCGCGGAGAACCTTTCCACGAAACGTCTGTAATAGCTTGCCAAACCCAAGAAACTTCGAACTTTTGTAACTGTCGTCGGCCTCGGTCAATCCATGACTGCTTCAATCTTGGCGAGGTCCACAGATATCCCTTCTCCGAAAATCACGTGACTAAGGAAAGCTACGCGAGCCAACCAGAACTCGTACTTGCTAAACTTAGCAAATAGTTGATGTTCTCGAAGAGTTTCCAAAACCGCTCTCAGATGCTGCTCATGCTCTTCCAAGCTCCTTGAGTAAACCAAGATGTCGTCAATAAACACGATGACGAATCTGTCGAAGTACTCCTTGAACACCATGTTCATCAAATCCATGAAAGCGGCTGGGGCGTTTGTCAGACCAAACGACATCACTGTAAACTCGTAGTGACCATAACGCGTCCTAAATGCCGTCTTCGGTACATCCTCCTTCCTAATTCTCAACTGGTGGTATCCCGTTCGTAGGTTGATCTTGAAAAATACCGAAGCTCCTTGAAGTTGGTCGAATAAATCATCAATCCTCGGTAACGGATACTTGTTCTTGACTGTCACCTGATTGAGCTGCCGATAGTCGATATAAAGACGGAGCGATCCATCTTTCTTCCTCACGAACAACACAGGTGCTCCCTATGGGGACGCACTAGGATAAATGAATCCTTTGTCCAACAACTCCTGCATATGCACTTTCAGCTCCTTGAGCTCCGACAACGCCATCCGATGCGGTGCCTTTGAGATTGGCTCCGTACCAGGGGCTAGCTCAACTACAAACTCTATTTCCCTTTCTGGCGGCAATCTAGGCAACTCCTTCGGAAAAACATTCGGAAACTCGCATACTACAGCAATATCCTCCATCCTCGGCTCCTCAGCCAATACATCAACAATAGACGTCAAATAACCTTGGCAATCACTGTCCAACAATCGAGTCACTTCCAACGACAAAACCAAGGGGATCGAGGCTCCCCCTCAGTTCCCAACAAATTCAAAACTAACCCCATACAGTGGGTTAAACTGAATGACCTTACGATGGCAATCCATCATAGCCCTTTGCTTAATGAGCCAATCCATACCCACTATCAAATCAAAATCAAACATGGCTAGCACAATCAAATCTTTCCTTTCCTCATGGCCATCTATAACTAGCTTACTACCATGGCAACCTATTGTAGACATTACACTATTCTTAAGTGGTGTAGAAATCTTAAAAACTATTCCCAACTGTTCCGTACCTAACCCGGCTAACTTACCAAAACGTTCAGCAATAAAAGAATGGGAAGCTCCCGAGTCAAACAGGGCATAAGCTACTTGATTATGCAAGAAGATCGTATCTGAAACGGTCGGCGAATCCCTCATCTCTTCCCGGGTGACAACATACACCCTTTCTTGCACTGGTGGACGGTTCAGCGGAACGTTCCCTCGTATCTGACCTCCCTGCTGCATCGGCATCTGCCTTCCCAGCTATTTCTACAGGTAGTCTCTAACCTGGTGGCCATGTTGACCATGCCCAAAATAATCACCTGCCCTCCCAAGACACGGAGTTGATCCATGCCTTTGCTTACAAAGCTGGCATACACCGTTGGGGCGATACATCGGCTTCCCAACAACATTCCTCCGGTTGGACGGAATGGAAAACCTATTTCCCACCATCGGCCCCTTGCTGAATTGGCAGTTATCCCTTACCGCAGGAGCAAACAGCGATCCAGATGCGGCTGCCCTTTCTGCTGAGTATCACTCTACCATCTGGGCCCTTTCATACAACTCGTTGTAGTCCTTCAGATTTAGCAGCACCAGCACACTCCTGATCTCGGGCTTCAGCCCGTCCCTAAACCTTCTCTCCCTATCTGCAGGGTCGTCAACCATCCTCGGCTCATACTTGGACAACTTGGTAAACCTTGCCTCGTATTGATGTACAGATAACTGATTCTGGCGGAGGCTTAGGAATTCAGCCATCTTCTGCTCTCTTGCGCAGTCCGAGAAATACTTCCCATTGAAGGCCTCTACGAAGGCATCCCACACCGGGACCACACCCTCGGGGAAAGCTCTTCCCTACGTGGCCTTTTACCACGAGCTAGCGTTACCTTGCAGTTGGTACACGGCCAGCGTTACTTTCTCTTCCTTGAAACACCTTAGTAGGGCAAAGACTTTCTCTAGCTCCTTGATCTACGAGGTTGCAGGCTCTAGGTCACCTGCTCAGGAAAACCTCGGTGGTTTGAGCTTCAGGAACTGCTCTACTAGCTAGTAAGTTTACAGTCTTCCAACTCCGTTTCCATCTAACGGGTCCTCTTGCGGAGCGGCAGCAGCAGCTTGGTTCCTTACTTGCTGTCCCACTATGTTTCCCAAGGTTTCCAATGCCTGAAGAATCCCTTTCATCTTGGGATCTTCTGGAGCTACTCTCTCTAGGCACTCCCAAATCACGTACTCCACCCACGTTGGGACCCTCCTGAGCTGCCCTTCCTCTTGGCCTACCTCTCGGATTACGGTCGCCTATTCTACAGAACCTTAAGGACTCCTGCTCGCCCAAGGGCAACACGCAATCAGAACTCAGGACATTAATCTAATAGAAATAGAACAACAAACATAGGCATAGGGTTTCAATCCTACTAACTATCCCAAACCCAGCACACCTTATCACTCCAGCCCAAGACCACATGGTTTAGGCTGACCTTGCTATGATACCAAAACGGGGATGTCACGCCCCGACCCTCAAGCACACGACAACCCTTCCAAACGTCAGGTCAGAATGATAACATCCCAAGCATGTCATCGACCCAATTATTTTTATCTTTGATTAAACGCATGCGGAAGCAATATAGAACCCCATAAAATAATAAAGGCAAGGATAGACAGTGGAGAATAAACATACCACAATGGCATAACCATTTTATTTATATATAGTTAGCCCAAGGGGGAAACGATCTGATCTACAAGCCCATCTTCAGGGCCGTTTCCTATGACCCATAAAAATATACCAGGTCAGGTATAGGGGCTAACTACTACCATCAAAATGCTACCACAAAAGAAACCTCCACAGCTGCGCTAGCTCACTGATCGTCGTCACCAGGCCCGAAAGGGTACTCCTCTAGATCGGACTCGGATCAGACTCGGGATCCTCCACCTCTCCGTCCGGCGTATCGAAGTCCAATGGGTCCTTGGCTTAGATGATCGGAGTCGGACACGGATGTCCCTTAAACCCCCGGATCGGCCCGTAGAGGTCATCGCCAATGCGCATGAACCAGGCTTTGAAGAGATGGGCCCCCAAGTGGCCCAACCCTTCATCAACCCATACAATCGTCATGTGCTGTTCCCACATCCAATCCTCACCTGGGCCCGAATGAGGAATGATATGAGTGGACTAGTGGGTGGGTGCCCCGAACCTCACGTGTCTCTCCACCATACTTAAGGATCTATAAAAACGGTTAACTACAATAAATGAGATACAAATCTCAATGAGTCAACGCCTAAGTCTGATTAGGATGCTGATTCACTCAGGCGGCCTAAGCATGCAATAATAGAACGATGGCAAATCAATAACATGTGATGCACGCCACGCTCTAGCTACCAAATAGAGGCACGACCCAATGGCCAATAAACAACCACATACATCTCACCATGCCTTGAGCTACATAGTAGATATCTCACGGCAATAAATCACAATAGGTCAAGGTACACAACTAGAATACACGTCAACCATTCAGGCACTCAGGCACTATGCAACATGCATGTATTGGTTATTAATGCAAGAGATACACCACTCTCACTACAATACAACCTTATTGCTAGTACTCTTCCAGCATAACCGAGCGTCGTCCCACACCATTCCGGCGATGGAAATCGATAGCCTTCTCAGGACCCTCGAGATGGACATACCAAGATTTCCTGTAAGGAACATTGGCCCATCACAAGCTGCGACCGGCATCCGATCAGTCGTGGCATTCCGGACTATACGTCATTGGCACGAACTGTCGTGTAACCGATAAGTCATGGGATTTCGAACTGTACGTCGCCGGCAGGAACATATCAGGCGACGAACCCATCAAGAGTACCGCCCCATGTCCCCCAGTTACGTTAGGGCGACGAATAACCATCGCGTGACCATACATACACACTAGGCAACCAAGCCAATTCTTACTTCGCATTAGCCCAATGCAGTCACATTCACAAGTATGCTCAAAACTCGACTAACAACCATTTTCATGCTCAAAATATACGATTGGTCACGCGAATATTCATTTCCAAATAAACATGGCATTTCGACACGAGTGTGATCATTCAGCGAATTCGCGCAATCAACACTCAATTCAAATCAGCAATCAATTCAATCAGCGATCAAATACCGATTATTTAATACCAGATAAATATCTAGGCACTAACTATTTATTTCCACAACAGTTAATAAACCAATACGATCTAATCATGGTAAAGCAGACAATTAACCATGGTAACTATTCCATCTAACCATGGTAATTCAACTAACCACAGTAATTAATTATTCTACCACGGTAACATATATCTAACCATAGTAACTATTTAATCTAACCACAGTTACTTTATCCTAACCACAGTAACTATCTAATGTAACTGTGATAACTAACTAATCAACTATGGTAACTGTCTAATTAACTATTAAGTGTAATTAACGGCCTAATTAGGGATTAGGGGTTAACTCACTTGACAACTAGCGGCGATGATCGGCGGCAGTCGGCGGTAAACGGCTCAACGGACTCGGTTCGACGCCACGAATGTGGCTAAGATGACGGCGGACTTCGACGATATGCGGACGGCGGCAAACCACCACGAACAGTGGCATTCTGAGGGTGGATTGCCAGCAAGACGAAGGGCGGTGACGGCTAGGTGCGCGGCGGCGGGCTCGGTGAAGCTCACGGCGGCACGGCGGTGGCTAACGAGGGCGACGGGGTGGTTGGACAGCGGTGGTTAGCGGCTCGATGAGGCTCGGTGGGCGCGGCACTAGGCGAACGGCACGACGGCGTGTGTCTAGGGCGAGCAGCGCGGCGACGGCGTGAGGCAGTGGCCGGACGGCGCGGTGCGAAGGAGAGGGAGAGTTCGGCCGAAAGGGGGCGGGGTGAGTGAGAGAGAGAAAGTGAAAGTGAAGAGAGAGAGTGTGTAGAAAGCTAGAGGGGTAAAATGGTAAAAAGCCATGGTCAAAAGGTGAATAGTGATTTTGAGATATTTACTATGCATTTATGGTGTGATCCCGTAGTCAAATCCGCATTTATTGTGTCTGGATTATATGAATAATATCCGAGGGCATTTTGGTCAATTGATAATTCAGGACTGGTTGGTCATTTGGCTCAGGCTACTGAAGATATTTCGTTCTGGATTGGGCTCGGGCGCGAAGGAAAATGATACTAATATCTACGGCTTGACGAGACTAAGCGAACCCTATTGAACTACGCTTCATGGGCTACTCATAGCCTAACAAAATAACCAATTCCGCGTCCGATAATTGTCACTCAAATTCCGAAAATTCGATATTATTCAATTTACAAGCCTTGGAATTTCAGGACGTCACATTTCCTTGGAAAGATGGATTCCATGCCTAAACAGTAGTAATCCTCTTTTGGAACATTGCATGTTAAACCGCGTTAACACTTTGTCTATGTACGTAGACTACGAGAGGCCAATGAATTGTCTCGATCTATTTCTATAGATCTTGATACCTAAAATATAGGTTGCTTCTCCTAAGTCCTTCATGGAGAATTTCTGTGACAAGAATAATTTGATCGATGATATCATCGGTATATCATTCCCGATCAAAAGTATATCATCGACGTACAGAACTAGAAACGCAATTGCGCTCCCACTAACCTTCTTGTACACAGAGGATTCATCCGGATTCTTGATGAAGCCAAACGATTTGATTACCTCATCAAAACAGATGTTCCAACTTCTGGAGGCTTGTTTGAGTCCATAAATGGATCTCTTAAGCCTACACACCTTCCAACTTTCACCATTGGATTCATAACCTCGTGGTTGTTCCATATAGATGTCCTCCTCGAGGAAACCATTTAGAAAAGACGTTTTGACATCCATCTGGAATATCTCATTATCAAGGTGTACAGCAACAGCCAATATAATTCGAATGGATTTTAGCATAACTACAGGTGAGAAAGTTTTATCATAATCGATCCCTTCTTTTTGACGATATCATTTCGTTAACAGCCGTGCTTTGTAAGTTCCAACTAGACCATTAGCGTTCATCTTCCTCTTGAAGATCCATTTGCAGCCAATTGGTACAATACCATCAACCAGGTCAACTAAAGTCCAAACTTCGCTGGAATAAATTAAATCCATTCAGATCTCATGGCTTCCAGCCATTTACCAGAATCGATGTCCGACATTGCCTCCTCATAGGTGTTAGGATCACTTGGCTCGTCACCAACACTTACAATGAATAATGGTTGAATATCATTGACCGATTGTCCGTAACGAATAGGTGCACGAGAAGTTCTCGCACTTCTCCTAAGAGGTTGTGTATTAGAAGATCCCACTAAATCAGAGATTGGTGTCCTAACTTGATTATTTGGTACTTCACTATTTTCTTCTTGTAAGATTATTTTTCGCCCAGAACTACCTTCCTGGATGAACTGATTCTCCAGAAAAGAAGCATGCCTGCTGACCGAAACTCTTTGGTCAGAGTGAAAATAGAAATAATATCCAAGAGTCTCATTTGAATATCCAATGAAGCGACCTTGTTCAGACCTAGCCTCCAATTTATCCATTTTCAACTTCTTGATGAAAGCTAGACAACCCCAAA
The DNA here is from genome assembly GCA_029784005.1 of Lenwebbia sp. NSW1173648. Classification (NCBI taxonomy): domain Eukaryota; kingdom Viridiplantae; phylum Streptophyta; class Magnoliopsida; order Myrtales; family Myrtaceae; genus Lenwebbia; species Lenwebbia sp. NSW1173648. The sequence goes on along the minus strand of JARCGZ010000010.1, from coordinate 19,611,549 downwards.
TCTTAATATGATTAAGACTTGGTTTCCTACTATGCCATATCTCATAGGGCGTAGTTGGAATAGATTTGGACGGCACTCTATTCAATAAATATGCCGCTATCTCAAGGGTATATCCCCAAAGGGATATAGGCAAATCAGTGTAACTCATCATAGATCGCACCATATCTAAAAAGTGCGATTTCTTCTTTCTGATACACCATTATGCTCTGGAGTTGCAGGAGGTGTCCATTGTGATAAAATGCCATTATCTTTAAGATACTCCAAGAATTCAGTACTAAGGTATTCACCTCCTTGATCAGATCGAAGAGCCTTAATACACTTTCCCGTTTGTTTCTTAACTTCAGCCTTGAATTCTGTCAACTTTTCAAAGGATTCGAATTTATACTTCATTAAGTATAAGTAACCATACCATGAGTGATCATCGGTAAAGGTAATGGAGTAAGAATAACCACCTCTAGCAGTTTCATTAATTAATTCACATACATCTATATATATCAATCCCAATATGTCAATAGCTCACGCACTATGTCCTACAAAGGGGGTTTTGGTCATTTTGCCTAGAAGACATGCCTCACAAGTTGAGTATGGTTCAAAACTAGACGGATTAATGTATCCATCATTACTCAACTTGTTGATTCTGTCTTTTTCAATATGACCTAATCGAAGATGCCAAACATACTTTGGATTTAGACTATTTCTAGAGAGTTTAGTTGTGGTATTTACATCATGATCAATTTGCTTATTGACATTGGTAATTGCATTACCAGATATTGTAATGGTATACAGATTGTTGGTTAATAAACTAGAACCAACACATCTTCATTTATGAAAAATAGAACATACATCATCAGCAAACGAAAATTCATAATTCTTTTTACTCAAACGAGGTATAGAGATGATGTTCCGTACAGCATTCTCATAATGCAAACATTTTTCCAAAACCAGAACATGTCCAGAGGGCAAACATAAATGAATAATCCCTATAGCTAATGCAGCAACTCTTGCTCCATTTGCAAATGTTAGGACAATCTCATTTCTCCCCAACATCCTGCTTATTTCTAGATTCTGCAAAGACATATAAACATGTGACGTTGCAGCAGAATTTAGAACCCATAAGCTAGATTCAGCACTAACCATAAGGTTAGTTTCAATAAGCATAGACACCATACCTTCACAAGGTAGGTTCTTGGGCTTGACATTCAAGCTTGCGAGGTACTTCTTACAGTTCCTCCTCCAGTGCCCCATGACACCATAGTAATGACATTTCCCTTTTTCAATCTTGGGCTTAACTTGCACAGCAACTTTCAAAGGCTTCTTCAGTTTTCGTTTCTTCAAAACAGTCTTACTATTTGAAGAAGAAGCCTTAGCCATTGCCACTATATTTGACCTCGTGTTGTGCATTTCCTTCTCATAAACTATCGGCACACTATGTAACTCAGCAAGAGTTTTCTCCATCTTATGCATATGGAAGTTTTGTACAAATCCAGAAAAGGAATCGGGCAAAGATTGGAGGATCAAATTCACAGCTAACTCATTATCCACAATAAGATTCAGCCTAGCCAATTCTTCTATGTGTCAGATCATTTTCAAAACAGGACCATTAACTGATGATCCCTTAGCCATCCTCATACAGTACAATGCTTTAGATATCTCATATCTAGAGGTTCGACCATTTTCATCAAAGAATTTCTTTAAGTGCAAGATGATTGACCTAGCATCTTCCATGCTTTCATACTTCTTTTGAAATTCATTATTCATCGAACCCAGCATATATGACCTAACCCTTAAGTCATCCTCATGCCACTTATCATAAGTGACACATTCCATTTGGGTTCACCCTCAAGAAAATAGGTTGGCATCTTTTCATCAAGCACATACCCGAGTTTTTCTGAATTGAGAACAATTCTCAAATTTCTCAACCAGTCGGTGAAATTGGGTCCAGTCAAACAATTCTTGCCAAGAATCGAAGGGAGTGGGTTTGTGTTCACCATTTTCAGAGTAATAATATATCTATGCAGAAAATAAATTGTTAGCCGTTGTATTTCAAAGTAACTATTTCATTTTGGCCTTTAAATGACATAGATCCTCCCACTAAATTTATGTCGAATCCCATACTCCTTAAAATGAGAAAAAAAAATCTTTGTTGGGTGAAGATTACTAGTGGGTATTGGAGTCTCACCAGTTCATAGTTCACCTCACATAACAGTTATTGGTGTTCTATGAACTCAGTGAGTGAATCAATTTATTCAACGCATTGTATGCGAATCCCAATCATAACTTTGGCCTCTATACCATGAAAGTCTCACCTGACAGTTATTGACTTCACGAGCATAGTTAAGTCTAACCCACCGTCTCATGCAAGTATTGAAAACACAAACGATCCCCTCACTTGACAGTTGTTGGAAATCGTTCGGCTCCAAGCCCACTACATCATATGCTTAGTGGAGTGGTCAAATATTATGAATGACAATTGACCCTCATGTATCCATAGCCGGTCAATCAACCACTATAATATTGGATCAAACCACGACGATGGAAGGTCACGAGTCCGAAACCCGTTACAACTTAATTTATTAAAAGGAGGTTTGGGTCATTATTAATGGTCTCACCTTGCACATTAACCGGTTTAACGTGCTCATTTGAACAGAATAAATAAATAGATGTTAATCACATAAACATCTATCCTACGTGGTGATCATGGAATTATGTTTAACGGGTCTCGAGCCAATGAGACCGCATTTAACCGTTATATCACCACCCTTCCTCACAGAAGCAATGAATTCATAATTTAAAGCTTTGAAAGGCACAATTTAAATTCTGCATTGAATCAAATTCATAGACGAGCAACGTAAACCCCGCCATAAATCAACGCTAGCAAAACACCTTTCACATGCGTGATTCTAAGTGGTAGCAGCGTTCTCACTTGAAGATTCACAGCCGCGAATCTTTTTCATAGAATTCATACGTAAAATGAAACTAATAATAGATTTTCGATTCAAATTGATTTAGTTCTAATTTCTTGCTAATTTAATTATAATAATCAACTTCCATAGGCCACGTAATAGAAAACAATTCTCTAAAACAAATTGGCCGATGGCAAGAATTACTACAAACCAAAACCAATTAAACGCACGATTTTGCCTAACGATTGGCTCTGATACCACTGTTGGGTTTCCTACGTGGCATGTTCGGGAAAATAAAACAAGCACAGCGGAAGTAGAACCCGCACACGTATCTCCAGAGGCGTCATTTGCACGTTTCAATCAAAAATCAGATTCAACAGAGAGGGTTAATGACTTACCTCTCGTAGCGTGCCAAATGCAACTTGGTTCAGACGTTCTTCCGTTCTAGTTCCACAAGTGTCGAACCTCTAGTTCAGACACACCACCAATCGACGGACGAAAGACAAAGCTTTCGAAGATCACCACCTTGATTGTGCTAGCAATCCCTCAGTGATATCAGTCAGAACGAAGGCGTAACTGTAGTGGGACGAGGGTAAGGATTCAAGAGGAGCCTTTTTGATCTGTCAATCATCGTCATCGAAATGAACCAATGTCAGCTATTTATAGCGGAGAAGACAGATAGTTAGTCAGTCTAGGGCTCGACACGTGTCCTTGATGGAAGTCCCGTGCTGGTCGTTTTCTTCGTCCTCTTCCTCGTTTGGACCCAATTTCTCAAGCACATGGCTCAATTGAGACCTTGTTCAAATGATTGCAAACATATTTGCAATACCGTCTTCCTTGTTCAACATCGTCATGTATTGGTTGTGGTGTGTGACATCCCTTGGTTCATCACTGAGCTGACAGTAAGACATGCATTAACACATTAATACTTCTAAGAGAACTTATTGTCCCTATCAGCTTCTAGGTCTTACAAGCCATGAGTGACATCTAGCAATATGTCATGGCTACCCAGACAGTATGAATGCTTTAAGAACATAATAAACTTGCCAGCTTTGTCTACAGTGTAATTCAATCCTTCTGTCTTACCATGCTCCCGATCGAACAAGGCCATGGAATATTTGTCAAGCCACCCATTCGATCATATGCACAAATATAATTGACATTCATTTATACGAGACATGAACAATTCATTCTCGGTTACAACCCCGGCCGAGGATTTCAATGCAATGTCACGATTAGATCGCATAGGATATCAACCATGTATGTAACAAGGAGACAGATTCCATTTTGGGCACACGTGTGACTTCGTATGTGAACTAACTATGACCATCAAGTACAGAGACGGATCAACGAACTAGCAATATGCGCACTTGTGAACCATAGCCATTCAATACACAAGTCAACACTGTGCCTCAAGTCTAAGGACTATTTACACAAGACCAAAGCATGAACGATTTAGACATTGACCACGCTCGAAGCTTCCATGTTTGCTAATCGTTCAATGCGTGTCACGTTCAATGCACTTGTCCAGTACAAGCACCCATGTTCTAACTTGGGTATCATAATATCCAATGACTTGTGACTCGTCATTTCCTTAAGTATCCAATACTTAATGGTGAAGCTATGAACACATTGGTCTCAACAGGATTATTAATATCCACTCAATTATCCATCGACCGGGAATAGTTTAAAGATTCAGTCTAACTGTTAACCTAGCACACATATTCTTAACGTCTTAAGAATAGGTTTAGTCACAATTGATCTTATGGAATCATTCATCTAAATAATGGGACAGATGAATGAACACGTCTTTGCCATTAATTAAAAATATAATTGAAAGTACAACAAAAGTCCCTAACATGTAACCATTACATGCTTGCTTTAGGGCATACAACTAACATCTTTATCATGGGTGTTGCATTGTCAATTAAATTTCGGGGTATAATTTTTGCGTTCTCAAGCTTTGTCATTGATTAAATTCTAGCACCGTTTGCTTATGTGTTGTTCCTTTGTATTGACTATACTTTTCAAGCCTTGTTGTCGATTATATTCCAGCACAGGTCGTACTTGTATAGTTTTATTGAAAGTGAATTTGTTGATTTACATATCATCTGTGATATTTTTGTCCGGAGTCGCCACATAACTTGACTGGTGAGATCAGTGTGGCCGATTTGAGGAAATACGGTGGTGCGTACAAGGAATCAACTTGATCCTGACAATGCCGGGTGGTAACAACTCGCCACCACCGTGTGGCAATGAGAGGGTAGGACGTTTTGAGTCATTTACTACACGGTGGCGGATCAAGCCCAAAGTGGAGGTGTTGACATTTCAAGGCAGCTCACGGACGAGCAGAGAAGGCAGTTGGAGCCAAGTCCAATGATGATAGCTACGATGACGAGAGTTCTCAACGAGCACTAGAACGAAACAACTAACCATGTGATGAAATACTTTGTCGATGTGGTTAAGCCAATGATCATCAATACCTTCCATGAAGTCATGCATGTACCGGTAACGTCGAGTCATTCAATTCAGATACAGGCAAATCCTACTAATCCTGCACCTTCTGGGTACGATCCTTCATCTATTGCTGCTCAAGTTACCTTTGGCACTATAGGTCAAATTATACCACGTCCAACACCAGTTAGGATTTTCGCAAAGGACCGAAACCGTTGGTACGATCTATACTAGTGGGCCGATACCTATTGGTGGAAGTAATTTGCCTAGCCTTATTCAAGTGAACAGATGGTCACAAGAATGGCAACTTGGTTAATCAAAATGCTCAGCAAAATATGCCGTTGGTAAACGTGGAAAATATACAGCCAGTTGATCCAGTACCTCTGGTTCATAATGTGAGTCCAATTGGGATGATGAAACCGGTTAGGATTTTCGCAAAGGACTGAAAGCGTTGGTACGATCTATACTAGTGGGCTGATACCTATTGGTGGAAGTAATTTGCGTAACCCTATTCAAGTGAACCCAGATGGTCACAAGAATGGCAACTTGGTTAATCAAAATGCTCAGCAAAATATGCCGTTGGCAAACGTGGAAAATATACAGCCAGCTGATCCAGTACCTCTGGTTCATAATGTGAGTCCAATTGGGATGATGAAACCGGTTAGGATTTTCGCAAAGGACTGAAACCGTTGGTACGATCTATACTAGTGGGCCGATACCTATTGGTGGAAGTAATTTGCGTAACCCTATTCAAGTGAACCCAGATGGTCACAAGAATGGCAACTTGGTTAATCAAAATGCTCAGCAAAATATGCCGTTGGCAAACGTGGAAAATATACAGCCAGTTGACCCAGTACCTCTGGTTCATAATGTGAATCCAATTGGGATGATGACACAATTTTATGTAGCGCCTGCCCCTTATAGGCCTAATGTTGTCATCGACAACCAAGGTAGACCACCGTCTCCACCTGGGCGTCAGGATGGCCAAAAACCTGTGGTAGAAGCAATGGCGATGCCTAGTCCAGTGTATGCTCCTCGTGGACCAAATATGGCAGTCGACAATCAAGTTAGACCACTACCTTTGTCTGGAGGACAACCCGCTCAAGTGATCCTTGTCAAGTCGAGCTCCAGCACCTCACCGTCGTGCCTGCAAAGTCTGGTAGCGTTCTCGACGTCCCTATAGACATCCCAGCGTCATTTCAGCGAATTTCACCGTGTCTGCAACCCTTTGAAAAATATACGTGACATTTATAATCAATACATTTTGGTGCCATGTAATTTGAAATTAAGAAATAAATCCAGACGGCAATTTTTTTTAAAAAAATAGTCCACGTGGCAATTTATTTTAAAAAAATCAGTCCACTTGGATTTAAAAAAAATAAATTCAGTCTTAATCTTGAAAATAAGCTAAAAGAAGATAAAACAAGAAAAAAAGAAAAGAAAAGGGGTTTTCACGCTGTTTTCCTTTCGATCTCAGCCTCACGCACATCGCCTCTTCGGTCACGTCTGACCAGCCGCCTCGACCGCTGCCGTTCGAGGCCGGAGGTCCTGCCCTCACGATCTCATGTCTCCTGATTCCCCTTTCTCGAGTTTTTTTTTTCTTTCGAGTCCCTTTTCTCGAGGATCTTAGCTCGGCGGCATCACGAGGCTGTTGGCCAAAGCTCGATTTGTTTTGAGCTCGTCCTCTAGCCGTCATCTCCGAGCCGAATAGGGATTTCCGTGACCGAAACTCGTTCCCACGAACCCTTTTGCTCTACCCTGTTTCAGTAATAGAAGAGTTGAGCTCGGTTTCTCTAATTCTTGAGTGTTTGGTGTCGACTGAGTTATTTCCGATGGTGTCAAGCATTTCCTGGCGTTTCCTTATCGTCTAAGTGTAGACGCGAGCTCTAAAATGGTTAATATCTTCTCTTCACTGTGAGATCACAACCTGTTCCATGAAATGCTTGAACCAAACTTGCTTAAGTCTTTTCTGATTCTGGGGTCATTCTGGACGTACATTGGTCTTTAGGCATGGTTTAGTGGATTCTCACTGCTAATATCTCTCTGTGTGTCGTATTTTCTTGCTCATTGCTTTGGTTATAGTTGGCTCCTTTTATGGTTTTCCTCAAAGTTGTCGATTGGTGACCGACATTTTGATAACAGACGGTGGTGGTGGTCGATAACTCCAATGGTCGGTCTGATAACTAGAGGGAGTAGCCGGCAATGGTGGGGCGGCGGCGGCACCCTTCAATTTTTTTTTTAATTTTTTTTTTAATTTTTTAGCTAACTTTTTAGTTTTTTTATTTTTTTTTTAACTTCTAGCTTTTTTTTTTGATTGCTGGTTGGGATCCTCCGGCGAGCCACGTAGATGCCACGTAAGATTTCTGGCAAAGCTCATCGGAGTTGACACTCAAAAAATCATTTTTCAAAAAAAATTGGCACTTAAGTGATCAAAAATAAACTTTGGCACCAAAGTGAGCACCGTACATAAACTTTAGCACTTCTCATGTCCTTTTGCCTCTTTAGATATCTTCCCTTCTAGCTACCATCTTGATTATCCTAATGGGAAGTTCTTTCTCCGATTAATGGATAATCTCGGACGATTGACATGAACTTATCTCCCACTTTTCACAGCATCACTCTGTGATCTCTATACCAATTGTCTCCATGAGACATCGATTTTCTGTGTAAAACATCGATTGTAAACATTGAACAAGTCATATCTATCGCCTAATCAACCTTGTTTACACCTAAATTTTGAATAATCTTTTTAGTCATCATTTTTTCATAGAAAATTAGAACTAACTTTAGTTCTTGTAAAAAATAATCAAATCATTTTTCATATTTATTTTTAGTGTTCATGCATTGCATTGACATTCATTAGGATCGGCGGAGCGAGAATGAGCTTGAATCAACAGGCAATTTGGACTCGAATCCATCACAATTTTCGGCTAAGGCATGAGGGTGTGTGCCGGAAATCTCAAGGCTAGTGGAGCATATTTTGAGCTTAGTTCAGCCCATTTAAATGATTAATTTGGGAAAAGGCTTAATATAAATGCATATTTAATTGGAAAAAGCCTGATTAGAGCCCAAAATTGAGCGAGTAAATTCAGAATTGAAAGGAAAATTCGGCAAAGCCCATTCCATGAGTGTGCCAAAATTTCTAAGGGTAATTGGACTTATTTTTAGATTTAATTTAGCCCATTATGCCTTTATTTAATTAATTTTTATTTAATTAAAGCCTGGTTGGAGCCCAAAATCACCCGAGACGGCCCACAAAGAGTCAAAAATTGGCTAGCCCATTAAAAGCCCTCTTTGGCCAAACATTTAAAGAGTTTTAAATGATTGGGACTCTTGAAAATTAGAATTTTAAGTCCTACGGTCGGGATTCTAATCCTACAGTTATTAATGAATCCTACCTCAACTAGGATTAGAACTCCCTAAGGCCTATATAAGAATACTTATGCCTAGGATTATTCACAGAGACACTCATTCTGAAAATTCAGAGCATACTTAGAGAATTAAAGGAGTTCGAGAGCTTCCCCATCGGTCGAAGTTTTCCTCCTGAGTTTTGCCCCCTCCTCCGTGTGTGAGCTTTCGCCGTACGCCGCCCTGTTGTACGTCACAGCAGCTGGTCCGACGCCACAGCAGCCCATCCGACGCCGCTGCACCACCGGACACACGAGCCGCTGTCCCGTACGCTCCTGCTTAGCCCGTTTTTGCTTGCTGATCAGCCCTATTCTGTGGTTGGTCAGCTCCGTTTTCGATTATTATTTGAATTCTAACATAGCCTCTATATTGTGTTAGAATCCCTTGAGGTTATCGGGCTCAATTTGCTGCAAATTCGGGTCAAAAGGCAGCTGTTTTGAGCGATTTACTTCGGTTGCGCAAGTGCAGAATTTTTGGCTTAACAAGGTGAGATTTTTAATCTTTGATTGTAAGACATGTGATGTTTGGTTGGAAATTTGCACATATAATGCTAAATTTATATGATTTGCAATCAAGTTTGAGAATAAAAACCCTTTTTTGATAAGAAAAAGAATCACTTCAAGAGGTACGCTCGGTCATAGCGAATCCCCTTAGCGTTGATCAAATTCTTTTTTTGTTGAGAACTGTTTCGGATGTTGAGATTCGCAACACGATGTTTTCCTTAGCTATTGGCAAGGCCCCGGGCCCTGATGGGTTTAACGTGGATTTCTTCAAAACTTCTTGGGACATCATTGGTCCTTCGGTTACAGGTGCTATTAAGGACTTTTTCCTTACGGGTCACCTGCTTAAGGAGATCAACGCTACCATTCTTTCACTGGTTCCTAAGGTCCCTAATGCGTCCAACATGAGTGACTTTCGTCCGATTTCTTGTTGCAACACTATTTACAAATGCATTACTAAGGTTTTGGCCAATAGGCTTGCTTGTGTGCTGCCGACCTTGATTAGCTCTCCACAGAATGCTTTTGTTTAGGGCCGCCAGATTAGCGAGAACATTCTACTTGCTCATGAACTCTTCTGTGGGTTCCATCATGTGCCGTATTTGCCGAAGTGTGCGATTAAAGTCGATTTCCAAAAGGCGTACGATACTGTGGATTGGGATTTTCTAGAGTTGGTTTTGCACTCCTTTGGCTTCCCTGTTATGTTAGTCAAGCTGGGTATGGCTTGCGTTACTTCTCCCAAGTTATCTGTTTCTATCAACGGTGAACTTCATTGCTTTTTCTCGAGTGGTAGGGGTATTTGTCAAGGTGATCCTATGTCCCCCTACCTTTTTACTCTTATTATGGAGATTTTTTCAAGCATCCTCAATGCTCAAACGAGGCTTCTTGGCTTCAAATATTTCTGGCGATGCAAACCGACTCGGCTTACTCATTTGTTTTTTGCCGATGACGTGCTCCTGTTTGCTGAGGCGCACTTGCCTTCTATTACCATGCTTAAGATGGGTTTGGACAGATTCTCTGGGTGGTCTGGGCTGGTGCCCAATGTCAGCAAGAGTGCAGTTTACTGCTCAGGCGGTTCTGATGAGCTGCGTAACTAGCTTGTGTCTTCGCTCAGGTTTCAGGCAGGTACATTGCCCTTCCGTTATCTAGGTGTTCACATCATTGCTTCTAGGCTTAGCAAGGCTAACTGCAATATTTTGGTGAACTCTATCACCTCTAGAGCCCAATCTGGGTCTCAAAGGTTCCTTTCATTCGTTGGTCGTTTGTAACTTATAAAATCCATCTTGCATGCCATCCACGTCTATTGGGCCAACATCTTTATGCTTCCCATGTCAGTTTTGTCGCGGATTGAATTAGTCCTTAGACAGTTTCTTTGGAAGGGTCCGGGCTTGGGGGTTGGAGGGGCTAAAGTCCCATGGTCCGATGTGTGCCTCCCCAGGGAAGAAGGTGGTTTAGGTATCCGTAGGCTCCTTGATTGTAATCGTGCTGCTATGCTTAAGCATATCTAGTTACTTTTCATGGACAAGGAATCTTTATGGTGTAAATGGATACACTCTACCTTTCTAAAAAATAAGAACTTCTGGGTTTCTACTAAACCGACTTTCTGCTCTTGGGCATGGAAGAAAATCCTAGAGCTCCGCCTGGTCTTTCTCTCGCAGTCATGCTAGCGTATTGGTGATAGGTCTTCGGTCTCCTTTTGGTTTGAGTCATGGCACCCTAAGGGGCCTCTGTATAAGCTTTTCACTAAAGGGACATTTATTGTTCTGGTATCCCGAAAAGGGCCATGGTTCTGGAGTTCCTTTCGGCTGTGCCCCCACCGTCTAGTGTTATGGCCACCATATCCTCCTGGTCTGACGCGCTTCCGTCGGCTACCCCCAGGAGACGCGATCGGTTTGTTTGGTTGTGCAACCCCTTCGGTTCATTCTCAGTTGCCTCGGCTTGGGACTTTATCAGACTTAGAGGGAGGATCGTCCCCTGGTGCCGAATCATCTGGGACCGTGGTATTGTCTCCAGGCATGCTTTTCTTCTTTGGCTTATTACTCTCAATAGGCTACCGACCCAGGTATTTCTGGTGAACTATCGAATGATTTTGGATGGGGTTTGTGCCTTTTGTCGGTATAGGCCGAATTCGATTGATCACCTCTTTTTTGGTTGTAACTTCTCCGGTTCTCTTGCATTATTCTGGGCCGCAAATGTAATTTGGCATGGCACAATCGTTCGTGGCAGGATAACCTCTAGTGGGCTCTTCAACATATCTCTAGTTAGTAATTTCATCATTGCATAGCCCGCTTCTCTTTTACGGCCTTGTGTCATATAATTTGGACGGAACGGAACCATATTCTATTTAGGAATCAGTCTCGTATCTTGCATGCTCTTAAGCAGCATCTTATTAAAATTGTCAAGGACAAGGCCTTGACTTTCAAGACTGTAGATGATACACTTCGCAACCACAGGATGCAGGCTAGTTGGGGGTGCTCTCTGTCGATCTTTGCCTAAACCGGTGTTGTTTTTGTGCGGTCTTTCTCTTGTTTCCTTTCTGTCTTCCGCCGCTATTTGGCTGGTTTTTGGTTCTCTTGTAGCTCTTTCGAGCTTCTTGTGCCACGACACCGTTGCACCCGATTTGACATGTGTGTCAATGCAGGTGCACGGTTGTTTGCTCTGGCCTTTCCCTTGTAACTAGCATCGTGATTAGTCAATATATTTCTTACCCTTACCATAAAAAACACTTTTATCGTTTATCAAAATTCGAACCTTTGAGACTTGCTTCATTGTATCACCTTCAATCGATCATGTATGTCACCAGTCGCTTTGCGCCGTGCTTCAACCTGGAGTCGCTTGAAACGCGTCACGACTTTACGTGTAAAAAATTGTTCGTTCTTTGATAAACGATTTAGTTCATAATTTTGGCAAAAACTGCAAAGATCTAAACTTTTGCACAAAAATTCTGATTTCTTTGAGAAAGTGTGACTTGCATGATAAACTTGATTGAATTCTATGCATACTTTTGAGAATCGATTAATTTAATTGGAACATATCTTTTCTCAAAGTTCTCGAATTATCTAACATGTTTTTCAAGAATCAAATTGGATAAATTGCACACATTTTGAAAAGAACATGAATTTGTGGCATATGGTTTAATTTGTTCATGAATTTTCGGCATACCCCTTTGATTGTCGAATTTATGCCTTGCCGTGGAGTGATTCTCGCATTGTCGTGATCTTTTGCATATCGGTTTGTCTTTGCATATCTCATGTTTAGTTTAGTTATATGATTGTTTGATTTTTGTGTTAAAGTTTGCACTTAAAAAAAATCATGCTCATAATACATGCTCCCCTTTGTGCTTTCTCCCTTCGGAATATGTATATTAAGGCATTTAATTCTACTTCTATTTTGAAGTATAATCGTGCCCGTATATATGTGTGAATTATAAATCTAACTCTCTATTTTGAGGGGCAAATTGATAATTCCAAATAAAATTTCATGGTTTGCCCTATGTATATAGGGGTGACGGTAATTCTATATTCAATTCGTTTTTCTGGCCCTAATGTAAGGGCACGTTACAAATTAAATCGAAATTTTCAGAATTTAAGGTGTATTATGGGCAAAATTGTTTATTTTTGTTCAAATTTTGTGTTTTCCCTTATTAATTAAATTCCTAAAACATACCAAAAAGATGACACCTTTTTTCTTAAGGTAAATCACATTTTTTCCATGTTCCTCATGTCAAAAATAACATTTAATATAAGTTGGGACTTTGAAAAATCAATTTCTTAAGCTATGATGAATGTTATTTCACTTTTAGGGTAGTTTTTACCTTAATTTTTCAAAAAATCCGAAAATTCATAAGAAAATACCAAAAATATCAGTCTCATTGCATAGCATATAGTTTAGTATCACATTGGCCATGTCATGCATTTGCCCATCATATTTTGCATATCATTATTTGCACGTCATTCATGCATATCTTCCCACGTCATATAGGTTAGTTGCATTTGCATTACAACTCATAAGAGAAAACACCTAAAACTCAAGTCAATTGAAAAATGAATGTAACCAAGTCCCCGAACTCATAATCTCTAGTTCGTAGAAATAAAATAGTTCTCCCACTATTTTATTTAGGTTTCTAATCAACTTACTAAAAAATGATTAATGGCGACTCCAAGATAAATCTTTGCATGAAATTGAACCTAAGTTGTGAATTGGTAGGGCTTGGGAGAGCCCAAGTTAGGTTAGTCAAATAATTAACCTAATAATCCATTAGCCTTAATTTTAGGTCGCGACAAGCCTTTAAAAAGTTAGTTGTTTAGTTAACTGAATAGCGAATCTAGCTTTCGATTTGGTCTCTCAAGATAGATTACTCTGAAACCTTCATAAATCTCACTTCTAGTGCTCGATAAGGAAGTTTCTTCAATAAATTTTCCGAAGATTGTGATACGTTCTGAGACACATAGGCTATATTTAGGGATAAAAGTTGGGAAAAAGAGAGATATCATTCCAGATGCATGATAGCCAATTGCAAGGGAAATTTAAAACTATATACTTTAGGTGATCCCAAATACTCGCACTCGGATGAAAATTGTACCTATGATCACGAGAATATTGTATATGTCACGCCCCGAACCCCAAGCACGCGACAACCCTACCAAACGCCTCAGGTTATTAAGGATGACGTCCTAGGCACGTCATCGACCCATTCATTTTATCTTGCAATTAAGCATACGCGAAATGTTCTACTACCCCAGATAGAAATATAAGCAATATGGATAGTCAGCATGAAGACAACAACCAACAACAGCAAAAGATCATTATATATATATAGTTAACCCAGGAAAGCAAAGACATCTACAAGCTCACTCTTCAAGGCTGCTTCCTAAGACCACCAAAAAGATACTAGGTCAGGGCTAGGGGTTAACCACGGCTTCCCCCGCTCTATCCAAAGAGGGAGTCTCCACCTCCACGCTCACTTAGAGGTAGCGGTAACTAAACGAAGTCTCAAGGTCCTCCTCTACAGGGTCGGGCTCAGGGTCCACTACTTCCCCATCCGGGGTATCAACGTCCATCGGATCCTATTTTGGATTGTCGGGGTCGCAGCTGGGGGTCCCTCAAACCCTCGAATGGCCCGTAGAGAGCATTGCAATGGTGGACAAACCAGGCCTTAAAACGATGAGGCACCAGGTGCTCCATCCGCTCTTCGACCCAAAGAGTCCTCACGTGATGTTTCCATACTCGATCCGAATTCGGGACTGGATGGTACGTGATATCGAACGACTGGTCGAGTGGCACCCCAAACCTTACTTGGCGGACCTTCATACTAAGGACCTGAAAAGCAGTTAACAATGTCGAATGAGATATAAAATCTCCGTGAGTCAACGCCTAAGTCCGAACAGGGCATTGATTCACCCAGGGTGGCCTACACATGCAACATAAAGCGATGACAAATCAATAGCGTGTGATTCACGCCACGCTCTAGCTACTAAACAGTAAGGTACAACTCAATAGCCAATCACCAATCACATGCAAGATTACCCTGCCTGGGCCCACACAGCAGTAACCACATGGCATTCAATCACATACAGACCAAGGCACACAACAAGAACACTCGACACGATCACTCATGCACAATACAACACGCGTGTTCTAATTATTAACGGGAGAGATACTTCACTCTCGACACAGCACAGCCCGACCACTAGTGCTCTTTCGGTAGGATCGGGCATCGTTCCGCTCCATCCAGCGACGGCAATCGATAGCCCCTCAGGACCCCTAAAGTGGATATACCAGGATTTCCGGTAAGTAACTATGATCCGTCACATGCTGTGTCCGACATCCAATCAGTCGTGTTATTCCAAAGACCATCGGTACGATCTGTCAGGCAATCGAAAAGCTGTGTGATTCTGACCCAAACGGCATGGACATATCAGGCGACGAACCCAAGCCATTAAGGGTACCGCCAACGTCCCCAGTTACGTTAGGGTGATGCTCAACCATCGTGTGACCACATAAACACGCTAGGCAACCAAGCCAGTTTATATCTTCACATTTAGTCCAATGCAATCACATTCATAATCATGCTCCAAACCCGGCTAGTAGTCGTTTTCATGCTCAAAGGACGCAGTTGATCACACAAATATTCGATTCCAGTTAAACATGGTATTCCGACATAGGTAATCACTCATCAGATCCACGCAATTAAACACCCAAGGTACTCAGTAATTAACCAATCAGCATCCAATAATAATTAATTAATAACAGATAAATATCCTGATTTTGACTATTTATTTCCACAACAGTTAATTAACCAGACAATAATTAACTAACCTAGCCTCAGCTAATTAACCGATCACGATGTCACGCCCTGAACCCCGGGCGCGCGAACATCCCTTCCATTCGTCAAGTTAAAGGATAACATCCCAGGCATTTCATTGACTCATTTCTTTTTATCTTTCAATTAAGCACATGCGAAAGCGGTATCAAACCCCAAACAAGAAATCAACATGGATAGAAAAGTAGGAGATGCAACAATCACAACAACACCATTTTATTTATATGACAGTTAGCCAAGAAACAAACGATCTATAAGCCCATCTTCAAAGCCGTTTCCTAAGACCCACAAAAAGATATCGAGTACGGTCTAGGGCTAACTACTACAAAAAAATAACTCCAAAAAGAACCTCTACAGCTACGCCAACTGACTAACCAGATCGCCATACTATGGACCTGAAAAATGGTTAACAACAACAAATGAGATATAAATCTCAATGAGTCAACGCCTAAGTCCGATTAGGACGTTGATTCAATCAGGCTGCCTAAACATGCGATAGCAGATTAATAGCGTGCGATGCACGCTACGCTCTAGCTACTAAACAGAAGCACAGCTCAACAGCCAATAAACAACCACATACAACTCACCTTGCCTTGAGCCACACGATAAATATTTCATGGCAATAAAGAACAGCAGGACAAGGCATACAGCTAACGCGCGTCACACTCTCAGGCATTCAAGCACTATGCTACATGCGATTTTTCCGGGTATCATGCAAGAGATACACCACTCTCGTCACAGTACAGTCTCACTGCTAGTACTCTTCCGGCCAAACCGGGCGTCGTCTTACCCCGTCACAGTGACAGCATTCGATAACCCCTCAAGACCCCTAAGGCAAGCATATCAGGTAGTTTCGTAGGGACTTTGGCCCATCACCAGCTGCGATTGGCATCCGACCAGTCTTGTCTATCCAGACCGTATGTCACCGGTACGAACTGTCGTGCAACCGATAAGTCCTGGGATTCCAGACTGTACGTCATTGGCACGAACTTACTAGGCAACGGACCCACTAGGAGTACCGCCCCATATCCCTCAGTTACATTAGAGAGACGAATAACCGTCGTATGACCACACAAACACATCAGGCAAACAACCAGTTCTTACTTCACATTAGCCCAGTGCAGTCACATTCACATCATGATCAAAACCCGGCTTGCGGCCATTTTCATGTTCAAATCCACAATTGGTCACACGAATATTCAATTTCAGACAAACATGGCATCTCGACACTAGTGTGATCATTTAGCAGCTAAGCACAATCAACACTCAGTTCGATCCACAATCAAATACCAATAATTACCAAGCACAATAAAACAGGCAATTAACCATGGTAATTATTCCACTTAACCATGATTAATCTAACTAGCCACAGTAATTAATTAATCTACCACGGTAACTATCTACTAACCATAGTAACTAATTAACCTAACCATGGTAACTATCTAATTTTACTATGGTAACTAACTAATTAACTACGGTAACTATTTAATTAAACTACTAAGTGTAATTAATGGCCTAATTAGGGATTAGGGGTTAACTCACTTCGGCACGGGCGGCGACGGTCGACGGCGACCGGCGATGAGTGGCGGCGACGGTTTCCGGGTAAATGGCGGCTGCGGTTTCTGGCAAACGGCGGCGACAGCGATGGAATTTTTCGGCGGTGGCCCTACGGACTCGTCTCGTCTCTCCGGACGCAACCACGGTGACGGTTTGCGACAAAGACACACGGACGATGGAGAACGGAGGCTAGACAGCGGCTGATCTCGCGGCAAAACAACAACGACGGGCTCGGCGAACGAGTGGAGGGCTAGGCGGGGCTTTGGCCGAGGTCCGGCGGTGCTGCGGTGGCTCCGGCGGCTCTGTTGGATGGCGGAAGTAGCTGGACGGTGGCCGGGCAGGGGCTGGTTGGCACGGTGCACGGCGGTGGTGAGGGCGAACGACGGCGGGCGGTATGACGCGACGGCGGCGGCTCACGGTGGTGGTCGGCGGCGGCAAAGGAGAGGGAAAAATGGAGATGAAGATGGTGGTGGTGAAGCTAACGTGAGAATGAGAAGGAAGAGGGGGTGGGCTGCCGTGAGGGAAGAGAGAGAGAGGAGAGAGTGAAAAGGGCATTTTGGTAATTTTGGGTCAGTCGTCGATCAACGTCTTCCAGATCGAACAATTCCGCATTCGATAAATGTCACTCAATCCCAAGAGTCCCAATATTATTCATTTAATAGGCCTTGAAATTTCAGGACGTCACACACGATCACCCAAAGCAACTACAGTTAGCTAAAGTAAATATAGTTAATCTATTCTAACCACAGTTAACTATTAAACTAACCACGGTTAAACTAACTAATTCGCAATTATACTAACTAACCCACAATTAAACTAAGCTAATCTAATACTAAGTGCAATTAACGACCTAATCAGAGATTAGGGGTTATCTCACAACTATGGTCCAGCGACGACGGCGGCGGCGGCGATGGGCGGCAGCGCGGCTAAGGGTCGGCGACCCCACTACGACGATGACGGACAACTGCGACTAGCGGGCGACCCGAGATGATGGACGAACATCGGCGGTGGCTCACAGGCGCGGGTGGCATGGCGGCAACAGTGGCGCACGACTAGGGGTCGACTCAGTGAGGCTATGGCGGCACGCGGAGGTGACGGTGAACGGCAACGGAGGAGGGTCGGCGGGTTGGCTAAGGCGGATAGAGGAGGAGATGTCGGGTTGGCTTGGGGTTACGGGGCTTGGGTGGCGGAGGCGACGGCTGTGCACGGGGGCAACGAGGTCTCAGCTAGGGGTAGCCGGCGGCGTGAGGGGGAACAAGGGCAAGGGCGGTGCGGAACGGCGGCGAGGGTGGCGGCGCATGGAGGAGGGGTGGCTAAGGAGGTTCAGAGGTGGTGGGTTGTGTCTAACCAGGAAGAAGAAGAAGAAGAAGAAGAGGAGGAGAGGGTAAGGGGGTGGTCGGCCAAGGGGGAGGAGAGGGAGGAGGGAGAGAGAAAAAGTAAGAGAGAGAGAGAGGGAGTAGACTTGATGGTGATGGGGGTTTAATGAGGTGGGGGCCACAAATCAAGTCAACATTAATGGTTTTGTCTTTTATGCATAATATCCAAGGGTAAAAAGGTAATTTGCTAATGTGGGACAAATTAGTTATTTCGCACAAACAACAGAAGGTATTTTCAATCAGAGTTAGGCACGGTCATGAAGGGTCTCGACGCAAGGTTCAACGGCTCGACTAAACCGGTTCGATTCTACTGACCAATGCTTCAGGGTCTTCCAAATCCCTTCCAAATCAAACAAAATCGCGTCCGATAATTGTTCCTTAAACCTCAAAAATCTAATTTTATTTATCTTACAAACTTCAAAATTTCGGGACGTCACAACTCTTCCCTCCTCAGGGAATTTCGTCCCCAAAATTAAACAATTACACAACTTCAAAAAGAAAAGGGTACTGACTCTCCATAACCTCTTCACTTTCCCACGTTGTTCCTTTCGTTCCATGATATTGCCAAATTACCTTAACCAAAGGGATCGTCTTGTTCCGTAGCACTTGCTTTTTCCTGTCCTCAATCCTCATCGGACGTTCTACGTACGATACACGCCCATCCACTTCAATCTCTTCAAAATTCAACACATGAGATGGATCAGGCTCATACTTCATCAACATCGACACATGGAAAACATCATGCACTTGAACAAGTTTCAGTAGCAACGCGAGACGATAAGTCAGATTTCCAATCTGCTCCAAAATCTCAAACGGTCCAACATACCCCGGGCTTAACTTTCCTTTCTTACCAAAACAAGATGTCCCTCGCATAGGTGACACCTTCAAAAAAACATGATCACCAACTTGAAACTCCAAAGGTCTGCACCGCTTGTCGGCGTAACTCTTCTGGCGGTTCTAGGCTATCCTATGTCTTTCTTTGATGACCTTGAGAGCATCCAACTACTGTTGCACCAACTCAGGACCAGTGATCTTCCTTTCACCAACCTCGTTCCAACAAACTGACGTCCTGCAAGCCCTACCACACAACGCTTTGAAAGGTGCCATCTTGAAACTCTGATGATAACTGTTGTTGTAGGCAAACTTGAACAAATGAAGTTGTTCCTTCCAACTTCCCTTGAAATCCAACACACAGGCTCGCAACATATCCTCAAGCGTTTGAATCGTCCTCTCAGATTGGTAATCCGTCTGCTGGTGATAAGCCGTACTAAACTGTAGCTTCATTCCCAACGCAGTCTGTAAACTTTTTCAAAAGGTGGCAGTAAACCTGGGATCTCAATCCGATGTGACCGTCACTGGCACTCCGTGAAGATGCAATATTTGATGCACATACAACTCAGCATACCTGTCCAAAGCGAAGTCCTTTCGCATAGCGATGAAGTGAGCAAACTTCGTCAATCTATCCACCACAACCCAAATCGAATCATTGCCTCGTTGACTCCTTGGCAAACCCATCACAAAGTCCATCGTGATATGCTCCCACTTTCACTCTAGAATCTCAATCGGCTACAACAGTCCACTAGGCTTACAATGCTATGCCTTGACTTGTTGGCACGTTAAACACTTCGCCACGTGCTTAGCTATGTCAGCCTTCAAACCATTCCACCAAAAGTACTACCTCAAGTTCTGATACATCTTCGTGCTACCCGAATGAATACTATAACTGCTACAATGTGCCTCCGACAAGATTTCCTCCTCAAGACCTTCATCAGCAGGCATGAACAAACGTCCTTGGAACTTCAGTATCCCGTCCTCATCTACCTAGAAGTCGGCTTTCCTTTTGTCTGAGCCCTCTTGAAGGATTCTTTGAATGGCAATATCCGTCGACTACAAAACCTTAACTCTTGCCTGCACTTCATGTTCAATCCTCAATGCAACCATTAGACTTGACAGACGGCCTACCTCCAACTTAAAATCTGAATCTCGTACTTCCTCCAAGAGACGCCACTCTTAGACCATCAACTAGGCAATCACTGACTTCCGACTCAACGCATCTACGACCTTGTTAGCCTTACCCGGATGATACAGAATCTCACAATCATAATCCTTAAGAAGTTCCATCCAATGACGCTGCCTCATGTTTAGCTCCTTCTGAGAGAACAGATACTTAAGACTCTGATGGTCGGTGTAAACTTGAAACCTTTCCCCAACCAGATAATGCCTCCAAATCTTAAGAGCAAAAACGATCGCTGCTAACTACAAATCATGCGCCGGGTAGTTCAACTCATATGGCCTCAACTGATGAGATGCGTATGCAACCACTCTCCCATGCTGCATAAGAACGTAGCCTAATCCTTTAAAAGACGCATCGCTACGAATCTCATAACCTACGAGACCAAACGATATTGTCAAAATAGGAGCCGTAGTTAGCTTGTGCTTAAGCTCTTGAAAACTATGCTCGCACCTATCCATCCACTCAAATCTCTCGTCCTTCTTCAACAGTCGCTTCAACGGCATAGCTATCGTAGAGAATCTTTCCATGAAATGCTTGTAATAGCCTGCCAATCCTAAGAAACTCTAGACTGCTGTCACTATCGTCGGCCTTAGCCAATCCATGACCACTTTAATCTTGGCCGAATCCATTGATATCCTTTCTCCAGAAACCATATGACCTAGGAAAGCTATGCGAGTCAACCAAAACTTGCACTTACTGAACTTAGCAAACAACTGATGCTCCCGAAGAGTTCCCAATACTGTTCTCAAATGCTGCTCATGATCCTCAAAACTCCTCGAGTACACCAATATATGGTCAATAAACACAATGATGAATCTGTCCAAATACTCCTTAAACACCATATTCATCAAATCCATAAAAGCAACGGGGGCGTTTGTTAGACCAAACGGCATTACGGTAAACTCATAGTGGCCATAACGCGTCCTAAATGCTATCTTCGGTATATCTTCTTTCTTAATATTCAACTGATGATATCCCGTCCATAGATCGATCTTGGAAAATACCAAAGCTCCTTGAAGTTGGTCAAACAAATCGTCGATCCTTGGCAACGGGTACTTGTTCTTAACTATCACCTGATTAAGCTGATAGTAGTCAATGCACAGACACAACGATCCATCCTTCTTCCTTACAAACAACACAGGTACTCCCCAAGGCGACGTACTAGGACGAATAAATCCTTTATCCAGTAACTCTTGCATCTGCACCTTCAATTCCTTAAGCTTTGACAACGCCATCTGATACAGTGCTTTGGAAATCGGCTTCGTTTCAGGGGCTAACTCAATCACAAACTCTATTTTCCTTTCTAGTGGCAACCCTGGCAACTCTTGCGGAAAGACATCAGGAAACTCGCATACCACAGCAATATCCTCCATCCTTGATTCCTCAATCGACACGTTAACCACAGTCGCCAAATATCCTTGACAACCACTATCCAACAACCGAATCGCTTCTAGAGACGAAACTAAGGGAATCGAGGTTCTTCCTCGGTTTCCAACGAACTCAAAACTAATCCCATCCAACGGGTTAAACTAAATGGTCTTACGATAGCAATCCATCATAGCCATTTGCTTAGTGAGCTAATCCATACCAACAATAGCATCAAAATCAAACATTACCAGTACAATTACGTCTATCCTTCCCTCTCGACCATCTACAACCAACTTACAGCCAAGATAACCTACCGCGGACACTACACTATCCTTAAGCAGCGTAGAAATCTTAAAGACCGTTCACAACGGTTTCGGATCTAACCTAGCTAACTTAACGAACTACTCAACAACAAACGAATGCGAAGCTCTAGGATCAAACAAAGCACAAGCTACATGATCATGGAAGAGGACTGTACCTGTAACGGTCGGCGAGTCCTTCGCGTCCTCTCGGGTGACAGCATACACCCGTCCTTGCACTAGGGGCCAATTCTGGTGGTTCTACGGAACATTCTCGCTCATCTGTCCTCCTTGCGGCAGCGGGACCTACCTACCCATCTGTCTTTGCGAGCAATCCCTCACCAGGTGGTCGTGCTGACCACAACCAAAGCAAGCACCCGCCCTCCCAGGGCATGGGGTTGATCCATGCATCTGCTTACAGAATCGACACACATCACTGGGGCGGTACACCGGCTTCCTTACAGCGTTCCTCCGGTTGGGCGGGATAGGATACTTTTCTCCTACCATCGATCCTTTTCCAAACCTACGATTATCCATTGCAGCAGGCGCAAACCGCGATCTAGATGCGGCTGCCCTTTCAGACATGTCCCTTTCCACAAGCTAGGCCATTTCATATAGCCCGTTATAATCCTTAAGGTTCAGCAGCACTAGTAAACCCTTAATCTCAGGTTTCAATCCATCCCGGAATGTCCTCGCCCTATCCATAGGGTCCTCAACCATCCTTGGTGCATACTTTGACAACTCAGCAAACCTCGCCTCATACTAATCCACCGACATTTGATTCTGACGAAGGTGCACGAACTCAGCCATCTTCTGTTCTCGCGCACAGTCCGAGAAATACTTTCAATTTAAAGCCTCCACGAAGGCATCCCACACCGGGACTGTACCTTCGAGAAAGATCTTTCCTCTAGAGGCTTCCTACCACATACTAGTATTACCTTGCAGTTGGTAAATAGCCAGCGTCACATTCTGTTCCTCGAAACACCTCAACAAGGCGAAGACCTTCTCCAACTCCTTGATCCAAGTGGTTACGGCCTCTAGGTCACCTGCTTCAGAAAATTTCGGTAGCTTAAGCTTTAGAAACTGCTCCACCAACTTGTTCGTCTATAGCCTACCAATCCCATTTCCGGCCAACGGGTCTTCTTGCGGGGTGGCAGTAGCAGCAACAGCAGCTTGGTTCCTCACTTGCTTCCCCAGGAGATCTCCTAAGGCCTCCAACGATTGCAGGATCCCGTCCACTCTAAGATCCTCTTGAGCTGCCCTTCCTCTCGGATTACGGTCGTCTATCCTGTAGGACCTTCAGGACTCCTGCTCGCCCAAAGGCAACACGTAATGAGAACTTAGGACTATAACCTAAAAATCGAACAACAATCACTTGCACGGGGTTTTAATCCTACTAACTATCCCAAAACACAGCGCACCTTATCACTCCAAGCTATGACCAAACGGTTCAGGCTGACCTTGCTTTGATACCACCTCGGGCGGGGATGTCACACCCTGAACCCCAAGCACCCGACAACCCTACCCAATGCCTCAGCTCATTAAGGACGACGTGCTAGGCACGTCATCGACCCATTCATTTTATCTTGCAATTAAGTGCACGTGGAACGTTCTACTACCCCAAATAGAAATATAAGCAACAGGGACAGTCAACAGGAAGACAACAACCAACAATAGCAAAAGATCAATATATATATATATATATATAGTTAACCAAGGGAAGCAAAGATATCTACAAGCCCACTCTTCAGGGATGCTTCCTAAGATGACCAAAAAGATACCGGGTTAAGGCTATGGGTTAACTATGGCTTCCCCAGCTCCATCCAAAAAGGAAGTCTCCACCTCCACGCTCGCTCAGAGGTAGCGATAACCAGGCGGAGTATCAGGGTCCTCCTCTATAGGGTCGAGCTCAGGGTCCATCACTTCCCCATCTAGGGTATTAACGTCCATCGGATCCCATGTTCGGATCGTCGGGGTCGCAGTCGGGGGTCTCTCAACCCCTAAATGGGCCCATAGAGAGTATCGCTGTGGCAGATAAACTAGGCTTTGAAGCGATGAGGTACCAGGTGCTCCATCCCCTCTTCGACCTAGAGAGTCGTTACGTGATGTTCCCAAACCGGGTCCGAATCCGAGACCGGATGGTTCGTGATATCGAATGACTGGTCGAGTGGCACCTCGAACCATACCTGGCGGACCTCCATACTAAGGACCTGAAAAGCAATTAATAACAACGAATGAGATAAAATCTCTGTGAGTCAGCGTCTAAGTCTAAACAAGGCATTAATTCACTCAGGGCAGCCTACACATGCAACATAAAGCTTTGATGGATCAATAGCATGCTATTTATGCCACATTCTAGCTACCAAACAGTAAGGCACAACTTAACAGTCAATCACCAATCACATGCAAGCTTACCCCTCCTTGGCCAACACTGTAGTAACCACATGGCATTCAATCATATACAGACCAAGGCACATAATCGGAACACTGGACACGATCACTCATGCACAATGCAACACGGTGTTCCAGTTATTAACGCGAGAGATACTCTACTCTCGACCATAACATAGATGGACCGCTAGTGCTCTTTCGGCAGGACCGGGCGTCGTCCCGCTCCATCCAGCGACGACAACCGATAGCCCCTCAAGACCCCCAAGGCTGACATACTAGGATTTTTGGTAAGGAACTTCAATCCGTCACAAGCTGCGACCGGCTGCCGATCAGTTGTGTTATTTACGAAGACCATTGGCACGAACTGTCAAGCAACCGATAAGCCATGTGATTCTGACCTAGCCGGCATGGACATATTAGGTGACGAACCCAAGCCACCAAGGGTACCGCCAACGTCCCCAGTTATGTTATGGTGTAGCTTAACTATTGTGTGACCACATAAATACGCCAGGCAACCAAGCTAGTTTATATCTTCACATTTAGTCCAATGCAATCACATTCATAATTATGCTCAAAACCTAGCTAGCAGCCGTTTTCACGCTCAAAGGACGCAATTGATCACGCGAATATTCGATTCTAGTTAAACATGATATTCCAACCTAGGTGATCACTCATGAGATCCATGCAATTAAACACTCAAGGTACTCAGCAATTAACCAATCAACATCCAATATTAATTAATTAATAATAGATAAATATCCCGATTTTGACTATTTATCTCCACAATAGTTAATTAACTAAACGATAATTAACTAACCTAGCCTCAGCTAAAACCAATCACGATCACCCAAAGCAACTACAGTTGGTTAAAGTAACTATAGTTAATCTATTCTAACCACAGTTAACTATTTAAACTAACCACGGTTAAACTAACTAATCCGCAATTATACTAACTAACCCACAATTAAACTAAGCTAATCTAACATTAAGTGCAATTAATGATCTAATTAGAGATTAGGGGTTAACACACAACTACGGACCGGCGACGACGGCGGCGGCGGCGGGCGGCGGCAACGGGCGGCGAGCTCGAGGTCGTGGACGCAGCTATGACGACGACAGACAACGACAACTTGCGGGCGGCCTGAGACGACGGGCGAACAGCAGTAGCGCCTCACGGGAGCGGGCGGCACGGTAGTAACGGTGAAGCACGGCTAAGGGTCGGCTCGACGAGGCTACGGCGGCACGGGGAGGCGATGGCGAACAGTAATGGAGGAGGCTTGGTGGGCGGGCTGACGCGGACAGAGGAGGAGATGGTGGGTTAGCTCGGGGTCGCGAGGGTCGGGTGGCGGAGGCGACGGTGGTGCACGGGGGCAACGAGGTCGCGGCTAGGGGTGGTCGGCGGTGAGTGGGGAACGGCGATAAGGGCGGCGCAACGTAAACGCGAGGGTGGTGGAGCTTGGAAGAGGGGTGGCTATGAAGGTTTGGAGGTGGTGGGTGGTGTCTAACCAAGAAGACAAAGAAGAAGATGAGGAGAGGGGAAGGGGAAGGGGGGGTGGTCGGCCAAGGGGGAGGAGAGGGAGGAGAGAGAAGAGAGGAGAGAGAGAGAAAAAGTAAGAGAGAGATGGGGAGTTGACTTGATGGTGATGGGGGTTTAATGAGGTGGGGGCCACAAATTAAGTCAACATTAATGGTTTTGTCTTTTATGCATAATATTCAAGGGTAAAAAGGTAATTTACTAATGTGAGATAGATTGGTTATTTGGCACAAACGACTGAAGGTATTTTCGGTCAGGATTAAGCTCGGGCGCGAAGTGTCTCGACGCAAGGTTTTACGGCTCAACTAAACTGATTCGATTCTACTGACCAACGCTTCAAGGTCTTCCAAATCCCTTTCAAATCAAACAAAATCGCGTCCGATAATTGTCCCTTAAACCTTACAAATCCAATATTATTTATCTTACAAACCTAGAAATTTCAAGACGTCACGGTATAACTCTCTAATTAGTTGCCCACATTTCCACGCGAACTTGAGGTAAGGGTTCTCCTGGTCCTTGAGGAAGTCTCCTACTATTGCCAAGCTTGGCTCCAGCACCAAACTCTCCCATGCCTTCTCAACATCTTTTCCTGGACTCTCGAAGACCCCGGTCGCGTCGATGCAGCGGATGTTCCACCCACGCTCTTCAATAAGCCTCCGGATCCTCACGACTTGGCGACAAGTTAACTCAAAAGTGTTGACCTTGATCTCGCTGATGGCCTCATCGAGCAGAACCTCCTTTGGTTTCTCGTCGTCAACCATACGATTCTCGACTCTCAGGAAATGGTCCATCTCCGGGACTCCAATTGCACGGCGAATGCCACTCGAGTAGTCGGCTCGCGGGATGAACATTCCTCGCACCTCATCTATTAGGCCTGCAGCAACCATCTCGTCCATCCGTTTCGACACACACCCATGCAAGACGGGGGGCGACACATCCAAACAGAGGAAACAACAATCGTAAGTGGACCTGAAGTTGAGCGTTGGGTCCTCCACGACACCTCGATAAAGGAGTTCGATCCCCCAGCGAGGATCACGACACGCCCACGTTCCGTTATTTGCTTGATGGCAATCAATGCATCGCGGCAGAAATCATGCGCTGAGAAGTCGACATCGGGGTCGTCGATCACTCCTAAGAGATGGTGCAGCACGCCTCGGCACTCGAGCTCGGTGACCTTGTTGGTGACAACATCGAGCCCCTTGTACACCTGCATTTTATCGGAATTGATGATCTCGGTTTGAAAATGGACCGCGAGATCGATCGAGAGCTTGGTTTTTCCGGTTCCTGTTGTTCCCATGATACACACAACCTTGGGCTTGTTCAGCTTTGGAGCTCCATGGATGGACTTCATGACTCCTATGTAAGAAATCAAAATAAAAGAAAAAGAAACTTAGACAGTCATAAATTGTTGATGGAAAGAAGCAAGCATACATAAAGAAATATTTCTAAAGAGGAAGATATTGCCATACAGAGGTAACGTTCCGTGAAAAGAAAAAGGAAAAAAAAAAATTAACGAAACGAAAGGAATGCATAATTGGCATTTCCAGTTCTAATGATTTTATCAAGAAGACGAATTTAATGGAAACTTGAAGCTAGCTATCTTCTAAAATTTTGTCATATGTTTTCAGCGACAATATTGGAATACCGTCCCACGTAAATCTAAAAGATGGATATGAAGCTAGTCTCGAGACATAAAATAT
This sequence comes from Lenwebbia sp. NSW1173648, assembly GCA_029784005.1. Classification (NCBI taxonomy): domain Eukaryota; kingdom Viridiplantae; phylum Streptophyta; class Magnoliopsida; order Myrtales; family Myrtaceae; genus Lenwebbia; species Lenwebbia sp. NSW1173648. Next base: position 19,583,726 of record JARCGZ010000010.1, on the reverse strand, counting down.
GGTAATGGCACAAAAAAAAAAAAAACCAGACATAAAACATGACTTTGTCCAGAAAATCTATGAACAAAGTTTTCCCACAGTTCGCCGTTGCACACCAATGAGAATAAAAGATAAAGGGGAAAAACAATGACTGGCGTTACAAGAACACAGATACTGCGAAAGAACACAAAGATATCAAATATGTTCTGTGAATGAACAAGTCACTGATGCATTACGGTTCCATTAAACCGATTGAGATAATGGAAAAAAAGAATTCAAGAACAGAACTCACTTCCCTAACAATTGCACTGAAATGAGACCTTCAAAAGCGAGAGACAATGAGGTTTTGGTCTGATATATAACGAGTCTCACCACCTTTGGCATTTTCTGAAGGTGCATTTACAATATGGAAAGATTTTTAAGAAGAAATGGGATTTTTTTTTCTCAAAATTAGTATGTGCTTAATTAGAACTAAACTCAGAGAGTTGCATGTTTTGGTAATGTATCTTGATTAATAAGATGAGAAACTTATCTCTTTCATCACTCTGTGACGTCTCAAAATTTCAAGATCTGTAAGTAAATAATATTGGATTTTTTAGGTTTAAGGGACAATTATAGGACGCGATTTTGATTGATCTGGAAGGGATTTGGAAAACCCTGAAGCGTTGGTCATTAGAATCGAGCCAATTTAGTCGGGCCGTAGAACCTTGCGTCGAGACCCTTTGCGCTCGAGCCTAACCCTGATCGAAAATACCGTCAGTCGTTTGTGCCAAACAACCATTCTATCACACATTAGCAAATTACCTTTTTACCCTTGGATATTATTCATATAAGACAAGCATTTACGGTTGACTTGATTTGTGGACCCCACCCCATTTACTCCCTATCACCTCAAGTCAACTTCCCCTTTCTCTCTCTTCCTTTTTCCCCCTCGCCCTTTGGCCGGCCAATTCTCTCTCCCCCTCCCTCTCTCGCGCAAGCACCGGCACCACCACCTTCCACCTTCGTCCATCGCCGCTCACCGCCCGCCGTGCTCATCGGTCGTCCGCAAGCCCTCCGCCCATGAGCCGCCGCGGTGCCTCCGACCTGAGCTCCACCTCACTTCCCCTCTTCCTCTTCGTCTTCCTTTGACCACCCCACCTCGTCGCCCCGCTGTAGCCCTGTGCCGCCGTCCGCGAGCCACCCGTGCCGTCCTCGTCGCCATCCGTCATCACCGACCGCCGCGACCAATGGATTGCCCTCCACTTGTCATCGCTGTCACCCCTATAGACCACCCCCTTTGCCCGTGAGCCGTCGTGGTGCCACCCCTTCACTGTGTCCTGCCGCTGCCCTCCGCCACCCAAACCCCCCAATCGTGCCTCGTGTCGCTGCCACTGTTTGCTCGTCGTCCCGAGCCGACCCATAGCCGTGCCACTACTCGTCCCCGCCGCCCATCGCTACTGCCCGCCGCTGCCCGTCACAGCCGCCGCCGCCGCCACCCGTTGCAGCCGCCGTCGTCGTCGCCGGACAGTAGTTTGTCAATTAACCCCTAATATCTAATTAGGTCGTTAATTGCACTTAGAGTTAGATTAGTTTAGTTAATTGTGGTTTAGTTAGTTTAACCGTGGTTAGGTTAAATAGTTAATTGTGATTAGAGTAGATTAACTATGGTTACTTTAGTTAACTGTAGTTGCTTTGGGTGATCATGATCGTTTAGTTAGCTGAGGCTGGGTTATTTAATTATCGCTAGGTTAATTAACTGTTGTGGAGATAAATAGATGAAGTCGGGATATTTATCTGTTATTAATTAATTATTATTGGGTGCTGATTGAATAATTGCTCGCCTTGGGTGTTTCATTACGTGGATCTAATGAGTGATCACCTATGTCAGAATAGCATGTTTAACTGGAATCGAACATTCGTGTGATCAATTGCGTCCTTTGAGCATGAAAACAGTTGCTAGCTGAGTTTTGAGCACGACTGTGTTTGTGATTGCATTGGACTAAATGTAAAGATATGAACTAGCTTGGTTGCCTGGCATGCTTGTGTGGTCACCCGATGGTTGAGCGTCACCCTAACAATACTGGGGACGTTGGCAGTACCCTTGATGGCTTGGGTTCGTCGCCTGATATGTCCATACCAGTAGGGTCGGAATCACTCAGCTTATTGGCTGCTTGACAGTCCGTGCCGATGGTCTTCGGAATAACATGGCTGATCGGATGCCAGTCGCAGCTTGTGACGGACCGAATTTTCTTATAGAAAAACCTGGTATGTCTGCCTTGGGGGGTCTTGAGGGCCTATCGGTTGTCGTCACTGGATGGAGCAGGACGACGCCCGGTCCTGCGTAAAGAGCACTAGCGGTCGGGTCATGCTGTGGTCGAGAGTGGAGTATCTCTCGCGTTAATAATCGAAACACGCGTGTTGCTTTGTGCATGAGTTATTGATGAGTGTTCTGGTTGTGTGCCTTGGTTTGAATGTGATTTAATACCATGTGGTTACTACTTTGTGGGCCAAGGCAGGGTAAGCTTGCATGTGATTGGTGTTTAGCTGTTGAGATATGTGCCTAACTGTTTGGTAGCTAGAGCGTGGCGTGAATCGGACGCTATTGATCTGTAATCGTTTTATGTTGCATGTATAGGCCGCCTGAGTGAATCAATGCCCTGCTCGGACTTTAGTGTTGACTTACGGAGATTTTATATCTCATTCGTCATTGTTAATTGTTTTTAGGTCCTTAGTATGGAGATCCGTCCAGTAAGGTTCAGGGTGCCACCGATTAGTCTTTCGATATCACGTTCTATCCAGTCTCGAATTCGGATCGTGTTTGGGAACGCCATGCGACGACTCTCTAGGTCAAAGACGGGATGGAGCATTTAGTGCTTCATCGCTTCTCAGCCTGGTTTGTCCGCTACGGCGATGCTCTCCACGGGCCCATTTGTGGGTTTGAGGGACCCCCGACTAGGACCCCAACGATCCAAACATGGGATTCGATGGACGTCGATACCCCGGACGGGGAAGTGGTGGACCTAGAGCCTGACCCGGAAGAGGAGGACCCTAAGACTCCGCCTGGCTACCATTACCTCTAAGCGAGCGTGGAGGTGGAGACTCCCTTTTTTTGGATGGAGCTTTTGGAAGTAGAGTTAACCCCTATCCTAACCTAGTATCTTTTTGGTGGTCTTAGGAAGCAGCCCTGAAGATTGTGCTTGTAGATGTTTTCGCTTCCTAGGGTTAACGATATATATAAATAAAATGATCTTTGGCTATTGTTGGTTGTTGTCTTCCTGCTGACTGTCCATGTTGTTTATTTCTGTCTAGGGTAGTAGAACGTTCCGCATGTGCTTAATTACAAGATAAAACAAATGGGTTGAGAACGTGTTTGGGACGTCATCCTTAATGACCTGAGGCGTTTGGTAGGGTTGTCGGGTGCCTGAAATTCGGGGCATGACATACACTTTTTGGGGTGTGCATGGTCCGGGCCGGTCGGGTCCCGGTGTGGAATCGGGGATCGGATCGGTAGTCCCGGTACCAATATGGAATCGGGGACCAGACCAGTAGTCCCGGTCCCCAAATTTTTGGGACCACGAACTGGACCAGGATCGGGATCGACGGTCCGATCCGATCTCAATGGGACCGCTAACACCAACTGCTTATAGAAATCTAACCTTGGAATACATGCCTGGCTAATGAGTCTAATGATCCACGGCTAATTATGCTAATGAAAAACTCTTCTTTTGGACATACTATAACATCGGGATACCTCCATTGAAACTCAGCCATTTTAATGGTATTCAAGCTCAAGAGGGATTTGGCCCCAAAGAAAAGTTGAGAGGATAGGAAGTGGCCATGTTGAGACCAAATGATCAGGAGTTCTCAGTTGAGAGAACTTGTGGATAATCAGTGTAGAGGGACTGAGGGATTGATCACCTGGGGTTTTTACCTGAGATCGAAGCGACCGAGCAAGAATGGAGACGAGGAGAGAAAACGGCGAGAGGAGCGACGAGTTGACGACGCCAATGGCTACGAAACGCGAGATGAACGACGATGCCGACGAGCGAGAGGCGGGACTACGAGAGGAGCGAGCGAAGAGGTGAAGGTGAGACATGAGCGAAGAGGCGAAGGCGATACGCGAGCGGAGACCGAGAGGAGAGGACACAGAGGAGTGAGTGTTGTGGGGATTCTGGGGAAATTACAAATTAGGTTAACTAGTTCAGTAATTAATTGGTTCTTTTTTTTTCATTGTACTATTTTATTTGAAGTCAAACATTTCTAATTCGTTTTTTATATATATACAATTATATATATTGGGCGGTCCGGTCTGGGCCCATCCACCATGGGACCGAGGACCGAACCGACTGGTCACCGGTCCCATTTATTGGGACCGTGGATCGGACCCCCCCTTGAGGACCGGACCAACCCGGCCGGTCCGGTCCAGTTTGCACACCCCTATACTCTTTGGCATTGTCTGACAGTGCATTGACCATAAATGGGTTAGTCAAATATGGAAGGCTTTTCAAGAAGAAATTGGATTTTTTTTTGCTCAAAATCAGTATGTGCTTAATTAGAACTAAACTCTTTCGACCAAAAAAAAAAATAGAACTAAACTCAAAGAGTTGCTTGTTTTGGTAATGTATCTTGATAAACAAGATGAGCAACTTATCCGTTTCATTACACTTTGGAATTGTCTGACAGTGCATTGACCATAAATGGGTCAGTTCAATATGGAAGGCTTTTCAAGAAGAAACTGGAATTTTTTTCTCAAAATCAGTATGTGCTTAATTAGAACTAAACTCGGAGAGTTGTTTGTTTTGGTAATGTATTGACTAACAAGATGAGCAACTTATCTATTTCATAACACTTTGGGTAACCATCTTTGCCTCCTTTTTTGGTTTAATCAGATTAGTCATTTATACATATAAGGCAATATTTGTAAGAGTTTTTCTATGTGGGTTTATATTAATTGAAATTGATTTTTACCGATTAACATGGTTGGTCTATTAAGGTAAGATATACAGATTCTTAATCGGTTAATATGGGCTAGTTTAGTATGGGCCGAGTTTGGCCTGGCCCGTAATGAGAGGGACCGTGGCCGGAAACTCTATAAATAGGCTCAAGTCCCTCCTCTAGCCCTCTAATGCAAAAGTTCAGAACGTACCTTTTCGTTCTGATGATGGTTTCTCATTCGGCCAGCGCTCCAAGAGGGAATAGAGGGGAAGAACTTGCGTTTCCGATTCGTCGCCGTTCCGCATTCAATTTCAACGGATTCTAATCAAGATGCACGCATTCTTCTCTTCTATCATGTTGCGTTTCTAATTCTGGTTAGATGATTATTGGGCGTGCCTCATTCGTGGCTTTACATTTGGTATTAGAGCCGTCTAAAAGAGAACTGAAACGCATTTTGTTCTGGCGTGTTTTTGTTACTTTTGTCTAATGAAAATTGTGTTTGATTGCATATTCGGATTCGTCTCATCGATACGAAATGAATGAGTGGTCGCACACCTCCAGCGAAGGCCAAGAACCACTGCACACACCCCCACTCTCCGCAGCGGAGTCACAGCGCAAGGATCATCGATGAACATTACTGTTCAGGCCTATTTTGGGCATTTTCATTCGGTGAAGTTTAGAAATAATCAAATAGTCGGATATGGCTCGTCGATATTTTTATTTTGAGTGGTCGCCGGCCGCCGGAGTCCATAGGACGGCGGCGTACGTGCCGTTGCATGCCCAAGGGGTGGCTGCGCGTGGGCACCACGCGTCTTAGGCGCGAAACGACATGACTATTGACTTTGGTCAACTGTCGTTGCTGACATCATGCTGATGATAGAGACACGTGGCCGGGTCTGGTCCGACTGGGTTGACCCGACCCAGTCCGACCAGGTCAACCTGACCGATTTGACCCGTTGACTAATTGTTGACCGTTGACCCGCGTTGACTTTCGTTGATTGGACCTTCAAACTGTCGTTTGAGCGGGGCATTCGGACTCCGATTTGGGAGTTCTTGGTACTGACATGCTCGTATGAAGATACTCTACATTGTGGTATATTAATATTACATATTTGAGGCTTATATGAATGGAAAAATGCATATGAATTCCTATGTACGTGTATTTTCGAGGGTATTTTGGGATTTTTCCCAATATTTCCGTATGGTTTTGGAAATAATGATGCTACCTCACATGTTTATAACCACATACAAAATATATAGAGCTAAATCATTGATATGTATCAATGAATGGAGCAATGTAATTGGCATCACATGTGATTTTAGGGACAAATTGCCCCTATCACCAAGTCTAAGATCTCATGTATATATATTAGATGTAAGGCATAAGGTTTATATCCTTGGTATGGAGATTTTCAAGGATTCAATTGGGTAGTGACCGCCAAAGTGGCATACTTGATTGGATTTGAGAAATATCGATCTAAAAAAAATAGCATGTGCTTGGGAATTATTTGATCCTAGTGGTTCATACACCCAAAGGTGGTGAGTTCATGAAGATTGGAATATATTCTCATGGCCGTTGTCATGTTGAGAGTATACAACTGCATGTCATGTATTCTTCCCAAAGGTGATTACATGATGACGTATGTAACTCTCAGTTTGTGTACTTATTGGATTTCAAGTTACACAATTTTGGTTCATAGAGGGTCACATGTACAGCATATGGTTGAGATGTGACTCATTCCTAGTGGTTCATACACCCAAAGGTGGTGATTCACATAAATTGGAATATGTTCTCATGGTCGCTGTTATGTAGAGATTCTACAGCTGCATGTCATGTATTCTTCCCAAAGGTGATTACATGATGATGCATGTGACCCTCAAGATGTATACTTATGCGGTTTCGAGTTATATAGTGCTCACATGATGCTAATTATATACATTGCTTGTTTAAATTAGTTACCTTCTCTGTAATAGGCAACTCCATTAGGATTGAGGTTCATATTAGTTCAATCATTAAGAAATAGGTAGAGGATTTTCTGTTTTGGATGGAGCTGGTAGATGTTCACATTTCTCTTACTAAGGATTAGCCAGCTGATCTCATTGAGATCATTTTGGACTTCAGAAAGTGCATTTTGCTACTTGAGAAAAGAGCAATAGGATTTTCTTGTTAATAATAAAGCAATCCATTTAGGAACACTTGAAAAGTTATTTGCCAGCTGACTGCACTACCAGACAAATGATGGAAGTCTTGGAGACTAGCAACTATGTTTTGTCTATTGCCGAGATTGGGATACAACTGTAAGGATATTTCAACATGAGTTTTGATGGTTCTGGTGGAGTTAGAGATTATGTCATAAGGATGGTAGAGTTGTTGAGCAAGAGGTCTGAAAATCATACTCATGAAACCATTGGTCATTTTGACAGTTTGGGTCTTAGAAAGCATCCTTTAAGAAGGATGGTGACCGCTGCTTCTTTTGTAAGAAGTAAGGTCACATAAAGAAAGACTGTGACATATTTAACACTTAGTTATCTAATCGTGGGTGTACTTATAATGATTCTTTGGCATTGGTTTGTGAATCCATACTATAAGCAAGCTCCATTTAGTTCATGGAGGCTAGATAGCGGTGCAACCAATCATGTAGCATTCACCATACATGGATTCATGAATTGGAGAAAGCCAAATCAGGATAAATCAGTACTCACTGTAGGAAACAACAATAATGTCGATGTTGAGTTTCTAGGAGGAGTCATTTTAATGACATCAAGGAACATATTTGTGTACCTTCCTTTAGACGGAACTTAGTTTTCATATTATGTTTGGACATGTGTGGTTACTATTTTGAAATAAGGAATAATAGTATTTCTATGTTCTTAAATTAAAATAAGGTTGGGTGCTGCAATACGTCCAATGGATTGTATAGGTTGTGTTTAACTCTCAATGATATATACGTTGTTTATATAGCTAAAAATATTGTTTCCAATGACCTTTACATAAAGAACAGTCTGATGCATTGTGGCATAAATGTCTTGGTCACATTTCTAGGGAAAGAGTTGAAAGGCTAATCAAGGTTAAAATCTACCTGCTCTTATGGTGACTTGGAGACTTATGTAGACTGTTGTAGGGGTACGATGACTAAGATAAGGAAGAAAAATGTAGTCTGGTTTTGACCTGTTAGAGGTCATTCACACTGATATCAGTGGACTCTACGCGGCAACCTTGTGTAGAAATTTTTATTGATGACTTACTCCGATATGGTTAACTGTACTTGATTATGGAAAAGTCTGAGTCTTTTGACATGGTCAAGGTTTTTCGAATTGAAGTAGAGAAACAGTTGGAAAAAGTTATAAAGGTTGTTAGATATGATTGATGTGGTGAGTATTTAGGTAGACATGGCAATGCTGGTCTACTTAAAGGGCCATTTACCTATTTCTTTGTGGAGTGAAGCTTTTAAAGCAACTCTTTATGTTCTAAACCATGTTTCTACCAAAATTATTCCAGTGACTCATTTTGAGTTATGGTCTGTACGTAAACCTAACTTGAATCATCTTAAGTTTTGGAAATGTCTTGCAAAAATGAAGTAATATAATCCAACATTAAGTAAGTTGGACTCCAGAGTCACTTGGTGTTACATTGTATATTACCCAGATCATTTGAAATGGTATTGATTTTATAACCCTATGGAGGCACAAGAATTGTGGAGTAATAGACATCGAAGTTTCTGGAATTTGATGTGGCCGAATAGGATAGTAGTTCATTGACTATTGTGGATAACAATATGGTGGGAAATACTGTGTCGATTTTCTGCCTATACAGACGATCGTGGAGCCTCCCGCATCATAAACTGGACCAGTTGGGGTTCAGGATCCTGTTGTTGAGACAGATCCTGATGAAGTTCTATAAGCCCCACAAGTGCATGATGAGGTTGTAATAGCTCCACTTAGAAGATCTATCAGGCAGAGATGATTGGCTATACCACCTGACTATATAGTCTATCTAGAAGAGCATGACTATGATATCGGCTATTTGGTTATCTAGTAACATATACATAAGCTGTTTCTTGTTCTTAGTCAGATCTACAGTTAGATGTGATGAAATACGAGATGTAGTCTATGAAACATAATGTTTTTTAGGAGCTTGTTGAATTGCTTGACGGGTCACAAGCTCATTGGCTGCAAATGGTTGTATAAGACTAAACTGGACTCCGAAGGAAAGATTGAGAAGTTTAAAGCCCGACTAGTAGCCAAGGGTTTCACTTAGAGAGAAGGAGTAGACTATGAGGAATTTTCTTTCTAGTCCCTTCTAAGGATTCTTTTATAGTGATCATGGCATTAGTAGCTCATTTTGATTTGGAGTTACACCGGATGTATGTTAAAACTGCTTTTCTGATGGAGACCTTGATATGTAAGTCTTTATGGTGCAACCCAAAAGCTTTGCAGCTGATGATTAAGGTAAGCTTGTGTGTAGACTGAAAAGTCTATATATGGTCTCAATCAAACTTCTAAATAATGGTCTTGAAGTTTCATAGTATTATAACTTCATTTGGTTATGTCGAGAATAAATAGGATCAATGTATATACTGCAAGGTCAGTGGGAGGAATATTATCTTCCTAATGCTTTATGTAGATGATATCTTTCATGTGAGGAGTAATATTGGATTACTGCATGAGTCGAAGCAGATGTTGTCAAAGCATTTTGACTTGAAGGACCTTGATGAGGCATCTATTCTTTGCATTGAGATCCATTGGGATCGTTCTCGCCATTATTGGGTTTGTTTTAGAGGATATATGTTGATCGTATTTTGAAAAGATTTAGTATGCAGTATTGCTATATAGGAATTGCTCATATCATTAAGGGTGATAAACTGAATCTGTTACAGTGTCCTCATACGGATGTTGAGAAAGCCCAAATAAGGAATGTACCTTATGCTAGTGCACTTAGAAGCATCATGTATGCTTAAGTTTCCATTAGACAAGACATTGCTTTGCAATTGGACTTCTAGGCAGATTTTAGTCAAATCCAGAACACGATCTCTAGGTTACTGCCAAGAAGGTTTTAAGGTACTTAAGGAGGACAAAAGACCATATGCTGATTTATAGACATGTTAAGGACTTACAATTAGCAAGGTATTCAGATGCAGACTTTGCTAGGTATCAGGATGACAAGAAGAAGGTCATCTTTATGTTAGCAGGAGGTGCAGTATCATGAAAAAGTGAGAAACAGAAATCTAGATTAACCTCTACCAAACAAGTAGAGTTTATAGCATGAGTTTCGGCTACTACTCAAGCTATATGGCTCAGAAACCTCATTAGGGAGTTGGTTGTATTTGAGTTTGTGGATAGACCCATACAGTTGTATTGTGACAATAGCTCTGCAGTGTTGTTTGTTAATAACAATAGAGGTCTCAAGAGGTCTAAGTATCTGGCGGTCAAATTTTTTACTATAAAGGAAACAATTGAGAATGGTGACATTATAGTAGAGCATGTTTTCAAAAATGATATAGTTGTTGACCAACTATCAAAAGGTCTTCGCCCTTGTGTATTTGAACGACACGTCATAAGCATGGGCTTAGAAGCATCATGGGATGCTATTACGACATGTCATTTGGATGGGCTTAGAAGCATCATGAGATGCTGTTATTCAGCGGGAGCTATTTTGTTTTGCTCTAATAAAGTTTACATCTATGTTTGTTACATTTAGTAACATATTTGATATGTATAAACTCTTTTGCATGCAATTTAGTATTTATGAGTGAGTTCATGTTCAATATGTATATCTAGTGAAAATCTCAAAGTATGTGTAAACCTTGAGTAAAGGCTAGGGGCATTCAGTTGTTAGCCTTAAGGATATGTCTTGTTACACAAAAAGTACAGTTAACTATAAGGATAAGACATATGTAGATTCATTAGAACCACAAGGATATTCTCTAATGGCACGTCAGGTTTGGTGATACATAAGGAAAGAGAATGTGACTAACAAAGAGGATGATACATAATGAATCACTATTATGTGAGGTGTTTTCATTTGCTGCACTACCATATTGAATCCATATTAGTAGAGTTAAAGGCATTCGTGATCGTGGAAGGCTTTGTGTCCGTTGATGCAGTTACCACCATGATTCGGTGTTTGAGAATTTATGGGATCGAATTGACTGTTAAGAATATCTCTAGACCAGCATAAAGGTGCGCATATACAGTACGGTTTCAATTAATATAGCCCAAGTGGGAGAATGTAAGAGTTTTTCTATATGGGCTTACATTAATTGAAATTGTTTTTTGCCGATTAACGGGGTTGGTCTAATAAGGTAAGATATATGGATTCTTAATCGGTTAATATGGGCTAGCTTAGTATGGGCCGAGTTTGGCCCGGCCCGTAATGAGAGGGCCCACGGTCGAAAACTTTAAATAGTCTCAAGTCCCTCCTCTAGCCCTCTAATACAAAAATTTGGAACGTACCTTTTCATTCCGATGATGGTTTCTCATTCGGCCAGCGCTCCACGAGGGAATAGAGAGGAAGAACTTGGGTTTCCGATTCATTGCCGTTCCGCATTGAATTTCGACGGATTCTAATCAAGGTGTACACATTCTTCTCTTCTATCATGTTGCATTTCTGATTCTAGTTAGACAATTATTGGGTGTGTCACATTTGTGGCCTTACAATATTATCCTATTCTATATATGGAAAAATTGTTAGAGCATGTTAATCTTGATACATGATACGGATTCTGATATTACTTGTAGGATAATGACGGAATTTATGCAAAACGTGGCTGAACTAACATTATACATATGCTCTGATATAATCAGATGTCCTATAAAACATCTTTACTTTTTAGTAAAAGATATCAGATAGCACATGATCCGAGGAACACAATTTATTCAATTAATCCAACCTTTTACTGTTACTAGTGAAGGCATTGAAACTCAGGCTATGTATTAAGTGTTGTAGCTAGCATTATCACCTAGAAGGGGGGGAATAGGTGATTTCAAAAAGTTGTATGTAAATCAAGGCGGAATTAACAAAAAAAGAAGTTCAGAACTTTGTTCAGAGCCTGATCAAGAATTAGATCTGAGGTGACTTCAGAGTCTGTCTATGCACAAATCTACTATCAAGAATAATATAAAAAGAATTTAAGAGATATAAAATTTGCACATAAAGTTTATAGTGGTTCGGCTTTGATCAAGCTTACGTCCACTTCTTCACGCTGATAGCCATTCTGTTAGATTTCAATAGTGAATTGCTCAAAGGTTACAACTTGATGATGATCCTTGATTCAATAGACTATTCTGTCTAACACTTAAACACTTCGAACAAAAATCTCTAAGAATTACAACGTTTAGATCAAGAATGGATGGAGAATGTAGAACTCTTTTTTGAACTTTAGAATTTCAGATTCTGGACTCTTGTACTCTCTCCAACTTTGAAGTCTCCTTTTATACTCCTCCACTATCAAACTAGCAGTTGAATGATCTTCAAAGGATTACTCTCCAATCACCCCGTTGGATGAGTTGTATAACAATGATTTCATTGTCGTTGAGAAATAAGATTAAAAACCTGTTGATCCGATCGCCCATATAATCATGATCTGGATTTCCAAAGATAGAATTCTTCTTTAGGTAATAAATCCCCTACTTTCTCAATCCAAGTCTTTGATACAAATGGAATAATCTTCATGATTGATAATCTTCAAAGACGAATCCAACTCGATTTGCTAGCCGTTGTGATAATATAGTGTCTCTTTAAGCAGCATCTGAGATATAGTCTGAAAGACTCCCTCAGAGTCTAAGCTCTTCCTGCATCAATGTCTGAGCTTCAATTAGAAGATTAAATTCTATATGGCCGTTCCTCAACATCTAAATCAGATTAGGACAATATGTAACAGAGTATTTCTTCGTATTAACTCAGATTCAAGAGAAAATGAATTGTTTTGTCAATTTCAAAATCAATTATGAGTTTTTCTCAACAATCTCTCTCTTTTTGATGATGACAAAACTATCCATGCATATAAGCCAATCTTAGATAAAAGTATGATAAGTAACAATAATAACTTGTTGTTGACACCTAAATTTTGACTAACCCGTTTAGTCATTTTATTTCTGCATGAAAATTAGAACTAACTTTAGTTCTTACCAAAAATAATTAATTGATAATTAATACTTAATTTTCATATTCATGCATTATTTTGGACCAATGGCAAGGATTTGAGCTTAAATTGACAAGCAATCGGACTAGACATGACATGGAAAATTTGGTTGAGGCATGAGGATATGTGCCGAAAATTTTAAGGACCCTAGACCTATTTTCAGATTTAATTCAGCCCATTTATGCTCATTTACATGTTAAAGGCTTTTAATTAATTATCCATTAAACAATTAAGGCCTAAATCAAGCCCAAAATCACACAAGAGAGCCCACAAGAACATAAATTTTTTGGCTAGCCCATGTACACCCCTTGTAGCAAAAAATTGCAAGGTGTTTTAAGATAATTGGACTCCTTAATGCTTAATTAAATTCTGAATTTTTCAAATTAGGAAACCTACCTCGACTAGGAGTCCTCTAGCTTATAAATAGAGCGCTAAGCCTAGGGTTTTGATCATGGATGCTCATTCATAATTTTCAAAGGAAAAGAGAGAGAGAGAGACCAAGAGGTGCTTGGCCAAGGATTAAGCCCCCCGGCCGAACCCCCAATCGGTCCTAATGCCTCGGCCTGCCAGTCCCGACGCCCCAGCTCGATGGTCCTGGTACCTCAGCCTTCATCCAGCAGCCCCGCCAGCTCCGTCTGTCGCTGCACAGTCCGTCTGAAGCAGTTCCGCCATTGCTCCGCCCGTCCAGCTGTGATACTCTTTCTGATCAGACTGGGTTTCATGGTTGATCGGCCCCGTTTTTCAATCATTATTTGAGGTCTAACCTAGTTGCTATCTTGTGCCAAAATTTTTCTATTTGGGGGTACTTTTTCACTCGAAATTGGGTAAAAAATAGCGAGGTTTTGGCGTGTTTTCGTGGATATTTGTTGCAAATTTTTGCTCGAAGTTCAAAGGTAATTCCTTGTCCTTTTGATTGCAAACATGTGATCATTTGATTGGAAACTTGCACTTGTTCATATATTTTTTGCTGAATTTATATGGTTTTTGCAATCAAATTTGACATGTAAACCCTTTTGATTTAAAAAAGACAAACTTTTGCCATTTATCAAAGATCGAACACTTAAAGTTTGCACATTGTTATGTTTTGGCTCACTTGACCTCGTATGTCGCCAGTCGCTTAGATGTCATGCCCCAACCAGAGTCGGAGTGTGCCACTGACCAATGCTTCAGGGTCAGTGGCACACTCCGGGTCGACTAAACCGATTCGATTCTACTGACCAATGCTGCAGCGTCTTCCAAATCCCTTCCAGATCAAACAAAATTGCGTCCGATAATCGTCCCTTAAACCTCAAAAATCTAATTTTATTTATCTTACAAACCTCGAAAATTCGGGACGTCACAACTTTTCCCTCCTTAGCGAATTTCGTCCCCAAAATTAAACAATTACACAACTTAAAAAAAAAGGGTACTGACTCTCCATAACCTCCTTGCTTTCCCACGTTGCTCCTTTCGTTCCATGATGTTGCCAAATTACCTTAACCAAAGGGATCTTCTTGTTCCGCAGCACTTGCTCTTTCCTATCCTCAATCCTCATCGGACATTCCACATACGATACATGCCCATCCACTTTAATCTCTTCAAAATTCAACACGTGAGCTAGATCAGGCTCATACTTCATTAGCATCGACACATGGAAAACATCATGCACTTGAACAAGTCTCGGTGGCAATGTAAGACGATAAGTCAGATTTCCAATCCGCTCCAAAATCTCAAACGGTCCAACATACCTCGGGCTTAACTTTCCTTTCTTGCCAAAATGAGATGTCCCTCGCATAGGCGACACTTTTAGAAAAACATGATCACCCACTTGAAACTCCAAAGGTCTGCATCGCTTATCGGCGTAACTCTTCTGGCTGCTCTAAGCTGTCCTAAGTCTTTCTTTGATGACCTTGAGAGCATCCAACGACTGTTGCACCAACTCAGGACCAGTGATCTCCTTTCACCAACCTCGTTCCAACAAACTGACATCCTACAGGCCCTACCACACAATGCTTCGAAATGTGCCATCTTGATACTCTGATGAAAACTGTTGTTGTGGGCAAACTCGACCAAATGAAGTTGTTCCTCCCAACATCCCTTGAAATCCAACACATAGGCTCGCAACATATCCTCAAGCGTCTGAATCGTCCTCTCAAATTGGCCATCCGTCTACGGGTGATAAGTCGTACTAAACTGCAACTTCATGCCCAACGTAGTCTGTAAACATTTCCAAAAGGTGGCAGTGAACCTAGGATCACGATTCGATGTGACCGTCACTGGCACTCCATGAAGATGCAATATCTGACACACATATAACTCAGCATACCTATCCAAAGCAAAGTCCTTTTGCACAGCGATGAAGTGAGCAGACTTCGTCAATTTATCCACCACAACCCAAATCGAATCATTGCCTCTTTGACTCCTTGGCAAACCCATCACAAAGTCCATCGTGATATGCTCCCACTTCCACTCTAGAATCTCAAGCAGCTACAACAGTCCACTAGGTTTATAATGCTGTGCCTTGATTTGCTGGCATGTTAAACACTTCGACACGTTCTTAACTATGTCAGCCTTCATATCATTCCACCAAAAGTATTGCCTCAAGTTTTGATACATCTTCGTGCTACTCGAATGAATACTATAACTGCTACAATGTGCCTCCGATAAGATTTCCTCCTTAAGACCTTCATCGGCAGGTACGCACAAACATCCTCAGAACTTCAGTATCTTGTCGTCAGCTACCTGAAAGTTAGCTTTCCTTTTGTCTAAGCCCTCTTGAAGGATTCTTTGAATGGCAGTATCCGTCGACTGCAAAACCTTAACTCTTGCCTGCACTTTTGGTTCAATCCTCAATGCAACCATTAGACTTGACAGACGGCCTACCTCCAACTTAAAATATGAATCTCGCACTTCGTCCAGGAGACGCCACTCTTGGACCATCAACTGGGCAATCTCTGACTTCCAACTCAACGTATCTGTGACCTTATTAGCCTTACTTGGATGATGCAAAATGTCACAATCATAATCCTTAAGACGTTCCATCCAACGACGCTGCCTCATGTTCAGCTCCTTCTAAGAGAACAGATACTTAAGACTCTGATGGTCGGTGTAAACTTGAAACCTGTCCCCAACTAGATAATGCCTCCAAATCTTAAAAGCAAAAATGATCACTGCTAACTACAAATCATGCGTCGGGTAGTTCAACTCATGTGGCCTCAACTGACGAGATGTGTATGCAACCACTCTCCCATGTTGCATAAGAACGTAGCCTAATCCTTTAAAAGACGCATCGCTAAGAATCTCATAACCTACGGGACCAGACGGTATTGTCAAAATAGGAACCGTAGTTAGCTTGTGCTTAAGCTCTTAAAAACTACGCTCGCACTTATCCATCCACTTAAATCTATCGTCCTTCTTCAATAGTTGCTTCAACGGCATAGCTATCGTAGAGAATCTTTCCACGAAATGCCTATAATAGCCTACCAATCCTAAGAAACTCCGGACTTTTGTCACTATCATCGGCCTCGGCCAATCCATGACCGCTTCAATCTTGGCCAGATCCATTGATATCCTTTCTCTAGAAACCACATGACCTAGGAAAGCTATGCGACTCAACCAAAACTCGCACTTACTGACCTTAGCAAACAACTGATGCTCCCGAAGAGTTCCCAATACTATTCTCAGATGCTGCTCATGATCCTCAAAACTCCTTGAGTACACCAATATATGGTCAATAAACACAATGATGAATCTGTCTAAATACTCCTTGAACACTCTATTCATCAAATCCATAAAAGCAGCAGGGGCGTTTGTTAGACCAAACGGCATTACGGTAAACTCATTGTGGCTATAACGCGTCCTAAATGCTGTCTTCTGTATATCTTCTTTCTTAATCCTCAACTGATGATATCCCGTCCATAGATCGATCTTGGAAAATACCGAAGCTCCTTGAAGTTGGTCAAACAAATCGTTGATCCTTGGCAACGGGTACTTGTTCTTGACTATCACCTGATTGAGCTGACAGTAGTCAATGCACAGACACAACGATCCATCCTTCTTCCTTACAAACAACACATGTGGTCCCCAAGACGACGTACTAGGACGAATAAATCCTTTATCCAGCAACTCTTGCATCTGCACCTTCAATTCCTTAAGCTTTGACAATGCCATCTGATACGATGCTTTGGAAATCGGCTTCGTTTTAGGGGCTAACTCAACCACAAACTCTATTTTCCTTTTTGGTGGCAACCCTGGCAACTCTTGCGGAAAGACATTAGGAAACTCGCATACCACAACAATATCCACCATCCTTAATTCCTCGACTGACACGTTAACCACAGTCGCCAAATATCCTTGACAACCACTATCCAACAACCGAGTCGCTTCCAGCGACGAAACTAAGGGAATCGAGGTTCCTCCTCGGTTTCCAATGAACTCAGAAATAACCCTATCCAACGAGTTAAACTGAATGGTCTTACGATGTCAATCTATCACGGCCCTTTGCTTAGTGAGCCAATCCATACCAACAATAACATCAAAATCAAACATTGCCAGCATAATTAAGTCTATCCTTCCCTCGCAACCATCTACAACCAACTTACAGCCAGGATAACCTACCACGGACACTACACTATTCTTAAGGAGCATAGAAATCTTAAAGACCGTTCAAAACTGTTTCGAACTCAACCCAGCTAACTTAACGAACTGCTCAGCAACAAACGAATGCGAAGCTCTAGGATCAAACAAAGCATAAGCTACATGATCATGGAAGAGGACTGCACCTATAACGGTCGGTGAGTCCTTCGCGTCCTCTCGGGTGACAGCATACACCATTCCTTGCACTAGGGGCCAATTCTGGTGGTTCTGCGGAACATTCCCTTACATCTATTCTCCTTGCGGCAGCGGCACCTACCTTCCCATCTGTCTTTGTGGGCAATCCCTCACCAGGTGGCCGTACTGACCACAACCAAAGCAAGCACCCGCCCTCCCAAGGCACGGGGCTGATCCATGCATTTGCTTATAGAATCGACACACATCACTAGGGCGGTAGACCGGCTTCCCTATAGCGTTCCTTCGGTTAGGCGGGATGGGATACTTTTCTCCTACCATCGGTCCTTTTTCAAACCTATGGTTATCCCTTATAGCAAGCGCAAACCGCGATCCAGATGCGGCTGACCATTCAGACATGTCCCTTTCCACAAGTTAGGCCCTTTCATACTGCCCATTATAATCCTTAAGGTTCAGCGGCACAAGTAAACCCTTAGTCTCAGGTTTCAATCCATCCCGGAATGTCCTCGCCCTATCCACAGGGTCCTCAACCTTCCTTGGTGCATACTTTGACAACTCAGCAAACCTCGCCTCATACTGACCCACCGATATTTAATTCTGACGAAGGTGTAGGAACTCAGCCATCTTCTCTTCTCACGCACAGTCCGAGAAATACTTTCCATTTAAAGCCTCCACGAAGGCATCCCATACCGGGACTGTACCTTCGAGAAAGATCTTTCCTCGAAAGGCTTCCCACCACGTGCTAGCATTACCTTGCAGTTGATAAATAGCCATCGTCACATTCTCTTCCTCGAAACACCTCAACAAGGTGAAGACCTTCTCCAACTCCTTGATCCAAGCAGTCACGGCCTCTGGGTCACTTGCTTCAGAAAACTTCGTTGGCTTAAGCTTTAGAAACTGCTCCACCAACTTGTTCGTCTATGGCCTACTAATCCCATTTCCAGCTAACGGGTCTTCTGGGGCGGCAGTAGCAGGAACAACAGCTTGGTTCCTCACTTACTGCCCCATGAGATCTCCTAAGACCTCCAACAATTACAGGATCCCGTCCACTCTAGGATCCTCTTGAGCTACCCTTACTCTAGGGCTTTCTCTCGGATTACGGTCATCTATCCTATAGGACCTTAAGGACTCATGCTCGCCCAAAGGCAATACCTAATGAGAACTCAGGACTACAACCTAAAAATCGAACAATAATCACATGCACGAGGTTTTAATCCTACTAACTATCCCAAAATCCAGCGCACCTTATCACTCCAGGCCATGACCAAACGGTTCAGGCTGACCTTGCTTTGATACCACCTCGGGTGGGGATGTCACGCCCCGAACCCCAAGCACACAACAACCCTACCCAATGCCTCAGCTCATTAAGGATGACGTCCTAGGCACGTCATCGACCCATTCATTTTATCTTGCAATTAAGTGCATGCGAAACTTTCTACTACCTCAAATAGAAATATAAGCAACAGGGACAGTCAATAGGAAGACAACAACCAACAACAGCAAAAGATCATTATATATATATATATATATAGTTAACCAAGGGAAGCAAATATATCTACAAGCCCACTCTTCAGGGATGCTTCCTAAGACCATCAAAAAGATACCGGGTTAAGGCTAGGGGTTAACTACGGCTTCTCTAGCTCTATCCAAAAAGGGAGTCTCCACCTTCACGCTCGCTCAAAGGTAGCGATAACCAGGCGGAGTATCAGGGTCCTCCTCTACAGGGTCGAGCTCAGGGTCCACCACTTCCCCATCCGGGGTAACAACGTCCATCGGATCCCATGTTTGGATCGTCGGGGTCGCAGTCGGGGGTCCCTCAACCCCCGAATGGGCCCGTAGAGAGTATCGCTGTGGCGGATAAACCAGGCCTTGAAGTAATGAGGTACCAGGTGCTCTATCCCCTCTTCGACCTAGAGAGTCGTTATGTGATGTTCCCATACCGGGTCCGAATCCTAGATCGGATGGTACGTGATGTCGAATGACTGGTCGAGTGGCACCCCAAACCTTACCTGAGGGACCTCCATACTAAGGACCTGAAAAGCAATTAACAACGATGAATGAGATATAAAATCTCCGTGAGTCAGTGCCTAAGTCCGAACAGGGCATTGATTCACTCAGGGCGGCCTACACATGCAACATAAAGCAATGACAGATCAATAGCGTGCGATTTATGCCATGCTCTAGCTACGAAACAGTAAGACACAACTTAACAATCAATCACCAATCACATGCAAGCTTACCCCGCCTTGGCCAACACAGCGGTAACCATATGGCATTCAATCATATACAGACCAAAAGCACACAACCAGAACACTGGACACGATCACTCATGCATAATGCAACACGCGTGTTCCAGTTATTAACGTGAGAGATACTCTACTCTTGATCACAGCATAGCTGGACCGCTAGTGCTCTTCCGGTAGGACTGGGCGTCGTCTCGCTCCATCCAGCGACGACAAACGATAGCCCCTCAGGACCCTCAAGGCGGACATACCAGGATTTTCGGTAAGGAACTTTAATCCGTCACAAGCTACGACCGACTTCCGATCAATTGTGTTATTTCGAAGACCATCTGCACGAACTGTCAGGCAACCGATAAGCCATGTGATTTCGACCCAATCAGCACGGACATATTAGGCGACGAACCCAAGCCACCAAGGGTACCGCTAACGTCCCCAATTATGTTATAGTGTCGCTTAACTATTGTGTGACCACATAAATACACCAAGCAACCAAGCCAGTTTATATCTTCACATTTAGTCCAATGCAATCACATTCATAATTATGCTCAAAACCTAGCTAGCAGCCGTTTTCATGCTCAAAAGACGCAATTGATCACACGAATATTCGATTCTAGTTAAACATGATATTTCGACCTAGATGATCACTCATGAGATCCATGTAATTAAACACTCAAGGTGCTCAGCAATTAACCAATCAGCATCCAATAATAATTAATTAATAATAGATAAATATCCCCATTTTGACTATTTATGTCCACAATAGTTAATTAACTAACCTAGCCTCAGCTAATTAACCAATCACGATCACCTAAAGCAACTACAGTTAGTTAAAGTAACTATAATTAATCTATTCTAACCATAGTTAACTATTTAACCTAACCACGATTAAACTAACTAATCCGCAATTATACTAACTAACCCACAATTAAACTAAGATAATCTAACATTAAGTGCAATTAATGACATAATGAGAGATTAGGGGTTAACTCACAACTACGGTCTGGCGACGACGGCGACGGCGGCGGGTGGTGGCAACGGGTGGCGGGTTCGAGGACGTGGACGCAGCTAAGACGACGACAGATGACGGCGACTCGCGGACGGCCTGAGACGATAGGCAAACAGCAGCGGTGGCTCACGGGAGCGGGCGGCACGGCGGTAACGGCGAAGCACAGCTAAGGGTCGGTTCGACGAGGCTACGGTGGCACGCGGAGGCGATGGCGAATGGCAATGGAGGAGGCTCGGTGGGCAGGCTGAGGCGGACGGAGGAGGAGATGGTGGGTTAGCTCGGGGTCGTGGGGGTCAGGTGGCGGAGGTGACAGTGGTGCATAGGGGCGACGAGGTCGCGGCTAGGGGTGGTCGGCGGCCAGCGGGGAACGGCGGCAAGGGCGGTGAGGCGCAGCGACGAGGGTGGTAGAGCTTGGAGGAGGGGTGGCTATGAAGGTTTGGAGGTGGTGGGTGGTGTCTAACCAAGAAGAAGAAGAAGAAGACGAGGAGAGGGGAAGGGGATGGGGATGGGGAAGGGGAAGAGGGGGTGGTCGGCCAAGGGGGAGGAGAGGGAGGAGAGAGAAGAGAGGAGAGAGAGAGAGAGAAGAAGTAAGAGAGAGAGAAGGAGTTGACTTGATGGTGATGGGGGTTTAATGAGGTGGGGGCCACAAATCAAGTAAACATTAATGGTTTTATCTTTTATGCATAATATCCAAGGGTAAAAAGGTTATTTGCTAATGTGGGATAGATTGGTTATTTGGCACAAACGACTGAAGGTATTTTCGATCAGGATTAGGCTCGGGCGCGAAGTGTCTCAACGCAAGGTTTTACGACTCGACTAAACCGGTTCGATTCTACTGACCAACGCTTTAGGGTCTTCCAAATCCCTTGCAAATCAAACAAAATCGCGTCCGATAATTGTCCCTTAAACCTTACAAATCCAATATTATTTATCTTACAAACCTAGAAATTTCGAGACGCCACGGTATAACTCTCTAATTAGTTGCCCATTTTTCCACGCGAACTTGAGGCAAGGGTTCTCCTGGTCCTTGAGGAAGTCTCCTACTATTGCCAAGCTTGGTTCTAGCACCAAACTCTCCCATGCCTTCTCAACATCTTTTCCTGGACTCTCGAAGACCCTGGTCGCGTCGATGCAGCGGATGTTCCACCCACGCTCTTCAATAAGCCTCCGGATCCTCACGACTTGGCGACAGGTTAACTGGAAAGTGTTGACCTTGATCTTGCTGATGGCCTCATCGAGCAGAACCTCCTTCGGTTTCTCGTCTTCAATCATGCGATTCTCGACTCTCAGGAAATGGTCCATCTCCGGGACTCCAATTGCACGGCGAATGCCACTCGAGTAGTCGGCTTGCGGGATGAACATTCCTCGCACCTCGTCTATTAGGCCTGTGGCAACCATCTCGTCCACCCGTTTCGACACACGCACATTCAAGACGGGGGGCGACACATCCAACCAAAGGAAACAACAATCGTAAGTGGACCTGAAGTTGAGCGTTGGGTCCTCCACGAGCACCTCGATAAAGGAGTTCGATCCCCCAACGACGATCGCGGCACGCCCGCGTTCCGTTATTTGCTTGATGGCGATCAATGCATCACGGCAGAAATCGTGCGCCGAGAAGTCAACATCGGGGTCGTCAATCACTCCTAAGAGATGGTGCGGCACGCCTCGGCACTCGAGCTCGGTGACCTTGTTGGTGACAACATCGAGCCCCTTGTACACCTGTATTTTGTCGGAATTGATGATCTCAGTTTGAAAATGGACCGCGAGATCGATCGAGAGCTTGGTTTTTCCGGTTCCTGTTGCTCCCATGATAAACACAACCTTGGGCTTGTTCAGCTTTGGAGCTCCATGGATGGACTTCATGACTCCTATGTAAGAAATCAAAATAAAAGAAAAAGAAACTTAGACAGTCATAAATTGTTGATGGAAAGAAGCAAGCATACATAAAGAAATATTTCTAAAGAGGAAGATATTACCATACAGAGGAAACGTTCCGTGAAAAGAAAAAGGAAAAAAAAAATTAACGAAACGAAAGGAATGCATAATTGGCATTTCCAGTTCTAATGATTTTATCAAGAAGACGAATTTAATGGAAACTTGAAGCTAGCTATCTTCTAAAATTTTGTCATATGTTTTCAGCGACAATATTGGAATACCGTCCCACGTAAATCTAAAAGATGGATATGAAGCTAGTCTCGAGACATAAAATATGGTAATGGCACACACACACAAAAAACCAGACATAAAACATGACTTTGTCCAGAAAATCTATGAACAAAGTTTTCCCACAGTTCGCCCTTGCACACCAATGAGAATAAAAGATAAAGGGGAAAAACAATGACTGGCATTACAAGATCACAAATACTGCGAAGGAACACAAAGATATCAAATATTTTCTGTGAAGGAACAAGTCACTGATGCATTACGGTTCCATTAAACCGATTGAGATAATGAAAAAAAAAGAATTCAAGAACAGAACTCACTTCCCTAACAATTGCACTGAAATGAGACCTTGAAAAGTGAGAGACAATGAGGTTTTGGTCTGATATATAACGAGTCTCACCACTTTTGGCATTTTCTGAAGGTGCATTTACAATATGGAAGGATATTTAAGAAGAGATTGGATTTTGTTTTTCTCAAAATTAGTATGTGCTTAATTAGAACTAAACTCAGAGAGTTGCATGTTTTGGTAATGTATCTTAATTAATAAGATGAGAAACTTATCTCTTTCATTACTCTGTCGTCCCGAAATTTCAAGGTCTATAAGTAAATAATATTGAATTTTTTAGGTTTAAGGGATAATTATCGGATGCGATTTTGATTGATCTGGAAGGGACTTGGAAAACCCTGAAGCGTTGGTCATTAGAATCGAGCCGGTTTAGTCGAGCCGTAGAACCTTGCGTCGAGACCCTTCGCGCCCGAGCCTAACCTTGACCTAAAATCCCTTCAGTCGTTTGTGACAAATAACCAGTCTGTCACACAATAGTAAATTACCTTTTTACCCTTGGATATTATTCATATAAGACAAGCATTTACGATTGACTTGATTTGTGGACCCCACCCCATTTACTCGCTATCACCTCAAGTCAACTCCCCCTTTCTCTCTCTTCCTTTTTCCCCCTCACCCTTTGGCTGGCCGATTCTCTCTCCCCTCCCTCTCTTGCACGAGCACCGCCACCACCACCTTCCACCTTTGCCCGTCGCTGCTCACCGCCCGCCGTGCTCATCAGTCGTCCGCAACCCCTCCGCCCGTGAGCCACCGCGGTGCCTCCGACCCGAGCTCCACCTCACTTCCCCTCTTCCTCTTCGTTTTCCATCGGCCACCCCACCTCGCCGCCCCGCTGTAGCCCTGTGCCGCCGTCAGCGAGCCATCCGTGCCGTCCCCGTTGCCGTTTGCTCATTCTCCACCCTCCGTCGCCATCCGTCATCACCGATCGCTACGACCGGTGGATCGCCCTTCACCTGTCGTCGCCGTCGCCCCCCTAGACCACCCCCTCCGCCCTTGAGCCACCGCGGTGCCGTCCCTTCGCCGTGTCCTGCCGCTACCCGAACACCCTAGTAGCGCCTCGTGCCGCCGCCGCTGTTCGCCCGTTGTCCCGAGCCGACCCATAGCCACACCACTGCCCATCCCCGATGCCCTCCGCTACCCGTCGCCGCCGCCGCCCGTCGCCGCCGCCATCGTCGTCGCCGGACCGTGGTTTGTGAGTTAACCCTTAATATCTGATTAGGTCGTTAATTGCACTTAGAGTTAGATTGGCTTAGTTTATTGTGGTTTAGTTAGTTTAACCGTGGTTAGGTTAAATAATTAACTGTGATTAGAGTAGATTAACTATGGTTACTTTAGTTAACTGTAGTTGCTTTGGGTGATCGTGATCGGTTAGTTAGCTGAGGCTGGGTTAGTTAATTATCGCTGGGCTAATTAACTGTTGTGGAGATAAATAGTTGAAGTCGGGATATTTATCTGTTATTAATTAATTATTATTGGGTGCTGATTGAATAATTGCTGAGTGCCTTGGGTGTTTGATTATGTGGATCTAATGAGTGATCACCTATGTCGGAATAGTATGTTTAACTGGAGTCGAACATTTGTGTGATCAACTGCGTCCTTTGAGCATGAAAATAGCTGCTAGCTGAGTTTTGAGCACGATTGTGTTTGTGATTGCATTGGACTAAATGTGAAGATATGAACTGGCTTGGTTTCCTAGCATGCTTGTGTGGTCACACGATGGTTGAGTGTCACCCTAACGTAACTGGGGACGTTGGCAGTACCCTTGATGGCTTGGGTTCGTCGCCTGATTTGTCCGTACCAGCAGGGTCGAAATCACTAGGCTTATTGGCTGCCTGACAGTCCGTGCCGATGGTCTTCGGAATAACATGGTTGATCGGATGCCAGTCGTAGCTTGTGACGGATCGAAGTTCCTTATCGGAAAACCCGGTATGTCTGCCTTGGGGGGTCTTGAGGGCTTATCGGTTGCCGTCGCTAGATGGAGCGGGACGACGCCCGGTCCTGCCGAAAGAGCACTAGCGGTCGGGCTGTGCTGTGGTCGAGAGTGGAGTATCTCTCGCGTTAATAACCGAAACACGCCTGTTGCTTTGTGCATGAGTTATTGATGAGTGTTCTGGTTGTGTGCCTTGGTCTGAATGTGATTTAATACCATGTGGTTACTGCTGTGTGGGTCAAGGAGGGGTAAGCTTGCATGTGATTGGTAATTAGCTGTTGAGATATGTGTCTAACTGTTTGGTCGCTAGAGCGTGGCGTGAATCGGACCCTATTGATCTGTCATCGTTTTATGTTGCATGTATAGGCCGCCTGAGTGAATCAATGCCCTGCTTGGACTTAAGTGTTGATTCACGGAGATTTTATATCTCATTCGTCGTTGTTAATTGTTTTTAGGTCCTTCGTATGGAGATCCGTTCGGTAAGGTTCGGGGTGCCACTCGATTAGTCTTTCGATATCACGTACTATCTGGTCTCGAATTCGGATCGTGTTTAGGAACGCCACGCGACGACTCTCTAGGTCGCAGAGGGGATAGAGCATTTAGTGCCTAATCGCTTCAAGGCCTGGTTTGTCCGCCACGGCGATGCTCTCCACGGGCTCATTCGTGGGTTTGAGGGACCCCCGACTAGGACCCTGACGATCCAAACATTGGATTCGATGGACGTCGGTACCCCGGACAGGGAAGTGGTGGACCTAGAGCCTGACCCAGTAGAGGAGGACCCTAAGACTCCACCTAGCTACCGTTACCTCTAAACGAGCGTGGAGGTGGAGACTCCCTTTTTTGGATGGAGCTTTTGGAAATAGAGTTAATCCCCTATCCTGACCTAGTATCTTTTGGTGGTCTTAGGAAGCAGCCTTGAAGATTGGGCTTGTAGATGTTTTCGCTTCCCAGGGTTAACGATATATATAAATAAAATGATCTTTGGCTATTGTTGGTTGTAGTCTTCCTATTGACTGTCCATATTGTTTATTTCTGTCTAGGGTAGTAGGACGTTCACGTGTGCTTAATTACAAGATAAAACGAATGGGTCAATAATATGTCTGGGACGTCATCCTTAATGACCTAAGGCGTTTGGTAGGGTTGTCGCGTGCCTGAAATTCGGGGCATGACATACTCTTTTTGGGGTGTGCATGGTCCGGGCCGGTCGGGTCCCTATATGGAACCGGGGATCGGATCGGTAGTCTCGATACTAGTATGGAATTGGGAACCGAACCGGTAGTCTCGGTCCCCAAAGTTTGGGGACCACGAACTGGGCTAGGATCGGGACTGGCGGTCCGGTCCGGTCCTGGTCCGATCTCAATGGGACCGCTAACACCTACTGCTTATAGAAATCTAATCCTTGGAATACATGCCTGGCTAAAGAATCTAATGATCCACGGCTAATTATGCTAATGAAAAACTCTTCTTTTGGACAAACTGTAACATCGGGATACCTCCATTAAAACACAGCCGTTTTAATGGCATTCAAGCTCAAGAGGGATTTAGCCCAAAAAAAAAAAGTTGAGAGGACAAGAAGTGACCATGTTAAGACCACATGATCAGGAGTTCTTAGTTAAGAGAACTTGTGGATAATCAGAGTAGAGGGACTGAGGGATTGATCACCTGGAGTTTTTACCTGAGATCGAGGCGACCGAGCGAGAATGGAGACGAGGAGAGGAAGTGGCGAGAGGACCGACGAGTCGACGACGCCAATGGCTGCGAAATGCGAGATGAACGACGATGCCGACGAGCGAGAGGCGGGACTACGAGAGGAGCGAGCGAAGAGGCGAAGGCGATACGCGAGCGGAGACCGAGAGGAGAGGACTCAGAGAAGTGAGTGTTGTGGGGATTCAGGGGAAATTACAAATTTGGTTTACTAGTTCAGTAGTTAACTGGTTCTTTTTTTTTATTTTATCATTGTACTATTTTATTTGAAGTCAAACATTTCTAATTCTTTTTTTATACATACAATTATATATATTGGGCAGTCCGGTCCGGGCCCATCCACCATGGGACCAGGGACCGGATCGACCGGTCACCGGTCCCATTTTATTGGGACCGTGGATCGGACCGCCCCCCTTGACGACCGGACCAACCCGGCCGGTCCAGTTTGCACACCCCTATACTCTTTTGCATTGTCTGACAGTGCATTGACCATAAATGGGTCAGTTAAAAATGGAAGGCTTTTCAAGAAGAAACTGGATTATTTTTCTCAAAATCATTATGTGCTTAATTAGAACTAAACTCTTTCGACCAAAAAAAAAAAGCACTAAACTCAAAGAGTTGCTTGTTTTGGTAATGTATCTTGATAAACAAGATGAGCAACTTATCTATTTCATTACACTTTGGAATTGTCTGACAGTGCATTGACCATAAATGGGTCAGTTCAATATGGAAGGCTTTTCAAGAAGAAACTGGATTTTTTTTCTCAAAATCAGTATGTGCTTAATTAGAACTAAACTTGGAGAGTTGTTTGTTTTGGTAATGTATTGACTAACAAGATGAGCAACTTATCTGTTTCATAACACTTTGGGTAACCATCTTTGCCTCCTTTTTTGGTTTAGTCAGATTAGTCATTTATACATATAAGGCAATATTTGTAAGATTTTTTCTATGTGGGCTTACATTAATTGAAATTGATTTTTACCGATTAATGGGGTTGATCTATTAAGGTAAGATATAAGGATTCTTAATCGGTTAATATAGGCTGGCTTAGTGTGGGCCGAGTTTGGCCCGGCCCGTAATGAGAGGGCCCGCGACCAGAAACTCTATAAATAGGCTCAAGTCCCTCCTCTAGCCCTCTAATGCAAAAATTCAGAACGTACCTTTTCGTTCTAATGATGGTTTCTCATTCGGCCAGCGCTCCAAGAGGGAATAAAGGGGAAGAACTTGCGTTTTCGATTTGTCGTCGTTCCGCATTCAATTTCAACGGATTCTAATCAAGGTGCACGCATTCTTCTCTTCTATCATGTTACGTTTCTAATTCTGGTTAGATGATTATTGGGCGTGCCACATTCGTGGCCTTACATTTGGTATTAAAGCCATCTAAAAGAGAACTGAAACGCATTTTGTTCTGGCGTGTTTTTGTTACTTTCGTCTGATGAAAATTGTGTTTGATTGCATATTCAGATTCGTCTCATCGATACGAAAAAATGAGTGGTCGCACACCTCCAGCGAAGGGCAGGAACCGCCGCACACACCACCACTCTCTGCGGCAGAGTCGCAGCGCGACGATCACGGGTGAACATTACTATTCAGGCCTATTTTGGGCGTTTTCATTCGATGAAGTTTAGAAATAATCACATAGTCGGATAGGGCTCGTCGATATGGTTATTTTGAGTGGTCGCCGGCCGCCGGAGTTCATAGGACGGCGGCGTACGTGCCGTCACGTGCCCAACGGGTGGCAGTACGTGGGCACTATGCGCCTTAGGCGCGAAACGACACGACTGTTGACTTTGGTCAACTGTCGTTGTTGACGGCAGCGACATGTGGCCGGGTCTGGTCCGACCGGATTGACCCGACCCAGTCCGACCAGGTCAACCTGATCGGTCTGACCCATTGAGTTTTTGTTGACCGTTGACTCGCGTTGACTTTCGTTGACCTAAGTTGACCGGACCTTCAAACTGGCGTTTAAGCGGGCGTTCGGACCCCGATTTGGGAGTTCTTGGTACCGGCATGCTCGTATGAAGATACTCTACATTGTGGTATATTAATATTACATATTTGAGGCTTATATGAATGGAAAAATGCATATGAATTCTTGTGTACGTGTATTTTCGAGGGTTTTTTGGGATTTTTCCCAATATTTCCGTATGGTTTTGGAAATAATGATGCTAGCTCACATGTTTATGACCACATACAAAATGTATAGAGCTAATTTATTGATATGTATCAATGAATTGAGCAATGTAATTGGCATCACATGTGATTTTAGGGACAAATTGCCCCTGTCATCAAGTCTAAGATCTCATGTATATATATTAGATGTGAGGCATAAGATTTATATCCTTGGTATGAGAGATTTTCAAGGATTCAATTGGGTAGTGACTGCCAAAGTGGCACACTTGATTGGATTTGAAAAATATCGGTCTCAGAAATATAGCATGTGCTTGGGAATTATCTGATCCTAGTGGTTCATACACCCAAAGGTGGTGAGTTCACGAAGATTGGAATATATTCTCATGGCCGCTGTCATGTTGAGAGTATACAACTGCATGTCATGTATTCTGCCCAAAGGTGATTACATGATGACGTGTGTAACTCTTAGTTTGTGTACTTATTCGATTTCAAGTTACACATTTTTGGTTCATAGAGGGTCACATGTACATCATATGGTTGAGAAGTGACTCATTCCTAGTGGTTCATACACCCAAAGGTGGTGATTCACATAGATTGGAATATGTTCTCATGGTCGCTGTTATGTGGAGATTCTACAGCTGCATGTCATGTATTCTGCCCAAAGGTGATTACATGAAGATGCATGGAACCCTCAAGATGTATACTTATGCGGTTTCAAGTTATATAGTGCTCACATGATGCTAATTATATACATTGCTTGTTTAAATTAGTTATCTTCTCTGTAATAGGCAACTCCATTAGGATTGAGGTTCATATTAGTTCAATCATTAAGAAATAGGTAGAGGATTTTCTGTTTTGGATGGAGCTGGTAGATGTTCACATTTCTCTTACTAAGGATTAGCCAACTGATCTCACTGAGATCATTTAGGACTTCAAAAAGCGCATTTTGCTGCTTGAGAAAAGAGCAATAGGATTTGCTTGTTAACAATAAAGCAATCCATTCAAGAACACTTGAAAAGTTATTTGCTAGCAGACTGCACTACCAGACAAATGATGGAAATCTTGGAGACTAGCAACTGTGTCTTGTCTTTTGCCGAGATTGGGATACAACTGTAAGGATATTTCAACATGAGTTTTGATGGTTCTGGTGCAGTTAGAGATTATGTCATAAGGATGATAGACTAGTTGGGGAAGAGGTCTGAAAATCATACTCATGAAACCATTGGTCAGTTTGACAGTTTGGATCTTAGAAAGCATCCTTTAAGGAGGATGGTGACCGCTACTTCTTTTGTAAGAAGTAAGGTTACATAAAGAAAGACTGCGACATATTTAACACTTAGTTATCCAATCGTGAGCGTACTTGTAATGATTCTTTGGCATTGGTTTGTGAATTTATACTATAAGCAAGCTCTATTTAGTTCATGGAGGCTAGATAGCGGTGCAACCAATCATGTAGCATTCACCATACTGGGATTCATGAATTGGAGAAAGCCAAATTAGGATAAATCAGTACTCACTGTAGAAAACAACAATAATATCGACGTTGAGTTTCTAGGAGGTGTCATTTTAATGACATTAAGGAACACATTTGTGTACCTTCCTTTAGATGGAACTTATTTTCCATATTATGTTTGGACATGTGTGGTTACTCTTTTGAAATAAGGAATAATAGTATTTCTATTTTCTTAAATTCAAATAAGGTTGGGTGCTGCAATACGTCCAATGGATTGTATAGATTGTGTTTAACTCTCAATGATATATATGTTGTTTATATAGCTGAAAATGTTGTTTCCAATGACCTTTACCTGAAGAACAGTCTTATGCATTGTGGCATAAATGTCTTGGTCACATTTCTAGGGAAAGAGTTGAAAGGCCAATCACGGTGAAAATCTACCTGCTCTTATAGTGACTTGGAGACTTATTAGACTGTTGTAGGGGTAAGACGACTAAGATAAGGAAGAAAAATGCAGTTTGGTTTTGATCTGTTGGAGGTCATTCACACTGATATCAGTGGATTCTGTGTGGCAACCTTGTGTAGAAATTTTTATTGACGACTTATTTCGATATGGTTAACTGTACTTGATTATGGAAAAGTCTGAGTCTTTTGACATGGTCAAGATTTTTTGAACTGAAGTCGAGAAACAGTTGGGAAAAGTTATAAAGGTTGTTAGATATGATTGATGTGGTGAGTATTTAGGTAGACATGGCAATGCTGGTCTACTTAAAGGGCCATTTACCTATTTCTTCGTGGAGTGAAGCTTTTAAAGCAACTCTTTATGTTCTAGACCGTGTTTCTACCAAAATTATTCCAGTGACTCATTTTGAGTTATGGTCTAGACGTAAACCTAACTTGAATCATCTTGAGGTTTGGGAATGTCTTGCAGACATGAAGTAATTTAATCCAACATTAAGTAAGTTGGACTCTAAAGTCACTCGGTGCTACATTATATATTACCCATATCATTTGAATGGGTATTGATTTTATAACCCTATGGAGGCACAAGAATTGTGGTGTAATAGACATCGAAGTTTCTGGAATTTGATGTGGCCGAATAGGATAGTAGTTCACTGACTATTGTGGATAACAGTATGGTGGAGAATACTGTGTCGATTTTCTGCCTATACAAATGATCGTGGAGCATCCCGCATCATAAACTGGACCAGTTGGGGTTCAGGATCCTGATGAAGTTCTATAAGCCCCACAAGTGCATGATGAGGTTGTAATAGCTCCAATTAGAAGATCTATCAGGCAGAGACGATTGGCTATACCACCTGACTATATAGTCTATCTAGAAGAGCATGACTATGATATCGGCTGTTTGGTTGATCTAGTAACTTATACAGAAACTGTTTCTTGTTCTTAGTCAGATCTGTGGTTAGATGTGATGAAATATGAGATGTAATCTATGAAACATAATGGTTTTTAGGAGCTTGTTGAATTGCTTGAAGGTCACAAGCTCATTGGCTGCAAATGGTTATATAAGACTAAAATGGACTCCAAAGGAAAGATTGAGAAGTTTAAAGCCCGATTGGTAGCCAAGGGTTTCACTTAAAGAGAAGGAGTAGACTATGAGGAATTTTCTTTCTAGTCCCTTCTAAGGATTCTTTTATAGTGATCATGGCATTAGTAGCCCATTTTGATTTGGAGTTACACCGGATGGATGTTAAAACTGCTTTTCTGATGGAGACCTTGATAAGTAAGTCTATATGGTGCAACCCAAAAGCTTTGCAGCTGATGCTTAAGGTAACCTTGTGTGTAGACTAAAAAGTCTATTTATGGTCTCAAGCAAGCTTCTAGATAATGGTCTTGAAGTTTCATAGTATTATAACTTCATTCGGTTATGTCGAGAATAAATAGGATCAATGTATATACTGCAAGGTCAGTGGGAGGAATATTATCTTCCTAATGCTTTATGGAGATGATATCTTTCATGTGAGGAGTAATATTGGATTACTGCATGAGTCAAAGCAAATGTTGTCAAAGCATTTTGACTTGAAGGACCTTGATGAGGCGTCTTTTATTCTTGGCATTGAGATCCATTGGGATCGTTCTCGCCATTATTGGGTTTGTTTTAGAGGATATATATCGATCGTATTTTGAAAAGATTTAGTATGCAGTATTGCTAGATAGGAATTGCTCCTATCATTAAGGGTGATAAGTTGAATCTGTTACAGTGTTCTCATACGGATGTTGAGAAAGCCCAAATAAGGAATGTACCTTATGCTAGTGTACTTGGAAGCATCATGTATGCTTAAGTTTCCACTAGACAAGACATTTCTTTGCAATTGGACTTCTAGGAAAATTTTAGTCAAATCCAGAACACGATCTCTAGGTTACTGCCAAGAAGGTTTTAAGGTACTTAAGGAGGACAAAAGACCATATGCTGATTTATAGATATGTTGAGGACTTGCAATTAGCAAGGTATTTGGATGCAGACTTTGCTAGGTATCAAGATGACAAGAAGAAGGTCATCTTTATGTTAGCAGGAGGTACAGTATCATGGAAAAGTGAGAAACAGAAATCTAGATTAACCTCTACCAAACAAGTAGAGTTTATAGCATGAGTTTCGGCTACTACTCAAGCTATATGGCTTAGAAACCTCATTAGGGAGTTGGTTGTATTTGAGTTTGTGGATAGACCCATACAGTTGTATTGTGACAATAGCTCTATAGTGTTGTTTGTTAACAATAATAAAGGTCTCAAGGGGTCTAAGTATCTGGCGGTCAATTTTTTTACTATAAAGGAAACAATTGAGAATGGTGACATTATAGTAGAGCATGTTTTCAAAGATGATATAGTTGCTGACCAACTATTAAAAGGTCTTCGCCCTTGTGTATTTGAACGACATGTCATAAGCATGGGCTTACAAGCATCATGGGATGCTATTACGACATGTCATTTGGATGGGCTTATAAGCATCATGAGATACTGTTATTCAGTGGGAGCTATTTTGTTTTGCTCTAATAAAGTTTGCATCTATGTTTGTTACATTTAGAAACATATTTGATCTGTATCAACTCTTTTGCATGCAATATAGTATTTATGAGTGAGTTGATATTCAATATATATATCTAGTGAAAATCTCAAAGTATGTGTAAACCTTGAGTAAAGGCTAGGGGCATTCAGTTGTTAGCCTTAAGGATATGTCTTGTTACACATAAAGTACAGTTAACTATAAGGATAAGACATATGTAGGTTCATTAGAACCATAAGGATATTTTCTAATGGCACATCAAGTTTGGTGATACATAAGGAGAGAGAATGTGATTGACAAAAATGATGATACATAATGAATCACTATTATGTGAGGTGTTGTCATTTGCTGCACTACCATATTGAATCCATATTAGTAAAGTTAAAGGCATTCGTGATCGTGGAAGGCTCTGTGTCCGTTGAAGCAGTTACCACTATGATTCAGTGTTTGAGAATTTATGGGATCGAATTGACTGTTAAGAATATCTCTAGACCAGCATAAAGGTGCGCATATACAGTACAGTTTCAATTAATATAGCCCAAGTGGGAGAATGCAAGAGTTTTTCTATGTGGGCTTGCATTAATTGAAATTGTTTTTTGTTGATTAACAGGGTTGGTCTAATAAGGTAAGATATAATGATTCTTAATTGGTTAATATGGGCTGGCTTAGTATGGGCCGAGTTTGGCCCGGCCCATAATGAGAGGGCCCGCGGTCGAAAACTTTATAAATAGGCTCAAGTCCCTACTCTAGCCCTCTAATATAGAAATTCAGAATGTGCCTTTTCGTTCTGATGATGGTTTCTCATTCGGCCAGTGTTCCATGAGGGATAGAGGGAAAGAACTTGGATTTTCGATTCGTCGCCGTTTCACATTCAATTTCGACGGATTCTAATCAAGGTGCACGCATTCTTCTCTTCTATCACGTTGCATTTCTGATTCTAGTCAGATGATTATTGGGCGTGCCACATTCGTGGCCTTACAATATTATCCTATTCTATATATGGAAAAATTGTTATATCATGTTAATCTTGATACATGATACGGATTCTGATATTACTTGCAGGTTAATGCCGAAATATATGCAAAATGTGGCTGAACTAACATTATACATATGCTCTGATATAATCATATGTCCTATAAAACATCTTTACTTTTCAATAAAAGATATCAGACAGCACGTGATTCGAGGAACACAATTTATTCAATTAATCCAACCTTTTACTGTTACTAGTGAAGGCATTGAAACTCAAACTGTGTATTAAGTGTTGTAGCTAGCATTATCACCTAGAAGGGGGTGAATAAGTGATTTCAAAAACTTGTATGTAAATCAATGCGAAATTAACAAAAAAACAAGTTCAGAACTTTGTTCAGAGCCTGATCAAGAACAAGATCTGATGTGACTTCAAAGTCTGTCTATGCACAAATCTACTATCAAGAATAATATAAAAAGAATTTAAGAGATATAAAATTTGCACACAAAGTTTATAGTGGTTCGGCTTTGATCAAGCTTACGTCCACTTCTTCACGCTGATAGCCATTCTACTGGATTTCAATAGTGAATTGCTCAAAGGTTACAACTTGATGATGATCCTTGATTCAATATACTATTCTGTCTAACACTTAATCACTTCGAACAAAAATCTCTAAGAATTACAACATTTGGATCAAGAATGGATGGAGAATGTAGAACTCTTTTTTGAACTTTAGAATTTCAGATTCTGGACTCTCGTACTCTCTCCAACTTTGAAGTCTCCTTTTTATACTCCTCCACTTTCAAACCAGCCGTTAAATGATCTTCAAAGGATTACTCTCCAATCAGTCCATTGGATGAGATTATATAACAATGATTTCATTGTCGTTGAGAAATAAAATTTAAAAACCCGTTGATCCGATTGCCCATACAATCAAGATCTGGATTTCCAAAGATAGAATTCTTCTTTAGGTAATAAATCCCCTACTTTCTCAATCCAAGTCTTTGATACAAATGGAATAATCTTCATGATTGATAATCTTCAAAGACGAATCCAACTCGATTTGCTAGCCGTTGTGATAATACATTGTCTCTTTAAGCAGCATCTGAGATATAGTCTGAAAGACTCCCTCAGAGTCTAAGCTCTTCCTGCGTCAATGTTTGAGCTTCAATTACAAGATTAAATTCTATATGGCCATTCCTCAACATCTAAATGAGATTAGGACAATATGTAACAGAGTATTTCTTTGCATTAACTCAGATTCAAGAGAAAATGAATTGTTTTGTCAATTTCAAAATCAATTATGAGTTTTTCTCAACAATCTCTCTCTTTTTGATGATGACAAAACTATCCATGCATATAAGCCAATCTTAGATAAAAGTATGATAAGTAACAATAATAACTTGTTGTTGACACCTAAATTTTGACTAACCCTTTTAGTCATTTAATTTCTGCATGAAAATTAGAACTAACTTTAGTTCTTACCAAAAATAATTAATTGATCATTCATACTTAATTTTCTTGTTCATGCATTATTTTGGACCAATGGCAAGGATTTGAGCTTAAATTGACAAGCAATCGGACTAGGCATGACATGGAAAATTTGGTTGAGGCATGGGGATATGTGCCGAAAATTTTAAGGGGCCCTAGACCTATTTTCAGATTTAATTCAGCTCATTCATGCTCATTTAAATGTTAAAGGCTTTTAATTAATTATTCATTAAACAATTAAAGCCTAAATTAGGCCCAAAATCGCACAAGAGAGCCCACAAGAACAGAAATATTTTGGCTAGCCCATGTACACCCCTTGTAGCAAAAAATTCAAGGTGTTTTAAGATAATTGGACTCCTCAATGCTTAATTATATTCTGAATTTTTCAAATTAGGAAACCTTCCTTGACTAGGAAACCTACCTCGACTAGGAGTCCTCTAGCTTATAAATAGAGCGCTAAGCCTAGGGTTTTGATCATGGATGCTCATTTAGAATTTTCAAAGCAAAAGAGAGAGAGAGAGAGAGAGAGAGAGAGAGAGAGAGAGAGAGAGAGAGAGAGAGAGACCAAGAGGTGCTCGGCCAAGGATTAAGCCCCTCGGTGAACCCCCAATAGGTCCCGATGCCTCAGCCCCTAGTCCCGACACCCCAGCTCGATGGTCCTGGTGCCTCAGCCTTCGTCCAGCAACCCCGCTAGCTTCGTCTGCCACTGCACAATCCGTCTGAAGCTGTTCCGCCATTGCTCCGCCCATCCAGCTGTGATACTCTTGCTAATCAGACTCGGTTTCATGGTTGATCAGCCCAGTTTTTCAATCATTATTTGAGGTCTAACCTAGTTGCTATCTTGTGCCAAATTTTTTGATGTTTCGGGGTGATTTTTCACTTGAAATCGAGTAAAAAACAGCGAGGTTTTGGCATGTTTTCGCGGATAATTGTTGCACATTTTTGCTCGAAGTTCAAAGGTAATTCCTTGTCCTTTTGATTGCAAACATGTGATCGTTTGATTGGAAACTTGTACTTGTTCATATATTTTTACTGAATTTATATGGTTTTTGCAATCAAATTTGACATGTAAACCCTTTTGATTTAAAAAAGACAGAAACTTTTGCCGTTTATCAAAGATCGAACACTTAAAGTTTGCACATTGTCATGTTTTGGCTCACTTCACCTCGTATGCCGCTAGTCGCTTAGACATCGTGCCCCAACCAGAGTTGGAGTGTGCCACTATGCGGCCGTGTATGCCCTAAGTTGTTCGTTCATTGATAAATAGCTTGAATCTTCAAGTGTTATCAAAATCCGAAATTGGGAAATTTGCATAAAAAATCTGATTTTTCTTTCCTAATTCGGATGATCCGATTATTTGGCAACCAAATTTCATGAAAAATCGTTTTTGATTGATGATGTGAATTGAATGATTTTACTTAGGAAAATGTGACATGAGACTATATGATACACGAAAAGCGAGTGATATTTTTTGGTTTTCCTTTTTAGTAATAAAAAAAAATGCAATCAAGAGCTTGAATCAAAATAAACAAAAATGCCCATAATATACCTTTTAATTCCAAATTTTTCGATTAATTCGCTCGTACCCAAAGTTTAGGATTGGGGGGAATTTATTCGCAACGTACTCTTGGATTCGAGAAAGTAAGCGAATGAGTATATAGAATAACATCATCCCTTGTTATCAAAGGGCAGACCACGAAATTCTATACGAATTACCATCCCATTCCATAAGATCGTGGCTACGGCAAGTAATTCATTTTTTCGAAGGGACAAGGGAGCATATATTATGGGCATGTTTGTTTATTAATGTGAAAATTATAAAATAGAGTAAAATCAAACAAACATGACCAAAAGACAAAGAGCATCAACCAAACTTGTCTTGAATTTTTTTATTTTTTTTATTTTTTTTCGAAAATTAGAGGGGTGGCCGAAAAATTGTGAGGTGGGGCCACCTTTCCTCACCAAAGTTTCAATCTTGATTTTTTTGAGAAATTATCCTTAAGATTTGGAAATTAATTCAGATACTTCTCGAATAAATCAGACAATTATCCAACCCAATCAATCATTATCCATAACATCATATATCCATAGAAGATAAGCTTACTCAACCAACCATGGCAAAAATCAAATAAGGATCATCCATCCATATGCAAATTTCGGCCAAGTTAGAGCATGTGTGCCGAATTCATGATCCAATCCTCCAAAGATCAACCATAACATATCAAAATTCGGCTAACAAAAAAAGTAATGCCGAAAATTCCAGACTTTAATTCATCAAAAAGATTCAATTTTTCGGTTAAAAAAAACGAACTAAAATTGTTTACCAAAGTAAAGAGAAATCTTAATATACTAAGACGTAAAACGTTTCAAATGACTCCAGGCTACGGACGGGATAACAT
Source organism: Lenwebbia sp. NSW1173648 (assembly GCA_029784005.1). NCBI lineage: Eukaryota > Viridiplantae > Streptophyta > Magnoliopsida > Myrtales > Myrtaceae > Lenwebbia > Lenwebbia sp. NSW1173648. The sequence goes on along the minus strand of JARCGZ010000010.1, from coordinate 19,545,062 downwards.
GGTCGGTTGAAGGTAATACGTGAAAGCAACATTAAAAGGCTCGAACTTTGACAATCAATAAAAGTTCCCACCTCTTATGATCAAAATGTTTTCATGCTTTAAAAATCCGATTGCTTAGCGATATTAATGAAATCATGCAAACTTTCCAATCAATGATCAATTTTCGGCCCTTGACATAATTTGATAAAAAAAAAAAGGATTGAATTTTCGCTTTTAATCACAAATCGATGTTCGTTCATCAAGGTATAGGAACATATATGCAAATTATCAAGCAAATAAGCACGAATTGCAACCACAAGTTAAGGAAAATTACCTTTTTTGAGCTAATTTCTAACAACACACGCAACTTGATGATTGCACCCAAATCACCCCCCTTTTTGCCGAATTTGTGTTCTTTACAGCCAGATTATCTAACACAAGGGTGTAGCTTTGTTAGAAGTTGAATATTGGCCAAAATAGAATCGAATTACCGTCTGAATAGGGCTAATTCTCGGCTAGAATAAGAATGGACAGCAGCCCGGGATGGATTGGTTCTCTGCGTCTCGGGCTGTAGCGGACTGAACCAGGCACTAGGGGCTGAGCTAGACACCATCGGTGGACCTCAGGGATGGCTGGAGCTCGGTGGTGGCTGGATGGTGGCTAGATGTGACATCCTGAAATTTCAAGGCCTATTAAATGAATAATATTGGGACTCTCGGAATTGAGTGACATTTATCGGATGCGGAATTGTTCAATCTAGAAAACTTTGATCAATGACTGAAGCGTAGATAATTGCAGTTCATCTAGTGCCGTCGCGCCGTAGATTCTACCGTCATATTTCCTTCGCGCCCGAGCTTAACCCTGAACTAAATGTCCAACCAATCCTAAAATTAGTAAATGACCAAAATACCCTCGGATATTATTCATATAAGCCAGATATCATTAATACTGACTTGACCATGGTCCCCACCTCATAAATGCTTAGTGAATTTCCTAAAGTTACTATTCACCCTTTTTGATTTTTTGACTTTTTGCAAAATTACCAAAATGCCCCTTCCTCTCTCTCTCCTCACTATGGCCGGCCACCCTCTCCCCCATTCACTCTCATTTTCACTTTTGGATCACCATCTTCACCCTCCATTTCCTCCCTAGCTGCCACCGCCGTGCCGTGCCGCCGACCGCCACCGCACCACCTTGCCGCCGCTCGCCGTGACCGCTGCACCCCCGCGAGACCTCAGTCGCCCCAATAGTCGCTTCTCCGAGCCGCCCAAGCCTCGTCGCCGTTCGGTTCAGCCGTTGTCCAGCCATCCCGTGGACCACCGGAACCGCCGGAACAGTCGCATCATCGCCGCCGTTACTCTAGCCTGCCCGCCGAGCCGCCGTGCCGCGCCGTCCAACCATTTCGCCGTCGGACTGCCGCTCTCTACCCGCCATTCATCGTCATCCGTGAGTTGTCGAAGACCGCCGTCGTCGTATTCGAGTCCGGAGCGATGAGAAGAGTCCATTGACCTGTTGTCGATGTTTTTCGTCACCGCCACCGTCGCCGCCAATTGGCGAGTGAGTTAACCCCTAATCCCTAATTAGGCTGTTAATTACACTTAGTAGTTTAATTAGATAGTTACCGTAACTGATTAATTAGTTACCGTAGTTAATTAGATAGTTACCGTGGTTAGATAGTTTACTGTGGTTAGATTAAGTAGTTACTGTGGTTAGGTTAATTAGTTACCGTGGTAGATTAAATAATTACTATGGCTAGTTGAATTACCGTGGTTAGGTGGAATAGTTACCATGGGTAATTGCTTTATCTACCGTAATTCGATTAGACCTGTTTGTTGATTGTTGATTTGTTGACTAGTGTATTGATTACGCGTTTCCGCTGAATGATCACACCTAGTACCTGAGAGCCTAAATGCTTGAATGATTGACGTGTGTTGGCTGTATGCCTTAATCTGTCGTTCTTTATTGCTATGAGTTATCTATCGTGTGGCCCAAGACAAGGTAAGTTTCGTGTGGTTGTTTATTGGCCGTTGGGCCGTGTCGTGGTTATGTATTGCTTGTTAGGCCGCCTTAGTGAATCAACGTCCTAATCGGACTTAGGCGTTGACTCATTAAGATTTATATCTCATTTGTTGTTGTTAACCGTTTTTCAGGTCCATAGTATGGCGGTCTAGTCAGTCAGCTGGCCCAGCTGTAGAGGTTCTTTCTGGGCTTATTTTTTTGTAGTAGTTAGCCTTAGACCCGACCCGATATCTTTTTGTGGGTCTTAGGAAACGGCCCTGAAGATGGGCTTGTAGATCGGTTGTGTTTCCTAGCTAACTGGTATATAAATAAAATGGTGTTGTTGTTGTTGTTGTTGTTGTGGTTGTGTCTCCTGTTTTTCTATCCCTTATTTGATTATTTGTCTGGGGTTTGATATTGCTTCCGCTTGCGTATAATTGAAAGATAAAATGAATGGGTTAATGACATGCCTGGGATGTTATCCATTGACCCGACGAATGGAAGGGTTATCACGTGCCTGAGGGTCGGGGCATGACATTCCCGTTTTGGTATCAGAGCAAGGTCAGTCTGAACCATATGGTCTGGCCTGGAGTGATAAGGTGCGATGGGTTTGGAATAGTTAGTGGGATTGAAACCATATGCTTGTGTTTGTTGTTTGATTTATTCCTAGTCGTTGTCTTGAGTTTTGATTGCATGTTACCCTTGGGCGAGCAGGAGTCCTGAAGGTTCTGCATAATGGGCGACCGTAATCCGAGGGGTAGGCCCAGAGGAAGGGCAGCACAGGTAAGTCCTAGTGTGGATAGAGTTCATAATTCGGGAGTGCCCAGAGAGGGGCCAGTTCAGGAAGATCCCAGGATGAACGGGATTCTTCAAGCTTTAGAGACCTTGGGAAACATAGTGGGGCAACAAGCAAGGAACCAAGCTGCTGCTGCCCCCCCACAGGAGAATCCGTTAGCTGAGAACGAAGTTGGAAGGCCGCAGACCCATAGGCTGGTGGTGCAGTTTCTGAAGCTCAAGCCACCAAATTTTTTGGGAGCAGGTGACCCTGAGGCTGCAACCTCATGGATTGAAGAGCTGGGGAAGGTGTTCGCCTTGCTAAGGTGTTCGGAGGAGGAAAAAGTAACGCTGTCCATTTACCAACTGCAAGGTAACGCTAGCTCGTGGTGGAAGGCCACGCAGGGGAGAGTTTTCCCTGAGGGTGTGGTCCCATTGTGGAATGCCTTAGTGGAAGCCTTCAATGGAAAGTATTTCTCAGACTATGCGCGAGAGCAGAAGATGGCTGAATTCCTGCACCTCCGCCAGAATCAGTCATCAGTGGATCAGTACGAGGCCAAGTTCGCCGAGCTATCCAAGTATGCGTCGAGGATTGTCGAAGATCATGTGGATAGGGCGAGAAGGTTTAGAGACGAGCTAAAGCCCTAGATTAGGAGTATTCTCGTGCCGCTGAACTTAAAAGACTACAATGAGTTGTATGAAAGGGCACAGATGGTAGAACGAGATTTAGCAGAAAGAACAGCCGCATATGGATCGCGGTTTGCTCCAACAGTAAGGGATAACCGCCGATTTGGCAAAGGACCGATGATGGGAAGTAGATTCTCTGTCCTACCCAACCGGAGGAATGTTGTCGGGAAGCCTGTGTATCGTCCCAATGGCGTGTGACAGCTCTGTAAGCCGAGGCATGGGTCAGCTCCGTGTCTTGGAAGGACAGGTGCTTGTTTTGGATGTGGTCAGCATAGCCACCAGATTAGGGACTGCCCGTAGAGACAGATAGGAAGGCCGATGCCAATCCAACAAAGAGGTCCGATGAGAGGGAACAGCCCGCCGAACTATCAAAACCAACCCCCAGCACAAGGAAGAGTGTTTGCTCTCACTCGAGAAGAGGCGAGGGATTCGTTGACCATTTCAAGTACGGTCTTCTTGCATAACCAAGTAGCTTATGCATTGTTTGATTTTGGAGCTTCCCACTCCTTTGTTGCTGAGCAGTATGTTAAGTTAGCTGGGTTGAATGTAGAATCATTGGGATCAATTTTTAGAATATCTACACCGCTTAAGGATAGCGTCATGTCTGCAGTAGGATGTCCTGACTGTAAACTGGTTATAGATGGCCATGAGGGAAGGATAGACTTGATTGTGCTGGCCATGTTTTATTTCAATATTATTGTTGGCATGGATTGGCTCTCTAAGCAAAGGGCAGTGATAGACTGTCATAATAAGACAATCTTGTTTAACCCATTGAATGGGGTTAGTTTCGAGTTTGTTGAAAGTCGAGGGGGAGTCTCAATTCTCTTAGTATCGTCGTTGGAAGAGACTCGGCTGTTAGGTTGTGGTTGCCAAAGGTATTTGGCGTCGGTTGTTGACATGTTGGCTGAGGAGACAAGGTTGGAGGATATCGCGATAGTAAGCGAGTTTCCTGACGTCTTTCCCAAGGAGTTGCCTGGATTGTCGTCTGAAAGGAAAATAGAGTTCATAGTTGAGCTAGCCCCTAGTACGGAGCCAATCTCAAAGGCACCGTATTGAATGGCATTATCAGAGCTCATGGAACTAAAAGTGCAGATGCAGGAATTGCTGGATAAAGGATTTATCCGCCCCAGTGCGTCACCATGGGGAGCGCCTGTACTGTTCGTAAGGAAGAAGGATGGATCGCTTCGTGTGTGTATCAACTATCGGCAACTCAATCAGGTGATAATCAAGAACAAGTATCCATTACCAAGGATCGATGATTTGTTTGACCAACTTCAAGGAGCTTCAGTATTCTCCAAGATCGACCTACGGATGGGATACCACCAATTGAGAATCAAGAAAGAGGATGTACCGAAGACGGTATTTAGGACGCGCTATGGTCACTACGAGTTTACGGTGATGCAGTTTGGTCTGACAAATGCTCTAGCTGCTTTTATGAATATAATGAACATGGTGTTCAGGGAATATTTGGATAGATTCGTCATTGTGTTTATTGACGACATCATGGTCTACTCGAAGAGCTATGAAGAACATGAGCATCATCTGAGAACAGTGTTGAAGACTCTTCGCGAACATTAGCTATTTGCCAAGTTTAGCAAGTACTAGTTTTGGCTGACTCGAGTAGCTTTTCTAGGTCATGTGATCTCTAGAGAAGGGATATATGTGGACCCCGCCAAGATTGAAGCGGTAATGGATTGGCCGACACCGACGACAGTTACAGAGGTTCGAAGGTTCTTAGGATTGGCAGGCTACTATAGGAGCTTTGTGGAAAGATTCTCTGCCTTAGCCTTGCCTATGATAAGACTGTTGAAGAAGGATGAGATATTTGTCTGGACGGATAAATGCAAGCGTAGTTTCCAAGAGCTTAAGCATAAGCTAACTACGGCTCATGTGTTGACAATACCCTTTGGTTCGGGAGGCTATGAGATATATAGCGATGCGTCTTTCAAAGGATTAGGCTGCGTGCTTATGCAACATGGAAGAGTGATTGCGTATGCGTCTCATCAGTTGAGGCCGCATGAGTTGAACTATCTGACGCACGATTTGGAATTAGCAGCGATCGTGTTTGCTCTCAAGATTTGGAGGCATTACCTGATAGGAGAAAAGTTTCAAGTCTACACAGATCACCAAAGTCTCAAGTATCTGTTCTCTCACAAGGAGTTGAATATGAGACAGCGTCGATGGATGGAGTTTCTTAAGGATTATGATTGCGAGATCCTATACCATCCGGGGAAAGCTAACAAGGTTGTTGATGCGCTAAGTCGAAAGTCAGCAATTTTCCAGTTGATGGTCCGGGAGTGGCGTCTCCTAGAGGAAGTGCGAGATTTAGAGTTTAAGCTAGAAGTAGGTCGTCTGTCATGTTTGATGGCTACGTTAAAGTCGAACCAAAAGTGCAGACGAAAATTAAGGCCTTGTAGTCAACAGATCCTGAGATTCAAAAGATCCTTCAAGAAGACTCAAAGAAGAGAAAGGATGACTTTAAGGTAACTAAGGATGGAATACTGAAGTTTAGAGGACATTTGTGTGTGCCTACTGATGAAGGTCTTAGAGAGGAAATCTTGTCGGAGGCACATCATAGCAGCTATAGTGTTCATCCGGGAAGCACAAAAATGTACTAGAATCTGAGACAGTATTATTGGTGGAGTGGTATGAAAGTTGACATAGCCAAGCATGTGGCGAAATGTCTGACGTGTCAACAAGTCAAGGCACAACATTATAAGCCTGGAGGACTGTTACAACCGCTTGAGATTCTAGAGTACAAGTGGGAGCATATCACGATGGATTTTGTGACTAGTTTGCCAAGGAGCTAGAGAGGGCATGATTCGATCTGGGTTGTGGTCGACAGATTGACGAAGTCGGCGCATTTCATCCCAGTGAGAAAGGACTTTGCGTTGGAAAGGTTAGCAGATTTATATGTATGCCTGATCGTACGTCTTCATGGAGTGCCTGTGATGATCACTTTGGATCGCGATCCTAGGTTCACCGCAATATTTTGGAAAAGCTTGCGGACTGCGTTGGGAAGAAAGCTGCAGTTTAGTACAGCTTATCATCTGCAGAAGGATGGCTAGTCTGAAAGGACGATTCAGAAGTTTGAGGATATGTTGCGAGCATGTGTGTTGGATTTCAAGGGTAGCTGGGAGGAACAACTTCATTTGGTTGAGTTCGCCTACAATAATAGTTATCAACAGAGCGTCAAGATGGCACAGTTTGAAGCATTGTATGGGAAACCTTGTAGAACTCCAGTTTGTTGGGACGAGGTCCGAGAAAGGAGGATCATTGGTCTAGAGTTGGTGCAGCAATCGTTAGACACTGTCAAGGTTGTCCGAGAAAGACTCAGGACAGCCTAGAGCCGTCAGAAGAGTTATGCTGACAAGCGACGTAGACCACTGGAATTTTAAGTAGGTGAGCATGTCTTTTTAAAAGTGTCGCCTATGAGAGGGACATCTCGTTTCGGCAAGAAGGGAAAGTTGAGCCCGAGATATGTTGGGCCGTTCGAGATCTTAGAGCGGATAGGGAATCTGGCTTATCGTCTCGCGTTGCCACCGAGGCTTGCTCAAGTACATGACGTATTCCATGTATCGATGTTGAGAAAGTACGAGCCGGATCCAGCTCACGTCTTGAGCTTTGAAGAAATTGAAGTGGACGAGCATGTGTCGTACGTGGAACATCCGGTGAGGATCGAGGATGGAAAAGAGCAAGTGTTGCGGACCAAGATAATCCCTTTAGTTAAGGTGATTTAGCAACATCATGGAACAGAAGGTGCAACTTGGGAAAGCGAGGAGGCAATGAAGAATTTGTATCCTTTTCTATTTGAAGTCGTATAATGTATTAATTTCGGGGACGAAATTCCCCAAGGGGGGAAGAGTTGTGCCGTCTTGAAATTTCAAGGCTTATTAAATGAATAATATTGGGACTCTCGAAATTGAGTGACATTTATTGGACGCGGAATTGTTCGATCTAGAAGACTTTGATCAACGACTAAAGCGTAGAGAATTATAGTTCATCTAGTGCCGTCGCGCCGTAGATTCTACCTTCGTATTTCCTTCGCGCCCGAGCTTAACCCTGAACCAAATGTCCAACCAGTCCTAAAATTAGTAAATGACCAAAATACCCTCGGATATTATTCATATAAACCAAATATCATTAATATTGACTTGACCGTGGGCCCCACCTCATAAATGCATAGTAAATATCCTAAAGCTACTATTCACCCTTTTTGACTTTTCGCAAAATTACCAAAATGCCCCTCCCTCTCTCTCTCCTCACCATGGCCGATCACCCTCTCCCCCATTCACTCTCTCATTTTTACTTTTGGATCACCATCTTCACCCTTCATTTCCTCCCTAGCCGCTACCACCGTGCCATGCCGTCGATCGCCACCGTGCCATGTCGCCATATACCGCGACCGACGCACTCCCACGAGACCTCAGTCGCCCCTGCCGTTGCTTCGCCGAGCCGCCCAAGCCTTGTCGCCGTTCGGTTCAGCCGCCGTCCCGTGGACCGCTGGAGCCGCCGGAGTAGCCGCGCCGTCGCCATTGATACTCCCGCCTGCTCGCCGAGCAGCCGTACCGCGTCGCGCCGTCCAACCGTTTCGCCGTCGTCGTATTCGAGTCCGGAGCGACGAGACGTGTCCGTTGACCCGTCGCCACCACCAATCGCAGCCAGTTGCCGAGGGAGTTAACTCCTAATCCCTGATTAGGCCGTTAATTACACTTATTAGTTTAATTAGATAGTCATCGTAGCTGATTAATTAGTTACCGCAGTTAATTAGATAGTTACTGTGGTTAGATAGTTAATTGTGGTTAGATTAAGTAGTTACCGTGGTTAGGTTAATTAGTTACCGTGGTAGATTAAATAATTACTGTGGCTAGTTGAATTACCGTGGTTAGGTGGCATAGTTACCATGGGTAATTGCTTTGTCTACCGTAATTCGGTTAGACCTATTTGCTGATTGCTGATTGGTTGACTAGCGTGTTGATTACACGTTTTCGCTGAATGATCACACCTAGGTCAGAATGCCATGTTAAATGAAATTGAGCAGTCGTGTGATCATTTATTTATTTCAATCATGAAAATGGCCGTTGGCCGAGTTTTAAGCATACTCATGAGTGTGACTGTATTGGGCTAATGTGAAGTAAGAACTGATTTTTTTGCTTGATGTGTTTGTGTGGTCACACGACGGTTAATCGTTCCCTAACGTAATTGGGAGCATGGGACGGAACTCCTGGTGGGTCAATCGCCTAATATGTTCATGCCGGCGACGTACAGTCCGAAATCTCACGACTTATCAGTTGCACGACAGTTCGTGCCGGCAACGTACCGTCCGGATAGACACGACTGGTCGGATGCCGGTCGTAGCTTGTGATGGACCGAAGTCCTTACGGAACTACCTGGTATGCTCGCCTTAGGGGTCTTGAGGGGCTATCGGATGCCGTCGCTGTAACGGGGTAGGACGACGCCCATTTCTGCCTGAAGAGTACTAGCAACGAGGCTGTACTGTGGCGAGAGTGGAGTATCTCTTACATAAATAACCGGAAAATCGCATGTTACATAGTGCTTGAGAGCCTGAATGCTTGAATGATTGACGTGTGTTGGCTGTATGCCTTGATCTGTCGTTCTTTATTGCCATGAGTTATCTGTAGTGTGGCCCAAGACAAGGTAAGTTGCGTGTGGTTGTTTATTGGCTGTTGGGCCATGTCGTGGTTATGTACTGCTTGTTAGGCCGCCTTAGTGAATCAACGTCCTAATCGGACTTAGGCGTTAACTCATTGAGATTTATATCTCATCTGTTGTTCTTAACCTTTTTTCAGGTCCATATTATGGCAGTCTAGTCAGTTAGCTGGTGCAGCTGTAGAGGTTCTTTATGGAGTTAGTTTTTGGTAGTAGTTAGCCTTAGACCCGATCCGGTATCTTTTTACGGGTCTTAGGAAACGGCCCTGAAGATGGGGTTGTAGATCAATTGTGTTTTCTGGCTAACTGGTATATAAATAAAATGGTGTTGTTGTGTCTCCTACTTTTCTATCCCTGTTTGATTATTTTTCTAGGGTTTGATATTGCTTTCGCTTGTGTATGATTGAAAGATAAAATGAAAGAGTCGATGACATACCTAGGATGTTATCCTTTGACCTGACGAATGGAAGGGTTGTCGCGTGCCTGAGGGTCGGGGCGTGACACTGGAGCTGCAAGAAATGCCGGGCTGGTCGGCTTTGCTTGCCGGCGAGGTGGTGGCATGCAAGGGAGGTCTCAGCTAGCTTTGATGCTAATGGAGATCTTCCTCTCTCTCTCTCTCTCTCTCTCTCTCTCTCTCTCTCTCTCTCTCTCTCTCTCTCTGTGTTCGCTCTCTATATTTTGAATTAGCCAAACCTCGTTTGCATGTGAAGCAAGTTTCGTTATATAGAGCTCAACTGCACTAATCCTAGTAGGAGTAGGAGTCTTCATGGACCATCAGATCATGAATCCTAGCTAGAGTGGGATTTATTTAAAGCCGTTGGATCAAATTTTCTGATCCCGGAGGAGTCCAGATCAGAAGAAACTCTCGATTTTTTAGAGCTTCATAGAGAGAGAGTTTCGACTTTTCAAGACTTTATTTTTCTAAATAATTATCTGAATTAATTCCATCCTCGAGGAGTCCAGATCCTCCGTAACACCTAAGAATTTCCGGCCAAGAAAGAGAGAAAATGATGATGGCAGCATATGGCCCGTCTTGCGGGCTTGTTGTGACATCTCGGGCTCGAATTGGGCCCTAATTAATTAACGGGTAATTAATTAAAAGCCTTTTCAATTAATTACACAAAAGACGGGTCAAAATTACATTTGAAAATTGGTCCAAACCCATTAAAAATTTCGGCAATTTCACACTTAATCTAGCCGAATTTTACTTTATTTTTCAAGCTCATTCGAGCAAACTTCCATGCTCAAATCAGGCTTTTCTAATCAAAATATGTGTTAAATCAAACCTTTTCCAGAAATAATTATTTGACCTGCTCAATTAAGCTAAAAAAATATGCTCGAAGGACTTTGATAATGCCGGCCTGCCTCAGCCGAAAATTATGATGAACCTCAGTTCGAACCTCCTGTCAAATTAAGCTCAACTCGCTTTACTTCTAGCCTGAATGCAAATAACTACATATGATAGACAAAAATTAAATATGCAATGCATGAGGCATTAATTTTTGGTGAGAACTAATTCTCATTTTTGTGTAATATAAATGACAAAAGAAAAAATCAAAATTTAGGTGTCAACAGCTGCCCCTCTTTGAGTGGAGGCTCGCAAAGGTTTCGCTCATCAGCATGAACACATCAAGGTGCGCTGCACGACTCTCATCAGTGCAAACACAAAGGGGGTGTATCATACGAATCTCATCAGTATGAATACAAAAAGGATACGTCATGCAAATCTCATCAGTATGAATACAAAAAAGATATGTCATGCGAATCTCATTAGCATGAACCCACCACAGAATGGGTCACACGAATCTCATCAGTGTGAACACCAAAGGGTGTGTGTCGACCGAATCTCATCAGGACGAACATGAAGGGGGCGTTTTGCTTGAATCTCATCAAAGCGAACACGGTAAGGAATGAAAATGTTAACTTGAATCGGCAAAAAATTGCCAAATTCGGAATGAGTTCAGAAAACTTACATGGATTCTCTGAATTTGAGGAACATGCAGGTTGATTGCTTCTTTCCTGTTGGTGCACTCGAAAATTGCAATAAATCGCATAAAATCAATGCAACAACCTATATCAACGAATTTTGCGAGTCTTTGGCTTGTATTACAGAGCTGCATTTGGAAGCCTTATTGATAAGGAAATTTGTTTGATCCTTTTAGTGAACTTGATCACATTGAATGAAGAACCTTAAGTCAGAAAGGACTTTCACTCTTTCTCAAGAAAAGGCTTTTTGAACCCGACCATTGATACGGGTATAAGAATCACTCAGAACTACCACCATCATGCTGGACGAGGGTCTGGGTATTCTCGCAATCAATATGACCAGACCAATCTGAGAGGTCTTTACAAGGACTATAATTCAGGCTTGGTCACTAGTTTAACAAAAGGGGACTCATGTGAGTCATTTGGCTTAGGAATGAAATGATATCCTCGGCTGCATCGGGTTTACAAATCAGGAACCCTACATAAATGAGATAAAATGATCTTGCTCGCACTTGTTCAAGCGATTTTGTAAGCATTCGCAATCCTACATTAACTCAAGTGCCCTAATCTGAAGAGACTTCGGTAAGGGTCATAATATAGGTGCGGGTAGGCTTGAAATGAAAGGCCTATTTTCAATCAAGAGGGATGTTATGAATGGATTGGTGATCATCCATCTTTGACACTTTGAGCACTGCCGATCATGTTGTAAGTGATGCGACAGAATTTCCCCAAATGGTCTCTCCTTTGGAGAACGTTCTCGCGAACCATTTCAGTCGAGATCTCCCTTTCCTTCTTCCTTTCGAGGATTTTCCGAGAGATTTATTTTTTTCTTTTTGGCTCTCTTCTCGTTCATTTTTTTCTTCTTCTTCTTTTTCTTTTTCCGAGAGAGAAATGGCCTGAGACTTCTTTCCCTCTTTTTTTTCATGCCGATATTTTTTTTTAAGGAAGAAGGAGACCTCGTCTGATGAGCCTGTGCACATTCCTTTTCCCATGACAGTTTTTCCTTTTTGCCTCTAGGGAATTTTGCTCTCCATTCTCAGATGCTATGAGATGATTTCAATTCTTCACCACAAGGATGATCGCCAATCGAGTCATTTGAAATGAAATCTCCACTCAAATGGGGTAAGCAATGGATTGAGTGTGTATGGTATAGAAAGAAATGCCCTTCGTCATGTTTAAAGTACGTGAGCTAACACAAAACTCTCATGCAATAAATACACTCGAAGATTGATGTAAGTGAAAGCAAGAAAATTCTAACCATTCTTGAAGTTTCGTGAAAATTGCCTCTGTTGACACTTGATTTTTGTGTAGTTTTATTTTTAGAAAATTCATAGAAAATCCATAAAAATTTATAAAATTGAAAGATCAACTTTAGAAACCTTGGCCAAGCCTAAGGAACCATTTTTGAACAAAAAATAATTTTTCATATTTTTGCATTTTTTTTAGTATTTTCCAAAAAATAGAAAAATACTTGAAAAATCAAGGAAAATAGCATTTAAGACCAAAAAAATGCAAAACTAGCCAATATTTTTATTTTTATTTCCTTTTAAAATTTTGAAAATTTGATCCGGGATTACATGTTCCCTTTTTGAACAAAATCCCAAATTAATTCAAAAAATTGCATTTTAGATTTTTAATTTCCCATTTTTGCATTTTTAGAGTCATGACATCCCATTCTAATACAAAAAATTACAATTCAAGTCAATTGTTCAAGAAATTGCTCAATTTAGGCGAATTGGACCAATTTGAATTGAAATTTTTCAATTTAGTCCTTGGGAATTAATCAAAATGAAATTAAACTTTTTTTAGGGACCAAATCGAAAATCTAAGCCCGTCACCCCCTAGTTTTCTACCTTCTGAATCGATTGATGGTGGTGGTCTGGTCCAATTTGGCCGTTTAAGGTTTGGATTTCTCGAATTTTGATCTCGGGTCAAAATACAAATTTGGGGCTTTTGTATAAGTCGAAATAATATTTGCCCAATTTTGACATTTCCTGATGGAATTTATGTTCCTAAGGTCAATTTTGAGATTTAATTCGGCAAATTTCAAGGTTTTTCAGGTCAATTTCATAATTTTTTGACTATCGAGTTTATCGGGACGGATTAGATCCAACCCAATGACCCGCACAGTGTCATCTTCCCCACTCTCTCACGCGTGTAGATTCAAAAGCACCTGAGGAGAGTCAGATTTTGAGGCCAAAATTGAGGGCCAATTTGGCCATAGTCGGAGCAGACGAGGGGTGGGCTTTGTAGCCACCGTCGTTCCGATCCCGATGGATCCAATCTTGAGGTCTGCGGTGGCCAGAGCTAGAGTAACGAAGCTGGTCAATGTCCCGGTAGGCCCGAAGTCAACCTTGGACAAAATCGACCCAATTAGCATCCCATTTGCGCTCGACGGAGAAGCTGACGGAGCTAGACGAAATCCCCATCTACTCTGGTACCGTTAGACCATATTGCACACGGTCTCACGTTCGACAAAGAGTCGGTGACCCCCCTTCCCGAGCGCGTGAATTTCTGTTTGAACTATATAGGTTCAATCCACGCGTTTTGATATAGGGGAGGCTCATTCTATTCCGAGATCTCTAACAGACTAAAGAGAGAGGTAGAGAGAGGAGATAGAAGCTCTCGCGAAGCTCTGGCCACGCTATAGCCAGAGCTTCGAGCTCGAGCTTTCAAACTTCGGCCAAGGTGATCCAGACCAAATCGGAGAGCGAGACCAGTCCATAAAGCTTCGCACCAACTCCAGAAAGCGATTGGACTAGCTCATATCGCCTGCAACCGCCGGAAAAGGTGAGTCGCGTTCCTGAGCATCTCACTATGTTCGTATGGCAGATCCTTGATCCGACCTTAATTCTTGCAATATTTTTGTACGTTTTACTCCTCATGCATCACTAAGCATGATTGCACTTTGTTTTTGCATTGATTTCGCGTGAGAGCTTTGAAATGAAACCTCCAACCTTAACCAATCATCTAGAGCTCGATCCGAGCTTCAGGTAAGATTCCTCAACCTCCTGTGATGCTTCGTTGCGATGGAATTGAATTGTTATGCTCTAGTTTGCAAGTTTGATTCTGCCATGGCCGTGCGAGCTCGATTCATGATTGATTTAGCCGTTAGATCTAGTTAGATTTTAGATATGTTGATCTGGATTAGATTAGGAGTCGATTAGCACCAGTTTCAGGCCTATCGGCCTAGGCTTTGCTATCGATCGGTGTCGGAGAAACCTCGGCCGTTCATTCCTGTTGGCCTCGCGGAGAAGACGAAGATCGATGAACCCTATTGACCGGTCAACGCCTGACGTGGTGACACATGGCGGCCACGTCAGCGCAAGCGGTTTATTCGATTTTTCTTAATTAATAACAAAATCCAGATTGGACGGTGGGGGTGGTGCCACTTATCGCGGTCTGGTTTTTTCTGAATAAAAATAGATTTTCAGTTTTATAAAGCATTTTTCAAAAATAGAAATAAAATTTGTTTATCGGACGATCGAGATTTGGTCTCACCGTGCAATCGTGGCCATAGGATCTAGTATGCAGATCGAACGGTTGAGAGTTAGTCTCTCCGTTCAATCTCGGCCGTTGATGTTGGTAATCTGATCAAACGACGTGGATTAGTCAAACCAATTGATCCTGGCCGTCCGATTTAGTAGTCCGATCGAGCACCCGTGGATTAGCCACATGGCCTCTTCTGAATCGTAGGATCGGTAATTAGAATTAAAAATTCTTAGAAAATAAAAAAAATCAGAAAAATTTGAAAAAAAATTAATAAAAAGAAAACGGTGTCGTTTTGGTCCCGATTCGGGCCCGTGTGGGTCTGGGCCGTGTCCTCGGAGTTGTGGGCCGGGTTGACCCGGTCCAAAAAATTAAAAAATTCAGAAAATTGAATAAAAATTTCAGAATATCCCGAAAATTCATAAAAATTTTTTAGAGAAATTAGGAAAAATTCAAAAAAACTCTAAAAAATCATGAAAAATGGGAAATGACCACATTCAACTGGTTTGACCCATTTTCATCGATTTTGGGTTCTCGAGCCCCCAAAAACGATCATTTGGCCCCTCTGGTTAATTTGACCCAATCTTTCCCAAACTAACCCTGAATTTAAATGGCATATTCCCTAAGCCTTTAGGGCTTCATTAGGCTTGCCATGTCATTGAATTTGATGTGTTTTATCTACACGTTCTTGATTGCCTTGATTTGCGCACTTTCGATTCATGATTATGACTGATAGGTGAGTAAAACTCCCATATGCATGACACCCTTAGACGTTAGAGCTTACCTTACCCCTCAAGTCATCTGCATTAAATCTTAGGTTAGAAAATCGATCAACTTAGGTATCGAAAGGGCGTCGATGACAATCTCGACGTAACTAAGTCCCCGAACCCTCTTATCTTATTTTCACGGAACCGAATGGTCTTTCCCAACCGTTCGGTAGTTTCCCATCGTACCGTCCAAAAAATGATTGGTGGCGACTTCGATGGCATGCACACCATTCACTTGTCACCCGACCACATTAAAGGTCGATCCGATTTGAAAATTTCCTCCCTGACGCGATTTGATAGAGCTTGGGAAAGCTCGTGTTGAGTTCTATTCCATTCTTCTAAAAAAAATGGACTCGACAATCTATTAGCCCAGACCAAAATCGAACCTCCCGTCCAACGGGTCGCGATAGACTAGCAACTCCACTAGGGACTTTTGAGGACTTGAGCCGATTAAAAAGTTGATTGCTTTTCTAACCTGATCTTATGTAGATGCGCTTGAAGGTCAGGTACGTCCCCTAACAAATGTGTTAAATGTTGTTACAGATGGGAGTCATAAGGGGTGGCGTCTGTGCTAACGTGTTTTATGTAGATAAGGAGTTTGGGGTTGATTGTGTACTTTCTGCACTGTTGAAGCGATGTTTTGATATCAAATGCTATGCATGACCTTGCATATTCTGAGGATCACGACACTTGCACATAGCAACGCCTAAACCCAAGCAGCGAACACCCTTTTAGGTCGCCATAGATAGGGATTGGTATGCAAAGCTCTTGCATTTGATTGCGCTTGGGTTGACCATATTCAATCCCACTCATCATCCGGGTTTGTGATTCTACCCTCGTGCGTTTGATTGCGCTTGGAGACGAATTTATTAAACCGGATGATGGGAACCTTTTTAGGTCCATACCTTATCCCCTTTTTGATTTCTAGAGTCAACCCTCACTTGTCTCATGCGCATGTGAATGGAAGGTTGGTATACCTAAAACCAAAAAAAAAAAAAAATGTACGGTTGGTATGGTCTTCTCATTTTTGAACTTGTAATTTTTTTTTTCATATATACCATGCATATCATGCATTTCTATCATTTTGAGCACGTTATATAGCATCTTGTAATCACTTGAATGATTGAAGTGAAAGCCATCATTTGTAAATCGATCATAGATGGATGTCCCAAGTTTATTGAAGATTTATGAGGTATTCACATACGAGCGCATGGTAGTCAAACGCCATACTAATGAGCCCGATACGCTTCTGGCGTACCACTTCATGCGAGGAAGAGAACTCACTAGGCGCAACCGCACCCAGAGCGATAACTGTTTCTATACCCGGAGTGCACGCTACCTGGAGCATAAACATGCAAAGGCGAGGTTCTTGGAGGCACTTAATAAGATAAGAAAGGGACAACGTACGCTCCCAAGGAGAGGGGAACCCCTTACCCAAGACGTTGAGATCATGGAGATATCATTTGACGAGGAGGGTGGAGCCATTGATGATCACCCCTCACCTCCTAGTTTAGTAGAGATTTCTTCCGATGAGGAGACTGGTTCGGATTAGCCGATTCTAGATACTTGGGGCATCCCTAGTTATCACATTCCCTTGGTTTGTATTTCTAGTTGTTATGTATCAGATTTCCCTCTTTTGGGGGTTTCATGTTCTATCTCCCTAGATCTAATTGTATTGGGGATCTTTGGATTGTATTTGGATCGATAGACTCTTTCATGCATTTTTACCGTGGGAATGTGATCATGACTTTCATTTTAATCATTTGAGAGATTCTAATCAATTGCATAATTTCTTTAAGAGAAATCTGGTTTAAATCTCCTCATTTGATTTCTTTTGGTCAAATAGGAGTGTTTGACCCTTATTTCACCAAAAGAAAATGTGAAATTGGATTAGTTCACATTCATAACATTTACATCTCATCCTCATGCACTTTGCATCCTAATCCGTGACAATTGACTTTAGGATGCATTTTCACATCTTCTAGGCTAAATGGGGAAATTAGATATCAAGAGCATTCCGGTCCCACATAAGGACCTGTCAACATGGTGGATCCGCCTTAATTAGTCCAATCAAGCATATGTTGAAGAGCATTTGGGATACCTGGTCGACCTTATCAAGGTGGATTATCAGCCGGTTCTCATTCAAGCTTTAGCGAGGTTTTAGGATCCGAGCACTCTTACATTCAGCTTCAGAGGTTTAGAGATCACACTGACCCTCGAGGAGTATACCATTATTATCAGAGTGGACTTTGAGGAGCGTATTGTGCAACTCCTCATGGGAAAAGATCCTATCCATGTATTATCCAAGTTTCGCCTCCTAAAAACTTTTGAGATAAGAGATGTCTGCAAGCAAGTTTACCCTTTTATTCCTTTACAACAATTACTCTTCTCTCCCTATCAACACCGGTCATAGAGCAGGTAAGGTGTTCATTCTAACCTTCTTTGCATTTGTCCTATTCCCTACCTCCGAAACTACATTCGACCCTTCCCTAGTCCATATCGCTTAGCAAACTTGTTACCGTTGGAACTACTCCTATATGATCTTTGCCGAGACCTTTTTATCCTTAAATCGTTTCCAATCCGCCAAAAAGGGCACCTTTCAAGCATCTAGTGGTCTACTCCATATGTGGCTCGTTTCTCACATCAAGACCTTCAACCTTCGCGTTGGGTGTATTGAGATTAGCCGACACGTTCATCCACTTAGATCCTTCCTCAAGTGTTAATCCCTTGTCTCAAAATCCCCCTTTAAGAAATGGACTAATTTTCTTGGGAGTTTAGAACCAAAATAGCTTCGGTGGTGGTTGACTTAGCAACAGATATTGGAGGCCCGTATTACTGGGATAGATGGAAATCCCATCCCTTTATTGGGTTGCACGGGTGGAATTGCAAATTACCCAATTAGAGTTGTGAAACAGTTTGGAATATTACAAGAAGTCCCACCAAAGGTATGTTATGGAATCTTCCCTTTCGATCTACCGTGCGGTGAGCTTACCAAGGAAACCAAGGCACTCTATCAAGCCAAGATTGATCTCATAGTCCATGCCTTAAAGAATTCCCCCTGCAAGAAGTAGAATGGCTTGACCATCTTGATGACGAGATGAACATGCATCGCGCTTCCAAGGAGTACATCAAGCTATTTAAGGAGTATCGGCAGTCTTTAATTGAGCCGTATGTCCCAGAATATGTGATTCCCCAAGAGCTCGATGTGGAGCCGTATATCCCTAATTACATCGTCCCTCATAAGCCCGGAGTGAAGCCGTACGTACCTAAAGATATGGGACCCTTATCCTTGGAGGAAGAAGAAGACCCTTACATGTGGGACTCGGAAGGATCAGAGGATATTGAGGACACCTTAGATCCTAAACGTCCTCGGATTGGATAAACGATCTCCCCATTTAGTTTAATATGCGAATGTGGCATTTTAGAACATTTTGAACACTTTTGAGAATTTTGAGTTGTAATAAATGCACCTTCATCTTTCATCTATGCATATTCAGAATATCTTGCTCAAGTTTAGAAAAGAAACAATCTTCACGAATTATACCCTTCTTGAATAGCATGATTATTTGTGGCAAATGAGAGGAAAGACCATTCATGTGAGGCTAAGGCTTACAGATGGGCCTTTCTTTTCAATAGCCTCAAATAAACATGGTATTGAAGAAGTTCTCAAAATCTGAATTCCCCTCATCCTTTATCTTGATTCTGACTCACGGTTTCGAATACAGGTGATTTCTAAACATGAGGACTCGTAGGAAGGCTCGCTTGTTGAGAATCAAACAAGAGGAACTAACCCCTTGCATTGCGAACTTAGAGACTCATATGAATACTGTCGCTACTATGGTGGCAGAGATGAAAGCGATGTCAATCGCTAGCCAGGGTAAATATCTAGTAGCCCTGGATCCTAATCAAACTACACAGCCGAGTTCTTCTACTGACTCAGAAACCAACCAAACATCTAATACAAACCCCAATCTGAACAAAGAAGCCCCGCCTAAGTCCTCCCCAATTGTCATAAATCTAGAAAAGAAGGAGAAATCGACGGCTAAGAATGAAGAAGACACAAGAAGGCTAGCCAAGATAGAAGAATGTCTGAGTAGCCAAGGATATGAATTGGCCCATTTTGATAAGATTTCACCCTTTGTAAAGATTAAAGTTTCGCCTGATTATAAAGAGCCAGATTTCATTCGGAAGTAAAACGGGACAGGTTATCCCCAGGCCCACCTGAAGTACTACCTGCGCAAGATGGCGCATTACTCTAATTACATTCCACTACTAATGAACACGTTCCAAGAGAGCTTGGCTGGCGCCGCTCTGGCTTGGTTTATCGAGTTAGATTTGGAAGATTATGATGGATGGGAACATCTGGCCGAAGACTTCTTGCACCAATACAAATTCAATACTGCCATAGCTCCTACTAGGGAGGATTTGCTAAGGACCATGAAGGGGTAAAAATGAGGCCATGCGCACCTATGCTCAAAGGTGGCAAGCTATTGCAATTCAAGTTAAACCATCCATCCCTAAAGATGAATTGGTGGATTTATTCCTGAAAGCGCTTCCATAAAAGTATTTTGAGAAGCTGAACACGTTTGAGTATCAGACATTTGCACATTTGATTAAAGTTGCGAAAAGGCATGAATGGGCCATGAGGGAAAAGAAAGTACTAGAAACGATGTATAGACGTCAATACCCCGCCAGAAGAGAAAAGGAGCAAATGGGCGACATTGCATTCGTACCTAATCCTCCCAAGCTAAATAAGTTTCAGAATCCCGCTACCACCCAAGGTGGTACTTCATGGTCAGCTACTAAGATACCAGAACCAAAGAAGAAGTCTTCACCGGTATTTACTCCATTACCGCGACCTCTATCTAAACTTTTGCCTATGCTATTGGAAGGGTGTTTAGTCGTTAAGGAACCATCGAGGAAGAATTCACCTAGATTCCCAAGCTACGATGAAACTCAGACTTGCGTCTACCACATGAGAGAAAAGGGACACAGTGTTCACAACTGTCTCCCACTCAAGTATAAATTGCAAGCCCTGATCGATGGAGAAGTCCTTCAATTCGATAAGGCAGAACCTAACATTCAGCAAAATCCTCTATCGGATCATCGAGAGGTGAACGCTATCCTTGATGAAGAAAGCAATGATGCACTGAAATTATTAGTGAATGAGGCAAAGATGCAAGAGATACTGATAGCGGCTTCATCATACCCCTTGGAGAGAAATGTCTCAAGGGAGGAAAAGCTGATGTGTTTAGCTAAAATGATCAGTGTGAGAATTATCTGTGAGACTCATGATTCTACTTTCAAAGGGGTCTACTCCACGATCGATTTGACATCGAAGGAATTTGTTATAGAAATGGAGTAGGGCGACTCGTGGAATATTCCATACAAGGGCGTAATGAATGATGAAGAAGAACTAGAGAAGAGGAAATTCGTCGCAAGAAAGCTCATCAAGCTAACAAATTTTTTTGCAAGATGCCCTAAAGAGAGGCGATATCATCGATACGTTGGGCTAAGATAGCGGGAAATATAACTTTCGGTTGCTTTACTCGCCTCCGCCAAGTTTCTTCATCAAAACCGAAGAGATCTTCCCAGATGGTTAGGACGGTATGGATGACCCTATAGATGATGGGTGGGTCTGCGCAATTAATGAAAATATTCCTAACGGCGCCGGTTATGTGGAAGAAGAGAGGAGTCTAGAGGCCCATGAATGGCTTACTATTGTGGAAAGGAATATGGACCATCTAGTCTCAATGATATCTGAGCTGTCTCATGTTGCGACCAACATCAGTGTCCCGCGGACAAAAATTACCATATGCTGGAGTTAAGGAGGATGGTTGAATGGCAAACCCATCGATTGGCCAATCTGGAAGAGATGTCTAAGGACCTAGCTAACATGACATCTGAACTGAAAGAGTTCATCACCTATAGAAGAAATACAACCCCTCACCAAATGGACCAAATGGTGACCTTCTCGCAAAAGTTTGATGGTACAGGGTTCCCTTTGGATCACATTTCTTACTATCTTCATAGAATGATAGGTTATCATGAAGATGATCAAGTTCTCATCAATAACTTCAAGCACATTTTGATTGGACCGGCCTTGTACTGGTACCGATCACTTGACCTGGATTGGGTCCTGGATTGGGAAGATTTCTCAAAGCAATTCATGAGGCGGTTTGAGGCTAATCTAAAGTTCACCGTCAGTAAGGACGATCTGGCCCTCATTATTAAGGATGAAGACGAGGAGTTCAGAGTATTCACACATAGGTAGAAACTGCAGGCTAGGCAGCTTTTATCGCCACTCTCGGAAAGGGAATTAGTGGAGTATTTTCTAAAGGCTTTACCTCAAGAGTATTTCAACCATATGTATGCATATGGGTTTCAATCTGTCGACCACTTAGTAAGCATTGGTTTGAGACATGAAGGTATCATTCGGAGAAATAAGGCTAAAAGAGAAAAGGAGCATAGTTGTATTTCTGATGAAGGTGCGTCTCATGTGAGGCCGTATGGCGGTTACAACTCTGAAGAACTAGATGATGACGACCTAATTGGAATGGTGGGAATATAAATTCCCTACGTGATCAAGTTGGATGAAGTGGATAGTTGGAGAAGACTCGGAAGCGATCCCGTCGAGCATCTGGTAATAGCTCTATCTGGTATGGAGCTAGATGATACCTCAACGAGTCAGAAGGAAGAAATTAAATCGTTCATGATAAAAGTCCCTCCGGTAGAGGAATATGATTCGAAGGCGGTACCATGGGATTACGGTATAGGAGAAATAGATGCCGTTATGAGATCCAAGAGGTGTAATGCGCCTAGAGAAGGCGAACTTGAGAAAAAACCTGTGACGAGAGAAAATGATGAACAGTTGCAATCTGTGGTAAGAACAAATGAGTACGAGTCATAGAGCAGTTACGGAAGATGCCGACGCAGATATTCCTACTAGATCTCTTCATAAATTTTGAGAAGCACAAGAACGCCTTGATGAAGGTACTGGGTGAAGTGCAGGTGCCTGAAACCATTAATGAGGTACAGTTGGAGAACTTCATGGGAGCGATACTTCTAAAAGACCAGATCTTATTTTCAGATGAAGACTTCCCATGGAGGGACGGGCTCAAAATAAGGCCCTTTATATCTCAGTCACGTGCCACGGAAAAGAAGTATCTCGTGTATTGGTGGATAATGGTTCCGTGTTTAATCTATGCCCCCTAGCGACCCTGAGGAGTGGGGATAAAGGAAGACCTCGTTAGAACTTCAAAGGCCACGATTCACACATTTGATGGAATGGCGAAGCACGTAGTAGGCGAGATTGAACTAGATGTCATGATCGGGCCGGTTTGGTTCACCATCCCATTTCAAGTACTCAATATCCCAAGTGCATTCGCTTTCCTATTGGGGAGATCGTGGATACATGTGGCGGGCGCGATTCCCTCTAGCCTACGTCAAAAGCTCAAGTTCGTAACTGACGGTAAGCTGGTTCCCGTATTAGGCGAGGCAGAACATTGTGCGTATCTAAAGGGATTGGTTCCTTATGTTGAACCACAAGAAAAAGAGGAGTTCAGCTATAATTATATGGAATTGGTATCTATCATGCATGTCCCGGCCGAGACCAAGGTTAGTGCCCCTAAATTCTCTATGCCATCTATTATGGCTGGAAAGGTCCTCCTGCCACATGGCTTTATTCCTGGGAGTGGATTAGGAAAATATGCCCAAGGAATACGTGAACCACTTCATTTGGTTTCTAATGTTCGAAAGATAGGTTTGGGGTATAAGGCTCAACATGATGGTTCTTCCTCAAGGGACCGTTATAGAAGTTGAGACCGAGGCTGAGGAAAAGGCTAGGGACACTTTGGAAATCGAAACAGTCACTTCATTGGATCGAGCGCTTGGAAGGGCGAGGGCAAGATGTCTAATAATCCCTTGGCTCGCATGTTCTCTAAAAATACCAAATGGCTCAAGGACGAAGATGTTAGTGCTGCGGCTGAACTGGATCTATCCAATCCTTTCTCTGATGATGGAGTTCACATCATTATTGAGTGGCTTGCGAACGATGCCGATTTACCTGAGTAAAGAGGCTTCCTCTCCCCTTTCCTTTTAATTCATTTTAATTACGAGTCATTTCTTTCTCGCAATTTGAATTCAGTAGTTGCATTTGTCATAAGATAACACCCTTGGATCTTTAACCGTTGGTCCAAGAAGTATATACTGTAATGCGGTCCATTTGCATTCAATAAAAATACTTTCAAGTTTTATTAAGGACATGTGGAACAGCAAATCAGCCCGATGATGATATCTGACTTCAAAACCTTGAAGCTTGAGGCCTGATTTGCCACATGATTCTTGATTTCTCAAAATGATTTGAAGAAAGTAAGGATGTCTGATGAAATGAGGACTAGCACCCTTCTTTATTTTCTCTCTCTAAAAACATTTTTAAAAGGTTTTTCTATAAAATTCATGCATTGGTATTGGTTGCCATAGAGTACTAACCATGCTTATAACATTTTAGGCATACCATCTCTCATATGCATAATAGGTTATTATGTGACTCGGATCATCCCAACGATTATTCTTACGAGGTTGAAGAAGAAGGGGACGATGATCTCAGTGATATTAAGCAGAACTGGAACTGACACGAAGAATATAAGCCTTTGACTATAGAAAGCACAGTTATAGTTAATCTGGGAGATTTTGAGAATATAAGAGAGGTCAAAATCGGAGAAAGATTGTCATCATTTGAAGCAGCTCGATTAGTTCAGCTCCTTAAAGAGAATCTAGATGCCTTTGCTTGGTCATACGCGGATATGCCACGATTGGATCCGAATATTGTAGAGCATTCACTACCAACTGATCCGAGCATTCTGCCGAAGAAATAGAAACTTCGACGGACAAAACCTGAGCTGTCCAAGAAAATCGAAGAGGAAGTGATGAAATTACTCACGATGGGGTTTATTGAAGTTATCCATTACCCTAAATGGGTTGCTAACATTGTCTCGGTCATGAAGAAAGACGGGAGAGTCAGGGTCTGCGTAGATTATCGCGATCTGAATAAGACAAGTCTGAAAGATGATTTCCCTCTACCACCTATTGATGTCCTGGTTGACAATACTGCTGGCTTTGAACTATTGTCATTCATGGATGAATTCTCCTAGTATAATCAGATTCTCCTAAAAGAAAAAGATAAAGCAAAAACTTCATTTGTAACACCATGGGGAACCTTTTGTTATAAAGTTATGTCTTTCGGTTTAAAAAATGCCGGAGCAACGTATTAGAGGGCTATGGTGGCTCTATTCCACGATATGATGGACAAAGAGATTGAAGTGTACGTACATAACATGATCGCAAAGTCCAGACCCAGAGAAGACCATGTTCAAGTGCTAAAGAAGTTATTCGAAAGACTCCAAAAAATTAAGTTAAAGTTGAACCCCGCGAAATGTATATTCGGGGCACGATCAGGAAAACTCCTTGGGTTTATGGTAAGCAATCGAGGAATTGAAATTTACCCCTCTAAAATTAAGGCAATACGGGATATTGAAACCCCTACGACTGTGAAAGAAGTGAGAAGTCTATTAGGGAGATTGAACTACATCGCCAAATTTATTTGTCAACTTTCTGATATGGCAAAGCCAAGCCATTCTTTCAATTGTTAAGAAAAGGTGCTAAGGTGAAATGGGACTCTGAATGTCATTAGGCGTTAGAGATGATCAAAGAATACCTCATTCAGCCACCAATCTTGGTACTCCCAATTTCGGGTTCCCCTCTAACTCTATATCTCACTATCCATCAAGAGTCTTTAGGAGCTCTATTAGCCTAAACAAGCCCAGAAGATGGCAAAGAGCGAGCGATCTATTATTTGAGTAAGAAATTCGCTCGGCTTGAGATGAATTACTCTAATGTGGAGAAGACATGTGTGGCCTTGGTGTGGGTACTTCACAGATTGAGATAGTACACCCTTCATCACCATCTTCAGTTGGTCACGAAAAATGATCCGATTAGATATCTATTGGAAAAGCCATCCATAATTGGAAAACTAGCTAAGTGGCAGGTCCTCCTATTAGAATTTTGATATTAGATGTTCAACTCAAAGGTCTGTCAAGGGAAGAGCCATATCAGACATGTTGGCAGAAAATACCCAAGGATGTGAAATCCCATATGATGAGGAAACAGAAGATCGTATCCTAAACTTGTCTGACGAAAAGTGGACCATGTATTTCGATGGTTCCGTTAACCTTACTAGATCTGGAACTGGGGCAATTTTAATATCCCCAGAGGGCCAACATTATCCAATCGCTACAAAATTGGTATTTTCGTGCACCAACAATATCTCTAAATATGAAGCTTGCATTCCGGGGTTGCAATTAGCCCTTTCTATGAAAGCGAAGAAACTACAAGTCTATGGGGATTCCATGCTAATCATCTTGCAAATGCAAGGTGAGTGGAAGACTAATGATTCCAAGCTTATCTCTTATCAGAAGTTCTTGGAGGAAATGATTAAAGAATTTGAGGAGATTGATTTCGAATATCTGCGAAGGACTCAAAGTCACTTTGCTGATGCCCTAGCCACCCTATCATCTATGCTACAAGTAGTAAATGGCATGGACATTGAACTTCTGAGAGTTGACATCATCAAAAAACCAGCATACTGCATGGTAATCGAAGAAGGATTTGATAATCAACCCTAGTATCATGACATTAACAACTATCTGTTGAAGGGTGAATATCCTCAAGGGAGCCAAATTGGAGATAGGAAATATATAGCTAAGACGGCTATGATGTTTTTCCTCAGCGGCCATACTTTATACAAGAAATTCTTTGATTCGATTTTGCTAAGGTGCATAGACGTCAAGGAAGTGAATCTACTTATGAAGGAAATTCATGAGGGAGAATGCGGCCGCATATGAATGGCCATCTCCTCGCTAAGAAAATTATGAGACTCGATTATTACTGGATGACCATGGAGTCAGACTGCAACCAACATGTGAGGTCCTACCACCAATGTCAGGTATATGGGGACATAATCAATGCACCTCCAAATGAACTTCATAAGATGTCTGAGGCTTGGCTTTTCTCTTTGTGGGGAATTGATATGATTGGGCCAATCAACCCTAAAGCTTCAAATGGGCATCGTTTCATTCTGGTGGCTATCGATTATTTTACTAAGTGGATCGAAGCCAATTCATATGCCAACGTCACCGCAAAGAGTGTGGCCAGGTTTATCAAGTGGGACATAATCGCCAGATATGGTACACCTGAGGCAATCATCATCGATAATGGTTCGAATTTGAACAATAGGGTGGTTGATGATATACTAGATCATTTTAAGGTTCGACACCTTAATTCCTCTCCTTACCACCCATAAATGAATGGAGCTGTGGAAGTGACAAACAAAAACATTAAAAGAATCCTATCTAAAACTGCAAAAAACTACTGAGATTGGCATGAGAGGTAGCCGTATGCACTGATGGCATACCGAACTTCTATCCATACTTCAATAGGGGCAACGCCCCATTCCTTGGTATATGGCATGGAAGTAGTCTTGCCGGTGGAAGTCGAGATCGCTTCACTACGGGTTCTATCCTAAGCTAAGCTCTCATAGGCTGAATGGATCCAGCAGAGATATGAGCAATTGAATCTGATTAACGAGAAACGCCTGAAAGCCATTTGTCAGGGTCAAGCTAATCAGAAACAGGTGGCTAAATCATTCAACCGGAAAGTCAGGCCCAGAAATTTCATAGTCGGGGATCTAGTTATGAAGAAAATGCTCTCGAATGCCATACACACTGGGGGCAAGTTTACACCGAATTATGAAAGCCCTTATGTAGTCCAGAAAGTGCTACCTAGTGGTGCTTTAATCCTTATAAACATGGATGGAGAAGAGCTGACAAGTCCTATAAATGTAGATGCGGTCAAGAACCCTTGAAATGAAATCAGAGGGTTTATTCTCACCTCTTTTCCCAGTGGATCCGAGTCACATCTAGATTAGTTGCATGCACCCTATGCATCCATGCATATATATGCACTTTCTCTTTTGAAATTTTAGGTCCCCAAATGGAGACGCTCGAAAGAAGAAAAACAACCATGGATTAACCTCAAGTTCAAAAAGCCAAAGGAATATCTAGAATTCGGAAGAACACCTACAAGGATAACTGGTACCCTCTCAAATCCTATTTGAATCTATAAATTTTGACCAATTTGGTTTTCCCTTTGTATCCCTAGGGAGCTGCAATCGTGGTGAATAGGTAAGTATCCATTTCTCTTGAACTTCTAAAGCCGACTAAGTCATAATGATCTGTGCTGTGATCTGTCAACAGAATTTTTAAACCCTCAAAATCGCATCATTTGCATTCTAAAATTTTTGAGGACTTCCAAACATATTTGAAACATACATCATGCATCATAACTCCCAACGAAAGTTGAATTTTGATGAAATTGAAATGAATCTCCAAATGAGGATGTCTAAGACCTATCAAATGGAGTAGCTCAAAAGACGAGACGTGAACCTTGCCCAAATACGTCCCTACACACCTAAGTGATGAGTGGTGAGAAGGAATGAGATAAAAACCCTTGTCTCCAAATGTAGGGATCATTTGTAGTGATTACATGGATTGAAATGACAAAATGCGTGTTCATTTCTTTATCCTAAACACGTGATAATCCTTTGCAAACATATTTGAGCCTATGAAGGGAGAATTCTCAAAACAACCCTGTCAAGAACCACCCCACACTAGGGGCATATTTAGAGGTTCATTGGCTGATTTTTTGGAGAAAAGATTAAGGTAAGCTTTTATTGTGCTAACTTACATTAATCTTTTTAGTGATAGCTTCAGGTAATATCCCGTGGAACCTTGAAACATCGAAGTAAGGAAGAGCATTTCATTTCTCTATCCCTAATTTGAGCATTTGAAACTTCATATTTAAACCTAGTTGGTGATCACCTCCTTACACTGGGGCAATGCATATGATTTACCAATGAAAGATCGAAATCATGATTGGAAAAATCCACTTAGAAAGAAGTCAAAGAAGCCAAAAGTGAGTAGAAAATATGGGGCTAGCAAAAGCAAAGTGCCTGGTAAAAGCAAGGCCAAAGCCCCTTATTGAAAAAAAATTATGAGATTCGAGATACAGTTGTAAAAAATGATGATGATAAAAAATGAATGACATGTCAAAAGGCAAAGTCTGCCAAGTAAGATGAAAAGAAATGAAATGATCTCTAAACCTTGATTGAAAATGAGCATCTAAGAGACTTTGGAATTTGGAAGTATAGATCTATCCCCAGCGGATATGATGATTGGTAATGATGTAAAGGTGATCACCAACCTTTCGTATCCCCCATTTTGAAAATATGGCCTTTTCTAAGCCTACCCTGAACCAATGTTACAACTTGTCCCGAAACTTTCTCTGACTGAAATGTTTCAAGTCAACACGGGATTTCACACAAGAAGCTATTGCCTAAAGGAGTAAGTACAATCTTATCTTACCTTATCTTTGAGGTTCTTGACTTGTAAACCCGAAGAAAATGTTTTCAAAATCTGATTCATTCCTAAAAGCCTCAAAGTGCCTATCCGTTGAATAAACCTTTGACCAAACCAACATTACGATCCCTTAAAAGACCTTATCTGATCAATCAGAATCTATACACTGTAAATAGTCCCGAAATTCTAAACAAGGGTTTCGAGTGATAATGTGAGTGTTCTTAAAATTTTCCCCAGTGAGGAAGTAAAACCATTCAGAGAGCAAGATTGTGAGGAGCCCTCTTTGATGAGTAAACTCTAATTGATGTTTTAGTAAGAATCTTTTGGAGATTTCAGATCACTTCATTCAAAATCATCTTCGTAAGGGATTTTAGATCATGTTTGATATGTTGCAAGATGTTTTGGATGATCTCCTGCATCACATTGCATTTGTTAAAGAAAAAGCATGTCGCATGGCTCCTAGATAATCATCATAGGAACACGGCTCATTTGAAATATTTGAAATCTTTTAATCAGACGATAATTCAGGGTTTGAGCTTCTGCAGGTTTCCTAATTCCCCCAGATCTTAGAATGGCACCCCCATTAGTAAGATAATTCAGGGTTTGAGCTTCTGCAGCTTTCCTAGTTCCCCCAGATCCTAAAATGGCACCCAAATTGGTAAGATAATTCAGGGTTTAAGCTTCTGCAGGTTTTCTGGTTCCCCCAGCTCCCAAAATGGCACCCACATTGGTAAGATAATTCAGGGTTTGAGCTTCTGCAAGTTTTCTGGTTCTCCCAGATCCTAGAATGGCACTCACATTGGTAAGATAATTCAGGGTTTGAGCTTCTGCAGGTTTCCTAGTTCCCCTAAATCCCAGAATAGCACCCACATTGGTAAGATAATTTAGGGTTTGAGTTTCTGCAGGTTTTCTAGTTCCCCCAAATCCCAGAATAGCACCCACATTAGTAAGATAATTCAGGGTTTGAGCTTCTGCAGGTTTCCTGGTTCCCCCTTATCCCAAAATGGCACCCACAATGGTAAGATAATTCAAGGCTTGAGCTTCTGCAGGTTTCCTGATTTATCCCATGATCCCGGAATTGCACTCTAGATCCCTCTTTTAATCCATACCTCTTTTGTCTACCCAAAAGGCGACATTAGGGTATTCCTTAGGAGATTCCATGATAGAGGATGATCCTTCTTTTAATCCATACCTCTTTTGTCTGCCCAAAAAGCAACATTAGGGTATTTCTTGGTGATTCCTTGATAAAGGATGATCCAATTTTTTTTAGGCTAGACTCTGTCCTTACGAGTCAATCTTTTAAGCTAAACTCTGTCCTTACGAGTCATTTTCCTCGGCTGTCTCTATCCTTAAGAGATTATTCCAAAGCTGTATATGTCCTTAAGAGTCAATCTTCTATGTGGTGACCTACCATACGGGTCAAATCTTAATCATTTTAATCCTTAGAATCCTTTCAATAGAAATCTTCCATGGGGTGACCTCCCAAACGGGTTAAATCTTAATCATTTTAATCCTTAGAATCCTTTCAATAGGAATCTTCCATGAGGTGACCTACCGTACGGGTCAAATCTTAATCATTTTAATCCTTAGAATCCTTTCAATAAGAATCTTCTATGGGGTGACCTACCATACGGGTCAAATCTTAATCATCTTAATCCTTAGAATCTTTTCAATAGGAATCTTCTATGGGGTGACCTACCATACGGGTCGAGTGTTAATTCTCCTAGGGTATTCTTATAACAAAGCCTTAGGTTCTCATCCAAAGCAAACAGATCAACGATATCCGTGCGGTTGACAGGTAAGCTTCAGGTAAGTCTCTCTTCCTCTCTCTCACATCAAAAAGAGCAGAATGGCATTTGGACCTAACCTTACACAGAAAGGTATGTGAGTCAGATGTCACGACTTCTTTTTTCAATATTTCCCAATCGAGTAGATCAAATTTCAGGTGTCACCTTGTCTTTGAAAGTGATCTCTCCCGAGATGCCTCTCAAAGAGGGGCAGTTGTTGACACTTGATTTTTGGTCAGTTTTCTTTTTAGAAAATCCATAAAAATTCATAAAATTGAAAAATCAACTTTGAAAGCCTTGGCCAAGCCTCGGGAACTATTTTTGAACAAAAAATATTTTTTCATATTTTTCGCTTTTTTAAATATTTTCTGAAAAATAGAAAAATACTTGAAAAATCAAGAAAAATAGCATTTAAGGCCATAAAAATACGAAAAATAGCCAATATTTTTATTTTAATTTCATTTTCATTTTGGCCTTTTAAAATTTTGAAAATTTGATTCGGGATTACATGTTCCCTTTTTTAACATAATCTCGAATTAATTCAAAAATTTGCATTTTAGGTTTTTAATTTCCCATTTTCACATTTTTAGAGTTGTAACATCCCATCCTATTTCCAAAAATTACAATTCAGTCTAATTGTTCAAGAAATTGCTCAATTTAGGCGAATTGAACCAATTTGAACTGAAAATTTTCAATTTAGTCCTTGGGAATTGATTAAAATTAAATTAAATTTTTTCCATGGACCAAATGGAAAATCCAAGCCCGTCACCCCCTAGTTTTCGACCTTCTGAATCGATTGGTGGTGGTGGTTTGGTCCAATTTGGCCGTTTAAGGTTTGGATTTCTCGAATTTTGATCTCGGGTGAAAATACAAATTTGGAGCTTTTGTATAATTCGAAATAATTTTTGCCCAATTTCGAAATTTCCTAATGGAATTTCTGTTCCTAAGGTCAATTTTGAGGTTTAATTCAGCCAATTTCAAGGTTTTTCAAATTAATTTCGTAATTTTTGAACTGTCGGGGTCTATCGGGTTGGACTAGATCCGACCCCACGACCCGCACAGTGTCATCTTCCCCACTCTCTCGTGCGCACAAATTCAAAGGCACACGAGGAGAGTCGAATTTTGAGGCCAAAATTGGGGGCCAATTCGGCCTTAATCGGAGCATATGAGGGGTGGGCTTTGTAGCCACCTTCGTTTCGATCCCGGTGGATCCAATCTTGAGGTCTACGGTGGCCGGAGCTAGAGTGACGAAGCCGGTCAATGTCGCAGCAGGCCCGAAGTCAACCTTGGGTAAAATCGAGCCAATTAGCTTCCCATTTGCGCTCGACGGAGAAACTGATGGAGCTGGACGGAATCCCCATCTGCTTCGGCACCGTTAGACCATATTGCAAGTGGTCTCACGTGCGACAAAGAGTCGGTGACCCTCCTCCCCAAGCGCGCGAATTTTTGTTTGAACTATATAGGTTCAATCCATGCGTTTTGGTAGAGGGGAGATTCATTCTGTTCCGAGAGCTCTAATAGACTAGAGAGAGAAGTAGAGAGAGGAGAGAGTAGCTCTCGCGAAGCTCCGGCGACGTCATAGCCTAAGCTTCGAGCTCGAGCTTTGGAACTTCGGCCAAGGTGATCTAGACCAAATCGGAGAGCGAGACCAATCCCGGAAAGCGATCGAACTAGCTCATATCGCCTTTAATTGCCGGAAAAGGTGATTTACGGTCTTGAGCTTCTCACTGTGCTCGCATGGCGGATCCTTGATCCGACCTTGTTGACACCTAAATTTTGATTTTTCATTTTTCATTGCACAAAAATGAGAATTAACCTTAGTTCTCACCAAAAATAATTAATTAGTTCTCATGCATAACATAATTAATTTAGTGTTAGCATGCATTATCATTTTACGTTCATGTGGGCCGGCAATTTATAGCAGATGAAAAAACGACAAGTCAAAGGATCAGAGCCCATCAGAAAATTCGGTTGAAGCATGGGAGGCTGTGGACCATAATTGGAGAATCTTCATTGGTTTAATTCGGTCTTAAGTTCTGCCCATTTAAAGCTTAGGTTATTAAGAGGCCTTGAATTCAAGTTGCATGTTCAATTCATGGACAAGGTCGTTGGAAAAGAGAGAGTCAGGCCCATCTTTTTCACATACACGAGGTTTGACTTGGGGTTAATAAAATATGATACTTGAAGTTTTAATTGCAAGAGAGAAGCCGATTAATATCTGGAGCAAACCCTAGACTTTCTCTATATACGGAAGAGTTTAGATCAACAATAGGTGGCCATTCACAATTGACATTTACGGCATAATTGAGAGAAGTAGAGGAGGAATTCACGTAGAAAGAATATCCGAGAGAGAGAGAGAGTTCTTCATGGTGGAATACAGTCCACAATCAACACGCCAAGAAGAAGAAGTCCTGTCTCACATTGCCGCCTCTCCTGTGCCGCATATCTTCGTCGCTCTTCGTGCACACCGTGACCACGAACGCCAGCAGAAACTCCAGTGAAGCAGCTGCGCTAAGCACCAACGAGATTGGTTGTCCTCGTATCAACGACGACCAGCGGCTTCCCACTACGACGAAACTGTGATCTTGGCTGATTCGCATCACCGCCTGCTCCGCTGCTGTCCAGAGCGATCCCAACACCACATTAGCTTCAACGACAGCCTAGCAGCCCCGTTCGCCGCCGCATGTCCATCCCGAAGTCGTCCAACACCGTTGTCCGAAGCAAATATCCAGCTTGCGCGTGTGGAGATTTTCGGAGCAAAACAAGCGGCATCCACGCATGCGGTAAACTTCTGGTGCCGTTGAGGATTTTCCCAACAAATCCAGCGATCTCGGTGATCCTTCTAGTGTTAAGGACATTCAGCCTTCACGTTTGTCGCTTGCCGTTTCCTTTTTGAGAGCAAATCGAGGTGCTGTACAGCGGGTTCTCTAGCTCAAATCCGGCTCAAATCTCACCCGACGAATCAAGGTGATGACCTTACATTCATTAAGGTTGATTGGTTGTTGATTTGTGATAAAAGCACGCTGTTTTGATGATGTTACAATGCCGTTCCAGCACTGTTTGCGTGCTGTTTGGATCTGAAACATTTGTTTTTGCATGTTTATGTCACTAACTCATGCAGATTTTCACAGGAGCTAAAAGGTAAGTCCTTGACTATTTTACTTGCTATTTTGTGCAAATTACATGCTGTTTTGCTTGCTATTTTGAGCCATGAATTGCGGAAATTTTCGGAACAAAAAAAATCAAGAAGCAAATTGTTTGGCATAATTGAAAATTATCAAACCCTAATTTACATCACATTTTCGAAAAGCAGTTGATTTTTAATTAGGCATATTTTCAGAATTATAAAAAAAATCTAAATCTAAATTAGGAAGATATCTTCCTAATAGGCAATGAAATTTTAAACTTGGATAATCTTTCCCGTTACCATTCGGGAATGATTCTCCGGTTTAAAATCGGAAAAGATAGCAAGCTTGATCTATTGCTATTTAGATCTGTTTCGTTATCTTTCGTAAAGCCGATTTTAGATTTGG
The DNA here is from genome assembly GCA_029784005.1 of Lenwebbia sp. NSW1173648. Lineage (NCBI taxonomy): Eukaryota > Viridiplantae > Streptophyta > Magnoliopsida > Myrtales > Myrtaceae > Lenwebbia > Lenwebbia sp. NSW1173648. The sequence goes on along the minus strand of JARCGZ010000010.1, from coordinate 19,510,920 downwards.
TTATTTCTTTTTTCGAAAATTGAAGAAGCCTTTTTCGTGATTTGCTTTGATTGCTATCTTTGATTGATTGGAGATTATGATTATCTTGTTTGATATTTTATCTTGATTTAAATTCCATGATAAAATTCGTAAAAGATTTGGTAAATATACGGTTTCCTAGAAACCGCATCTAATTAATTTTTTAGGAAGATTCGGTTTCTTAGAAAACCTTATCTCATCGGAAAATTTGGGATAAAAATCAAGATAATAAAATCTTTCATGATCACCTCCAAGTGCGCGAAAATTCTGAGGAAAAATACAAAAAAAATCTGGTCATTTCTTTCATCATGTTTTGCATATCTCATGTGTCATATTTTCGCATATCACATTGCACATCTTTGCATATTTTTCGAGTATCATTCATCTCACATTCCTTTTTTTTTTAAAGAATATATCATTTCATATCTTGCACTATCTCATGTCACTTGCATATCAAGTTTTCGAGTCCCATCTATATCCTTGCCATATTTTTCGAAATTTCGCTTCATATATAGATATTCCGTACATATCTCATCATGATTTGCGAGTATCCCTAATCGTGCATTCCATTTTAAAAAATATATATATTGCATATCCTGTTGCTAATAAAAATCTGCTCATATATTGCATGTCCATTTTTGAATCATGTATTCATGTACCATCTACATATTGTCATCCATGTTTTAAAAAATCATGCATATAGCATTAAGGCATAGCAATTTTCGCATACTATATATTTGCATGTCCATATCCATTTTAATTTTTCTACCATGTCATCTTACATGCTATTATAACCATGTTTAGGATATTCATGATTGAGTTGCTTGATTAAATAAATTGCATGATGTTTAGGATAGTTATAATTATCGCATGCTATAGACCCTGCATGTCAATTGCATTTAATTGCATGTTGTCTTTAATGTTGTGCTTTTGTCATGTCATTTTGCATGTTTAGTATAATCTTGCATGTCATGCATTTCATTCATTCTAATAAAGTGAAAACTGAAAAGAACAACACCTCACTTGAACTTAAAGAAAATCAATCAAGCCCGAGTTGCTGATTTAAGATTGCCATGGAATTAAGGTACCAAAAGGGTGTTGGTTTAAATCAACTAGCGTAATCAAGTCCCCGAGTCCATAATCTCTGGTTCTTAGAAGGTGTTTCTCTCGATACCTTACTTAGATTTTCTAATCCATCCACCAAGAAGTGATTAGTGGCTACTCCAAATATAAATCATTTGAACATGACTTAAAACTTAAGTTGTGATTTTGGTAGGGCTTGAGAGAGTCCGTACTAGGCTAGTCACAAATCGGCTTGGTAATCCATTAACCTAAAACCACTCTAAATAATTTTTAGGTCGCGAAAGCTTGGCGACTCCACTGGAGACTTGCTTTAATTTTTTCGAAAAAAATTAAGCCTTAATTGGATTACTTGAATTTTTTGAGAAAATTAAAAGCTTTAGCGGACTTAGGCCTAAAGAAAATTCCATGGATGTTTCGCTTTTGGCGATCTTGATTGAATCTCATTTCTTAGGTGTTAAATGTTCTTGCAGATTGGAGTGATAAGGGGAGGGTGATTGCTAACCATTTCTCCTTACAGATTGAAGGGGAATGAATGAATGTCGAGGTTTATATTGAAGTGCTGGGTGATATAAATTCTGATGCATGCCTTTATATGCCTTAGCACTACACAAAGCACGAACAACCCGCCATTGGACCCGAATGGCTAGGTTTAGGATGGTACTTGATTAGGGATACCTAGGCCATCGCTATTTGGCCCTAGTCTCCCTTCTCAAGTCCCGAACTTTCTCAAATCGGTGCCAAGATTAACACTTTCGTCATTTGCCATTATGATGTGGGTGGTTACTTGGCTGAGCCGGACGTCTACGGGGGATCTCGATTTGATCACAAGCCATAGTGATTTGGTCTGGATATCCTTGGGGCTCCCCTTTTGTCAAGCCATGCTAGATAGAAATCGAACCTCACGAAGCATTTCATGTGCATGTCTTTGTGATTGGCATTATTCTGGGTTCTAAAGGAGGTATTCTCTTAAACCTTCTCTCTCATTTACTAACTTTTCGAGTCGGTCCATGACATTGTTAGGTGAGTCAAGTGTCTCAAGCTAAATAGGATCATGTTTAGTTTGCGTTCTGCATTGCTGTTGTTCAGATATACCTTACTGCTTTGTATGATTTTTTTGATTTCCTTCGGGACATTTCTGGGTCTCAACCATTGAATAAAAAGTGTTTGAAAGATCTTGACCTGTCATGTGTAAAATTTTCAGATCAATCCATCTTGTTTTCCATTTTCTACCGAATTGATAATGACGGCAAAGCAATCTGAGTTTTCAGGAAATTTCATACACCAGTTTTGTTTCACCATTTTCCACTAGTAAAAGTGCCTTTTTGAATGAAGTCAAAACTTAAAAGTGTAAATTGAGATGTGAACTAGTGGTCTACAAATTTTCGGGCATCAATTCCCATTTTTGATGGTCCATTTATCCTTAAAATGAAAACCGGACAAATCAGTTTTCTGAACAAAATTTTCGGGAAGAACTATTAAACTGTATTTATCCGTGCAGAAATAGCCCGAGATCAAAGCATGAAAGTTGTTTATCTATGTCTCGAACATGCGTTCATAATTTTTGGTATCGTTTTGATTAATCTACGAATTAATGTGATTTGTTTCGTAAAAGTCAACGAAACTGGAAAATGTTCTGGGTCAGTCCTTTGGTTGTGTCTTTAGTTCCTTTTGAGTCTAGAGGACGTCATGGGCTGGCTCACTATTCTCAATGGTTGTACTCATCTCGATCATTGTCTTTTGAAGGTAACTTACCACAGATCCTCCACGGTATTCAATTTAGAACGAAGAATATGGCCAACCGTGCTCAGATTGCAACTCTTGTCGAAGAGAAGGTGAAAGAGTTGGTTAAGACAAATCGAGCACCTCCTCCATGTAGCACCAATTCCTGTTTTGGTGTGCCCGGCCCGAATCTAAGGGCTCTTCCTGACCCAGTTAGGTTCAACTGATATCCTGGCCCCATCGTCCCTGATCAACGACACGCCACTCAGACGTCTCAACACCATGATCACCGAAAGCATGTCATCTCGGACCGACCCCCGGTCCCGAAGGGGAGAGAGTTCACTCAACTCCCTGCAGCCATATCCATCATCTGGCCCATATTGCTGAAGAAAGGATTAATCCAGAAGGAAAAGGAATTTTCTAGGATTGAAGATGCCCACAGTTTCGATCGGGACAAATCTTATGACTTTCACTGCGGTCGCACCGGCCACTCACTGGAATAGTGTTTCACATTAAAGACCCAGATCCAAGACATGTTTGATGTGGGAGATCTCACATTCCATGCTTGGAAGTACTGTAATGGGAATCGAGACACGCTGGTAATTCCTCGCCTGCGATTAAATTTTCCCCACTTGTTCGAGGATGAAGGCAAGGAGATATGGGATACCTTCAGGCAACCGAGCGGATGATGCAATTTCATGGTCAAGTATTCTACACCTCTGAGACATAATGCATGTTCCCATGGTGCTACCTGGGATACCTAGGATGATTAATAGTCAACCTGAAATCGGTCAGAACTACTCATCAGCGCCATCATCAAGCGAGCTCCCTAAACAATCAGGCGACGGTCCATTTATTTTTATGCAATCCCCTGCATGGGATATTTTTCTTGGTTTATGGGTGTTTAGGTTGTATTTTTCGATTCCTTAGGATTTATTTTCAAATCATGTTGCACCTTAGGATTCCAATTCAATAAGATGAAACTTTTTTATTCATTATCAATGAAATTACAGTTTTTTCATCATATTTTAGAATCTTGTTGAAGTACCCCAAACCAACCTGATGACGATAACCAACGATTGAAAAATTTGTCATCTATGATAAGCATTGAGGGTTGGGCTTCTCAAGAATTATTGTCCCGAGATTTTTGAAAATAAAAAGGCTTTTCAAGGAAAATTTTTAGTAAAAAAAAAAAATCGCATGCGATTTAACCTGTTTGTCTTACTGACTCATCTACCATATGTCTTGGCATTAATCCAGGGGTATGGAACAGATTCATAACTCGAATGGTACGCTAGTCCGACCGATCCTTAGACAATCCTGCACAATCCCTACATATATTTCGAGCCTCGTAGCTCACGGTCAAGCCAGAAGTCCCTGACCGATCCCAGTGCATCGACCAGTTAAGGCAGATCCAGGCTTCGCCAATGATCATTTCCTGTGCTAGGCGATTGAGCTATTGGTCAACCTAAATCTGATTGGCATTAGGCCTGATCAAGTCGAAACGCAAGAAATGAACGGATGTAGTCATCCTCGGCTGGAGGAGATCACATCGGTCTTATCAGTTAGGTTATTCAGGGGCAACATCCCGATCACCAATCCAACACGGTCCCATCGGATGATGCTCGACAGACGAACCAAGAGGTAATTTTTCTTTTTCCAAACTTGACTGACTCAAATGACATCTCCTCCTCCTTGCCTTGCAGGTAACTAAACTAGGGGGCATGTCAGTTGTCGATGACATTAGCAAATCAACTAACTCAATTGAGTTATAGCAAAACCTTAATCGGAGTTCACTGGCGATATGGCCATAACCATGTTCATTCGCGGCTTACCGTCTTTACCGTGCCCCTAGCGACGCTCTAACTCACGACCGCCAATCACGCCATTCCTGGTGATTATGGATTATTGACCGTTAGCCATCCGTACATGGCCGGAAGCTAAGAGGCTGCTCGGTTGATCCTCGGACAGTCCATGCATGAGTACTGAGCCTTGTAATTCATAATCGAGCTAGAGACCCTGGTTGATCCCATACTGGCCCATACATTAAGCTATCAGTCAGTCAAAGCAAATCTATGCTTTGCCCTCCACCGATCCTTTGACCGTACGGCATCAGCTGAGGGAAAATGGGACAAATCCAAGGCCGTCCGATTTCAAAAGGGAACATCTCTACTTAAGTTTGATTAGACTTGAAAATGAAATTTTGTCTTCCTTCTTGCAGGTGCCAAGATAGGAAGCATGACCCTAATTTGCTATCGCCGAAGCAAATGAATGATCGAGATATCATGGGTCTTCGCCTGCTTGTTAGGATTCCATTCACGCACCCTTTTCTCGTGCAAGATCAAGCACAGGAATGATATGCCTATCAAAGCTAGAAATCAAACTTCCAGCTCAGGGCACACCCAGAGGTAATCTCGAATTACGCTACTTGACAAAACCTATCCTAACAGAAAGCGGGACAAATCCAAGACGGCCCGACCTCAAGAGAGAGTATATCTTGCATGGCCTGATCATTTTTTGAAACAATGACCCTCTATTTTTCCTCCTTGCAGGGTCAAGTGGTGAAGCGCATCATTTGCCAAAGCCCGGGATCAAATTCTCAACATTGGTCATATCTGGGGACAATCTCGGATTTTTGCAAAGCTACAATCATCTGACATGATCCATTCTAGCAAAAAAATGGGGCAAACTGACAGCGGACCCCGACTTTGAAAAAGGGAGTATGTTTCTCTATCTCATGTTATTTTCAAGGTGATACTTTCCTTTTTTGCAGGGGCATACGATTGACCATGACGGTCATCACCATTGAATAAGGGCAACTAGAGTGTCTCAAGTCCCCACTCGACTCGGTCATGCATGTTTCCTTTCCTCTGGGGAAAATATAGGAATGAGTTTCCTTTCCTCTAGGGCAAATATAAGAATGAGCTAGTCTTTAGTTCGAGGAGCAGACCCCCTCACTTGATCCACTCACATGTTCTGGGGCAACTCAATTTCTCCTGTTCGTAAGAATTCGTTTTCATACTTGCACGGTTTGATCCTTAATCAGAAGCATAAGATTTTCATGAAATATGATTAATGCTTGAGAATGGTCACACATTGCATGATTTATTGATGACTATTCTTCATGTTTAATTTACTAACTCTGAATAGGGAGCATGAATTGGGTATGATGCATCGAATGTACACAATGGGGCATGACAGGATGACGAAAGGCAAGCCATTTCCACACACGTCCTACATTTTTAATCCCTAGTGAGTTGAGCGGTAGCTAGATTCCGCATTCTCAAGGTAAAGGGTTTTCTCACAAAAAGTACGATAGCCGAAGTGACGGAGGCATTCATCTCTCCATCCCAAACAGTATAGGTGTCTATTGATTAACCCCTTGAGCGGCAGTTTCATTTCTTTACCCCTGTCCAAAACCCCCTACATCTGGGTCCATACGAGGTAATTCCGGCAGAACATGAGGTAAATGGTTAGAAATTCTCTTACTCGGACTAACATCAATCTTTGAGTTTTGCTTTGCATTATACTCGAACTTTAATTCAAGTGTCTTAGGATGACGAAGAGCATTCATTTCTCTATCCCATATACTCTACCCTTTGCGTAGCCCACTTGAGCCTACAAATTCATTTCTTAAACCCTTGTTGGTGATCATTGCTCATTCCAAAGTGAGGACGGTGCCATCCCCAAAGAGCAGAATTGAAGAGAACCGGGTCAACAGAGAATTCCCGAATGAACTCATCTCATGTGCTAGATTTTTCATGTAATGTCTAACATAATTTTTGTAAATTGTCTTGTTGTTGTAATTCCTTAAAAAAAGGGGGAATTCAAAATCACGGGATTGTAAAAAAAAAAAGAAAAGAGAGAAGCAAGTGCAACTTAAAAGAAAAGGGCCCGCTACCGAAAAAACAAGCAAAAAAAAACGAGACGTCAAAAAAAAAAGAGAAAAAAATCGAGACGTCGAGACAAAAAGAAAGAAAAACGGGAGTTGGGAGTAAGAAAAGCAAAGGCTGATCCTACAGAAAATCCCGGGCGGAAAAGACAAACTGCCTATCAAAAGCAAGGCCAATGCCCATTCAATCCTTGTTCATTTGTAAAGTACTTCTGAACTTTATATGCATATATTTGCATGCTCTTTCTTGTAAATCCCCAAAGGGTTCGAGATGTAAAGGCAAATTTCCAGAGAAGCCGGATTGCAAAATGCAATTTCCAGCGAGAGTCCATACCATTCTCAAGAAATGATGGTATCCTTTGAAGACTATTCCAGAAAGGTCGAGATCGGTGACAAGATAGCTATGATCACCAAAATCAAACCCTTCTCATATATTTTCTAAGCCAAAACGAAACTTTTCGTTTCTCAGTCCCCAAACCTAACCTACGTTACAACCCTTCAAAGTCTCTTCTGATTAGGGCACTTGAGTTAACGTAGAGTTAAATGATTTTAAGCATCGCTCGAAGAAGTTCGAGGAAGATTATTTCTCTCTCATTTTTCAAGGTTCTTGACTTGTAAACCCGGAGCAGATGATAAAGTCTTCTTTTTCAATAGCCTTGACTCGATAGAGAGTCTCCTTTGGTAAACCTTGGCCTAGCCTCATTTCGGTTCTAATCAAGACCTCCAGATTGGCTCGGTCATACCAATTACTAGATTACTCGGACCCTTATCAAATGCGCGGATGGTAAGGTTGAGTGATTTCTCTTGAATCCCGCAGTCAGAATAAACAGCTTTTCTCGAGAGTGAGAGAAAGCCCTTTCAGACTGAAGTTCCCTATTTAGATTACATTCGAGGTATTCACGATGTGATAACCTCCCTGAACAGAATTGGTAATGCAAACTTGATAGAATAGTTATGCAAGAACCGCACTATGAGTCATACACAAATTTGCTCCCAATCATTAGTAATAAAAATTCAGCTGAGAAGTTTTGCATGAACCCATTGACGAATTCTAGCATGCTTGCACATGTTACCTCTAACACTGTCTGATAGGTAATACATTCTTGATGTTCGAGTTGCCTTTGGAGGTCTCGAAATTCATCCAAGGATTATTGAATGAACAAGCCCTGCTGGCAAGCGCCCACCAGGCAATCTCCCAAATCCTCAGGTAAGTATATCTTCAACCTGAACCTTTCAAAAGAATGATTTTTGATGATTGTCAAGGTACTTGAATCCATTACGGCACTTACGCTCATTCAAGTATCCACCTTCTTTAGTGAGGCGTGATTTTTATGAAATACATGTCGCATTAGCATTAGTTTTGTCTATATGCATGATTATACTTCAAGTGAATAAGTAGGTATAATGTAGTCAGCCTAGCTGTGCCTTGAACATTCGTTCGGAAAATCCAGGTAAGTTTTCTGAACCCTTTTCAAATTGACAGCTTTATTGACTTTAGTTGCCATTTTGACCTTTCGTGTTCACATTGATGAGATTCAGGTGACGCGTTCCTCTTGTATTTATCGATTCGGTTCGGTAATACATCCCTCATTATTATGCTATTTAGCTTTGATTTTACCTAATCATAATGATGCGCTCTTATGGTTTTGGTACTTTTGTCAAATCGCGATGATACGCTCTTGTGATTTTGATCCATTTACCAAATCATGATGATGCGCTCTCATGATCTTGGTCCCTTTTACTAAATCATAATGATGCGCTCTTATGGTTTTGGTACTTTTGTCAAATCGCAATGACGCGCTCTTGCGATCTTGATCCCCTTGCCAAATCATGATGATGCGCTCTCATGATCTTGGTCCCTTTTACCTAATCATAATGATACGCTCTTATGGTTTTGGTATCTTTATCAAATCGCAATGACAAGCTCTTGCGATTTTGATCCCTTTACCAAATCGTGATGTATACGCTCTCATGATCTTGGTTCTTTACCTAATCATAATGATACGCTCTTATGGTTTTGGTATCTTTATAAAATCTCAATGATACGCTCTTGCGATTTTGATCCCTTTATGAAATCGTCATGTATACGCTCTCATGATCTTGGTTTTTTACCTAATCATAATGATGCGCTCTTATGGTTTTGGTACTTTTGTTAAATCGCAATGATGCGCTCTTACGATCTTGATCCCCTTTGCCAAATCATGATGATGCGCTCTCATGGTCATGGTCCCTTTTACCTAATCATAATGATGTACTATTATGATTTTGGTACTTTTATCAAATTGCAATGATACGCTCTTGTGATCTTGGTCCCTTTTACCAAATCGTGATGTATATGCTCTCATGATCTTGGTTCTTTACCAAATCATAATGATACGCCCTTGTGATCTTGGTCCTTCTTCCGATTCGCAATGTATATGCTCTTGTGATCTCGGAAGAACACTTTCAACATATCTTACGCTATCTCGCATCAGAATGATAGTTCTGATAACAGATAGGCCCTAGTACCTTGAGATCCTTGCATCCACAAGAAGCTTGGAAATCAAGGGAATCATCAGCATTATGAGGTGTTTGGTAACTCTGATACTTCATGTGCGATCCATGTGCAGGTTTCTCTAATTCATTTTCTTGGAGCGGAGAAGTCTTAACACATGTTTACTTACAGTTTTGCATATCATGCATCATTTTCTACATTTCATAAAAATGGGATTAAAATTCCCACCAAAAAATTCATCATTCGTCATTTGCATTGTCAAAATTTAGGGTTCAATTTTGTCTTTGAGCAAAACCTCTACGAGCCTCCACTCAAAGAGGGGCAGCTATTGATACCTAAATTTTGATTTTTCATTTTTCATTGCACAAAAATGAGAATTAACCTTAGTTCTCACAAAAATAATTAATTAGTTCTCATGCATAACATAATTAATTTAGTGTTAGCATGCATTGTCATTTTACATTCATGTGGGCCGGCAATTTATAGCAGATGAAAAAATGACGAGTTAAAGGATCAGAGCCCATCAGAAAATTCGGTTGAAGCATGGGAGGCTGTGGACCATAATTAGAGAATCTTCATTAGTTTAATTCGGTCTTAAGTTCTGCCCATTTAAAGCTGAAGGTTATTAAGAGGCCTTGAACTCAAGTTGCATGTTCAATTCGTGGACAAGCTCATTGGAAAAGAGAGAGTCAGGCCCATCTTTTTCACATACACGAGGTTTGACTTGGGGGTTAATAAAATGTGATACTTGAAGTTTTAATTACAAGAGAGAAGCCGATTAATATCTGGAGCAAACCCTAGACTTTCTCTATATAAGGAAGAGTTTAGATCAACAATAGGAGGCCATTCACAATTGACATTTACGGCATAATTGAGAGAAGTAGAGGAGGAATTCACGTAGAAAGAATATCTGAGAGAGAGAGTTCTTCATGGTGGAATACAATCCACAATCAACACGCCAAGAAGAAGAAGTCCTGTCTCACGTTGCCGCCTCTCCTGTGCCGCATATCTTCGTCGCTCTTCGTGCACACCGTGACCACGAACGCTAGCAGAAACTCCAGTGAAGCAGCCGCGCTAAGCACCAACGAGATTGGTTGTCCTCGCATCAACGACGACCAGCGGCGTCCCACTACGATGAAGCTGTGATCTTGGCTGATTCGCATCACCGCCTGCTCCGCTGCTATCCAGAGCGATCCCGACACCACATCAGCTTCGACGACAGCCTAGCAGCCCCGTTCGCCGCCGCACGTCCATCCCGAAGTTGTCCAACACCGTTGTCCAAAGTAAATATCCAGCTTGCGCGTGTGGAGATTTTCAGAGCAAAACAAGCGGCATCCATGCATGCGGTAAACTTCTGGTGCCGTTGAGGATTTTCCCAACAAATCCAGCGATCTCAGTGATCCTTCTAGTGTTAAGGACATTCAGCCTTCATGTTTGTCGCTTGCCGTTTCCTTTTCGAGAGCAAATCGAGGTGCTATCTAGCGGGTTCTCTAGCTCAAATCCGACTCAAATCTCACCCGACGAATCAAGGTGATGACCTTACATTCATTAAGGTTGATTGGTTGTTGATTTGTGATAAAAGCACACTGTTTGCGTGCTGTTTGGATCCGAAACAAGCTGTTTTTGCATGTTTATGTCACTAACTCATGCAGATTTTCGCAGGAGATAAAAGGTAAGTCCTTGACTATTTTAGTTGCTATTTTGCGCAAATTGCATGCTGTTTTACTTGCTGTTTTGAGCCATGAATTGCGGAAATTTTCGGAACAAAAAAAAATCAAGAAGCAAATTGTTTGGCATAATTGAAAATTATCAAACCCTAATTTTCACCACATTTTCGAAAAGGGGTTGATTTTTAATTAGGCATATTTTCAGAATTATAAAAAAAAACCTAAATCTAAATTAGGAAGATATCTTCGGGCTTTTTTCGAAAAGGTGTCCAAAAAAAAAATTTACCAATTTGGGGCTGGTTTTGAAAAATTTACCAATTTGGGGTCGGTTCGGGAGAGAAAATACCGACCAGGCTGTTCGGCAGTCCAACTGCCGAACTGGGCCCAGTTCGGTAGCCCAACTGCCGAATTGGGCTCATTTTGGCCCCCACTCTTATTTTTTTTACTTGTTTTTTAATTATTTTATATTTATAACATTTAGTAAAATATAATTTTTATCTTTAAAGCTTATTTTTATAACATAATTAGTTGAAAATTTTATTAAGATATATAATTAATAAATAATTTAGTAAAAGAACGTGGTCTTCTGTTTCAACAAATAATTAATAAATAATTAATAATAATTAACATATGAAGTTGACATATCCAGATTAAAAGAACGTGGCTAACAATCCATGAGCTAAAAAAATCCAGCAAATCAATTTGATATAATTACGACCACATTAACATGAAAGGGTTATTAACATGGCGTACATCCGTATAGATTCCTCAAGCTGCACACGATTATCCCGTAATTATATCAAATTGATTTGCTGGATTTTTTTAGCTCATGGATTGTTAGCCACGTTCTTTTAATCTGGATATGTCATCTTCATATTTTAATTATTATTATATATATTAATTATTTGTTGAAACAAAAGGCCACGTTCTTTTACTAAATTATTTATTAATTATATATCTTAATAAAATTTTCAACTAATTATGTTATAAAAATAAGCTTTAAATATAAAAATTTAATTTTACTAAATGTTATAAATATAATATAATTAAAAAACAAGTAAAAAAATTAAGATTTGAGGCCGAAATGGGCCCAATTCGATAGTTGGGCTGCCGAACAGCCCGTTAGGCAGTTCAACTGCCGAACTGGGCTAGTTCGGCACCATGACCGCTGAACGGGCTCCGTTCGGTCTTCCCTCTACCGAACCGACCCCAAATTGGTATATTTTTCAAAACTAGCCCCAAATCGGTAATAAATAAATAAAAAATTGGACCCCTTTTCAAAAAAAGCCCGATATCTTCCTAATAGGCAATGAAATTTTAAACTTGGATAATCTTTCCCGTTACCATTCGAGAATGATTTTCCGATTTAAAATCGGGAAAGATAGCAAGCTTGATCTATTGCCATTTAGATCTGTTTCGTTATCTTTCGCCAAGCCAATTTTAGATTTGGTTTTTTTTTTTTGAAAAATTGAACAAGCCTTTTTCGTGATTTGCTTTGATTGCTATCTTTGATTGATTGGAGATTATGATTATCTTGTTTGATATTTTATCTTGATTTAAAATTCCATGATAAAATTCCTAAAAGATTTGGTAAATATACGGTTTCCTAGAAACCGCATCTAATTAAATTTTTAGGAAGATTCGGTTTCTTAGAAAACCTTATCTCATCGGAAAATTTGGGATAAAAATCAAGATAATAAAATCTTTCATGATCACCTCCAAGTGCGCGAAAATTCTGAGGAAAAATACAAACAAAAACTGTTCATTTCTTTCATCATGTTTTGCATATCTCATGTGTCATATTTTCGCATATCACATTGCACATCTTTGCATATTTTTCGAGTATCATTCATCTCACATTCCTTTTTTTTTTTAAGAATATATCATTTCATATCTTGCACTATCTCATGTCACTTGCATATCAAGTTTTCGAGTCCCATCTATATCCTTGCCATATTTTTCGAAATTTCGCTTCATATATAGATATTCCGTACATATCTCATCATGATTTGCGAGTATCCCTAATCTTGCATTCCATTTTAAAATATATATATATTGCATATCCTGTTGCTAATAAAAATCTGCTCATATATAGCATGTCCATTTTTGAATCATGTATTCATGTACCATCTGCATATTGTCATCCATGTTTTAAAAAATCATGCATATAGCATTAAGGCATAGCAATTTTCGCATACTATATATTTGCATGTCCATATCCATTTTAATTTTTCTACCATGTCATCTTACATGCTATTAGAACATGTTTAGGATATTCATGATTGAGTTTCTTGATTAAATAAATTGCATGATGTTTAGGATAGTTATAATTATCGCATGCTATAGACCCTGCATGTCAATTTCATTTAATTGCATGTTGTCTTTAATGTTGTGCTTTTGTCATGTCATTTTGCATGTTTAGTATAGTCTTGCATGTCGTGCATTTCATTCATTCTAATAAAGTGAAAACTAAAAAGAACAACACCTCACTTGAATTTAAAGAAAATCAATCAAGCCCGAGTTGCTAATTTAAGATTGCCATGGAATTAAGGTACCGAAAGGGTGTTGGTTTAAATCAACTAGCGTAATCAAGTCCTTGAGTCCATAATCTCTGGTTCGTAGAAGTAAGGTGTTTCTCCCGATACCTTACTTAGGTTTTCTAATCCACCACCAAGAAGTGATTAGTGGCGACTCCAAATATAAATCATTTGAACATGATTTAAAACTTAAGTTGCGATTTTGGTAGGGATTGGGAGAGTCCGTACTAGGTTAGTCACGAATCGGCTTGGTAATCCATTAACCTAAAACCACTCTAAATGATTTTTAGGTTGCGATAGACCTTAATTCTTGCAATATTTTTGTACGTTTTACTCCTCATGCATCACTAAGCGTGATCGCACTTTGTTTTTGCATTGATTTCACATGAGGGCTTTGAATCGAAACCTCCAACCTTCACCGATCTGTCACGACTTGGCTAGGACAATCTGGCAATCTAGAGCTCGATTTGAGCTTCAGGTAAGATCCTCAACCTCTTGTGATGCTTCGTTGCGATGGAATTGAATTGTTATGCTCTAGTTTGCAAGTTTGATTCTACCATGGCCGTGACTGTGCGAGCTCGATTCATGATTGATTTAGCCGTTAGATCTGGATTAGATTAGGAGTCGAATGGCACCGGTTTCAGGCTGATCGGCCGAGGTTTTGCCATCGATCAGTGTCGGAGAAACCTCAACCGTTCATTCCCGTTGGCCTTGCGGAGAAGACAAAGACCGGTCAACTCTGTTGACCGGTCAATGTCTAACGTGGTGCTGACGTGGCGGCCACGTCAGCGCGGGTGGTTTATTCGATTTTTCTTAGTTAATAACAAAATCCAGATCGAACGGTGGGGGTGGTGCCACTTGTCGCGATCTGTTTTTTTTTAATAAAAATAAATTTTCGATTTTTTAAAGCATTTTTTAGAAATAGAAATAAAATTTTTGATCGAACGGTCGAGATTTAGTCTCGCCGTGCCATCGTGGCCATAGGATCTAGTATGCAGATCGAACGGTTGAGAGTTAGTTGCTCCGTTACATCTCGGCCGTTAATGTTGGTAACCTGATCGAACGGTGCGGATTAGTCGCGCCAATTAATCCTGGCCGTCCGATTTAGTAGTCCGATCGAGCGCCTGTGGATTAACCACGTGGCCTCTTCTGAACCGTAGGATCGGTAATTAGAATTAAAAATTCTCAAAAAATAAAATAAAAATAAAAAAAAATCAAAAAAAAGTTAATGAAAAGAAAACAGTGTCGCTTTGGTCCCGGTTCGGTCCTGTGTGGGTCTGGGTCGGGTCCTCGGGTTTGTGGGCCGGGTTTAGCAGGTCCAAAAAATTAAAAATTTCAGAAAATTGACTAAAAATTTCAGAAAATCCCGAAAATTCATAGAAAAAAATATTAGAAAAATTAGGAAAAATTTAGAAAAATTCCCAAAAATCATGAAAAATGGGAAATGACCACATTAAATTGGTTTGACCCATTTTCATCGATTTTGGGTTCCTAAGCCCCCAAAAATGATTATTTTGCCTCTCTGGTCAATTTGACCCAAACTTTCCCAAACTACCCTTGAAATTAAATGGCATATTCCCTAAGCCTTTAGGGCTTCACTAGGCTTGCCATGTCATTGATTGTGATGCGTTTTATCCACACGCTCTTGATTGCCTTGATTTGCACGCTTTCAATTCATGATTGTGACTGATAGGTTAGTAAAACTCCCAACTGCATGACACCCTTAGACGTTGAAGCTTACCTTACCCCTCGAGTCATCTGCATGAAATTTTAGGTTAGAAAATCAATCAACTTAGGTACCGAAAGGGCGTCGATGACAATCTCGACATAACTGTGTCCCCGAACCGTCTTCTCTGGTTTTCGCGGAACCGAATGGTCTCTCCCAACCGCTCGGTAGGGTTTCCGATCATACCCTCCCAAAAATGATTAGTGGTGACTCCAATGGCATGCATACCATTCACATGTCACCCGACCACACTAAAGTTCGACCTGATTTGAAATTTTCATCCTTGACACGATTTGGTAGAGCTTGGGAGAGCTCGTGTTAAGTTCCATTCCATTCTTCTAAAAAAATGGACTTGACAATCCATTAGCCCGGATCAAAATCGAACCTCTGTTCGACGGGTCGTGACAGCCCCAATGTGGGGTTGTTCCTGACAGGGGTGAGAAATGAATCCACCGTTCAAGAGGGGTTAATCAAAGGGCAACCTGTAGTGTGTATGATAGAGGAAATGAATGCCTCTCATCATTTTGGTCGACATACTTTTCGCGAGATAACCCTTTACCTTGTGAGCATGGAAATTTTTCGTACATCTCACTCGGGATTAGAAATGTAGGACATGCATGGAAAACGGTTTGCCTTTCATTGTCTTGACGTTCCTCATTCAATATGATCAATTCATAGGGTCAAGCAGATTTACTTGACTGAAACACTCCTCCAATGAAAATCAGTAATACAAGCAAGAGTAGACAGCAATGCATGAAAGTTTTGAGCTCAAAATGAACATCTCAACTTGATTAATCATAAATGTCAACAAAAATCAAGTGTAATATTTCTTTACAGCATTAGAGTTAACAGGACTGGTAAACACTCGGCCGTCCATCTCTGCTATGATCAAACCTGGGAGTACTTTCTTCACAACGTACGATCCACCATAGTTTGGTGCAAATTTCCTTCCGGAAATGGAACTATCAGTAATAGCTTCCTTAGAACACGATCACCTACCTGGAAATATCGAGGTCGGACTTTCTTGTTAAAGGACTTAGCGATCCTCTGCTGATAGCATTAGCCATGGCATAAATCCTTGAGCCGCCTCTTAGCAATCAGGTTTAGTTGATCCATCCTCTGTTGGATCCAGTCAGCTTCAGTCAACTTGACTTGAGAAAGATTACGCAAGGAAGGATTTTCTACCTCAATGGGCAATACTGCTTCCATGCCTTAAACAAGAGAATATGGATTGCCTCATTTGAGGTTTGGATTGAAGTTCGATACGCCATGAGTGCAAAGGGCAACCGTTCATGCCAATCACGATAATTCTCAGCTGTTTTGGCCAAGATCTTCTTGATGTTTTTATTGGCTACTTCCATTGCTCCATTCATCTGAGGATGGTACGGGGAAGAGTTTAGATGCCTAATCTTGAATTCCTTAAACAACTCATCAACCAGCTTGTTATTCAAGTTCGATCCATTATCGGTGATTATGGTCTTAGGTGAACCATATCGAGCAATAATATCCCGACGAATGAACTTCACCACATTTCGTGCGGTGACTACGACATACGATACTACTTCGATCCATCTGGAAAAGTAGTCAATAGCGACTAGAATGAACTGATGACCATTGGATGCCTTCGGATTAATAGAGCTAATCACATCGATGCCCCACATAGAAAATGGCCATGGCTCTGATAGCTAGTGCAACTCGTTTGGAGGAACATTGATCTTGTCTCCGTGAATTTAACACTTGTGACAACTTCGAACATGCTGAATATAGTCACTTTCTAAGGTGAGCCAATAATAACCCAACCTCATGATCTTCTTAGCTAGCATGTGCCCGTTTATGTGCGGACCACAAACTCCTTCATGTACTTCCACCATCAGACGAACCGCTTCAGTAGAATCAATGCACCTTAGCAAAATCTAATCATAAGACCGCTTGTACAGGCTCTCTCCGCTCAAGAAGAACTTCGAGACCATCTTCTTTATGTACCTTTGATCAGCCGCGGTACTCTTCTCAGGAAACTCCTGCTTCTGAATATAGGTCTTGATATCATGATACCATGGTTTGCCATCAGGCTCTTTAGTCATGGCCACGCAGTAAGCCAATTTTCTTAATACTTCGATCATCAAAGGCTCAACTTCTAGACCATCGGTAACTTGCAACATTGATGACAAGGTTGCTAATGCATCGGCGAACTGATTATGAATTCTGGATAGATACTCAAATGAAATGTCCTCAAACCCTTCTACCAACTCATATAGATACTCATGATAAGGAAGCAATTTAGCATCCCGTGTCGGGTGATCCTCATCTCGATCGCGGCTTGTAGCCCAAGAATGCACGCCTCGTACTCTGTTATATTGTTAGTACAAGGAAATACCACCTTCGCTGCTACTGGGTAGTTTTTCCCGCCCAGGGATATTAGAACCTCACTAGTACTTGACCCGGATAAATTCATAGATCCATCAAAATACATGGTCCAAGTATAATCTTCTACTAACATGATTCGATCCTCAAGATGATCGATATTCTCATTTTACCTCAGGGTCTCAGCCAGGACATCAGCTATGACTCGTCCTTTAATTGACTTCTATGGCAAGTATTGAACATCAAATTCAAAAATAAAAATTTGCCACTTCGTAAGTTTCCCAACTAAGGCAGGTTGATTCAGCAAGTACTTGATAGGATCACACTCCGTCACCAAGAGGATCTGATAATGCAAGGTATACTGCCGTAGCCTATGTAGCACCCAAACTAGTGCCACACATGTCTTTTCTGTCTCAGAATAATTCACCTCAGAGGCTGTGAACTTCTTACTCAAATAATAGGTAGCTCGTTCCTTACAATCCTCTTGACTTTCCTGAGCAAGAATCGCGCCTAGGGACTCACTATGAATCGTGAGATACACGATCAAAGGTTGCCCCGGCGTGGGTAGAACAAGCACAAGTGGATTCGTGAGGTGATGTTTTAGCTTCTCAAATGCTTCTTCACATTCACTATCCCATTTGATTAGTGCGTTTTTCCTTAACAACTTGAAAAATGGCTTAGCGGTTTCAGTCAACTGAGAAATGAACTGGGCGATGTAGTTTAGCCTGCCCATGAGACCTCGAACTTCCTTGACGGTTATGGGCGGCTGGAGCTCACAAATAGCTTCCACTTTAGATGGGTCGATCTTAATACCTTTACTACTAACAATAAACCCGAGCAACTTGCCTGAACTGGCGCCGAACACGCACTTGGCCGGGTTAAGACGCAACTTGAACTTTTGGAGCCTTTCAAATAGCTTCGTCAAGGTTTCCACATGATCTTCTCTGCGTCGGGTCTTTGCAATCATATCATCGACATAAACCTCGATCTCTCTATGCATTATGTCATGGAATAAAGTGACCATTGCTCGTTGGTACGTTGCCCCGACATTCTTGAGACCGAAGGGCATAACTTTGTAGTGGATCACTCCCCAAGGGGTTGTGAATGCTGTCTTTTCCTTGTTTTCCTCATTCATCAAGATCCGATTATAACTGGAGAAATCCTCGATGAATGAGAATAATTCAAACCATGCCATACTATCGACAAACATATCAATATGAGGAAGGGGGACGTCATCTTTTGGACTAGCCTTGTTCAGGTCACGATAGTCTACACAAACTCGAACGCGGCCATCCTTATTTAATACTGGAACGATGTTAGCCACCCACGCAGGGTACTGTGTAACTTCTATGAATCCGATGTCGATGAGTTTCATGACTTCTTCTTTGATCTTCTTCGCCAGCTCTGGCTTTGCCTTGCGCCGCTTCTGCTTTTTAGGCTTAATTGAAGATCAGTCGGTAAACAATGCTCGACGATCGATCGATCAAGACATGGCATATCTGCATAAGACTAGGCGAAGATGTCTTGATAATCCTTCAGGAGTTCTTCTAGACACTCAGCCATGTTTCTAGAGAGTTTTGCCCCAATCTTCACCTCTCTTGGATTCTCCACATCGCCGAGGTTGATTGATACAGTTCCTCAATGGTCAAAGACTTAGATTTTTCATGATGCTCAAGGTTCTGTCGTATCTCTTCGTCGCTTATGTCAAAGTCGTCTGAATCTTGGGCGTTGCGTATCATTGGATCCACTGCTTCTCCCTCCTCTTGTTTGCCCCTAAAACATAATGTAGCGAAATCAAAAGGAAAAACGGGATTTAAACACCTGCATTTCACACTAATGAGTAGGTTTCGAGTTTCCATTTTTCGAAGAATCTTTTATTTTCGAAGACCTCGGGACGAGAATTCTTGATGAAACTCAGCCCTCAGTTCTTACTAGAGATGATAATAATTTTTCAATTGTTGGTTATCGTCATCAGGCTGGTTTGGGATACTTCGATAAAAACTCCAAAACATAAAAAAAAACTCTATAATTTTATTGATATTAATCAATCGAATTACATCCTATTGAAAAGGGAAATCCTAAAGTATGACATTGAATTGAAAAGAAAATCCTAAGAAAGTAGTAAAATTTCCTACGCAGGGGAATGCAGAAACATAAAGATGTTACTCTGAATCTAATCCCTCCAGCGGATCATCGAATATAGCAATGACGGGCGGCTTTGGTGGCTTGGGCACCACATAAGGTTCTTCCTCAAGGGCTCCATCACCCTGCATAGGGTCTTCAAAGATAGCCGCAATGGTCAAGTCATCAAACCAGCCAGCCAAGTAGGGCACGCAATCATTAGTATCCTCCGTATCAAGAACCATTTGCTTAAGGTCCTGGCCATTTGGTGAAACGGGGAATACTATCCCTAGGTCATCTTTAAATTGGCTCAGATCGTCATAGCCACCTACCACTCTAGCTGAACGGAAGGTCTCGTAAACGGACTGCATTCAGACTTTCCATGGCCTATTTGGCCTCGACCTCCTCGACCCACTTGATCACGCCTACGTTCATAACCGTACTTACTTTGTCCACGGTATCTAGTTCCACGATATCCCAAATCAGACGTGTGGGATTATCCGTTAACTTCAATCGGGGCACGGATCCCCTGTCCATGCCGGCCTAATCCACGGATCCCCTATCCGTGCCGGCCTAATCCACGGATCCCCTATCCGTGCCGGCCTAATCCATCACTAGGCTTAAGTCCGTTGCTCACTATCACCTTAGCAACCATGACAGAGGTATTAGACAGCTCAGGGACCAGCAAAGGATTCTCCAGTGAAGCATGAATCGTATATACCAACTCAAAAGAGTGGTAAGAGTCTTTTTCAGTGTGCTCCGGTTCGATGTAAGGAATAGCCGTCTCATTGAAAACACGAAAATCTTTCTCTCCATGAACTATAACTAGCTTCTGCTCAACCACAAACTTGACCTTCTGATGTAGACTGGACGGAACTACCCCAGCATTATGGATCCACGGGCGGCCCAGCAAAAAGTTGGAAGCCGAAGGGATATCCAGCACCTGAAATAAAACATCAAACATAGAAGGACCAACCTATATCTCCAGATTAATCTGCCGCATGACGTTCTTTCTTACTCCATTGAATGCTCTGACCAATAGCTTAGCTTCTTGTATCCTAGCCAGATCAATGCCTAAGCGACTCAGTGTAGCCAGAGAACACAAATTCAGAGCCGACCCATTCTCAACTAGCACTCGAGCTATGTGGGTTTGCTTGTACTTAACCGAAATGTGTAAGGCTTTATTATGTCCGCTCCCTTCGGCGAGGATCTCATCATCAACAAATGCTACCTAATCTTTCAGAAGGATTGCCCTATTGAGAAAAACTCCTAATTGATTTTGAAGTTGACAAAACAATCCATGATCTCTTATATCTGAGTTAATGCAATGAAATACTTTATTTGCAGATTATCCGTAGGTGTGGGATACACGGGAATGAATCTGGAAAGATGTGTTCAGACGATGTTCTGAGGGACTCAGATGCTGTTTCGAGCTCAAACATTATTTGAAGAGCTCAGACATTGAGCGGGGGAGCTCAGATGTTGTGAGGAGCTCAGACGTTGGAATGAAACTCAAGCTCTGAGAGAGTATTTCATGCATAACAATCATAATATCAAGAGATATAATTGAATATGATTTAATTGACAGATTACACCATCACAACGGCTAGTAAACGAGCTAGATCGTTCTTGAAGATTCTCAATCTTGAAGATCAATCAAGGATGCGAATTATGGGAGACGAGCGTGACCTTCCTAATGAATAACTACATCTATGGAAACCCAGGATCACAATTGTATATGCGATTTGATCCAACGGGAAGCACTTTCCTTTGTCGACCTCAACAGCTACGAAATCTTCTTGAGATACAGTCTCGTCCAAATGGGAAGTTTGGAGGGCGATCCTCTAGAGGCCTTGCAATGGGTAGTTGGATGTGGAGGAGTATAAAAGGATATCTCAATATCGAAGAGACAAGAGTTGGCGTAAGAGGGAATATAGCTCAAAATTCCAAGATCGTGATAGCTTCAACGTTTTATATTCCCCCTGATCTATACATTGTAATACTTAGAGGTGTACATTCGAGTGTTGAGTGTTAGACGGGAAGTCTTTTGACTCAAGAGAGATCACTAAGTTGTAACCTCTAAGCTATTATCTTGTGGAATCCAGCCGATTGGCTGCCAGTGTGAAGAAATGGACGTAGGCTTGAATAAAGCCGAACCACTATAAATCCTCTGTGCACATTCTCTTTCCCTTGATCTCTTTGTTTACATATTTATGAAAGTAGTTGTGTGCACAGTGCTACATCTGAGAGTTTCTTAGATCTTCCAAGTAGCATCGTCTGAACGAAGTTCTGCTTCTGAGGGAATCTCAGATCTAACTAGCTAATATCATCTGAACGAAGTTCTGAGCAAATTAGTTATATTCCGCATTAATTTCATAAAATTCTTTACAATTACCTATTCACCCCCTTCTAAGTGATAACGCTAGCCTCTACAATTAGTATCAGAGCCCGGTGCTCATATTTTTATTGAAGTGTTATTATTTATGAGCTAACAATCTTTATGGCTAGCAATTTTTCTCCCACATGGATTGAAGGCGGAAGCAACAATAGACCACCTTAATTCGATGGAAAAGAGTATAGTGATTGGAGAATAAATTCAAGGCATGTCTCAGATGCCAAGACTCGAGATCTGGGATGTTGTTCAAAGAGGCGTTGACCCATCTGTAAGCACGTCAAGTGGATCAAATTTAGGGGACAACACCAACACCACTCCCATAGCTACTCTAACTGCCACTGAATTAGCAAAGAGAGATGCTCTAGATGTTAAGGCTATTTATTCTTTTTATAGTGCACTATCTCTTACTGAATACAAACGTATTGCAGATTGTTCCTCATCAAAGGCGATTTGGGACAAGCCCTATGTAACCTACGAAGGGATAGACAGAGTCAAGGAGACTAAAGTCAATATACTCCTCGGCCAGTACGAAGCTTTCAAGATGAAGCCTAATGAAACGGTGAAAGAGATGTTCGACAGATTTACTGAAATAGTGAATGGTCTCCTCTATCATGGGCAACCTGTGTTTGGACCGATGCGAGTGAATAAACTCCTAAGGGTACTCACAAAAGAATGGGACAATATCAAAAATTCAATTCGAGAGACTTAGAGAAACTCACCTCTATCCATGGATGAACTCATTGGAACTCTTCAATCCTATGAGGATGAAAGAATCAATGAGAAAACTCAATCAAGAGGTAAGAAATCCTTGCTTTGAAATCTAATGCTGATTCTGATGTCTCAGACTCTAAAGTTGAAGACAATGGGGAACTAGCACTTATGGTCAAGAGGTTCAGAAGAATGGCAAAGAAAAGTAGAAATTTCAAAGGCAAAAGAGATTTCAAGCAACATGATCTGAGACGATCATCTGGTGACAAAGACGAAAGCAAAGATGTGATTTGCTATGAATGCAAAAAGAGAGGACACATCAAACCAAACTGTCCTCTTCTAAAGAAGAAAGGAAATGATGAAAAATTCAAGAAAGCTCTAAAAGCTGAAACTTGGAGCGACACAGATTTGAGGTAACTTTTACTAACATTCCTTTTGAGGTATCTAAATATATAGATGAATTGTGTTCAGATTATAAAATTACTTTTAAAATGCTTTCTGAATTGAAAAAGGAAATTGCATGTTTAAAGAAAAATGATATTTCTCAAAATGATAAAGTAAATTTTCTCGAAAGCGAATTTTCTCAAACCAAGGAAAGATCAGATTTGATTTCAAAGAAAAATGAAGATTTGCAAATCGAAAACGAATCTTTCAAAAAGGAAAAAGTTTTTTTGAAAAAGGAAAACGATTGTTTGAAAAAGGAAATTTCATATGTCAATAAAAAAGTTTCCTCTGGTTCAAAAACTTTACAACATATTCCTTCTATACAAGTTCCTACTACAATAAGTCTGGACTTGGTTTTCAAAAGTGTTGACACTTGATTTTTGGTCAATTTTCTTTTTCAAAAATTCATAGAATATCCATAAAATCCATAAAATTGCAAAAACAATTTTTCAAATTTTTCGCATTTTTTAATATTTTCAAAAAATAGAAAAATACTTGAAAAATCAAGAAAATAGAATTTGAGGCCACAAAAATACAGAAAAATACCCAATTTTTTTTATTTTAATTCCCTTTTTCATTTTGGCCCTTTAAAATTTTCAAAATTTGATTTAGGATTATATGTTCCTTCTTTGAACATAATCCCGAATTAATTCAAAAAATAGGATTTTAGATTTTTAATTTCCCATTTTTGCATTTTTAGAGTCGTGACATCTTATTATATTACCAAAAATTACAATTCAGTCTAATTGGATCAATTTGAACTAAAATTTTTCAATTTAGTCCATGGGAATTGATCAAAATGAAATTAAACTTTTTCCAGGAACCAAATTGAAAATCTAAGCCCGTCACCCCCTAATTTTCGACCTTCTGAATCAATTGGTGGTGCTGGTTTAGTGCAATTTGGCTGTTTGAGATTTAAATTTGGCTAATTTCATTCACAGGTCGAATTGAAAATTTGATGTTTTTATGCAATTTCATGCAAATATTTCACAAAGAGCACATTGTTTGATAGATTTCATGCCCCTAAGTTCAATTTTGGGGTTTAATTTGGCAAATTCCTAATTGTTAGGGGTCAATTTGATTTTTTTGGACTATCGGGTGTGTCGGGTCGAACTAGATCCGACCCAAAGACCCGCACAGTACCTTCTTCCCCAATGGTCTTCGCACGCAGGTTCAAACTGGGTAACGCAGGCCGAGATTCAATGCACAAATTGAAGAGGTGATCGGCCATAATCGACGACACCGATGGGTGGGCCTTTTAGCCCTCATAGTTCCGCTCCGATTGCGCCCACCGCTAAGACTAATGGCCACCGGAGTTGGAGTGACTAACCCAGTCAATGCCGCAACCATTGACAGGAGCAACCCAAGCTCGAGATGTACAAATCGGCTATCAATTCGAGACTAACGGAGGCCGAACAGAGTCTCAACGGAATCCCAATCACCACCGACGCCGTTTGGACCATTTCGCACGTGAGACCACGTGCAAAATTGGTCGGTGGACACCTCACCCGTGCCCACCAATCTTGGATTCAAAGTATATGTGACATTCTGAAATTCGGCCCACTTTCGAGATTTATGAAATGAATGGATGTCTCGTTGATGTGCTTTAGAGTAATCTCACTCAGAACTGATCACTCTTGAGGAAACTAACCGTAAGGGAAAGGCTAACTAGGAATTTAAGTACGTGGACCTAAATTTGAATAAATTACGGGTCGATACGCGTAACTCCTAAAAGCCACCCGTTAGTTTGAGATTTTCTGAAGTCATAGTCAATCGAGTTTGGCCGGGCATCGAATATTCAAGAGTAACATGACTAATATCTAGGATGTCGCCTCAGTTGGTTCAGTGTTTATCGGTCCGCCAGACTACAGAGGTTTTAGTGTTAGCAGATTAGTCAGAGTGGACAGATTACAGAACTACCCCCAGATATTTATTAGCAAGATCCAAAGGCATTAGTGGGATATTTATGCTTTTGTCCCATCTCCACAAATGCTCCCAACCACCCCTCACCAACCCAAGTCACATCTCCACCTTTATGTCAAATCCTTGCTTTTTGTCCCATCGATGAATAGTCCTAATCTTCCAAGACAAGCTTCATCCTTTTCTCTCTCTCTCACTTGGACACCATCTCTCTCTCTCTCTCTCTCTCTCTCTCTCTCTCTCTCTCTCTCTCTCTCCTTCTTGCCAAGACCGAATCTCTCCCTCTCTCTCCCTCGCTCGCCCACCTTCTCGGATTTCAGCGCGCGTCCGACTTGAAATCGCTCGTATGAGCTCGTCCGGAAGGCGAATCGAGCTCCATTTTCGCCTACGCGACCATAAGATCAAGGGGTACGAGGATCTTAAGGCTGATCATCAAAGAAACCATTGGATTTTCGTGGAACTGAGCTGCACAGAGGATGGTCGGTGGAGACCCGTCGTCCGTCGCCCGCCAAGCCGCCGCTCGGACTGCCGCCTTGCCCAGCCACCGCCGAACCATCCAGTCGCCTCCAACCAGATTGCAGCTACCATGAGCCGCCGTGGATAGCAGTGAACCGCCAGGTGCTTGGAGGATCCGTTTTGGGTTCGGTTTCGTCGATTTGCAAGCTCGATCTCAGGTAAGCCGCTCCCTAAACCTTGAGTAGGCTAATGGGTAACTACTAGGCTTGATTAGGAGATGATTTAGTGGATTTTAGGGGCTTCCATGGTACTATTCATAGAAGGATTTCACTATTCATCGAAGGACATCACTGTTCATCGAAGGAAATCACTATTCATCGAAGATCTGAAACTTAGAAACGGCTTAGGATGATCATAGGAGCTTGCTATGTGGTATCTTGAGGCTTGATGAGTGTTATTGAGGTGTTAGATGGAGTGGATCGTAGGGTAGTGACCCTCGTTATTGAAAATGAGATTTATCCTTGGATTTGAGCTTGTGTGCACGTGTGCTCATTAGGGGCTATTTTGAGTGTGCCTCGAATCATGTGGCTTGTATGTTGGATTTGATGTGTACATGTGTAGTGTGGTTCGACCATGAGGGCCTTGTGTGCTATTTGTGGGTTGATTTGCTTGAATGTCCTTCGTGCGCGTCCGTGGAGTATACCGGCGCGCTTAGGGATCGAAGTTCATGGCATGTGTATGGCTTGATGCCTTGGCTAGATTGTGTGTGGCCACTTGAGTGAGCATGTGGATTAAAGGTCTGGTTTAGCTTTGATGCGTGTTAGGCAAGGTTGCTCGAATCGTTGAATATTGTGAGTATTATGCATATGTGGACTTTGAGACCCTGAGGCGTTACGACGCGGGGCTCGTTGTTTGATATTATGCATATGAGAATGTCTGCATAAACCCTGAGGCGCCTATATGACGCAGGGAATGTGAGTATTACACCCTGAGGCGCCTATATGACGTGGGGAGTAGAACTAACCCTAAGGCGCCTATATGACGCGGGGAGTTGAACCAAACTTAATGGATTAAATGTGGGTTGTGTTCATCCAGATACATATAGTTATATATATACGTTTAGCATTATGGTATGCTATGTGGTGGAGAGTGTAGCCGGATTCGTTGGTTGTTAGCTCTCGTGGTACTTTGCTTACTTTTTGTCCGAGTTGGAACAGTTAGTGAGCATGTGTACTTTGATGGGTTCAGGTGCCTTGTGTTGTTGAACTGTTAGTCTGGTTGGGTTCGAACTGTATGTTAAGTTGGCTTAGGGGTACGTGTTACCCTAAGCGAGACTTAGGGGTGAGCTTATTGAGATTTATATCTCACCCCGATAGGGATTAACATTTTTCAGGTATCAGGCGATGGAACACCAAGTTTACCAAGGATTGACGTTTGAGGAATTAGTTGGTTGAATGAATATAACATATTATGTGGCCTTATGGATTTTGTTGGGTTTTGTGGATTAAGATTGAACCATTCACATTTGATTGATGTATCAATTGAAGTGTATTATACAGATATGTGATGTATATCACTTTTGCCCCAAGTCATTTGTTTATATTGATGTATGGAGATGTTTACTCGCTTCCGCCTGTTTTATGGATTTTTGAAATTGTGGGCCAAGGATCCTGGAAGCCAATTTAAAATAGAAACGGCTAGATGGGATGTTCACGAGCTCGGTGGGTTCGGGGCGTGACAGTATATAAGCTATCTCACGCGTTTTTACCAAAGAAGAAGTTCATTCTGTTCAGGAGCTCTAACAGACTACAGAGAGAGTGAGAGAAATGAGAGAGAAGCTCTCGCGTCCAACATAGTTGAAGCTTCAAGCTTCAATTGTGGGACTTCAGCCATGACGATTCAAGCTGAATCGAAGCTCGAAATCAAGTCCAGAAGCTTCGCATCAACTCCAGGAGTCGATCGCACCAGCTCACGCCGTGTCTCGACCTCGGAAAGGTGAGTTCGAATCTTCGAGCTCCACTCTGTGCATCAATGGTGGAGTTCGTCTCCGGCCATCATTTTCTAAATTTTTTTAGGCATTTTCATCCTTGAACATCACTAAGCATCTCCTAGCTCTGTGCATCTGGTTGTTTCTTAAAAATAAAGTCATTTTTCTGAATTATAAAACCATTTTTGAAAATAAAAATAAATAAATAAAATTTTGGATCGGACGATTGAGATTTGGTCTCGCCGTGTGATCGTGGCCGTAGGATCCGATAATCTGATCGAACGGTTGAGATCTAGTCACCGTTTGATCTCGGCCGTCCATCTTAGTCTGCCGATCAAGCGGGTGTGGATTAGCCACGTGGTCCTTTTTAAGCTGTTGGATCTGGTGCTTTACCAAAAATCCTCAGAAAATCACAAAACAATCAAAAAAATTCGAAAAAAATAATAAAAAATACACAACATCATCATTTTTGGGTCACCCGTGGATGGTTAACCTAGGTCAGGCGCTCTGGTCTGGTTGACCGGGTTGACCCAGTCAGGAAAACTTAAAAAATTAAAAATAAATAAATAAATAAATTTAGAAAATTTAGAAAATTCATAAAAAAAAATTCTAGAAAATTTAGGAAAATTTCAGAAAAATTTCGAAAAATCATGAAAAATGGAAAATGACCACATTCAACTAGTTTGACCCATTTTCATTGATTTTGGGTTCCTAGGTCTTAGAAAATGATTGTTTTGCCCTTCTAGTCAATTCGACCCAAACTTTCCCAAACCTCCCCTAGACTTAAATGGCATATTCTCTATGCTCATAGAGCTTCACTAGGCTTGCCATGTGGTGATTTGACTTGATTGAGATGCGTTTTATCTGCACGTTTCTGATTGCCTTGATTTGCGCACTTTAAATTCCTGATTGTGATTGATAGGGTAGAAAATTCTCATCTGCATGATTCCCTAGATGTTAGGACTTACCTTACCCCTCGATTCATCTGCATGAAATCCTAGGTTAGAAAATCAATCAACTCAGGTACCGAAAGGCATCGATGAAAATCTCGACGTAACTAAGTCCTCGAACCCTCTTCTCCAGTTCTCGCAGAATCGAACAGTCTCTCCCAACCGCTCGGTAGGGTTTCTGATCATACCCTCCAAAAAATGATTAGTGGCGACTCCGATGGCATGCATACTTAGCATATGTCATCCAACCACACTAAGGTCGACCAGATTTGAAAATTCCTCCCTAACGCGATTTGGTAGAGCTTGGGAGAGCTCGCGTCGAGTTCCATTCCCTCTTCTAAATATGGAATCAATAATCCATTAGCCCAACGATGAAAAAAAATCCGGACCTTCCGTCCGAGACGGGTTGCGACAGACTAGCGACTCTGCTAGGGACTTTAGAGGACTTGAGCCGATTAAAAAGTTGATTGCTTTTCTAACCTGATTTTTATGCAGATGCACTGGACAGTGAGGTAAGTTCCCTGATCAAATGTGTTAAATGTTAATGCAGATGGGAGTCATAAGGGGTGGAGTGTGTGCTAACATGTTTTATGCAAATAAGGAGTCGGGGTTGATTGTTTACTTTCTGCAATTTTGAAGCGTTGTTTTGATATTAAATGTTGTGCATGACTTTGCATATTCTAAGGATCATGACACTGCACACACAAGCACCTAAACCCAAGCCGCGAACACCCTTTTAGGTCGCCATAGATAGGGATTGGTATGCAAAGCTCTGGGGTTTGATTGTGCTTGGGTTGACCATATTCAAGCCCGCTCGTCATCCGGGTTAGTGATTCTACCCTCTTGCGTTTGATTGGGCTTGGGGAAAAATTTATTAAGCTGGATGATGGGAACCTTTTTAGGTCGATACTTTATCCCCTTTTTGATTTCTAGAGTCAACCCCCACTTGTCTCACGCGCATGTGAATGGAAGGTTGGTATACCTAAAACCAAAAACCCAAAAAAGAGTATGGTTGGTAAGGTCTTCTCATTTTTTAACTTGTAATTCATTTTTCTATATACCATGCATAACACGCATTTCTATCATTTTGAGCACGTTTCATAGCATTTTGTAATCACCTAAATGATTGAAATGAAAGCCATCGTTTGTAAGTAGATCATATATGGATGTTCCAAGTCGGTCGAAGATTTCTGAGGTGTTCACATATGAGCGCAAGGTTGTCAGACGCCATACTGATGAGCCCGATAAGCTTCTGGAGTACCGCTTCGTGCGAGGGAGAGAACTCACTTGATGCAACTGCACCCGGAGCAAGAACTGTTTCTATACCCGAAGTGCACGCTACCTGGAGCATAAACATGCAAAGGCGAGGTTCTTGGAGGCACTTAATAGGATAAGAAAGGGACGACATACACTCCCAAGGAGAGAGGAACCCCCCATCGAAAATGTCGAAATCATTGAGATATCATCTGATGAGGAGAGTGGCGCCACTGATGATCACCTCCCATCGCCCAAATTAGTAGAGATCTCTTCCGATGAGAAGATTGGTTCCGATTAGCTCAGACTTAGGGCATCCTTAGTTATCACATTCCCCCTGATTTGTATTTTCCTATTTAGCTATCATGTATTAGATCTCCCTTCTAGAGTCTCTGGTTTTATCTCTCTAGATCTAATTGTATTAGGGATCTCTGGATGGTATCTGGATTGATCGACCCTTTTTATGTGTTTTTGTCGTGGGAATGTGATCATGACTTTCATTTTAATCATTCAAGGGACTCTAATCAATTGCGTAATTTCATTAGGAGAAATCCAATTTAAAACTCCTCATTTGACTTCTTTTGGTCAAATAGGAGTGTTTAACCCTTATTTCACCAAAAGAAAATATGAAATTGGCTTAGTTCACATTCATAACATTCACATAACATCCTCATGCATCTTGCATCCTGATCCGTGACAATTGACTCTAGGATGCATTTTCGCATATGTTAAGCTAAATGGGGAAGTTGGATATCAAGATCATTCCGATCCCACACAAGGAGCTATCAACATGGTGGAGCTGCCTCAACTAGCCCAATTAGGTGTATGTTGGAGAGCATTTGGGACACTTGGTCGACCTTATCAAAGTGGATTATCATCCGGCTGTCGTTCAAGCTTTGGCGAGGTTTTGGGATCCGAATACTTTGACATTCAACTTCAGAGGTTTAGAGATCACACCGACCCTCGAGGAGTATACCGCTATTATTGGAGTGGACTTTGAAGAGCGTATTGTGCAACCCCTCATGGGAAAAGATTCCACCCAAGCGTTATCCAAGTTTCTCCGCCTCAAGACTTCCGAGATAAGAGATATTTTCAAATCCAATTCCGGCAAGTTTACCCTATCGTTCCTTTTCAAAAATTTCTCTTCTCTCCCTATCAACACCGGTCATCGAGCGGGTAAGGTGTTCATTCTAGCCTTTGTTGCATTTGTCCTATTCCTTACTTCCGGAACTATATTCGACCCTTTCCTAGTCCATATCGCTCAGCAAATTTGTTACCATTGGAACTACTCCTATATAATCTTAGCAGAGACCTTCTTATCCCTAAACCGCTTCCAATCCGCCAAAAAAGGGCACCTTTCAAGCGTCTATAGGTTTGCTCTAAATGTGGTTCGTTTCTCATGTCAAGACCTTCAACTATCGCGTAGGGTGTTATGAGATTAGTCGACATATTCATCCTCTTAAATCCTTCCTCAAATACCAATCCCTTATCCCGAAGTCCTCTTTTAAGAAGTGGTCTAATTCCTCGAGAGTTTAGAACCAAAATAGCTTTGGTGGCGGTTAACTTGGCCAAGGATATTGGAGGCCCATATTACTGAGATAGATGGAAATCCCATCCCTTTGTTGGGTTGCACGGGTGGAATCACTTATTACCTAATTAGAGTTGCGAGATAGTTTGGGATATTACAAGAGGTCCCTTCGAAGGTATGTCCCGAAATCTTCACTTTTGATCTACCACGCGGCAAGCTTACCAAGGAAACCAAGGTTCTCTATCAATCCAAGATTGATCTCATAGTCAATGCTTTGAAGAATTCACCCCTACAAGAAGTAGAATGACCTGACCATCTTGATGAGGAGAAGAATATACATCGAGCCTCCAAGGAGTACATCAAGCTATTTAAGGAGTACCGAAAATCTTTGGTTGAGCCATACATCCCAGAATATGTGATTCCCCAAGAGCCCGGTGTGGAACCATATGTCCCTGATTATATTGTCCCTCATGAGCCCGGAGTGGAGCCTTACGTACCTGAAGATATGGGGGCACTATCCTTGGAGGAGGAAGACCCTTACATGTGGGACTTGGAAGGATTAGAGGACATTGAGGACACCTTAGAGCCAAAACGTCCTCGGATCGGATAGACGATCTCCCCATTTAGTTTGATAGGCGAATGTGCTATTTTAGAACATTTTGAACACTTTTGAGAATTTTGGTTGTAATAAATGCCCTTATTTCATCTGTGTATATTCATGACATTCTGTTTAACTCATTAAGAAACAATTGTCACGGATCAGGTCCTTCTTGAATAACATGATTATTTAGTATAAATGGGGGAAAGACCCTTCATGTGAGGCTAAGGCTCATAGATGGGCCTTTCTTTTCATTAGCCTTAAATAAACATGGTATTGAAAATAATCTCAAAATATGAATTTCCCTCATCCCTTATCTCGATTCTGACTCACTATTTGGAATTCATGTGATTTCTAAACACAAGGACTCGTAGGAAGGCTCGTTTACTAAGAATGGAACAGGAGGAACTGATCCCTCGTGTGGTGAACCTAGAAACTCAGATGAATACCGTCGCTACGATGGTGATAGAGATGAAAGCAATGTTGATCGCTAGCCAGGGTAAATATCCTATAGCTCCGGATCCTAATTAGACTGTACAACCGGGTTCTTCTACGGACTCAGAAGCCAATCAAACATCTAATATAGAGCCTAATCCAAACAAGGAGGCTCCGCCTAAGAATTCCCCAGTCATCATAGACTTGGAAAAGAAAGAGAAACCGGTGGCTAAGAATGAAGAAGGCGTAAGAAGATTAGCCAAAATCGAAGAATGTTTGAGTAGCCAAGGATATGAATTGGCCCTTTTTGATAAGATTTCGCCTTGTGCGAAGATTGAAGTTCCACCTGATTACAAAGAACCAGAGTTCGTTCGGAAGTATAACGGGACAGGTTGTCCCCGGGCCCACCTAAAATATTACCTACGCAAGATGGCGCATTACTCGAATTACATTCCACTACTGATGAACATGTTCCAAAAGAGCTTGGCTGACACCACTCTGGCTTGGTTTATCGAGTTGGACTTGGAAGATTGTGACGAATGGGAAGATCTAGCTGAAGATTTCTTGCACCAATACAAATTTAATACCGCCACAGCTCTTACTAGGGAGGATTTGCTAAGGACAGTGAAGGGTAAAAATGAGACTATGCGTACCTATGCCCAAATGTGGCGCACCGTGGTGACGCAAATAAAGCCGACAATCCCAGAAGATGAGCTGGTGAACTTGTTTCTAAAGGCGCTTCCGTACGAATATTTTGAGAAGTTGAACATGTCTGGGTGTTAGATGCTTGCACATCTGATTAAAGTCGCGGAGAGACATGAATGTGCCATAAGGGAAAAGAAGGTACCCGAGACAACGTATATATGCCAATACCCGGTGAGAAGAGAAAAGGAGCAAACGGGCGACATTGCATTCGTACCTAACCCTCCCAAACCAAAGAAGTTTCAAAATTTCGCTACCACCCAAGGTGATACTTCATGGCCAGCCGTTAAAATACCAGAACCAAAGAAGAGGTCACCGCTGGTGTTCACGCCATTATCATACCCTCCATCCAAAATTTTGCCTATGCTATTGGAGGGGCGTTTGGTCGCAAAAGAACCCCCAAGGAAGAATCCACCTAGATACCTAGGCTATGATGAGACCCAAACTTGTGTCTACCATATGGGAGAGAAGGGGCACAATGTTGACAACTGTCTCCCACTCAAATAGAAAGTAAAAGCTCTGATAGAAGGAGGGATCCTTGAGTTTGATAAGGCGGAGCCTAATGTGCAGCAGAATCCTCTACCTGAACATCGGGAAGTGAACGTCATCTTCGATGAGGAATGCAATGATACACTATGATTATTAGTGAATGAGGTGAAGCTGCAAGAGATACTGGTGGAGGCCTCATCATACCCCTCGAAGAGGAATGTCTCAAGGGAGGAAAAACTGATGTGTCTAACTAAAATGGCTAGTTTGGGAATTATTGCTGAGACTCATGACTCTACTTTCAAAGGGGTTTACTCAACGATCGATTTGTCATTAGAGGAATTTGTCATAGAAACAGAGTGGGGGAACTCATGGAGTATTTCATACAAGGGCGTAATGAATGATGAAGAGGAACTAGAAGAAGACGAAATTCATCGCAAGAAAGCTCATCAAGCCGATAAGAATTTTTTGCAAGAGGCCCTAAAGAGAGGCGACTTCGTTGACAGTTGGGTCAGGATAGCGGGAAATATAACTTTCGGGTACTGAACTTGCCTCCGTCGAGTTTCTTTATCAGAACCGAAGACATTGTCCCTGATGGTTGGGACGGCATGGATGACCCTGTAGATGATGGATGGGTCTGCGTGATTGATGAAGATGTTCCCAATAATGATGTTGTGTGGAAAAGGAAGTGAGTCTAAAAGCCCGTGATCGACTGACTACTGTGGAAAGAAATATGGATCATTTGGTCTCAATGGTATCCGAGCTGTCTCGTGTAGCGGCCAACATCAATATCCCGCGGACGGAGGAAAATTACCATATGCTGGAATTGAGAAGAATGGTAGAATGGCAAACCCGTCGCTTAGCTAATCTGGAGGAGCAGTCTAACGACCTAACTAACATGATATCGAAATTGAAGGAGTTCATTGTCCGTAGAAGAAATACGACCTCTCATCAAATGGATCAAATGGTGATGTTCCCGCAAAAGTTTGATGGTACAGGGTGCCCTTTGGATCACATTTCGTATTACCTCCACAAAATGATGAATTATCATGAAGACGATCAAGTTCTCATCAATAACTTCAAGCGCAGCCTGATTGGATTAGCCTTATACCGGTACCGATCAGTGGATCTGAATTGGATCCTGGATTGGGAAGATTTCTTAGAGCAATTCATACGACGGTTTGAGGCCAATCTAAAGTTCACCGTCAGTTAAGACGATCTGGCCCTCATTACCATGGATGAGGATGAAGAATTTAGGGTGTTCACACACAGGTGAAAACTGCAAGCTAGGCAGCTTTTACCGCCACTCTCAAAAAGGGAACTAGTGGAGTATTTCCTAAAAGCTCTACCTCAAGAGTATTTCAACCGTATGTACGCATATGGGTTTCAATCTTTTGAGCACTTAGTAAGCATCTGTGTGAGACATGAAGGTATCATCCAGAGAAATAAGGCGACAAGTGAAAGGGAACATAGTTGCATCTCCGGTGAAAGTGTATCTCATATGAGACCATATGGCGGTTATAACTTCAAAGAACTAGATGACGAAGAGCTTGTCGGTACGGTCGAGACAAAAACTCCCTATGTGATCAAGTTAGAAGAAGTAGATAACTGGGGTAAATTTGGAAATGATCCTGTTGAACATCTGGCTATAGCACTATCCGGCATGGATCTAGATGAGGTCCCAACTGTACCAAAGGAAAAAATCAAACCGATCGTAATAAAAGTCCCCCCAGTAGAGGAATATGATTTGAAGTCAGTACCATGGGGCTACGGTATGGGAGAAATAGATGCAGTTATGAAATCAGGAAGGTGTTATACGCCTAGGGAAGGTGAACCTGAGAAGAGACCGGTGACAAGAGAAAATGCGAAACAATTGCAATCTGTGGTAAGAACGAGTGAGTATGAGATCATAGAGCAGTTATGGAAGATGCCAGCGCAGATATCCCTATTGGTTCTCTTCATAAATTCTGAGAAACACAAGAACGCCCTAATGAAAGTATTGGGTGAGATACAGGTGCCTGAACCAATCAACGAAGTACAGTTAGAGGATTTTGTGGGAGCGATACTTTTGAAAGATCAGATCTTGTTCTTAGATGAGGACTTTCCTATAGAGGGACGAGGTCATAATAAGGCCCTTTATATTTCAGTCAGGTGCCATGGGAAAACAATATCCCGTGTATTGGTGGATAATGGCTCCGCATTTAATCTATGCCCCTTAGCCACTCTAAGGAGTTTGGGGATAAGTGAGGACCTCGTTAGAACTTCGTAGGCCACGATCCGCGCATTTGACAGAATGGAAAAACATGTGGTAGGTGAGATTGAACTGGATGTCATGATCGGACCGGTTTGGTTTTCTATCCCTTTTCAAGTGCTAGATATTCCCAATGCGTTCTCCTTCCTATTAGGGAGACCGTGGATACATGTGGCGGGCGCGATTCCCTCTAGCCTACATCAAAAGCTCAAGTTCGTAATTGACGATAATCTGGTTACCGTATTGGGAGAGGCAGAACATTGTACATATCTAAAGGGATTGGTTCCTTATGTTGAACCGCAAGCGAAAGAGGAGTCCGACTATAATTCTCTAGAATTGGTATGTATCATGCATGTCTCGGCTAGGACCAAGGTTAGAACCCCTGAGTTCTTTACGCCATCTATTATGGCTGGGAAAATCCTTCTGGCATATGGCTATATTCCTAGGGGTAGATTGGGAAAACATGCCCAAGGAATGCATGAACCGCTTCATTTGATATCTAATGACCGAAAGGTAGGTTTGGGGTATAAAACTCAGAATGATGGTTCTTCCTCAAGAGACCATTGTGGAGGTCGAGGCTAAGGCCGAGGAAAAGGCCAGGGACGCTATGGAAACCGAAACGATCACTTCATTAGATCAAGCACCTATAAGGGTGATGGCAAGATGTCTGATAATCCCCTAGCTTGGATGTTCTCTAAAAATACCAAATGGCTCAAGAACGAAGATGTTAGTGTTGCGGCTGAACCGGATCTATCCAATCCTTTCTCCGATGATCGAGTTCACGATATTATTGAGTGGCTTGTGAATGACGCTGATTTACCTGAGTAAAGGGGCTTCTTCTCCCTTTCCTTTTAATGCATTGTAATTTCGAGCAATTTCTTTCTCGCAATTTGAATTTAGTTGTTGCATTTGCCATTAGAAAACACCATTGGATCTCTGACCATTGGTCCAAGTAGTATATGTTGTAATGCGGTCCATTTGCATTCAATAAAAAGCCTCTCAAGTTTTATTAAGGACATGTGGAACAACAAATCAGTCCAATGATAACGTTTGACTTCAAAACTTTGAAGCTTGAGGCCTGATTTGCCACATGATTCCTGGTTTCCCAAATGTTTTAAGGGAGCTAAGATGTCTAATTAAATGAGGACAAGCACGCTTCTCTATTTTTTCTCTCAAAACATCTTTCAAAATGTTTTTCCATGGAATTCATGCATTGGCATTGGTTGATTATAGAATACTAACCATGCTTATAACATTTCAAGCATACCATCCCTCATATGCATAACAGGTTATTATGTGACTCGGATCATCCTGACGATTATTCTTGTAAGGTTGAAGAAGAAGCGGATGACGATCTCAGTTATATTAAGTAGAGTTGGAGTCGACACGAAGAATATAAGCCCTTGACTACAGAGAACACAATTACAGTTAATATGGGGAATTCAGAGAATATGAAAGAGGTAAAAATCGAGGAAAGATTATCATCTTTTGAAGCAGCCCGATTGATTCAGCTCCTTAAAGAGTATCAAGATGTCTTTGCCTGGTCATATACGGATATGCCAGGATTGGATGCGAACATTGTAGAGCATTCACTACCGACTGATCCAAGTATCCCACCAAAGAAATAGAAGCTTCGACGAACAAAACCTGAACTGTCCAAGAAAATCAAAGAGGAAGTCATGAAATTACTCAAGGTGGGATTTATTGAAGTTATCCCTTACCCTGAATGGGTTGCCAATATCGTCCCAGTAATGAAGAAAGACGGGAGAGTCAGAGTCTATGTGGATTATCGCATATTGACGTCCTGGTTGACAGTACTGCTGGCTTTGAACTATTCTCATTCATGAATGGATTCTCCGAGTATAATTAGATTCTCCTGAAAGATGAGGATAAAGCTAAAACTTCGTTTATAACACCATGGGGCACCTTTTGCTACAAGGTCATGTCTTTCGATTTGAAAAATGCTAGGGCAACCTTTTAAAGAACTATGATGGCTCCATTCCACGATATGATGCACAAAGAGATTAAAGTGTATGTAGATGACGTGATCGCGAAGTCTAGACCCAAAGATGACCATGTCCAAGTGTTAAAGAGGCTATTCGAAAGGCTCCGAAAGTATAAGTTGAAGTTGAACCTCGCGAAATGTATATTCAGAGCACATTCAAGAAAACTCCTTGGGTTTATGGTGAGCAATCGAGGAATCGAAATTGATCCTTCTAAAATTAAGGCGATACAGAAAATTGGAACCCCCACAATGGTGAAAGAAGTGAGAAGTCTATTGGGGAGATTGAATTACATTGCCAGATTCATTTGTCTTCTTTCTGATATGGCAAATCCGTTCTTTAAATTATTGATGAAGGGTACCAAGGTGAAATGGGACTCTGAATGTCACCAAGCGCTGGAGAAGATCAAAGAATATCTCATTCAACCGCAGGTTTTGGTACCCCCGATTTCGGGTTATCCTCTAACCCTAAATCTCACTATCCATCAAGAATCTTTAGAAGCTTTATTAGCCCAAACGAGCCTAGAGGATAACAAGGAGCGGGCGATCTATTACTTGAGTAAGAAATTCACTACACCTGAGATGAATTATCCTGATGTCAAGAAGACATGTGTAGCCTTGGTATGGGTGCTCTATAGATTGAGAAAGTATACCCTTCATTACCATATTCAGTTGGTCATAGAAAACGACCCGATCGAGTATTTGTTAGAAAAGTTATCCTTAATCGAAAAATTGGCTAAGTGGCAGGTCCTCCTATCAGAATTCGTTATTAAGAGTTCAACTCAAAAGTCTGTCAAAGGAAGGGCCATTGCAGACATACTAGTAGAAAGTGCTCAAAGACATGAAATCCCACATGATGAGGAAGCGGAAGATCGTAGTCTAAACTTGTCTGATGGAAAGCGGACCATGTATTTCGATGGTGCCGTTAACCTTACTAGATCCAGGACTGGGGCAATTTTAATATCCCTAGATGGCCAACACTATCTAGTCACTGCGAAGCTGGTATTCCCATGCACCAACAATATTTCTGAATATGAGGCTTGCATTTTCGGGTGCAATTAGCCCTTTCCATGTAGGTGAAGAAACTGCAAGTCTATGTGGACTCCATATTGATCATCTTGCAAACCCAAGTTGAGTGGAAGACTAAGGATTCCAAGCTTATCCCCTACCACAAATTCATGGAGAGAATGATTGAAGAATTTGAGGAGATTGACTTTGAATACCTGCCAAGGACTCAGAACCACTTTGTTGGCCCTCTAGCTACCCTATCATCCATGCTGCAAGTGGTGAATGGCATGGACATTGAACCTTTAAAAGTTGACATCATAGAAAGACCAGCTTACCGCATGGTAATTGAAGAAGGGTTTGATGGTCACCCCTAGTATCATGACATCAAAAACTACCTGTCGAAGGGTGAATATCCTTAAGGGAGCCAGAATGGAGATAGGAAATATATAGCCAAGATAGCTACGAAGTTTTTCCTCAGCGGCTAGACTTTATACAAGAAGTCCTTTGATTCGATTTTGCTAAGGTACATAGATGCCAAGGAAGAAAATCTGCTTATGAAAGAAATTCATGAGGGAGAATGTGGACCACATATGAACGGCTATCTCCTTGCTAAGAAGATTATGAGACTCGGTTATTACTGGATGACCATGGAGTCAGACTCCAACCAATATGTGAGGTCCTACCACCAGTGCCAAGTATACGGGGACAGAATTAATGCACCTCCGAATGAACTTCATCAGATGTCCGAAGCATGACCGTTCTCCATGTGGGGGATTGATATGATTGGGCCAGTCAACCCTAAAGCTTCAAATGGACATCGCTTTATTCTGGTAGCCATCGATTATTTTACTAAGTGGATCGAGGCCAATTCATATGCTAATGTCACCGCAAAGAGTGTGGCCAGGTTTATCAAGCGGGACATAATTGCCAGATAGGGTACACCCGAGGCGATCATCACCAAATTTGAACAATAAGGTAGTTGACGATCTACTGGATCACTTCAAGATCCGACACCTTAATTCCTCTCCTTATCGCCCACAAATGAATGAAGCTATGGAAGCGACAAATAAGAACATTAAAAGAATCCTGTTTAAGACTGCGAAAAACTATTGAGATTGGCATGAGAGGTTGCCGTATGCACTAATGGCGTACCGAACTTCTATCCGTACTTCAACAGGGGCAACGCCCTACTCCTTGGTATATGGCATAGAAGTAGTCTTGCCAGTAGAAGTTGAAATTCCTTCACTACGGGTTCTATCCCAAGCTAAGATCTCAGAGGCCAAATGGACCCAGCAGAGATATGAGCAGTTGAATCTGATCGACGAGAAATGCTTGAAGGCCATTTGTCATGGTCAAGCTTACCAGAAATGGGTGGCTAAATCATTCAACCGAAAAGTCAGACCCAAAAATTTCATAGCCAGGGATCTAGTTGTAAAGAAGACTCTTCTGAACACCTCACACCCCGAAGGCAAGTTTACACCGAATTATGAAGGCCCTTTGTAGTCTAGAAAGCACTGCCTGGTGGTGCTTTAATCCTTGTGAACGTGGACGGAGAAGAGTTGACAAGTCTTGTAAATGCAGACGCGGTCAAGAAATATTACCCTTGAAATGATATCAGAGGGTTCATTCACACCTCTTTCCCCAGCAGATCCGAGTCATATCTAGATTAGTTGCATACACCCCATGCATCCATGGATATATATATTTATATTTATATGCACTCTCTCTTCTGAAATTTCAGGTCCCCAAATAGAGACGCTCGAAAGAAGAAGAACGGTAGTGGATTAATCCCAAGTTCAAAGGAAAAAAACCAAGTGAATATCCAGAATCCTCCCCAAATCTTATTTGAAAATATAAATCCTGACCAATTTGGTTTCCCCTTTTATATCCCCAAGGAGCCGTAATCGTGGTGAATAGGTAAGTATCCCCTTCTCTTGAACCTCTAAAGCTGTCTAAGCCATAATAATTTGCGATTTGATATGTCGCCAGAATTTTTGAAACTCTCAAAATCACACCATTCAAATTCAAAAAAAAAAACTTTTGAGGTTTTCCAAACATGTTTGAAACCTACATCATGCATCAGGATTCCCCATTGAGGTTGAATTTTGGTGAAATTGAAATGAATCTCCAAATGAGAATGTCTAAGATCCATCAAATGGAATAGCTCAAAAGACGAAAGGCAAGCCATGCCCAAACACGTCCCTATACACACTTGAGAGGTGAGTAGTGAAAAAGAGAAAGGTGAGATAAAAACCATTGTCTACAAATGTAGGGATCATTTATTGTGATTACATGGATTGAAATGACGAAAGGCACGTTCATTTCTCTATCCTAAACACATGATAATTTTATTTGCAAACCCATTTGAGCCTATTAAGGGAGAATTTTCAAAACATCCCTATCAAAAACCACCCCACACTAGGGCATATCTGGAGGTCCATCGGTCGATTTCTTGGAGAAAACGATCAAGTTAAGATCTTATTGTGCTGACTTGCATTAACCTTTTGTGATAGCTTCAGGTGATATTCTGTGGAAGCTTGAAACATCTTGAAGTGAGGAAGAGCATTTCATTTCTCTATCCCCAAACATTTTGTCCTTTGATGAGCCAACTTGAGCCATTGAAACTTCATTTCTAACCCTAGTTGGTGATCACCTCCCTACACCAGGGCAATGCATGTGATTTACCAATGAAAGACCAAAATCGTGGTTGGGAAAGTCTTTAGAGTTTAACTTGGGAAAAATTCAAAGAAGCCAAAAGTGAGTAAGAATTAAGGGCTAACAAAAGCGAAGAGCCTGGTAAAAGCAAGGCCAAAGCACGTCATTGAAAAATCAAGAGATTTGAAGTATAATTGAGAAGAAAAACAAAATGATCATGTCGAAAGGCAGAATCTGCCTAGTGAAAAGAAAAGAAATGATCTCTAGAGCTGAATTGAAAATGAGCATCTAAGAGACTTTAGAGTTTGGAACTACAAATCTATCCCCAGCGGATATGATAATTGGTAATGATGCACAGGTGATCACCAACCTTTCGTATCCCCCATTTTGAGAATATGGCCTTTTCTAAGCCTACCCTGAACCAATTTTACAACCCATCCCAAAAGCTTTTCCGACTGAGATGTTTCGAGTCGATACAGGATTTCACACAAGAAGCTACTGCCTAAAGGAGTAAGTGCAATCTTGTCTTATCTTATCTTCGAGGTTCTTAACTTGTAAACCCGAAGAAGATATCTTGCAAATTTGATTCAATTCTAGACTTCAAAGTGCCTATTCGTTGAATAAGCCTTGACCAAACCTATATTACAGTCCCTTAAAGACCTTCGCTGATCAATCAAAATGTATGCACTGCAAATAGTCCCGAAATTCTAGACAATGGCTTTGAGTGATAATGCGAGTGTCTTTAGAAATTTTCCCCAGTGGAGAAATGCAAAACCATTTGGAGAGCGAGATTATGAGGAACCCTCTTTGATTAGTATGTTCCAATTGACGTTTCGGTCAAAATCTTTTGAAGATTTCAAATCATTTGATTCAAAATCATCGTCACAAGGGATTTTTTATCATGTTTAATATTGTTGAAAGATGTTTTCGATGATCTCCTACATCACATTGCATTTGTTAAAGAAAAAGAGCATCGCATGACTCCTAGATAATCATCATAGGAACACGGCTCATTTGAAATATTTAAAGTCTTTTAATCACGAGATAAATTAGGGTTTGAGCTTTTACAGGTATCCTGGCTTCCCCTAGATCCCAGAATAGCACCCACATTGGTAAGATCCGCATCACGAGATAAATCAGGGTTTGAGCTTCTGCAGGTATCCTAGCTTCTCCAAAATCCCATAATGGCACCCACATTGGTAAGATCCAC
This sequence comes from Lenwebbia sp. NSW1173648, assembly GCA_029784005.1. Taxonomy (NCBI): domain Eukaryota; kingdom Viridiplantae; phylum Streptophyta; class Magnoliopsida; order Myrtales; family Myrtaceae; genus Lenwebbia; species Lenwebbia sp. NSW1173648. Next base: position 19,468,313 of record JARCGZ010000010.1, on the reverse strand, counting down.
ATTAATGAGATGAATCAGGGTTTGAGCTTCTGCAGGTATCTTGACTTCCCCCAGATCCCAGAATGGCATCCACATTGGTAAGATCCACATTAATGAGATGAATCAGGGTTTGAGTTTCTGCAGGTTCCTGGCTTCCCCTAGATCCCAAAATGGCACCCACATTGGTAAGATCCACATCATGAGATAAATCAGGGTTTGAGCTTCTGTAGGTATCCTGGCTTCCCCCAAATCCCAGAATGGCACCCACTTTGGTAAGATCTACATTGATGAGATAAATCAGGGTTTGAGCTTTTGTAGGTTCCTAGTCTCCCCATATCCCAAAAAGACACCCTCTTTGGTAAGAAAAATCGGGTAAGTCCTTCCTACAGGCATTCTTCTAGCGAACTTCCAAAGTCCTTCCTACAAGCATTTCTTTAGCAAATCCTTTATTATAGATATTCACTCAGATAAGTCCTTCCTACAGGATAAGTTGTCATTTCAATCCTTAGAATCCTTTCTACAGGAATCTTCTATGGGGTGACCTACCATACGGGTCGAATTTTAGTCATTTTAATCCTTAGAATCCTTTCTACAGGAATCTTCTATGGGGTGACCTACCATATGGGTCGAATCTTAGTCATTTTAATCCTTAGAATCCTTTCTACAGGAATCTTCTATGGGGTGACCTACCATACGGGTCGAATCTTAGTCATTTTAATCCTTAGAATCCTTTCTACATGAATCTTCTATGGGGTGACCTTCCATACGAGTCGAATCTTAGTCATTTTAATCCTTAGAATCATTTCTACATGAATCTTCTATGGGGTGACGTACCATACGGGTCCAATGTTAATTCCCCCTAAGGTATTCTTATAACAAAGCCTTAGATTCTCATCCGAAACAAGCAGATCAACAATATCCGCGCGCACAACAGGTGAGCTTCTGGTAAGTCTCTCTTCTTTTCTCTCTCCCATATTAAAAGGAGGAGAATTTTGGGCCTAAGTTTACACGGAGAGGTATGTGAGTCGGATATCGCGACTTCTTTTTAAAACTTTTCCCTAGTCGAGTCGACTAGATTTCAGGTGTCACCTTATCTTTGAAAGTGGTCTTTCCCGAGATCTCTCTCAAGAGGGGCAGTTGTTGATACCTGATTTTTGGTAAATTTTATTTTTGAAAAATGCATAGAAAATCCATAAAATTGTAAAATAAACTTTGGAAGCCTTGGCCAAGCCTAAGGGTCCATAAAATTGAAAAATGAATTTTTCATATTTTTTGCATTTTTTAATATTTTCGAAAAATAGGAAAATACTTGAAAAATCAAGAAAATAGAATTTGAGGCCACAAAAATAAAGAAAAATAGCCAATATTTTTCTTTTAATTCCCTTTTCATTTTGGCCCTTTTAAAATTTTCAAAATTTGATTCATGATTATATGTTCCTTCTTTGAAAATAATCCCGAATTAATTCAAAAAATAGCATTTTAGATTTTTAATTTCCCATTTTCGCATTTTTAGAGTCGTGACATCTTATTCTATTACCAAATATTACAATTCAGTCCAATTGTTCAATGAATTGCTCAATTTGGGCAAATTGGATCAATTTGAACTAAAATTTTTCAATTTAGTCCTTGGGAATTGATCAAAATGAAATTAAACTTTTTCCAAGGACCAAAATGAAATTAAATCTAAGCCCGTGACCCCCTAGTTTTCGACCTTCTAAATCAATTGGTGATGATGGTTTGGTCCAATTTGGCCGTTTGAGATTTGAATTTGGCCAATTTCCTTCTCGGGTCGAATTGAAATTTTGGGGTTTTTATGCAATTTCATGCAAATAGTTCATAAAGAGCACATTTTTTGATAGATTTCATGCCCCTAAGTTCAATTTTGGGTTAATTTGGCAAATTCCTAATTGTTAGGGGTCAATTCAATTTTTTTTATACTGTTGGGTCTGTCGGGTCGGACTAGATCCGACCCAAAGACCCGCATAGTACCTTCTTCCCCAATGGTCTTTGTGCGCAGGTTCAAACCAGTCAACGCAGGCCGAGATTCAATGCTCAAATTGAAGAGGTGATCGGCCATAATCGACGACGCCGATGGGTGGGCCTTTTAGCCCTCATGGTTCCGCTCCGATTGCACCCACCGCCGAGACCAATGGCCACCGGAGTTGGAGTGACGAACCTAGTCAATGCCGCAGCCATTGACAAGAGCAACCCAAGCTCGAGATGTCCAAATCGGTCGTCAATTCGAGACTTACGGAGGCCGAACGGAGTGTCAACGGAATCCCAATCACCACGGGCGCCATTTGGACCATTTCGCACGTGAGACTACATGCGAAATAGGTCGGTGGACACCTCACCCGTGCACGCCAATCTTGGATTCAAAGTATATAAGCTATCTCATGCGTTTTCGCCAAAGAAGAAGTTCATTCTGCTCAAGAGCTCTAACAGACTAGAGAGAGAGTGAGAGAAAGGAGAGAGAAGCTCTCGCGTCGACCATAGCCGAAGCTTCGAGCTTCTACTGTGGGACTTCAGCCACGACGATTCAGGTTGAATCGAAGCTCGAAATCAAGTCCAGAAGCTTCGAATAAACTCCAGGAGTCAATCGTACCAGCTCATGCCGTGTCTCGACCTCGGAAAGGTGAGTCTGAATCTCTGAGCTCCACACTGTGCATCAATGGTGGAGTTCGTCTCCAGCCATCATTTTCTAAATTTTTTGCGACGATTTTATCCTTGAAGATCACTGAGCATCGTTGCATTCCTATTTTGCTCTGATTTTTTATAATACTCCTGAGTCGAACCTCCTACCAGTCGCAGTTTCATCGCGACTTGGCGAGCTGAATCTGGCAATTTAGAGCTCGATCCGAGCTCAAGGTAAGTTTCCTGAACCTATTGAGATGTTGTTTTGTGATTGAATTCAATAGTTATGCTCGGAAATGCACGTTCGATCCGCCATTGTTGTTATCTGTGCGAGCTTGATTCATGTTGATTTAGCCGATAGATTGCTCTAAGATTCATATATGTTATTCTACGCATCGAGACGAGTCGATCGACATCGATTTCATCCGATTTGGTTTAGGATCTACCGTTAAGCATGGACGGAGGTCTATCGGCCGTTCATCTAGTTTCGTCCGCGCAAGGAAGACGAAGACCAGTCAGCTATGCTGACTCGGTCAAAGTCGACGTGGCGTTGACGAGGCTACACGTATCATGGCATGTGGCTGCCACGTCAGCTCGAATGTCCATAGTCAATGGTGATGTGGCACTGATGGGGTGCCACATGGCATGACACTTGGCGTCCACGTCAGACCGGGGATTATCCGAAACCATTTTAGAATAATAAAATGATCGGACGGTTGTGGCTTAGCCACGTGAAGAGATCTGCTTTTTTCTGAAAATAAAATCATTTTTCCGAATTATAAAACCATTTTTGAAAATAAAAAAATAAAAATACAATTTTGGATCAGACGGTTAAGATTTGGTCTTGCCTTGTGATCGTGGCCGTAGGATCTGGTAATCTAATCGAACGGTTAAGATCTAGTCACCTTCGATCTCGGCCATTCGTCTTAGTCTGCCGATCCAGCGGACGTGGATTAGCCACGTGGTCCATTTTAAGCCGTTGGATCTGGCACTTTATTAAAAATTCTCAAAAAATCACACAAAAATCCAAGAAAATTCGAAAAAATAATAAAAAATACAAAACGTCACCGTTTTTGGGTCACCCATGGATGGTTGACCAGGGTTGAGTGCTCAGGTCTGGTTGATCGGGTCGACTTGGTCCGAACAATTCAAAAAATTCATAAATAAATAAATTCATAAAAAAAATTCGGAAAATTTCATAAAAAATTCTAAAAAAAATTAGAAACTTTAGGAAAAATTCAGAAAAATTTCCAACAATATGAAAAATGGGAAATGACCACATTCAACTGGTTTGACCCATTTTCATTGATTTTGGGTTCTCGAGTCTTCGAAAATGACTATTTTGCCCTTCTGGTCAATTCGACCCAAACTTTTCCAAACCTCCCCTAGAATTAAATGGCATATTCTCTAAGCTCATAGAGACTCACTAGGCTTGCCATGAGGTGATTTGACTTGATTTGCGCACTTTAAATTCCTGATTTTGACTAAAAGGGTAGAAAATTCTCATCTGCAGGATTCCCTAGACGTTAGGGCTTACCTTACCCCTCGAGTCATCTGCATGAAATCCTAGGTTAGAAAATCGATCAACTCAGGTACTGAAAGGGCGTCGATGAAAATCTCGACATAACTAAGTCCCCAAACCCTCTTCTCTGGTTCTCGCAGAACCGAACGGTCTCTCCCAACCTCTCGATAGGGTTTTCGATCATACTCTCCAAAAAAATGATTGGTGGTGACTCCGATGGCATGCACACTTATCACATGTCACTCGACAACACTAAGGTCGACCCGATTTGAAAATTCCTCCGTGATGCGATTTGGTAGAGCATGGGAGAGCTCGCGTCGATTTCCACTCTCTCTTCTAAATATGGACTCGATAATCCATTAGCTCGATGACGAAAAAAAAATCCGGACCTTCCGTTCAAGACGGGTCACGACAAAAAGGAAAGTGAATTGAAAAACGATTTTCCAAAGATAAAAGAAAGACTCAGAAGAAGACCTTCGAAACACGCGTATAGAAATCACTTTCATAAGTAATTTATAAGATCTAAGGGACTGAACATTTCAAAATGCACAAACTGTAGTGATTCAAGGCATTCCAGAAGTTATTGTCCTAAGATTTGGAGACCAACATGAGATATTGTGAAATTTGCAAACTCCACTAACCCAAAAGGACCCAACCAGATTTGGGTATCAAAGAATACTTGAATTCCTTTGATGTTTGCAAGTATCGATGAAAAGAAGAAACAAGTGGTACCTTGATAGTGGGTGTTCTAGACACATGACTGGAGATTCCAAGATATTCATCAATCGTACTAAATTTGATGAAAAAAGTATCTCCTTTGGCGGTAACAACAAAGAAATAATTATTGGTAAAGGAACCGTAAAGATTGGCAACCTCTTCATTAATACCGTCTCATTGGTTAAGGGTTTGAATTTCAATCTTATTAGCATAAGCCAATTGTGTGATATTGGATATAAAATCTCTTTTGTGGAGGATAAATGCTTCAGTGTTAGCCGGGACAACATGTACTCATTCACCGGACATAGACATAGTAATATGTATCTTTTGGATACATCATCTGAGGATGTGAAATGTCTAGTATCAGTCAAAGACAACTCAGAACTTTGGCACAAGAAACTGGGACACATAAGTTTCAAACAAATCTCAAATCTTTCCTAAAAAATGCTTATGAGAGGACTCCTAGATACTAAATTTGAGCAAGCAAAACTTTACGACGCTTGCACTCTTAGAAAACAAGTAAGAAATTCTTACAAGTCAATAAATCAAGTTTCAACTAACCGTGCTCTGCAGCTTTTACACATGGATGTCTTTGGACCAACAAGAACCTAAAGCATTTGGGGTAAAAAGTATTGTTTGGTAATAGTAGATGAATATATTAGATTTACATGGGTTTTCTTCCTTGCACATAAGAATGACGCATTTTCATATTTTGAAATTTTTTCAAAGAAAAGGTTATTCAATTTCCAACATCAAAACTGATCATGGGGGAGAATTTGAAAACCAAATTTTTGCAAACTTTTGTGATCAAAATGGTTTTCAACATAATTTTTCATCTCCTTATACTCTTCAGCAAAATGGAGTAGTTGAAAGGAAAAATCGATCTTTACAAGAAATGGCTCGAACACTCTTGATTGAAAGCAAAACTCATTCTCATTTTTGGACAGAAGCTGTTTCTACTGCATGCTATATTATAAATCGATTTTTTCTGAGACCAATGCTTGAGAAAACCCCTTATGAGTTTTACAAAGGCAAGAAACCAAGCATAGCATACTTTCATGTATTTGGCTATAAATGTTTTATCCTCAAGAATTCGAATGATCGACCGGGTAAGTTTGATGAAAGATCAGACGAAGGTGTATTTCTTGGATATTCCACTTCAAGCAAGGCATACAGAGTCTTCAACAAGAGCTCAAGAATAGTTGAAGAATCAATGAAAATGAGGTTTGAAGATGGAAATGACACTCAGAAGATAGGCACTGAAATCACCACATCATCTGAGAGGAATCCATCATCTGAGTGGGCTTCATCATTTGAGGATAAAACATCATCTAAAGCCCCTCAGAACATTAATGATACTCAGACTGCTACATCATCTGAGAATGAAAACCAAGATCCTTCTCCAGAAGATGAACAATACAGTAGAAACAAGACATGGAAATACAAATCCATTCATCCTACAGATCTTATCATCGGAGATATAGAATATGGAATCAAGACCAGATCCAAATTTATGAATGCCATAAAAGCTTTTGCACTTGTATCTGAAGTAGAACCCAAAGGAGTTGAAGAGGCTCTTGCAGACGAAAGCTGGATTGAAGCAATGCAACCAAAGCTACATTAATTCAAACTCAATGAAGTTTGGGAACTTGTGCCCAGATCCAAGGGATACTCTCAGGAGGAGGGGATTAACTATGATGAAACATATGCTCCCGTAGCAAGACCGGAATCTATTAGATTGCTCCTAGCCTATGCTTGCTACAATGAATTCAAGCTATATCAAATGGATGTCAAGAGCGCATTTTTTAATGGCTACAACAAGGAAGAGGTGTACATGGAACAACCATTAGGGTTTGCAGATCCAAAGAGCTCAGATCATGTCTATAAACTCAAGAAAACTCTTTATGGACTCAAACAAGCACCGCGACCTTAGTATGAGAGGTTAAGTAACTTCCTTGTTGATAAAGGTTTCGAAAAAGGTAAAGTAGATACAACTCTATTTATCAAAAGGAAGGTAAAGATATCTTGCTCATTCAAATATATCTTGATGATATCATATTTGGTTCTTCTAACGAAAAACTCTGCAAGAATTTCTCTCAAATCAGGCAGAGTGAGTTTGAAATGAGCATGATGGGAGAACTCACTTTCTTCCTTGGACTTCAAGTGAGTCAAACAGAACAAGGAACCTTCATACATCAAGAGAAGTATACGAAGGAAATTGTGAAGAAGTTTGGTCAAGAAAACTGTAAGAAAATAGAATCACCAATGTCTTCTTCATCTAAGCTAGATAAGGATGAATATGGTAAATAGGTTGATCCGAAGGTATATAGAAGCATGATCGGTTCTCTATTATATCTTACTTCTTCTAGACCTGACATCATTTTTAGTGTGTATATGTGCGCTAGATTTCAATCAGATCCTAAGGAATCACATCTCTTTGTAGTAAAGAGAATCATAAAATATATTGGAACCAATCCTAATCTTGTATTATGGTATCCAAAGACCTCAGAACTTACTTTACAGGGCTACTCAGATGCTGATCTTGCAGGTTGCAAATTAGACAGGAAAAGTACCTCAGGAACATGTCAACTTCTGGGATCCATGCTAGTGTCTTGGCATTCAAATAAACCAAACACTGTGGCACTATCAACCGCAGAAGCTGAATATGTCGCCTTGGGGAGTTGTTGTGCTCAGATCTTGTGGATGAAGCAATAACTGGGGGACTTTGGTATTGAAACCTCAAACGTGGAAATCAAGTGTGATAACACCAGTGCAATCAACCTCACAAAGAATCCAATTCTGCACTCTCAAGCTAAGCATATTGAAATTAAACATCATTTCATTCATGATGATGTGCATAATTATGATGTTAATATTTAATTTGTTGATTCGAAGCATCAATTAGCTGATATATTCACAAAGCCCTTCGATAGGAATTCTTTGAATATATTAGACAAGAATTGGGTATTACTATTATGACTATTTAAGTTATCTTTAAGACAGGTTAAATCTGCTTCTGAGCAAAACGCAACATCTGAGGAAACTCAACCTCTGAAGCAAAGCCTCAGAATTCGCTCAATATCTGAAGATAACATTCACTTTTAGAACTAAAAGCATCATCTGAGGAGATACAAATGCTTGAATGGAACCTCTGAATGAACGCATCATCTAAGGAGGTCATCATTTGAACAACACTCAAATCAGGTTTGATCGTTCAAACTTTTGGCGCGTAAGTAGTTATTTTTGGCAACAAATAAGGTACGCGAATCTTAATCTTTTAAAATATTATGTCAAATATTATGATTGAAGTGATTGAATTGATTGAATATTTCGTTTCCAAAAATTAATTTATCAAAACTTTTCAAAATATTTTATTTTTGGAAAACAAATTTCAAATCTCGTAACTGTCAAAGGCGGTTTCCTATTTTGTTAAAAACGAAAAACTTGCACCGAACCGTCGTCCCTTTTTAAAACCTCTCTTATAAAGATTCAATTTTTACTCTCCACTCAAAAACCATCTCTCGAAAAACTTTTCTTTCGAAATCCTCTTTGCGATTTCACTCCTGAACCCTCAATCTCTCAATTCTCTCCAAAAATCCTTCAATGGAACCCAAAAATTCCTCTACCGCGAAGAAACCCTCTACTGGTTCTTGACGATTGGGAAGATTGGAGATGCGATGACCTAGGGCTCCAATCGGTGCTCCCACTAAGTACAATCTCTCAAGATCTTCAGACGAAGATAGCGAAGATCAGAGACCTGAGGAGACGAGCAGAGTTCCTCACAATGAACCTGCTGCTGAAGCCCTAGAGGTTGAGACCCCTGATATGAAAAAGGCCAAGAGGAAGCAAAGGCTTCAAGATCGCATCGCGAACATTAAAGTAAGAACTCTTGAACAAATCGTTAATCTTCTTGTTGATAAGAGCATAAAATTGGCAAGAGGATTAACGAATGTGATTCGGGGGATGAGAATGTATGGAAGGACTGATCATGACATTCAAGAGTTTCTGGTGACAATGGATTTTTTGATGAAGAATAATTGCAAAAGTTTAGTGAGATGTTAATTCAGGATGAGATTAGGCAAGCTATGAAGGTATGAGCAGAATTTCATAAGGAAGATAGGCCTAAATCATCTGAGACCTCTAGGAAGGGAAAAGAGAAGGTTGGTGAACCTTCAAGAGTAGAGGAAGCACAAATTGCTTTGACTGAAGCAAGATCTGAAGGTGTAAGACTTGAGAGTGAAGTAAGACCCAAAATTGTGCTGGTTAGTGATCATCTGAGGGAGGATGATGATGAGATGATCTATTCTCACTTTAAGGGAATGGTAATGAAGTTCTTAGCCAAGGAAGGAAAGGCAGACAGGATGTTCAGATCAAAAGAACATCGTGCATACTATAATTCTTTAATCGCCAGAACCTCCATGGTAAATAGGCTTGTTGACTTTGAGTACTTTGAGAAAAATGATTTGCAGATCATTAATCTGTTTTCTAATCTGCATTTGCAAACTCTCTGTTCTCTAAATACTCCATGTTATCCTGAGTTAACTGCCTATTTTTACTCAAACTTCTCTATGATCTCTCGAGATGCAATTCAGTTTTCCTTCTTTGAACAGAACATCATTCTAAGTGCTGCGGAACTTGCTGAAATTCTAAGTTTTGAGCTGTCCACTTTCATTTCCATTCCTATCTCAGAAGATGCTGTCTATAGAGAACTCTCTGGAAATCCAAATCTCTCCAGAGAAAACAAAGCTCATGTTGAACACCATCACTTTCCTCTCAAAGCAATCGTTCTGCATAAGGTAGTCATCAACTGTCTTAGGCCCAAAGGATCCTCCAAAACTGATGTTTCTCGCTTTGAAGCCAAAATCATCTGGGCTATCCTAAATGGCAAGCGTTTCTCTCTTCCTCATCTAATCTTTCTGCATATACGTAGAACTGTAAGGAAGAACAAAGGACAGCTGCCACATGGATCATTGATCACCAGGATCTTTGAGTATTTGAGAATAGACATTCCATAGAAGCTCAGATCTTTGCAGATTCCATAGGGTAGTACTGGTGAGGCAATATTTGGCAAGAAGGGCTACAAGTTTGAAGAAGGTCAATGGAGAGACAGAAAGAGGAATATTGTGCTGGTAGATCTTCATTCGGCAGAAACTATGGCAACAGTGGCCAATCCGAATGAACCTTCTCCTCCTAAAAGGTCAGTAGATGCTTCTCCTACACCTCAGAATCCACTTGAAAGAGGAGGATGAAAATATTGGCTCACAAGTCAACAAAGCTAGGTTAGAAGAAGAGAAAACTAGCCCAGAAGTTGATTGAAAGGATTATAACTGAGTGAGATTAGTAAACGTCTGAAGATTCCCTGGCAAGTGATAATGAGATTGAGGAAATTATTCAGATAATTGTGAGGTCAACAGTTGAGGATGAGATTGAAGCTCAAATTAAGCAGCAGGAGAAAGAGAAGAAAGAAAAGGAAAAGGATGAGAAAGAAGAAATAGGGGAGGAAGAAACTGAATAGACTGAAATTGTCCTGGGAGAGGGCAAAGAAGGCAGTAGACCATCTGAAGTACATAAGCCTGTTCAACAGTCAGATGATCGGATGGAAACTCAAATGGAATTTGAGAAGGAAACCCAAACTGATGTTGCAATAGAAACATAGTTTGAAAAAGAGCAAATTGAGCAAGTAAACATTTCTGAGTTTGTTCTGCTGAATATAGCTGAAGAAGCTCAGAAGGAAGCTACATCTGAGGGGGAGGAATCTGAAAATGGAAGTCGACTGAAAATGGACATTGATGCTGCTAGTACAGTAGATTCTCCTAGCAAAACTACCTTAGATCTTCCACTGCAGGACACTCCAATTTCTTCATCTGGGAGACAAGCTAGTACTCAGGGGGGAGTTTTCCAATGCTAGTATTTAGACAGAGGAAGAAATGGGTGAAGCCACAAACTCAAATTTGCTTAGAGAAATCCTGCACAAATAGAGAGGAATTGAACAGTTGATCAAGGATATGTGCGCATCTCTTCATGTGGGAGTCGATGAAGTGAAGGACAAAATGGATTTTGAACGTCAGAAGCGGAGGAGAGACAGGACCTCAGATGCAAGCTTTGCTGCTCTACAAATGGAGCACATGGATAAGAAGCTGTACAATCTCAAAACTGCATTTGATCAAAAGATGGAACAGCTATCGAAATTCTCCTTGGTTCAACTCCCTTCAGACTATGTCCCTCCTCCACTCAAGCCCTTTCAAGCTCTACTCCAACCCCAAACTCTCCAAATAGACTCGTTTTTCACTCCCTTATTTGGTTAATTTTGGTTCTGTTTTAAAATTCGAAGTGTTTGAGTTCTAAGTCTGAAATTGATTGGGTTTGAATACTTTGGCTTGGACAAGTTTTTATTCTGGATATTTGACGTGCACTGTTTGATGATTGAACTTGATTGAGCCTTTATTGAATACTTTTTAGTAGTTCGATCTATGCCTTTTGTGCTGATGACAAAAATGGGGAGAGATATAAATATCCCTGATTATTTACTGCAAAAGGAGAACATAATGATTTGCAGGAACAGGTTCTGTACGAGTATCAAAGTTATAATCTAAGGAAAATAGAGAACATAATGATTTGCAGGAACAGGTTCTGTACGAGTATCATAGTTATCATCTAAGGAGAACAAGTTCTGAGAATGACATAAGTCGTTCTATGCATACAAGTTCTGAGAATGATACAGATTCTCACAGGTTCTGAGAATATCATAGGAACAGGTTCTAAGAATGACTCACGTTATTCTGCATACAAGTTCTGAGTAACGACATACTTATATGAATTTTTTTTTGAACATATGCTCTAAATCTGTATCTATGGTCTAAATCTATTTTTCATAATGCTCTGATATAGGCTATTAAGTTTCTCAGATCGAAATTAAAATGAATGACTTGAAAATCTGAGAAATGGATTAGACCTTATAAGCTCTGATACAGAAAATGAGACTTCAAGTATTTAGCCTTTAAATGAAATCTATATCTTTTCCTTGCTCTGATATAGTCTCTTAAAATTCTCAGATCGAAATGAATTGAAACCTATAACTCTGAGAAACAAGCTAGATTTCATAAGCTTTGAGACAGGTTTTAGAAGTTCTAAAGACGAAACAGAATCTTACTCTGAATTATTTTTATCCCAAAACTTATCTTTTTGCTAATGCACTGTATGATATATCGCTGTCTAGCAAAAATTTCTTTGAGTGACAAAACATTATGTTACTCACCTTCTTATACAACATTTGATATATTTATAAGGATAGTTTTGTCATCATCAAAAAGGGAGAGATTGTAGAGAAAACCCCCTAATTGATTTTGAAGTTGATAAAACAATCCATGATCTCTTATATATGAGTTAATGCGAAGAAATACTCAATTTGCAGATTATCCGAAGGTATGGGAAACACAGGATTGAATCTGGCAGAATGAGCTCAAACGTTCTTTGAAGAGCTCAGATGTTGAACGGGAAGCTCAGACGTTATTTGAAGAGCTCAGACGTTGAGCGGGTAACTCAGACGCTGTTTCTAGCTTAGACGTTGAGCGGGGAGCTCAGACGTTGGAATGATGCTCAAACTCTGAGAGAGTATTGCATGCGCAACGATCAGAATATCAAGAGATGATTTAATTGACAGATTACATCATCACAACGACTAGTAATTGAGCTGGATCATTCTTGAAGATTCTCAATCTTGAAGATCAATTAAGGATACGGATTAAGGGAGACGAACGTGACCTTACTAATCAAGAACTCCATCTATGGAAACCCAAGATCACGATTGTATGGGCAATTTGATCCAATGGGGAACACTTTCCTTTGTCGACCTCAACGGCTACGAGATCTTCTTATGATACAGTTTCGTCCAAGTGGGAAGTTAGGAGAGCGATCCTCTGGAGGCCTTCCAACGGGTAGTTGAGGTGGAGGAGTATAAAATGACATCTCAAGGCCAAAGAGATAAGAGTTGGCGTAAGAGGGAATAGAGTTCAAAATTCCAAGATCGTGAGAGCTTCAATGTTTCATATTCACCCTGATATATACATTCTATACTTAGAGGAGTACATTCGAGTGTTGAGTGTTAGGCGGGAAGTCTTTCGACTCAAGAGAGATCACTGAGCTACAACCTCTGAGCTATTATCTAGTGGAATCCAGCCGATTGGCTGCCAGCGTGAAGAAGTGGACGTAGGCTTGAACAAAGCCGAACTACTGTAAATCCTCTTTGCACATTCTCTTTCCCTTAATCTCTTTGTTTACATATCTATGAAAGAAGTTATGTGTACGGTGCTGCATCTAAGAGTTTCTTAGAACTTCCTAGTAGTATCGTCTGAACGAAGTTCTGCTTCTAAGGGAATCTCAGATCTTACTGGCTAATATCATCTAAACGAAGTTATGAGCAGATTAGTTATATTCCGCATTAATTTCTTAAAATTCCTTAAAATCGCCTATTCACCCCCTTTTAAGTGATAACGCTAGCCTCTACAGTATCCTCTTCATCTGAAGAAGTATGGATAACTTGAATTGGCTTATCGACCTTACCTTTGTTCTTCTTTAAGGTAGGACGCTTGAACTTCCTTGATAGTGACCCCTTAATATAACTCTAGTAGTGCGGGGCTTCTTGTCTTTCTTCAAAAGGGAATGCCATGGCTTCCTTTTCCTAGCACGGCGATGCTTCTTTGATCCCCAAGTCTCGATCCGATCATTCACCTCATGATCAATTTCGATTTCACCTACATATAAGGGGACATGGGAATCACTAGTGCGAAAGAAGTTTCTCCCGGTGATTTCTCGATCATGGGTGAAATGAGAGGCATGGAATCCTCCAGATTTCTTGGACGAGTTGATTCCAGTCAGCTTGTGTTCGTGGAGGAAAAGTGCCGGTATCTTTGACTTAATAGGGAAAACCATGTGTATCCTATTTTAAAAATGGCTTTCAATCCAATCAATTGAATGATTACAAGATGATGTACAACATGCTCAATATGGTAAAAGAATGTTATGCATGATATGCACAATTCAAAGTGTACGAAAATGGATTGCAAGTTCAAAGTTAGAGAACCTTACCATCCAAACCCAAATGATTTTGGTTTTAGATATACCAACCATCCACAGACATGCGCATGAGACAAGTGAGGTTTGACTCTAAAAATTAATAGAGTAGGTATTGAACCTAAGGTAAAAGGCTCCCACAACTCGAAATTGATAGATTTGTCCACAAGCGCAATCAACGACAAGTGGGTAGAATCTTCAATCCGAGAGTGAGCGGGATCGGATATGGTCATCCCTAATGCAAACCAACGCTAGATCCTCACAAATCCAATACCCTGTCTTTGGCTACTTAAAGGGTGAGTCGCGGCCTGGGATTGGGCGCTTTGTGTGTGCTAGGTGTAGTGATCATCAGATATGCAGTAGCATGCACAACAGTTTGATATTAATCACCACTTCAAAAGAGCGTCAATAAACAATCAACCCCAACTCCAAAATCTGAACAAAACAATGTTAACATAGACTCCACCCCCTATTTCTCCCATCTACAAAAATATTTAACACATTTCTTTAGCGGACTTACCTCAACTTCAAGAGCATCTACAAAAAACCAAGTCAGAAAAACTCCCAACTTTTTAATCGGCTCAAGTCCACTAAAGGTTTAAAACTAAGTCCCCAGCGGAGTCGCCAGTCTGTCGCAACCCGATCCAAAGATCGGGCTAATGGATTGCTGAACCCAATTTTCGAAGAGATGTGCACTCGGCATGGGCCCTCCCAAACCCATATCAAATCACGACGGCGGGAGATTTTTTAATATCGTGTTTCGACCTTAGTGTGGTCAGGTGACATGTGCAATGTGTACATGCTATAATGACCCGAACTTTCACCTGCTTAAATAAGAGGTGAATTAGTTGAGATTATTGGGCAAGTTTAAGGAGTTATTATTAGCCTAGTAATATTTTTAGGGATGCTATGAGCTGAATTTAGGTCCCATCGAGTCAAGTATGTGCGAAATTGGGACAATCGGAGATAGAATTTGGACAATATGGCACATGGACACGTGGAGAATATGTGTCGACACGTGACAATGGCTGAACACGTAGCAGCAGCATGCGTGCCACATGGCAGCGTGCATGGCCGCCACGTGTTAGAATACATGGGCGCCACATGGCAGCACGCATGCTTGCCATGTGGCAGCACGCATGCGTGACACGTGACAGGCCACGTGTCACCCATGTGGGTGAGGTGTGTGACACGTGTCGCCGTTCGGTCCTTCAGGAGTTAACTCGCCACCATCTCTATTTTCAATAAATAGCCTTCGCTGCTTCGATTTCTGCAAGAATAACTCCCTTTCTTTCTCTAGAAATCCCTTGGCCACACCGTCCTGCCGCCGAACCGACGTTTCACCATACGCCGCCGGTATCGCCGCTTCAAACCACCGCCAGTGCCGCTGCCCCTCGCCGTTCGTGCATTTGGGCCAAGGATCAAGAACGATCCTCCGATCGTTCGTTCGTCGATCGTTCTTCTTCAGATTTCTCGATTATTCTAGACAAGCGAATTTCTAATTCTTATTGCCAACTCATCTATGTTTCATTGTTGTGAGAACTATGATTTGTCTTGTTGTTGTTGTGGTGATTCTTGATTGAATTGTGATTCTTGATTGGAGCGACGTTATTGGTAGGATCGTTATAACCTTTGAATATCGGTAGTTGAAGATGGTTAACCTTGTTTGCAATTCAATGATCCTATGGAAGGTTTGATCGTTCGACTTAGAGGTCTTCTTGCTGAGTTTTATACTCACTCCGTTGTTAACACCGTTTTTCAGTAGAATGTCGGAGACACCGACCATCGTGCGACGACGCTTGTGCGGTAAACCGTTAAGAATCACCCACACAGTAGAAGAGATTCTAAAGGACTTTCCCGACATGCCAGGGATGATGAAATAAAGGATTGTCCGTTCAAAGGTGTATGTAGATGAAGGGCTGCCCGATGGAGTGGTGGTACTCGAATTTCAGGCCACATACTAATGAGACATAGGTATATGGGTAGGTCCTATTGCACCACATCTTCTTGAAAGTGGGGACCGGGTTAGCACCATGGAGAATAAGGACGGTTTTGAATCCGAAGACTCTGTGAACGGTCCCTGAAAATAGGGATTAAGGAAGATGAAATCTAAGTACTATGGAGTAGTTTACCTTCCTTTGTAAATCCTCCCAAAACAATACTTTGAAATTTTGTAAAGAGCTATTACGTTGGATATGAATATGTGAAATAAGAAGATCCGATTGTTGTACTTCTATCTCACTACCGTGTATTAAGTGATTAGTGAAACCCTATAAGTCCATGACCCTCTTTAGGTGTGTCTGCCAGACTGATTAGTGATCATTGATATGCACTTGTATGCTGTATGGCCGTCTATTCTTTTTAAAAATACTTCCGCATCCGCCATCTGCATACTAAGAAAAGATTAAAGAAGAGAACGAGGTTAAGGAAAGCCTCCCTGATGTGTGGCGAAAATTGGATGTCACATAGTTGCTATCAGAGAAGTTCATGGAGGGATAAGGTGCGCTAAAGAATGAAGTGTTTGGTAGGCACGTATACGATGAAATTTACAAGTGCATGTGATTGTGGTTATTAGGGATTGACAATAGCATATGCTACTTATTAGTTAAGAGATTTGTTTATCACTATTTAAGTTTGATGATTAGTACGATTATTTATGAAATTAGCTTGGTGATCAACAGAGGAATTGGACGATAAGTTGAAATAGTGAAGTTATTCAAAGTTACTTCTAAGCTTGAATCGTTGAAGTTTGATGGTTAGTTTTACGAATCTGATTTTTGGAGTGTGGAAAAGGCAATTGATATTTGAGGATTTATGCTTGAATCTATGTGGAATATTGATGGTTTTAGAAATTGATTGCAATGAAAAGGCCCTAAGATGTTCAAGATTTTAGGTTATGATTTGGACGATGGGCCAGTTTGATTATGTGATTGAGATCTGGTGATGAAAGCCTCCGAAAAGAGAGTATTAGGGATTCTAAGTTATTGATCTTGATATTGATGGTCGCTCAATGGTTTTAGTTAAGTTTAAGAGATGGATCTGTACTTGTTCAAGTCTGAAATGGTAACATGCATAGCACGGATTTATTGCATTAAAACTATTGAGTTTTGGAAACATGCATGCATGATCATATCATTGTTTTATATCGAACTTGAATAACCGTCAGTTTGGTATGAGACGAGCTGTATGGAATACCTACAAACTGTAGTGAGACATGGAATGGGACATATTGAATGGGGCTCCCTTCGTAAGTGTGTATCTTTGGGGATGCCCTGTAGCAACCCGATCTGACCAGTCGCCCACGAGTGAAACGCCGAGGCAGAGATAAGACCTGATCAAGGTGCGGCTCTATGATGTTCTTCTTAGGGCACATGGCAGTGGCGACAGAGAATAAACCAAGTTATGCATTAAAAGTGTGGGTCTAGGTATTGTGCTAAGTCTGATTCGTTCTCGATTTTTTATCGAGATGAATTCGAAAATTGAGTTGATTTATCTAAAGTGTTTTCAGACTTCAGAACGTTTTCGATTTTGGATCAAAATGATTTCGAGTTCAAGGATCATTTGTACTTCTGAAACCTTTCGTTTTCTGAAAAGTTGAGTTGCATTGATTTCAAGTTGAAATGTTTTCCTGAGTTTAAACTCAAATAAACTTGAAACTGCATGAACATAGCATTGCAACTTTGACATTAAAATGAAAGTATTGTGATGAGATTGAGATGCCATTGGCAAGAAGTGCCTAAAAATGCCTGGTGGTAAGTGGTGAAAGCCTGTTCGATTGAATGCCTTCGCGATAAGTCGGGGAGGATTGTGTCTCCGCAATAGGTCAAAGATGATATATTTGAATGCCTCCAAAGGGTTATCCCGAAGAAGATCCCATCCGCGTGAGGGATGATTGTGAAATTCCTTTTGGCCGTAACCGACGAAACCATAGGCTTGGCATGTGGAACCGACATCATGTTTGATAGGCATTATGACGTCCTGAGTGGATGGACGATCAGCCTGGTTGTATATGTTTGATAGGCATTATGACGTCTTGAGTGGATGGATGATCAGCCTGGCTATATATGTTTGAGAGGCATTATGATGTCCTGAGTGGATGGACGATCTGTTAAGGAAAACCCCTAATTAATTTTGAAGTTGACAAAATAATCCATGATCTCTTATGTCTGAATTAATGCGATGAAATACTTCATTTGCAGATTATCCGTAGGTGTGGGATACACAAGTTGAATTTGGAAAGATGTGCTCAGACGATGTTCTGAGGGACTCAGACGCTGTATCGAGCTTAGACGCTGTGAAGAGCTCAGACGTTGAGCGGGGGAGCTCAGACGTTGTGAGGAGCTCAGACGTTGAAATGAGGCTCAAGCTCTGAGAAAAGTATTTCATGCGCAACAAATAGAATATCTAGAGATATAATTGACGATGATTACATCATCACAACGGCTAGGAATCGAGCTGGATCATTCTTGAAGATTCTCAATCTTGAGGATCATCAATCTTGAAGATCAATTAAGGATACGGATCAAGGGAGACGAGCGTCACTTTGCTAATGAAGAACTCCATCTATGGAAACCCAAGATCACGATTGTATGGGTGATTTGATCCAACGGGGAACACTTTCCTTTGTCAACCTCAACGTCTACGAGATCTTCTTGAGATATAGCCTCATCCAAATGGGAAGTTTGGAGAGCGATCCTCTGGAGGCCTTGCAACGGGTAGTTGGAGGTGGAGGAGTATAAAAGGACATCTCAAGGCTGAAGAGAAAAAGAGTTGGCGTAAGAGGGAATAGAGTTTATAATTTCAAGATCGTGAGGGCTTCAAAGTTTTATATTGACCCTGATCCATACACTGTAATACTTAGCGGTGTACATTCGAGTGTTGAGTGTCAGATGGGAAGTCTCTCGACTCAAGAGAGATCACTAAGCTGTAACCTCTGAGCTATTATCTAGTGGAATCCAGCCAATTAGCTACCGACGTGAAGAAGTAGACGTAGGCTTGAACAAAGCCGAACCACTATAAATCATCTATGCACATTCTCTTTCCCTCAATCTATTTGTTTACATATCTGTGAAAGTAGTTGTGTGCACGACGTTGTATCTGAGAGTTTCATAGATCTTCCTAGTAGCATCGTCTGAATGAAGTTCTGCTTCCAAGAGAATCTCAGATCTTACTAGCTAAATATCATCTAAACGAAGTTCTGTGCAGATCTCTATTATTCCGCATTAATTTTATAAAATCTTTTAAAATCACCTATTCACCCCCTCTAAGTGATAACACTAGCCTCAACAATTGGTATCAGAGCCTGATGCTCAAATTTTTTTAAGTGTTATTACTTCTGAGCTAACGATCTTTATGGCTAGCAATTTTTCTCCTACATGGATTGGAGGCGGAAGTAACAACAGAACACCTTACTTCGAAGGAAAAGAGTATAGTGATTGGCCGAATAAATTCAAGGCATATCTCAGATACCAAGACTCGCAGATTTGGGATGTCATTAAAAGAGTCATTGATCCATCTGCAAGTGCTTCAGGTGGATCAAATGCAGGAGACAACACCAAACCACTCCCACTGCTGCTCTAACTGCCACTGAATTAGCCAAGAGAGATGCTCTAGATGCTAAGGCTATTTATTCATTCTATAGTGCATTATCTCCCACTGAATACAATCATATTGCAGATTGTTCCTCATCAAAGGCGATTTGGGACAAGCTCTATGTAACCTACAAAGGGACAGGCAGAGTCAAGGAAACTAAAGTCAACATACTCCTCGGCCAATACGAAGCTTTCAAGATGAAGCCTAATGAAACGGTGAAAGAAATGTTCGACGGATTCACTGAAATAGTGAACAGTCTCATCTATCATAGGTAACCTGTGTCTGGACCGATGCGAGTAAATAAACTCCTAAGGGTACTCACAAAAGAATGGGACAACATCAAAACTTCCATTCGAGAGACTCAGAGGATCTCACCTCTGTCCATGGATGAACTCATTGGATCTCTTCAATCCTACGAGGATGAAAGAATCAATGAGGAAACTCAATTGAGAGGTAAGAAATCCATTGCTTTGAAATCTAATGCTGATTTTGATGTCTCAGACTCTGAAGATGAAGATGATGAGGAACTAGCACTCATGGTCAAGAGATTCAGAAGAATGGCATAGAAAAGAAGGAATTTCAAAGGCAAAAAAGATTTCAAGCAACATGATCTGAGTCAATCATCTGGTGATAGAGAAGAAGGCAAAGATGTGATTTACTATGAATGCAAAAAGAGAGGACACATCAAGCCAAACTATCCTCTCCTAAAGAAGAAAGGAAAAGATGAGAAATCCAAGAAAGCCCTCAAAGCTGAAACCTGGAGCGACATAGAATGTGAAAGTGATGAGGAATTTGCCAACATCTGTTTAATGGCCAACTCAGACTCTGAGGAAGAATCTAAGGTAACTCACTCCAGCATTCCTTCTGAGGTATCTGATTTTATGGATGAAATGTGCTCGGAATATAAAAATGCTTTTAAAAGGATTTCAGAATTGAAAAAGGAAATCTTGTGTTTAAAGCAAAGTGAAATTTCCCAAAAGGATAAAATAAATTTTCTTGAAAACGAGTTTTCACAAATCAAGGAAAAATCAAATTTGATTTCTAAGAAAAATGAAGATTTGCAAATCTAAAACGAATCTTTGAAAAAGGAAAATGATTGTTTGGAAAAGGAAATTTCAAATATCAATAAAAAGTTTTCATCTGGTTCAAAAACTTTTTAACATATTCTTTCTATACAGGTTCCTTACTACAACAAGTCTAGACTTGGTTTTCAAAAGGAAAGTGAATTGAAAAATGATTTTTCAAAGGTAAAAGAAAAACTCAGAAGAAGACCTTCGAAACAAGCATATAGAAATCACTTTCATAAGCAATTTATAAAATCTGAGGGACAACGTTTCAAAATGCACAAACTACAGTGATCCAAGACATTCCAAAAGTTGTTGTCCTAAGATCTGGAGAGCAACATGAGATATTTTGAGATTTGCAAGCTCCACTAACCCAAAAGGACCCAAACAGATTTGGGTACCAAAGAAAATTTGAATTCCTTTGATGTTTGCAGGTACCAATGAAAAGAACAAACAAATGGTACCTTGATAGTGGGTGTTCTAGACACATGACTGGTGATTCCAAGATATTCATCAGTCTAATCAAATTTGATGGAGGAAGTGTCTCCTTTGGCGGAAACAACAAAGGAACAATTATTGGCAAAGGAACCGTAAAGATTGGCAACCTCTTCATTAATAA
This sequence comes from Lenwebbia sp. NSW1173648, assembly GCA_029784005.1. Taxonomy (NCBI): domain Eukaryota; kingdom Viridiplantae; phylum Streptophyta; class Magnoliopsida; order Myrtales; family Myrtaceae; genus Lenwebbia; species Lenwebbia sp. NSW1173648. Next base: position 19,447,117 of record JARCGZ010000010.1, on the reverse strand, counting down.
CGTCTCATTGGTTAAGGGTTTGAATTTCAATCTTATTAGCATAAGCCAATTGTGTGATATTGGATATAAAATCTCTTTTGTGAAGAATAAATGCTCAGGTGTTAGTTGGGACAACAAGTACTCATTCACCGGACACAGACATAGTAATATGTATCTTCTGGATACATCATTTGAGGATGTGAAATGTCTAGTATCAATCAAAGACGATTCAAAGCTTTGGCATAAGAAGCTGGGACACATAAGTTTCAAACAAATCTCAAAGCTCTCATCAAAGAGGCTTGTGAGAGGACTCCTAGAAGCCAAATTTGAGCAAGCAAAACTTTGTGATGCTTGCACTCTTAGAAAACAAGTAAAAAATTCTTACAAGTCAATAAATCAAGTTTCCACAAACCATGCTCTGCAGCTTTTGCACATGGATGTCGTTGGACCAACAAGAACCCAAAGCATTGGAGGTAAAAGGTATTGTCTGGTAATAGTAGATGACTATACTAGATATACTTGGATTTTCTTCCTTGCACATAAAAATGACTCATTTTCATATTTTGAAAGTTTTTCAAAGAAAGTTCAAAACGAAAAAGGTTATTCAATTTCCAGCATCAAAACTGATCATGGGGGAGAATTTGAAAACCAAATCTTTACAGACTTTTGTGATCAAAATGATTTTCAACATAATTTTTCGCCTCCTTATACTCCTCAACAAAATGGAGTAGTTGAAAGGAAAAATCGATCCTTACAAGAAATGGCACGAACTCTCTTAATTGAAAGCAAAGCTCCTTCCCATTTTTGGGCAGAAGTTGTTTCTACTGTTTGTTACATTATAAACCGTGTCTTTCTGAGACCATTGCTTGAGAAAATCCCCTATCAGCTTTACAAAGGTAAGAAACCAAGCATAGCATACTTTCATGTATTTGGCTGTAAATGTTTTATCCTCAAGAATTCGAATGATCAATCAGGTAAGTTTGATGAAAGATCAAATGATGGGGTATTTCTTGGATATTCCACTTCAAGCAAGGCATACGGAGTCTTCAACAAGAACTCAAGAACAGTTGAAGAATCAATGAACGTGAGGTTTGAAGATGGAAATGACACTCAGAGGAAAGGCGCTGAAATCACCACATCATCTGAAAAGAATCTATCACTTGAGCAGGCTCCATCATCTGAGAACGAAACACCATCTGAAGCCACTCAGAACATCGATGATACTCGGACTGCTACATCATTTGAGAACAGAAACCAAGATCCTTCTCCAAAAGATGATTAAGATAGAAGAATTAACAAGAACTGGAAATACAAATTCAGTCATCCTACAGATCTTGTTATCGGAGATGTGGAAGATGGAATCAAAACCAGATCCAAATTCAAGAATGCCATAAATGCTTTTGCACTTGTATCTAAAGTTCAACCCAAAAGAATTGAAGAGGCTCTTGCAGAAGAAAGCTGGATTGAAGCAATGCAACAAGAGCTACATCAATTCAAACTCAGTGAAGTTTGGGAACTTATGCCTAGACCCAAGGATCATCCAATCATTTGAACTAGATGGGTATTCAAAAACAAGTTTGATGATAAGGGCAAAGTTACAAGAAATAGGGCAAGACTCGTAGCCAAGGGATACTCTCAAGAAGAGGGGATTAACTACGATGAAACGCATGCTCCCGTAGCAAGACTGGAATCTATTAGATTGCTCCTAGCCTATGCTTGCTACATTGACTTCAAGCTATATCAAATGGATGTCAAGAGCGCATTTTTGAATGGCTACATTAAGGAAGAGGTGTACATGGAACAACCACTAGGGTTTGAAGATCCAAAGAGCTCAGATCATGTCTATAAACTCAAAAAAGCTCTGTATGGACTCAAACAAGCACCGCGAGCCTAGTATCAGAGGTTAAGTAACTTCCTTGTTGATAAAGGTTTTGAAAAAGGTAAAGTAGATACAACTCTATTTATCAAAAGGGAAGGTAAAGATATCTTGCTCATTCAAACATATGTTGATGATATCATATTTGGTTCTTCTAACGAAAAACTCTACAAGAATTTCTCTCAGATCATGCAGAGCAAATTTGAAATAAGCATGATAGGAGAACTCACATTTTTCCTTGGACTTCAAGTGAATCAAACAAAATAAGATACCTTCACACATCAAGAGAAGTATGCGAAGGAAATTGTGAAGAAGTTCAGTCAAGAAAACTATAAGAAAACTAAATCACCAATGTCTTCTTCATCCCAGCTAGACAAGGATGAACAGGGCAAACAAGTTGATAAGAAGCTATATAGAAGCATGATCTGTTCTCTATTATATCTTACTGCTTCTAGACCTGACATTATTTTTAGTGTATGCATGTGCGCCAGATTTCAATCAGACCCTAAGGAATCTCATCTATCTACAGTAAAGAGGATCATAAAATATATTGGAACCAATCCTAACCTTGGATTGTGGTATCCAAAGACCTCATAACTTACTTTACAGGGCTACTCAGATGCTGATCTTGCAGGTTGCCAATTTGATAGGAAAGGCACCTCAGGAACATGTCAACTTATGGGATCTATGCTAATATCTTGGCATTCAAAGAAACAAAACACAATGGCACTATCGACCATAGAAGCTGAATATGTCGCCTTGGGGAGTTGCTGTGCTCAAATCTTGTGGATGAGACAATAACTGAAGGACTTTGGTGTTAAAGCCTCAAATGTGAAAATCAAGTGTGACAACACCAGTGCAATCAACCTTACAAAGAATCCAATTCTGTACTCCCGAGCTAAGCATATTGAAATTAAACATCATTTCATTCGTGACCACGTACATAATGGTGATATAAATATTCAATTTGTTGATTCCAAGCATCAATTAGCTGATATATTCACAAAACCCCTCGCTAGGAATTCTTTTGGATATATTAGACAAGAATTGGCTATTACTATTATGCCTGTTTAAGTTGTCCTCAAGACAAGTCGAAATCTGCTTCTGAGCAAAACGCAACATCTGAGGAAATTCAACATCTAAAGCAAAGCTTCAGAATTTGCTCAACATCTGAGGATACTCAAAAGCATCATCTGAGGAGATACGGATGCTTGAATGACAAACAATCACTAAGCAAACGCATCATCTGAGGAGGTCATCATTTGAACAACAATCACATCAGGTTTGATCGTTCAAACTTTTGGCGCGTAAGTAGTTATTTTTAGCAACAAATAAGGTACGTGCAATCTCAATCTTTTTAAATATTCTGTCAAATATTGTGATTGAAGTGATTAAATTGATTGAATTGATTGAATATCTCGTTTCCAAAAATTAACTTATCAAATCTTTTCAAAATATTTTATCTCCGAAATTCAAATATCAAATCTTCAAATTATCTCCAATTTTGTCTCCAAAATAATTCTTTCGTTACTGAACATTCTTCGCTCTCACTCTAAAGCCTATTTAAGAAAAGATTAAATCTTCATTCTCTACACTTGAAATCCTTCTTGAAATCATTACTCTCAAAATCATCTTCTGCAATCTCTCTTTCCGAAAAGGTTCTTCTCAAAATCCTTCATGGCACCCAAAAACTCCTCTGCTATAAAGAAACCTCTAGCCGGTATTTACCGCTCGGACAGACTGAGGCTTACAAGTTCTAAAGCTCAAATCGAAATTACTGCTCAGAACAACCACTCGGATCACTCTAAGTCTACCTTGAGTGACTCTGAAGATGAGGATCATCTTACACTTGAGCAATTCATACTAAAAATCCAGAAAGAAAGAAAAGCTTCTATGGAAGCAAAGCATGAAAAAGTTATGCTGAAAGAAGAAGAAGAGATGTACCACAAAGAAATGGTGGATGAATACCATGCCTTCCTTAATGAAAATAGGGCAGATGGTACAGGAGATGATATGGAACCTACTAAAGCGAAAGAAGCACAACCTGAGGGGGAGCCAACTCACAACACAGATAGTCAGACGATGAAGAAGAACAAGAGATGAGTGAGAATACTGACTCTAAACTACTCAAAGACATTTTGTATTATCAGAATGATTTGAAACTACAGGTCCAAGATTTGTATAGGATAATGTTTCAGGAAGTTAGCGAAATAAAAGACAGAATGATTCAAGAGTTCATAAAGCTGAGGGAAAATATATCTGAAAAGACAAGTCTTGTCTTTTTTAAGGTAGAACACATGGGCAAAAAGGCAGAATTCTATAGAATGGAAATTGACCAAAAGCTGGAACAGTGTTCCAAGATTCCTCTAGTCTAATTTCCTTCAGATCTTGTGCCTTCTGCATCAAATCAAGTTCCTTCTTCATCCACTCCAACACCTACTCCAACGCTTATGCATCAAATGAATCAGGAAACTGAACAGCTCACAAATACGGTACATTCTTTCTCTGCTTAAAACAAACTGCTCACTATATAGAAAGAAAAATTAGACTTACTAGAGCTATTATAAAAGCTGTTCAGAATATGAGATTGAGGGGAGGTCATGAAAATGATGTGAAAACAGTGATCAAGAATAATGGATTCATCTTTGAAGAGGAAGTCCTGGATTTTGGATCTAAGTTGAATGAAAAGGAATTAAAAGCCGCCTCACTGAAAGGGAAAGTTCTTCATGGCATAGAAGATGAGAATTCTAAAGATTTAGACTTAGAAGACTTTTGTATTGAAGATCTTCTGAAATTCTGTCAAGAAAACAAGCAAGCTATGGCACGAGCTGAGTATGCAATGATGATAATGGAAAAACAAAAACTTGATCCCAGCTATATTTTAGTAGGGATAAAAGCTTTGGAAAAATTATCTGCTCAAATGAACAAGGAAATAGATGATGAGATCGAACAGAAGAGAAGAGTCAAGACTTAGGGGGAGTGGTGTAGCTGCTGGGACTCAAAATAAAAAGAAAGCTCAGATTCAGAGAAGTTATGAGACATTCTGTAAAAACAAGGAGAATGCAAAGACAACCTGAGAAAATTGAAGACTGAACTCTGCGTTCAAATGCTTCAAATGAAAGATCAGTTGACTTTGCTAACTCAGAGTTTAAGGTACGGACAAGAAATTCCATCTAACTTTTCTTGAAATAGAACAAGTAGAAAGGAAGATGAACACAACGGAGGAAAGGATTAACTTGAAGCTGGCCTAACTATCCAAATCGGCTAGTGTGCTACTCACTTCAAACCTTGTCCCACCATGTCACGCCCCGACTCCCAGGCACGCGACAACCCTTCCATTCGTATGGTCAAAGGATAACATCCCATGCATGTCATCGACCCATTCATTTTATCTTTCAATTAAGCACATGCGAAAGCGATATAAAACCCTAGACAATAATACAATAGGGATAGAAAAGCAAGAGATACAACCACAACAACACCATTTTATTTATATGCCAGTTAGTCGGGGAAACATCCGATCTACAAGCCCATCTCCAGGGCCATTTCCTAAGACCCACAAAAAGATACCGGGTCAGGTCTAGGGCTAACTATTACCAACAAAAGCTACTCTCCAAAAAGAACCTCCACAGCTGTGCCAGCTGACTAACCAGACCGCCATACTACGAACCTAAAAAATGGTTAACAACAACAAATGAGATATAAATCTCAATGAGTCAACGCCTAAGTCCGATTAGGACGTTGATTCACTCAGGCGGCCTAAACATGCGATGGCAAAACAATAGCGTACAATACACGCCATGCTCTAGCTACTAAACAGAAGCACGGCTCAACAGCCAATAAACAACCATATACAACTCACCTTGCCTTGAGCCACACGATAAATATTTCATGGCAATAAAGAACAACAGGACAAGGCATACAGTCAACACACGTCACACTCTCAGGCATTCAAGCACTATGCAACATGCGGTTTTTTCGATTATTTATGTAAGAGATACACCACTCTCGCCATAGTACAGCCTCACTGCTAGTACTCTTCCGGTCGAATCGGGCGTCGTCCTACCCCATTACAATGAGGGCATCCGATAGCCCCTCAAGACCCCTAAGGCAAGCATACCAGGTAGTTCCGTAAGGACTTCGGTCCATCACAAGCTGCGACCAGCATCCGACCAGTCGTGTCTATCCGGACTATACGTTACCGGCATGACCTGTTGTGTAACCGATAAGTCATGGGATTCTAGACTGTACGTCCCCGGCACGAACATATCAGGCGATAGACCCACTCGACGTACCGCCCCATATCCCCTAATTACGTTAGGGAGACGAATAACCGTCATGTGACCACACAAACACATCATGCAAACAAACCAGTTCTTACTTCACATTAGCCCAATGCAGTCACACTCACGAGTATGCTCAAAACTCGGCCAACGGCTATTTTCATGATCGAAATAAATAATTGGTCACACGACTGCTCAATTTCATTTAACATGGAATTTTGACCTAGGTGTGATCATTCAACAAAAACGCGCAATCAACACCCTAGTCAACCAATCAGCAATCAGTAAACAGGTCTAACCGAATTACGGTAGACAAAGCAATTACCCATGGTAACTATTTCACCTAATCACTGTAATTTAACTAGCCATAGTAATTATTTAATCTACCATGGTAACTGATTAACCTAACCACAGTAACTACTTAATCTAACCATAGTTAACTATCTAATTAACTGCGGTAACTAACTAATCAGCTGCGGTAACTAACTAATCCACTACGGTAACTATCTAATTAAACTAATAAGTGTAATTAATGGGCCTAATTAGGGATCAGGGGTTAACTCACTTCGATAACAGGCGGTGACGGTCGGCGACGACCGGCGGTGAGCGGTGGCAGCAGAGGGTTCTGGCAAGCGGCGGCAGTCCGGCGGAAAATTCCGACGAACGGTCCTACGGACTCGTCTCGATGCTCCGGTCACGAATACGACGACGGAAGACTCTAAAAACAAGCACAGTGCAGCGAAACAATGGTGGACAGCAACTATTCTCGTGGTAAAATGACGCAAACGAGCTCGACGGACGGGCGAAAGGTGACGACAAGCTCGACGGAGCTCATGGCGATAACAACGAGGCTCAACGAGGCTGTCGCAGGACTATTCGATGGCTAAATAGCTGCTAAACAGGGGAGGCAAGGGCTTGACAGGGGCGGTTTTGGGCGGCACGGGGCTTAGGCGGCTCGACGGCAGTCGAGCGGCGGTCCGGTGTTACGGAGAAGCTTGGAAATGGATGACAATGGAGGTTTGGAGTCAAGCTTGAAGATGGTGATGAAGATGATGGTGATCGTGAAAGTGAGAATGAAGGGGGGGATGTTGCCGTGAGGTGAGGTGAGAGGGAGAGAAGAGAGAGAAAATGGTCTTGAGGGCAAAATGGTAATTTGGCTAGGTCAAAAAGTGAATAATGATTTTTTACTATGGCATTTATGGCATGGGGCCCACGGTAAAATCAATATTAATGGCGTTCGTATTATACGTATAATATCTGAGGGCAGAACAGTAAACTGACAAATCGGGACTGGTTTTGGATATTTGTTTCAGGGTCGAGCGCGAGCGCGAAGGAATTCGGCAAGAAAGAATCATGGCATGATTAAACTAAACTAACAGAAATAAACTACACTACGAGGGCTACACAAATTCTACCAAGACAAACAAAACTGTGTCCGATAGTTGACACTAAAATCCAAAGGTCCAATATCATTCATTTAATAAGCCTTGAAATTTCAGGACGTCACAACTCTTTCCCCCTTAAGGAAATTTCGTCCTCGAAATTAAAACATTACGCCACCTTAAAAAGAAAAGGGTACTAGTTCCTCATCGACTCCTCGCTTTCCCACCTCGCTCCCTCTGTGCCATGGTGTTGCCAAACCACCTTGACCAAAGGAATCGTCTTGTTTCGCAGAACCTGCTATTTCCTGTCTTCAATCCTCACCAAACATTCTACGTACGATACACGTTCATCCACTTCAATCTCTTCAAAACTCAGCACATGAGTTGGATAGGGCTCATACTTTCTTAACATCGACACATGGAAAACGTCATGAACTTGAGCAAGTCTTGGTGGTAATGCAAGGCGATAAGCTAAAATTTCAATCCACTCCAAAATCTCGAATGGTCCAACGTACCTCGGACTTAACTTTCCCTTCTTGCCAAAACGAGATATCCCTCTCATAGGCGACACCTTTAGAAAAACATTATCGCCAATCTGAAACTCCAACGGTTTACGCCGCTTGTCGGCGTAACTCTTCTGACGATTCTGAGCTGTCCTTAGCCTCTCTCTGATGATTTTGACTATATCCAATGACTGTTGTACTAACTCGGGACCGGTGATTTTCCTTTCACCAACTTCGTCGCAACAGACTAGCAATCTACAAGGCCTGCCATACAACGCTTCGAAAGGTGCCATCTTAATACTCTACTGGTAACTGTTGTTATAGGCGAATTCAACCAAATGAAGCTGCTCTTCCGAATTGCCTTTGAAATCCAACACACATGCCCGCAATATGTCCTCAAGCGTTTGAATCGTTTTTTCAGACTGGCCATCTGTCTGCGGATGATAGGCAGTACTAAATTGCAGCTTAGTTCCCAACGCAATCTGCAAGCTTTTCCAAAATGTTGCGGTGAACCTCGGATCACGATCCGAAGTGATCGTCACTGGCACTCCATGAAGACGCACAATCAAGCGTACATATAAATCTGATAACCTTTCCAACGCGAAGTCCTTCCTCACTAGGATGAAATGCGCTGATTTTGTCAATCTGTCGACCACAACCCAGATCGAATCATGCCCTCTCTAGCTCCTTGGCAAACCAGTCACAAAATCCATCGTGATATGTTCCCACTTCCACTCTAGAATCTCAAGCGGTTATAACAGTCCTCCAAGTTTACAATGTTGGGCTTTGACTTGTTGACATGTCAGCCATTTCGCCACATGCTTAGCTATGTCAACCTTCATGCCACTCCATCAATATTACTGTCTCAGATTCTGGTACATCTTCGTACTACCAGGATGAACACTGTAACTACTACGATGTGCCTTCGATAGGATTTTCTCTCTGAGGCCTTCATCAGCAGGTACGCATCAACGTCCTCTAAACTTCGGTATTCCGTCCTCAATTATCTGAAAGTCAACTTTCCTCTTCTTTGAGTCTTCTTGAAGGATCTTTTGGATAAGAGGGTCTGTTGACTGTAAGGCCTTAATTCTCGCCTGCACTTCTAGTTCGAATCTTAACGTAGCCATCAAACTTGACAGACGGCCTACCTCTAGCTTAAACTCTGAATCTCGCACTTCCTCTAGGAGACGCCACTCCCGGATCATCAACTGGGCAATCGTTGACTTCCGACTTAGCGCATCAGTAACCTTGTTGGCTTTCCCCGGATGGTACAAGATCTCACAATCATAATCCTTAAGAAGCTCCATCCATCGACGTTGTCTCATGTTCAACTCCTTCTGAGAGAACAGATACTTGAGACTTTGATGGTCTATGTAAACTTGAAACTTTTCTCCTATCAGGTAATGCCTCCAAATCTTGATAGCAAACACGATCGCTGCTAATTCCATATTGTGCGTCGGATAGTTCGATTCATGCGGCCTCAACTGACGAGACGCATACGCAACCACCCTTCCGTATTGCATGAGCACGTAGCCTAATCCTTTGAAAGACGTATCACTATAAATCGCGTAGCCTCCCGAACCAGACGATATTGTCAACACGGGAGCCGTAGTTAGCTTATGCTTAAGCTCTTGGAAACTACACTCACATTTACCCGTCCAAACGAATTTCTCATCCTTCTTCAATAGCCTTGTCATAGGCAAGGCTAAGGTAGAGAACCTTTCCATAAAGTGCCTATAGTAGCCTGCCAATCCTAAGAAACTCCAAACCTCTATAACTGTCGTCGGTCTCGGCCAATCCATGACCACTTCAATCTTGGAGGGGTCCACAGATATCCCTTCTCCAGAGATCACATGACCACTTCAATCTTGGCGGGGTCCACAGATAGCTGATGTTCGTGAAGAGTCTCCAGCATTGTTCTCAGATGTTGGTCATGCTCTTCCAAGCTCTTCGAGTAGACCAATATGTCGTCAATAAACACGATGACGAATCTATCCAAATATTCCCTGAACACTCTATTCATTATATCCATGAAAGCAGCTGAAGCATTTGTCAAACCAAATGGCATCACAGTGAATTCGTAATGACCATAGCTCGTCCTAAACACTGTCTTCGGTACATCCTCCTTCTAATTCTTAGCTGGTGGTATCCCGTCTGTAGGTCGATCTTAGAGAATACCGAAGCTCCTTGAAGTTGGTCGAACAAATTGTCGATCCTCGGCAATGGATACTTGTTCTTGATTGTCACCCGATTGAGCTGCCGATAGTCGATACATAGACGAAGCGATCCATCTTTCTTCCTCACAAACAGCACAGGTGCTCCCCATGGTGACGCACTAGGGCGGATAAATCCTTTATCCAGCAATTTCTGCATCTGTACTTTCAGTTCCTTGAGCTCGGATAACGCCATCCAATACGGTGCTTTTGAGATTTGCTCTATACCAGGGGCCAGCTCAACTACGAACTCTATTTCTCTTTCAGGCGGCAATCCAGGTAACTCCTTAGGAAAGACGTCAGGAAACTTGCTTACTACCGCGATATCCTTCATCCTTGTCTCTTCAGCTGAAACATCCACAACAGACGCCAAATACCCTTGGCAACCACAATCCAACAACCGAGTCGCTTCCAACGACGAGACTAAGGGAATCGAGGCTCCCCTTCGACTTCCAATAAACTCAAAACTAACTCCATTCAATGGGTTAAATAAGATTGTCTTATTATGACAGTCCATCACTACCCTTTGCTCAGAGAGCCAATCCATGCCAACAATAATATCGAAATCAAACATGGCCAACACTATCAAGTCTATCCTTCCATCGCCATCTACAACTAGCTTACAGCCAGGACATCCTACTGCAGACGTTACACTATCCTTAAGCGGTGTAGATATTCTAAAAATTGATCCCAACGATTTCACATTCAACCCAGCTAACTTAACATACTACTCAGCAACAAAGGAGTGGGAAGCTCCTGAATCAAACAATGCATAAGCTACTTGGTTATGCAAGAAGACTGTACCTGAAATGGTCGGCGAATCCCTCGCCTCTTCCCGAGTGATAGCAAACACTCTTCATTATGCCGGGGGTCGATTCTAATAGTTCGGTGGGGCGTTCCCTCTCATCGGACCTCCTTGCTATATCGACATCGGTCTTCCCATCTGCCTCTGCGGACAGTCTCTAACCTGGTGGCCATGCTGACCACATCCAAAATAAGCACATGCCCTTCCAGGACACGGAGCTGATCCATGCCTCTGCCTACAAATTTGGCACACGCTATTGGGGCGATACACAGGCTTCCCCACGGCATTCCTCTGGTTGGGCGGAATAGAGAACCTATTCCCCATCATCGGTCCCTTGCCGAAATGGCGGTTATCCCTTACTGCTAGAGCAAATCGCGATCCAGATGCGGTAGCTCTTTCTACTGAATCTCGCTCTACCATTTGTGCCCTCTCATACAACTCATTGTAGTTTTTCAAGTTCAACGGCACTAGAATACTCCTAATCTCGGGCTTCAGCCCGTCTCTGAACCTTCTTGCCCTATCCACAGGGTCTTCAACCATTCTCGGCGCATACTTGGATAACTCGGTAAACTTTGCCTCGTACTGATCCATTGACGATTGATTCTAGCGGAGGTGCAGGAATTCAGCCATCTTCTGGTCCCGCGCACAGTCAGAGAAATACTTTCCATTGAAGGCCTCCACAAAGGCATTCTACTCCGGGACCACACCCTCGGGAAAGGCTCTTCCCTGCGTGGCCTTCCACCACGAGCTAGCGTTACCCTGCAGTTGGTAAACGGCCAGCGTTACTTTCTCCTCCTCCGAGCACCTTAACAAAGCGAACACCTTCTCTAGCTCCTCAATCCATGAGGTTACAGCCTCAGGGTCACCTACTCCAGAAAATCTTGGCGGCTTGAGCTTCAGAAACTGCTCCACCAGCCTATGGGCCTGTAGCCTTCCAACTCCGTTCTCAGCTAACGGATTCTCCTGTGGGGCGGCAGCAGTAGCTTGGTTCCTTGCTTGTTGCCCCACTATGTTTCCTAATGTCTCCAAAGCTTGAAGGATCCCGTTCATCTTGGGATCTTCCTGAACTGGCCCCTCTCTAGGTACCCCCGAATCATGAACCCTATCCCCGCTGGGACCTACCTGAGCTGCCCTTCCTCTGGGCCTACCCCTCAAATTATGGTCACACATTATGCAGAACCTTCAGGACTCCTGCTCGCCCAAGGGCAACACGCAATCAGAACTCAAGACAACTGCTAGGAATAAATCAAACAGCAAGCACAACTAGAGGGTTTCAACCCTACTAACTATCCCAAACCTATTGCACCTTATCACTCCAAGCCAAGACCATATGATTCAGGCTGACTTTGCTCTGATACCAAAATGGGGATGTCACGCCCCGACCCTCAAGCACGCGACAACCCTTCCATTCGTCAGGTCAAAAGATAACATCCCAGGCATGTCATCGACCCATTCATTTTATCTTTCAATTAAGCACATGCGGAAGCGATATAAAACCTCAGACAATAAAATAATAGGGATAGAAAAGCAGGATATACAACCACAACAACAACAACAACACCATTTTATTTATATGCCAGTTAGCCGGGGAAACATCCGATCTACAAGCCCATCTCCAAGGTCATTTTCTAAGACCCACAAAAAGATACCGGGTCGGGTCTAGGACTAACTACCACCAATAAAAGCTACTCTCCAATAAGAACCTCCATAGCTGCGCCAACTGACTAACCAGACCGCCATACTACGGACCTGAAAATTGGTTAACAACAACAAATGAGATATAAATCTCAATGAGTCAATGCCTAAGTCCGATTAGGGCGTTGATTCTCTCAGGCGGCCTAAACATGCGATGGCAAATCAATAGCGTGCAATGCACGCCATGCTCTAGCTACTAAACAGAAACACGGCTCAACAGCCAATAAACAACCACATACAACTCACCTTGTCTTGAGCCACACGATAAATATTTCACGGCAATAAAGAACAACACGACAAGGCATACAGCCAACACACGTCACACTCTCAGGCATTCAAGCACTATACAACATGCGGTTTTTCCGGTTATTTATGCAAGAGATACACCACTCTCGCCACAGTACGGCCTCACTACTAGTACTCTTTCGACCCAACCGGGAGTCATCCTACCCCGTTATAGCGAGGGCATCCGGTAGCCCCTCAAGATCCCTAATGCAAGCATACAAGGTAGTTCCGTAAGGACTTCGATCCATCACAAACTGCAACCAGCATCCGACCAGTCGTGTCTATCCAGACTGTACGTCGCCGACATGAACATATCTAGCAACGAACCCACCAGGAGTACCGCCCCATATCCCCCAGTTACGTTAGGGAGACGAATAACCGTCATGTGACCACATAAACACATCAGGCAAACAAACTAGTTCTTACTTCACATTAGCCCAATGCAGTCACACTCACGAGTATGCTCAAAACTCAGCCAACGGCCATTTTCATGATCGAAATAAATAATTGGTCACACGACTGCTCAATTTTATTTAACATGACATTCTGACCTAGGTGTGATCATTCAGCGAAAACGCCCAATCAACACGCTAGTCAACCAATCAGCAATCAGTAAACAGGTCTAACCGAATTACGGTAGACAAAATAATTACCCATGGTAACTATTCCACCTAACCACGGTAATTCAACTTGCCATAGTAATTATTTAATCTACCACGGTAACTAATTAACCAAACCACAGTAACTACTTAATTTAATCACAGTTAACTATCTAACCATAATAACTATCTAATTAACTACGGTAACTAACTAATCAGCTACGGTAACTATCTAATTAAACTACTAAATGTAATTAATGGCCTAATCAGGGATTAGAGGTTAACTCACTTCGATAACTGGTGGCGACGATCGGCGGCGACCGGTGGTGAGCGGTGGCGGCGGCGACCAGCGGTGAGTGGTGGAGGCGACGGCGGTTTCCGGGCGAGCGGCAGCAGTCTGGCGGAAAATTCCGACGAACGGTCCTATGAATTCGTCTCGACCTTCCGGTCACAAATACGACGACGGTGGACTCTAAAAATGAGCACAGTACAGCGAAACAGTGCTGGACAGCAGCTGTTCTCGTCGCAAAACGACGCAAACGAGCTCGACGGACGGGCGAAAGGTGACGACAAGCTCAGCGAAGCTCACGACGGTAACAACGAGGCTCAACGAGGCTGCGGCGGGGCTATTCGGTGGCTGAACAGCGGTTGAACAAGGGCAGCAAGGGCTTGACATGGGCGGTTTTGGGCGGCAGGGGACTTAGGCGGCTTGGCGGCGGTCGAGCGATGGTCCGGTGTTGTGGAGAAGCTTGGAAATGGATGACAATAGAGGTTTAGAGTCAAGCTTGATGATGGTGATGAAGATAATGGTGATCGTGAAAGTGAGAAGGAAGGGGGGGATGTTGCCGTGAGGTGAGGTGAGGTGAGAGGGAGAGAAGAGAGAGAAAATGGTCTTGAGGATAAAATGGTAATTTGGCTAGGTCAAAAGGTGAATAATGATTTTTTACTACGGCATTTATGGCGTGGGGCCCACGGTAAAATCAGTATTAATGGCATTCGTCTTATACGTATAATATCTGAGGGCAGAACGGTAAACTGAAAAATCGGGACTGGCTTTGGATATTTCATTCAGGGTCGAGCGTGGGCGCGAAGGAATTCGGTGAGAAAGAATCGCGGCGCAATTAAACTAAACTAACAGAAATAAACTACACTACGAGGGCCACACAAATTCTACCAAGACAAATAAAACTGCATCCGATAGTTGACACTAAAATCCAAAGGTCTAATATCCTTCATTTAATAAGCCTTGAAATTTCAGGACGTCACACACCATCCACTCAAACCCCTTCAAGCTCCACTACAGCCCCAAACTCTCCAAAATAGACTCGTTTTTCACTCTCTTATTTCGTCAACTTTGGTTCTGTTTTAAAATTCGAAGTGTTTGAGTTCTAAGTTTGAAATTCGTTGGATTTGAATATTTTGGATTGAACAAGTTTTTATTCTGGATATTTGATGTGCAGTGTTTGATGATTGAACTTGATTGAGCCTTAATTGAATACTTTTTAGTAGTTTGATCCATGCCTTTTGTGTTGATGACAAAAAGGGGGAGAGTTATAAATATCCCTGATTATTTATTGCAAAAGGTGAACATTTAGAGGAACAAGAACGAGTATCAGAGTTATAATCTAAGGAGAACAGGTTCTGAGAATGACATAAGTCATTCTATGCATACAAGTTCTGAGAAATTATACAGATTCTCACAGGTTCTGAGAATATCACATGAACAAGTTCTAAGAATGACTCAAGTCATTGTGCATACAAGTTTTGAGTAACGACACACTTATATGATTTCGCTCTGAACCTATATCTTGCTATACTCTAAGTTTGTATCTACAGTCTAAATCTATTTCTAGTAATGCTCTGATACAGGATATGAGACTTCAAGTACAAAGCCTTCAAATGAAATCTATATCCTTTTCATGCTCTGATATAGTCTCTTAAATTCTCAGATTGAAAATAAATTGAAATCTATAACTCTGAGAAAACGAGCTAGACTTCATAAGCTCTGAGATAGGTTCTAGATGTTATGAAGACGAAACCCGACTCTGAATCATCTTTATCCCAAAACTTATCTTTTGTGCTAATGCACTACATGACATATCATTGACTAGCAAAAATTTCTTCGAGTGACAAAATATTATGTTACTCACCTTCTTATACAACATTTGATATATTTATAAGGATAGTTTTGTCATCATCAAAAAGGGGGAGATTGTTGAGGAAACCCCTAATTAATTTTGAAGTTGACAAAACAATCCATGATCTCTTATGTATGAATTAATGTGATGAAATACTTGATTTGCAGATTATCCGTAGGTGTGGGATACACAGGATTGAATTTGGAAAAATGTGCTCAAACGATGTTATAAGGGACTCAGATGATGTATCGACCTCAGATGTTGTGAAGAGCTCAAACGTTGAGCGGGGGAGCTCAGACGTTGGAATGAGGCTCAAGCTCTAAGAGAAGTATTTCATGCGCAACAATCAGAATATCAAGAGACATAATTGACGATGATTACATCATCACAACGGCTAGTAATCGAGCTGGATCATTCTTGAAGATTCTCAATCTTGAAGATCAATCAAGGATGCGGATCAAGGGAGACGAGCGTCACTTTGCTAATGAAGAACTCCATCTATGGAAACCCAGGATCATGATTGTATGGGCGATTTGATCCAACGGGGAACAAATTCCTTTGTCAACCTCAACGGCTACAAAATCTTCTTGAGATACAGCCTCGTCCAAATGGGAAGCTTGGAGAGCGATCCTCTAGAGGCCTTGCAACGGGTAGTTGGAGGTGGAGGAGTATAAAAGGACATCTCAAGGCCAAAGAGAAAAAGAGTTGGCGTAAGAGTGAATAGAGTTTATAATTCCAAGATCGTGAGGGCTTCAACGTTTTATATTCACCCTGATCCATACATTGTAATACTTAGTAGTGTACATTCGAGTGTTGAGTGTCAGATGAGAAGAATTTCGACTCAAGAGATATCACTGAGCTGTTACCTCTGAGCTATTATCTAGTGGAATCTAGCCGATTGGCTGCCGACGTAAAGAAGTTGACGTAGGTTTGAACAAAGCCGAACCACTATAAATCCTCTATGCACATTCTCTTTCCCTCAATCTATTTGTTTATATATCTGTAAAAGTAGTTGTGTGCACGACGTTGCATTTGAGAGTTTCGTAGATTTTCCTAGTAGCATCATCTGAACGAAGTTATACTTCCAAGAGAATCTCAGATCTTACTAGCTAAATATCATCTGAACGAAGTTCTGTGCAGATCTCTTTTATTCCACATTAATTTTATAAAATCTTTTAAAATCACCTATTCACCCCCTCTAGGTGATAACACTAGCCTCAACATGATCTGCCTAGTTGTTGGACTTACTAGTTGTCAAGAAGCCCAACCTTTAACGCCAATTGAGTTCGCCAGTTATAGAATGACTTTGGAAAATTAGATAAGTTCATTCTTTTTACGCCAGTGTTTGGCGAGTCATGAATGGCACAATAGTGTTACCAGATTAATGGTTATGGTCGATGATGACCCTCTATGTAGGTCAAGATTACAGGATGTGGCAATTGAGATCAGAGTACGCAGGGAAAGCGTAGTAGGCCACATGGTTAGAATTGACCTTAAGGGTCTTACCTTTTGAGGTGAGAGTAAGATCATAATTTTGAGGACGAAATTTCCTAAGGTGGGGAGGATTGTAATAACCCAAACTTTCACTTGCTTAAATAAGAGGTGAATTAGTTGAGATTATTAGGCAAGTTTGAGGAGTTATTATTAGCTCGGTAATATTTTTAGGGACGCTATGTGCTGAATTTAGAACCCATCGGGTCAAGTATGTACGAAATTGGGACAACCGGAGATAGAATTTGACTTATAGTCGCACATAGACACGTGGGGAACACATGTCGACACGTGGATGCACGCATGTGTGCCACGTGGCATTACGCATGGCCACGTGGCATTACGCATGGCCACTACGAGTCAGAGCGCATGGACGCCATGTGGCAGCCCGTATGCGTGACACGTGGCAGGCCACGAGTTACCAATGCGAGTGAGGCGTATGACACGTATCGTCGTCCGATCCTTCAGGTGTTGACTCATTGCCATCTCCATTTTCTATAAATAGCCTTCGTCGCTTCGATTTCTAGAAGAACAACTCCCTTTCTCTCTCTAGAAATCTCTTGGCAGCACCGTCCTGCCGCCGAACCGAAGTTTCTCCATACGCCGCCGGTACCGCCGCTTCAAACCACCGCAAGTGCCGCCGCCCCTCGCCATTCGTGGGTTGGGCCGAGGATCAAGAACGATCCTCCGATGGTTCGTTCGCCGATCGTTCTTCTTCAGATTTCTCAATTATTCAAGGCAAGCGGATTTCTAATTCTTATTGCCAACTCATCTATGTTTCGTTGTTGTGAGCTTTGTGATCTGTCTTGCTATTGTTGTGGTGATTCTTGATTGAATTGTGATTCTTGATTGGAATGACGTTATTGGTAGGATCGTTATAACCTTTGAATATCGGCAGTCAAAGATGGATAAACTTGTTTGCAATTCAATGATCCTATGGAAGGTTTGGTCGTTCGGCTTAGAGGTCTTCTTGCTGAGTTTTATACTCACTCCGTTGTTAACACCATTTTTCAGTAGAATGTTAGAGACACCGACCATCATGCGACGACGCTTGTGCGGTAAACCATTAATAATCACCCGCACAGTAGAAGAGATTCTAAAGGATTTTCTCAATAGGCCAGGGACGATGAAATATAGGATTGCCCGTTCAAAGGTGTATGTAGATGAAGGGCTGCTTGATGGAGTGGTGGTACTCGAATTTGAGGCCATATACCAACGAGACATAGGTATATGGGTAGGTCCTATTGCACCACATCTTCTTGAAAGTGGGGATCGGGTTAGCACCATGGAGAATAAGGACGGTTTTGAATCCGAAGACTCCGTGAATGGTCCCTGAAAATAGGGATTAAGGAAGATGAAATCTAAGTACTCTGGAGTAGTTTACCTTCCTTTGTAAATCCTCCCAGAATAATACTTTGAACTTTTGTAAAGAGCTATTACGTTGGATATGAATATGTGAAATAAGAAGATCTGATTGTTGTACTTCTGTCTCACTACTGTGTATTAAGTGATTAGTGAAACCCTATAAGGCCATGACTCTCTTTCGGCGTGTCTGCCAGACTGATTGGTGATCGTTGATATGCACTTGTATGCTGTATGGCCGTCTATTCTGTTTAAATACGCTTCTACATGCGCTATCTGCATACTAAGAAAATATTAAAGAAGAGAACGTGGTTAAGGAAAGCCTCCCCGATGTGTGGAAAAAATTGGGTTGTCACACATGCCAATGGAGTCGTCACCAATCTATTTTTGGAGGGTAGATTGGAAACCCTACCGAGCAGTTGGGAGAGTCCGTTCGGTTCTACGGAACTAGAGAATTTGGGTTCGAGGACTTAGTTACGCCAATGTTTCCATTGAAGCCCTTTCGGTACCTAAATTGAATGATTTTCCTAACTATGATTTTCATGCAGATGACTTGAGGTGAGGAAAGCTCTAGAATCTAAGAGTTCATGCGAATGGGAGTATCTAGCCTACCAATCACAATTAGTAAAAATAAATGCGTAAATCAAGGAATCAGGGACGTGTAGATAAATCGCATCAACTCATAATACGGCATCCCTAATGAAGCCCTAAAGGCTTAGAGAATGTGCAATTAAAGGTTGAAAAATATTTGGGAAGATTTGGGACAAATTGTCGAGAGAGGCAAAAATGTCATTTTTGAGAGGATTCAAGCACCAAAATCAACAAAAATGGGTCAAACCAGTTGAATGTGGTCATTTTCCTTTTTGTGCTTTTTAGAAATTTTTCTGAATTTTTCTGATTTTTTAGAATTTTTCATGAATTTTTCCAATTTTTTATGAATTTTTTATGAATTTATGATTTTTTTATTATTTTCTGAATTGTTTATTAAAAGAATATTTTCCGAACCAGGTTGACCCAACCCGTGCCTCTCGGGCGCCCGACCCAAACCACAAGGGTCTTGGGTCGGCTTAAACGACACCGTTTTGTCAATTTTTGTATTTATTTTTGAATTTTTAGAATTTTTTATTGATTTTTTAGAATTTTTTATTAAAACTAATCCTACGCTCCAAATTAAGCCACATGGGTAGCCCACGACCCTCGGATCAATCGCTTGAAATCTACAGCCCAAATCGAAAGGCGCGGCTAATCCACAAACGTCTGATTAGATTTTATTTTTGAAAAAAAAAAAAACAAGATCATGCCACCTAGTCAGATCGTGGTTGTCCAATCTTGATTATTTTTTTATTTTCTAAAAACACTATTTTACAATCTGCTCAGTTGACGTAGCTGCCATGTGTCGTGCCACGTGGCGCCACGTCAGTGCCATGAGGGCATTGACTAGGTTAACCAATGTTGACTGGTCAACGTCCTAGTGAGGAAGACGATCCACGGACGGTTGAGGTTGTTTCAACCGCCGATCGAAGGCGAAACCACCTTCGATCGTCCTGATTTTTGCACCAATGGAATCCTCATACTCTACACTACAACATACTCAATTTTCAGCAAGATCCAACGGCTAGAACTAAGCTACTCGAGCTCGAACCAGCTCAGCCATGGTAGAACTACAGCTAACACTACACACAAAATCGAAGCAATTCAAGTATATAGGTAGCTTTAGTGGAGTTTGAAGATGCTTACCTGAGGTCCTGATCGTTCGATCGATCTCTCTTTTGAGCACTCAAGCTCACGATAGGTTTGGGAAGTTTCGAAGGCCAGCCATGGAGATTTAGACAAAATCGATGCAAACAAACAAGTAGGCTAGGCTTAGGGGTTGTCTAGGAAATGATTAAACCAAACAAAACGCAAAATGGAGGTCGGAGCAGAGATTCGCCATGAATGACCTAGCATAAGGTCAAGAATGGTGCTCACTTTTACAGAGATGGTTAGGCTACGAGAGTGGGTTCGATTGCTTCCTTGGACCGAAATGAAGCTTCCAAGACCAGCGGCGAGGCTCGACTCAGTCTGGAACATCTTGGCCGAGATCTGGAAGTCTTGGCGAGCTCGGGTCAATGGCGACCCAGAGAGAGCTTCTCTCTCTCTCTCTCTCTCTCTCTCTCTCTCTCTCTCTCTCTCTCTCTCTCTCTCTCTCTCTCTTATATGCTCTCTGGAACAGAATGGAACCTCTCCTCGCACGGAAACGCGTCGAATTGGCTATAACCGAATAAAAAAAGTTTGGAGCGCTCGGGGTAAGTCGGTGCTCTCCTCTCACGTGCTCTCCCACGTACCAAATGGTCAAAATGGTGACGGTAACGGTTGCCAATTCCGTCTAGCTTCATTTGGTACCCCGACGTGCTCAAAATGGCTCGAATTTGAGCTAATTTGAGCTCTGGTGTCTTCGGGTATCACCGCGGCAAAGAAACAATTGGCCGTCGCAGCTTCGGCGGTCTCTGGCTATCAAACTTGGTGCGTTTGGATTGGAACTTCAAGGGCTACAAAGCCCAGCTTGTGGCGTCGTCGATTTTGGCCGAGAGGGGCTCCAATTTGATGCTCAAAGTTCGGCCTCCATGGACACACCTGCGCGCTGGAAAAGGAAGAAGAAGGTGATCCGGGTCGTGGGGTCTGTTCTTGTCCGACCCGATAGACCCGGCTATCCAAAAATTGTCAAATTAACTTGTAAAACTTTAAAGTTTCTCAAATTAAATCCCAAAATTGACTTCCACGACATGGATTCCATCTAAAAATGACAATTTTGGGAAAAAAAAAATTGTTCAGATTTTGTGTTAAACCCCCAATTTTTCAATTTGACCCAAAAATGATTTTTTTGAATAATCTAAACCCTAAACGACTGAATCGAACCAATTCGACCCCAGCAATGGATTCAAGATGATGAAAAACATAGGGTAGTGGTCTTATATTTGCAGGAAATTTTCTGAAAAATGATTAATTGCACTAAGAGTGAAAACCATGGACTAAATTGAAAATAAAAAGTGCAATTAAGTCCTTTTTGCCAAAATCGCTCAATTTTCTAAAACATTGGACTGAAATGCAATATATGGTATCAGAGGCAAATGTCACAACTTGGAAAATGTGAAAGGAGAAAATAAAAGGACTCAAAATGTAAATTTTGGCTCAATTTGGGGTTATGCTTGATGAAGACTCATGCGACCCCGAATTGAATTTTCCAAATTTTAAAGGGCCAAAATAAAAAAGGAATTAAAATAAAAATATTAATTATTTTTGTGTATTTTTGCGGCCACGAATTCTATTTTTTCAATTTTTTTGAATATTTTCCTAATATAGAAAATACTGAAAAATGCGAAAAATACCAAATTTTTTTTTTTTTTCAAAAATGGTTCGTTAGGCTTGGCCAAGGCTTCCAAAGTTGATTTTTCAATTTTATGAATTTTTATGGATTTTTTATTAATTTTCTAAAAAAGAAATGACTAAAAATCTAGTGCCACAAAGAGGAAGAAGGTCGAGACTCGAAGGCTGTGATGCGGCGGCACTTCTCAAGCTTGTCTTCGTGTTCGATTTTGAGGCAAGTAAACTTCTAACCTGTAGACTTTCGAATCGCCAAGATGGTTGCATGTTGAGTCTATGAGGTAGATAAGCTTCCCAGTGTGTCGGGTTAGCGAGATTTGTGAGTTGATCGTCGAAATGGACTGCGTAAGGTGGTCGACCATGCGCTTGGGTTCGGCGACGGCGACATGGGTGTACGGCGGGCTTCCAATTTATTTGCATGTCTCGTTCGGCCGATGGATTGTCATCTCGAGATGTTGGGTAGTCGATCCATGGCAGTGGATCATCGTGCATGTCGATATAGTTGGCGGGTCAAGTATGGGTTTGGTCAAGATTGTTTATAGTCATGCATGCGATAATTGCTTGTTTGTATGTCGAATTGACGATGAACTGATAAGGAGTTTTGAGTAGTGATTGTTTTCGCATGTAATGAATTGTGGTCTGTTTTGCATGTGAAATGAATGTGATTTGCAGTGGTGGTACTATGGTTTTAACATGATGCATGAGTCGTGTAGCATGGCATGATCGCATCATTGCATTGCATATGGAATAATGAACGTCTATGAATGCCATCGGCAAGAGTATCTGTGATGCCCCATGGGAGCTAGGATTGGAATTCGGGATGCCTCCGATGTGTGAGTTCAGATAGGACCCCTGCTGTGTGCGTTCAGGGAAACCTCGGAGCGAGATGCCTGTGGACATGGTGATCCACATAAGTCCGGTGAACGAATCGAAAGTGACCCACACGGGCCGGTTAGCAAACCGGTAGTGCCGTAAGATGGGAATGGATCTTGAAATGCTATGAATAATGAACCTAATGCATTTGGCATAAAGAACTGCACGTGTGGTCATTGGGTCTTGTGCATGCGTTTGATACTTCATTGCTTTTGAACATTGGCATACTTTGTGTTCACTATGGTGATGACGGATTTGACTGTTAACGAGTTAGATATTTACTTGCGGAGCTTTGGCTCACTTTATTTGTTGCGTTATATTTCAGATAACTAGATATATCGATTCTTCCCATCACCCATATTTTCCGTTATGGTGCGCCCGTTGACTTCTCATACTCATGGGAAGAGTATACTGAGCCTTACATCGGAAGCTGCGAGCTACTCTTATAGTTGATGTAGGACCCCCTATGGGTCGTGTTTCATATCCCTTCATCGCCATTTATGTGCGATCCTTTGGTTAGTGGTTAGGCCCGCTCCCTTCTCCATTCTCAGGCGTCGATAGTGATGGTAGCGACGCGGAGTTGGTTGACAGGTGGTGGTGGTTAGCGTGTAGAGGTAGGCTTTTGACGATGATGACACAGCAGTCACTTTTTGGATATAGCCATGGTGGTGTGTTGCTATGGAGTAGATGATCCCTTTGACCTCCCAGTTTCTTTTGTTGTTGATATGGATCGATCTGTGTACATAACCGGAACTAAAGATGCATATATATATATATATATATATATATATATAGTATTTTGCATTATTTGTTGAATGGTCCTACTTTTGACATGTACAGGAAGTCGAAAACCTTAAAGGCTGTACCCTATAGGCGCACGTTGTCTGTTGATTGTTTTATTATGGCCTTATGTATGATTTTGTTTTCTTCCGCATGCACCAAATTATAAGTATAAAAGATTAAAAGAGCGCGTACTTAGTATGGTGGCGACCTGGGACATTGCACTAACCGACACCCCAAAAAAGTTAGTGGCCATTCCAAAATAAAATTAACGAAGATTTTCAAAACAAAATGTCCTAACCATCGCCAAGTATGGGGCTCTGGGAGTGCCCCTACCCATGAGTATCTAACAAATACGTTAAATCCCTAAAACAGTCTTTGGTCTGTTTACTTGATTTGGCGTTTATTTGCACCCATGGGAAAGTACCATGTGCCGAATCCGAAAACGGAAAAAATTTTGGTTCGCGACAGAGGAGTTCTTTTTTGGTTCATATAATTGATCTAAGGACACTCGTCTATTTATAGATAGGAAAAAAACGGCTGCAGAAAACGGAAAGGACATGAACTCAAGAGTCATGTCGGTTATACTCACATTAGATGAGCCATCACACCTTCATAATTACGATACTAAAGTCAGAAACTACAGCATACTGAAGAGTCACATGAATTGAAAGGACACGTGAATTAAAGAGACGTCGCTAATGTTGAGCCATTAATAACCTACATTACAACAATAACACTTTAAATCAGCATAGTTAGTAGTGCTATTAACACTTACTACTCTATTGATGACTATTTCAAATATTCGGGAACTTTGTAGCCTTTCCAAATGAAATTGAACAATCTAATTATTGGAAAACTTTTTGTTGATTTATCATATTAATTCACTTTTTTTTCAAGTGATCCTTCTCGTTTTTTGTAATTTATTTCGAGGTAAACAGACTTGAGTTATATGTAGACCAAAAAAGAAAATAATACGTTTGTGGTAGCGGTGGAGAGCTTTGGGTTCAACATACAAGTCAAATTGAGGACATTTTCTGGATATCAACGCTCACCAACGAGCTCGTTGGGTAGCAGATTGAAAATACAATTCTTTCTTCTTCTTTTTAGACTCTTGTTTACCTTTAAAGAAACTTTCGTCTTCGTGAAGAGAGAGACGTGTAAACGCCATTTTAGCAACCGAATCGATGCCTTGGTACCACCCCCCTCCATGGCCGAGTTCCTGTGATGGGATCTGGTTCAATCGCCTTCCAATTTAAGCTCGTTTCCCTACCGCCGGTCCAATAAACATCAATGCAATGCATGCTAAAATTAAATATGAAAACCAAATTGATTATTTTTGTAGGAACTAAACTAATTCCTAATTTTTATGCAAAATAAATGATTAAGGGAAAGTCAAAATTTATGTGTCAACAATCAGCTGTGAGCATGGGAGAGTAGACGTAGGCTTGATCTAAGCCGAACCACTATAATCATCTTTTGCAATTTTCTCTATTACTAAACTTTTTCTATTGTGTTTGATTGAACATTGCATATTTACATTCAGAATCAGATATCGCATAATATTGAGATTCTGAATCGGTGACTAATTTGACTTGTTTATCTTAATTTCGCGATTTATAATCAAATTTATTCAAAATCACCTATTCACCCCCCTAGATGATATTGCTAGACTCTTGTTTACCTTTTGGATAGACGAAAAAAACTGTCGTCTTCGTGAAGAGATAGACGTGTAAAGGCCATTTTAGCAACTGAATCGATGCCTTGGTACCAAGAGAGTTTTCTTTTAATTTGTCACTGAAAATGCGCCAATCCATGGCAATTATTATTTTCTTGTTTCATGAGGTTACAATGCATAACTAATGCACAGCCGCTTTGCACCCTTTTCTACTCCCGATGAAAGAATATTGATTTTACCGATGTTTCGTCCAAAGTGAAGTATGACGATTTCAAAGTTGGCGCAGGTACCAAAGATTCCAATTCAAGAACCGAAGGTCACTTTTTCAAATATTTTTTTGGTTATTAGGCTTGTAATATATTTTACGAACCTCTAACTAGATGGGTGTCGACGCTTGTGCCCTGGCTTATAAAAAAAGCGAAACGTGATGTTTTAACTAACTAAACATTTATAGATAAAGTGTAGCTGTTTGTTTCAATAAAAATTGATTGCAAGAGAAATGTAATTTGCTTGAATAAAAATTTATTGCATGAGAAACCAAACAAGTCAAGATCACTTATATTGGACAATATAGAGTAAGAAGCACAAGAGATCATGTTGCTCCTCAAATTATTCGTCATACAAAGCTTCTCAAGAATGCTTCATGTGACCATGATAGATTATAGCTCTAGTTTTGACCATACTCATATGCATATCTATATATAATACAATTCTCACTTCATTTCGCGCGCCACTTAACCTTCGTTGAATTCATAAACCTCGTATCTGATTCTGCAGTCTTGAAGTTGAAGTTGAGCACCAATGCTTGCATGACAATAGTCCGATATCAATTGCTTGGCGTCGTGTAAGCATGTCTCACAATCCGCATGAATGAGTTGCTCATTGCATACTCCGTGGCCGTAGATCGTACGATTAGGACCAATCCACTCTGAAGTCTGTGTATAATAGTCGTAGCCAGATCCCGATGTATTTTCGACTACATCTTGAAGGACATTATCAATCCAACCAGTGTCCCCATGCGTGTCCCTGTTGCAAGTTATGTATATTGTTGTTTCGTCGGGAAAACCGTTTATAACGTTGCATGAGCAAAGGAGCGCAATTACAATAGCGGCAATTTTGTGGAACGAAGCCATGTGTCTCTTACCTCCTTTTCTTGTTACCACCTATCCTGTATTGCTCCTTATATAATGGCTATGTCCAAGAAAACTATGCTTCTCATAGGTTTCTCCACTCTTTTACGTAGATTTTCTTCTTTGTAATCTGTTAACACTCGAGAATGTAATAAACAGTGAAATTCTTGCCTTTGTCAATAGTTTAGCATCTTTGTCTCATCAAATTAGGAAGTTGTTGTTGCCTTATTTTCTCGGAGTACATTTTGTGCCGTCCCTCTTATCGCATTTTGTTTGGAGCTGTTGGATTTTTTCCGAATCAGCCTCTTCCAAAGATATACTTGTTTACCATCGAAGCTCGATTTGATTTGAATTATATGTCCTAATCATTTTTCCTTCATTTTGGGCAAGTATATTTGGACGTGCAAATATACTCGTTTTTGTGCCCTGCCTCAATCCTTCAAATATTTCAAATATACTCGGAAAAAGTCCAACCGCACAAAATGCATGACATGTCGTAATCTTTGTCTCATCAAATTAGGAAGTTGTCGTCGTCTTATTTTCTAGGGTACATTTTGTGCCGTCCCTCTTATCACAATTATTTGGAGCCATTAAACTTTTTCCGAATCAATCTCTTCCAAAGACATACTTGTTTACCATCGAAGCTCAATTTGATTTGAATATGTCTTCACAATTTTTCCTAAATTTTGGGCAAGTATATTTGAACGACATGCAAATATACTCGTTTTCGTGCCATGCCTTAATACTTCAAACATTTCAAATATACTCGGAAAAAGTCCAACGGCACAAAATGCACAACATGTCTTAATCTTTGTCTCATCAAATTAGGAACATTTTGTGCCGTCCCTCTTATCACATGTTGTTTGGAGCTGTTGGACGTTTTCCAAATCAGCCTCTTCCAAAGATATACTTGTGTTAGCACCAAAAATGTGTTAGATGTATGCCCTAAAGCTACCATGTAATAGTTACATGTTAGGGATTTCTGTTGTATTTTCAATTTCTTATTAAATTAATGGCAAATACGTGTTTATTCATTTGTCCAATTATTTATATGAATGAATTCCATAAGATCAGTTGTGATTGAACCTATTCTTGAGACGTTGAGAATATGTGTGACGGGTTCACAGTTAGACTGAATCTTTAAACTGTTCCCGGTCGATGGATCATTGAATGGATATTAATGATCCTGTTGAGACCGGTGTGTTCTTAACTTCACCATTAAGTATTGGATACTTAAGGGAATGACGAGTCACAAGTCATTGGGTATTGCGATGCCCGAGTTAGAACACAGGTGCTTGTACCAGATAAATTCACTGAACGTGACACGCATTGAATGATTAGCGACATGGAAGCTTTTAGCATGGTCAATGTCTAATTGTTCATGCTCTGGTCTTGTGTAAATAATCCTTAGACCTGAGGCACAGTGTTGACTTGTATGTTGGATGGCTATGGTTCACAAGTGCGCTTATTGGCGGTTCGTCGATCCGTCTCTGTACTTGATGGTTATAGTTCATGCACATACGAAGTCACATGTGTGCGCAAAATGGAATCTGTCTCCTTATTACATGCAAGGTATGATGTCCTATGCGATCTAGTTATGACAATGCATTGAAATCCTCGGCCGAGGTTGTAACCGAGAATGAAATATTCATGTCTCGTATAAATGCATGTTGATTAGATTTGTGCATATGATCGAATTGGTGGCTTGACAAATATTCCATGGTCTTTGTTCGATCGGGACATAGTAAGACAGAGGGATTGAATTACACTGTAACCAGAGCTGACAGGTTCATTTTGTTCTAAAAGCATTCACACTATCTGGGTAGCCATGACATATTGCTAGATGTCACTCATGGCTTGTAAGACCTGGAGATTGATCGGGACAATCAATTCTCTTGGAAGTATTAATGGGTTAGTGCAAGTCTTACTGCCAGCTTAGTGATGAACCTAGGGATGTTACACACCATAACCAATACATCACAACATTGAACGGAAAAGACGATATTGCAAATATGTTTGCAATAACGACTATCGAATTAAGTGGGGCTGAAATTAAATTAAATGTGATTTAATTTTATTTTATTTTTGGTCATGGGCACGCGTGCATATGATGCACACGCACGTTCTAAGTGGACATATATCGATATATCCAAAATGCGCACAAGCTGATGGTATACCCTTTTATTTTGATTATAATTATTATTATTATTATTATTTTTTCTATAAAAAAAAAAAAAAAAAAAAAGGTGCACGTGTGACGTGGTCAGCAAGCAGTTGCTAACCATATCGCACATGGTCAGCAACTGCTTGCTGACCGTGTGTTATGTGCACAAAGTGCACAACGTGCACGTCTCACACGGTCAACAAACAGTTGTTGACCGTGTGGACGTTATGCACGAAGCACCCACGATCTGATCGTGGGTGCTGTGCAAAAAACGATTAGCATCGTTTCGTGGAGAATTTTTTGGAAAAAAAAAAAGTTTTTCTGCGCTCTACGTTGAGGGTGCCGTAAAAGAGAAAAAAAGGTGAGACAAAGAGTTCTCTCGTGCAAGTGTGCAGTTTTTGAGAGTGAACGTAAGACAAAAACTCTCTCACTTTTGTTCTTACGGTAGACCAAAAATTTGAGAGTTCCGAGAATTGATTCCACAATATTGCTAGCACAATTCAAGTGGTGATTCTTGCGAGTTCGTTCTTTCGTTCGACATTGCGATTGGTGGTGTGTTTGAACTAGAGGTCCGACGCTTGTGGGACTCAAATTGAAGAACATCTGAGCCAACTCGTTTAAAGCACGCTTCAAGAGGTAATTCATTTAACCCCCTTCGTTTAATTTGATTTTTGATTGAAACGCACGAACAACGCCTTTGGAGATACATGTATGGGTTTTTATTTCCGCTGCGTTTATATGTATTATTTTGCCTATGCATGTTACTTGTTTCCCAACAATGGTATCAGAGCCAATCCTTAGGCGTATTCGTGCATTTAATTGATTTAGGTTCGTAGTAATTTTTGCGTTCTAATGGCCAATTTGATTTTAGTGAATTGTTCGCTCTTACATGGCCTATAGAAGTTGATTATTTTATATGATAAATTTGATCAACTGAGCAAAATTAGAACTAAATCAATTTTGAATCGAAATTCCGTAGTTAGTTTTATTTTACGTATGAATTTGATTCAGTGCAGAATTTTTAATGTGCCTTGCGTAGCATTAAATTATGAATTTATTGCTCACGTGGAAGGGTGGTGATCATGGAAAAACCCCTAATCAATGTGATTGTTGTATGGATGAATGTATGATGATTACAGGTATTTTTTAGGGCTGTAATTATCAAATGGAGGCTGCGTCCTTCTTTTATTTTTCATGTAATATTTATTTTCAGTATAGTTTAGCATAGTCAATTGTTGATGTAATTGCTACGAGGATTACGTGGAGGAGCCGTTAAGCCGGAGAGCTCTATGGGCCCGGTTCGCGAAGAGTTCGAGGAACCAAGAAGAAGTGAAAAGCGGCTCTCCGTTATTAAAATATTAAAAATGGTTAAATGTGGTCTCATTGGCTCGAGACCCATTAAACCATAATTCCATGATCACCACGTAGGATAGATGTTTATGCGTTTGACATCTATTTATTTATTATGTTTATGTGAGCATGTTAAACCGGTTAATGTGCAAAGTGAGACCTTTAATAATGACCAAAACCTCCTTAATAATATATTAAGTCGAAATGGGTTTCGGACTCGTGGCCTTCCGTCGTCGTGGTTTGATCCTATATTATAGTGGTTGATTGACCGGCTATGGATACATATGGGTCAATTGTCATTCATAATAATGGACCACTCCATTAAACATATGATGTTGTGGGGTTGGAGCCGAATGATTTCCAATAACTGTTAGGTGAGGGGATCGTTTGCGTTTTCAATACTTGCATGAGACGATGGGTTAGACTTAACTATGATCATGAAGTCAATAACTGTCATGTGAGACTTTTATGGTCTAGAGGCCGAAGTTATGATTGGGACTCGCATATGATGCGTTGAATAAGTTGATTCACTCACTAAGTTCATAGAACACCAATAACTATTAGGTGAGGTGGACTATGGGCTGGTGGGACTCCAATCCCCACTAGTAATCTTTACCCAACAAGGATTGCCGTTTCCCATTTTAAGGAGTATGGGATCCAAATATAAATTTAGTGGGAGGATCTATTTCATTTAAAGGCCAAAATGAAATAGTTATTTTGAAAGACAACAGCTAACAATTTATTTTCTGCATAGATATTTATTACTCTGAAAATGGTGAACTCAAACCCGCTCGCTTCGATACTTGACAAGAATTGTTTGACTGGACCCAATTTCACCGACTGGGTGAGGAATTTGAGAATCGTTCTCAATTCAGAAAAACTCGGGTACGTGCTTGATGAAAAGATGCCAACCTCCTTTCCTGAGGGTGGGACCCAAGAGGAGCGTGTCACTTATGATAAGTGGCATGATGATGACTTAAAAGTTAGGTCATATATGCTTGCTTCGATGAATAATGAATTTCAAAAGAAATATGAAGCAATGGAAGATGCTAGGTCGATCATATTGCATTTAAAGGAATTCTTTGATGAGAATGGTCGAACCTCAAGATATGAGATATCTAAGGCATTGTACCGTATGAGGATGGCTTAGGGATCATCGGTTAATGATCATGTTCTGAAAATGATCTGGCACATAGAAGAATTGGCTAGGCTGAATCTTGTTATGGATAACAACTTAGCTGTGGATTTGATCCTCCAATCTTTACCCGATTCCTTCTCTGGTTTTGTCCAAAACTTCCACATGCATAAGATGGAGAAAACTCTTGCTGAGTTACATAGCATGTTGGTAGTTTATGAGAAGGAAATGCACAACACGAGGCCCAATGTAGTGGCTATGGCTAAAGCTTCTTCTTCAAAGAGTAAGACTGTTTTGAAGAAAAAAAAAATAGAAGAAGCCTGCGAAAGCTACTGTGCAACCAAAGCCCAAGGTTGAAAAAGGGAAATTTCATTACTGTGGTGTCATGGGCCACTGGAGGAGGAACTGTAAGAAGTACCTCGCGAGCTTAAAGGTCAAGCCCAAGAACCAACCTTGCGAAGGTATGGTGTCTATGCTTATTGAAACTAATCTTATGGTTAGTGTTGAATCCAGCTTGTGGATTCTAGATTCTGCTGCAACCTCACATATTTGTATGTCTTTGCAGAATCTGGAAATAGACAGGATGCTGGGGCGAAATGAGATTGTCCTGACATTTGCAAATGGAGCAAGAGTTGCTACGTTAGCTATAGGGACTTTTCGTTTATGTTTGCCTTCTGGACATGTTTTGGTTTTAAAGAATTGTTTGCATTATGAGAATGCTGTTCGGAACATCATCTCTATATCTCGTTTGGGTAAAGAGAATTATGAATTTTCTTTTGCTAATGATGTATGTTCTATTTATTATAATAGAATGTGTGTTGGTTCTGGCTTGTTAACCAATAATCTTTATACCATTACGATGTCCGGTAATACGATTACCAATGTCAATAAGCAAAATAATCATGATGTAAATGCCATAACTAAACGCTCTAGAGATAGTCCAAATCCAAAGTATATTTGGCATCTCCGATTAGGTCATATTGGAGAAGACAGAATCAACAAGTTGAGTAATGATGGATATATTGATCCAACCGCTTTTGAACCATACTCGACTTGTGATGCATGTCTTCTAGGAAAAATGACCAAAGCGCCCTTTGTAGGACATAGTGCGCGAGCTGCTGACATACTGGGATTGATACATACAGATGTATGTGGACCAATTAATGAAACTGCTAGAGGTGGTTATTCTTACTTCATTACCTTTACCGATGATCATTCACGGTATGGCTATTTGTACTTAATGAAGTATAAATACGAATCTTTTGAAAAGTTCAAGGAATTCAGGTCTGAAGTTGAGAAATAAACAGGAAAGAGTATTAAGGCTCTTCGATCTGATCGAGGAGGTGAATACCTTAGTACTGAATTCCTGGACTATCTTAAAGATAATGGCATTTTATCACAATGGACACCTCCTGCAACTCCAGAACATAATGGTGTATCTGAAAGAAGAAATCGCACTTTATTAGATATGGTGCGATCTATGATGAGTTACATCGATTTGCCTATATCCCTTTGGGGATATGCCCTTGAGACAGCTACATATTTGCTGAACAGAGTGCCATCCAAATCTGTTCCAACTACGCCTTATGAGATATGGCATAGTAGGAAATCAAGTCTTAACCATATCAAGATTTGGGGTTGTCCAGCTTTCGTCAAGAAGTTGAGAATAGAGAAATTGGAGGCTAGGTCTGAACAAGGTCGCTTCATTGGATATCCAAAAGAGACTCTTGGATATTATTTCTATTTTCACTCTAACCAAAGTGTTTCGGTCAGTAGGCATGCTTCTTTTCTAGAGAATCAGTTCATCGAGGAAGGTGGTGCTGGGCGAAAAATAGTCTTGCAAGAAGAAATCAATGAAGTACCAAATAACCAAGTTCAGACACCGATCTCTGATTCAGTGGGAGCTTCTGATACACAACCTCTTAGGAGGAGTGCGAGAACGTCTCGTCTACCTATTCGTTATAGACACTCGCTTGAAGATATTGAGCCACTATTCATTGTGAATGATAGTGATCAGTCGAGTGATCCTAACACCTATGAGGAGGCGATGTTGGACATCGATTCTGGTAAATGGATAGAAGCCATGAAATCCGAAATGGATTCAATGTATTCCAACGATGTTTGGACTCTAGTTGATCTGCCAGATGGTATTGTACCAATTGGCTGCAAATGGATCTTCAAGAGGAAGATGAACGCTGATGGTCAAGTTGGAACTTACAAAGCACGGCTGGTAGCGAAAGGATATCATCAAAAAGAAGGGATTGATTACGACGAAACTTTCTCACCTGTAGCCATGCTAAAATCCATTCGGATTATGTTGGCTATAGCTGCGCGCTTTGATTATGAGATATTCCAGATTGATGTCAAAACGGCTTTTCTAAATGGTTTTCTTGATGAGGACATATATATGGAACAACCACAAGGTTTTGAATCCAATGGTGAAAGTCAGAAGGTGTGTAGACTTAAGAGATCTATTTATGGACTCAAACAAGCCTCCAGAAGTTGGAACATCCGTTTTGATGAGGTAGTCAAATCGTTTGGCTTCATCAAGAACCCGAATGAACCTTGTGTATACAAGAAGGTCAGTGGGAGCGCAATTGCGTTTCTAGTTCTGTACGTCGATGATATACTTTTAATCGGGAATGACGTACCGATGATATCATCGATTAAACTGTTCTTGTCACAGAAATTCTCCATGAAAGATTTAGGAGAGGCAACCTATATTTTAGGTATCAAGATCTATAGAGATAGATCGAGACAATTGATTGGCCTCTCATAATCTACGTACATAGATAAAGTGTTAACACGGTTTAACATGCAATGTTCCAAAAGAGGATTATTGCCTTTTAGGCATGGAATTCGCCTTTCTAAGGAGATGTGTCCCAACACTCCTGAAGAAAGAGAGCGGATGGCGAAGATACCTTACGCATCCGCTATTGGAAGCATAATGTATGCAATGCTATGTACCAGACCTGATATTGCGCATGTTGTAAGCATTACTAGCAGATATCAGTCTGATCCAGGGGAAGAGCACTGGATAGCTATCAAGAATATCCTTAAGTACTTACGAAGGACTAAGGATTTATTCTTGATATATGGAGAAGGAGAGTTTAAAGTTGAAGCTTATACTGATTCCGATTTTCAATCGGATCCTAATGACTATAAGTCTACATCTGGGTTTGTCTTTACACTCAATGGTGGTGCAGTTAGTTGGAAGAGTTCCAAACAGAGCATAACTGCCGATTCCACCACTGAGGCAGAGTATGTAGCCGCTTCTGAAGCAGCGAAGGAAGCCGCTTGGATGAAGAAGTTCATTTCTGAACTTGGAGTAGTTCCTTCCATTGAGCAGCCGATTACATTGTTTTGCGACAACAATGGGGCAATAGCTGAAGCTAAGGAACCAAGGTCTCACCAGAAGTCCAAGCACATCGAGAGACGCTTCCATCTCATCAGAGAAATAGTTGGGAGAGGTGATATCGCCTTGCAGAAAATTACCTCAGCGAAAAACGTGGCAGATCCCTTTACTAAGGCCTTACCTCAGTCTTCTTTTGAAAGACACATTGACAAAATGGGTTTGAGGTACCAGACTAGTTGGCTTTAGTGCAAGTGGGAGATTGTTAGATGTATGCCCTAAAGCTACCATGTAATAGTTACATGTTAGGGATTTCTGTTGTATTTTCAATTTCTTATTAAATTAATGGCAAATACGTGTTTATTCATTTGTCCAATTATTTATATGAATGAATTCCATAAGATCAGTTGTGATTGAACCTATTCTTGAGACGTTGAGAATATGTGTGACGGGTTCACAGTTAGACTGAATCTTTAAACTGTTCCCGGTCGATGGATCATTGAATGGATATTAATGATCCTGTTGAGATCGGTGTGTTCTTAACTTCACCATTAAGTATTGGATACTTAAGGGAATGACGAGTCACAAGTCATTGGGTATTGCGATGCCCGAGTTAGAACACAGGTGCTTGTACCAGATAAATTCACTGAACGTGACACGCATTGAATGATTAGCGACATGGAAGCTTTTAGCATGGTCAATGTCTAATTGTTCATGCTCTGGTCTTGTGTAAATAATCCTTAGACCTGAGGCACAGTGTTGACTTGTATGTTGGATGGCTATGGTTCACAAGTGCGCTTATTGGCGGTTCGTCGATCCGTCTCTGTACTTGATGGTTATAGTTCATGCACATACGAAGTCACATGTGTGCGCAAAATGGAATCTGTCTCCTTATTACATGCAAGGTATGATGTCCTATGCGATCTAGTTATGACAATGCATTGAAATCCTCGGCCGAGGTTGTAACCGAGAATGAAATATTCATGTCTCGTATAAATGCATGTTGATTAGATTTGTGCATATGATCGAATTGGTGGCTTGACAAATATTCCATGGTCTTTGTTCGATCGGGACATAGTAAGACAGAGGGATTGAATTACACTGTAACCAGAGCTGACAGGTTCATTTTGTTCTAAAAGCATTCACACTATCTGGGTAGCCATGACATATTGCTAGATGTCACTCATGGCTTGTAGGACCTGGAGATTGATCGAGACAATCAATTCTCTTGGAAGTATTAATGGGTTAGTGCAAGTCTTACTGCCAGCTTAGTGATGAACCTAGGGATGTTACACACCATAACCAATACATCACAACATTGAACGGAAAAGACGATATTGCAAATATGTTTGCAATAACGACTATCGAATTAAGTGGGGCTGAAATTAAATTAAATGTGATTTAATTTTATTTTATTTTTGGTCATGGGCACGCGTGCATATGATGCACACGCACGTTCTAAGTGGACATATATCGATATATCCAAAATGCGCACAAGCTGATGGTATACCCTTTTATTTTGATTATAATTATTATTATTATTATTATTATTTCTATAAAAAAAAAAAAAAAGTGCACGTGTGACGTGGTCAGCAAGCAGTTGCTAACCATATCGCACATGGTCAGCAACTGCTTGCTGACCGTGTGTTATGTGCACAAAGTGCACAACGTGCACGTCTCACACGGTCAACAAACAGTTGTTGACCGTGTGGACGTTATGCACGAAGCACCCACGATCTGATCGTGGGTCGTGGGTGCTGTGCAAAAAACGATTAGCATCGTTTCGTGGAGAATTTTTTGGAAAAAAAAAAAGTTTTTCTTCGCTCTACGTTGAGGGTGCCGTAAAAGAGAAAAAAAGATGAGACAAAGAGTTCTCTCGTGCAAGTGTGCAGTTTTTTAGAGTGAACGTAAGACAAAAACTCTCTCACTTTTGTTATTTCGGTAGACCAAAAATTTGAGAGTTCCGAGAATTGATTCCACAATATTGCTAGCACAATTCAAGTGGTGATTCTCGCGAGTTCGTTCTTCCGTTCGACATTGCGATTGGTGGTGTGTCTGAACTAGAGGTCCGGCGCTTGTGGGACTCGAATTGGAGAACATCTGAGCCAACTCGTTTAAAGCACGCTTCAAGAGGTAATTCATTTAACCCCCTTCGTTTAATTTGATTTTTGATTGAAACGCACGAACAACGCCTTTGGAGATACATGTATGGGTTTTTATTTCCGCTGCATTTATATGTATTATTTTGCCTATGCATGTTACCTGTTTCCCAACAAAATGGCCCAACCTAGTTATCGATATACGCGTACCTGGCATATGATCAAAGAGACCACGTGAGTGGCACTGAGCAATGAGCACATGAGCATTGTTATTCACACACCAATTTGTCGATGAGCACAAAGATAGGTGTCGTGACCTGTCCCGGAGGGTTGGGGGTTAAGGAAAGGCATAATTACCTTCATGTTCCCGGCGGATACGTCTCAAGGTACTTTCCCATAAGTGCGAACAATCGGCAAATCGAAAAAACAACCCAAGGATTGTTTAAGCGATTTAAAGTGCTCAACTCCCATGGGCAGAGGGACACTCCCAGAGCTCTGTACCTTATCACGACCGTTGGGACATTTCCTTTTAAGTAAAGTTCATTTTAGTTTTGTTTTAGAGTCGCCACTAACCTTTTTTGGGAGGTAGGTTAGAAAACCCGATTAAGATGTGGGGGAGTACCATCTTAATCCCTACACAACCAGAGTTCTAAATTCGAGGACTTGCTTACGCTATTATTTCTATTAACGCCCTTTTGGTACATAATTAGT
This sequence comes from Lenwebbia sp. NSW1173648, assembly GCA_029784005.1. Taxonomy (NCBI): domain Eukaryota; kingdom Viridiplantae; phylum Streptophyta; class Magnoliopsida; order Myrtales; family Myrtaceae; genus Lenwebbia; species Lenwebbia sp. NSW1173648. The sequence goes on along the minus strand of JARCGZ010000010.1, from coordinate 19,409,874 downwards.
TGTTTTTGCCTAAGAGTGATCACACAAAATGTGATTAATTCCCATTTTGACTCCTAATTTATTTTTTTCACCGGGCTAAATGTTCATGCATTTGGTTTTTGAAGGTAACGTTTTCATGAAATTTCTAAACTATCCTATCATAGTCTTTGAGGAAAGACAACAATCAAAGGCAATAAATAAACAATCGATGAATTGAAAGTGCAAGCTATTCTAAAAAGTGATAAAGGAAAAACCGCAGCTCATCAGGTAATTTTTTGCATTCCAAATGAGAAAACCCGAGACATGGTCAAGGGTACGACAATGAATTAGACTGGATTGGACATCGGTCTTAAAAGAGCCTCCATTCTTCGAGTGCGCCATGTTCAGCTCCATGGACCGCCTCGCAATGGACCAACATCCGTCAGATCGGGATTTCATACATTTATACATTTGGACGTTGAAATAGACATCCAAAACAATCATCGAAAGAGAACAAACAAGTTCAATCAATCAAATTAATCAAAAGATGGCCCCGGGGTCGGCCTTTGGATCACATGTGTCGAGAATAACCCACATGCTTTAACCAAATTTAATGATGATTAAGAGTAATCGGACATTGTTAGCAGCCATGTAACGATGAACAATACCGCTTAATCTTTAGGGTTATGGTCTAATTACCCCTCGTACCATGCACTGACCTAATATTCATCTAAAAAAGACATGCATAAACGGGTAATAAGCATGCATTTATGTTGTTAGGCCCTGATTCGTAATCACCAAGCAATTAGAGTGAGCCACATGGGATCACTTAATCAACTCAGAATTCCAAAAATTGACGCTGATTATGTTTCGAGTTAGTAAACATATCAAATGACACTCATATGCAACGAAACCAGCGCCATTAGAAATTATTTTAAATTTAGTTTGATGTTCATTAATACCATTTGTCATGATTCTTACCACATGGACCCGAAATTGGGCAAACACACACGACATGCGGAAACTGATTCTTTGTAACAGAATTTGAAAAATAGTGAGAAAAATAACAAACTTCAATAACAAAAAAAATTGAAATTTTTCAGGCGGCTAGACATCTGTGCAGTAAATAGATTTTTTGCTTCGCACTTCCGCTAAAAAGGAATTTAAGATCACGAAAATGGCGAAATTAACTTGATCTGTCAGTGAAAACAGATTCCATGTCTGAGCACGGGACGAATCGGCACATGGATCAGACTTTTGGATTATCAAATTGTCACGATCTAAAATTAAATTTCAGGTTAATGGATTACTAAGTTAATTAAATTAACTAACCTAGTTCGGGATCTCCCAAACTCTACCAAATCGCAACTTAGGTTCAATTTCATAAAGGATTTTTAATTTGGAGTCACCACTAATCATTTATGGTAGGTTGATTAGAGACCTAAATAAAATAGCGAAAGAAACTATTTTATTTCTATGAAACAGAGATTAATGAGTCCGGAGACTTGATTACGCTAATATTTCTATTAACGCCCTTTCGGTACCATTTTTCATGAAAAAAAAATTATCAGGCAACGTGGGTCAATTTTAGATTAAAGTCTTAACAATGCAAATGTGATCACACGGGTGCGCACATATTATTGAACACCGAATACTCAAAGCATTAAATAAATTGCAAGGACAAGGATGAAAATACTTACTGTGAATGCCTGCGATGTTAGACAAAAATCACACAGACAATTCTAATTTGATTTCTAATTAACATTGAATCAGACAAAGATTATGTTTGGGTTTTCTTTTTATGTGAATGCAAACTACACTATATGAGATGCATGAGATGTAAATACACTATATGCAAAATTAATTATCTTAGCAATAACGATGCATGAAAATGGGTTCTAAATTATAATGACATGCAAAAATGCAGACATGTGAACTATGTGACATGCAAAGAATGACATGTCAATAATAACTTAGGATGATGATAATTCATAATCAAATGAACCTAACATTCATGCTAAGTTAATTATCCTAAACATTCAACTAAATGCAATGCAATTAATGACATGGCAAGACCTATGACATTAAATTGACACATGATATGCATATAATGATGCAATCTAAACTATATGAATTAAACATGATGCAATGGTATGATTTTTTTGTATTTTTCATGAATTTCGAAATTAATTAATTACTAAAATAAAAATCTGTTCTAAGAAAGATAACAATTAATATGAGTTTAGAAATTGATTTCTCAAAGCCTAACTTATACTAAATGTTATTTTTGACATGTAAAAGAGAATAAAAACATGATTTACCTTAAGGAAAAGCAGACATTTTTTTTTTGGATTTTTTGGGAAATTAATTAAACAAGATAAACAAAGAATTTAAACAAAAATAATTAATTTTGTCTATAATGCACCTTTTAATTCCGAGTTTCGATTTTAATTCACATCACTCCCATGAATAGGGGCCAAAAAGTGAATTATAATATAGAATAACTATCGTCCCCAAATACATGGGGCAGATACTGAAATTCTATTTTGTGGAATTATCAATCATTGCCTCATAATAGAGGATGTGATGTATAATTCCATGTGCGGGCACAGTCGTACTTCTGAATTGAAGTTAGATGTTACCTTATAGCACATATTTCTCGGGACCAGACACATAGGGGCATGTATTATCGGAAAAATTATCTATTTAATTGCAAATCAAATCACAAAGATAAGATAAACATAGGATAGCGGATAAGAGGTAAAATAAATAGACTAACTCCTAGTTATCTACAAGGCAACATTACATTATCTCTAACATAATGTTACCTTATCTATAAGGGTCTACATCTTTAAATTAAGCAAGATATAAAGTTGGATATGCACCAATTTTAAATTAAGCAATCAAATATTCCGACCGATCAGGATAGACTTTTTACCTTGAATCAAAGATGATCTTTCCTAATTTGAATTGGACAAAACTTGATGATCAAATTCATGGATGAAGACCGATCCGTAGGGGGACTCGCGCAACTTGGCTCGAGGAAAACTTGCGGCCTCATGACCAAAGGCTCAACCGGTGGTGATGGTGCTCACAGCTTCACGGTGGCAACGACAAGAGGTGGACGGCGATTTCAACATACCGAACATCAGAAAAAAAAAAAACGGATTGCATAGCAACAAGTACGAGCACCGACAGCAGCAAACTAGACACCGAATAGCAGCAAAAACCGGCACTAAACAGCAAGTAAATCAGTAGCAAAACAGCAGCAAAGCCGAAGCTGGACAACAGGGGATTCGGCCTTGATCAGCTCCGAACGATTGGACCGAACAGCAAAGACTTCGGGCTTGACGCGGCTACGGCAGCAGGAACTTCTTGGCACAGCGGCGGCGGGACAGCTCCTCAACACAACATCAGCGACATCGAGAGGCCTTCGAATCTGCAAGTGTCGCTAGGGGAGCCTCGACCAAAGGAAGAGCCTTCTCTCGCCTTTTGCTCTAAAATTTTCTCAAGTGTTTCTCAGAATTTTCTGATTAAGAATCCTTTCTTAAACCCTAGACTTGATGATATATTTATAGAGAGAAGGGTTACAAGTCAGGGGCTTTGAATTTCTCAGATTTTGCAAAATAAACCCAATATTGAGAATGTAATTAAAATTAGACCTCAAAGGGCTGAGTTGCACAAAATTGAGCCTTTTCTTATTAAGAATTCCGGCCAAGCCCAATTGCCGAAATCTTCTTGCTCCAGTGTGGGCTCACTCGTGTTTTCGGGGCTAAATATGGGGCTTTCTACAAATAATTGGCATTTAATTAAAAGCATTTTCTAATTAATTAGACTTGAATGGGCTGAATTAAGCTCAACTTAGGCCCTGAGGCCACTACAAATTTCGGTGAACATTCCCTGCTACTTGGCCGAATTTTGCTGATGGGCTCTAGTCCTCTGCATGTCAATTTTGCTCTAACTTCAACCGCCAGTCCAATACAATGTGAGCTATATTAAAATGCAGATTAAATGATTTAATTATTTTTGGTATGGACTAAGATTAGTCCCTAATTTTCTTGTGAAATTAATAACTAAAAATAGGTAGTCAAAATTTAGGTGTCAACAGCTACCCCTCTTTGAGTCGAGGCTCGCAGAGGTTTCGCTGAAAGACTTAACTATGAAACCTAAATTTTGACCGTGCAAACAATGAAAGATTTTTTGGAGGGGTGTCAATCCCAAAAAAATTTATGCAATAAGTATGATGCATGATATGCAAATGCAAGCAATAAGTAACATACAATGAGGCTTCTTACTTCATGGGGATTGGTAAAAGAGACTCAGCATACGGTTCACATACTCAACATTCAGGCTTTTACCTCTAAATGGTTTGTGATGCTGTCAAATCCCTTGATCCCCAAACTTTTACTAGTGAAAGTAAGGTTTTCAAGGTACAGGGTGCCTGTCTGTTATCCAGAGTTTCCCTCAGATGTGAAACAGCGCGAGATGTGTAAAAAGTGTAATTAATGAATGCCACCTGAGCCGATCAGGTGAAACATCAAGGGGAATGCCACCTGAGCTGATCAGGTGAAACATCAAGGGGTAATGCCACTTAAGCCGATCAAGTGAAACATTAAGGGAAGTGCCACCTGAGCTGTTTGGGTGAAACATGAAAGGGTAATGCCACCTGAGCCGATCAAGTGAAACATTGAGGGGAGTGCCACCTGAGTTGATTAGGTGAAACACAAAAGGGTAATGCCACCTTGTCGCAACCCGCCGATCTGGATGGGATCGGGGTTTGTCTCGGGGTAATGGATTGTCGAATCTCCTTTTTGGAAAGGATAAGAAAAGACGACACAGGCCCCCCCAAGCCCATACCCAAATCGTGACGGAGGAATTTTTAATAACAAGATCGACCTTTAGTGTGGTCGGGTGACATGTGATAAGTGTGCAAGCCATCGGAGTCGCCACCAATCTATTTTTGAATGGTAGATTGGAAACCCTACCGAGCGGTTAGGAGAATCCGTTCAATTCTGTAAAAATCAGAGAAGAGGATTCGGGGACTTAGTTAAGCTAATCTTTCGATTGACGCCCTTTCGGTACCTAAGTTGAGTGATTTCGTAACTAAGATTTCATACAGATGTCTCGGGATGAGGTAAGCTTTAATGTCTAAGGGATCATGCAGATGATAATGTCTAACCTAGTAATCACAGTCAACTAGAGTAATCACACAAATTCAGGCAATCAAAGTATATAGACAAGTCATACAATACCTAGTGAAGCCCCATAGGCTTAGAGAATGTTTCATTAGGGTTTAGGGGTAGTTTGGGAAGATTTGGGATAAAATGTCCAGAGGGGCAAAACGGTCATTTTCGGAAGGCTCGGGAACCAAAATAAAAAAAAATGGGTCAAACCAGTTGAATGTGGTCATATTCCATATTTTGTGATTTTTGGGGATTTTTTTTATTTTTCTTGATTTTTTTCTAATTTTTTTTAGAATTTTTTTATGAATTTTTTATTTTTTTTGTTTTTTTAATCGTTTTTAGAATTTTTATTTATTTTTCTGAATTTTTTTAAAATTTTTCAGATCGGCCCACGCCTCTCGGGTGCCCGACCCAGACCCTATTGGTCCCAGGTTGACCTAAGAGGACACCGTTTTGCATTTTTTTTATTTTTATTTTTGAATTTTCCAATTTTTTATCTATTTTCTGAGAATTTTTTTATTTAATATCTAATCCTATGGTCTAGGTCAAGCCACGTGGCTAAGCCACAGCCCTCGGATCAGATTACTAAAACTTACGGCCCAAATCAAACGGGGAGACTAACTCTCGACCGTCCGATCAAAATACTAGAATCTACGGCCCAGATCGCACGGCGAGACTAACTCTCGACCATCCGATCAAAATACCAAAATCAACGGCCCAGATCGCACGATGAGACTAATTCTCAACCGTTCGATCAAAATTATATTTTTATTTCTGAAAAATGGTTTTATATTACTAAAAAATGATTTTTAATTTTCTGAAAAAGCCAGATGGCGCCACGTAGTCAACTTGTGGCCGTCCGATCTATTTATTTTTTTTATTCTCAAAAAATGTTTTCAGATAATTCCCCCCGGCTGACGTGGCTACCATGTGTCAAGCCACGTTGCGCCACGTCAATGCCACGTCGGCGTTGACCGAGTCAACAAGAGTTGACTGGTCAGCGTCGCGAGGTTGAAGACGACGAATGAACGGCCGAGGTTTCTCTAGCGTCGATCGATGGCGAAACCTACACCGTTCGACCTGAAACTTGCACCGATCGACTCCTCTACTTATCCAGATCAACATATCCAAAAAATAGAGCAATCCAACGGTGAAATAAACGTAAACGAAGCTCGCACAGAGCTCGACCAAGGCGGATCAATCACATAAACCAGAGCAAATCCAGACGATTCATTCATAGAAAAGCTTCGTATAAGGTTTAGAAGACTTACCTGAGGCTCCGATCGAGCTGTAGATTGCTAGATTTGGCTCGCGAAGTTGCGATGTATTCGCGACTAGTAGGAGGTTCGACTCGGGGTTTTTTATGCAAAATCAAAGCAGGAAAAGCAATGGAACATGCTGAGTGATGTTCAAGGATGTAAATGCCTCAAAAAATTTAAGAAATGATGGCTGGAGTCGAGCTCCGCCATTGATGCATAGAGTAAAGTGTTGAGAAAAATCCCTAATTGATTTTGAAGCTAACAAAACAATCCATAATCTCTAATATCTAAGTAATGCTATGAAATACTATTTTGCAGATTATCCAAAGGTGTATAGAACAAGTTACACTAGATTTAATCTAGCAAGATGTGCTCAGACGATGTTCTGAGAGACTCAGACAATGCTTGAAGCTCGGACGTTGAGCGGGGAGCTCGGACGTTGAGCGGGGAGCTCGGACGTTGTGCGAAGAGCTCAGACGTTGGAATGATGCTCAAGCTCTAAGAGAAGTATTTCACGAGCAACGACCAGATTATCAAGAGATCTATTTCAAGATGATTTAATGGACATATTACATCATCACAACAGCTAACAATCAAGCTGGATTCGTACTTGGAGATTCTCAATTATGAAGATCAATCATGCACGTGGATTAAGGGAGACGAGGATGATTGACCCAAAGGGGGATTCTTTCCTTTGTCGACCTCAACGGCTACGAAATCCTTTGTATACAGTCTTGTCCAAACAAGGAAGTTTGGAGAGCGATCCTCTGGAGATCTTGCAACGGGAAGTTGGGATGGAGGAGTATAAAAGGAAACCTCAAGGCTGAAGAGAAGAGAAGAAGTTAACAGAATTCAAAATTCCAAGAATGGGAGAGCTTCACATCCTTCATATACTTTTGATCCAATACTGTAATACTTAGAGGAGAATACACGATTGTAAGAGTGTTAGACGAGAAGTCTATTCACCAAAGCTATAACCTCTGAGTCATTCACTAGTGGAATCCAACCGATTGGCTATCAGCGTGAAGAAGTGGACATAAGCTTGAACAAAGCCGAACCACTATAATTCCTCTATGCACATTCTCTTTCCCTTAATCTCTCTATTTACATATCTGTGAAAGTAGTTATGTGCACGGTGCTGTATTTGAAAGTTTCTCAGATCTTCCTAGTAGCATCGTCTGAACGAAGTTCTGCTTCTGAGGGAATCTCAAATCTTACTAGCTAATATCATCTGAACAAAGTTCTGAGCAGATTAGTTATATTCCGCATTGATTTCTTAAAATCCCTTGAAATCACCTATTCACCCCCGTCTAGGTGATAACGCTAGCGTCAACATAAAGCTCGAAGTTCGAACTCACCGTTTCAGAGATCTGCAGGCCTCGCGAGCTAGTGCGATCTCTCCTTAGGTCCAAACGAAGCTTTGGGAAGTGGTTTGGAGGCTTGATATGGTCTGGATCCTCGTGGCCGAACTTCGAAAGGTTGAACTCGAAGCTCTGGCTATGGCGTCGTAGAGAGCTCGCGAGAGCTTCTCTCTCCTCTTTTCACTCTCTCTCTAGTCTGTTTTCAGTTGTGGAACAGAATGAACGACCTCTCTCGATAAAAACGAGTGAATTGGCTTATATAGTTTGAATCCAAAGCTTGGCGCGCACGAGTGTAAGTCGGTGCGAGCACCTCACGTGCTCTCCCTCGTGCAAAATGGTCATAACGGTGTCGGGGATCGCTGGTAATCCTGCCGAACTCCGTTTGGTCTCCGTTTGGTGCAAATTGAGTGCGAATTTGAGCTAAGTTGTGCTCGGGTTCAACTTGGGCAATACCGTGACAAAGAAAGGTCTGGTGGCCGTAGCTCCGGCGACCATTGGCCGTGAGACTTGTCCTAATCGGTGTAGAACTTCGAGGGCTACAAAGCCCACCCCATGGCGTTGTCAATTGAGCTCGGGAAGGCTGTCAATTTGATCGTCCAAGTTCGCCGTGCAAACCTGTTCAAATTCCGCGGGAATGCACTTGGGGAAGAAGATGGTTCGCTGGGTCGTTGGGTCGGATCCCGTCCGACCCGATAGACCCTGCTTGACCAAAAATGCCAAATTGACCCCAAAAAATCAAAATTTCTCAAATTAATTCTCAAAATTATACTATGAAGCATGGATTTCATTTACAATTGCCAAGATTGGGTAGAAATGGTGCTTAATTATGCAAAACCCCCACATTTTCAATTTGACCTGAGAATGAATTATGCAAAATACAAACCCTAAATGGCCAAATCGATCCAAACCACCCCCACCATTAGATTCAGAATGATGAAAAATAGAGGGTAGTGGGCTTAAATTTGCATGTTCGTCCCTAAAATTTGATTAATTGCATTTCAAGTGATATCCAAGGACTAAATTGAAAAATAAAAATTCAGTTTAGTCCTTTACGCTTAAATTGTGCAATTTCTCAAACATTTGGACTAAAATGAAATACAAGGGACTTGAGGTAGATGTCATGACTTGAAAAATGTCAAAATTAAAAATAAAATGACTCAAAATGTAATTTTTGGCTCAATTTGGAATTATACTCAATGAAGAGACTTGTAATTCCAAATTGAATTTTTCAAATTTTAAGTTTCCAAAACGAAAAGGTAATCAAAATAAAAATATTGACTATTTTTCCATATTTTTGCGGCTACAAATGCTATTTTTCTTGATTTGTCAAGTATTTTCCTAATATTGGAAAATAAAAAAATGCGAAAATTTTGAAAAATTAGTTTTTGTTCAAAATTGGTTCCTTAGGCTTGGCCAAGGCTTCCAAAGTTGATTTTGCTTTTTTCTTTTTTCTTTTTTCTTTTTATGGTTTTTCTATGAGTTTTCTTTAAAAAAAGACTAATTAAAAATCAAGTGTCATCAGCTGCCCCTCTTTGAGAGTGATCTCGTGAGAAGTCACTTTCAAAGACAATGTGACACCTGAATTTTAATCAACTCGACTGGGGAAAAGAAACTAAAAAGTCATGACATTTAACTCTCATACCTCCAGTGCAAGCTCGAGTCCAAATGAAACCAAATTCTATCCTTTTTAATATGAGAGAGAGATAGAGAAAGAGATTTACCTATAGCTTAACTGCCAGTTGCATGGATACCGTAGATTTGTTTGCTCTGGATGGAAATCTAAGGCTTCGTTATAAGAATGCCCTATGGGAATTGAGATTTGACCTGTATGGTAGTCGAACCATAAGACGACTTATCCTAAAATGGATTTGTCAGATGAACACCTTGTAGGAAAGGATTTCTTAGATTTAAAACATCTCGTACAATGGGATAGACCATGAGATCAAAAGGATTAAGACGAACCCGTATGGTGGGTGAAACCATGAGATTAAAAGGATTAAGATGAACCCGTATGGTGGGTAAAACCATGAGAAAATTGACTCTTAAGGACAGAAACAGACACAGAATACCTTGTAGAAAAGGTTTTGGTTTTAAAACCGTATGGTGGGCAATTTTTTTTTCCAAATTTTGGATAAAGCTCGGTGCACGCGTTTTTGGGGGAGGTTCGCTCATTCTGTTTCAGAACTTTAACAGAGAGAGAGAGAGAGAGAGAGAGAAAGAGCTCTCCAAGCTCTCTACAAGTCTGCCATAGCCGAGAGTTTCACGAGCTCGGCCAAGACGATCCAGACCAAATCAGGCCGCGCTATCACCTCAGGAAGCCTTGTGGAGCTCCAAGGAGTCTATCGCGACCAGTCTCGAAGCCTGTAGATCTCTGAAACGGTGAGTTCGAACTCTGACCTCTGCACTGTGCATCAATGAGGGAGCTCATCTCCAGCTATCATTTCTTAAATTTCTTGAGGCGTTTCATCCTTGAACTTCACTTAGCACGATCCATTGCCTTTTTCCACTTTGATTTTGCATAAACACCTCGAGTCGAACCTCCTACCAGTCGCGAATCCATCGCGACTTCACGAGCCAAACCTGGCAATGCACAGGTCGATCGGGACCTCAGGTAAGTCTCCTGGACTTCATGTGGTGCTATTCTGTGAGTTTCAGCTTTGGTTATGCTCTCGTTTGTGTGATTGATCTGCTATGGCCGAGCTCTGTGCGAGCTCGATTAGGTTAGATTGCATCGTCAGATCAGGCTAGGTTTTGGATATGTTGATCTAGGTTGGATAAGGAGTCGATCAGCGAAGAATTAGGTTGATCGAAGAAGTTTTCACTGTTGGATCTCGTCAAGAACCTCTCGGCCGTCCATCCATCGTCTTCTCCGACGAGGAGTTGACCAAGTCAACGGTGATTAACTTGGTCAACGCTAATGTGGCGCCACATGGCATACCACGTAGGACGCCACATCAGCAAAGACGGTTATTTTCATTTTCTGATAATAAAGAAATTAAAACTCAGATCAGACGGTGGGGGTGGTGCCACGTGTCTTGATCTGAGATTTTCTTAAATAAAAATTGATTTTCAGATATAAAAATGATTTTTCAAAAAAAATATAGTTTTGATTGGACGGTCGAGAATTAGTCTCATCGTCCGATCTGGGCTGTAGATCTTAGTATGCAGATCGGACGGTCGAGAGTTAGTCTCTTCGTTTGATCTGGGCCGTAGGATCTAGTAATCAGATCGAACGGTTAGGATTTGGTCATCGTTCGATCTCGGCCGTAGGATTTAGCCACCGGATCCGACGCCTGTGGGCTAGCCATGTGGCTCGGTCTGCGCCATAGGATTAGAAATTAGTTTAAAATTCAAAAAAATCAATAAAAAATCAAAAAATTCATAATAAAAAAAAAACACCAAAGCTGTGTCGTTTTAAGACCGGCTTAGACCCGTTTGGTCTGGGCCCGGAGCCCGCGAGGTGTGGGCAGGGTTAACCTGACCGAGTCCGAAAATTAATAAAAATATATTACAAAATTAGAAAATCATAGAAAAAAATTGGAAATATTCATAAAAAAAATTCTAAAAAATCAAAAAAAAAATCAGAAAAATTCCCAAAAATCATAAAAATTGAAAAATGACAACATTCAACTAGTTTGACCCATTTTGTTAATTTTGGTTCCCGAACCTTCCTCAAATGACCATTTTTCCCTTCTGGATATTTTGTTTCAAATTTTCCCAAACCACCCCTGAACACTAATGGCACATTCTCTAAGCCCTTAGGGCTTCACTAGGTATGCCATGTGATAATTGCGATGCGATTTATCCACATGATCTGATTCCTTGATTTGCGCACTTTAATTACCAATTGTGATTGATAGGATAGTCATTCCCATCTAATTGAACCCCTTAGACATTAGAGCTTACCTCACCCCGAAACATCTACATAAAATCCATAGTTAGGAAAATCGCTCAACTTAGGTATCGAAAGGGCGTCGATAGAAATGTCGGCGTAACTAAGTCCCCGAACACTTTTTTCTGGTTTCGTGAAACCGAACGGTCTCTCCAACTGCTCGGTAGGATTTCCAATCTACCCTCCAAAAAATAGATTGGTGGCGACTCCAATGGCATGCACACATTGCACATGTCACCCGACCACACTAAGGTTGATCCCGTTTTAATAAAAATTCTAACGTTGCGATTTGGTATGGGCCTAGGAGGGCCCGCGCCTGGGGTCACCATCCTATCGAGTAGATGATACCTTGGTAATCCATTAGCCCTACTCCATACTAGCTCCCGCGAGGATTCGGGTTGCGACAGTCATGATACCACGGCTCGCCGTCGAACCCTTCTTCAATTACCAGGCAGTAAGCTGGTTGACTGATAATGTCTATTCTTAATGGTTCTGTATCAATGCCATCCACCACTTGCAACATGGATGATAGAGTGGCCAATGCATCTGCAAAATGGTTCTGGGTTCTTGGCAAGTATTCAAAGGAGATTTCATCAAACTGCTTAACTAATTCCCCCAATAACTTGTGATATGGGATGAGTTTAGAATCCTTTGTCTTCCATTCTCCTTGTGTTTGGAGAATTATGAGCATGGAATTCCCATAGACTTGCAGCTTTCGTACTTCCATGGAAACGGCCAACTGTAGGGCGATGATGCAAGCTTCATACTCTAAAATATTGTTGGTACACGAGAATATCAACTCTGCAGCAACCGAATAATGTTGGCCCGCTAGGGATATCAAAATTGTCGCAGTACCGGATCTTGCCAGATTAACGGCACCATCAAGGTACATGGTCCATTTATCTTCAGATAAAGCTAAAATGTTGTTTTCGACTTCTCGATCATTAGGGGTTTCATTCTCTTTGGGGTTTTCCGCCAACATATCAGCAATGGCTCTTCCCTTGACAAACTTTTGGGATGAACTTCTGATATCAAACTTTGGTAGAAGAACTTGCCATTTAGCCAACTTTCTAACCATGGAAGGCTTTTCTAGAAGGTATTTTATTGGGTCATTTTTCGTGACCAATTGGATGTGATGATGAAGGGTATACTGCCTCAATCGGTGGAGTACCCATACCAATGCCATGCAGGTTCTCTCCATTGCCAGGTAATTAGCTTCCTACGTCGTGAACTTCTTACTTAAGTAGTAGATTGCCCATTCTTTGCCATCTTCGGGATTTGTTTGGGCAAGCAAAGCTCCCAGTGATTCATCAAGAATCGTTGGATATAATGGTAGAGGGATACCGGGGACTAGAGGTACCAAAACTGGGGGTAGGATAAGGTACTCTTTGATTTTCTCAAACGCCTGATGGCATTCTTAGTCCCATTTTACTTTGGCACCCTTCTTAAGCATCTTAAAGAATGGCTTCGCCAAGTCTGAGAGTTGACATATAAACTGGGCGATATAATTCAGTCTCCCCAACAAGCTCCTCACGTCCTTAACCGTTGTGGGAGTTCCAATCTCTCGTATGGCTTTGATTTTAGAGGGATCAATCTCAATTCCATAATTGCTTACCATGAATCCCAGTAATTTTTCAGATCTAGCTCCAAACACGCATTTGGCGGGGTTCAATTTCAGCTTGTATTTCCGAAGCCTTTCGAACAACTTTCTTAAGACAAGAACATGGTCTTCTCCGGGTCTGGATTTTGCGATCATATCATCCACGTACACTTCGATATCTTTATGCATCATGTCGTGGAATAATGCTACCATAGCCCTTTGATAGGTCACTCTAGCATTTTTCAAACCGAAAGGCATGACCTTATAGCAAAAGGTGCCCCCATGGCGTTGTGAATGAGGCTTATCCTTATCTTCCTTTTTTAGAAGGATCTGATTGTATCCGAAGAATCCATCCATGAATGAGAATAATTCAAAGCTGGTTGTGCTGTCAACCAACACGTCGATATGTGGTAAGGGGAAGTCATCCTTTGGACTTGCCTTGTTCAAATCTAGGTAATCCACACAAATTCTGACTCTCCCATCCTTCTTCATTAACAATATTGGCGACCCAATCAGGGTAAGGGATAACTTCAATGAATCCCACTTTAAGGAGTTTCATCACCTCCTCTTCAATTTTCTTAGATAATTCAAGATTTGTCCGTCAAAGTTTCTGCTCCTTTGGAGGGATATTCAGATCAGTTGGCAATGCATGCTCCACAATACTTGGATCTAATCCCGGCATATCAGCGTAAGACCAAGCAAAGACATCTTGATATTCCTTAAGGAGTTCAATCATTCTCGATGCTTCTGAAGGAGATAAGGGCTCCCCAGTCTTTACTTCTTTCATATTCTCAGAATCCCCCAAATTAACCGTAACAGTGTTTCCTTTGGTGAGGGGTCTATACTCTTCATGTCGGCTCCAATCCCGCTTAATATCACTTAGATTCTCATCCTCTTCCTCTTTAATCTCAAAGGAGTAATCATCGGGATGATCCGAGTCACATAATAACCTGTTATACATGTGAGGAATGGTATGCCTGAAATGTTATAAGCATGGTTAGTATCCTAAAGTAATTAATGTGAATGCATGATTTTTCATGAGAAATATCTTTCAAAGCTATTTTCGAAGGAAGGGAATAGCAATGGGAACTGGTCCTCATATCATAGGACGTTCTTGCTCCCTTAAAATCTTTTTGGAAATCATGAATCATGTGGCAAATCAAGCCTCAAGCTTCAAAGAATTTGAAGTCAAGAATCGTCATTGGACTGATATGTTGTTCCACATGTCCTTAAGAAAACTTGGGATGTTTTTATTGAATGCAAATGGACCGCATTACAGGGTATACTTCTTGGACCAACGGTCAGAGATCCAATGGTGTTTTTCAAAAGGGTAAAATGCCATGCCAGAATTCAAATTGCGAAAAAGTAAATGCAACAATTCTAAATGCATTAAGGGAAAGGGAGAGAAGAAGCATCTTCACTCAGGCAAAGCAGCGTCGTCTTCGAGCCACTCTATGATGATATTGACCCGATCATCACAGAACGGATTAAACAGGTCTGGTTCAGCGGCGACATGGATATTCTCGTCTTCGAGCCACTTGGTGCTACTACAGAATACTCGATTTAGAGGAGTGTCAAACATTTTCCCCCGGCCTTTCCAAGCATTAGTATCAACAAAGCAATCGTCTCGGCCTCCGTAGCATCCGTGGTTTTCATGGTTCTTACCTCGGCCTCGGCCTCCATAACGGTCCTTAGATAAGAAATAATCAGAGTCCCCTTTGTAGCCTAAACCAACCTTATGATCGTTCGACTTTAGATGAATCGGATTACGAATTCCTTGGGCATTCTTCCCAAGCCCAGTTCCGAGAATAAAACCGTACATCAGTAAGACTCTTCCAGCCATAACAGAAGACTTTGAGAGTTCGAGATTAGCGACCTTAACTCCAGTGGGGATATGCATGATAGACACTAGGTCGAAGGAGTGATAACTCAACTATTCCTCCTTTTGTGGCAAAACATACGGAACTGAGCCCTTCAGATAAGCTCGATGCTCCGACTTGCCATGGACGGTGATCATTCTATTATTAATCACGAACCTGACCTTCTGGTGTAAACTAGAAGGAACCGCTCTTGACACATGTATCCGGGGTCTTCCGAGCAATAAAGAGAATGCACTCAGGATGTCTAGGACTTGGAAAGTGATCAGGAATTTAGCCGGGCTGATGATGACATCAAGATCAATCTCCCCTACCACATGTTTTAATACCCCATCAAACGAACGGATAGTGGCTTTAGAAGTCTTGATCAAATCTTCACTTATCCTCAAACTTCTAAGAGTCGTCAAGGGACATAGGTTGAACGCCGAGCCGTTATCTATTAGAACGTGGGATACCTCTTTTTCATGGCACCTCACAAAAATGTAAAGGGCCTTGTTATGAGTCCGTCCTTCTGTGGAGAAATCCTCAACTAAAAACGATATCTGATCCTTCAAGAGTATCGCTCCCACAAAGTCCTCCAGTTGGACTTCGTTGATTGTTTCCAGGACATGTATTTCGTTTAACACCTTCATCAAGGCGTTCTTGTGCTTCTCAGAATTTATAAAGAGGTCCAACAATGAGATCTATGAGGGCATTTTTCGCAGTTGTTCAATGATCTCATATTCGCTTGTTCTCACGATGGACTGAAGCTATTCAACATTTTCTTTTGTTGTCGTTTTCTTCTCAGGTTCGTCCTCTCTAGGCGCATAGCATCTCCCAGACCTCATAATGGCGTCAATCTCTCTAGTGCCTTAATCCCAATGTACTGCTTCCAGATTGTACTCTTCAACCGGTGGAATCTTTATCACCACTGGTTTAATTTCCTCATTTTGCACTTTCGGCTCCTCAACCGATTCATCGCTAGAGAGTGCAATCTTGACCGGTTTGATAGGGCCGTCCTCATTCTCGTTCCAATCGTCTACCTTATTTAGATTGATCACGAAGGGAAAGACCAACCAAACCCAGGAAGCAAAGAAGCACGGGCAGAAATGACATGACCCAAAATAGGCAACAATAGGTACAAACTGACCATAATTTGGCTTAAAGGTTCGCGTGTGCACCGATGGGCAAATCATCAAACAAGTAATGTGCATGCTTGAAAACTGCGTCTTAGACTTGGTCGAGACAAACCAAACCAAACCGAGCAACAACCATAGCATAAGCACACTCTACCATGTTCAAACAATCACGCCAACTCCATGAGAACTCGCCAGATCGAGGGATTGAGGTCTCGGCCTAGTGAGCCCCTCGGCGAGAACAGAGCACTCAAGAGGTGAGAGGAGACCGACCTGGTTTCGAGCTGGACCTGAAACGAACGGCAAGGAGACGACGGCTGGACACCCGTGGAAGCTTTCCCTCCTCAATCACGCGACGATTCCTCCTTCTTCCCCACCAATTTTTCTCACAAACCTCTCGGCTCACCCCCTCTCTTTTTCTCTTCCTTTTCTTAATGATCAAGCTCCTTCTCTCTCTCACCTCCAGCTCACCTATTATAGGCAAGCTAAATATCTCGTTCGGTGCTTCCTGGCCTCGCAAAAACGAACGGACTGGGGACTGGTTATGCTGGAAGTCGCCGGTTAGCTTCCTCTGCTTCGCGGGTGAACTGAGAGAGAAGAGAGAGGGTCGCAGCCCAGACCTTGCAGGCGTGCGCACCGGAAGAAGAACAAAAAAAAAGCGGGCCTGCCTTTGCGCAGGCCTGCTCGAGGTGGGAAGGAAGTTCACGGGCTAGGGGCGCGCATGATAACACTTTTCTACCAAAAATCAACATCTGGCAAGAAGTTGATTTTTCTACTTTTCGTTTTGAGCAGAAGTTGATTTTTCTACTTCTGGTCCATAAGTTGATTTCTGATAGAGAAATGCATTTGATAACCGGACAAAATTTCTACTTCATTTTTCAACATTTTATTTTTTAAAAAAATATATTCTTTTATTAAAAATATTATTTATTTTTTACTCCGGCGGCGGCGGTGGGCGGCGGCGGTGGGCGGCGGCCGGTGGTGGCTGGTGGAAGTCGGTGGCCGGTGGTCGGCGGCCGCGGCCGCGGCGGCCGATGGTCGAAGGCGGCAGCGACGACGGCGGCGGGGGCCGATGGTCGGAGGCGGCAGCGACAGTGGGTGGTCTGCGGTAGGGGTCGACGGCGGCGGTCTTGAGTTTTTTTTTTGTTTTTTTGGTCCAAGAAGTGCTTCTTGACTTGGAGAAGCTACTTTTTTTAACTTCTCAAATTGGGCAAAAAATCTTACCAGAAGTGAAAAATCCTACCAGAAGTAAAAAAATTTACCAAACGAATTTCTGCTTCAGAAGTTAATTTACCAAACGGATTTCTCTACCAGAATGACTTCTGGAGCAAAGAAGCCATTCCAGAAGTGTTATCATGCGCGCCCTAGGTCACTCGCGCGGATCTAATTTTTATTTTCCTATACCTGGAATAAAACAAGAAAGAAGGCAAATTCTAATTTTGACATTTTCCTATTATTAAATTTAATCAGGGACCGACAGAAATTAGGTATCAACAAAGTTAACGGGAGAATTTGTAGCAGCCATGTAACTTCCAGAATTTAGTTCGCGGGATCTTGAGGGCGGGGGTACTCTTTGGCCGAACCAGAGTGCGGTCGCTAAAAAGATGGTGAAGAAATGTGACGAATGCCAGAGGTTCCCCAACTTCCGGCATCAAACAAACTAGTCCTCACACCCATCAGTACGCCCTTGGCCCTTTGCATAGGGGCAGATGGATATATTCGGGTTCGTTCCTGCGTGTGTCTCGCCGGAGGAAACACGTGATGGCAGTTGCCGGAGACAATTTCACCCAGTGAGTGGAAGCAGAGGCCATACCTCGAATAATAGGACACGGTTCGATTCGAAAGAGTCCGAATGCTCTCCAAGGACTTGAAGTAGGCAGAAGCAGACCAAAGAAAGAGTTGGCCGGTGCGACGTCGCCTAGTGCTTAGTGTTATTTTCGCGAATTAGGTACTATATAGTAAAATTTATGGACTTATCTACCTTGGCCCCCTAGTCTAAAACTAATGACGTTAATAGTCGGTGTTGACACAGCATGTCTTAGAATCACAATTTCGACAAGACAGAGAAAAGAAACCACGAGAGCCCCCTCCCAAAACTAGAGGAACCCAAAAATTGTAATTCCTCCAAAAGGGGAACGAAGAATGGCAAGAGGAGACCTTGGTAAGGGCTCAATTGAAAAAAAAAAAAAAGATACATAAATAAAGAATGGGAGTAGCAGTCCGTGTCGGAATTTTCAAATACGCATAAACAGGGGGACCTAAAAATAAAAAGACCGACAACTTTAAGTGAGAATTAGGGTTTTGCGTTCTTGAAGCCGACTATAAATTTCGCCAGAGAGTCGGCCCCGAATAGCCTGCGTCGCTCACAGCAGTTCAGAGGTGAGCTTCATGGAACTCCCATGGAATTCGTAATCGCTCGCTTCTTCTTCTTGTTCTTCTTGTTCTTCTTCTGTGATCTGGTCAGATCGATTTGAGAAGGCGGCCTCCATTAATCCCAGACGAGATTGAGGGGTTTCCCTTCCCGTGCTCGTCTGATTCATGGGAGGCCCAGATGAAATGGCCTTTGGGAGCTTCGCTGATGACGCCTATTACGCTCATCTTGGGGCGTCTGATAGTAGCTTTCCCATACATGAATTAGCCATCATCGATCTTATCTTTTATCTTCACCGTTTTCAGAAATCGATCTGCTTTCTGTTTTTGTTGTCCTGCGATCCTTGTTGAGGGCTAGGGTTTGAATCCATGGATGCGGACGAGATCTGTTTGAACACCGGGGGAACTTTCGCGCACTGTAATTTCGGAATGCGGCGTCCAAATTACTCAGAAATAATTTTGGCGTATTGCTGACGAGAGTAAATTATAATTATTTTTCTCAGCCATAGGTAGTTGCATGCTTTTGACTAGGGGAAGATTTCAACAACAACAAAAGAAAAAAGCTTTAGGAAGTGGTGCTGACCATCATATTTATTTGAGCCAGTTGATTTTTTGGACTACCATAATTTTTTGTTTGGACTTTAGGGGCATTTTTGTCTGAAAACAAAAGGTTGCACCAAAGAGAGACTTAAAAGATAGCAAACAGAGAGAGAGAACCTGTCGAAGAGGCCGAGCGGCGGCATCAAGAACGACAAAGGTCCGGCCGCCAAAATGACCATGATCCGAGGTCCGATTTCTCGACAAAGGTCCAGCCGCCAAAATGACCATGATCTGAGGTCCGATTTCTCTAGCCAGGTTTGGGACGAATACTTCGCCGCCCCCGTCCCTGCCTAAGAGAGAAATTCACTCAATCCTCTAGACTACTTTCTTGAGAAGAAAAAGGCAATCCAATGCCATTTCATTTCTCGTTTCTCAGCTCAAACATATAAATCACACATCCATCACATACGTCTCAGTGATGAAAATCGTGAACAACCTATGAACACATCCAAACAAGTACGCCCGTCAGGTCCATTGCGTTAGCAACAGAGCGGATCCAAGAACCGCGCACATTGACCGCAGCTTACACTAGAGACGGACGAGAAACAAGCACGAATTGCTCAGCTCCAGAAAATTTGATCAAACAATGAATGAGAAACAAAGTGACAATTGGCAAGAAAATGCACGACATGGAATCAGTGAATTTCATTTGATCTCCTACACGGAGGCAAAATGCCCCTAAGAAAGGCTCAAAACGTGCATGTGACGAGCATATTTTGGTCGGCCCACCATTCTTTTCAACGGCGATGGGCTTTGGGAGCAGTGTTCAAAATCAAGTCTTTATGGAGTTGTAAGAAACGAGAGCCCCTTCAAATGGTCATTGAGACAGAGTCATCTAAGTTATTTTATTTTATTTTTTGGGTCGAAAGAGTCATCTAAGTTCACGGGGTATTTTAAAACAAAGTCAAGTTTGGGAAAAAATTCGAGATACGAGCGCCACTTCGAGGGAATTTGCGAGAATTTCCCCCCTCTTTTATTTTTCGTCTTGTTAGAGTTGATCAATTCACAAGTGGAAAGCTAATTTTTCCTGTCCGAGATCATACTTTCCATGCACATACTGTACTGAAAGATTATAACATGTGACATACCATTAAGCTTAGAAAAAGCACTATTAATTTTGTAAAAAGTATAGTCATGAAAATAGCTGTTCTGGTATACGCACGAATATATGTTGAACAGAACTGACCAATTCGTGTTGCCTCTCTCGGAGCTCTACTCAGAGCCTCGTGTGATAGTTCTAGACATTGCGCTAAGATGGACTCTTGGAGTATTATTGGTAATTCATAATAAATAAAAATGGACCAATTCAAGTTGTATCTTTCGTTTAATCTCAGTTTCTTAAGTATTTATTAGTAAATTTATAGTTTCTCTCAATCTCAAGATAGGTCCTTAAGAATTCATTTGACACTACCTGTTGATCCCTCGTTTGAGCCCAGCTTGCTTTATATGCGTTTGAGACTCAATGACAAAGGTTGTGCATGGTTTAAATTAGCGTCCGATTTGCATGTTAGAATTTGAGATTAGTAGAGGATTGGCAGTCAATTTGATGTCACATTATAGATGCTTAAATCCTACCGAGGTCTCATTTATTATATTAGTGAATATGATACCCTTTGCATTCGACATCACATGGTGGTTGAGTCCGTAGATGCACAATAAAGTATCAATGGATAAGCGCCACCTAGCAAGCAGTAGCCGAGGCCTCTAGGTCTTCTTCGGTCATCTAGAATATTCCTAGGTACAGGCGATATGGTAAATGTACCATGTTCTAGAGCATTCTTATCTTGAATGTCGGTAGTTGGTAGATAGGGGATGCAATCTCCACCATTAGATCTAAAGTCAATTAACAGTAATCATTGGCCTCTTGTATAAATAAGGGAGCTCTCTCCCTCATCTGTACCATCCAACACTTGCAATAGAAATATTCTCTCTCAGAGCTTCTTTCTCTACGATTGAGTGGGTCATCAACTTCGAGCATGTTTTCCTTTTCGAGAATGATTCTCGCACTTTATTTTGCCAAAAGATGGACGATACCTATGAAGATCTTCTTTAAGGTCCGAGAATTCTCCCACTTCAAAAGATGCTAATTATATCTTAAGAAGATGCAGAGGATTGCCACTTGTGATTCTGGGGAAGTGTAGGCTTTTGAAGAATAACATATTGGTGTGGCAGCCGTTCCTAATGCAAATAATGGACAGATTGGAGTGCCATGCTTGAGGAATAACTACTATCCAGAGGGCACGTAGTTGACCCAAATGGAAGGATGATAACTCTGTCTATGAATAACCTTTCAGTGTCTGTAATTGTATTTTTTTAGTTGAGCATCTTCCCGTTAGATCGTCCCATAAGGTGCTCCACAATAATGTGACTATTGATAGCATAAGGAATTACCGAGTAAGAGGGTTCCAACTGGTCCAAGAAAAAGAAGAGGAAACCCTCAAAGAGCTATTTGAACATAATGTAATTCTGGAAAGGATAACCAAGTTATGGGAGGGTTAAAACCGGCCGCATTCACAACCTTCTGCATCAAATCATTATATCCAAGTCAAATGACGAAAGGTTCACGACTTCGCTTCCTACATGTCTTCAAAGAGGTGCACCCACCATCTTTGAAAAAACTGTTGAAAAAACAGTTGAAGAATGTTAAAGGCTTAAGGTGCTACATATTAAAAAACATTTGACCAAAGAGGAAAAAAAGTGTCCTACAGCTTTTTGAATACTTTTCCTCAAAAGATTCTTTGGTCGACATATCTTAGGTAGCTAAGTTTGAGGGTATTGATGTAGACCATAATCCAGAGGAAATAGAAGTTCTTGCATATCTGGAAAGGGAATGCCATTAAACAAGACTTTTCACTGTAATGTCAATCTAGAACTCAGGTGAAAACTTTTTCTTCCATGTTTGTGCGTGTTGTTGAATTTTGCCTCTTTTGTTCCATATTTCCAATTGTCTGAAATCATATTATTAACCAAAGCATTAGGCACTGTGAAAACTATCAAACAAACTTCTGTCATTTCTGGTTCTTAAGACAATGAAGAATCTGCTAACTTCAACTCGGTACAGAAAGCATTGTCGTCGAGAATGGATGTTTGCATTGTAAAAATGCCAATCACATATTTGGAGAACCGACAAAGAGGACTACCTAGATCATTCCAGGCGCTTTTAACCACTTCCAAACATTCTAGGGACTCAAGCCAGTATGCTTCGAATCGAAAAAATTTCTATATCTGAAAAGGGAATGCCATTAAACAAGACTTTTCACAGTAATGTCAATCATATGGTATGAAACTAGAACTCAGGTGAAAAATTTTCTTCCATGTTTGTGCGTGTTGTTGAATTTTGCCTCTTTTGTTCCATATTTCCAGTTGTCTGAAATCATATTATTAACCAAAGCATCAGGCACTGTGAAAACTATCAGACAAACTTCTGTCATTTTTGGTTCTTAAGACAATGAAGAATCTGCTAACTTCAACTTAGTATAGAAAGCATTTTCGTCGAGAATGGATGTTTGCATTGTAAAAATGCCAATCAAAGATTCGGAGAACCGACAGAGAGGACTATCCAGATCATTCCAGGCGCTTTTAACCACTTCCAAACATTCTAGGGACTCAAGCCAGTATGCTTCAAATTGAAAAAATTTCTTTCTGAAGACCCGAGTTGGGTTTAAAGAGAGAAGTATCGGGCTGTGGTCAAGCCCGATGGCTGGTAAGGCGAACGCCTCCGCATTTGGAAATAGAATTCGCCATTCAGCATTACATATGGCTCTATCCAGTCAGCGTTGATCTACACCGGGTTAAACTACTTGATGGTATTTTGAAGCTAACAACACTTTGCCATCTGTTAGTAACCAGAGCCAACAGACGTCGGGCCTTAGATACTAATCTAAATCTTGGTGTTAGATCCAACAGAAGTTGGGCCACAGATACTGCTTCTAAGTCACAACCCCTCGTACTTTTGTGGACAGGTGGTGTTCAAACCATTATGTGATTGATATATCTACATGTTCAAATGAGGTAAACATAAATGATTTTAGACTTAATGTCCACTTTGCCTACTTTGACCTTCTTAAATTAGCATTGATCTATATTATTCTATACAGCATCCATGAAAAGTAACCACAAAATCTTAGAGGCGTTGTATAAAAACTTATTCGGTATTGGGAGCGCACAGCAAAAGTCTGATACTTTCAACCGGAGAGATCGCCAAGAGGGAGCCCAAGTCCGAGCCCGTCAACATATCCAGTTGGATCCACCTTCACTCAAAAGTTTAAGCCAATGAGTTATGGGCCAACTAGAATATATTAACTGCTCAACACCACATCAATTTTCCGATGTGGAACTTCTCTTAACATAACTCACACGTGCATCCTAACAATCTCCCTTAATCCAAGTATCTTTCCGCATCAACTTATCTCAAGTTGAATCTCCAAGTGGTTGTAATGCGCACCCGCAACTATGCACCTCAATCAACCAACATCAACTGCTAACTTGGGATTGTATCACCCATGGTCTACATCTTGCGTCTCAGACCAACTGTCCATGGTCACTTCTCGCCAGACCAATCATGCTAGCAATTTTCACCCGAATCAAGCGTCGATCATGAGATTCCTTCCTTGAGATATTCATATATTGGAGGCCCACCAATCAACCATCAGCTCTGATACCATTTGTTGGGAGCGCCCAGCAGAAGTCCAACACTTTCAACCGATGAGATCGCCAAGAGGGAGCCCAAGTCCGAGCCCGTCAACATATCCAGTTGAACCCACCTTCACTCAAAAGCTTAAGCCAATAAATTATGGGCCAACTAGAATATATTAACTGCTCAACACCACATCAATTCTCCAATGTGGGACTTCTCTAACACAACTCACACGTGCATCCTAACATTCGGGATCTTTGATCATGGACATGAGATTCTATTAAACTAGAAAATCTAAGACCTATGAAATTTCAGTAATTATATTTTAGTAAGCATAACATTGACTGCTTATCAAAGAGGCCAATTGACTACCAAATACAAAGCCTAATAGATCATCCATGTGGGACTTCTCTAACACAACTCACGCGTGCATCTTAACATTCAGGATCTTTGATCATGGACATAAGATTCTATTAAACTAGAAAATCTAAGACCTATGAAATTTCAGTAATTATATTTTAGTATGCATAACATTGACTCCTTATCAAAGAGGCCAATTGACTACCAAATACAAAGCCTAATAGATCATCTGGTTCCCCCGGGAAATATGTTAGTCTAGCAGAAACAATTAGAGGGTTTAAATTGATAGATAATTTTTTTTTTTGTTGCAGGTATAATTTATTTATTCACCCATAATTTCATACACAAGTACATAAACAAAATAGTTTCTCCGGGAAAACTAAAGTTTGACAATCTCAAATACTTTCTACAGCACTCCATCAACATATATTTGGGCGTACATGTCATTGTTGTCACGTTGTTCCTCCACTAATTCATAATCACATCATAATGACCAGAACTGACCAATTCAAGTGGCATCTCTCGGAGCTCTACTCAAAGCCTCGTGTGATAGTTTTAGACATCGACTCTTGGAGTATCAGTGGTATTTCATAATAGATAAAATCGACCGGTTTTATATGTCGTTCAGTTTATCGGGTATATATTGGTAAATTTATAGTTCCTGTCAATCTCATGATGGGCCCTTAAAAATTAACTTTGACTTTGATTTGTTTTGTGAAAAATGAATGACTTGAAAAATCCAGTAAATGATCACTCGTATCGCTTAAATTAATTAGTTAATCAAATTTTTTTCATTATCGCCAACAATATATGTCTAAACATTTTCATGGACGACGAAAAATTATTGGTTCATTCATTTTTGTAAGCAATACAAGCGCTCATTTTTATGAAAATATTATCAAAATTTTTCATTTTCCACGAAACAAACGCACCATTCATGTTGATCCCTCGTTTGATCCTAGCTTGATTTATATGCGTTCGAGACTCGATGACATAGTTTCTGCGTGGTTGAGATTTAGTGTCCGACGTGCATGTTAGAATTTGAGATTTATTATAGGATCGATGATCAATGTGATGTCACACTATAGGTGTTCAGCCATACATAGGTCTCATTGACTGAATTAGTGAATATGATACACTTTGCATTCGACATCACATCTTTGGTTATTCATTTATAAATATGCACATTACATGATTTTTCCATATGCAGCTGCTCCTACGGTGGCTTTTGCATCAGGCTAATTCGGATTGCATAAGCCTGCATTTTCTTCATGTGAAAAGAGTAAATATGAAATCATTTTCCTGCGCATTACATTAACTTTACATATTCAGGAAAATAACCCGGGGTCAATAAACGTCTTTCTGCATAATCATCATATAATATAAAGATATAAAACTCGTTCCTACGTTTTTTCAGTTCGTGGTTGAGTCCATAAATGCACAATAAACGTATCAATGGATAAGCGCCATCTAGCGAGCAGCACCGTAGGCCAATGGCTAAATTTAGGCCTCATATATATTCAGCTTGGGGAACTAAAATGATTTAAATAAAAAAAAAAACCAGGTAAATGCAGGAACAGACACGCATGACAACACTTTTGAAGCAGAATTTCTGATTCAAAAGTTCTTTTGGAGCAGATTTCCGTTTGATAACGCAATTTCTAGAGCATTTTTTGCTGCAAAACTAATTTTGGAGCCACTTGAAGAAGTAACAAACATTTATTTCTCTCCAAAAGTAAAAAAATCAACTTTTGCTCAGAAGCAGAATTGATTTGTAGAGCAGAAGTGTTGCCATGCACGCCCAAACTTTAAGCTCCGCTTGTTTTGGAAAAAAAAAATAAAAGATTTGAAAAATATTTTTCGAAAAGATAATTTTTGTATCGCTTGAAATAATTACTCAATGAAAAATAATATTATTACCGATAATAATTTATGTCTGAATATATTCATTGATGATGAAAATATGTTCTGTTCATTCATTTTTATAACTGATAAAATCGATTATTTTAAAAAAAATATTTTTAAATCATTCATTTTTTGCGGGAGCTTAAAACTCACGAGATTTTCTTAATTGAGAAAGACAAGCATTTTCGAGTCTCGAAGAACACGAAGTCCCATCCGATACGTCAGATTCGGAGTAATAACTATCGAATGATGTATTTGCCATATCCAATCTTCTTGATTTGTTCAAATATTGCAACATATTATAATACTAAGCTAAGCGAAATGATTAGTTTACATGGGCAAAACACATCTGAATCAACCTTCTTAATCTATACAGATCTTGAGTAAAAGGCCGACCCATAAACCAGAAAAATTAAAACAAGCAATTATTTTTCAAATGCAACTCCTCCTCAAACCATGTCACTGCGCTGTGCAATCCGTCGCCATGAACGACACCGTCCTCTTCCGGACACCGAACCCGACCTTGAACTCCATCTGCGCGAGGTTCCCGAGTATCGGCACGTCATCCGTCGGCATTATCGTGAAGCACACCAGATCCTCTGCGAACTGTGCGAACGTGTTCGCCGCGTTCAGTGGCATATCGGCGCCGCCCGTGAAGTGCAGCGTGATGACCGGCACATCAATCTCGCCGTCCGGGCTCCTGTAGCACAGGTCGAGCATGCCGTGGGGGTCAGGGACTCTAGGCAAGGGGATGACATCGGCCACGGCGCTCTCCAGGTTGTCGAAGAATTGAGACGGCACGAACGTAAGGGTTGTCCCGGAGTCGATCATCATGTTCACGACTTCGATGGACTCCTTGGCTTCTGAGTCGGCGGAGACGTCGCTGGCATATGAGAACCTTGCTTTTCTGACGCTGAAGCCTTCTAGGTTTACGTAGTAGTACGTGTCGGGGCTTTTTGAGACAAGAGGCGTCGAGACGGCACCCGGACCAGAGACCGTGGCGTCCTTGCCGAAGCTGATTTTGCTCGTGCCGTTTCTGAACTCCGGGACGAGGCAGTAGACGAATTGGTCCCTAATGAAGCCCTCCATTTGGGAGATGATCGAGAAGGGGCCGCCGCCGAGACCGATAATGCCCGAGCCGGCGTTGGGGAAGATCCCACCGTTGTCGTAGCCACACCCGAACGCAATCCTCGGGAGGGTGATCGTGCCGCCGGGGGTGTTCCAATCCCAAAGGTCTCCACGGCCACATCACCACTCGTGAAGGACCCGTCACCATACGTGTAATTGTACCTGCACGCGCGTCCATTGTCGCCGCCGCACCTTGCCCCGTCGAGGGACTTGCACAACCT
The DNA here is from genome assembly GCA_029784005.1 of Lenwebbia sp. NSW1173648. Taxonomy (NCBI): domain Eukaryota; kingdom Viridiplantae; phylum Streptophyta; class Magnoliopsida; order Myrtales; family Myrtaceae; genus Lenwebbia; species Lenwebbia sp. NSW1173648. The sequence continues at coordinate 19,382,409 of JARCGZ010000010.1, read as the reverse complement.
CGTGGGGCACTGGACAGGTTTGTACGTGGAGGAGTTCCGCGGGTTGAAGATCGGCGGCTTCTGGCGGTAGCATTTCACGCAAGGCTCGCACTGCATCCACAAGAGGTCGCTTCCGGTGTCAGCCATCGCAAGCGTCTCGAGGGGAGGCGACCCGATCGACACCTTCATGTAGTATTCGCCACCACCGTAGGTCATCTTGGATCGGATCTTCGAACTATGTCTGGCCCAGAGGCTCCGGGCGCGCGAGACTGAGCGTCGGGCAGCACCGCGCTTGCGGTCAGAGAGCGTCGCGAAGGGGTCGTGGAATGGCAAGAGCAGCAAATCGCGGTGTATCAGGTCGGCAGTGAAGCCGCCTCCGCCGACAGCGGATGCCACGAGACAGAGGAGGACTAGGAGGGCGAAGCGGCGAAGAGGATGTGATGGCTTATCAGGCGCGGCCATGATTAACGATTGCTTCCAAGTTAATTTAGATGGCGTGCGACAAAGAGGGGTTTATATAAGAAGATTGGTTCATCGGAGCGAGGGAGAGAGACATGGAAGGTCAAACGTTGAAGAAGATGATGAGAAAAATTGTCTTTAACCGAATACGACAATATATCCATGATATGTTCTAATAACGCATGAGATGATTTTGTCAATGGAGACGTAGAATTGTCATTCGAAAAGAAGAACAAAGTCCATGTTAATAATGATTTTTGGATAGGGACTTAAATTAAAAGTTCGAAAGACAAGAAATAACTCCCTTACTACGATCATTGTGGTAAATTTAAGTGATGAACAAGTTTGTTTAAATCTTCGTCTACGCTCATAATTATGAATCTACCTTAGAATAGTTATGTGAACTTTTCTATACATTTCTAATCTTGTTTAGTTGAATATTTTAAAACCATCTTTTATGATTTAACCGGCGGGAGTTCATGCAACGCAATTGCTCTATGATTATTGGATCCTCAAGAATCTCTAAAAGAAGAAGAGTTGATGAGGAAGGGTTCAATCAATTGTTTTCTTAATCTTTCTGGTGCGAAATGATATAAACGAAATAGATGGGTTCACGTGATCCAAGTAAATTCCACTTTCAATTGCTTTTCATTTTGTTTGATTTTTAAAAAATTATCTTACAGTGATACGGTATTGAATAAAATAACTAATGTTGAGTCTAAAAAGAACTTCCCCCCTCTTTTATTTTTTGTCTTGTTAGATTTGATCAATTCACAAATTTTTCCTGTTCGAGATCATACTTTCCATGCACATACTGTACTGAAAGATTATGACATGTGACATACCATTAAGCTTAGAAAAAGCACTATTAATTTTGTACAAAGTATAGTCGTGAAAATAGCTGTTCTGGTATTAGTGAAGATAATGACATGTGCCAGGTTTGCTATTTTTTTTATTTTTATTTTTTAGGTCAGAATTCAATATCAACTGAGCAGAACGGGAACCAGTATATTTCAAAACAATTTATGTGTCCCTAAAAGGTCGTTCCTCTAACGAGGTCGAGTTTACTCCTCACAAACCATCAAACGAAACCGGATAACTCGTGTACTAGTTTAAAAGAGATGCATTACTGATACCTCCTACCGAGAAGGAAAGGACCATCTATTTGTCCAAAGGGCACTATTTGTCCGAAGGGCATATGCGCATAGTATATTCGATCTCCCAAAAATGTTCAAGACAGCCAACAACTGTCAGGAATTCCTCTTTCATTTGAAAATATTGGGACCTCGCAAAAGTTGTCACCTATGTTTCAATCAAGGAACCGAGAACAGCGAGTTTAATGAACAAGCTACTTTCAAACTCCAGCCAAGAATATTACTTTCTTAGGCCAAGAGGTTGATAGCGAGATTTCGAATCAACTTATTTGTCACATACTTGAGCTTTCGTGATGTAAGATGAGTTGCTGACTGATGGCAAGAAAACATTCCAAACTTCACCCATGGACTGAAGGCTTTTCAATGAGGCAGGATCAGAAGGAAGTGACGCAAGGGTTTTGATTGAGACATACAATCAGGTAGCAATTCCCCTTACCTCACCTTCATAGCAGGTAGCTTATGGTTTGCATCTTCATCTGGTAAAAAGAGGGGGTCGGTTTTTGCTGAAATCCAACAGGGAATTCCGGCTTTATGTTTTGTACATGAAACATGAATAGTTACTATCGTATCTTAAAAATTGGAGGGGAATCTGTCATCCATCTCTTTCAATACTTTAAAAGTCGGATCTTCATTAATTTCTGGAACATAAGGTGCTAAAACTTCTACAAAAATTAGGTCTCAAGGAGGGGAAAGCGTGATACGTCTACTTGTTGTATAAGTGGGCAAAGGTGAAGAGAAAGAAGCCCGCCATCTGCATTAATAAGGAACGCTGTTAGAAAAATTGTAAGTCTGCAGAGAGAAATAGTGTCAGTCAATTGAGACTCCATGATTATGAGATCAAGTTAATAATCATTTAGGCCCCAATAAAAGGTCAAGCTTAGGAGCATTCCCAGTTCGATTGGATTGATTTGGAGAGGAACTTAAATTTCTAAACAAAGAAATGTAGAGTTTATAGGGTACCAAAACTCCCAAACAAAAACCAAATCAAACAAATGAAAGTTAAAACCACTATCTGAGAGTCCACTCTTTCCCCCACAATTAGCAATGTAACCTGAGCTCGATGGAAAACACTGTTCGCAGCCTATAACCAAACGATTTTCAAGTGATTTAGATATTTTAGCACCAAAAAGGCAGAAGTTCTGTTGGGGTGCGATTTGAATTTCCAGTTTTTACTTTCAACCCCCCCCCCCCCCCCCCCCCCCCCCCCCCCCCGCGTATCCCACACAAAACTTGACAATGAACAGGAAAGTCTAGTGTCCAGAAAAGGAAAAGGAAAGTCTCACTTGGATGCTTCTGTTTATGTACAACTACAAAACCATAAAAGTGATGTCAATGGTGGGAGTTTCAGGTGGGAACACTTCATGGATGGATTAAAGTATATGCCGCGTTTTCAAGTCCCTTAGTCCGATGCCCAAAGAAAGAGGGTGTTACCACCGCACTGGAAAAGTGTAACATAGAGAGGGGTTTTGGGTAAAACAATAACAAGAGACTAGTAGTGGTCCATGAGATCATACCATAGAGAATGCTGCACCATAATAGGGATAGGCAGCTGGAATAAATCTTTCATACTCGTTGTGTCTGAAAGGACGTACTGGAATCTGCAATGGAATGTTTTCAAACCAAAAGATATGACCGTGCTGTACGAGCCACAACAGCTTTCAATATGATAAACAGCAAAATAAAAATAAAAAAGCATACAAACAGCAGATTATAAGGATTTATGCTCGCATAATTAAGTTTGATTATTTTTTTATTCTTTCTTACAAGACAGAACTTTATTGGTACAAAAATACCTCAGGTCCAGTCCATCAGGAATAGACAAGAACAACAAACTGATAGCACAAAAATAATGCTCAAATTCAATGGCAAAAAGGCACTGAAGATGTATTCTTGGTATGTACGAGATATTTTCTCGATATGACAAGAAGTTTTTGTTTAGAGCATTCTTATAACGCAATGAAATCAGCTTTGACCATCTACAATTCAAGCAGGAGGAGGTAGCTCTATCAGGCATCACTTGGAATAGCACAAATGGGTCTCAGACAGTGGGTTGCTTTTTGTCATTTTTTTTCTTCAAACAGGTCCTGTATGAGCATGTTCTTGTAAAGCAACACCTACTGCAGTTAGACTTGTCGACTACTACTTTGCACTGCGCAAATTATGTCTTCTCTGCAGTTGCTACCGGCAAGTAGCCATACCAGGATGCTTATTTCAAAGGTGAAAAATCACATCATCATTGACTCTCACAAAGAAATAAAAATGTCTTCCAACCACCAACTTAGTGGAATCCAGACAGATCAATGGATGGTTCACAAGCTCACACAAAAGAAAAGTGCAAATAAGCTATAAGGAAGATATCTAAGACAGAAGAGTCAAATACCTGCTTTGATAGGGACAAGCTAGAGTATCCAAGCCTTTGGTATTCAACCTTGAACTGGAAAACGCCATAGACATCCGGAACCTTAAATGAAGCAGAATAGACACCCTGCAGGAAGACATGATAACAGTCAATAAACTTTCTGGAATGAGGGAAGGCAGAGATGGTGAAGAGTTACTGAAAGTTATATCACCTTTTTGTCAGTAGATAAAGTTTTCAAAACATAAGGGCTCATCATGTAAAACTGAACTTGAACATCATCTGAAACATATGGCTCCCAGCTGCTTCCAGACCATTCGTATATCTCAATGGAGTATTCCTACAACGAAATGTCAATCCAAGTGGAATTTTGCTTTTCAAAACCCAAGCCATCTTTCTTTTAAACATTTCAATCAGAAGGAATAAACTTACCAGGTCATCATGGATCCTATAGATCGCAGGTTCATCAGCTTCCCCAACTTTATTGTGTTTCACATTCACGGCCTATGAATGAGGAAGTGTTTTAAGGTGATGAAGTACAAACAGAAAATAAAATAGCAGCAGCAACAAACTATAACTAAGCATCGTCCTATTGCGGTTGACCAAACAAAGACCCCATATACCACTGCACTCTATTGTTGGATATGACCGGTTATTTGCGAACTAAAAAGTAATCCGGATGGAACCTTTTGTGGTAGAATTCCCAGATAAAACCATAAGGCATGCCACCAGATGACACATATAAACCTCAATTTTCACCAAGAAAAATACCTTATACCAGAAACGTAAAGCCACTCTACTTATACTGAATGTCTCACCTTCAGATGTCCTCTCTCATGGAATATCCATTTGCTAATTTCAGTGAGGAACTGCTCGTTTCCTGCTTTCTCATGCCTGTTTGAACAAAAGCATGTTCATCAAATCCTGTACCAGGTGCAGATTTGGCAATATTCCTTAAGTAACACACCAGCATAATACCATCTAAAATCATTTTGTACGTCTAAAGCACGTCAGTCTGGGAAAGAAAGTAAACGGAAAACAACAAACGCCACATTGAAAACCCTCAAGAATATATTTAACGTCCAAAATCTGCAACTCCGCATTATGGCCCAATACGCGCGGTCCAAAATGATGAAAGTTGCCTTCCTAAAGCAGTGGATGGGCCGCAGCTATAAATTTCAAAGAACTCTCTGAAATCTAAGCCTGATTGACAGATCCCACATATAACAGTACAGATAATGCCTACACACATTACATAATTTGAAATGCATCATCAGACAGCTTAAACCTTCCGTGCAAGTTCAGATCATATAGAAAACAGTTTTGACACAGTAATACCACCAAGACCAATGACTGTCAGACTGAAATGAGTAGAATATATACTATCACCTATGAACACAAAAGCCGTACAACTTCAATTAAACTTTCCTTAACTCTCTTGGTATTGCAGCATGCCCAATTTTCTTCTGAAATTGCAGAACATATTCACATAAACAACAATATACATACTAGCACAGTCTTTTCCCAACCAGTGAGCTAGAAGATTGCCTGTGCCAGCAATGCTAAGAGAAACTCACTCCCTCTGTCTTCATCATGTTACTACGGCACTCAAAAGAAACCAACATCTCCTTCATGTTGACACAAATTTTTTGAGAGCACAAGGTCTCAAGGGACTTGGGGAGATCACCAAAACTTCCCACTAAAACAACCTCAACCCAGCAGTGCAAAGGGCAACAATGCTAAGAGAAACACTCGCTCAGTCTTCATCAAGTTACTACAGCACTCAAAAGAAACCAACATCTCCTTCATATTGACAAAAAGTATTTGAGAGCACAAGGTCTCAAGGGACTTGGGGAGATTACCAAGACTTCCCACTAAAAAAACCTCAACCCAGCAGTGCAAAGAGCATATTCTAATCTGAACCTGTGACAGACAAAGGTCACACATGGAGCAACCATACCATCTAATCAAACCTCAAACTCAACAGACTGAATTTGCTTTTCATTCCCTTAATATGATATGAGGTAACATAAGCTTTCTTGAACATGCATCTACAACCAGGGACCGACCTGAATATGCAATAATGGGCAACTTTGAAATAAATGTGAGTTTCAATTCAACATTTTGACCTAAAATTAAATTTTGCACCCATTAGTTTTTTAAAAAGGAATATAGCTAAGTCAACATTCAACATTTTCATTTCGATGTGTCCCCACAAATTGATAAAACTTAATAAACAATTCAAAATTTATCAAAATGTAGCTGCCACAGATAAATCAAACCTATTAAATATTCCTTTTTATTGGAATTTTTAGGGTAAGAACACTACCCTAATTACTAAAATCATTGCACTTGATTTATTTGTAATTGTTGATCAAATTTTGCCCCCACTAAAAAAAATTTCTATATCTGTCCCAGTCTACAACCCCCTCATTTTTCCTGGGATTAGTAGAAAGGATACCCCGTAAGATGAGTAGATTCATGCTCCAAGGAAGGGTTGAACAAAATAGAAAATAAAGCAAGGTTCCCAAACGAAACAGAAATTTAAACATCCTTGCAATAGTTGTATCACACATAGATGCGTATTTAAAATGCCATTCAGAAAGAAACACCGAAAATTAACAAGAAGTCATAGCCTCACCCACCTGGTTGAGCTCCCAGTCTTCTGCACGCTAGATCTGAACAATCTGATAAACAACCGGATATCAGCTTGGAAAATGGGAAGATGGAAAGGACAAATTAGATCCCTAAATTTTGCTACGTACCGATTGCTGAATATACTCAATGAGCCGGTAATCAATACTCTAGCATTGTTTCGCGCCTGAAATTCGAGGCATGTAAAGTGAGAAATGTTGTTGGACTGCTTGCTACTATAGAAACAAATCAACCACTTCAGAAGCAGGTTTACTGGTAAGAGAGAAGAAATCTATTATATAGAAACAAAGAGGAAAGCCCAATGAGAAATGAGCCTTCCCTTTGGCAAAGAGAGAGAAAGAGAGAGATCCTAGAATTAAGGAATTCAGAGACAACAAGCAAAGGAATTTCTAACTAAAGGACTTCACAAAAAAAAAAAAAAAAAGATAAAAGGCTGATGCTATTGAGAAAATGCTAGACTGAATCCAATGTCCCCTCATGCTGCAAATTGGATGAGGAATAAAGGACTAGGTAATAATATACGCATGTCCCCAGCTTGCATGCATCTTATGCAATGTCAGTTTTTTCATTCATAAAGTTACTCAAAATTGCCAAAATAATTGGCAGAACCCCACAAACTTTATGCAGTGCAAGTCCAACTTCCTCTCTGACCCCAAAAGAATAAGTCCCACTTCCTCATCCCAAAGAGTCCTATACTCAGTATTGCCACAAGCGCTACAAAGTCAAGTTAACCTTCCCATGCATACAATTTAGAAACCGAACACAATTTTACAGTAATGTACTGGCACGTTGCAATAAAAAAACTAAGTACTATCACAACCCTAAGCATGATTCTAGTATTTGAAACAACCATGGTTTGATCAATAGTATTCTAAAAGCAGACTATGTACCATACTATGAGAATTTTTGTAGCCACAGCACAAAAGCTATACGGCAATAAAAGACCTGTCTAAGAGATATCGTTCAAGAAGACATTCAGCCAAGAATTTAGCCATTTTAATAAGTATACTTCAGATATTCATTGCCCATGAGAAACATCCAAGCAGTCTACTCACATCAAATGGGAGTAATTTCGTTATATGTCTAAGCATACAAAAGCAAGGTGAGAGAATACACCAAGGGCACAATATAAAGAAAAATTAAGTTAAGCTATCTACCAAAACGAAAAGCATTATATGAGAGCCAATTGGCATGCTCATCCACCAAAAACGAAAAATATCAAGTCTAATGTCTCAGATGTTGTTTCAATTCCTCCAGCTAATTATCAATGTATATATCAGCAGCAACATAACAATATTGTCAACTCAAAGAGCAAAACTTATAGCCACACATCGTCTAATGCAAAACCAATCTCCATGCATGCTTAAATATAGGCAAACCTATGCTGTATCTTGATAATGCGCAGAAATTAGATCCTTTGTGAAATCCGATTTCACTTATAATTTATGGCAAACTACCTAGAAGAAGAACCAGGACATCAAGGGCAAGGTGAAAGACCAAATTACAAGGTGCCAACCAGAACAACTCAACTAACCTGCATAACTGAAACCAGTGATATAGCAGATCCAGTAAGTGATGGCGGATTTGACAACTTGGACTTTGTATTAGCAGAGTAGGCAGAAGGAGAGGCCGCAAGAACCTTCAAGACCTATAAATGGTGCACAAAATACCGAAGTTGAAGAAAACCCTCAATACCAAAAATGAACTGAAAACAAACATTTCTAGATGACCAAAAATGCAAACTTGCAATAGCAAAAGAGACTAACATATTACCAGATGGTTGGAAGGATTTAATGAATGTCCAATCCCCTGAAAAAGTACTGGAGCCTGGAACCATGGGAGCTTATTAGATAAACCCCATTTGGCAACATGTGTAAGACCTCTATCAGAAATCAACCGGACTATATACTCACAAGCATGCATCAATAAAATCATCTGAGGAGGATCTTTGCTTTATGTCTTGTTATCATTACAACCAGGGACGTGTCAAATATTTAAATACCAACTCCATTAACAAATTTAAAAAAGCCAAAATTAATAAAACAACTGCTATAACAGAAGGCACCAAAAGGAACTCTCAGTAAAGAAAGATACGACTTTAATCCTACACTAGTGTCATTACATCACATAAGCATAGTAAACATGCACCCGAACAACCTAACATCTAAGTCATGCACATAAATAACCCCAAGATAGGATCTTTAACTTGCCTCAATTTTCTTATTCCCGAGAATGACACTAGAATCGATGAAATCATCGGCAGCAATCAGGGTATGGTCCCCTTCTGTGTCCGAAACTGCATAGCCAATGTGATCAATAACCATAGCCACAGGATCCTGCACCACATGCAACGAAGATCAACGACATGACCCAACACTCCCCCGCATCCAAATGAAAGGGCAAACAGATATCAAAATTACAAGCTAACTGCGGCATTTGAAAACACTGAATCACACAAAAGAAAACTCATGATGAAATTGCTACTAAAAGTCTTCGAATGACAGAACATGATATCATAGCAACAATCTGAAAAGAAGCACAAAGCGAAGTAGACCTCGTCAAAATCAACTCCGCACTCGGTAGCGATTTCTCGCATCAAATCCGAAGCATTGGCATCAGCAGCAATAATCAAATCATGGCCCGAATCAACAAAATCCAGAATGGCAGCCTGGTCAACAGATCCTCCAAAACCTATTGCACCGAGCAAGCAAAAGCGATCAACCAAACTACTTCTCAGATTACATCCAACGATCACAACACGTAAAACGGATAAGGACAAAAAGAAAATTCAGTCAATTAAACGATGCGCAAGCTGCACATCCAGATTCGTCCGAGCCAAGTTAAATTCTACCTCGGAAAAAGAGAGAATGCAAAAGCAATGCGGAGCGACAAAGAACTCACGCTCGGTCGCCGGACAAAACAAAATCAGGCGGTCGTACAAGTACTGGCCGTATCTCTGGAGGCCGATTTTAGGGTCGTCGGCGAGCTTGAAGTCGAGGTCGTAGCCGCCAGACTGGAGGGACCTGAAGTAGAGGGAGTGCGACGACTTGATCGCCAAGTCGTCGAGCAAGACGAGGACTCTCCGACCCTTGGGGCTTTCGAGAGAGGGGGAGGCGTCGGAGAGGAAGGGGAGGAGGGCGATCAGAGCCAGGAGGACCAGAGATCTCGCCATTGCCGCCCGAGGAATTAGGGTTTAGGCCACGACTGTGTGATCTCTCTCTCTCTCTCGAGACTCTCGTTGACTCTTCTGTGAGTTTGCAGTGAGGTTTGGTGAGAGCTTGAAGAGAGAGTGGGGACGAGGAGGGGGGAGTGCAACGGGGAAGAGCGAGACGTTGTCGTTTTGGCTTTGAATAGGAAAATCCGAATACAAAAAGGGTTAATACCAAGAAAAATCCCAAATTGGTATATCGGTAATAAATTTACCTCAAACTGTTTTTTTAATCACCAAAAACTCTAAACTGATACACTTTTGACAAATTTACCCCAAACTGGTACACATGTGACAAATTTACATTCCGTTAGTTTTCGTTAAATTTTATTATAAAATTTCTGATTTGGATGGTACGTGGCAATTACCGGATGTACACATTTGGGGTTTTTACCCTCTATTTTTTACAGATGTATTAATTTGGGGTTTTTCGTGCTATTAATCAAATTTAACAGAAACTAACGGAGGGTAAATTGTCGCATGTGTATCAGTTTGAGGTTTTTGGTGGCCAAAAAAATTAGTTTAAGGTAAATTTGTCACAGATGTACCAGTTTGGAATTTTTTATGGTCGAAAAAATAGTTTGGGGTAAATTTGTCACAGGTTAAACAGTTTGAGGTTTTTTGCGGTCAAAAAAATAATTTGAGGTAAATTTGTCACAGATATACCACTTTGAGATTTTTCGTGGTATTAACTCAAAAATCAGAGCCACCTTGGTTAAGCTTTTTTGAAAGGAAAAAAAAAAACCAAAAAGCAACTTTTTGATTTTCAGTCAAATTTTTAGAATTTATCCGAGTTTTAAAAACAAATCGAAAATTTCTATGTGAATCAATATTCGAGTAATAGAAATTTTCGGATGTTTCGAGATAAGAAAAAGTCACTGTGTTCCATCGAGAAATCATATTCAGTAGAAAACAAGTAAAAATCTGGTTATGCACACCTTAGTGAGGAAAATATACAATTTTATCCATACTGTTTTAGGGTAGTTCACTTTTAGTCTTTATAATTTATTACACAAATGATCTCTAAATTTTGACCCAATATGCAATGTTGTCCCCCCGATTTTTTATTTTTATTTTCAATGTGGTCCATGATCTTTATACTAATGTGCAATGTCATCCTTGAACCTTCAATTTGTTCAATGTGGTTCCTAAAATTTTGGTATATGTTCAATCTAGTCCTTAGACTATACGAAAATGTTCAATGTTGTCTCTAAATTTGGACAACATCGAATATTTCTATATTGTCCACTTTCTCAAATCGGCAGTTTTTTGGAATTTTCTTAATTGGTCAAGCGCACCTTGCCATGTCAAATATTGTCCATCACAGTTTCAAAGGTAGTTTACTTTTAGTATTTATAATTTATTGAGAAAATTACACAAGGGTTTCTGAAATTTTGTCCAATATGCAATGCTGTCCATGAACTTTTAATTTTTTTCAATGTGGTGCATGATCTTTACTCTAATGTGTAATTTCATCCTTGAATTTTTAATTCGTTTAATGTAGCCCCTAAACTTTTGATACATATTCAATCTAATCCATAAACTATACGAAAATGGTCAATGCTGTCCCAAAATTTGAATTAATGGTCTCCAATCGACAATTTATTGGAATTTTCTTAATTGGTCAAACTCACCTTGCCATTGCCGAATATTGTCCAAATAACATTTCTTTTTCAAATCGACAGTTTCAGGGTAGTTTACTTTTAGTCTTTATATGTTTTTGTATTTTCTTTTTGGAAATTCATGACGTGCATATTAATGTGCATAATGACAACTTGGAGAAAAATATTAGAATTCATAGGTTTATTTCAGTAGAGTAAAAGTCATGAAAGTATATTTGTTTTTCGTATTTCTCAAAAGCCAGTTTTGGCAATACGAAAACCTATTTATCCATTAGAAGTCTAATTTATTGCTGCAAAAATTTCTAGCATTATGACGAAACTATTTTATTTAAATGGGATTTTATAACCCTTACTTGACATTGTACCTCTTTTTTTTTCTCAGTACCCGCCCGAGAATCGCTGGAATTTTACCGCAATTACGTTGCAAATAGAAAGATCATATTAGTAACATTAATTTGAGAGCATAACTTAGAAGAGAGAATTAACGTGGAACATGTGAAAAATGAGCAAATAAAACCCCTATTTATGTTAGAAAGCTCTCGGAGCAAGACCGAGGTCTACCCTTCGATCAAACATTTAATGAAGTAATTTTGTTTTGTCGATTTTCGTTAAATCAAAGATTAAAAAAAAAATTAGCTGTCTACAATAGAAAAATATTCGTATTCATGTATGTGAATCAAGTTGACTTTGCTATGCATATCATATTTTGTGGTATAAAGAAAAATATGTACAAATAAGACATGCAAGTATCCATATAGAGAAATATTGTCTTCATTGTGGGCAATAAAATGTAGTATGGTCAAGGTTCGGCTGATATGAAATATTGCATCACAAAATCCAGACAGTATACACCAAAAGTGATTTTAATACGTACTATACATTTTGTTATAGAGATTTAACTATAGAAGTAAATGTGACTCTACTTCATAATACTCATAGTAATTTGTCTTTTTTCTTTTTTTTGTGTGCAATCCAACGTGTAACAAAAGACGGAAGAATTCAAAAAATCCTAAACTTATTGCAATTGTGTCAATTCAATTCTACACTTTTTTTTACCAATTCAATAGGGGTAAGCAAGTCGGACAGACCGACTCGGGAACCGCGCGGATCAGTGGTCCGGTTCTCTGTTCTAGAGGGCGCGCAGTCCGGTTCCCAGTCCTTAAAATTAGAACCGATGGCCGGGCCGTCCGGTTCTTGTTTCTAGGGGTACCGGACCGGACCGGTCTATTTTTTTTTTTTTTTAAGTTTACCGGTTCAAAATTTCAAATAGCAAATTTCACAGCGCCACCAATAACTTGGGTGTACTAAAAGCAGTTGAATCCCATTTCCTGAGATATGAAAGCGTGCAGAGATGTTAAGATACCATGAAGTGAACAAGTCATCTACGATTTGGACTTTAGGTAAAGAACAAACTGTTTTTGCAATATGTGGGTCTCTTCCTCTGGCTGGAATTGAAAGGACGACAACATATAGAAGAGGACAACCAGAAATCGCTACCTACTCAATGTTCTTCACAGAGTTTTTACGAGATAAACGAAAAGGGGTAGTAGAAAGTAAAAGAAAAATGATGACTTGGTATGGCGAATCGATCCTGGAAGCTTGGGTATGAAAGCGTAGATATGAAAATGTGCTGTGATATTGTTGGTGGTTCCATCATGAAAAATTTATCGATTCCATTGGATCGCCCGAAAACTGGACCGGACCGGTTCTAGGGACCGTCGGTCCGGTCCCCGGTTCCGGAAATTGGGAACCGGGACCACCGGTCTGATCTGATTCTCGGTTCTTGAGGAGAATTGGACCGGGAACCGCTCAGCCCTACAATTCAATCATAAATATTTTGTATTTGTGTCAATTCAGTCCATCCGATCAATTTCGATCGAAAATCGCTGACGTGGCGCAGCCCGCGTTGACATGAACAGTTTTTAGTAGTACTCTAATATTTTTCAAATTTCTTATAAATATTTAATTTTTATTTTTTTTCTTTCCGTTTCTTTTTTTTTTTTCTTCCCTTTCTTCTTCCTCAAGCCGATCGTCGAAACTTGACGATCGGCCAAATGTAAGGGTTGGTGAGGTCGAACGGCGAAGCTTGCCTCGACCGGTCACTAGTGAGGGCGAGCCATGCCCGCCCCTGGCAAGGTCGAGCCTTGCCAAATCAACAACGGCGAGGTCGCGCCTCACCAGATCTAGGCGAGGGCGAACTTCTCTAAAGGCTGATGAGGTCGACCTCGCTGGCCTTTGCCTCTGGCTGGTCGCCGAGGTTCGGCGATCGATTGGAGGGAGAAGAAATGGAAGGAAAAAAAAAGAATGAGAAAGAAAAAAGTAAAAAAATTAAAAATTATCCACGTCAGCGATTTCCGGCCAAAATTAACTGGATAGACTAAATTGGCACAAATGCAAAAGGTTTGAAACTGAATTGAAAAAAAAAGAGATTTATGACTCAATTGGCACAAATGCTAAGGTTTAGGACTTTTTTAGTAATTTCCCAACAGAATACAATATTGTCATTTACATAAACTAAAAGGACATCGATTGCTTAAAGGATGGTGAAAAAGCAACAGATACAAATTATAATAAAGAATTAGCCAATGATAAAGTCAATTTAATATTCGTATATATAGTAAAATAGGTTATATAGGATAATTGATAAGTGAGAATATATGTACGACAATTAATTTCATGAAATACCTATCATAAATCATGCTCATATGACATGAATAACTTTGCATGTTTTTTTCATCTCATTTATGGGATTAAGAAAGTACTATCCTTTCATACAAGCTAAGTGCAGCAAAGCGGAGAAAGAATTTAGTCAAACACAATACTTATCATCATCCATCTCATCTCATTGCCCCTCAATCCATGATCGCCCCACCAAGTTTTGGTTCTTTTGGGTGCAATGGACTTAAATCATTCATGTGTGTTCCATTCCAACCTAGGATCAAACTCAACAAAGCCAAAGAAATTTGAGATAAGCACTCTATTTCTACATCAAAGCCACAAACTGAAGCGAAATCTCATACCACCTCAAGCCAAACCAAATACGAAGGTAAGCATCGCAGAATCGCTAGATGGAATGGCAAGCTATCTAATAAAAGATTATGTTGAGACGAAGGGAAAAAAATTAAAATAACACACGGTCTTTACCCTTCTTTAGATAAGCAACTTTTGGATTTCGGCGTCTTTAACTCCCAGGGAGGCAAGCAGCCTTTGTAAAGAGAGTGTAGAAACAGCGAGGACATGGAGACTTCCCTCTCATGTAACGAGATCGACGGCAAGCAACTGAAGGTGCTCCTCAGTCTCTTCCTCTCGTTTTCATCTCCTTGGTAATTCGGGTTGTGGCATAGTGAAGGAACCTTGAAAGCCTCGGGGAGTATGCAGTTGCACATCGAACCTTCAACATCAGCAAAAGAAGATGCTAGTCGGTTAGAATTAAGTAGGACTTAAAGCCACAACATTATGCCCCCTTCTATTCAAAGAAAGACCCTCAATTCAATGGCATGGTGTGTCAGATACAATTAGCTATGCGAACTGAGACGATGAAAGTTAAATGCATATGGTGCACGATGAGTTGGAGGATAATGGCAATACCTATTCTTGCAAGTCGGTTTACCCATCTCGGGATTGTCTTCCCGGTCAGCTTGAAGCACATGTCTTCACAGAAATGATTGCAGTTCTTAACGATCAAGTGATAGGTATCACCATGATAGCTTGCAGATTGACGCTCGATGAAATCTCTGACCTGGATAGGATCCAAGCTCGTTGTCCCCACAAGTATGGACTTCCTGAACTTAAAGCCAGGACACAGTCTCGGTTCAACTTCAAACACGCCGCTTGATGGATACTCGTGAGCTCCAAAAGCATATTCCACGCCATAAACTGCACCAGTGAATATGAGTTTATATGTATATGAGCAAACAAAGCAAATTAAAACTCTCAAAGTTGAGTGCACAACTGCTTATTCTAAAACTCAAACATTAGAGGACAACAAAACAAGACTCTCAAAGCTGTGTGGATGACTGCTTGTTCTAAAACTCAAATCATTAGAGAATATGTGGATTATATCTTCCATCTTATCACTCCTCCGTCACATGAAGGCTTCAGAGAAGTGAAGGCTGAAGAGTACGAAGGCAACACATGGGTGTCAATTGAAATTCACACACTGGTGAAATTGAATGGGCAACTGTTTGTCTAAAAGCTTAATGGCACAAACTACACTAACAAAATAAGTCAGCATTACGCATCTATAGGGTCATTTAATGTATTGCTTTCCGTTTGAGAGGTGGAAAAAGCACTCTCCCGTTGACAAGTTCCTATACATACATCTGCTCTTTCAAAAGGAACAGCCTCTTGAAATGGCTCTAGAATCAAATGGTGGATTTTAACCATTGGTTATAGCAATATACACTCAAAGAAGCACAAACACTATAGTTGCATCATACTCACGGGTATTCGACTATTATTAATATGCACATGGACATGAGTAGATACACAAGTAAAGAATTTGGACTGGTTATAAGGAAGTAATCCACCTACCTTCAACACCAGAGTGAAATACACCAATTCCTGACCAGTAGAAGTAATCATTAACTGCGGTCAAGTCATAAACATTCAGAAAAACAGGAGCATTTCCTCGGCCATATGGTGCCGGTTTCACTTTTTGAAACAAGCAGAAATAGTCGGCAGACTTTCCTCGTATACGACGAGATACAATAGAGCTCCAGCTGCTTACTGGTCGTGCTTTCATACTTGTGGATCAAACCAGGACACAATTAACCTAGCCCCCACCTGCAAACATTCGAATCATGAATTTCTAATATTGTGCCGAGAAACTGCACCAGCACCAAAAACAACAGGGTCTCACACTGAGCAAAGAGCTTAATAGAAAAGAAATCTGAGTTAGCGAGCTCATTCTCGCTTCAAATACATCAACCCAGCCCTGAGTGAAGGGAAAATGAAGCATTACTGTGATAATTCTACCATTTCTGCTTGGAGAAGTTTGTTTGTTCGGTATTCTAAAGAGTATACATCTAGCAGTCAGTCGCAGTCGCGATCTTATCAACTGAAAGCTACCTTTAACCTGAAACCACATTATGCAATCACCGATTTGCTTAGCTACATGCTCATCGCAAAGTTCAAAGAGGACAATGCCATATAGAACTTATCATCTCACTATCCAATGCCCCACCAAGTGAAGCTTGATAGAACGACTCAAGCCTGAATCCAACCAGCTACCTAACACTTAGTGGTTTTAAAGCAACGGTTTAAATGTGTAGCCCATAAGAGAGGGAACAGGAAAGGGAATGTGCATTAGACCTTCGGGCTCCGGTACCGTGAAACCTCAACCTAAGAACTGAAGCAGTGAGGCATCATATCTTTTCTTTTTAGTTTCTTTTTTGGTTGATTGAAACAGCATTTTCACCACCCATCAAAGCTTCTCATCTTCTCATCTCAGAGAGAGAGAGAGAGAGAGAGAGAGAGAGAGAGAGGGTACACAGTATGATTTCACTTCTTCAAAAGCTTAAAAATAGAGAGCCTGAAGAGAGTAAAGCAAGATTTTGGGTCAAACATTGCAATGCATAACATGAACGGATAAACGAACGCCATTCAGATTCAAGAGAAAACTAGCTGCTCTTCTGTTAAAATGGGTCGAGAATCGCATACTGAATCAAAGAACCAAGAACCGCCCCACAAAAAGAGGAGAAAAAAAAGAAACAGAAACCAAAGAACCAAGAAGATAGATAAGCTAAAAGCCAAGAAATTTCTGAGAGAAAAGAATCATTGGCATTAACCCACCTTGGAGAAGAAACCCATTTAGATTTCGAGACTGGAAAACGTTGTTCTGCCAAGAATCGAGCAGCCCATTTTTCCCACGGAGCAGAGAAAAGCACCTGACGACGGTACCTGAGAATAGACGAGACGAGAGAGCGTGAAGGCTTTCTTCCTTCCTTTGTTTTTTATTCCCTTCATTTCTTTTTCCCTTTTTCGGTTTTGGGCATGAGGGAGCAAAAGGCATTGTGAAGTCTTGTTACCTTTTTGGGGTAATGTAAATTGTGAATGCTTGGCGCGGCTTTTATGATTTGAACATTTGGTATTTTGATTTTTAGAATTTTAAAACCGAGTTTCTGTCTCATTAATTTGACGGTAAAATTTAACGAAAATTAACGAAGGGTAAAATTATCACAAATATATCAATTTAGGATTTTTCGTAATATTAATTTTATGTTTAATGATAATAACATATTCAAAGGGAGATTTTTGGTTAGCTAGCGTAAAGCCAAATCGATATGATCCAACAAAAAATGGGAGGAAAAATATTGTAACAAAAAAAGAATGACAAAATGAATCCCCAACACAAGCATTCTGATAAAGTAATAAAAACGACCTTGAATAAATTGCTAGAAGATGGATATTTATGTTGTGTCTTCCAAACATTTAGCATATTAACAAATTTAATTAGATTAATTTTTTATTATTAAATCAATCACTTTAACAAGCAAGAACATGAGTTTCTTCAAACTGGAGACCCAAAATGATTATTTCATAGATCAGAATCCTTGTCGGACGATTGCGTTTGTTTTGGGCTCGTTCTGGAATCTTGACAAGGACTGAAGCCACTGTCGTTTTTCCTGATAAAGGCTGAGCAGAGAGAGAGAGAATGAATAAAGAAAGAAAAAGATGCAAAAGAAGGTGCAGATTTGACAGCAATGCGTATAAAGTGTTAAAAAGGGGAGATTTTGATGTTCATGTGAATCTCTTTCTGGGTCCAAGTCTCTATTGTTCATGTTTGACTGGACCAGCTTTTAACAAATTGTCTGTTTGAATAATTAAATTGGAATGTATGCATGTGAATAGCCATTTTTACCTTTTCAATTGATAGTCACATTAGCTGATTTAAATAATGAGCGATTTAAATGACATTCATACCGCTCTAGGGACTAATTAATACATGTCTAAGATAGTGATCTCTTCACCGACAAAGTAATCCTTAAGATGCTGTCTTGTTAAGTCTTGCCAACTACGCAACTCGAGACCCGAATCATGTTTTGATGGGTCTTCCCATCGGTTCGTGCACTTAATTTGTTGGTATAAATGAAGAACATGCCAAAGATGAATTGGTTAGTTAAATCCGCCTCTATCAATCCCAAAATAAGTGGATGATAAATGGATGAGATGGCCTGACAAATGACATTCATACCGCTCTAGGGACTAATACATGTCTAACCTTTCAAATATTGATCTCTACACTAACAAACTAATCTTTAAGATGGTGTCTTGTCAAGTGCTACCAACTACGCAACTCGAGCGCTGAACCATGACACAAATCAATTGGTCAATTAAAAGGCAGATCCAAAAGGCAGCTCTTCTCCTGGGTATTACTTGGAATCAATTACTGTAGAATCTAGTAAAAGATATATTCATGTTGCGCATACTTTGTGAAGTTCTTTTATGACGATTCCAATGGAGCTGGTTTGGCTTTGCAAGTTGAATTCATGTCACTCTCTTGAACTTCCTCTTACAGAAAATTAATATGTACCAACGGTTTACATATTATACATGAAGTGCTCTGGGTGAGATAACATTCATGAGAATGGCAGGGATATTGCATCCCAAGGAATGATATCGCCTTTGCGAGAGGGGTGTGCGAGAAAATAACACCCAAAGCGGATGAGTACCGCAGGATATTTATTTCTCTGAATGTGTGACATCAATTTGGTTTGAAGAAATGAGCTCAGAAAGTACACATACCATGAAAAGTACAAGTGACTCTCCTCAGATACTCCAGATAATATTTCACCGACATACACCATCAGCACGGAGTTTGGAGAGTCTTGCCACGTCCATCATGGTACATATTTGTACTC
This sequence comes from Lenwebbia sp. NSW1173648, assembly GCA_029784005.1. Classification (NCBI taxonomy): domain Eukaryota; kingdom Viridiplantae; phylum Streptophyta; class Magnoliopsida; order Myrtales; family Myrtaceae; genus Lenwebbia; species Lenwebbia sp. NSW1173648. Next base: position 19,363,114 of record JARCGZ010000010.1, on the reverse strand, counting down.
ATCCCTGATCACCACAAGCTCCAAAGAGTAATGACTCCAACGAATTCAACAAATTTGGACTTGCTCAGGCGGCACCTTAGGAGGAATTCACGATGGACACCCAGACAAAACTGCCTTATTCTCCTGATGCCATGGAGGCTGTCATGCTGAAACTGTGAATGAAAGAAGACGTCCAGAATGAGACGGCTTGATATGACCCGACATGGTCTGGCAATCCATACCTGCATTCTACATAAGCATATCCAGATAGCCACTATAAGACCATTGCACACATCATTACCCCCTCGAGATGTCGCACCTTTATACCTTTATCCAACTACAAGCTCGTCCACAGCGACTTCTAGAATATCTTTGCCATCATATATCAGGAAGTCCTTGGAGATAATGGTGGCTTACTTGGCAAACCATGGACAGTCCAGGAAAGTACCAGCTGCAGGCTATTAGTCTTCTTCCACAAATGGGTCTTCTTTCCTGGTTCTCCCATTTTCAGCAACTCGAGCCTTCAATTTGGATTCCTGACCTGCTTTATGATATCAGCATTCACCGGCAGCATGTCGAACTCAGATTTCGACAAGTTAACCTGTCAGATGGTTCTGAAGAAGATGCTCCAACCTGACAGAAAACAACCAAACATAAGAAGTGTCCATACAAGTAGCAACAAGCAAGTTTCCCACCATGTTTCTGCAGCCAAATATTTTTTCTCAACAACATTTTACAGATCCTACTAATCCTCTTTTATGGCGTCTGAGAAGTTTTCCTACCTCAATAATATGACATAATGTAAAAAGTGAATGTAAACGGTTTTTTTTTTTCAGAGTGGCAAATCCAATCACTGATCATTATTGTCTATATTTATTTATTTCAATAAATGGCACACTGGTTTATGCTTAAAGATAAAAATTCAATAAAAACTAATAGTTTAGTAGGATTAGTTGATTTCATTGTAACCTGCAGCAATTACATTTTCCTTATGTTGGTTTTGATTTATCAGGAAAATAGAAGATTATGAACAAACTTCTTCAGTAGTTTAAGGAGATTTGAAGGTGGTAATGACAAAAATCTTGCAACAACTTGAACTATATATATGCAGCTCTCGAGCGAACTAATCTTGTGGTAGTTCGACATCAGCTTTTTCAGCTCCTTTGATGCCACATCAGATGTTTAGAGAGACTAATACTGTTTGTAAGAGAGATAGAGAGGCATGGCATATGGCGGATCAATGACTAGTACAGAGAGTTTGAGAGTTACAAAATAAGGAAAGACAGTTTACAAAAGTTGAATGTGGGTTTTTATGCATCAGACATGACAAGCGTAATTTATGAAGGTAGTATGAATAGTAGGATAACATATGAGTAAGGATGCAATGGCTTTTATCAAAGCCACATCCTGGAACTATATATACCACTTCGTCCTCTAGTAGTTATCTGCCATCCTATTTTAGTATAAAATTCGACTAATGGCAGAACAAGCTCTGCCACTAAAGCTTCATTTGGCGGTACTTCTTATCCATCACAGTCGTCCTCTATCTCCACCGTCCAGTGTGTGGTATACCGATGAGTGCATTTCCTTCTTCAAATTATATATGCTCTACCATCGAGCCTTGAAACACGATTGAAATAGTGTCAAGAGTGAGTATTGTCGGCAAGAACGTTCACAGCTGATAAGCAAAACTACAGGCCTGTGATTGTCCTCTTCTAATATGTTTTTACAATTTTCTTTCATATACGTTGTACGGTTGTAAAATGACATGCAGTTCATGCATTTCTTTCCCAACAGATTTTCATGTCAATGCGGCAAAGTGGAATTTCACAATGTATTTTCTTTTGCATGCACTTACTCTTATAATATATGAGAAAGTTATGTCCATCGCTCATCTCCTCTTCAGAAATAATCTATAGAATGTATATATGCCACTTTCTTAGTACATGCTCATCCAAACAAAGTTCTAATGCACAGTGGAGCTATAGAAACCTTTACAGTGCGCGGGCTACCGGTTACTTTTAATAGTATCTAGATGAGGGCAATAGTCCCCACCATTCTACACTTGAGTTTGTTGCTGTGTGTTTATCTGTATGATGAACACCTGTTATCTATTTAAGAGGAATATCAATCGCATCATGACACAGAGGGGGCAAAGTTTAATTTATATTGAATCTTTCAGCCCATGTTTCCATACCTCATCCTCTTCTAAATATCTATGCTCTTGAAAGAAACCACAGACTTTCCTGTACCAAGCATTTGAATTCACCTGTCCCCTTATGTTTATGTGAAACTTGTAATCTTTCCAACACTTGAATTGGATAGCGCACATAATTCTGCAGATAGGAACTCCAATATCGAATAGATAGCCTCTGCTTTTGAGTGCGATGTATCACCAGAGGTAAATGCATGAATTCCATTTTCAAGATACACCCAACTGCAGCCAGCAAGCTTCTTGGTTTCCTTCCCTCTCATTTTCTCTCTTATCTTGCGCATCTCTGCCCAATTTTCCTCAGCTGCATATACATTTGCCAGCTGCACATACCGAGATCCATTATCTTCCTCGATAACCAACAGTTGCTCTGCTGCTTCTCTTGCAAGACTGAGGTTCCTATTTATCTTACAGGCATTCAAAAAAGCCCCCAAAATCACAGCATCTGAATTCCTGGGAATTTTCTTCATGAGATCCATTGCTTTTTCTAGTTGATTTGCCCTTCCATACAGATCAATCATACAGGCATAGTGATCCGTTTCAGGCAATATTTTGTAATCTTCTACCATGGACTTGAAGTACTTTTCCCCTATCTCCACTAACCCGCTATGGCGGCAAGCAGATAGAAGCGCAATAAAGGTGACCTCATCGGGTTTCAACCCTCTCTCCAACATTTCTGTATACAGCTTCATAGCTTGATCTTCATGCCCATGATTTGCATAACCGGAAATCATGATATTGTAGAGAATCAAATCTCTTTCTGTGAGTTTTTGAAATATCTTTCCTGCATATCCAGTACTACCAGACTTAAAATACATGTCGATGGTGGCGCTAATCAGCTTCTCCTCCGTTTCCATCCCTGTTCTCAGTGAGTACGCATGAATTTGTTTTCCAAGATCCAGGGCCGCTTGCAATGCACAGGCACCTAGCAAGCAGATGATTATGGGTGCATCAAAAGAAATGTTCGCATTCCTTCTATATTCATTCACCAGTTCAAACACAGCTTCACATTGCTGTGCTTTGACGTAACCAGTAAACAAAGCTGTCCACACGATAGAATTCTTTTCTGTCAGAGAATCAAAAAGTCTCCGTGCTTCCGACATGTTACCTTGAGATGAATGACCGACGATCATAGAAGTTGTTGAAAAAGAGTTCTCGCACTCAATCGTCGCATAGACTAAGTCCGCATATCTCATATTTCCACACTTGCAGTAAACATCCACTATGGCACTCTTAACAAACAGATTCGATATCAAACCCTCTCTCAAAACCCAAGCATGAATCTCCTTTCCAAGCTTCGAATTCCGCATGATGGAGCAAGCATTCAGAACACTAACGAATGTGTGCTCATTCCACCTAAATCCACTGTCCCTCATTTTCATAAAGAAATTCAGAGACTCCTTCTCAAAACCATTCTGTGCATAGCCAGAAATCATAGTATTCCAAGACACTGTATCATTTAACTCGGTCAATCTCTGGAAGAGATCCAAAGCCATTTCCATCTTACCTTCCCTACAACAAGCTGCCATCATCGCATTCTTGGAAACCAAATCGACCTCCACTTTTGATTCAGAGAAAACCCTGTACGCTTCTCCAAAACTCCCACATTTAGAGTACATGTCAATTAAGGAGCTCGTGACATACCCATCTGCATCATTCCCTATCCTCACCATATACGCATGCAACTGTGACCCATAACACTCCACACGTAACTTTGCCACCAAGTTAAGCATCGCTGTCAAAGTAAATTCGTCAAACTTAAGACGATCACGCATCGACTGCATCTCGTCAAACCATTCGAGCGCATCGTTCTCGTGTCCCTCAACAGTCGCGTAGCCGGCCAGTATCGAATTATAAGTTACCAAGTCCCTGTCAGTGGCGGAGTCAAACAATGCTCTCGCTCGGGTCAAGTTCCGAGCTTTTACGTGAGCCGCGATCAGGGCATTCCAAGAGTACACGTTCCGTTGGGGCATTTCGTCGAACAGCTTGTGGGCTTCTCGCAAGAGGCCATTCTGGGAATAGAGGCGGATGAGCTGGTTGAACAAGAAAGTGCTCGGGACAAAACCGGATTTAACTGCTCTCGCCTGGTACGCTAAACCATCTTTCAAGGACCTCATTTACATGTTTTCGGATCTCACATGAGATTGGACGAAAGAAAAGAACACATCACTGCTCAAACAACACTCTCGTTCAAGCTTCCACAACAATAATAAAGGCTCATCTTCCAGATAGAGAACAGAATTTAGTGACGTGAGTCCATCTCCTGGTGGACAGAGAGAGAGAGGAATCAATGGGAGCAGCCAAATCTGGGGCCGTCACACGTTGCTAATGATGGTTAGGCGACTACACAAAGCAGATGTTAAATTTGGCTTTATCAATTTATCATAAATAAGTAAAGAAAAGATAGAATAATAATAATTTGATACGAAATGACACTTTGATCGAGTGATTCTTTTTCGAAGTTCTCTCAGTATTGTTTTTCCTATCCTTTTTATAACTTATTTAAACGGAGGGCAAAAAGGCACTTAACAGAAAATGGGAAAAATTCTAAATAAGGGCCGAACTCTTCTCATTTTTTTAAATAAGGACCTGAAGTGGCCATAAAGTTTCAAAAAAAGGCATGGCCTAAAGGACATTTTCGTTATTTCTCATTTTGATTTTTTGTTTATTTTTTCTCTATTTTTTCCTTTTTCTATTTTTTTAAAATTTTAAAAAATAAAAAATAGCCAAATAGGCGAGGGCTGGCCCTCCCGCCTATGGCCGTTGGCCCACCGCTAGTGGGGGGTAGGCGAAGGCCGGCGGGGTCGTCGGCGCCTCGAAGAGGGCCGGCGACCCCGCCGACCAGAGGCCGTCGTCAAAACAGGGAGAGGGTCGGGCCCTCTCCCGGATCTAGGCGAGGGCCGGCGACCCCCACCCACCTTTGTGCTTTGTTTTGTTTTTTTTTAATTTTTTTTAATTTTTGAAGGAAAAGTCTAATAAAAAAGGAAAAAAATTAAATAAGGAAAAAGATGAAAATGCCCTTGAAATCAGGCCTTTTTTAAGACTTCATGGCCACTTTAAACCCTTATTTGAAATAACGTTTACTTCAGATCCTTGTTTGAGAAAATACGGGCACTTCAGGCCCTTATTTGAAATAAGGTTCATTTGGGACTCTTATTTGAGAAAATGAGAGGACTTTAGGCCATTATTTGGAATTTTTCCACAAAAATTTGAAGGGGAAAGTGCATTTTACCCCCTTAAATGTCATGTGTAGAACCTGTACTACTACAATAAAATTTTGAAGTGGTAAAATACAATCTTCACAAATCTTTAACGCGTACCATTCTATAGTTTGGAAAATTAAACGAGATTTCAAAATATAAATCTTGCAAGTGTGTATCATCCATCGGGGTCTTATCAATGAGTGTCCAAAACATAAGGCTTGATTTGTGTCATGGATCGAATTCTCCAATACCCTTGTGAGTTAAAGAGTGGAGTTTTATGGCATTGGGGTGAATAGTGAGTGATGTAGAAGGAGTGATATAACTAGTTTGTAGGAGTGGCTTCAGGACGTTTGTGCTGGGAGTTTTAAGACAAAATGGTTGTTAACACATAAATTTTCGTAGACAAGTCCAATAAAGGCATAACTCGAGACTCGGGATCCCTTATCGCGACAGGACTCATTTCTTGACCAAAAAGAGTTATTTTAGTGTCTTTCAAGATCCATTCCATTTTATTTGTTTAGTTGTCGTTTCTCAATAAGTCAGAGATTGAGGTTAAACCTAAAAAAAGTCAACTATTGGTAAAACATTTGTCAAATTCTGTGAAAATTATAAAACACATCGATTTTACCATTACATGCATAATTAGACTTTTAATTTTTAGCTTTTTCCCAAAAAAAGATTGATAGTTGACTTTTGGGTCAAATTGAAGACTTTGACCCTCGATTGGAAAATTCCAAACTTCATTGATTTGATTCATTTTTTAGACATTTGATTCAGGATCATGGCAATTTGACATTCCAACCCAATTTCGAGAATTCAAGCTCAAATGTCCTAGCCAATGTTTGAGCGAAAGTTTAGGACCCCAGTTGATCCTTCACAAAAGAGTTAATCAGCACAGTTTAAACCTGATTAGGCCAAATTAATTCAGTTTCAACATCAATTTTGGCAAAATCAGGGTAATATGGGAAAATTCAGCGAAAAATACGATGAATCGGGACCAATGGGGTCAGGAGTTAAACATGCAAATTCTCTTTTGAAAAGATATGAGCATTTTATGAGCTTATCAACTTTAAGCACAAACAATCCGACCAAAAAAAAATAAAAATTAAGCACAAAAAAGTTTAGAACAAACAATTTATCATACTAAAAAGTTTTTGAGAAAAGTAGTTCTGAGCATCCATTTAAAGAATTATCCCTACAAGAAATGTTAGATCTCGGAATACAGAGGAACGTTCTTAGAAATTGATGTCTATAGATTCCCCTCAACTACTTTTGCTCTTGCCCCTGCAAAAGAGAATGGCTATGAACAGGATACTATGCGACAACAAACTGAGGCTCAAGAAACTTCGGCCATCCATTTCAGTTAGAATGTAGGCAGTATCTTAGTCAAGTCGCTATCAGAGTCTGCCATGCCCCCAATTCGTCATCTGCAAGGAAAAGAACAAAGTATTATTTCCAATATTAACTAAATTCAGGAACGAGATGTACCTTTTTCTCGCAAATTTGGATGATCCTCGTTTAATTTACCCCCACTTTCTTATCGATGTGCAAGAAAAGGTCTTGCATCAAGCATGGATCGAGAAGTGTTGAGCGCTCCGTTTAGCTCTTCGTGATTGATATCTCACACAACACAAGTAGTAATGAGATCTCGCCCACATTAATTTTGTTCATTGAAGGTGTGTCAGTAAAATTTGTGATCATCAGATTGACCAATAAGTTCATCGTCATTGGACCATGACTGATCGTATGCAAATGCTTCAGTATCAAAAGTGAGGTTCAATCGGTGGTCATTGTGATGACTTCAATATGGCATTAGAGGTTGACGACGAGACGACGGGGAGACACATCGTGCTTGAACTCAGTCCCGTTGAGCTAAATACATAAGAAATTGGGACTAGATGAGGACAACGGCGACACGTGGAGAAGGCACGCCAAGTGGCGTGCCATTGGGCGCCACATGATGACACGTGGCGGTACGAATTGACGGCGAGGGGTATTTATAGGGGAAAGGGGGATAAGTTGCCACGCCCTAATCCCCGGGCACGCAACAACTTTACCAAACGCCTTGGGTCATTTAAGGGCGACGTCCCAGGCACGTTGTCGACTCATTCATTTGATCTTTTAATTAAGCGCATGCGAAAACGAACTACTTCCCTGGACAATTAAAAAGATAGGGATAGATAGCAGGAAACAACAACAACCAGCAAACAGCAAAAGCTCACTTTATTTATATATATTGTTAACCCCGGGAAGCGAAACATCTATAAGCCCAACCTCAGGGCTGCTTCTTGCCACCATAAAAAAGATACCAGGTCGGAGTTGAGGGTTAACACTACTCCAAGCTATTCAAAAGAGAAATCGACATCCTTCTTAGAGCCAATGGTTCTCCATCGTTAAGGTCCTAAAAAACGGTTAACAACAATGGGTGAGATATAAATCTCCATAAGTTAACGCCTAAGTTCGAGCAGGGCATTGATTCGCTCAAGGCGGCATATACATACAACATATATCGATGACAGATCAATAGCGTGCGACTCTCGCAATGCTCTAGCTATCACACGATCAGACACATATCTCAACAGTCAATCATCATTCACATGCAAGCTTTCCCCACCTTGGCCCACACAGTAGTAACCAATATGGCATTCAAATCACACACAGACCAGGGCACACAACCAGAACACTCATCACACGCACAATACAATCCCTTGATACCCCCGGGAAGGTTAAGTGCTCTTCCGGCATGATCGGGCGTCGTTCCGCTCCGTCCGGCGACGACAATTTGTAGCCTCTCAAGCCTCCCCAAGATGAACATACCAGGTTTCCCGGTAAGGAACTTTAGTCTGTCACAAGCTGCGACCGGCATCCGATCAGCCCGGTGACACGGACAGTCGGGCAACCAATAAGCCGTGTGATTCCGAACTCCTGCCGGCATGGACTTATTAGGCGATGAACCCAAGCTAGCAAGGGTCCGCCAACGTCCCCAAGTACGTTAGGGTGACGTTCATCCATCGTGTGACCACACAAGCACACCAGACAACCAAGCCAGTTCTTATCTTCACATTTAGTCCGATGCAATCACGATCGTGCTCAAAACTCGGCTTTAAGCCGTTTTTCATGCTCAAAGGACACAGCCGAAAAGTCAAATGTGATCACACATTATATATATATGCAACCAAGGCACTCAGCAATAACCCAATCAGCACCCAAAAATAAATAAATAATAATAATTAATTATCCAGAACATGGTTAATTAACCTAACTATAGTTAATTAACCCAATTAAAATTAATTAAGACCATCCAATTAATTAATCCGACCTTAATTAATTAACACAACATTAGTTAATTAGCCCAACAATAATTAATTAAGTCAACCTCAGCTAATTAACCCGATCATGATTAACTAAAGCAACTATAGTTAATTAAAGTAACTATAGTTAAATTAAAGTAACTATGGTTAATCTAATCTAACCACGATTAATTTAAAGTAACCATGGTTAAACTAAAGTAACTATGGTTACTATAACCCAACCAATGTTAATCTAACCTAACCATAGTTAGTTAATTAACCTAACCTCAATTAAACTAACCCAACCATCATAAAGCTAAACTAACCCATAATTAAACTAATCTAACCTCTAATTAGCATAACTAATCTAATGCTAAGCGTAATTAACGACCTAATCAGAGATTAGGAGTTAACTCACAAACAAATCGTCTGGCGACAACTACGGCAACGGCGACACGGGCGCGAGAACGGTACGGCGGCACGGATGGTGATGGCGTGGCTCGGGCTGTCACATTCGCGAATTTAGATAGCGGACCACTACAAGGCCCGACCCCGTGTCGGTCACGTGCCGGCTGCAGCACGGCCACAAAGGCCGCACCCGGCGGCTCAGGTCTTGGGCGGCCGTAAGCGCCAACGAAGGACGGCCATGAGCGGCCCACCTCCGGTGTCGTAACTTAGATTTTCTTGAGTTATAATTAATTTTGATGATTTTTATAATTAATTAGGTTAACAACATGACTAGTCAAATCCTTAGGGAAGAAGTAGTTTTGTGATTTTCTTCATTTAGAGGATAGAAAACCCAAAGTTCTAGAATGTTCTAGAGAAACTAGAAATTAGACTAGCTTGGAGAGAAGGAGGAAATCTTATGATTGGCCCAAATAAATTAATATTTGACCTAACTTTGACTATGTCTTGGAGAATAAGAAAACCATACGGTTATGACATTTGGCTTAGTTAATTTAGAATTAAAATAGATCATGCAAGAAGAAACCCTATGATTGGGCCACATTTTCGAGCCTAATTAGACATGTGATAATTAGGGAAAATAGGCTTGGAGAAGAAGAAATCTTCTCATTGGTCTAATTGCCTTAATCATATTATTTTGGATTTAAATAAATAGGCTTAGGCAACAAGAAATCTTATGATTGGTCCGCTTATCTTAACCATATAAATTAGATTAAATTAATATGAGTTTAGACTACAAGAAACCTTCCCATTGGTCCACCAAGGCCTACGCTACTTATGTCGAAAAAAAAAAACTATAGGTTATAATCATTAAAATTATTTGATAAGTAGTCTTGAAATATCAAGACCACTTGTCCTCATAGGTGGCGCCATCTTCTAGAGTAAGGAAAATGTGGCAACCTCCTACTTATGCCACGTAATTGTCATCATGAAGCCTATAAGAAAGATAGACACGTGATCTAAGATGGCCTTGCCACCCAATCCTATAGACATTTAAGATGTAATTTCATGATTGGGCCACTTAGCTAGTCATGATTACAAGCCATCATGACAAATTGGCCTATAAATAGAGCACCTCCCCATCGTCTAGCCTTTTTCCCCAAGTCACAAGTTCTCTCTCTCCCCTCTAGTCACTGCCACCACCTCCCTTTCCCTCTCGGCCGCGCCACCGAGACCACTGTCGCCGCACGTTTTTAACATCTTGTCTTGAGTAGAGTAAGTAAATTCTCTTGTCTTAAGTCGAGGTATTTGCTCACGGCTTGTTTGGTTTCATGTGCTTGAATGCTTGGTTGGTTGCTTGAAGATGGACATATGTTTATGTCAAAATAGAAAAGGAAAAGCACATTCCAATCGCGGAGAAGAGATGGCACCTTGAGCCGGTCTGCTTTCTCATGCCTCGCCGGCCTTGGTTGCCTATGTTTGGCGCCGGCCATGTATAGCAAATAGAGGCATACATCTTGACACTTTAGCACCATGAGTATGGTTGCTTGCCATGTCTCTTAAAGGATGAAAAAGATGATGTGTGAAGTCCTATGATGCATCTTGTATGATCACATAAAGAAAAAGTAAGACCCATCGTTGCTTGAGGTGATGCTGATGCCTCGCTCGAGGGTGAGATGCCTTGTCCGATGGCGGGATGGCTCATTTGACCGCGAGGCTCAGTAGGGGATGAGCTGAGTGGGAATGATAGTGGGATGTCTTGGGTTGATGACGGGTTGCCCTGAGGAGTGTTTCGGGTTGCCGTAGGAGTTCGCGATGCCCCTAGGAGAGAGAGACGGGAGGTCCCCCACGGAAGGGTTGTTAAGTGGGATGCCGCGGAGTGCGATGCCCCTTGATGGGAAGCCCGTGAGCTACGATGGGAACGATGATTATGATGAGAAAGAGAAAAGAAAATAATGAAGTGGAGGCATGATTGTGATGCATGAGCATGAGCCATCTAGGAAGTATCATGCATGAAAAGAAGGATTTCTTTGCTATTGATTTGCTATTTATGCATGTGGTAATGTGCATGAGTTAAATTTGATGTGTATCTCATAATCTTGTTTAGTTTTGTAGGCGCCGAACGGAGAGGTAGGTAAATTCCTTTCCTTAGGATTAGAGATTTTACTTATTGAGTGTCGACTCACTCTTTAACATTTCAGACTTGTAGGATAGCGGACGTGCGCTTTGGCATTCCTATTAATATCGAGTTTTTATTCACTGACCTAGTCGACATGTAGGAGGACCTTACCTACCACCGTTGCAATTCTATCGTGTGGATACAAACTAGCATGACAGAGCGTGTTCCTCTCAAGTTTTATGCATGGTACATAGTCATGGGCGATGACCTCATCGGTCCTTTCCATGGGACTGGTGGGCTGAACGGCCCCAATGGTGGGGGTTCGGTCACCACTTGATGACCATGAGACTTAAGGGGAACAAATTTTGGAGTTCGAGTAGCAGAGTTAGGCTCCCATCTACCCTATCTCTTCTCGAGCTTCTAAATTGGAACAAATAAACTTGTACTATGCCCGATGATAGTAGTAGTAAAATATAGTGTGTTATGTAAAATCTTGATGACTGTACGTCTTCTTGTGTGAATGACTTGTTGGGAATGTTCATTTCGCTTCCGCATGAACGAAGAGTAACTAAAATAAGAACTCGATTTGACGTGACGCACCTGGGACATCACGGACTCTACCGGTCTCAGTCTCAACCGGCATTAAGCCGAAGCCATCGTCAGGCAAGAATGCCTTTCGCGTGGTGGCGGACTGAGCCGAGACGTTACAGCCTCTGTTGGTATCAGAGCGAGGTTTAAACCTGGAGTGATAAGGTGCGATAAAATAATAGAGTCATAAGAAAACGTTTAGTGCATGTGATTGTGTGCTTGTTTATGATGTTAATCCCGTTATTTTTCCCTAACCTTTGATTAGAGTTTGGTAACTCTCACTTGTAGTTTTATTGAGATAGTATGGGGTCTAGAAGGAGACCATCGAAACAAGTGCCACCGAACCCAGATCCTCGAATGGATGGGATTCTACGAGCTCATGCCAACATTGGAAATCTAATGGAATGGCAGGCGCAGTAACAAGCAGCCTCAGCCTCAAGGAATGTTACTACTTCGGGTGATGCCTCAGCCTCAGTAAGCGGTAATGGCAGGTGCCATTTACAAGGCCTAATAGAGCAATTCTTATGCCTAAGGCCTCCAAAGTTCACTGGTATGGATGGTCTTGAAGAAGCTGAGCTGTGCATTAATGAGTTAGAGAAGGTTTTCACCTTTCTTGGGTGCAGTGATGAAGATCAGGTAGCTTTGGCGAAATACCAACTCCAGGGTAATGCCAGCTACTGGTGGCAAGAGATGAGAAACACTGTATTCCCGGCTGAGACCGTCGTTACGTGGGTTGGTTTTGTTAAGGCATTCCTTGGAAAATATCTTTCGGAGTCCGTTTGGGTTAAGAAAGTGATGGAGTTTATGCAACTTCGATAGAACAACTTGACGGTCGATCAATATGAGGCAAGATTTGCGGAACTGTTGAGGTTCGCGCCCAAACTGATTGAAGACGAAGTAGAAAAGGCAAAATGGTTCCGAAATGGATTACGACCTGACATCAGAAGCCAATTGATTCCGTTGAACCTTAAGGATTATAGTGAGCTATACGAGTGGGCGTAGATGATCGAAAGCGATATGGCAGAATAGGCTGTCGAATTTGCTTAGCAAGGGCAAACATTTCAATCCGGTTCGCGTCCGAGTTTTCGCTGTAACAAGAGACCTATGCAAAGAGAGAGAAGGTCTTTTCACACTAAGAAGAAAAGAAGCAAAGGACCTAAACAAACGCGGGGAAACACGTGTCGCTCCTGCGGAAGACGACATGGTAACGCGCCCTATTTAGCTCACACTGGAACCTATTTTGGGTGAGAACAACAGGGCCGCTTGTTGAGAAACTGTCCGCAACGACAACAAGGAGGACCATTTTGGCCACCGCCAACGGTGCCACAAGCTGGAACTCTGCCGCAAGGAACCCTTCAGCATCCCCCAACTCAAGGAAGAATTCACGGTCTCACGCAAGAAGAGGCCGAGGAGGCTAAGGCAGTAATATCAGGTACGGTCTCTGTTTGCGGTAGGAGTGCACATGCATTGTTTGATTTGGGTGCGATACATTCATTTATATCGGAACAGCTTGTCCGTTTAAGTGGATTAAAATTTAAGCCATTGGAAGTTGCACTTTAAATTTCCACACCTATGAAGGATGAAATGTTGTCTACTTTAGTATGCCAAGGGTGCAGAATCATTATAAGTGGACAGGAGACGGAGATAGATTTGGTCCTGTTAGCCATGTATGACTTTGACGTCATCATAGGGATGGACTAGCTCAGTAAACAACGAGCCAACATGGATTGTTACAGAAAAATGATCCAATTTTGTCCACCCAACCACCCGACGTATAAATTCCTAGGAAATAGAGGAGAGCCCACAACACCCTTAATTTCTATGGTGGAAGCATGTCAGCTCCTTGAGGACGGCTGTCAAGGGTACCTAGCTACTGTAAAGGATAAGTCAACAGAAGAACTAAGATTCGAAGACATCCCTGTCATAAAGGAATTTTCGGATGTCTTTCCAAAGGAATTATCAGGGCTACCCCCTAAAAGAGAAGTAGAATTTGCTATAGAACTAGTTCCTGGCGTAAACCCTATCTCCAAGGCCCCCTATAGAATGTCCATAACCGAACTTAAAGAATTGAAAGTGCAGCTGCAAGAGTTGCTTGATAAAGGTTTTATTCGACCTAGTGCATCATTGTGGGGGTGTACCAGTTCTATTCGTGAAGAACAAAAATGGGTCGTTGCGCCTTTGTATTGATTATAGACAGCTGAATCGAGTCACCGTTAAGATCCGTTACCTCGGATAGAGGAATTATTTAACCAATTGCAGGGAGCGTCGGTATTCTCCAAGATTGATTTGAGGTCGGGATACCATCAACTAAGAATTAAGAAAGAAGATATCCCAAGGACAGCCTTTAGAACTCGATATGGCCATTATGAGTTCACAGTGATGCCCTTTGGCTTGACCAATGCACCCGCCGCCTTCATGGATTTAATGAACCGGGTGTTTAAGTCGTTTTTAGACCATTTTGTCATTGTGTTTATCGAGATATTTTGGTATACTCAAAGATTACGGAAGAGCATGAAACATACCTGAGAATGGTGCTATAGACGCTCCGGGACCACCGGCTGTATGCCAAATTTAGTAAATGTGAGTTTTGGCTACGCCGCGTGACATTCCTTGGTCACGTGATAACTGGCGAAGAAATATAGTTGATCCAGCAAAGGTGGAAGCCGTGGTAAATTGGCCGCGACCAACGACAATGACAGAAGTCAAAATTTCTTTGGGATTAGCAGGATATTACTGAAGATTCGTTGAACGGTTCTCTAGTATAGTTGCTCCTCTAACCCGGTTGATAAAGAAGGATGTGAAGTTTGAGTGGACAGACAAGTGCGAGAGAAGCTTCCAAGAGCTAAAGAGGAAGCTGACAACTGCCTTGGTATTAACTATACCATAAGGATCGGGAGGCTTTGTCATTTATAGTGACGCTTCGCACAAAGGACTTGGTTGCGTCTTGATGTAGTATGGAAAAGTAGTTGCTTACGCATTGAGACAGCTCAAACCGTACGAACTGAACTACCCCATTCACAACTTGGAACTTGCCGCAATCGTATTTGCCTTGAAGATCTGGAGACATCACTTATACGGAGAAAAGTTCGAGATTTATACGGATCATCAAAGTCTGAAGTTCCTGTTCTCTCAAAAGGAGTTAAATATGCGACAACGACGCTAGATGGAATTGCTCAAGGACTACGACTGTGAAATATTGTACCATCCGAGCAAAGCAAACAAAGTTGCTGATGCCCTTAGTCGCAAGTCTGTGATAGCGTGTCTCGCGGTTAAGGAATGAACCCTCCTCGAGCAAGTACGAGATTCGGAGTTTAAATTGGACGTGGGACCCTTATCAAGCTTAATGGCCAACCTCCGAATCGAACCAAAAACAATGCAGAAGATTAAGACGCTATAGGATCTTGATCCAGAGATTGTCAAAATTCGGAGGGAAGTTACGGAAGGGAAGAAACCCCGAGTTCAAAGTATCTGATGATGGGATCCTAAGGTTTCGCGGGCGCTTATGTGTCCCTAACGTTGAGGATCTCAAACAAGAGATCCTATCAGAAGCTCACCAGAGTCAATACAGCATCCACCCAGGAAGTACCAAGATGTATCGAAACCTTCGTCAACACTATTGGTGGAACGGTATGAAAGCCGACATCGCCAAGCATGTTGCCAAGTGCCTGACTTGTAAACAAATTAAGGCACAACACTGCAAGCCAGGTAGATTGTTGAAACCGTTGGAAATACCAGAATAAAAGTGGGAGCACATCACAATGGATTTCGTGTTGGGGCTGCCAAGAACGCAAAGAGGTAACGACTCCGTGTGGGTAATAGTAGACCGATTGACTAAGTCGGCTTATTTCTTAGCTGTGCGAAAGGATTACTCGATGGAGAAATATGCGGAGCTATACCTCAAGCACATAGTTCGATTACATGGAGTCCCGGTCACAATCACCTCCGATCGAGATCCGAAGGTTACTGCAACATTCTAGCGAGGTCTTCAGATGGCCATGGGAACGAAATTACAGCTCAGCACAGCTTACCATCCACAAACTGAAGGCCAATAAGAAAGAACCATCCATACACTAGAAGACATGTTACGGGCATGTTCTATTGATTTAAAAGGCAACTGGGATGACCACTTACATCTCATTGAGTTTGCCTACAACAACAACTATCAGCAAAGCATAGAAATGGTGCCCTTTGAGGCTTTATACAGACAAGCTTACAAAACTTCGGTCTGTTGGGATGAGGTTGGCGGAAAAAGATCACCGGCCTCGAGTTAGTTCAACTTACAACCGATGCCACAGCCACAATTAGAAATCGACTAAGGATAGCTCAGAGTCGGCAGAAGAGTTATGCCGACAAATGCCTTGGAATTCCAAGTAGGCGACCACATGTTTCTTAAAGTGTCTCCACTAAGGCGTACGTCTCGCTTCGGAAGGAAAGGGAAGTTCAGCCCCAGATTTGTAGGGCAATTTGAGATTCTGGAAAGAGTGGGTGATCTAGCCTATCGGTTGGCCCTGCCGCCGAAACTAGCCAATGTCCATGATGTCTTCCATGTCTCCATGTTGAGGAAGTGTGAACCGGATCCGACGCACATACTGGATTATGAGACTATTGACATCGACAAGAAAGTAGCTTATGTTGAAGAGCCATTACGTGTCGAGGATCGAAGAGAACAAGTTATTAGAAATAAAACAATTCCCTCAGTGAAAGTTATATGGCGACATCAAGATACAGAAGGAGCGACATGGGAAAATGAGGATGTGGTGAGAAGCCGATACCCACATCTTTTCCAATAGCCAAGTATGTCTAAGTTTAGAAATTTCGGGGACGAAATTTTTTTAGGGGGGGAGAGCTGTCACATTCGCCAATTTAGATAGCGGAACACTACGAGGCTCGACCCTGTGTCGGTCACGTGCTGGCTGCGGCATGGCCACGAAGGCCGCGCCCGGCGGCTTCGGTCTTGGGCGGCCGTACGCGCCAACAAAGGACGGCCATGAGCGGCCCTCCTCCGGTGTCGTAACTTAGATTTTCTTGAGTTATAATTAATTTTGATGATTTTTTTTATTAATTAGGTTAACAACATGACTAGTCAAATCCTTAGGGAAGAAGTAGTTTTGTGATTTTCTTCATTTAGAGGATAGAAAACCCTAAGTTCTAGAATGTTATGGAGAAACTAGAAATTAGGCTAGCTTGGAGAGGAGGAAATCTTATGATTGGCCCAAATAAATTAATATTTAACCTAACTTTGACTATGTCTTGGAGAATAAGAAAACCATAAGGTTATGACATTTGGCTTAGTTAATTTAGAATTAAAATAGATTATACAAGAAGAAACCCTATGATTGGGCCACATTTTCGAGCCTAATTAGACATGTGATAATTAGGGAAAATAGGCTTTGAGAAGAAGAAATCTTCTCATTGGTCTAATTGCCTTAATCATATTATTTTGGATTTAAATAAATAGGCTTAGGCAACAAGAAATCTTATGATTGGTCCACTTATCTTAACCATATAAATTAGATTAAATTAATATGAGTTTAGAATACAAGAAACCTTCCCATTGGTCCACCAAGGCCTACGCTACTTATGTCGAAAAAAAAAAACTATAGGTTATAATCATTAAAATTATTTGATAAGTAGTCTTGAAATATCAAGACCACTTGTTCTCATAGGTGGCACCATCTTCTAGAGCAAGGAAAATGTGGCAACCTCCTACTTATGCCACGTAATTGTCATCATGAAGCCTATAAGAAAGATAGACACGTGACCTAAGATGGCCTTGCCACCCAATCCTATAGACATTTAAGGTGTAATTTCATGATTGGGCCACTTAGCTAGTCATGATTACAAGCCATCATGACAAATTGGCCTATAAATAGAGCACCTCCCCATCGTCTAGCCTTTTTCCCAAAGTCACAAGCTCTCTCTCTCCCCTCTAGTCACTGCCACCACCTCCCTTTCCCTCTCGGCCGCGCCACCGAGACCACTGTCGCCGCACGTTTTTAACATCTTGTCTTGAGTAGAGTAAGTAAATTCTCTTGTCTTAAGTCGAGGTATTTGCTCACGGCTTGTTCGGTTTCATGTGCTTGAATGCTTGGTTGGTTGCTTGAAGATGGACATATGTTTATGTCAAAATAGAAAAGGAAAAGCACATTCCAATCGCGGAGAAGAGATGGCGCCTTGAGCCGGTCTGCTTTCTCATGCCTCGCCGGCCTTGGTCGCCTATGTTTGGCGCCGGCCATGTATAGCAAATAGAGGAATACATCTTGACACTTTAGCACCATGAGTATGGTTGCTTGCCATGTCTCTTAAAGGATGAAAAAGATGATGTGTGAAGTCCTATGATGCATCTTGTATGATCACATAAAGAAAAAGTAAGACCCATCGTTGCTTGAGGTGATGGTGATGCCTCGCCTGAGGGTGAGATGCCTTGTTCGATGGCGGGATGGCTCATTTGACCGCGAGGCTCAATATGGGACGATGTGAGTGGGAATGATAGTGCGATGTCTCGAGTATACGACAGGTTTCCCCGAGGAGTGTTTCGGGATGCCGCGGTAGTTCGCGATGGCCCGTAAGAGAGAGAGAGACGGGAGGTCCCCCACGGAAGGGTTGTTAAGTGGGATGCTGCGGAGTGCAATGCCTCTTGACGGGAAGCCCGTGACCTACGACAGGAACGATGATTATGATGAGAAAGAGAAAAGAAAATAATGAAGTGGAAGCATGATTGTGATGCATGAGCGTGAGCCATCTAGGAAATATCATGCATGAAAAGAAGGATTTCTTTGCTATTGATTTGCTATTTTTGCATGTGGCAATGTGCATGAGTTAAATTTGATGTGTATCTCATAATCTTGTTTAGTTTTGTAGGCGCCGAACGGAGCGGTAGGTAAATTCCTTTCCTTAGGATTAGAGATTTTACTTACCGAGTGTCGACTCACTCTTTAACATTTTAGACTTGTAGGATGGCGGTCGCGCACTTTGGCGTTCCTGTTAATATTGAGTTTTCATTCATTGACCTAGTCGACGTGGAGGAGGACCTTACCTATTGCCGTTGCAATTCTACCTTTGGGATACAAACTAGCATGACGGAGCGTGTTCCTTTCAAGTTTTGTGCATGGTACATAGTCATGGGCGATGACCTCATCGGTCCTTTCCATGGGACCGGTGGGCCGAACGGCCCCAATGGTGGGGGTTCGATCACCGTTTGATGACCATGAGACTTAAGGGGGACCAATTTTTAACGGGAACCAATTTTGGATTTCGAGTAGTGGAGTTAGGCTCCCCTCTACCCTATCTCTTCCCGCGCTTCTAAATCGGAACAAATAAACTTGTACTATGCCCAATGATAGTAGTAGTAAAATATGGTGTGTTATGTAAAATCTTGATGACTATACGTCTTCTTGTGTGAATGGCTTGTTGGGAATCTTCGTTTCGCTTCCGCATGAACGAAGAGTAACTAAAATAAGAACGCGATTTGACGTGACGCGCCTGGGACGTCACGGGCTCGACCGATCTCGATCTCAACCGGCATTAAGCCGAAGCCATCGCCTGGCAAGAATGCCTTTTGTGTGGTGGCGGATCGAGCCGGTGAGTTACAGGGGCGGTCACGGGCGACGATTCGGCTCAAGGGTTGTCGGGGTCGTGGGTCGAGAGCGGCACAGGTGGAAGACGCGTGAGTCGATGGGTGCACGGGGTTCGCGGGTGGTGCTCGGCTTGCACGGCGAGGGGTGGAGCACGGGCTTGGCGGACGGCGGCTGTGACACGAGGGTGGGTCGCGGAGCTCATACCGAGAGGGGTATGGGTCTTCGGGTGGTTGGCGGAGCTCGGCAATGACGAACGAGGGGTGCGGCTTGGGGCGACCGGAGGCAAGGGCGGCACGGCTGCGGTCGACGGTGCACGAAGGTGGCAGCTAGTGGCGACGTAGGAGATGAGGCGAAGATAGTGGTAGTGCTCGGTGGGGGGGTGGCTGGCCGAAGAAGGAAGGAAGGAGGGGGGGAGGGGTTTCGACCATGGGGGAGGGTGAGAGGAGAGAGAGAGAAAAGAGTGGTGTGAGAGGAATTAATGGGGGTAGGGCCCACGTGTCAAATCCCCATTAATGCTTTTGTCTTTTATGAATAACGTAAGGGAAAAAAAGGTAATTTGCTAGGGAGGGTTAGGTTAGTCATTTGGCAATACTGACTAAGGGCATTTTGGTAATTTCATGTCAAGGGTTCGGTCAGGGTTGGATTTGAGCTCGAAGGATCTCGACGCTAGGTTCTACGGCTCAACTAAATCGGATTGATTCCTTTGACCGATGCTTTAGGATACACCAAATCCCTTTCCATATCAATAAAATCACGTTCAATAATTGTCCCTTAAACCTCAAAAATCCAGTATTATTTCCTAGATCGAAACTCGTGATTAAAAATCATCGAATTCATTTATCTTACGGACCTCGAAATTTCAGGATGTCACATAAGCTGTGGCGGTGAGGCGGTGCTACGTGGCACATTGCCCCGCCACACGATGCCACGTGGTGCACTTGGTGGTCGTCCACCACGTGTCACCGTGGTGGTGACATGTAGCACCTAAGGGCGTTGCTTGGCGTCCTCTTGCTACGTGTCATCGGTGATGACACGTGGCGCCCAAAAGCGCCCCACTTGGGGTGTCCTCACCACGTGTCACCGTCGTCCCCATCTGGTTCCAATTTCTCATGTATTTAGCTCAACGGGACTGAGTTCAAGCACGATGTGTCCCCCCGTCGTCTCGTCATCAACCACTAATCTTATTAGTCAATACTCGTACATGCTTATTGTGACGACACTTTGAAATAAGCTGATTGGAAATTTGGGGTCATTATAGATACCATTTGTTGAGAGCGCGCAACAAAAGCCCGATAACTTTACCTAGGGAGATCACCAAGAGGGAACTAAGTCGGAGCCCGTTAACATATCCAGTTGGACCCACAGATTTGTTGCTACTTCGACCTAGGGCTCAATGTGTGAGGGGGAGATTGTTGGGGCTGTCCCACATCGATTGTGGAAGAGGCTGTGGTCGGTTTATAAGTGTGAGGGAAAGCCTCATCTTTTGAGCTAGCTTTTGGGATGAGAGAGACCCAAGACCACCCAACAATTGGTATCAAAGCCAGGCTTGCTTGAGTTAAAGCGAATTGATGGCAACAAAAGAAGGAAAAGTGAAAATCGACAAATTTGATGTGAAGGATTTTGGTTTCTAGAAGATGCAGATTGAGGACTATCTATATTAGATGAAGCTGCACTTGCCCTTGTTTGGAGAGAAGCTAGAGACGATGAAGCAAGCTGACTGGGAATTGCTAGATAGACGAGCGATGGGTGTTATTCAGTTGACGTTGGCTCGTAACGTCGCATTTAATATCGTCAAAGAGAAGACCACTTCGGGTTTGATGAAAACCCTATCGGATATGTATGAGAAGCCCTCTGCGATCAACAAGGTCTATTTTGTGACGACCCCAAGACCCTTGCCCCGTTTCTGATTATTCTATATTGATTTTTCTTCTATATTTTATTTATTGTTCTGGGAGTCTTTCTATCTATAGACTTCTAAAGACTCTCATGAATAGACTAATTATTTCTACTCAAATTATTTCCTTATTTTCTGCCAACCTTTATTCTTAAATTGCGAAAGCATTAGTAGCTAAATTCATCTAAAGACATAGCAACTTCTAGGACAATTTGAAGCACACGATATATTATATAATGGTAGGCATCCCTTCTACTACAACACCGCAATACCTCGCCTTCCCTATTTTCTATACATCCAAAATGTAGGGAAGCTTCTCTCACAACCAAATTGCACTAGACCTCCTAATCTATCTTACAACCAAAAATAATTGGAGGCTATCCGCTCACCATCCATGGCCGCTGCCTCGTCAGGTCAAACCACTAGCATGGGACGGGTCTACCCTACTCCTCCAAACGGCTCGTCCTAAGGCGCAGCTCCGCCCTGGAACCCCGTTGGTCCATCGAAGTTACGTAGTAGACCATGCATTATTCCCCCCTCCATCTGTTCATGCCAGGAGACGAATTGAACTGTGATATGGTTAGCCAACCCTACATCGATCCATATGGTCGAAGTGATATGGACGTATGTTGTGACAGATTCTACATCAATAACGGTCCGTTTCAAGTGAGTCATACGAGTAGGAAATCCGAACAACGACTCTCACGAGAACTCCATTTTGCACTTGAAAGATAATGGGGTGAGCGAACAGCCCAGTAAATGAATATTTCTAGGCCTAAGGCAGGAGTATTAGCCCAATACCCAACTTAGTGGTGTAAATACATTTTAAACAAAACTATCTTGTAATCCATTAATAAAGGATGTCAGGCATTATCGATAATTGATCAAATCAGTTTCATAAAAACATATAAATGCAATTGACGCATTTTCCTTTCAAATAAACATGTAAATGCATTCTATGTAATTTCTCTTTTCAAATAAACATGTAAATGCAATCAATGCAATTTCCTTTTCTTTTCTTTTCACTATTGGGCATCCTCTCTCGAACCTCTGATCGGAACTTCCGGTATCGGGCAACATCGTCACTGCACGTGAATGACGGCACATCGAATTCATGTCATCATTTAAGTAACGACGTCTACGCCATCGCCTCAAGTAAAAATTTTAGCAAATGGCGGCAGATCCATCCGTTGTCGCGAACAACGGTCATTAGAGGTTTATAAACATACGTCGTTACCCCCGAACCCCTACACCGTTGCTTTTCTCGCTAATGGTGGCGCGTCGATGTCTGTTAATGGCAATCACATACTTGCATGCGCATGATCCGTTCATTACCTTTAATTATTAGCCAACATGTAAAACTTTGAAAATGATGGGACGACGAGAACGGAACGAGGGAACAATCGAACCGGCGGAACTCAGGATCATACTAGCTGTCCGGACCGTCCCAAACAGATCCAAACAGAATCGGTTTGTGCCCGGCTGGGCTGGGTTGGTTCGAATCTAGTCTGGAACCGATCCAGACCAGTCCGGCTCAAGCCCAATAGGGCCATCTCGTGCTCTATTGGGCCGGGCTTGGCTGGATCCAGGCCCGACCAGATCTGGGTCGGGCTGGTCCTATCCTGTCTCGTTTCGGCGAGTCCCGTTTTTTCTTCGATTGGTCCCTGCTCGGCGTCCTCGACTTTTCCCTTGCAATTTTAAATCAAAAACTTATCGTTAATGCCATCAAATAAATGAATACACACATAATCACACGTTAATGCAACACTAAATCACGTAACAAATGGATATTACCGCGTTAGATCTAGAAAACCCATTTCCCTCTTTACCGGACTACTGTATTCTACTATGATGAATGGAACCCAAACTAGGATTACGAAGAACGGCGGGACGACGGTGGCACGGCGTGAGGTGGCACGGCGGTGGCGAACGTGATGGCGTCTGCTTGAGGCGACACGGCGGCGGTGTGAAGTGGCACGATGGTGCCATTGGAGAGAGAGTAGCGTGAGGGAGGGGAGGGAGAGGCGTGAGAGGGAGAGGGAAAAGAAGAGGCAATTGGTGGTTGATGGAAATGAAGAAACCACACCCTTATTTATAGTAGTTTTCCAACTTCTTTCCAAAGTTTCTTCATTAATGAACTTGCTCGTTAAGTTTTCTACAATGTGAATGCATTTATTAATGATCTTCCTCGACAAGTTTTCTACAATGTGAATGCATTTATATCATAAGTCTTAGTCAATTCTAAGTCTTAGTCAATTCATCCTTATCTTTTTATGATTGGTCCACTTAGCTTCCTTCTAGAATCTGTTTACTTGTCTCTTCCTCATTGGTCCACCTCAAACTCTAGATATCTTAGGCTCTTAGATTAGCCACTTATCGGCATTCTATTGGTCCACTTATATGGTGGATATGCATCCTTATCTTATGCATTAAATTTAATAATGACTTGATGCTTATCCCTTACCATTAATGCTTGAAAGCGACATTAATCTTATCCTAGCATTAATTACTTGAAAGCGACATTGATCTTATCATAGCATTAATTACTTGAAAACGACATTGATTTTATCTTTTCAATTAAAGCTTGAAAATGATATTCTTCTTATCCTTATCCAATTGACTTACTATTACCATTGACTTGTGCATCCTTATCCATTAGAAAATTGACTTACTATTACCTATTGACTTTCCATTAACTTGTGCATTCTTATCCATTAGAAAATTGACTTACTATTACCTATTGACTTTCCATTGACTTGTGCATTCTCATCCATTAGAAAATTGCCTTATAATTGACTTCGCATTGACTTCGTTCTTATCTCTTAAAAAATTGACTTACTATTGGCCCAATTAACTTAGCATCGACTTTCTTACTTCATTTGATTTATAGATATCGAATTTAGGACTATTATATTTTCTAATGCAATTTTTCGGAAAACTTCTTAAACAAACTAAATAATAACTTTCTTAAGAAACTTCGAAATGACTTTCCTGAAAAGTTACTAACTCTTCTAAAAAGTCCTTAAAGATCATGTTCAAAAGATTAATTTTACCCTCTAATTATTTTTAATGTGAGGAAATTCAGGATGTCACATATTTGATGCGACGTCTATTTAATTTAAAGATGGGCGAAGGTGCGTCAGTTGCTAATCATATCAATGAATTCAATATGATTGTTAGTCAATTGAGTTCAGTTGATATTGACTTTGAAGATGAGGTATGTGCTTTGATTCTATTATCATCATTGCTTGATAGTTGGAATACGACTGTTACTGCTGTTAGTAATTTCTCTAGGTCGACAAGTTTGACGTTTGATGGGATTCGAGATTTAATTATGAGTGAGGACATCCGTAGAAGAGACTCTGGCGAATCTGTGTCTACTACTTTGGTAGGTAAAAATAGAGGAAGAACTAGTACTCGTGTTAGCAGAAGTAGTATAAACATGAGCGGACCTAGTCAGTCTAGGATTGGTGGTGCTGTTTGTTGAAACTGTGGTAAGAGGGGGCATCTTAGAAGGGATTGCTTTAAGCTGAATAATGAGAAGGGTAAGGGAATTATAGTTGAATCTGCGGATGATGTTGCAGCTGTAGCTGACTGTAATTTGGATAATGCTGATTTTGTCTTGTTTGTCACTGATGATCCATCTTTTGGCGGGTGGATTATGGATTCTAATTGTTCTTTTCATGCTACACCAAACAGGAACTGATTTACTACTTATCAGTGCCTGGATAGTAGAAAAGTGCAGTAGGGGAACAACGTTAAGTGCAATGTTGTAGGTGTTTGTGACGACTCGATTTTTTGTTAAGTGGGATTTGGAAATAGAATTGTATTAATTGGGCTCGGATTATAAGTGGAACCGATTTGGGAATTATTACTTTAACACGGTGGATAATTGAGCTAATGATATATATTAGACACGGTAATTTTAAATTTTATTGGACCGTTGGTGAAATTTTTATTCGGACATTTGTGTACAAAACCGGTTCCGGCGCGAAGTTGGTTCACTGTCAAACAACGAAGGGCATTTTAATCAGCCCTTCCGCCACTTACCCTCCACGTAGCACCACCTCACCACTCTTCCCTCCCTTCTTGATTGACACCTCATCCCCTCTCTTTTATTTTTGAGCAATAGCACCTCACCTCACGACTACATCTTCTTCTTTCCTTCCTATTCTTCATCTTCTTCTTATTTTCTTCTTCACCCAAGTCTTCCTCCATTCGACTGAACACCGACGGCCACCCAAGATCGGTGAGGTGACGCCACGAACTTCTCTCTCCATCGCTTAGCCCCACCGTAGCCGTCATCGCTCGCCGTTGCCCCGATTCTGCTCGCACCTGAAGAGGAAAACGAGGTTCTGAGCTCGTTTCGTCACCGTTTTCGCTCCCGTTTCTTCTGGATCGTCTGTGAGGCAAGTAGAATTATAATCCCCCCCTTCTAAACTGATCAATGGTTGCGGCTTGAGTGAATTAGCTTGGCTCGTCTAGAGGTGGTGTTGAAATTGAACTATACTTGCATGACTTGATGGATGAGGGCGCATGTTGAATTGGATGACGTAATTGGAACCCCTCGGTCATGTGTAAGCCGTGCGTAATGATTGATCGTAGTTGATGTCATCGAAAGGAGTGAAATTAGAGGGGTAGTGGTGCAAAAAGGGCGTATGGTCGCGAGCCCTACAGGGATGTCTATGTGCTCCTTATCTAGCGCACTGGTTTTACTAGCTAATTGTGGTTATAGATAGTCGGAGGTTAAGGATTAATCGTGCTGCCTATTGGAGCATCATCGGTGTTGAAAACGACGCGCAATAGGTGGTTCGGCCTTGAACTTCATGTGTGTGGTTGTGCATTTGGGTGTACGTATGATAAGTCAGGGCACAAATCGAAGTTAGGGGTTCGTGGCATTCAAGGATAAATAATTAGTTACAATGGTTGTAGATGATTAATGCGAATTGATAGTTGGTGCAGAACGAGGGCTAGGCCGTTCATTTGGGAAACTGTCGGTGGTGCTTGTAGTTCAAATGTTTCACTGGGGATGATGTAGGTGGATTCTCTTAATCTAAGCTTTTTTGTTTCTGTATTGGCTGATAATAGTTTTCTCTTGATTGGTGAGATAAAGAATGGTTTAGTTGTCGGGATTAATATTTCTACTTGTTGAGTTGTAAACTCACTCTTGTGGTTTTCCATTGTTTTCTCAATTGTACAGCCAATGCCGATCTCACCACCGACCCCTAGGTTCTATTATGGGGCCCCTATCGACTACTCGCACGTATGGGAGGAGATCACTGGCTTAGGGGGTTCCGCCACGCGTTTTATGAGACTCATAACTATCTTGGTGTTGGCAATAGGGCCATATAGGTTTGTCACATACTGGTTTTTATCCATGTTTGAGAGACACAATGATGGCAGCCTCCCGGGTCCGATCTCGTTTGTGAGCTCTGGTGGTGGCGGCCTACAGTAGAGTGGGACGGGGACGAAGCTTAGATTGTTCAGGCAGGTTTGAGTTGGGAGCCACGGCTGTCCCTTTTTTATGTGAGCCGTGGACTGTAGATACGGTTGTAACAGCCCGATTTCTTCGCCTACTTAGGATTATGAGCAGACTAGTGCTCGTCAGTTTGAGCCAACGATGAATGAGATTTGAGGAGGATATTATGTTTAGACACGATTGGACCATAGAGCCAAAAACGCAAGAAATGGAGCCAGATTGAGAATGAGGCGGCGCACGATGACACGTGGCACTCTCGAGGCAGCCCAGAGACATGTGGCACACACGTGTTAGCTGAAAGACACGTCGCGCCTACTTTTCACCGCCAGATCAGCCCGCCGCCACATGGCGACACCTCACCGCTAGCACAGCCCACGTGTCACGCCACCTCACCATCGCCACGTCACGACCTCCTCGACACTTGGCGACACGTGGGTCCACCAGAGTGCCATGTGGCAGCCCGACGATGACACTTATCACCGCAAACTGCAGACTCTGCCTGCCCAAGCAGCCTATAAATACCAGCGGAAGCTTCATTTTCGCCGAAGAGCAGCCATCTTCTTCCCTTCCCTTGGCTACGCCATTTCACCGTCGCCCGCCCCTCTCGTCGTCTAAACCGTCGCTGCACCATTTTACCATTCCAATTGTTGAAGACACTAAGGCGCACTCGAGGAATAGCAACCTTGAGGCGATTCGTTCGTGCAAGGGCCTAGGCAAGGCCCGAGCTCCGTCCTTCAGTTTAACTCCCGTTCTTTACGTAAACAATCGCAAGGCTAGTAGATCCCTAGTCCTTATTACTAAGCTAGCTATGGTTCACCATTGCGACCAATGAGTGCTGACCGATCTTGGTTCGTGTTGACTTCAATTGGTATGATTTTGTGACTCTGTGCTTGTATATGTTTATGGCTGAATGGTTATGGGCTTTACCTCTCAATCTTGTGATTCTATAGATGGTTTAGTCGTTCGGTCTAGTGGTTCTACTTGCTGGGTTAATACTCACTCCATTGTATTGAAATCTTTTTCAGAACATAAGTATGCCAGTTCCACCGACCCCTGTGTAACAACATTTTTTTGGTGAACGCTTAAGAATAAGTCATTCCGTAGAAGAATATACCGAGAATCGACCCGATAGATCATCTCGGATCCATTACAAAATTGTCCGTTCCAAGGTCTACGTGGACGAAGGACCGCTTGTAGGTGTGGTCACATTCGAATTTAAGGCCGTGTACTATCTAGACCTTGGTGGATGGATAGGCCCTATCGCGCCTCGCCATTTCGATGCAGGTGACCAGGCCAGTAATATAGTGAATGCCGAGGATTTTGGGTCCGAGACCACTACGAACTCTCCCTAAAGGCGAGGAACCGTGGTTGAACAGACGAAGATGGGATTTGACGTTGGTCTTAGTACTAGGGAATAGTTTAACCTCCTCCGAAATCTTCCTAGAGTAATCAATGTAATTATTAAGATGTGAATATGAAGTACTTAGCTAATGTATTGGGTGATCATGTAGACATGTTCGGTAATAAGTGTGATTAGAATAACCCATGAAAGGCAATACTCATTAGGCGTGCCTGTCATCTGTTTTACATGCACTTGTGTTTTGTGTGGCCAACTAGTTGTTTTTGATTTATAGTCTTCCGCGTGCTCCATAGTGTCCAAGTAATCAAAACATTAAAGCAGAGCGCGTAATTAGTAAGTAGGTGGTGGACTAGTACGCTATAGGGCTTGGTATCAGAGCAGGTCATTAGAGTGATAAGGTATGCTAGTGGTTGAAGTGTTTGCTAGGCACGTATGCGATTAAAATTGACAAGTGCATGTGTTTTGTGTTTGTCTGGGATTGGCAATAGTTATGCTACTCATTTAAGAAGTCATTGATCACTACTTAAGTTTGATGATCATTATGGCTATTTGTGGATATAGCAGGGTGATCAACTGGAGAATTGAACAGTAAGTTATGATGGTAATGTTTTACTTTTAGGCTTGAACTGTTGAGATTGTGAGTTAGTTTTATGTATATGATTGCGGACTAAGGAATCGTGATGAGGCGAATGATATTGGTAGACTAAAGGAATGAATTTGTGCTGTATATCAAGGAGTTTAGATATTGACTTTGATTAAAAGGCCCTGATAATGGTGAGATGTTCGCAAAGAAGCGATGAAGGTTATGAGTTATAGGCTTGAACTTGTATTTGTGGTTTGGGGTTTAGTTACAACTTTGGACGATGGGCCAATTTGATATTGTGTTTCGTATGAAAGACGACCAAGAAAGAGAGGTTAGTGTAAATCATAAGCAATTGATTTTCGATGAAATGGTCGTCTGATGGTCTTAGAACGTTAAGCGAAAGACAATGATTATGAAAGTTGGGTAGTATATGATGTAGGTATGGGATATCATGCATTGCACGGATTTATTGCATTAAAACCTTTGAGTTTTGAAAGCATGCATGCATAATCATATCATTGTTTTACGTTGGACTTGATAAACCGTCAGCTTGGTACGGGACACCTACAAACCGTAGTGAGACATGGTATGTGACGTGTCGAACGGGACTCTCTTAGTAAGTGCCTGACTTGGGGACGAACTAGTCGAAGGCTGGTGGGCATGTAACGACCCGATTTGATGAGGGCGAGGAGTGATCGCCGGAGCAGAGAGGCTCGGATAAGGTGCAGCTCCTGGTAGGCTTCTAAGATGGCGATGAGGACATGAATGAACCAAGTCACGCACTGAAAAATGGGTATAGGTGTTATGCTAAGTCCAACCAGTTTTCGAAATCTAAAGTGTTTTCAAAATTTGAGACGTTTTCAATTTTCGAATCAAAATGATTTCAAAACTTGAGTCCATTTGTGCTTTCGAAACAAAAGGGTTTCCAAAAGACAAATTGCATCGTTTTGACACTCGAAAATGTTTTCCTGAGTTTAAACTCAAATAAGTTTGGAAACTGCATAAACATATACATACCGTTGCATCGTATCGGGAGTGATGAATGAATGGATGATGCCGCGAATAAATGAGAAATGCCTAAAATGCCTGGTGGGAAACTGGTGTGTGACGGCCTGAATTTCTACGAGTAGATTGGTATTTATTGGGTCCAAATTATCGTAAATGAACGAGCTTTGGAGGGAATTATTACGTTTGGGCTAGGAAAATTATTAGTTGGAATATATATAATTTGGGCGTAGCAAATTTTATGGGACTGTTGGTGAAATTTTTTAAGTGAACTAAATTGAAAGGAAATCGATTCCGATGGGAATTTGGTTCGCGGTTGAACCACGAAGACCTTTTAATCAGCACTTTTCCCCCACACAATCGGCCCTCCACGTTGCCCTCCACCTCACCTTCCGCTCAAGTCACCCATCTCTCCTACAATCTGTCACCTCCCCTCTCTCTTCACTCACCCATTCCCACGACAACTTCTTCTTCCCCTTCTTCTCTTCTTCTTCATTTTTCTTGTGACACCACCAAAGAAACTCTCTCTAGCTCTCTACCAATTTTGGGGGAAGATGATCCCAAGAACGTTTTCTTCTTCTTCCCCTTGGTGAAGCCTCTCGACGTCATATCTCCCTCTCTCGTTCTTGTCGCCCATTACTGCTGTGGGTGG
This sequence comes from Lenwebbia sp. NSW1173648, assembly GCA_029784005.1. Classification (NCBI taxonomy): domain Eukaryota; kingdom Viridiplantae; phylum Streptophyta; class Magnoliopsida; order Myrtales; family Myrtaceae; genus Lenwebbia; species Lenwebbia sp. NSW1173648. The sequence continues at coordinate 19,332,768 of JARCGZ010000010.1, read as the reverse complement.
AAGAAAGGCCGGCGACTTCTCAGCCCGGCACCACTCATGATTCCTCTCTCGTCGCCTTGCTCGTGCTCGTGTGAAGGAACGACGGGCTTGAGCGATCGGTATCGATTCTTGGTGGTTTCATGGCGGTTTTGGTGTATTTGTGCAAGGCGGATTCTTAATTGGTCGGCAAGCTGATGTTCAAACTGTGAGGGAACTCTACTGGTGTAGTTACATGGGCAAGATGGTGGTGGACGTGACCAATATATGTAAGTGATTACCGACGGTATAATGGTGCCCTAAGTGGGGACGTTAGCTTAGGCGTTACCATTCCCACTTTGATTTCCTCCCTTCCATCCCTGGATGAGTTGTCTTGTGGTTAACTAGATGTGATAGGTAACAGATGCTGATTTACGAAGAAGAAAGAGATGAACATGAAAAATAGGAGTGCATTCCGTGATTTTGGAGTGTATAGTTGCTTTGTAATTGTTGGGTGACTCAGTGTGTTTAGTTTGATGCTTAATTGGTTCTAAATTGGATGAATGACTTGTTTACCATGTGGGTGGTGCATTTTCTCTGGCCATGTGTTAGATTTTTACTTGCGGAGCCTTAAGCTCACCCTCGTGGATTAACTATTTTCAAATGAGCAAGTCAGAGAGGTGAAGCAGTCATGGATAGTGGAGGCCATGAACGGAAATGATGTGAATTTGGCGGGTCAGGAGCAGTTATTTTCGTGTAGTCTCCTAGTAATCTTTGAACTTTTATAAAGAACCGGTTAAAAGATATTTGTTTATGTATATAAACTTAGTATTTTCTGAGTTTGTGGCTTGAGATTCGTGTGTTGTAACAGGTTAGTGAAACCTGTGAGGCCGTACCCTTTAGGCGTGCCTATCCTTTGCATGCACTTCTATGTCGACCTCGTCTGTTGTGCTAGTCTTTCGCATGTGCCCTCTGTTATATACATAATATCATATTAAAGTAGAGCGCGTAATTAGATAGGTGGCGAGCCTGGGTCGTCACATGGTGAAAGTCTGTCGAATGCCTACGAAGTGAGTCGGAGAGGATCCCGTCTATGTGAGGGATGTATTACCTGCAGTAATGTATCCTGCAGAGGTCCGACGAGCATCATGGAATGCCTAAGGACGTGAGATCCCAGAGATCTGGGGAACGCACCGAAGGTAACCTAGTGAGGTGGGTATGGATATCGTAAAGACAGTAACTAGTAGAACCACAGGCAAGGCATGTGGAATTGGCATCAAGATGATAGAAGTGAGTACGTCTTAAGTGGAGATGGACGATGTCACGACCCTCCCTCTCTGAGCGAAAAAAGTCCTATCGCGGGCTAATGGATTGCGAAGGCCCCATTTGATAAAATGTGGAGGCCTCGGCGCGGGATCACCCAGGCCTATACCAAATCGCAACGGCGGGATCCTTATTTTTTTTTTATATCGATCTTAGTGTGGTCGGGTGACATGTGCAATATGTGCATGCCAATGGAGTTGCCACCAATCTATTTTTGGATGGTAGATTGGAAATCCTATTGAGCGGTTGAGAGAGTCCGCTCGATTCTATAGAACTAGAGAATTTTGGGTTTGAGGACTTAGTTATGCCAATATTTCCACTAACGCCCTTTCGGTACCTAAATTGGGTAATTTTCCTAACTATTATTTTCATGCAGATGACTTGGGATGAAGAAAGTTCTAGAATTTAAGAGTTCATGCAGATGGGGATATCTAGCCCAACAGTCACAATTAGTGAAAGTAAGTACGCAAATCAAGGAATCAGGAACATGCGGATAAAATGCATTAAATCATGACGTGACATCCCTAATGTAGCCCTAAATGCTTAGAGAATGTACCATTAGAGATTGGGAAGAATTTGGAAAAATTTGGGACAAATTGTCCAGAGGGGCAAAAGGGTCATTTTTGAAAAGGCTCGGGGACCAAAATCAACAAAAATGGGTCGAACTAGTTGAAAGTGGTCATTTCCCATTTATTGTGATTTTTGGGAATTTTTCTGAATTTTTAACGAATTGTTTTAAGAATTGTTTCTAATTTTTTTTTTTTTTGGAATTTTCTACTATTTTCTAATTTTTATTATTTTTCTGAATTTTTTTATTATTTTTCGGACATGATCGACCCTGCCCGCTCCTCTCTTGCGCCCGACCCAGACCATATAGGTCCTAGGTCGGCACTAAAGACGCCGTATTGGTATTTTTTTTTAATTTTCTAAATTTTTATTGATTTTTCTGATTTATTTAACTATTTCTAATCTTACGCTCCAGATTGAACCACGTGGCTAGCCCACGATTGTCCAATCAAACACTTGAAATCTACGGCTCAGATCGAAGGGTGCGATCAATCCACAGCTGTCCGATCTGATTTTTTTTTTAATTTCAGAAAATCATTTTTAAATTTCAAAAATCAATTTTATTTTTTTGAAAATTCCAGATCGCGCCACGTGGTCAAATCGTGGCTGTTCGATCTGGATTTATTTTTTTATTTCAAAAATCTATATTAACCGTCTGGTGCTGACGTGGCTGCCACATGGTGCCACGTTAACGCCACAGAGGCATTGACCAAGTCAACGAACATTGACTGGTTAGCGTCTCTGCATGGAAGACGACCTACGGACGGTGGAGGTTGTTTTGGTCACCGATCGAAAGCGAAACCACCTCCGATCGTCCCGATTCTTGCACCGATCGATTCCTTAGATCCTTAGCTACAACATAGTCAAATTCCAGCTAGATCCAACGGCTAAATCTAACCTAATCCAAGCTCACAGAGCTCGGCCATGGCGGAAGCTCAACTTGCAGATATGGAAAAATCAAACCATTCTAAGCATTCAAACAGCATCTAAGGAGTTGAGGGATACTTACCTAAGGTTCTGATTGGCTAGGTGATCTCTGGTTTGAGTTCGCAAGCTCTCGACCAGACCGAGAGCTTACGAGCTTTGGCCATGGCAATTCGATAGGTTGCGATGCAATTAAACAAGTAGGTTTGGCTTAGAGATAGTCTAGGACTCGAATGCAACAAGAATCAAGAAAAACGATGCGGTATACGAAGATCGGCCATTAGAGGCGAGCTTTGAGTTTGAACATGGCAAGTACCTTTTTAGAGATGCTAGAGCTAAACCGAGGAGTTGGCGACGTTCCTTGGAGTCTCAGGAAGTTCGAACAGAAGATCCGAGGCTTCGATTCTGCCTTGTTAGCTTTGGAGAAGCTCTGGAAATCCTTCGAGCTTCGGTCGTCAATGGCGATCCAGAGAGCATTTTCTCTCTCTTCTTCTCTCTCTCTCTCTCTCTCTCTCTCTCTCTCTCTCTCTCTCTCTATTCTGTTACTCCTCTTTGCCCGAATGAGCTCCTTTTTTTTAAATCAAAAACACGTTGAATTGGTTAAGTGTAGTTTCAACAAAATTTGCGTATAGGAGAGCTCTACACCAACTTACACCCGCACGTGCTATCACATGATTTATGGTCAAATTGGCGCTGGAGGAGTTTGGTATTCTGGCAGACTCCGTTTGGCACTCTAGCGTGCACAAATTGGCATGAATTGGAGTTAGCTCTCGTCCGGCTCAGCTGGGGTATCACTGATGAAAAGAAAGGATTCGTCATTCTAGCTTCGGCGGCCTCAAGGCATGAAATTGGGTTCAATCGGATTGGAACGATGAGGGCTACAAAGCCCATCCATTGGCGCCGTCGATTATGGTCAGGAGGGGTGTCGATTTTGCAATCAAATCCAGCTTCTCTCGGGCATTTGAACCTGCGCGGAAGGAGTTTGGGGAAGACGATGGTTATCTGGGTCGCTAGGTCAGATTCGGTGGCAGACCCGGTTAACCAAAAATCATCAAATTGACTTGTAAAATCTCCAAATTTTCAAAATTTAACTTTGAAATTGATTTCTACGACATGAATTTCATCTAAAAATGACAAGATTGGGCTGGATTGGCTTAGAATTGTGCAAAACCCCCAATTTTCTAATTTGACCCGAAAATTATTGCCAATGTTTTAATTATGCCTTCTTCGCTTGCTAAAGTTATAGGAAATCAGTAATTAAAGAAGTCAGGGAAAATCCTGGGTCGTCACATCCCTGATTTGGGTGGTATCAAAGCTAAGGTTATAGGTTGGAGTGATAAGGTGTAGTGGGAGTGTCTGAGTCTTAGGAAACGTCCCGAATGTAGTCCACCCAGGTAACCAGTCAGACGCACGGGGTAAGTTTATGAGTAGTACAAGTTATTCGTATATGAATGTTTGATGGTTGTTTTGATGTGAACTGTTAGAAATTACACTACAAGAGTTTAGTGACCTTGTTATTCTATAGTTTAAGCTCGAATGCCTATAGAGAAAAAGATAACGTTTTCCCTTGCTACCAGGGAATGAAAGGGTTCGAAGGCGACCGGGGTTCGATCCTCGGAAACGCATTTGTAAATGAAAGGATAATAGTAAAAATAATTATGCTTAAGATTAGAAAGAATGTTTATGCTAATCATTGGTGACTGTTTCAGTTAGTCTTACCTTTATACCAAAGCATGAGTATCAGAGGAGAGTACTCTAAGGGAAAGGCCAGGCATTACACCTAGATCGAGGAATCGTTCAGATTCTCGCCAATATCGGGGACCTAATGGAATAACAAGTCCAAGCCCAACAACGTGCTGCTCCAAATGCAGAAAATTGAAATGGAAACGGCGAATGTCACCTGTAGGGATTAGTAGATAGTTTCTGAAATTGAAGCCACTAAGGTTTGCTGGTGCAGGAAACCCTGAAGAAGCAGAATCCTAGATTGAGGAACTTGAGAAAAGCTTTGCCCTACTGGGATGTGCTGGTGTTGACAGAATTGCCTTGACAGAATACCAACTCCATGGAAACGCCACCTACTGGTGGAAGGCCACAAAGGGAACTATATTCCCACCTAGTGCTGAAGTAACTTGGAATGCTTTTGTTAGGGCATTTCTTGGAAAATATTTCTCTGATTGTGCACGTGACAAAAAGGTGATGGAATTTATGGAGTTGAAATAGGGTAACCTGACAGTAGATCAGCACGAGGCAAAATTCGCCGGATTGTCAAGGTTTGTACCTAGATTGGTGGAGGAGCCTGAAGACCGATTGAAAAGGTTCAAAGAAGGACTGAGGCCTGATATCAGTAGCCAACAAGTGCCCCTAAACCTGTAAGATTACAACGAGCTGTATGAAAGAGCATAGCTTGTGGAAAAAGATATTATGGAACGATCTCAATGATCGTGGCACAAAGAAAGCGCATGTCTCATTTGGACCTCCGTCATGATAAGAAGAATAAGCGACCCTTTAACAAGGGTCCTAACAGAGGTCTTGAGGGACCAGTCAAACGTTCGACGATGGTGTGCACATTCTGTGGGAAACTGCATGGAAATGAGCCGTGTAGAGCTCGGACTGGAGCTTACTTTAGATGCGGACAACAAGGGCATTTGATACAAGACTGCCCTATGATGACTCAGCAAATGGCACTAATAAGAAGGCCAGTCCAACCTAGCGCTATCCAGCAAGGCAATGCTCAGGGACCCCCAACTCAAGGTCGAGTGTATGCAGTAACCCGAGAGGAAGCTGAGAACTCTGAAACCGCCATATCAGGTATGATCTTAGTGTGTGGTAGGATGCTCATGTATTGTTTGACACTGGTGCCGCACATTCATTCATCTCCGAACGATTTGCACGACTAGCCGAATTGCAACCTATGCCTCTTGAAACACCTCTTAGCATTTCTACACCATTAGGAAAGACTCTTCTCTCTACTTTATATTGCGAAGGGTGTAGAGTAACCATTAATGGAAGAGAGCAGGAGATAAACCCCATAGTATTAGCCATGTACGATTATGATGTTATCATAGGCATGGATTGGCTCAGTGGACAATGAGTCAACGTGGATTGTTATAGAAAATTTATCCAGTTTCACCCGCCTGAACATCCTAGCTATGAATTCTTGGGAAATAGAATAGGATCCTCAATACCGATTATCTCAGCATTAGAAGTTTACCAACACCTTGAGGAAGGTTGTCAAGGATACTTAGCAACCGTAACAGATAAGTCAAGGGAAGAACCGAAACTGGAAGATATTTCTATAGTACGAGAAGTTTTAGATGTCTTTCCAAAGGAATTGCCAGGATTACCCCTGATCGTATCATAGTGTGATAAAAAATAAACCCTAATTACTAACTATAGATAGAGATAAGAAGGGGTCGAATCGCAGGGAAAAATAAGGACGAATTTGAGTTTTTTTTACTGAGTAATTTAGTCTAATGCTAAAATTCAGTTAATTAAAATAAAGTGTAAACAATTATGAGAAAACTATCGCCTTTAAGTCTCGAATCCATGATTCCTTCTTATTTGATTAGCCTCTTTATTTGCACTATCAAACCTAACAAGCTACAAGCTTGCTACAGTCGCGAAGATAATCCACAACCTAACCTAGTTATAACCTATCTTGTCGATCACTATCGTCTTTTGCTTTCCAAGCTTAGCACGCATAGTTCGATCAGATATAGATTATCATCGGCCTTGATCATAAATTGTAATTAAAACTATTGCTTGAGTATGAAATTAGAATCATAGAAACTAAAATCATAAACTTGATTTAGCAATAAAATTCTAGAATGAAATAGATGAAAATGCAGTCTTTCCCAAACAATAAAGTGCAATACCAAAAACTAAATAAAAATTTTAGAATCAAACAAGAAGTATCATTTCATCTACATTCAAAGACGATAAACTAAACTTACCTACTCATGGAGATGAATGACGGAGAAGAAATTGGAGAAGAAATTGGAGAAGCAGCCATGGCCGAAGTGAATTTGATCCACGTTCCTTCTTTTTCTTCGTGCCTCCCTTTCTTTTGTTTTCTCTCGTTCGTGCCCCTCTTATCGTTCGAGATCTCTCATGATTCTCTTTGATTTCCGAAATATGCTATCAATCAAAAGCTCAAATCCAAACTTGCTAAAGATAAGATTTTGCGAGATTCATTAAGGATCTTGGATTTTAAGAAATATCAGGTTTAACCAAATCTCTGCAGCTAGAGAATATTCCAAATGTGGTCTCTCATAAAACTCCGACGATAATCAAAATATTAGCCAAATGAACTAATTTAATTATTAATATTTATTTGAAACCCATAAATTAAATACACTTTTTAGGCATAAATATGGACCGATCACACTCCCCAACTTAGAATTTTGCTCGACCTCGAGTAAAAAGGAAAAATAACACCACACTCAAACTCAATCCAAGCAAGGAAAACATCTTCTACCCTTCTTTAGCTAAACACATTAATAAAGTCCATCCATAAGTCAAATGGCAAGACACAAATCAACTATTAATCAAACCATGTCACATTAAGCTCAGAACAACAAATTCCTTTCGCCCACCAATAAGTTATCATTGACATTCAGCATCCCCCATTGAGAATTACACAAGCCACGGGATTACATAAGCATCATCCGATTTTTTTTTTTTGCACATAACTGCATAGATTCTCTAGTCCGTGCAATGTTTTGACCCCTTAAGCTTTCTAGATAGTCAGTGTAACGAGCTTTAGGTCAGCTACTCTCAAACCGCAAAAAGGTTTTAAGGAACTAGGCGAAACACCCCTTGGACTTACTTGCTCGAACCAAAAAGGCTTCAAGTCAAAACAGGACCAAAGAGTTCATAGTATCATTAGGAATTTATTCAGCTAAACTTACAACCGTTTGACGCGAAACTTCATGCTTGTAACACAAAACCCCGTTTACTAGGAAGAAGTCGCTATCACTTAAGCAGTACAACACCTCAACCGTTTGACGCGAAACTTCATGCTTGTAACACAAAGTCCCGGTTACTAGGCAAAGGCATCTATCAACCAAGGCTTGCAAAGATTCCCATACGTACTAGTGTTTACCAACAATGAGGATGCTCACAATGCCAATAAAAACCTATTAGTAGAGAATGTACTAAAGCTTGTACAAAGCTTAACACAGCATAATCCAATTAATAACTAACTTGTATCCAGCCTCAAAGTAAATTAATGAACTAAACTAATGCATCCAGCATATAAATAGAGATAGAAAGACATCAACCTCGTACAAAAAGAGAATACTGGATGATGTAATTCGGAATAAATTGATTTTTTTTTGGGGAATTCAAGCAAAAACTAGTTTGACTATCCGCCCTCCCCAACTTAATTGACATTGTCCCCAATGGCAAGAAAAATTTAAAGAATAAGAAGGATGATACAACCTGGGGGAAAGTAAGCTCGAATCCGCATGTGAAAATCTAGAGAGAAGCTAACACCTCAATTTGCATAAGCCTTGTGTAGATGAAGCCGTGGGTTGCCTCCTAGAAGCGCTAAGTTTATTATCTTCAGCCAGACATGGATGGGATCACTCCTCAAGCATAGGCTCCACCAAGGAGGTGGATTCAATAAGTTGACCATCAGCAAGGCCATCAATATAAGGTTTTAAGAGCTATCCATTCACTTTAAGAATTTGTCCCGTGCTAATATTTTGAATTTCTATAGCACCATAGGGAGAAACTTGAAGAACTTTGTAAGGTCCATCCCAACGAGAGCGAAGCTTGCCTGGAAATAGACGAAGCTTGGAGTTGAAGAGCCAAACCTTTTGATTAGGTGCAAAGGTCTTGCGGACAATGTGTTTGTCATGGAAGGCTTTAGTCTGCTCTTTGTAAAGTTTAGCACTATCATAGGCATCATTGCGTAGCTCCTCTAATTCCGCAAGTTGAAGGCGGCGATGTGAACCAGCTTGGGTGATGCCGAAATTAAATTACTTGATCGCCCAAAATGCTCGATACTCTAACTCGACCGGTAAATGACAAGCTTTACCAAACACAACCTGTAGGGGCCATCCCAATAGGAGTTTTGTAGGCAGTCCGATAGGCCCATAATGCATCATCGAATGCATTATCGAGGCGTAAGGACTAATCTTTGCGATCTGGCCGAACCGTCTTTTCTAGAATTCGCTTAATCTCCCGGTTAGAAACTTCCACTTGACCACTAGTCTGAGGATGGTAGGATGTAGCAACTCTATGGTTAACTCCATATTTCTTTAAAAGTGCCTTGAAGTGCGCATGGATAAAGTGAGAGTCACCATCGCTAATAAGAGCTCGTGGAAATCCAAATTTGCTAAAAATATGACTTTACACAAATTTGATTACCACCATGTGCTCATTAGTCTTTGTGGCAATTGCCTCAGCCCATTTAGAAACATAATCAACATATACAAGAATATATTCAAAACCAAAAGAAGTAGGAAAAGGTCCCGCAAAATCAATACCCCACACATCGAATATCTCAACAATAAGAATAGGATCAAGAGGGAGCATATCACGACGAGACAAATTGCCCAACTTTTGGCATCTAATACATTGTTGGCAAAATAAATGGGCATCACGAAAAAGAGTAGGCCAATAAAAACCACTTTGTAGCACCTTCATAGCCGTTTTCTTACCCCCAAAGTGTCCTCCACAAGCATGAGAATGACAAAAGGTGAGCATACTTGCAAATTTGCTTTCAGGAACACACCGACGCAAGATCCGATCTGAACAATATCTAAACAAGTCGGGATCCTCCCAAAAATAAAATTGGAGTTGAGAAAAGAACCGATCTTTTTCGTACTTAGACCATCCAACTGGAAGCTGACCTTAGCCAAATAGTTCACAATATGAGCAAACCATGGACATGAATGGTTAGAAATAATAAATAACTGCTCATCTGGAAAAACATCACGAATAGGTACGGTAGTGGGGTTATTGATAAGAATGCGAGATAAATGGTCATCCACCACATTTGCAGAGCCCTTCTTATCCTGAATCGTCAAGTCAAATTCCTGAAGCAATAGAATCCAACGAATCAATCTGGGTTTGGTGTCTTTTTTTGCTAACAAATGTCTCAAGGCTTCATGGTCTGAATAAATTATCACTTTAGATCCTAACAAATAAGAATGAAATTTCTCTAAGGCAAAGACTACAGCTAGCAATTCCTTCTCAATAGTAGTATAATTAACTTGAGCTGTAGAAAGAGTTTTACTAGCATAATAAATAACGGTAGGCTTTTTATCTAGCCTTAGACCCAAAACAGCCCCCACAGCATAATCTGATGCGTCACACATAATTTCAAAAGGTAAAGACCAATTAGGAGGCTGAATAATTGGTGCTTGAGTTAGTAACGAACGAAGTGTGTGAAAAGCACTCAAATAGACATCATCAAAAATAAATGGAGCATCTTTAGCAAGCAAATTACACAACGGTCTAGAGATATTGCTAAAAGATGGAATAAATCGCCTATAAAACCCAGCATGTCCCAAAAAAGATCTAACCTATTTCACTGAATTAGGTGTGGGAAGTTTTTTAATTAATTCAATCTTTGCTGGGTCTACTTCGAGTCCATGTTGCGACGCTATATGTCCTAATACAATACCTTGTTGGACCATAAAGTGACTCTTTTCCCAACTAAGGATGAGATTCACTTCCATATAGCGCTGTAACACTCTCTTAAGATTCTGCAGACAAATATGAAAAGAGGATCCAAAAATAGAGAAATCATCCATGAAAACCTCCAAAAACTCACCAACCATGTCTAAGAAAATCGTCATCATGCAGTGCTAAAAAGTAGCCGGGCCATTGTATAATCCAAATGGCATTCGACGAAATGCAAAAGTGCCAAAGGGACATGTAAAAGTCGTCTTACCTTGATCTTCCGGACACACCGGTACTTGGTTATAACTTGAATAGCCATCAAGGAAACAAAATTAGCTCTGCCCTACTAACTTTTCAAGAATTTGGTCAATAAATGGTAAAGGAAAATGGTCCTTTTTAGTGGCGGCATTTAATTTGCGATAATCAATACAAACCCGCCAACCTGTAATAATACGAGTGGGAATCATATCACCTTTATCATTAGCAACAACAGTAATGCTGCTTTTCTTGGGAACCACTTGTGTAGGACTTACCCATTCACTATTAGAAATAGGATAGATAATGTCTGCATCAAGCCACTTGACCACCTCATGCTTCACTACCTCCTTCATGCTCGGATTTAGCCTTCACTGTGCATCGCGAAATGCTTTTATGCTATCATCAGAAAAAATTCGATGCATGCAAATTGATGGGTTGATTCCTTTTAGATCTGCCACTGACCACCCAATGGCTGCTTTGTGCTCTTGAAGTACCTCAACTACTTGACTTTCCTGCTCACTGGTAAGATTAGAAGCAATAATAACAGGCAAAGTGCTGTCTAGACCAAGAAAGACATATTTCAAAGTAGATGGACGTGGTTTCAATTCCACAATAGGTGGCACCTCAAGAGAACATGGTTGAGGTACAGAAGAAACTTTAGGAAGTAATTCAAATCTAGTCACCCAAGAATTTGATTGAACATTTAAATTACTCACTTCTCTTACCATGTTGTCCTCTTCAGGAATCAATGACTCATCAGATAAACAATGAGACAAGTAGTCCACTACCTCATCATCAACTAAGTCCACACAAAAACAATCCTCCTCACTTTGAGGTCTTAAGGCCGCATTGAAAATATTTAGGCGAGCTTTTTATTGCCAAATGAGAGATTCATGACTCTGGACCTGCAATTTATACATGCATTAGCAGTATTTAAAAATGGACGACCTAATATAATTGGAGGTAGTTTTCCTGGCTGCACCAACTCCATGTCAAGAACTAAGAAGTCGATAGGAAAATATAAGTCATCAATTTTTACTAAAACATCTTCCAATAAACCTCTGGGTTCTTTAATAGAATGATCAGCAAGTTGTAGTATAACCCCAGTTTTCTTTAACTCACCTACACCAAATTTTTCATAAACTGAATTAGGCAATATATTCACACTTGCACCTAAATCGAGTAGTGCTCTTTCAATTTCCACATTACCAATGACATAAGATATGATAGGCGTACCTGGATCTTTAAGTTTAGGAGGAAGTTTCATTGAGAGTACGGCACTAACCTGTGCAGGTAAACGAATAGTTCGCGGGCTGCTAGTATTTAACTTACGCTTGTGGGTGCACAAGTCCTTCAAAAACTTAGCATATGCCAAGACCTGCTTAATGGCATCAAGAAGAGGAAGGTTGATTTGCACTTGCTTGAAGAGATTTATCATCTCCTCCATCTTTGTTCCCTTCTTATCCCCAAGGATCAAGTTCGGTGACTTCAGAGCTGCTAGGAATGGTGTTTTTGTTACATAAGTGTCCGGCTCATCTTCCCATCTAGTCATCCTTGCTTTCTTCTTTTGCTGGGGTGGATCTTCATTCAATATTGTAGCTTCAGGCTCGGTATCAAGAACAGGTTGATCTTCAGGATTTTGTACTTCTTTTCCATTGTGCAGGATCATGATCGCCTTTGCTTGCTCATGATGCCCTTGGCCACTAGGTTGGTTATTGGGATTACCGATCACTTGACTCGGCAACCTTCCCTCTTCTCTTTGATTGATAGCCAATGCTAATTGGCCCATTTGAGTCTCTAGCTTTGCAATGGACTGAGTGTGCGAATGGAGTAATTGAGATGTAGCCTCTAGTCCTTGCAAAGTTCGCAGTACCTTCTCTTCAAAAGATTGTTCATTTGGTGTAGGACGAAGAACTTGTGGAACCTGCATATTGCAAGGAGCGCGATTAGCATAATTATTCACTTGGGGTTATAAGAGTTACCTTGTTGTTGTAGCTGTCTCCAAGAAAAATTGGGATGTTCTCTCCATCCGGGGTTATAGGTGTTCGAATAAGGATCATTAGTAGCCTTATGAAACCCTTGGGCTGCTTGAACCTACTATTGTGCAAAAATCGATCCTTGTGTTGAACCCTCACCAGAGTATGATGGATCATGCGCAACATATGCCTCATGTTGGGAGTTTTGTCCTTGGAAAAGAAATTGATCAAATCGCCGAGTTAAAGCATGAATCTTAGAGTCCACACTCGCGACTTTGGAATTTACTTCCATGAAGTAACCCACTTCAAATAATGAATCTTTTCTTGGAGCACCTGAGTAACCCTGTTTCCGTGATGAAGAAACATGGTGCATAGAATTTTCACTCAGCATCTCAAACAGTTGCCATGTCTCGTTTTCATTCTTGTGCAAAAAGGTGCCTCCACAAGATGCATCCACCATATGTCTGTGCCTCTCATGGAGTCCATCATAAAAGCTCTACACTAGTTGCCACTTGGGAACTGCATGATGTGGGCAAGAGCACAACAAATCTTTGAATCTATCCCACGTCTCATGAAACTGCTCACCATCATGCTGACTGAAGCTTGTGATTGCCCTTCTAATCTCAGTAGTACGCCCAATGGGAAAATATTTTTTCAAGAATAGGCACTGCAAATCTACCTAGGTAGTGACCATTGTATCCAAAGAATTAAGCCAGTGCTTGGCTTTATCCTTTAATGAAAAAGGGAACAGAATAAGCTTCAGTGCCTCATCAGAAAAGTTCTACAACTTCACAGTAGAGCAAATCTCCAGAAACTCATCCAAGTGCTTGTAAGGTTCTTCATTGCTAAGACCGTGGAATGAGGGTAGCATCTGAATGACACTCGACTTAATTTCATACTGTGCTGCTGCAACTGCTGGGACTCGTATCTGCGAATTAGATGTGTATGTGGGAGGAGTGAAGTGATCACTCAAACGTCTCTGCTGTTCGGCCATTGGTGGAGTGTTGTTTACTGCTATCTCAACCTCCTCTGCCTTTAAAATTTGTTCCTTACTAGTCTCTTTGTCCAAATCTATTAGGATTGGATGTACCGAGCGACGCCCGTGCATAACCTGGCTAAAAAAAAAAATTAAAATAGCAAAAGTAAACTACTCGAAGAAAAAAATGCTTAAAAAAATTAAAATAGCAAAACTAAACTACTCACGATAGTGATAAATAAATAAATAAAGAACCGTGCCTTGAGTTTCCCCAGCAAGGGCGCCAAAATTTGATCGTGTCGTAGTGTGATAAAAAATAAACCCTAATTACTAACTATAAATAGTGATAAGAAGGGGTCGAACCGTAGGGAAAAATAAGGACGAATTTGAGTTTTTTTTTACTAAGTAATTTGTCTAATGCTAAAATTCAGTTAATTAAAATAAAGTGTAAACAATTATGAGAAAACTATCTCCTTTAAGTCTCGAATCCACGATTCCTTCTTCTTTGATTAGCATCTTTTTTTGCACTATCAAACCTAACAAGCTACAAGCTTGCTATAGTCGCGAAGATAATCCACAACCTAACCTAGTTATAACCTATCTTGTCGATCACTATCGTCTTTTGCTTTCCAAGCTTAGCCCGCATAGTTCGATCAGATATAGATTATCATCGGCCTTGATCATAAATTGCAATTAAAACTATTGCTTGGGTATGAAATTAGAATCATAGAAACTAAAATCATAAACTTGATTTAGCAATAAAATTCTGGAATGAAATAGATGAAAATGCAGTCTTTCCCAAACAATCAAGTGCAATACCAAAAACTAAATAAAAAGTTTAGAATCAAACAAGAAGTATCGTTTCATCTACACTCAAAGACGATAAAATAAATTTAGCTACTCATGGAGATGAATGACGGAGAAGAAATTGGAGATGCAGCCATGGCCGAAGTGAATTTGATCCACGTTCCTTCGTTTTCTTCATGCCTCCCTTTCTTTTGTTTTCTCTCGTTCGTCCCCCTCTTATCGTTCGTGATCTCTCGTGATTCTCTTTGATTTCCGAAATATGCTATCAATCAAAAGCTCATGGAAATCCAAACCTGCTAAAGTTAAGATTTTGCAAGATTCATTAAGGATCTTGGATTTTAAGAAATATCAGGTTTAACCAAATCTCTGTAGCTAGAGAATATTTCAAATTTGGTCTCTCATAAAACTCCGACAATAATCAAAATAGTAGCCAAATGAACGAATTTAATTATTATTATTTATTTGAAACCCATAAATTAAATACACTTTTTAGGCATAAATATGGACCGATCAACCCCTAGAATGAGAGATAGAATTTATCGTTGAGCTAGCCCCAATAACAGAACCTATTTCCAAAGCCCCATACCGAATATCTCTAGCAAAGTTGAAAGAGCTAAAAGTGCAGCTACAAGAATTACTTGACAAAGGCTTTATTCGTCCAAGCGCGTCACCCTGGGGAGTACCCGTACTCTTTGTCAAGAAGAAAGATGAGTCATTACATCTTTGCATCGACTACAGACAGTTGAATTGAGTTACCATCAAGAACAAGTACCCGTTACCAAGAATCGATGACTTGTTCGACCAGTTATAGGGAGCGGCAGTGTTTTCCAAAATAGATATGAGATCTGGATATCACCAGCTGAGAATCAGACCGGAATACATCCCCAAAACTGCTTTCCGAACCCGGTACGGTCACTATGAATTTTTAGTCATGCCTTTTGGATTGACTAACGCACCTGCATCATCATGGATTTGATGAATCGGGTATTCAAGCCGTTCCTTGATCATTTTGTCATCGTTTTCATCGATGATATTTAGGTGTATTCCAAGACTCCCGAGGATCATGAACGACATCTGAGAATGGTCTTACAAAAGCTTCAGGAGCAGAGATTATATGCCAAGTTCAGCAAGTGTGAATTCTGGTTAGACCACGTGATGTTTTTGGGTTACATGGTGACTTGCGACGAAATATCCGTGGATCCAGCAAAGGTGGAAGCCGTGGTAAATTGGTCAAGACCAACAATGGTAATAGAAGTACGAAGTTTCTTGGGATTGGATGGATATTATCGAAGATTCGTTGATAAGTTTTCAAGCTCAACAGCTCCATTGATAAGTCTTACAAAGAAAGATGTCAAATTCGAATGGACAGACAAACAGGAGAAAAGCTTTCAAGAGCTGAAATGAAGATTAACAATGGCTATAGTATTAACTATACCATCAGGATCAGGAGGCTTTGTCATCTACAGCGATGCATCTCACAAAGGACTTGGCTGCGTTCTCATGCAACATGGGAAGGTTGTCGCGTACGCTTCCAGGCAGCTCAAGCCATACGAATTGAATTGCCCAACTCACGACCTCGAGCTTGTTGCCATCGTGTTTGCCTTGAAGATTTGGAGGCACTACTTGTATGGAGAAATGTTGGAAATTTATACTGATCACCAAAGCTTAAAATACTTGTTTTCCTAGAAGTAGTTAAATATGAGACAGAGACGCTATATGGAATTGCCAAAAGACTATGATTGTGAGATACTATACCATTGGGGGAAAGCAAACAGGGTAGCGGATGCTCTTAGTCGAAAGTCTGCGATTGCACATTTGATGGTCAAGGAGTGGACCCTCTTGGAAAAGGCTCGAGATGCGAAATTCGCATTCAGTGTTGGACAATTATCCAGCTTGGTTGCTACGCTTCGGATTGAACCGGAATCATATCAAGAATCAACACCTTGCAACAAAATAATCTTGAAGTCTCCAAGATTCGAGAAGAAACTCTGAATGGGAAGAAATCCGACTTCGAAGTTCCGTGAACGCTTCTGTGTACCTGATGATAAGCAATTAAAAGAAGAATCTTGTCAGAAGCCCATCGGAGTAACTACAATATTCATCCAGGAAATACAAAGATGTATCGAAATCTTCGTCAACACTATTGATGGAATGGTATGAAGATAGACATTGCAAGACACGTCTCCAAGTGCTTAACATGTCAACAGATAAAAGCCCAATACTGTAAACTTAGTGGAATGCTAAGACCACTTGAAATTCCCGGATGGAAGTGGGAACATGTGACTATGGACTTTATCATGGGATTGCCAAGAACTCATAGATGGCACAACTCCATTTGGGTGATAGTGGACCGATTGATAAAGTCAGCACATTTTCTAGCAATGCGGAATGATTTCACTATGGAAAGGTATGCAGAATTATACGTTCAGCACATAGTACGATTACATGGAGTTCCAGTCTCACTTACTTTGGATCGAGACCCGAGATTTACTTCATCTTTCTAGAAAAGTCTACAAATGGCATTAGGAATGAAGCTCCTATACAGTACGGCATACCATGCCCAGACTGATGGTCAATTAGAAAGAACTATCCAAACTTTGGAAGATATGTTACGAGCCTGCACAATTGATTTCAAGGGCAATTGGGATGAACACTTGTATCTTACGGAATTTGCCTACAACAATAGCTACTAGCAAAGTATTGGTATGGCATCGTTTGAAGCATTATACGACAGACCCTGCAGAACTCCAATTTGTTGAAACGAAGTTGGAGAAAGGCAACTGATAGGATCAGAATTAGTGCAAATGACCACAGACGCCGTGAAAACCATATGGGATCATCTTAAGACAGCATAAAGTCGACAAAAGAGTTACGCCGACAAAAGACGCAGGCCGTTGGAAATTAAAGTGGGCGATCATGTGTTCCTTAAGGTTTCCTCGATCAGAGGTGTGTCGCGCTTTGGCCAGTGAGGTAAGTTAAACCCAAGGTTTGTAGGACCCTTCGAAATTCTTGAGAGAATAGAAGACCTGGCCTACCGATTAGCTTTACCTCCTAAGCTTTCTCATATTCACGATGTGTTCCATGTATCCATGTTAAGAAAGTATGAACCCGATCCGACTTACGTACTGGATTTCGAGACACTTGACGTGGATGAGAAGATAGCATATGTCAAGGAACCAGTACGGATTCTGGATCGAGAGGAAAAGGTCCTAAAGAATAAAACCATTTCTTTAGTCAAGGTTCTTTGGCAATGTCATGGTATGGAGGAAGCCACATGGGAAAACGAAGAAATAATGAGATGCAAGTACCCATAATTATTCAGAGAATCAGGTACGTTTTAATTTCGAGGACGAAGTTTCTTAAGGGAGGTAGAATTGTGACATCCGCGATTTAGCTTAGATGAAATTAGTAAATGTTATTTTAGAAGGAATAGAGACTAACCATAAAAATTAAGAAAATATAATAGAATAGCCTAAATAATGAGCGAGGGCAGGACGGACAGGGACGAAGCTGCCGACCCCACCCAGTTAAGGCCGAACAAGGACTGGCCACCGCCCGGCCAAGGCCGGACACACCCGACCAGCACCGGACGGTGCTAGTCATGTCCAACCGGTGCCGTGATGGCAAAGGCAGCGTACGGCGGCCTGGTTGGCTGGCGTCGACCGCCAGGTCGCTCCTCGAAACTTCGGTCTTCGTAATTATTAATCTTAGTATAAAAAAATGTAAGTCAATAGGTAATAGTAAGTCAATTTCCTAATGGATAAGGCTGTACAAGTCAATGAAAAGTCAATAGATAATAGTACGTCAATTTTCTAATGGATAATGATGCACAAGTCAATGGTAAGTCAATGGTAATAGTAAGATAAGGATATGATCAATGTCATTTTCAAGCATTAAATGTTAGGATAAGATCAATGTCATTTTCAAGCATTAAATGTAGAGATAAGGATCGATATTAACCATACAAATAGACCAATCAAGTGAGGATAAGTAGCTACTCTAAGACCTAAGGTAGCTAGCTTAAACAAGTGGACCAATGAGAGGCAAGCTCATTAGTGAAACTTGGAAAAGAAGTTAGGAAAAAGTCAAGATGAATTATTTTCTTGTCACATTAGCAAACTTGGGGAGCAAGCTAGGAAATCCATATAAATAGGGGTGAGATCTCTTTAAATTTCCATAACCAAACCATTCTCTCTCTTTTTTCTCTCCCTTTAGCTCACGCCCTCTCCCTCTCTCATGTCCATCTCTATTCCTCAAGTGTTCTCTCTTACTTGGCTATGATCTTGCTCGCCCTCGTGTGTTCTCGAGTAGTTTATACATCAAAAAGGTAGGGGAATTACTAGTTTTAAAATAGGGATGTTAGTTTAATGCTTGTTGAAGTGGATTGCTTGGTTATTCTTTACAGATGAAGTGTGATGTGTGCCGAATCGTATGCATAAAACTTGCTAAAGATAGGTTGAGAAATCAAGCCATTCTCATGTGTATAAGTATGTATTGCATGCGGTATAGGAATTTTCTTATAATGTGTGGATGGTATGATAATCCTAATCAAAGATAATCAAGAGATCATGCCTGTGCAAGTATGTGATTGCCATTAAAAGACATCGATGCGCCACCGTCAGCAAGAAAAGCAACAGTGTAGGGGCTCGGGGGTAACGACGTATGTTTATAAACCTCTAATTACCATTGTTTGCGACAACGGATGGATCTGTCGCCATTCGCTAAAAGTTTTACTTGAGGCGATGGTGTAAACGTCGTTACTTAAATGATGACATGAATGTCGTTCACGTGCAGTGACGACGTTGCCCGATACCGAAAGTTCCGATCAGAGGTTCGGGAGAGGATGCCCAAAAGTGAAAAGAAAAGAATGCATCTTGCATTTATTATGTTTATGCTTGACATTGTGACAAATATCGTAAGAAGTTGTCATGAATGATGAAAGGTTCAGGAAATAAATACCCGAAAATGAAAGGAAAAGTTTTGGCATTCATTAAGTGTATGTTTGATACTCTGACTAATGATGTGCTTGATGAATCTTGAGTAATGAATCACATGATAGCTTTGTGGTTCGCGACATTAAGTGTTATAACTTCTACTCTATCTTGAAACTAGTGCTTTTCCTATTGGGCTGTGTGCTCATCCCTTATTTTTCAGGGAACTAGCGATGGCTCAGTCGGTCCCCCGCATCGGCATGGTTACGGGTGTGGACTACCAAGAACGGGACATAGTACGCGTCAGTTCTAGGTGCCTATATGAAGATAAGCTACCATAGACTTCTAGCCGGAGGGAAGTTATCTTAGGAGCTATAGTAGATGCGGATGCAAGGATGAGGGCCCAGAAGTCTGAATTTAGTATGATTTTGTTTGATGGTAATGGTCGACCCCGTCCTATTCCCCAAACTTTTATTAGATGTACTTTTTATGGGGAAGAATATATTTTAGGGTGTATTAATAGTAGTTGTCGTAAATTAAATAAAAAGGGTGTGTTTGAAGAAGAAGTTATTGCCAATGTTTTAGTTACGCCTTCTTCGCTTGCCAAAGTTATAGGAAACCAGTAATTAAAGAAGTTGGGAAAAATCCTGGGTTGTCACATTTTAGCGAAGCGATTGTGACTTGACTCAAACATCAAGTCAAGGTGGAGATTATTAGAATATGTCTCAAGTTTGAACCCGAAGTGAAAATCTAAATTTTGAAAATAAATAATTAAAGAAGAGAATTTCAAGATCAGGTTTCGAAAATCAAAATTTCCTGTTCAGTGATAAGAGTCCAAGTTATCGAAGGATTACTGTTTCCGTCTTGATATCAAATTGGTGTGGCCAAGAAATATACGGGTCAACTTTGACCGATTGTATTTTTGGTGTTTTCAAGTGAAGGGTGAATATTCTGATGGATATCTTTCCTAAATAAGGACACCCACATTGACATATTATATAACCTGACTATGGAGCTTTCGTGGGAAGAGTTGATGCGCGTACAGAGGGACTTCTCTGCTTTAATTTCAAATGCTCGTTAAGTACAAGTGTTTTAGAGTCGTGAAAATCTTATCGTAAGATTTTTGTTTAATTCTTTTACGAGATTGAGAGATTATTTCGTGAGAAATTGTGGAACTAAACACTGCGTGAGTTATTGAATATAATTGAGGCTGAGAAATACTGAGAGTATTTGAGTTACTCGAGTGTGTTTGTAATCTCCGTTGTATCACTTAATATATAGTGGAATTCGTTGCTGCTCACCCCGTGAATGTAGGTCTCTACGATTGAACCACATAAATCTGATGTCCGATTTATTTTCTTGTTCGTTCGCTTGCTTCTGCGCAACAAATACTATGATGATAAGGTAATGATGATGGTGGTGAAGTAGCTCGCGCACGTAAAGAAGAGAGAAGCTTGCTTTTGGCAAATGAAATGGGAAACTCTTCCAGCTTTCCTTCCATGGCGTCAGCACTCAGCTTCTGCAAATGGTAAAAATGGAGAGTCGTCCAGCCTACACATGTAATGGACGCCAGTTCCTTGGACCCACCCCGGAGCAACCGGACGGATGGTGCGGCTCACGAGTGGGTCCAAGAACCAATGGGCAATTCCCAGTTCCCAATTCGTGGAATCGGCCCTTCGTGTGCGGTTCCTGATTCTAGGATGGGAACCGGCCCACCTCTAACAGGCACGAACATAACCTTTCCTTTTGATAAGACATAACTTGCTAAATTCTAATCTCGAAAAATACAAGATGCAAAGCATAATTACCTAGAAGATGTAAGAGGTAAAATGAGGTATAATACAAGTCAACATTTTCAATCTATAACACAATTCAGTTAACAAAAAGGAAAATTGATTGTCAGGTTTTATACTGGCAAGCATCCAAAAACTAAAGGTGGAATCCGCATAATATCTAGATTTTTTCATGCAATAAATACAGAAGTATCATAATGTTTGTCTGACCAAGTAATCTGCATTACAAATCTCTGTACGAAGGCGACACGAAATGGGCTGGGTGTCAACAGGTCGTCTCTAAACCTAGCTTCTCGGTATCTTCTCGAGAGTAGGAAATACTGATGTGGCAAGAGCATTCTCGGTAACTATGCCCAAATGTTGGCTTTCTTGGTACGCAATCTATATGGTTGAGAGCAAGTTTATCCTTGAATCTGAAAATCTATAAAAATCACATAAGAGGGTACTTCATCTTCATAATATTCAACAAGCTATCTTGCCCGAAAATCTATAAAAATCACATCAGACCATAATATTCAACAAGCTATCTTCCCTTCTCTCTCTCTCTCTCTCTCTCTCCCACTCCCAACTTCTGTCCCCGGTAGCAGTCAATTGCAAGAAGCAGTTCATTTAGGTAAGGAAAAATCCAATATATATTCAATTGTGCAAGAAGAGTTAGCTATCTTGCTCGTTGGATTGTATTCCTGTTATGATTTTAGATCTTATACAGATTGTGGTATCTTAACTTTCTGTTGATTATCATGCAGGCTAGGTATATGATAAGGCGCTCATGAATTTTGAAAAATCACGACCACACTTGATCATCACATAAACCCTATCTCATAGAACTACCTTGTGGAGGTTGAAAATGAATGTATTAGCCCATTTCGATAGGATGACTTTGGGACAAACCCTAGAATTGATTTCTTTTGGGGGATCTTCATGATCTAAGCACTAGAAAATCACCTAATAGGCTAATACATAGGCAAGAGGCGGACCCTTATGCTCGGCTACTCTTTGTCATGTGTTACCGGATGAGATCGGACATTCATATCAAACATCGTATAGATTTCATTCCATTCGCTTTTCCATCTGAGTTTATGTTTACCCGGCATGATCACCGGCGTACAGTAGTCGGTGGATGCGCATGTCAATTTGCGAAGTGAGAATTGAATTGTTCTTAGGGGTTGGACGAACATTCCAAAGGGTAATTTTTGTGAGAAATTGCGTATTTTCTTGTCTTCTTAATTACGTGATGATATTAACTTTTGGGATTTTTTGTATGACATTTTCCTGAATTATGAAGATTAGTTTCACCTCGTTTTAGCAGTCATGTCTTGTGTGAAAGTTCCAACATTTTTGTTAAAGTGCTATCCAATCCAAAAATTTGGATAGAACAAAAATATTTTTCGGTACTTATAATTAAAAAAAGAAGAAGGTGTACTATAAATCTCTTAAGTCTGTCTTATGTTTTTATTCTCTAGATTTCTCAATCGATTTAACTCTTTTCCTCAAAACGATCAAGATAAAACTTTTAATTTTTTGGTAGACCCTTTATTTCTTACTTCTCAATAATTGCTTCTAATTAAAACAATTGTGAATTTCGCGTCTTTTTAGCTGCTTAAGTATAGGACATGGATATTGGTAATCTATACTACTCAAGTCGTTTAGTGAATATATGCGCTTTTTGCTTCTCGTACTATATTTTCTTGCATAAGATGTCTCTCATCCCTGCGAGAATGGAGTGAAACTCATCAAAATTATCTAATTCTTGTCGTAAACTCACCTAGATAGACTCGGTTCTCGAATTAGAGTTTCATGTTCTGGTTTTGAGTCTTAATATAATTGCTTGTGTTTCCTTTTAGCGTACTCTCCGTCTGGAGTAAGTACACCGCAAATGCCAAAACTTTTGTACGTCGCTCACTTGAGTGCCATAACTTTTTTTTCGCTTACTTGAGTGTTATAACTTTAAAAAATCGACCACTTAAGTGCCATCGCTTACGTGGACACCAGAAAAGCTGACGTGGCACCGGCGAAACGATTTTTTTAAATATTTTAAGGTACACATGGAATTTTTCATAATTTTCTTTTTATCTTGCAAATTTTCTTTTTTTTTTCTTTCTGTGGTTTTTGCAGCTCTCTCTCTCTCTCTCTGTTTGCAGAGGAGGGTCGCCGGCGCCGGCCACCATCGGGCGGTCCAGGGGCTAGGGCCCCTGGCCCGCTGCCGCCGAGGTCTCGACGGCAGTCGCTCAGGGCCGTCGCGGCCCCATCGGCCCTGGCCCCTAGGCCGCCCGATGGTGGCCGGTGCCGGCGACCCTCCTCTGCAAACACAGAGAGAGAGAGAGAGAGAGAGACTGCAGCCACGGGCGAGGGGGCCCTCGCCTGGACCTCGCGACTGCCGTCGGGGCCTCGGTGGAAGCGGGTGAGGCCGCGACGGCCGTCGCTAGGTCTAGGCGAGGGCTACCTCACCCGTGGCCGGCGGGGCCGCGAGGGCCCTCGCCCGCTGCCTCCGAGGCCGGGATGGCCGTCGCCCAAGGCCGTCGCGGCCCCGCCAGCCTAGGGCTAGCCGGTCCTGGCCCCTGGGCCCCCTAGTGGTGGCCAGCGAGGGTC
Organism: Lenwebbia sp. NSW1173648; assembly: GCA_029784005.1. NCBI lineage: Eukaryota > Viridiplantae > Streptophyta > Magnoliopsida > Myrtales > Myrtaceae > Lenwebbia > Lenwebbia sp. NSW1173648. The sequence continues at coordinate 19,309,034 of JARCGZ010000010.1, read as the reverse complement.
ACCGGTGACCCTCGCCGGCCAAGGGGAAAAAGTCACAAAAATTAAAAAACGAAAAAATCAAAATAAATAAAAATAAATAAGAAAAATTCCAGCAAATATTTAAAAAATTAAAAAAAAATCCATGTGTCGCTGAAAAATTAATGAAAAATCCACGTAGGACAAGTTGCGGAAGTGGCACTCAAGTGATCCATTTTCCTCCGATTTGGTACTCAAGTGAGCGAAAAAAAAGTTATGGCACTCAAGTGAGCGCCGTACAAAAGTTATGGCACTCGTGGTGTACTTACCCCCTCTCCGTCTTTTCTTAACCTCATGATCTCAACTGAAGGTCAATGGCAAACTCCAACACAAGAAGAAACCCTCCAGCGGTTCGCTCATCATCAGACGCAAATTCGTGTGGAGCAGCGTGTGTCTCTGACCCACATTTCCGAACCTTCGACGCAAACCTCCAAGCTAGGACAAACCAAGTCCTCAGCACTCTTGCTTCCGGGATTGATGTCCGAGCTCTCTCCCAGGATTCTCTGAAAGAGATGACCGAGTGCCTCTTGGAGATGAACCAGGAAGTGGTCAAAGACATCTTGGATAGCAAGAAAGACATCTGGAGAAATCAAGAGCTGTTAGAGCTCGTCAAGGACTACTTTGATAGTAGCTCGCACACCCTCGACTTCTGTGCTGCCCTCGAGAATTGCTTGAAGCATGCGCGTGATGCCCATTTGCTGATTTTTGCCGCACTTCATCGCTTGGAAGAAGAAGATGGGGACGGGTGTTGCAGGTACATGTATCTCAGTTCTCAAGGAACTTCATTTCGAGAAGACGTATCATAGATTGAGTTGATAGCAAGAGTTTGATATCCTAACATTACAAGTTTAAGTTGGTGAGGAATATGCATGCTTTTTCTGTTTCACGAGAAACTGATGCAGAGACCTTGGATTAATTTAGTTACTCAAAGATCTCGGAGGAACTGACAAAATTCAAGGAGACCGGAGACCCCTTCACCGAGGAGTTCTTGGAGATCTTTCAGGTGATTCACAAGCAACAAAAGTCCATACTCAAGAAGTTGTGGATCAAGAAAAAGAAGATTCACAAGAAGCTTAAGAGCATACAGACGTGGAGGAAGGTCTCAGAAATGATACTAGTTGCAGCTTTCGCAGCCATTCTGATCTGTTCAGTCATGACTGTTGCGGTGGCTGCTCCGCCAGTGGCTGCCGCCCTAGCGGCTGCAACCGCCATTCCCATGAATGCGATTGGCAAGTGGATTGACTCCCTTTGGAAGAATTATGAGAATGCACTGAAGGGGCAGGCGGGGGTGATCACCTCAATGCAAGTGAGTACTACAAACCCTTTTCCTCCCTTTTTGTAATTTCAGTGACCATCCCCGTAATTTCGTCGAACTAGGGCAACAACCACAGCTTTCCCTAAAAGCCCTCGCATCTAACATAATGAACATTGTGAGGCTGGCTTGATTTTTTAGTAGCTATAATGATGCGAACAATGTCTAGAAGTCGAAAATGCAAAAAAAACTCTGCAAGAGTCTGCAAGAGAAGTCACCGTCACTTACATGTATTATTTCTTACAACTAAAAGCTCTGCAGGCCAGTACCTTTGTTGCTCTCAAGGACCTGGACAAAATCAGAATTACAATTGACCCTTTGGAGGTAAAGATCAAGAGCCTCTTGAAGGAAGCTGAATTTCCGATTGAGGAGGGAGGAGAAGCTGTAAAGCTCGGAACAGCAGACATCAAGAAGAAGCTGAAAGATTTCATGAAGGATGTCGAAGGCCTGGGAAAGCATGTCGATACGTGCAGCCGCAATATCCAGAGATCGAGGACAGAGACGCTTCAGAGGATTATAAAGACCCCAACCAATTGCAATGGTGCCCCTATATTGCTATAGAGAATTGTTGCTAAGTGTTTGTCTTCCTGTGAGGGAGGTGCAGTGGACCTCCATTTGGCATTCAATGTATTGAATAATCATAATCAAATGAAGCTTTTCGGCATAAAGGCCTTTATCAGCTTTGGACAGGAATTCTTCAATCCCTAATTGATGTCGAGGACTAAAGTACAATCTTATCACATTGTACTTTCCTACCACATGCTCCAAAAAGATCCGTCAAAGCTGGACATGAAATGAGGCTGACATACGGTAGTCAAAGGTGGTCGTTCTTGCAATGATCGACGTGTCCCTTCCAATAACAACTCACCCGGAATCATATGTTGCAAGGATACTTTCCTTGTTGATCATAAACTTGGAGCTAAGAATCCCTTGTTGATCATAAATAGATCTTTGCAGGTTTGATTGACAATTGGAAGTACAGGATAGGATGGAAAGTCCTCAATACTCAAAAATTGAGTAATGATCCCTTGTTTTAGTTGCTCTTATGTATAGTTCCATATGCTGATTAAACAAGTTCAGATCACTGACATAAAACTGACCTGTTATATGGAAATGGTAAGGTTCAGGTTCTTCCTAAATGCATAAGTTAGTAGCTAGACGGAAGATGAAAGCTACTGCATTGAAAGTGTGACCGCCTGATTTTGGACAAAAGGATTTTGAGCTAAATAGTAAGTATCGGAAAAGGGTTAATAGAGATTATGAACTTGGAGGATTCAATTGTAGTATGGTGGATTATGTGGGCGCGACGTTGGAATAGTAGGCGCAGCAATTTTATGGGACTGTTGGTATAATTATGTTCGAACATTAGTGTACGCGACCGGTCCCAACGCGAAGCTTGGTTCGCGATTCAACCTCGAAGCATTTGAAATAACCCTCCCACACCACCTTACCTCCCCTGCGTGTCCTCCATCTCTCCCCCATATCTGCCACCTATCTCCCCCTCTCACCTTGTTTTGCACGACAGCTCTTTTCCCCCTCCCCTATTCCTTCTTTCCCCTTCTCCTTCTTCTTTGCATTTGCTGCCACCACCTCCAACGACACCTCCTCTTGCCCCATCCCACTCTCATCTTCATCATCTTCTTCATGTTCCCCTCCATGGACGATACCACCGCCACCTCCATCATCATTCCTTTCACTTCTTCTTCTTTTTTTTTCACTACTCGGACGGCCACCATGATGCTCCCCCACCACAGCTCGCCCTCACCGCCACTGCTCGTCACCCTCGTCTCCTAGTTTCATTGTCTCGTCTCGCTCTTGCTCGTGGCCGAAGTAGTGACTGAATTGGGATCGTACGACAAAAGCTCATGGCGATTTCATGGTCGATTCGTGTGGGAAATCAAGGTGAGCCCGAGCTTGCGACGGTTCCACGGTGATATTGCTCGTGTTCGTGCGAAGGATGGCGGAGTTCGTAGTCGGCACGACGATTCCGCGGTGGTGGGTTTATGGTGGTTTTCGAGCATGGATTCTAAGACGAGTAGATTTGTAACCCGTGGACTCTTGGATCGTCAATTATGGTTTGCGTATTGTTTTGACTTGATTGATTAGCATCCTTGAGAGTTGATTCGGTGAGATTATGGTAGGATCGTTGGAAGCGAGCATCAATTAGTGGTGGCCGCGAGAGAGAAGCATCGGTTTAAGTATGTGGTTGCTGAATTGGTTTTGCATCTTGTATTTGTTAGCTTAACTGATGCTCTTGAGGGATGAATTCGTGATATGGGTGGGCCGATCGCCGTGGTGGATGGTGGTTGGTGGTTGGCCGTATGTAGTATTAGGCGCCGGCGATGTGAACGGGTGAAGGATCCCGAGCTAAACCGTATGTGGCTGTTTGAACTGGAGTCTGGACTTCGAGTGACCTTGAGTGGTTGTCGGACGTGGGTACTTGCGTTAAGCGAAGTCGGATCGGAGGCCGAAAGCCCTCAAGGTGAATACGGAGTAGTTGGGGAAATTTTGGTGACAATAGTCCTAACAGTGTTCCGCTTATATGGGTTGGATAGGTTATTTGTTGCTTCCTGACTTGGTGCTTTTAGTGATTGATGTGTCTGATTGTCGACGTGTTAGACTTTTACTCGCAGAGCTTCGGCTTACCCTTGTTGATATAACCTTTTTCAGGTGAGCTAGCTATTTGAGAAGTGGTGGACGTGAATGATGGCGTCAAAGGAGCATGTCAGTAGTGGTTAATGTGATGGGAGTGGATATTTGGCTGTAGTCCTTCCAGTTGTTTCACTTGAAATGAGTGATGTAATTGAACGCTTAGTCTATTATATAAAATGAAGTATTTTCTAACATGTCGTATGATCCTTACTATCTATTGTAAGCCGCAATGAATCCTAAGAGGCCTTATCCATTAGGCGTACCTATCCTATGCATGCACTTGTATGTCAGCCTCGCCTATTTAGTTATTAAGCTTCCGCATGCGCCCTCTGTATTATACGTGATATGAGATTAAAGCAGAGATCGTAAGCTGGGATGTTGCCTCGGAGGGCGTCACAGAAAGACCAGACAGCAGTAACTCAGCAAAACGAAATCATCATCTATAGGGAGAAAACATATCCTGCCAATGTTCCTCACTCGTAAAAGAGTACGACTCAATAAAACTTATTTGGTAAATCCAGAAATCTAAATACAAATTTTATGTTGATAAGAATTAATGGAGGACGACTTGGCAGATGCTGAATTATTCCTGATCAATGCTTGGCATAATTGCAAGTAACGACAGCTTTCCCAGAACCAGCAATTGGCCGTGGGCGAATGTTAAAATAAATTGCAGATGCCAGGTATCACAAAAGGAAGAAAAGAGTAGAAAGACACTAGAAGTGTTAAAAGTTGTGTACGACGTTTAATTTAATGTCAAAAGTTTTCGCTGACTCACTAAAGTGTCGAATCGAAAAAAAAAAAAATTATCACTTAAGTGCCTCGAGCGAGAAATTCCATCCAAAATGAATTAATGGCATATGTAATTAAAAAATTAAGCTGAGTTGGCATACTTTTTTTTTTTTCAAAAACAACCCACGCGACTTGGAAAACCGCGTCGCCCAGTCCAACGTGGAGTCCAATGTGGCTGGGGGCATAAACGACACTGTTCTAGTGTCCATGCCCAAAAAACGACGTCGCAGCACATAAAGTAAATAGGGCTCCCATCGCACGACTCTCCCTGTCGCCATCTCTCGCTCGCCTGCAAGGAAGCTGGCGCAGCGCCAGGTACCGATCTGGAAATTTAGGTCACCGCGATGAAGGCTGATCCAGAATTGACGAGTCGTGGCCAAGGACTGCACTGCAGGAACAGGAGCGGAGGTGCAGGCGTGAAAATTGATGAAGGTGAGCTTGGTTTGCTAGAGTTGGAACATTTTTAAAAATTAATTAATTACAAAATATATAAAATTATAGTCACAAGTCCTATTTTTCCATAATTAAAAATTAATGATATAATACCTATATAATGGCTGTTGAAACGAAATTTGAGCTGCTGTTGAAGTTCATGCCCCCCATTTGCAAGTTTGAGATGTTACTTTTGGGGGTAAAACCGAATAGGGTGTGAATTTGGGTTCAATGGCCGGTTAGGGTTTGAAATTGGGGATTCTCTTCCAATTTGGCGATTTAGGGTTTCTATTTTAGAGAAAGGCATCCAACGGCATTGTTTATGCTTTAGATGCCGACAAGACCCTCCAGTGAGCCACACCAGCTTAACATATTAAAAAAACAAGGTCACAGTCGGATGTTCGGCCATACAGATCGGAGCTGGCACTGAAAAAAATCGTTGTTCAAAAAAACAATTGGCACTTAAGTAATCCAAAAAAAAAAAAAGAATTGGCACTAAAGCGAGCACCGTACATAACTTTTGGCACTTGTGATGTTTTTCTGTGGGAAGAAAAGTATGAGATATGTACATCCGGCATGCCATCAAGGCGGCTAATCAAGAAGATAGCTCCAAGAGCATGCAGAAAGCAACCATCGAGAGCTCCTTTTTCTGTTCCTGGATTAGGAAAATGGCCCTTAGAATGGAACTCGGTGAGCAACTGATCCTTGAGGCAGAAGGTGTCCGGACCTCCGGCATGTCATCAAGGCGGACTTGTCTCACATGCACATGAACTTTGGCAGGGTCCGTTCCACCCGTTTGACTCCTCTACTTGTAGCCAATGGTCACATTTTAAACAGCAATAGAGGAAAGAAGCTAACTCAATCTGGAAGGGACAACAGACTTCCACGAGTACTATTTTTGTCTGTCTTTCCCTTGGAACGAGATTTGTTATACTGTTTTCTTCTCAATTCAGCAAAACATATAGGGACTACAATTTATGAATGTTCTCTTCTTCTGTAATGGAAGAATTCAGGACGATTTCATCACCCATATCATCCCGGAAAGGAGAAAGCTGTAATATCATTTTCCTGACATTCCGTAGGACATTTCATACTTTGAGGAACAGCAGGACATACCACCTGATTTTTCATGTCAAATCTGGAACCAAGTGCCTATTAAGATATGGCTTCTCAAGTTCCGCATGGAAAAGCTGATGAATTTGCTTCAGCATTAGGAAGTTTGACTTGGAGGAATCCTGGTATGTAATATTACGTCCATGATGGAGTGTATTGATGAAAAAGTGCGATTGAAAGGCACCGTTTGAGAAGATCACGAAGAGGTGCATTTGAAAGGGCACTGTCTTCTTATCTATAAGGAAGTTAAAGATAACTTCTGAAGGGGTACCTTATGAGAGAAAATGACAGAAAATAAACGTACAGAGAAGTTACGTACGTTGGTATCTCCCCTCCCTCTCCTTCTCTCAAGACTACACAAACAAACGAAAGGCAATCCATCGTTACTTTGAGAAACGATCTGCATCTAAGTTCTGAAACGTGAATATCTTCCTCTATGATCATATTCGGACCATCGTGGGTTGAAGATTGGATCGAGGACGCATCGGTGATACAACGAAGTTCTTGGGCAATTCCGCAATCGAACATCGATAGAGGTTAGTCGTACTTCTCGATATTAATATCCAACATTGGTATCAGAGCACAGGTTAGAATCTCTGCCTTGTTTCCATCAATATTTGGCATGATTATACGCTGATATTGCAATATGAATCATTGAATACGAAGCGGGTACGAAAGGCGAGTCTCGTGTTGAACATCGTTCTCTTCGGTGTGTTTCGCAGATTATTTGTCTGGCGAATTTTTTTTTTTAACACATGGTTAAACTTGTCTCATCGAGATGAGAAAAACGAGTGGTCGCACGTCTCCGACGGAGGTCGGATGCCGCCGCACGCACTGCACACACCTCAACGACAACTACCCACCGAGGCCGCGGTGAAACGTCACTTGCGAACGATTTTTGGTCTGGTGAAAGTTGATTTTGATTATACCATTCAAATCGCCTCGTCGATACGAGAATTTGGAGTGGTTACACATTCCGAGAGGCTGCCGGAGAAGCCCTCATGCACCGACACGCGCCTACGGCGTGACGGCGAGTGACGCCCACACGCGGGACGCGGGAAGCATTGCCAACGCGCTGACGTCATCATGACGTCATGTTGACATCATCTACCGTGGCTGACTGACCCGAGTTTGACCCCAGACCCAACCCGGATTGACTCTGGTTTACCCGACCTGTTGACCGACCTGGCCCGGTTGACCTGATTAACCGGTCGGACCGGTCAGCGGTCAAACTAGTCGGACCGGTCAACTATCAACCCGGTCGAACCGGTCAGACTAGTTTGGTCAACCGGTTGACCAGGCGCGTGTACTACGCGCGCAGGGGCTTCAGGAGGCGCGTGTGGAGCTGTATGTGATCCGATTGGGGCATTCTTGGTACCTGTGTGTTCGTATTGAAAAGCTCTACATTGTGGTATGTTTTCTGTACATGTTTGAAAATTTTAAAGATATAAAATTGCATATGGATCTGTTAGTGACCACATATAGATAAAGTATTGCATGGTTCATAGTTAACATGTGTAAAACACTTACAATTTCAATGCAAAGCAAACTCGAACAATGGCAGGAGATCAGTTTGTGTTGTGTTTCACTTTTGATTATAATTGATGCTTGAATTACTTGAATATGGATTCGCATCATGCTATGTCTTTATGATTAAATAGATCGTGATCATTGGATCATATATCTAGATTATATTTTCTAGTGGGAGTTCGTAGGTTGGTAGAATTCAATGGAATTCTCACCTAGAACTTAAATTTTGCGCGAATTGAACTAAATGCATGATAGTGAGACAGTCGTAACACAGAAGCTGATTGGGAACATAGTGAACTTTCATTTCAATGTCTTTTGTCGAAGTATCATTTATTTAGGTTGTTTTTGCTGCAAAATAAATATGTGTGTTAATGTGAAAAATATGCTAGTATTAATTCTACGCTTATTCAGTCAATAAAGAGTTGTTATTAACTATGACTTCGGCATCTTAGACCATTGTGGCTGACCTCAACAAGGGTGAGAAGCTGAACGGTGATAATTATGATATGTGGCACTGAAAGGTTCAGTACATCCTTGAAGAGTAAGAGGTCTTGAAAACCCTCAACCACATCATGGATGAACCTAAGCATGGAACTTCTGCTCAGCACAGAAGAGATGAAAAAGCTTATCAAGCTTGGGAAGAGAAATTAGCATTGCTCCCATCACGTTGCTGAGCTATATGCAAGTTGATCTCATGTGTGAATTTGAAGGACTTGAGAATACTCAAGAAATTTGGGCTGCCCTAAAAGATAAATTTAGGGGTATGCTTGCTACTAAATTGAGGAGTCTCACTGAGTGTCAAACTTGATACATGAGCTCAAGACAGCAGGTCATACTCTAAATGATGAATAGCAAGTTAAGGCTATTATCATGTCTCTTCCTGAAAGTTGGGAGCATATCAAAATCAACATGATGCATAGTGAGAATATCATAACATTTGATGATATAGCGCGTCATTTAGAGTTAGAGGATGAGCGCTTAGAGGCTGCTAGATCTTCTACACATGCTTATGTTGCTGAATTTAGTTTGCATAAAGCTTCGAGCTTCAAGCGCAAGAGGAACTATAAATTCATCAACAACAACAGGAAAGAGACTAATCAGGCACCCAAGAGAGTGTAAACCATCTTACGCAAGAAGCATGGTGGGAAGAATGACAAGACCAAGATGAAATGCTATAAATATGGCAAGTTGGGTCATTTCACTCGTGAATGCACTGAGGCAAAAGAGGTACCTAATTACTCCATTACTTTAAGGAATGCTTTTGTCTCTAGCACTGTAATGCTCGCTGAATTACATCCTATGTAGACTGTAGACTTAGGAGTAACAGACCATGTAGTTAGAGACCGAGGAGCATTAATGGAGTATCGTCGGATATCGCCTAGAAATAGATGGATGTATGTTGGAAATAACTTTAGAATTGAGGTGAAAGGTTTTGGCACATGTATATTGAACTTACGTGGTGGTCGAAATCAATTCATACATGATGTCCTCTATTTTCCTGATAATCGGCGGAACTTGGTCTATGTAGTAGTTCTTCTAATCTTAGGTTATGATATAAATTCCCATGGTAATTGTGTTGATATTAAGTTTGGAATAGTTTATTATGATTCCGGTTATGTACTGAATGATTTTATGATTTGATACATTGACTTTGATGTGTTTAATGTCAATGTTGATGGTTGTTTTTTTTTCTTTAATTGCATCTTCTAATAATGTGAATATTGATGCAAATGTCTGGCATATTAGACTGGGTCACATTGGGTTAAAAAGAACGAAAATATTAGCTAGAGAATGCCCTTTAGGGTCACTCGTTAATATCGATCTACCCATTTTGTGAACATTGTCTAGAAGGAAAAATAACTAGAAAACCATTTAGTAAAGGAACCAAGGCTGAAATTCCATTGTAACTTGTACATTCTGACATTTGTGGGCCGTTGAATGTGAGGGCGATGCATGGAGCCTCATATTTCATCACATGTATAGATGACTTCACGTGCTTCGGTTATGTTTTTTTTTTGTTTTTCTGATCTCCCATAAGTCATAAACATTGGATTGCTTTAGACGATATATGAGTTTGGTAGAGAATCAGTTAAACAAATAATAAAGACATTAAGAGCCGATCACGGACGTGAGTATCTATACCAGCAATTTAAGTCTCTTTGTGATGAAAAGGGTATTATAAGAAATTTGACTATTCTTCATACCTCGCAACAAAATGGGGTTGCTGAGAGAAGGAATAGAACCCTATTGAAATTGGTTAAGTCTATGATGGCACATGCAAATCTACCTATCTCATTCTAGGAGATGCGTTATTGTTTGCCGCCTATTTATTTAACCGTGTGCCCTCTAAGTTAGTCACCTTCACTCTACATGAATTATGGACTAGTAGAAAACCAGATTTAAGCAATCTGTGACCTTGGAGGTGCGCAGGATATGTTCACAACTCTTCCCATAAATGGATAATTAGATCCTAAAGGGAAGAAATGTATCTTCATTAGATACTCTCAACACTCCAAAGGGTATGTGTTCATAGGTGAACAAGCTGATAGAAGTGTGACTGAAATAGAGTCACGAGATATCACGTTCTTGGAGAACGTTTTTCCTAGGAGAGGTGAGATTGATAAGTATTTCCATTTATATGAGATGGAAGTTCCTGATAACACACCCACTAATGTTAATCGAGGAAAATAATGATTTACCTCAACATATTGGACCTAGTGGGAGTGTTCCATCGTCTAGTGAACTGAATCCACAAGGAGTTCAGTTACGTAATAGTAATCATACAAGCATTCCTCGTCTTTATTTTGAGATTGAAGGGAAGCATTTATGATTGCTACACAAGACGATGTAAGCCTAAGATAGTTGAAGAGGCTTTCTCATCTCCTGACAAGGAAGAATGGAGAAATGCTTTGGAAGATGAAATGGAGTCTATGAGAGCAAACCATGTTTAGGACTTGGTTGATCTTCCACCCGGACGCAAGACTATTAGAAATAAATGGTTTTTTCAAGATCAAGCGTAGGGCGGATGGATCTATTGAAAAGTATAAGGCTCGCCTTGTGGCGAAAGGCTATACTCAACAAGAGGACATATACTATGAGGAAACCTTTTATCACCTATTGTAAGATTTGCCTCCATACGCTTCATCCTAGTTATAGTTGCAAATTTGGACTTAGAATTACATCAAATGGATGTAATGATGGCATTTCTCAATGGAGAACTAGATGAGAAAATCTATATTAAGCAACCGATAGGTTTCATAGCTAAAGGTCTGGAGTGAAAAGTTTACAAACTCCGTCGTTCGATATATGGCCTTAAGCAGTCATCTAGACAGTGGTACCTTCATTATTCATCGAGTCATAATTTTTGGGTTTACGATGATTGAAAAAGATCATTGTGTGTATGTCAAACGGTCCGAGGATAAATTTGTGATATCATCACTTTATGTTGATGATATTCTGTTAGCTGGGAATGATAAGGGTTTGGTTATCACCATAAAAGAATGGTTGTCCTTTTATTTTCGAAATGAAGGACATGGGAGAAGCTGCTTTTATATTGGGAGTTAAGATAGAATGAGATCGTTCAAGGAACTTTCTTGCTTTATCTTAAGAGTCTTATATTGAAAAGATTCCTGAACGTTACAATATGCAGCATTGTAATCCCAATGATACCCTTATCATACAAGGTGAATGCCTAAACTTTGAGATGTGTTCTAAGACTCCAGTAGGAAAGAAAGAAATGAAAACTGTTCCTTACTCTAGTGCAATCGAGAGTTTGATGTATGCTATGATGTGTACTCGACTCGACATTTGTGATGCTGTTGGATTAGTAAGTCGCTACCCATCAAATCCTAGTACTGGAAAGCAGTTGAGAGGATTTTGAGATACTTTGAAAGGCATATGGACTATCGACTCTGTTATCAAGGGAGTGATTTATGCTTAATTGGTTACTCTAATGCTGATTGGGGAGGAGACCTAGATGAGCATAAATAGATAACTGGTTATGAGTTCTTGCTTAATGAATGTGCAATTTCTTGGAGTAGCAAGAAACAGACATGCACAGCTCCATGTACAATGGATGCTAGATTTATTGCATGCTCTGCTGTAGTGCAAGAAGCAGTATGGCTAAAATGTTTCTTGGAAAATTTAGCCATTGTCACTGATGTTCCATGACCAGTGACAGTTGATTGTGATAGTCAAATAGATATTGCCTATGTGAAAGATTCTAAGTATCATGGTACGACGAAGCGCATTGACATAAAGGATAACTTCATTAGAGATATAATGAGACTAGCATAAACACACATATATTATTGAAAGGTATGTCACTAGGTAATGATTGGCTCACTCACACGAGCAATCGCCTCAAGCGTTGTAGTAAGCAAGTTGAGATGAGACGGTATGTACGAAAGACGCTGGAAGAGAAAATTTGGTACATAATATATTTACGTCGCCTTGATTGGAATCAAGCTGAGGTCTATGATGAATATTTGATAAGACCGAACATGATAGTCCCGCAATCATGTATGCCTAATGGAAGCCGGATGCGAGAGCTTAATTGGGCGCTGTTGAAAGTGAACTGATATAGCGCTCGGGCCAAACATATGTACGTGAGAAACATGTGACCATGTTTAGGCTAAGATCTGTATAGTGGATATGTTTTGATAAATGACATATGCTCTTATGGAAAGAGAAATCCGCTATATCATGTAATTCAAACTACATGTGCTTTATTCGACCGATAAGGGAGATGAGTATAATTTGTTGAATCTAGTAATATCACCTAGATTGGGGTGAATAGGTGATTCTGAACACTTTTTATCGTTTAATGTGAAAATTAAAAGGTTCAGAACGTAAACTGAATATGATCAGTAAAAATACGTGCAGACAAACAAAATGCAGCAAGAGGAGTTTAGGGAAGAGAATTTGCACGCAATGTTTATAGTGGTTCGGCTTTAGTAAGCCTACGTCCACTCTCCCACGATGACAGCCGATCGGCTGGATTCCACTATGAGTCGTTGAAAGGTTACAAGAGTTGTCACTCCAATCACTCTTTCAAAGGAACCTCTCAAGAATAAGAATGTTAAGCTCACAAGAACAAGAGAATGTGAATCTGAACAACTTAGCACTTTGGAATTTTAAGTTCGTTAACTCTTCCTTAACAGTCACCATTGATCTTCTTTTATACTCCTTCGACCTTGAACTAGCCGTTACCAAGGTCTTCCAAAGGATCACTCCTCACTCTCTGATTGGATGCCATCAATCTTGATTGACCGATACTGTATATGAGAAAATCTAGTAGCCGTTGGAGTAGAGTCTGAACCGTTCAGATTCAGTCACCCATACAACTAAATCTTCAGTTTCCATAAATAGAGTTCACCCAAATCTCTAAGATATATTGTCTACGGAAGGTAATATCCAATCGAGGATATTCTCCTGATTTGATTGGAAAATAATCATGTCAATCAAATCTTACAGACTTCCATAAAAAGACACGGCCAAATCGAAAACCTGCCAAACGTGTGTCTTTAGAATCTGGTAGTGAGATAATGCAGAATCTGAACGTTGTTCAGAAGCAGTCTTCTGAACCAAAGAGACTCTCTGAATCTGAACAGATTAGAACAGTAACTTTGAGCTTCTGTAAGATCCTTGCTGACGTGTCACATAAATCTTCTCGAGATAAGTCTTCAGAGGCAACACAAACCTCCTTCTGAAGTCTTCAGAGGCAACACAGACTTCCTTCTAAAGTCTTCAGAGGCAACACAGACTTTTTTCTGAAGTCTTCAGAGGCAACACAATTCTCCATCTGAATACTGGACTTCAACTATCTCTGAAGCAAGTGTGTGACGACTACTCCTTGAGTCTGAACGCCAGTTTTGAAACATTATAAGCTTTTGTTCACATGCTCATCCCTGCAATGAAAAATTATTTGTATTAACCAGATTCTCTCACACGAAGGATAGTTTTGTCAGAATCCAAATATTCAGAGGGAAGGTTTTCTCAACAATCTCCCCCTTTTTTATGATAACAAAACTTCCTCAATAAAAGTTGATATATATCAAAAATGTTTGTATCAAAGTTAAGCTCAGAAAAGATTTCAATAAGAATATGAATGTTTGACTCAAATGAATCTCTTCAAAAGAATGTGCATCTGAATAGGATATGCACTTTGAGTGATAAAAAGATATCACCATATGTTGTATATATCGATGAATTCGGTTGAGCGCATATGTATAATTCGCGTATGTGTAAATCCTGCAATATCAAAATGATGAGGATCTTCTCCCCCTTTTTGTCATCAGCAAGATAATAAGACCATCCATACATACATTAACTTAGATCCACACATAAATGGAACATCCGATAAAGATAAAATAAAAATAAATACGGACAGTTTGAAAATAAATTCAAGATGACGGAGGTGGATTTTGTTTTGAGGAGGAGGAGGGAACATCAACATGCTCTTCATAATCTCTCTGAGCAGCTTCAATAGATTTGTCCATATCAGCTATATAAGTGGCAATTCCTTGAGTTCCTGCATCTCTGGAACTTCTTTGCTGATTCTTTCATCTCTGATCAGTGTGTAAGTACCAATGCTGGCCATCTCAGAGCAGAAAAGGCGACAGTATTTGTGAAGCATTTCCTCAAACCTGTTCATCTTCTTTTCAATTTTCATTTCCATTCTGTCCATCCTCTGCATAACTTCTACCCGAAGTTTTTCAACTTCCATCTGAACAAGACTTTGCGAAGCATTCAATATCCCTGCAGAAGTCTGTTGGTCTTCTTCTTCTACCATCTGAGCTTTACCCTTTGAAGTTGAATCCATAACTCTCTGCGAGTTTATCTCCCCCTGAGTCTGATCAGGTGCTGAATTTGGAATGATTATAACAGCTTCAGCAGTAGTAGATTCAATCTCCGTGGGTTGCTCTTCAGGTATCTTCTCTAGAAGTTGTTCCTTCTGAACAGCACTTTCCTCAACAGCCTTTTCCTTCTGAACAACAGTCAGAATGTCTTCAGTCTGATCAACATTAGGTTCCTCATGTTGTTCTTTTTTGCTGGATTCTTCCTTTTCATCAGTAGCTTTATCCTTCTGAACAACTTCAGTCTGACTAGCAGATTCTTCAGGTTGTTCAAGCAAAACAGCAAATTCTTTAGGTTGCTCCCCCTAAATCTGGGCTGTTTTAACTCCTGTTGATCCTCCAGCTGAGACAGCAAAGTCATCAGATTTATCAATCTCCATGTCGTCAGGAGGTGATGAGGACTTCTTCTTTTGTTCTCGAGCAACCAGAACCTCAATGGTTATTCTATCATCCAGTTGCTCCTCCATTATCTCCACGTATTCACTTGTAGCAAGCTGGGTTTCTTTCTCTGCCTGGTCTCCAGATGTTTCATCAGCTTCTTCATTTCCACTCTCATGAGTCTTATGGAGATCCTCTTCTTTATCCTTAGGATCATCCTGCTCATTTACTGCTTCATCATTCTCTTCAGCTTCTGACTCAATGTTCCCTTCTGATAAGACAGTAGGGGTCCTCTCGTCATCTCTAGATGATACACTTTCTTCTTCTTCTGCTTGTTCTTCTTCTGAAGACTCACTCTGAACAGTGGTTTGCTTTCCTTTTCTGGCCTCTGTCTTCCTTCTCTTTGATGATCTCTTACTCTCTGCATTCTTCTCTTCCAACTCAACCAGAACAGCCTCTTTGTTCTTATTTATCCATCCACCAGCAGTCTGTCTAAAACCCATTTTCTGAATCATGGACTCCCCAGCTACCATTATTTGAGTTTCATTCTGAATGAGCTCACCAGGAATCCTGACATTGTGGAAGAACATGATCCGATAGATTAACCCTGCGTAGGGTAATTGTCCTTTGGTTTTTTGCACAGTCCTGTACATGTGGAGAAGAACAGTGTGTGCTAGAGAGATCTTGCAATCATTTAACAGACCCCACATCAGCTTGGCTTCATATTTCGAAATGTCAATTTTTGAAGCAGCTTTGGGTCTTAAACTTTCAATCACAATCTTGTGCATTACAATGTGCTTCAAGGGGAAGTCATTGTAAGCAATATGTGCCTTGGAATCTCTAGAATAATTCCCTTTTCTAGTTAGAGAGCTGTATGCATCATCAGGTTGCACATCAATGGGCACAAAATCCATTTCCTCAACTCCCATTAAAATTGCTAGTTCTCTGACATGCAGATGATATTGGACTCCTTCAACCGTATAAAACAAAGAATCCAAATTTCGAAAACACAAGGTTGAATAAAAAAGTTTAAAGTCATTGTAACAAGCATAAGCAAGAAGTAACCTTATGGCCTCTAACCTGGCAACTGGTGTGTAGGTTTCATCGTAATCTATTCCTTCTTCTTGTGAATATCCATTTGCTACAAGTCTTGCTTTGTTTCTAACCACTTTTCCTTTGTCGTCCATCTTGTTTCTGAACACCCATTTTGTTCCTATTACAGGACGATTTTTGGGTCTTGAAACGAGCTCCCAGACATTATTGATCTTGAATTGATTAAGTTCTTCTTGCATTGCATTTATCCAATTTTCATCAGTAAGAGCTTCTTCAATCCCTTTAGGCTCAATTTCAGAAACTAATGCTATATTGCTCATTGCTTCCTTGAATTTCGATCTAGTTCTGATACCTTCATCCAAGCTCCCCATTATAAGTTCCTTGGGATGACTGGATTTATGTTTCCAGTTTCTGTTGAATTTCTCGTCTTGAGCATTACTTGGATCATTAGATTCAGATACTATCTCCTCTGGTTCTTCTGCGGTTTGTTGGCTTGTTTCTTGATTCTGAACATCTTCAGAAGCATGATTCTCTTCTGAGTTTTCTTCTGGTTCTGAACTTTGATAGAGTGACGAAACTTGAACATATTCAGATTGATCATTCTGAATCTGAATATTTTCATCAAATTTGACATTCATTGATTCTTCAACACATCGAGAGTTTTTGTTGTAAACTCTGTATGCTTTGCTCGTTGTTGAATATCCCAGAAATATTCATTCATCTGACTTCTCATCAAACTTACCAGCTCGATCATTTGCATTCTTCAGAATGAATCATTTACAACCAAACACACGGAAGTATGCTAAATCTGGTTCTCTCTTTAAAAAGTTCATAGGGCGTTTTCTCAATGATTGGTCTTAAAGAAACATGATTTAAAATCTAACATGCTATTGACACAGCTTCTGCCCAGAAATGTGATGCAATTTTACTTTCGATCAAGAGAGTTCTCGCCATTTCTTGTAGATAACGATTTTTCCTCTCTATTACCCCATTTTGTTGAGGTGTGTAAGGAGATGAAAAGTTATGCTGAATTCCAAACTCATCACAAAAATTAGAAAAACCTTGGTTTTCAAATTCTCCCCCATGATCAGTTTTGATGCATGAAATAGAGTAACCTTTCTCATTCTGAATCTTTTTAGAAATTTTGGAGAAGGAAGGAAAAGCATCATTTTTGTGCGTAAGAAATAAAACCCATGTAAATCTTGAGTAATCATCAACTATAACAAGGCAGTATTTCTTACCTCCAAGACTTAGTGTTCTGTTAGGACCAAAAATATCCATATGAAGCAGCTGCAGAACACGTTCAGTTGATACATGATTAATAGATTTAAAAGAGCTTTTTACCTGTTTCCCAAGTGTGCAAGCTGAACAAAGTTTTGATTTATCAAACTTTGTTTATGGTAAACCTCGAACTAATTTCTTGGATGATATCTTCGAGATGTGTTTGATATTAATATGGCCTAGCTTTTTGTGCCATAGTTCAGATTCATCCTTGATAGAAATAAGACACTTGATGTCTTCAGAATCAACGTTCAGAAGGTAGATATTTCCATGACGTCGACCGGTGAAGGTTTGCTTCTTGTCTTTGCTAACACCTGAGCATTCTGAGTCTTGAAAGCAAATTTGATAACCAGAGTCATAGAGTTGACTTACTGAAATCAAATTGTATTTTAGTCCTTTGACAAGAGAGACATTGTTGATTGTAAGATTTCCAATCTTTACAGTGCCTTGGCCAACCACTTTGCCTTTATTCTTTCCACCAAGCCACACACTTCTACCATTATAATCTGATAGTTGAATGAAGTTTTCTGGATCACCAGTCATGTGACTTGAGCATCCACTATCCAGAAATCATTTGTCTTTTCTCTCCTTGGTTCCTGCAAGTAGAAGGTAACTTACTATTTCTTTGGTACCCAAGTTTTCTTGGGTCCATCTGAGTTAGTCATAATAGATATCTTTCTATTAACAAGTCTTCATATCATCATGCAATTATTTCTAATGTGATTTCTAGCACCGCAGTTTTCACAATGCATTGGATAAAAAGATTTTGTAAACTGCTTTGAAAATGCCGTTGATATGCAGATTTGAAAGGTTTATGAGAAATCCTATAATTTGTTTTCGGAAATTTATTTTTGAAATTATTTTCCTTTTTGAAATCAAGACTAGATTTGTTACCATACGGAACTTATCTGGAAATAATGTTTTCCAAGTTTTTCAAACTTTGGGAAAATTTCTTTGAAGTATTTTCAATCTTGGTTTTCAAGGAATCATTTTCTTTCAAGATCAAATCACGATTTTCCTTGATTTGATGAAATTCCATTTGCAAGAACTCAACCTTGTCTTTTTTAGAATCATTTTGTTGTTTCAAAGAGGAAACTTCCTTTTTCAAAATGGAAACCATTTTGAGAGCATCTTTGTAATTGGAGCACAACTCATCAATGTATTCAGAAACTTCATCTGGTATTTCAGAAGGATGTACCTCAACATCTGAATCTGAATTTGAATCTGACTTTGCCATAAGACATATGTTAGCATAGTCATCCTCGCTATCTTCAGAATCACTTAGAGTTTCTGCCTTCAATGCCTTTTTGTATTTCTCATATTTGAACTTATCTTTCTTCAGGAGAGGACAATTGGGTTTGATGTGTCCTGCTTTCTTACAATGGAAGCAGATTACATCTTTTTCTTCCTATTTGTCATTGCTCAATTGTCTCTGATCATTCTTTTTGAATGATTTCTTCCCTTTAAAGTTTCCACCTCTTCGAGCCATCTTTCTGAATTTATTTACCATGAGAGCAAGTTCTTCGTCGTCTTCATCTTCATCATCTGAATCTGGCATTTCAAAATCAACTTTAGATTTTAAAGCAATAGACTTCTTACCTTTTGAATCTCTTATTTTGTTGGTACGCTCAGTCTCATATGACTGTAAGGTTCCGACTAGCTCATCAATAGATAGAGGTCTAATTGTTTGACATTCCTGTATTGGTGGCTTGATGTAATTCCAGTCATCTGTAAGTCCTCGAAGAATCTTTCTGACTTGCGTCGGTTCTGCTACAGGAGCCCCTTGCCTTGCAAAACCACTTGCTAGGATTTGAAACTTGTCAATCATTTCAGCAATTGATTCATCGGGCTTCATTTTGAAGGCTTCATAATCACTTAGCAGAATGCTAAGATTGGTTTCTTTCACTCTGTCAGTTCCTTGGTATGTGACATGAAGTCTGTCCCATATAGCTTTTGCTGAATCGTCTTCTACAACTCGATTATATAGAGGAATGGATAATGTGCAGAAAAGTGCATGCACGGCTTTAGAATCGAGTCCTTGCCTTTTTGCTCTTTCAGAATCTGACAATGTTGCAGTAACATTTGTATTGTTGTTTCCTTCATTTCCAGTGGAAAGGGTTGCTGTTACAACAGGAACTACTCCATTGACAACAACATCCCACATCAGATCGTCTAATGCCTTGAAGAACCACTTCATTTTGTTGCACCACATATTGTAGTCTTTCCCGTCAAAATAAGGTGGCTTGTTGCTGAAATGTGCATCACTGGCTCCTGTGAAATTATTGCTAGACATGATAGATCGTTAGCTCTGAAGTAAACACTTCTAAACAATGAGCAACCAGGCTTTGATACCAATTGTTGAATCTAGCAATATTACCTAGAGGGGGTGAATAGGTGATTTTGAACATTTTTTATCGTTTAATACGGAAATTAAAAGGTTCAGAACGTAAACTGAATATGATCAGTAAAAAGATGGGCAGACAAACAAAATGCAACAAAAGGAGTTTAGGGAAGAGAATTTGCACGCAATGTTTATAGTGGTTCGGCTTTAGTAAACCTACGTCCACTCTCCAACGATTACAGCCGATCGGCTAGATTCCACTATGAGTCGTTGAAAGGTTACAAGAGTTGTCACTCCAATCATAATTTCAAATGAACCTCTCAAGAATAAGAATGTTAAGCTCACAAGAACAAGAGAATGTGAATCTGAACAACTCATCACTTTGGAATTTTAAGTTCGTTAACTCTTCCTTAACAGTCACCATTGATCTTCTTTTATACTCCTTCGACCTTGAACTAGCCGTTACCAAGGTCTTCCAAAGGATCGCTCCTCAATCTCTGATTGGACGCCATCAATTTTGATTGACCGAGACTGTATATGAGAAGATCTAGTAGCCGTTGGAGTAGAGTCTGAACCCTTCAAATTCAGTCGCCCATACAACCAAATCTTTAGTTTCCATAAATAGAGTTACTCCAAATCTCCAAGATATCTTGTCCACAGAAGGTAATATCCAATCGAGGATATTCTCCTGATTTGATTGGAAAATAATCTTGTCAATCAAATCTTACAGACTTCCATAAAAAGACATGGCCAAACCGAAAACTAGCCAAACGTGGGTCTTCAGAATCTGGTAATGAGATAATGCAGAATCTGAATATTGTTCAGAAGCAGTCTTCTGAACCAAAGAGACTCTCTGAATCTGAACAGATTAGAACAGTGACTTTGAGCTTCTGTAAGATCCTTGCTGACGTGTCACATAAATCTTCTCGAGATAAGTCTTCAGAGGCAACACAAACCTCCTTCTAAAGTCTTCAGAGGCAACACAAACCTCCTTCTGAAGTCTTCAGAGGCAACACAGACTTCCTTCTAAAGTCTTCAAAGGCAACACAATTCTCCATCTGAATACTTGACTTCAACTATCTCTGAAGCAAGTGTGCGACGACTACTCCTTGAGTCTGAACGCTAGTTTTGGAACATTATAACCTTTGTTCACATGCTCATCCCGGCAATGAAAAATTATTTGTATTAACCAGATTCTCTCACACGAAGGATAGTTTTGTCAGAATCAAAATATTCAGAGGGAATGTTTTCTCAACATAATTATCCCTATTTACTCATCGTGTGCGACCTTGAGGTAATTTATGAATTGATTACCTCATTTTTGTACCCTATGTTAGTTCTGACTATGTTCTCAAAGTGACGGATCAATGTTGCTGCTTTAGCATGTTACCGACGATTATAAAATTAATATGGCTTTATGGGACATGTCTAGAAAACCTGTTGTTCTGAAATGGAGAGAGACATGAGTGCGAAGGAAGACTATGTTGTTTTACATCTACCACATGTATTTACCAGTCGACCAATTATATCGCCTATTGTGGGTGCGGATGTAATTGTAAATACATTGTGGGTAAAGAATAATCAAGTATAGCCTTTAAGGGATAGGTATACTTGGACTGATGTAACAAAATATGTCTGGGCTACTGTGAGACATTGTTTTTCTTTTTAGGATTGTACCTGTTATGTATTCTTAACAGGTGCATAACTGAGCTCCCAAATGCAGGTGTACTCACTGGTCGCACGACGTATTTGCAAGTATGAATTGATTCTAAAGTAGATAATGTTGAATGCCTTACTTTCTTGATAGAGAATTATCAAACCCATCATGTCCGAGTGGGAGATGTAATATTACGTCCATGATGGAGTGTATTGATGAAAAAGTGCAATTGAAAGGCATCGTTTGAGAAGATCACGAAGAGGTGCGTTTGAAAGGGCACCGTCTTCTTATCTATAAGGAAGTTAAAGATAACTTCTGAAGGGGTACCTTATGAGAGAAAATGACAGAAAATAAACGTACAGAGAAGTTACGTACGTTGGTATCTCCCCTCCCTCTCCTTCTCTCATGAACAGACAAACAAACGAAAGGCAATCCATCGTTACTTTGAGAAACGATCGGCATGTACGTTGTGAAACGTGAATATCTTCCTCTGTGATCATATTCGGACCATCGTGGGTTGAAGATTGGATCGAGGACGCGTCGGTAATACAATGAAGTTCTTGGGCAATTCCGCAATCGAACGTCGATAGAGGTTAATCGTACTTCTCGATGTTAATATCCAACATGGTAAATATAGGATCAATCTTTGTCATGAAGCCATCAACACTTGGTTCCTATTTATGACTACCAATTAGAATTGTACTATTGGATCAATTTATGTGGAACCTACAAGGTCCAACCAGATGAGCCATCCATATAGTTACTATTCTAAGTTGCTCATTGAGCATCATTGCAAAAACAAAGAAGTTTATCGGTGGCGAAAAATAAAGAAGTTTATCAACAGTAGCATCTCCATGTATTAAAACGTGTGTGTTGATAATGTCTTGGCCATATATAAAGGAGGGAATAAGGACACCATTTGTGACATGACTTCTATACGATGCTTACTTAAGTGCCATAACTTTCCATAACTTTTTGAAATCGTTCACTCAAGAGCCAAAAATCCGACATGACATAGCACTTGCGATTAACGTTTTCCAAAAGGTTATGGCACTCAAATGATCAATTGGAATATTATAAGGCACTCAAGTAATCAGAAAAAACAAAGTTATGGCTCCTAAGTGACCGTCACACATAAGTTATATCACTCAAGTGATCGACAACTAGAATTTGATCCGAGCAAGAAGAGAGAAATAAATTTTCAAAACAACCCTGTCAAGAATCACCTCACACCGAGACAAATTAGGAGGTTCATACAGTTGACATTTTGGAGAAAAAGATCAAGAAGGACTTTATTGTACTTACTTGTATCCACCTTTTTGTGATAGCTCCAGGTGACATCGCACGGAAGCTTGAAACATCTCAAAGTGAGGAAGAGTAGTTCATTTCTCTATCTAAACACTTTATCCCATGATAAGCCAATTTAAGCCTAAAATCTTCATTTCATAGCCCAGTTGGTGATTACCTCCCCCACATTGGGGCAATGCATGTGGTTTACCTAAAGATGGGAGAACATCATGGTAATACCAAAAGAGTTCTTAGAACTCAAGTCAAAAGAAAGCAAAAACGAAATTCATAGATGCTAGAGGGCGAAGAAAGAGTAAAGAGCCTAATAAAAGCAAGACCAACGCCCGTTGAGAATGCAAAATGCATAGAGAGCAAAATATTGCATCAAAGGCAAAGTTGCCTAGCAAAACAAAGGAGAAAGGGTGAATCTCTAGAATTGCAAGATGAGCATTTAGTGAACTCATAAGGTCACAAATGTAAAATCCCCAATGAATATGAAGGATAGTAATGATGCAAAGGTAATCACCGACCTTACAATACCCCTTATTCTTGAAAATTAAGCCATTTTGAGCCTTACCCAAGACCGACATTACAACCATATCTGAAGACTCTTTTGATTGGGATGCTTCGAGTCAACATGCGATTTCACCCAAAGAGCTAATGCCTAAAGGAGTAAGTTCAATATTGTCTTATCTTCGAGATTCTTGACTTGTAAACACGAATGAGATATCTTTGATTCATATTTTATTCTCGGCCTCAAAGTGCATGTCCTTTGTATCAGCCTTTGATCAAACCAATATTACAGTCCCTTAAAAGATCTTTTCAAATCAATCAAATTATATATACTGTGAATAGTTTCGAAAGCCTAAGACCTAGGTTAGGAGAGATAATTCAAGTGTCCTTAAATCGTCATTCCATGAGTAGATGAGAATACAATCTTTTCATAAATCATAAGAAGTCCTCTCTAATGAAAGTACTCCAACTGATGTTTTAACCAAACTCTTTTGGCAATTTCAAATCATTTGATTCAAAATCTTCCCCACAAGGAATTTTGATCATCTTTATCATATTGCAAGATGTTTTGGAAAACCTCCTACATCATAGCATACTAAACGAAACTTCTTCATGATTCTTGGTTTCCCAAAATCTTCATTAGAAATGTTGGAATCTTTTCAGAACTGAAGCCCTTTTAATTTGCCTAAACGCATCATTATGACTTTTCTTTAGATCCCTTCCTATAGGGCATTTTAGGTTAGATCCTCTCCTCACGGATCATCTTAGATTCGATCCTGTCCTCACGGATCATCTTAGACTCGATCATGTCCTCACGGATCAATTTTGGTTAGATCTTATCCTCACGGGTCATTTTAGGTTGATCTTGTCCTCACGGATCATCTTAGGCTAGATCCTATCCTCACGGGTCATCTTAGGTTCAATCCTATCCATGTGAATCAATTTTAGGTCAGATTCCACCTCACGGGTCAAATCAGGTTAGATCATAGCCTCACGGATCACTTTAAGTCAAATTCCACCTCATGGGTCATCTTATGGTTAGGTCTACCATACGGGTCATCTCATCACTAAATCCCCCTAGGGTCTTCTTACAATGAAACCTTAGGTTTTCATCAACATCATCCACACCCACAACATCCCTATCATCCCGCCGACAGGTAAGTGCCAAGTGAGTCCCTCCCTCTCTCTACCCCTCTCTTATTAGGAAGGAAAGAAATCTGGTTTGAACCTAAAATTTCATGGAATGGTCTTCCAATCAAATGTCATGACTTTCTTGTTCTTTTTAACCCCAGTTGAGTTGATTAGAGCTCAGGTGTCACCTTATCTTTGAGAGCAACCTTTATCGATATTGCTCCCAAAGAGGGGCAGTTGTTGACACCTGATTTCTAGTCATTTTAATTTTTGGAAAAATAATTAAAAATCAATAAAATTTCATAAAATTTAAAATACAACTTTGGAACCCTTGGCCACACCTAAGGAACCAATTTTGACCAAAAAATATTTTTCAGAATTTTTTTCATTTAAAAATAGCTGAAAATTAAAAAAAACCAAATAAGGTCAGAAAAATCTATAGAAATAGTCAAAAATTTTATTTTAATCTTAATTACATTTTGGCTACTTTGGTTTTAAAAAATTCTATTAGGAGCATAGTTTTCCCTAATTCACGGGATCCCATGCCTAGATCGAGCAAAAAAAAAAAAAAACCAAATTGAACCTCTTCGAGTCACTTTCTTACTTTGAGTCAGTTATGACATTTGATTTAGAGACCTTCAATTTCACTTTGGTCGAACCAATTTCAGAATTTAGACATATTCGAAATTTGAACTAGTTTTTTGGGAAGACGTTTTGGACCTAATTTGGGGTTTTTTATTCAATTGGTCATTTTCAACCAAAACCAAAACCAAACCCTTACCCAAGCATGATCGGCCATGGGAAACGCATTGGCGAAGTCAGATTCATGATAAATGGTCATTAAGGAATCCAATCGACCAATTTTTGCATAAAATGGTCATAAACTTTGGGATTTTTACATATGATCAAACTAATCGGATCAAACCTTCCCATAATTAGGTCTTAGGCATGTCCTAGAATTCAATTTTGGGCTTAAATTGGTGAAAATTTGATGTTGAATTTGGTGAAAATCTTAAAATCGGGCCAACTGCGTCGGTCTAACCCGGCTCGGTCAACCCGATTGACCCAAAACAGCCACAGAGAAGAATTGGGCAAAATTGAGTGCCAATTTGGAGCACCCATTCGACCATCCCATTCCAGAACCTTCCCCCCGTAATCCAGGTGTCTTCTTGGCACGTGAAGAACAAATAGGCAGCTGGTGGGGGCAACATATTTTTTTAGAGGAGGAATGTTTGTGGTACGTAAAAGTAGGAGGGACAGAGGGGCGTATGAGAGAGGGAGGGGGCTGGAAAGGACAACAAGGGTGACACTCATTCGCTCAAAAGGGAGAGAGACGGACGATAGGAAAAGAGAGGAGAATTCATTCGAAAAAAGGAGGGGTGAGACCGAGAGCTCACAGCTTCTGTGAAGAGCGACTCAAGCGATTCGAAGCTTTGGTCAAGCTTCATTGCGGGCCAGGCGACTTCCAGGACCTCGTTGAACCCCCTCCATCGCTGCCATTGCCACCGCAGCACCAGAACAAGTACGGCTCTCGCTGCTCTATTAATGTTCAATATGCACTATGAGTTTTGGCTCGGTTTGATCATTCACCGGAACTGGTACTGTTCGGGTCTGTTCAGGGGGCTCTCGGGCGTTGGCAGGGACTCTTTTGGCTTGAAATGGCTTCAGAAGGTGTTGTAGATTAGATTGGGTTAATTTGGGTGTAAAATAGCACATTTTGGTGTTTTTCCGGCGAGGTCACCTGAAAATTCGGCCGGAGCAGTAGCTCCGGTCGTCTTCTCTGGCGACCAGTTAACCAGTCAACAGACTACGTGGCACCCACGTAGCGCGCATGTGGCGTACATGTGGCTGCCACGTAGGCAGCCTGTGGTTCCTTAAAACAAAAGAGAGAAATAAAAAATATTTTCAGAAAATAATAAAAAATCCAAAATCAAAAAATAAAAAAAAGTTTGAAAATTCAAAATTTTAAAAAAAAATATTGGGTTGGGCTAGTATGTGGGCTTGTGTTTAAAATCTGACTACATATGGGCTTTAAAACAAATTGGGCCTCTCTTAAAATCATTAAAAAAAATACAAAAGATTGGGCCTAGCTCAAGGTTAGCTTTTGACTTAGACCAACTTGGGCCCTTTAGACCCGAGTTGGGTGCCTATGGCGCAGGCCGATCTTTTAGCCTGGTTCGGATCATTTTTTTTTCAGAATAAAGAAAATCAAAAAGAAATTCGAAAATAAAAAAATATAAAGAAATATAAAAAAATTCTATAAAAAAACTGAAAAAAATTCTAAAAAATCCCAAAAAATAGGAAAAGCGTAGTTTAACCTTGTTTGCCCCCATTTTCCTAGTTTTGGACTTAGATTCCCCTAAATTCGAATCAAAACCCTAATCTTGACTTTTCTCTAAGCCCTTAGGGCTTTACTAGGATTTTTATTATGCGATTTATCTCTACCATTAACTTCTTGATTGCGCACATTACATGCTTTGATTGTGATTGATAAGATAGACTCACACCTACACGAGCACGTCAGAAGAACAATCAACTTCGGTACCGAAAGGGCGTCAGTAGAAATACCAACGTAACCAAGACCCCGGACCCTTAATCTCTGGTTGCATAGAATCGAACGGCTTCTCTTGGCTGCTCGATAAGGTTTCCGGTCTACCTTCCTCAAATAATAGTGGCGACTCCTATACATGTACACATACACATGTCATCGATCACACTAAGATCGAATCCGATGATATATTCCATCGCGATTTGGTATGGGCCTGGGAGGGCCAGAGCTAAGCCCGTCTTAGAGGCTTAGTAATCCATTAACCGCCCTCAGACTCGTTCCGGAAGGGGAGGTCGCGACAGATCGTTCGTCAATGGATCGCGATTGGTCCTATTCTTCTAATCTGTCGAGTCTTGTTGAGTCTTGTCACCGACCCTTGTTTGTTGAGTCTTGATTGTTGGAAAAGACTTCGGGATCGTGAGACGTTCCAAACTCTGTAGTTTGATTTCTCGGCATGATTCCTTCCTAAAAAAAATTCTTCGTAGGTCAAAGATTGAAATGCGGAAGCTATGTTTAGGAGGGGTGCTCTGATACCATGTTAGAAAACTAAATGAAGAAAAGCAATTGGAATATTGAAGAACAAAAGGAAGTAGTCACCGAGAATTGGGAAATTGTGTATTGCTTTTCTCTGCATAAATTGTCTGACTACAGCCCTATTTATAATACATGAGGTCTAACTAAATAAGGGAAGGAATATATAGAATAAAGGAAAAAAAGGATTTCCTAATGCACAATATTCTGATTACCCATCAATGAGCCAACTAGGACCAATTAGGATCAATCAGAGCCCCATTTACTGCCAACTGTGCTAAGTAGCTTCACGAACATGTCTCCCAAGATACAACACCTTGAACCCGTTTGAATTAGCACCATGCAAATAGGACTCTATCGAACACTTCTTAAAACCGGTACACCTAGAGCACGACTACCTAAGAACTAAGGAGACATGACTTGAGATACGTCTTCTAAAGATAGAGAACTGCCACGTGAACTTGAGAGATGTCTATTATAGGATGTCTATTAAGGCCACTGCAGCAAACTGAATCCATGATTACAACAGTTACGACATTGAACCAAAGAGACAAAACTGCGGCAGGGTCGTGAAGAAATGCGTCCATTAATATCCATTAACGCGTCCATACAACTTCTGCACGAAAGCTGAAGAAATGCATCCATTAATGCATCCATTAACTCATCATTAACGCGTCCATTATAACTGCAGCTCGTGAACTAAAGGGATGTACTGCTGCAAAAACTGAAGAAACATGATGATCCATTATGTGACATCCCAGTTCTGCCACAGCCTCAAGGCTTACACTTACCATGTTTCTTTTCTTTAATCTTTCTTAATACAAATGGCGCATGCGGAAGACTAATTGAACTAATGAATCAAGTTGGCCACACAAAACAAGGGCATGATAAACACCAATGGTAGGCACGCCTAGAAAGGGGTATGGCCTTAATAGGGTGACACTAACCAGGTATCACACAACGTTCATAACACAAAAGCATAACAGCCAGATCTATTCATCTTTTACGTATAATTATATATCTTCAAAAACAGCCCTTTACAAAAGTTCAAAGGAATACTCTAGGAGAATTTTAGGGAAGGGTGAAACTACTCCAAAGTACCAAGTTACCATCAACCTTCGCCTTCGCTTGTGGGGCCCATATTCCTTAATTTTAGGGACCATTTACGGAGGCTTCGGACTCGACACCTTCATTATTCTCCTTGGCGCTAATCCGATCCCCACTTTCGAGAAGATGCAGTACGATGGGGCCTATCTACATACCTAGGCCTCATTGATATATAGCTTTGAATTCTAATGATATTATTCCGTCTAGTGGTCCCTCATCCACATATAACTTCGAACAGATTATTTTATACCGCATCGTCCCTTGCCTATTAGGAAAGTCCCTCATAAACTCTTCTACGCGAGTGATTCTCAATGGTTTACCGTATAGACGCCGCCGTACAAGTGTTGGTGTCTCTGACAGCCTAATATGCTGAAAAAGGGATTTTAACAACGGGGTGAGTATAACTCGGTAAGTAGATTGCTAGGCCATACGACTAAACGATCTATAGAAATGTAAGATTGGAGGAAAAGATCACCAACATCAGATTCAAGCTCAGAAAAGCATAAGTCTCAGAAGACATACCAGATTGAAGTCATTACAACCAAGATCATCGCAATCAAGATCATTTCAACCAGAATCATTGCAATCAAGATCATGTTGGAGAAACATCTCATGAAATATTTTGATGATTTCCAAACTATCCTTTGGTATTTAAATTACCTTTGGTGTGCAGTGTTTGTTATACAAGGCCAAAGATCACTTATTGCCTATCGCTTGAACATCAAGTGCTGTCAGAAGCGTTTTGATAGAAACAGCTACTGAGGACCTCAAAAGATCTGGTCACCGATTATTTGATATCAGATCTTGAAAGATCAAGTCAGACAAGCTATAGATAGTCCAAACGTGATGATGTTTGAGAAAGATTGGCTGAAGTTGCCAAAGGTTGATGGGAAAGCCAATGGGAGGATTTCTATCTCCTCGGGAGCAGTACAACTGCTCTGTCAGAATACAACAGTAACTTGTCAACGAGGAACAGTATCTCTGTGCCTGTTTCAAGCAAGTCCGGTCTGAATTGAAAGAAGACTATTCCAGCACGAGGACAAGGTGTCCCATCCATCTCCAACGGCTCTTTTGCTTCTCCAAGAGTGTTCAAACTGCTAGAATGCTGAAGCTTATAAAAGGAGGAAGTCATGAAGGCCAAGATAGAGGTCGGACCAATTGAATATCAAAAGTGCTCTAGAATTTGTTCTAGTTGAAAAGCTTAATCTGTGAAAGATCTTGTAATCTTTAGTTGCCTTGTAATCGTGCAAAATCAAGTGTACATTTCTAAGTAGTGAGGCTGTATCAAGATAGTGTGATCTATCACGTGAAAGATCAACTCACGTATTGTTTGTAACTTGAGGCAGTTTACTAGTGCATTCCAGCCCGGGTTGTGGCTGTTAGTTGTGTGGAGTGGACGTAGGCTTAGGATATAAGCCGAACCTCTATATATCTGGTGTGCTGATCTTTTCTAAGTCATTACTCTCAAACACACTCAGATACTGTTGCGCGAAACATTTGCTCACCCGATCTTTTTCATATCACCTACTGTTTTTCGCATTGTTTGAAAAAGTATCGAAACAACCTATTCACCCCCTCTAGGTTGCATTGTTAGCCCCAACAATTGGTATCAAAGGTCTGCTGCTTGTTATGTGAAGTGTATTTCTTCAGAGCATAAAGATCCTTATTATGGCTGACTTTGGTGGTCTTCTAAACAATGAAGCCGCAGCACCTAACAAACCTCCATACTTTGATGGGAGCAACTACAACTACTGGAAGAACAGAATGTCTGCCTACCTTGATGCATCTGATCAAGATATGTGGGATGTAATTCAAAATGGAGTAGAAGTTCCAGTTGCTGCTCCTGCTCCTGCTGCCGCCGGACAACAACAAACCGCTGAATAGATTGCTGAAGTAGCAGCTGCTCGCCTTGAACTAATTCAAAAAGAGCCACTCTTAACTCTAAAGCAAGAAATCTCCTCTATTGTGCTTTATCTCCATCTGAGTTTAATCATATATCTTCTTGTGGCTCAGCTAAGGAAATATGGGATTGCCTCCAAGTAATCTATGAAGGCACCAAGCGAGTGAAAGAAACCAAGATGAACATCCTGCTTGGTCACTACGAGACATTTGTGATGAAATTAGATGAAACGGTGGGAGAAATGTACACGAGATTCACTGAAATAGTGAATGGCATGGCCAGTCAAGGGAAAACATTCACGGATGCTAAAAAGTGAACAAGCTGCTTAGAGCACTTCACGAAGAATGGATCACCATGAAAACCTCTGTTCAAAAAACTATGAGAATTCAACCTATCACCCTGGATGAACTCATAGGCACGCTGATGTCTTATGAAGCCGAAGGCATAAACAAACAAAACCTATCCAAAGGTAAGAAAATTATTGCCTTCAATGCCAACGATGAAAATGTAGGTGGTGAAACATTTGCTGAAGAAGAAGATGACAACGAAATGGCCCTATTTACTAGAAGATTCAAAACTCTCATGAAAAAGGGTGGAAACTTCAGAGGAAGAAGGAATCCTAGATTCTCAGAAGAGAAGAGATCCTTCAAAGGAAAGGAAGAAAGTAAAGGTAAAGATATTATTTGCATTGAATGTAGGAAACCAAGACACATTAAGCCCGATTGCCCTCTCCTAAAGAAAAGAGGAGGAAGATTCGAAAAGAAAAGAAGGGAACTCAAAGCTGAAACATGGAGTGACACCGAATGCGAGTCAACCGATGAAGATGAAGCAAATCTTTGTCTCATGGCAGAATCCGAACAAGAAGAAGAAAATGATGTAAATGATTCTAAACTTTCATATGAGGAAATGCAAGATTTTTTTAAAAGAAATGTTTGCAGAACACAAAAAGGTTTCGAAAAAAATGTGTGAATTGAAAAAGGAAGTTTTAAAACTCACTGAACAAAACTTTTCTCAAAAAGATGAGCTTGAGAAACTGCAGAAAGATCTGGTCACTACTCAAAGTAAACGCGACTCTTTGCAGGAGGAGAGCAAATCTTTAAAGAAAGATATTTCAAGAATCAACACAAACTTCTCCTTTAGCTCAAAACCCTTGCAACACATTCTATCTATTCAAGTTCCGCATTACGATAAGTCTAGACTTGGACGTGAAAAGGAACATGAAGAGAAGAAGAATCCGTTTCCAAATGTCAAAACAAGATTGAAACAAACACCTTCTTTTCAGTATTACAAAAGTCACTTTGCACAACAATTCACTAGATCTACTGACAAGCAATTCAATTGCTCCGTTTGCAATAAACCTGGTCATAACAAGCAAATATGTCCAGTTGAGCAAATAAAGCCCAAAAAGATCTACTGGAGATATGATACGAGACCAAAGACTAACACAAAAGGACCCAAGCTTGTGTGGGTACCAAAGAAAACATGAAAATTTTCTTTATTGCAGGTGATACTAAAGAAGAACAAGTGGTACTTGGACAGTGGGTGTTCGAGACACATGACAGGTGAAAGAAATATGTTCATAAATCTCAAACAGGTGAACGATGGAAATGTCACGCCCCGTGTCCTTCGAGCGCTCCAACATCCCTCATTGTCGAAGAAATCTCGCAACTCACCAGGATCGTAAACGGACGTAAAACACGCGAGATGCAAATGCAAGCAGAAGCAAATAAAACAAACCCGACAAAACAAATAGAATGACCTTAGAACATAACACAAACGCACGTATGACATAACTAGATAGGATCAAGGTTCATACAGACCACCAGAAATAAAACGACTACGACTCAAGGACACGACACAGGGACACAAAGGAATCGCCCCAGACAAAAACCACTCGTCGTCACACGAGGATACAGAAGCGGGGATAAGGATCTCTAGACACCTAAGGGTCAGGCGTCGTCATCCGAAGTGTACTCGGCAGGGGGAGCGTGCTCCAAGGAAGAACTCGTCTCGATGGCTCCACCTAACTCTAGCTCAGGCTCCTCCCATGGCTCCTCCTCTGGCACCTCCTCTAGGTCAAACTGCTAACCCTTCGATAATACGTTCGGTCCGGTCCAACCCTATACTCGGTGATCATGGGCTCAAACTGAGTCGGTAGTCCAAAAAGTAGCGGCATCTTGGTGATCAGGGTCGAGGGTCTGAAAATGTGGGTCCCACAGAGGTGTGAGATAACATCCCAGTAAGGTAGTCCTAAGCCAACCCTAGGTTACAGTACCTCCAAGCCATCTACCCTACGACATGCGATCAGACATCCACAAACAGACCAAATACGCATGAATATGAACATAAGCTGGTATAACAGAAAATCCTTGATTCCTCATTCAGACCTTTCTATGGTACAGGATTATCAACTTAGTCACCAACACAATTTAACTACACATGGCATCAATCTCGGACAATCGAACCCTCAGGCCCGCGTCTCTACGCCTCAGGCTCATAGCACATATTCTCAATAAATCGGCCCGCGTAATAACGCATCAGGCTATACAATATGCATATATATGAATGAGCTCGATTCATAGACCCGCGTAATAACGCATCAGGTCGGTCCCACGTTTAACGCATCAGGACGGGCACAAACCCCGCGTTTAACGCATCAGGGTACGATGTGCATACAGATATGTCATAGTATAATACGATCGATTATAAACCCCGTGTTTAACGCATCAGGGTACCATCACACATAATTCCACCAGAGGTTCTCATTCAAAACTTCATGATCAAACGTAACCCATTTAACTCACATTCACAACAATTCGATCGCATTATTAACCACATAGTCCACAAACCACAATTCTAGTCAAATTCAACCACGACATATCCATAGATCACATATACAGTTGGGATGACCATGGCATACCAAAAATGCACGAAAATCCTACTTGGCCCGAAAAGTCACATAATGGCCTATTTAGCTCAAATCAAACTCCACTCCGTCCGGCACGATTTTCAACGCCCAAACTCACATCCCACATACATGGTTGACTAAGTAGGGTTCCAACACAGCAAATGCACCATCATATCACAACAATTCCGGCATTTGCACATAACGTCACAATTCAAGCCAAATCGCACCCTAAGCTCACCCAAACCGAACCTAGCATGCGTGGCCTATAACCACCACTTGAGACCATCCTTAAACTCTCAACCAACCTAGAAATATGCTCATCTCAACATCTCAACCATTGAATCGCGAACAAGCCCCACCGACCAGAACCTAAACCACTCTAGCTCAAGCCCAAATCAACCCCTATTAAGTTCAAACTAACCACCTAGCATGCTCCTTAGTACTTGCAAGCCTAAGGGAGGATTAGAACCACTTACTCTTGCTTTTTGGTGGAGAAAAACCCGACGATTCCTCCTCTTCTTCGCGCGACCAGAACCTGAGCAAAGGAGGTCCGGTTCGGTTCAAGCATGGAAGATCAAGTTCGGTCCATGAAATCCTCTCAAAAACTAACTACATGCACTACCCTAGGTCTCACAAGATCCCAAGACATGAATGGAGCACCTTACCTCCAAACGGCGAGCAAAACCGATGAGACAACTCCTCCCAATCAGCTGCTGCACCGGCGCCCAAGGAGAAGAGAGAGAGAGACGGCGGCGGCTCACAGTGACTCACGGCCAAGAGGGGACGGCAAGGTGGCTGTGGTGATGGCTGCAGCTCCTCACGCCGGCGGGATGAGGGCCGAGAGAGAGGGAGAGTTGGGCGAGTGAGATGAGAGAGTTGAGAGAGTTTGAGAAAAAAAAATGAGAGAATGAAATGGGAGTGAGAGAGAGAGAGAGAGAGGGTTGCTTCAGCCCATTAGAAGAGGAAGAGAGAGAGATTTGAGTGATTGGCCATCCATCAAGAGTGACAAGATGATGGGGTGGTTGAAGGACATGAATAGTAGAAGTGGGTAATGGGATTTTTGGGGAAAATGGGGTTTTAATGGCTTCTTGGGACTTGAACAATCAAGAGCTAATTTCCCTCCATTTCACTTGATATTTTTCGCTGCCATAGTGGGGTAGGTGAAGTGGCCGAGTTTTCCTTCGCGGTTGCTCAAGGGCTGAACGAATTTCGGGACCGGAATGGATTTTTCGTTCCGCAATCCCGATCCTCATTTTTCCAACTTATATGGCGTCTAAATATCCTTAATAACATTTGCAAGGCGACGTCCAAGTTTATTTGCATTGGAATTCTCGAATACCCGGCCGCCGATTTCGAAGTCCGCTTCGCGCTCAAAATCAGCCGATCGCATTCTCAGTACACCTCGAACCGACGGGCGGCTTTCCGAAGTTACGCGTATCGACCCGTGATTTTAGTTACCACGTTTTAAGAATTCGGACCACGGCAACCCTGGTTTTCATGTTATCGCGAGGGAAACTGTCAGTCTTGACAGGACGCGATTGTCAGGAATCAGTTCAAGGTTATTCGCAAATCATGCTATGGTGTAGCGGTATCACCCGCAAACCAATTGCACGATGCTAGCAAATGGTTCTGACGTCAACCCTAGATCGGCCTGCAATGGCCCAGAATGTACCCTCGGCGATCCTTATGGTCAGGATACCGGTCTGCGGTCGAGTCCTTTATGGTCTGCGTACTATCCTATTTAGCCATTCCCTTTTGGTCAGTCGTCTCGAGAGTGATCAATTCTGAGTGAGGTTACTAGAATACATCGATACTCATTTTATTCATAACTTCGAAATGGGGTCGGAATTCAGAATGTCACAGGAAATGTCACTTTTGGTGGAAAAGGAAAAGGGAAAATCATTGGCATAGGAAACATCAAGTTGGGAAATCTTGTTATTGAAGATGTTTCACTGGTCCAAGAACTTGGATACAATCTTCTCAGCATAAGTCGACTGTGCGACAAGGGCTACAGGATTAACTTCGAAGAAAACATGTGCACTGGCACTAACCAGGACCTGACCCAATCCTTCATAGGTAAAAGACATGGTAACATATATCTACCGAATGTTGAACTTGATGAAATGCAGTGCCTGATGTCCATCAAAGAGGAATGTGATCTATGGCATAAGAAGCTAGGCCACATCAACATGAAGCATATTTCAAAGATAGCATCAAAAGATCTGGTGCGTGGCCTACCAAAGATCAACTACGATAAATGTGACTCTTGCAATGCATGCTCCTTGGGAAAGTAGGTCAGATCTTCCTTCAAATCCATAAACAATATTGCTACGAATAGACCTCTGCAATTGCTGCATATGGATTTGTTTGGTCCTGCTCGTATTGCAAGTCTAGGAGGAAGAAAGTACTGCCTGGTGATTGTTGATGATTACTCACGTTTTTCATGGGTAATTTTTTTAGCTCATAAGCATGAAGCATTTCATTCCTTTGAGAAACTTGCTAGAAAAATGCAGAATGAAAAAGGATACAGGATCACAGCCATCAGAATCGATCATGGTGGAGAATTTCAAAACCAAAGCTTTGTAGATCTTTGTGACGAAAATGGAATTGAGCACAACTTCTCCACTCCTTACACTCCTTAATAGAATGGAGTTGCAGAAAGAAGATATCGATCTCTTCAAGAGATGTCCAGGACCATGATGATTGAGAGTGGGGTTCCTACCTACTTTTGGGCTGAAGTTGTTACGACCGCATCTTACATCATGAATAGAGCTCTTCTCAGACCAATGATGGAAAAGACGCTTTACGAGATCTTTAAACGAAGAAAGCCTATTCTATCATACTTCTACGTCTTCGGATGCAAGTGCTACATTCTCAAAAACGTGAATGATGGCGTTGGAAAATTCGACGCTAAATCAAGTGAAGGTATCTTTCTTGGCTACTCTACAAGTAGCAAAGTTTACCGCGTGTCCAATAAAGATTCGCAAGTTGTTGAAGAAACCATCAATGTCAAATTCAAAGATGAGCTGAAAAGTGTTCAAAGAGATGAACAGGAGGTGGATTTCCAAACATTCGCTCCAGCAAATGTTCAACAGCCACTGCAACAACAAGAGACTACAAAACCCTCAAGTTCAAGTCAAAATCCTAAGGATTGGAAGTTGAAAACTGATCATCCTAAAGATCAGGTCATTGGGAAAATCGATGAAGGGATCAAGACAAGATCTTCAATCAAAGAAATGATGAACTCCCTAGCCTTGATCTCTCAAATTGAGCCTAAAGAAATCGATGAAGCAATCGTGGATGAAAACTAGATCGAAGCCATGCAAGATGAGCTCCGACAATACCAAATCAATGATGTCTGGAATCTAGTCCCTCGACCTAAAGATCAGCAGATTATCGGCACAAAATGGGTATTCCGTAAGAAAATGGATGACCAAGGCAATGTGGTAAGAAACAAAGCCAGGTTAGTAGCTAAAGGATACTCACAACAAGAAGGCATAGATTATGATGAAACATATGCTCCTGTTGCTAGATTAGAAGCTATTTGACTGCTACTTGCATATGCATGTCATTATGTTTTTACCTTATACCAAATGGATGTGAAAAGCGCCTTTCTCAATGGCTATATCAAATAAAGGGTGTTTATTGAGCAACCACCAGGTTTTGAGGATCCTTCACAATCAGACGATGTCTATCAATTGAAGAAGGCCCTCCATGGTCTCAAGCAAGCCCCTAGAGCTTGGTACAAAAGATTAAGTTCTTTCCTTCTTGAACACAACTTCGAAAAAGGTAAAGTTGACACTACCTTGTTTATCAAGAAGAAAGGTAAAAACATCTTGATAGCTCAGATTTATGTTGATGACATAATCTTCGGCTCTACTAATGAAAATCTTTGCAAGGAATTTGCCAAAGCAATGACAAGTGAGTTCGAAATGAGCATGATGGGGGAGATGAACTTCTTCCTTGGACTTCAAATAAAGCAAACAAGAGCAGGAATATTCATTCACCAAGAAAAGTATACAAAAGATCTGGTGAAGAGGTTTCGTTTGGAAGGATGTAAATTCACTGAAACACCTTTGGCCACATCTATCAAATTGGACAAGGATGAAAAAGGTATGTCCATTGATTCCAAACTCTATAGAAGCATGATAAGATCATTGCTGTACTTAATCGCTTCTCGATCAGATATCTTGTTCGCCGTATATCTATGTGCACAATTCCATTCAAATCCAAAGGAGTCACATTTCACGGCTGTAAAGAGAATCATAAGGTACGTTGGTTCATCATCCAAAATAGGTCTATGGTATCCTAAAGCTTCAAGCTTTGATCTTATGGGATACTCAGATACTGACTATGCAGGGTGAAAAATTGATTGAAAAAGTACATCTGGTACATGTCAATTAATGGGAAATATGTTGATCTCCTAGTTCTCAAAGAAACAAAACTCAGTTGCTCTCTCAACCACTGAAGCTACGTATATTGCACTAGGAAGCTATTGTGCACAACTTCTTTGGATGAAATGGCAACTTAGCGACTTTGAGGAACTGAATTCGAATATTCCTATTTGCTATGACAATACAAGCACTATAAACCTGACCAAGAATTCTATATTGCATTCAAGAGCAAAGCACATCGAGGTAAAGCATCATTTTATTAGAGATCATGTGAACAGTGGTGATGTGTGCATACACCTCGTTGACTCAAAACATCAGCTAGCTGACATATTCACAAAGCCTCTGGAGAAGCAAGCATTCGAATTTATCAAAGGAGAATTGGGAATTTCTAATCCTCTGGAGTAACTTGTCCAAAATGACGAAAGATCAGCTGTATCGCAAAAGATCAGGTAACCAGATCTTTGCATCACTCAAAAGATCAGGTACGCCTAATCTCTCCAAAAGTTACGGTTACAAGTCATCGGATTGCAAAACCCGCCCGACAGTTTGTGCTTGTATTTATATCCAGATAAATTGTTTTATTTGTAAACACTTTGGGTTTGGGTATAATCTAGGTTTTGAGAAACACTCGAGCGTGTGACCGATTTGTAAACTTTGATTCTTTGATTATTAGTGGATTATTTGCGGCTGGCTCTCCCCGTAGATGTAGGTTTCGATATTCGGACCGAACCACGTACATCGTCGGTGTCCTTTATTGTTCCCCGTATAATTTCTCTGGTTCTCTCGCATTGACATATATTTGCAAGATCCTGGTTAGCTTCCGCGTATTAATTACAACAATTGGTATCATATCTTGAGGATAGGATTTTCTGGATTGTGATTTGGGCCTTTACTTATCTGATTATTATCTGAAAATTCTGTGGTTGCAATTATTTCTGGAGTGAAAGCAGAAATTGAGAAGTTTAATGGGAGGAACAACTTTGGGTAGTGGAGCATTAAAATGGAGGCGTTATTAATAACTCGAGATTTGGCCGAGGCATTGGAGGGTAAGGATAAATTGCCCGAGACAATGAAAGATGCTGAAAAGGACGTGCTAATGAGGAAGGCTAGGAGTATAATTCTGATGAATTTATCGGATGAGGTGTTAATAGATGTGGCCGGGGAGAAGGATGACACGGCATTGTGGGCTAAACTTTAGGCACCCTATGTAACGAAGGGTTTGAATAATCGCTTGTACATATTGAAAAGGATGTTTCAGTTTAGATATACTAAAGGCATGTCTATTAGATCCCACCTAGATGAGTTCAATAAACTCATGATGGATTTAAAGAATGTCGGTAAGATTCTTGATGATGAAGAACAAGGCATGATATTGTTAGCTTCTTTACTAGAGTCATGGGAGCACTTTATTGATTCACTTCTGCAGGGGCGTACTACGATTACTTCGGAAGCGGTAAAGTCCGCCTTGTTTTCTAAAGAGTGGCAGAGAAAGTTGCGAGATGACAATCTAGCGCAGGGACTAGTGATTCGGGGTAGAGATCATCATCGGGGATCCAGTAACAGCAGAAGAAAAAGCAGGTCGAAGTCACGCCATAGAAATTCCAAGGGACGCGTGAAGTGCTTTGAGTGTCACGAGGAGGGGCACATCAAGAGAGACTATCCAAAGAGGAGAAATAGAGGTGATAGGCAGAATGCCACAAGCAGTGTAGCGAATATTGCTTAGGAGAGCACCAGTGATGCAGAGGCTGTCTTATGTGTGACTACTAGTTCGTCATGAGATGAATGGGTGCTAGATTCGAGGTGTTCTTATCATATGACGCCTCATAGAAACTGGTTTACTACTTATTAGATGACAGATAGTGGTAGAGTTTTGATGGTGAAGAATGTAGCCTACAAGGTTGTGGGGATATGGACAGTTCGGATTCGGATGCACGATGGGGTGGAGCGCACATTGACAGATGTGAGGCATGTACCGGAGCTCAAGAAGAACCTTATTTCTCTAGGGATACTCGATGACATCGGGTGTAAGTACACTACTGAGGGTGGAGTACTGAAGATCTCTCGAGGTGCCATGACAGTGATGAAATGGAAGAAAGTGAATACTCTCTATCATCTACTGGGAGAGACCGTGACCGGAGCTGCTGCAGTTTCATCAGGTGAGTCAGATTTTGATTTAACTCAGTTATGGCATGTGTGTTTGGGGTACATGAGTGAGGCAGGTATGACGATGCTGAGTGACAGGGGGTTGTTGAAGCGTCAGAAGATAAGTAAGTTAGACTTATGTGAGCACTGTATCTTTGGGAAGCAGCGCCGGATTAAGTTTACTGCAGGTATTCATTCGACTAAGCAACCAGTTGAGTATATTCATTCAGACGTCTAGGGCCCGTCTCCAGTTCCTTCGAAAGGAGGTGCCTAATATATGCTGACATTTATCGACGACTATTCCAGGAAGGTATGGGTATACTTTCTATGTTCGATCGGTTCAAGAAATTTAAGGCATTGATTGAGAAACGGTCAGATAAGCAAATTAAGTGCCTGAGAACCGATAATGGCATGGAGTTCTGTGGTAAAGATTTTACCAAGTTCTGCGAGAGAGAAAGGATTGTGAGACACCGCATAGTACTTGGGACACCACAGCAGAATGGCATAGCAGAACGGAAGAACAGAACCTTACTTGAGCGAGCTCGGTGCATGCTTTCGCATGCTGGACTAGGCAAGGAATTTTGGGCCGAGGCAGTGAACATGGCATGTTACCTGGTTAATCGATCTCCATCATCTGCTATCGAGTGGAAGACTCTAGAGGAAGTATGGTCGGGGGAAACCTGTTGATTATTCCGGATTACGAGTATTCGAATGTCTTACATGTGCTCACCCGAGTGATAGTAAGCTTGAGCCGAGGGCGAACAAGTGCATATTTCTGGGGTATGCACATGGGGTGAAAGGTTACCAGCTGTGGTGCATTGATCCCAGATCACACGATTTTCTAATCATCAGAGATGTGATCTTTGACGAGAGTACAATGCTTCAACATGGGAGTTCTGAGACACTACCATCAGAGCAGACAGATCATGGTGTCAGGAGTGAGGTGGAGCTTCAGGTGGAGACTCTAGAGACCTCGGAGGTAGCACAGGTTGAGACTACAGATGAGGCCACAGTTCCTAAAGTCGGTGATATTGAACCAGCACAGCCGCAGCACACTATAGCCGAGGGCAGACAGAGAAGGCAAATCAAACTACCGGTATGTTATAGTTATACTAATATTGCTTATTCATTGACTATAGGTGACGAGGTGGAGACAGATAAGCCTTCGTCTTACTTTGAGGCGATGGCTAGCTTAGAGTCATCGCAGTGGCTAGGGGCTATGAGTGAAGAGATGGAATCACTTCATCGAAATCAGACATGGGAGTTGGTCAAGGTACCCAAGAGCCAGAAGATTGTCGGAAGCAAGTGGGTCTACAAACGGAAGGAGGGCATTCCCGGTGTCGAGGCAGCAAGGTATAAGGCGAGACTTGTCGCGAAGGGGTATACACAATGGGAGGGCGTTGACTACAATGAGGTATTTTCTCCTGTGGTGAGGCATACTTCTATTCGTGTATTACTTGCCTTAGTTGCCGCACAGGATCTCAAGCTTGAGCAACTAGGTGTGAAAACGGCGTTTCTTCACGGTGAGTTGGAGGAGCAGATTTACATGAGGCAGCCTGAGGGATTTGCTATTCCGGGTAAGGAAGATCACGTTGGTTTGTTAAAGAAATCTTTGTATGGGCTGAAGCAGTCTCCTAGGCAGTGGGATAAGCATTTTGATGCTTTCATGGCTAGTCAGGACTTTTCGAAAAGTCAAATGGATAGCTGTGTTTACTTTAGCAGATTGGAGGATGGGTCTTTGATATATCTGTTGTTATATGTTGATGATATGCTAATAGCAGCTAAGAATATGTCTGATATTGATGTGTTGAAGAGGTAGTAGAGTATTGAGTTTGAGATGAAAGATTTAGGTGCTGCGAAGAAAATATTGGGTATGGAGATTTTGCATGACAGGGTTGCAGGAGTTCTACGTCTGTCTCAAAAGAAATATATTGAGAAGATTGTGGCACGTTTTAACATGCAATCAACAAAATCTATGAGTACACCTTTAGCAAAACACTTTAAACTTTCTGATAAGTTATCACCGCAGACTGAGGAGGAGGAGGAGGAGCATATGTCCCATGTTCCTTATTGTAGTGCAGTGGGTAGTATTATGTATGCCATGGTATATACTAGGCATGACATTTCACAAGGTGTGAGCGTGGTTAGTCGTTATATGAGTCGTCCTGGTAAAGTTCATTGGGAAGCTGTGAAGTG
The DNA here is from genome assembly GCA_029784005.1 of Lenwebbia sp. NSW1173648. Lineage (NCBI taxonomy): Eukaryota > Viridiplantae > Streptophyta > Magnoliopsida > Myrtales > Myrtaceae > Lenwebbia > Lenwebbia sp. NSW1173648. Next base: position 19,266,964 of record JARCGZ010000010.1, on the reverse strand, counting down.
GATCCTCAAATATTTGAAGGGGACAACAGACGTGGGTATAGTGTGCCGGAGGGACGATAATGGCAGTGAGACCACTGGTTATGTGGATTCGGATCATGCCGGTGACTTGGATGAGTGCAGGTCTTTAGTAGGGTACGTGTTTATGCTTGCAGGTGGTGCAGTTAGTTGGAAAGCGTCCTTACAGGATCATGTTGCCTTGTCGTCGACTGAGGCAGAGTACATGGTACTAACCTTTATAGCGAAGGAGGCGATATGGCTAAGAGGTTTTCTCTCGGACTTTGGGTTGGAACAGAAAAGTGTTGATATACATTGCGACAACCAAGGTGCGATACACCTGGCATATAATCCGATTTATCACGAGTAAACGAAGCATATCAACATCAGGTACCATTTCATCTAAAATGTCTTAGCGAAGGGTTTGGTGGTTGTGAAGAAGATTGTGACATCAGAGAACTCGGCAGATATGATGACTAAGTCCGTTCCTTTGGTGAAGCTCAAGCTTTACTTGATCTCAATTGGCGTTTATGGAGAGTGAGCGCCCGTCGGGGCATTGGAGAGCTAGCATGAATGATGAGCACTATTGACTTGACTTTAAACATCGAGCCAAGTCGAAGAATTGTTGAATTATGTCTCAAGTTTGAGCCGTTCATGAAACCCACCCCCTGTTGGATAAATATCCAAGTTGACCGCACAAGGAGATTGAACAAATTGAACTTCTTATCGGTGAAAATAAAAGGGACTCCTTGGCACTACAAGACAAAAGAAGGTGTTCTCATTATTTAATATATACATTAGCTCTTGTGGTGGGTCCAGGTCAAAACAAGTAGAAAAGTTGTTGACCCTATAAAACAGAAAGCAACTGGGGCGTGGGTTTGTAAGAGTGCACTGTAGCCGCCAGTGGTTCCTTCGTGCTTTCTCATCGCACAAAGAAGACGAGGAATAGAAGCTGCACAGTGGTTCCTTCGTGCTTCTCATCGCACAAAGAAGACGAGGAATAGAAGCTGTACAGTGGTTCCTTCGTGGTTCTCTTCCCCGAAGACAAATATTGAGTGCTCAACAGTGAAGCATTTCGTGGGGGTCGCCTAGAGAGGGAGCTCAGAACCGACGGTTTGTGCTTGTATTTATATCCAGATAAATTGTTTTATTTGTAAACACTTTGGGTTTGGGTATAATCTAGGTTTTAGGAAACACTCGAGCGTATGACCGATTTGTAAACTTTGATTCTCTGATTATTAGTGGATTATTTGCGGCTGGCTCTCCTCGTGGATATAGATTCCGATATTCGCACCGAACCACGTACATCGCCGGTGTCCTTTATTGTTCCTCGTTTAATTTCTCTGGTTCCCTTGCATTGACATATATTTGCAAGATCCTGGTTAGCTTCCGCGTATTAATTACAACTCATACAATGATTTGACAAGTCTATACACTTTGTGTTCTTGTCTTTTGACCATGAATCCTTCAAGTTGTTTCATATAAATGTCCTTGTCGAGATCACCATTAAAAAATGAAGTTCTCACATCCATATGATGTACCTGCAAATTGTATAGCGAAGCTATAGCAATCAACATCCTAACTGATGGGTATCCTTCAGCATCAAGATACTTCAACTTGAATCTCCAAGTTATTGCAATGCATCCGTAACTATGCACAGCAAACAACCAACATCAACTGTTATCTTGGGATTGCATCACCCATGGTCTCTATCTTGCGTCACCAGACCAACTGTCCATGGTCCGTGATGGCAATTTCCACTCAAAACAAGCGTCGATCATGAGATTTCTTGCTTGAGATATTCAGTAATCACCGGAACAAATTGGGGGCCTACCAATCAACCATCGGCTCTGATACCATTTGTTGGGAGCGCGCATCAGAAGTCTGATACATTCACCCGAGGAGATCGCCAAGAGGGAGCCCAAGTCTGAGCCCGTCAACATATTCAGTTGGACCTACCTTCACTCGAAAGCTTAAGCCAATGAGTTATGGGCCAACTAGAATATATTAACTACTCAACACCACATCAATTTTTCGATGTGGGACTTCTCTAAGATAACTCACACGTGCATCTCAACAATCTCTCCCTTACATGTAAGCTCCAGTGTTAGGTTTGCTCAAAGTAGTCTAGACCTTCTTTTTGTCTAAACCCTTTGTCAACAAGACGTGCTTTATACTTATAATGGAACCATCAGCTTTACGCTTCTTCTTGAATATCCATTTACATCCAATTGATTTACTTCTAGATGAAAGATCAACCAATTTCCAAATATGGTTACTTAGGATAGAATCAATCTCATTATCAATAGCTTCTTTCTAGAAAGGAGCATCTACAGATGTTATCGCCTCTTTAAATGTTTGAGGTTCACCTTCTAGCATGTATGTCAGAAAATCATGTCCGAAAGATTTTTCAATCCGTTACCTCTTGCTCCTTCGAAGTTCAGCTTCTTCGGCCTCAACTTCATCATTCTTAGATACTGATTTTCTAAATTTCTTCTGTGAAGGTTCACCATGATATCTTTTCGCAGGATACATATCCTCAAAGAATTCAGCATCCCTTGATTCTAGGATGGTATTGGCATGAATTTCCACATTTTCAGATTTGTGAACCAAAAATCTGCATGCGCTGCTATTTTGAGCATAACCAATGAATATGCAATCCAGCTTTTTAGATCCCAACCAAGTTTGTTTAGGAGGAGGAGTCGCCGCCTTGGCTAGGTACCCCTACTACTTTCAAAAACTGTAAGATGGTAACCTTTCATTCGTAACTCATATGGAGTCTTATCTATTATAGTTTACAGTTAAAACTGCTTCCCCCCGTGAGTTCTGAGGTAAACCCGAACTCAAGAGCATGGCGTTATCCTTCTCCTTTAGAGTTCTATTTTTCATTCAGCAACTCCATATTGCTGCGTAGTATAAGGTGCGGTTTTTTGGAGAATTGTCCCCAAACTAGCGCACAACTCTTTTAAGTTGGAAGAGTTGTATTCTCCTCATCTATTGGACCTAAGCATTTTAATTTGTCTATCAAGTCGGTTCTCAACTTCATTTTTATACTTGATATACATGCTCATAGCCTCATCTTTTCTAGTTAACAGATAAACATAACAAAATCGAATACAATCATCCACAAAGGTGATGAAGTATTTCTTTCCACCTCTACTTTCTACAAACTTTAAATCACATAGATCACTATGGATTAATTGTAGAGGTTCACTTGTCCTTTCAACGGATTTGAAAGATTTCGTAGCAAACTTAGCCTCAACACAAGTCTCACACTTGTAACGGGCATCCAACTCAAACCTTGGAATTAGCCTCAAGTTTGGTATCTTCTTTATTGTACCACAGTTTACATGTCCTAATTTACCATGCCATAGATAAGAAGACACAACAGTGTAAATTGAAGACTTGTCTTTATTAATAGTCTTTGGGTACAAGAATTTCGAGTTTACATAAATGACAGCCACATTAGCTTTGAACAAGTCATTATATAAGTTTCATTTCCTCACATGCATTCCTCCTTTGGAAAGTACAAACTTGTTAGATTCAAAAATAATTTTGAAACCCTTCTTGATAAGTATGGGGCAAGAAATGAGTTCCCCTTACGTGATTTGGTCCGGTGACTTACGTCCACATGGAGAGTAGCGAAGAGTTCCATTATAGATCAAGTAACATAACAGAGATTACAAACACACTTGAGTCACTCAAATAATCTTAGCGTTTCCCATCCCTTTATTACAGTCAATAACTCACACGGTGATTAGTCCCACAATTCATATCACAAGATTTAATGGGCTTCAATCCATGTGCCAAGATGTAATTGATGGGAAGACGGTGCAGAACCAGGGTGAAAATCTCAAATAATTCAATCCAAACTAATGGGTGTGCGGCCCCTAATGCTTCTACTTCACGCCCTCATACAAGACAATGAAAATTTATATATTTGGGACGTGGAACCAAAAATCACTCCTACTCCTGCATGGAAACGTTGAAAACCGGCTCCAACTCGTAAAGGAAACTCACATATCTTGCTTTCCTATTTTAAGTCTTCTTCTGACGGTCAAAGTCCAAGTCCACTTAAGGCTCAAAAGTGCAAAAGAACTCAGTCTTGAAGAAGGCGGCCACAAAATCCAATCTGAACTTTCTTTCTACGGCCAGATTTTTCAACACTTCAATTTGGGTCGACTTTTATTTATGAATTTAAACTCGAGATATACTTTAGCAATTGAGATCCACACCCACGATGAAGAAGGAAGATGGAGAAGAAGAAGGGAGGAGGAAAAAGACGAAGAAAAGATGAAACATTGGTGCGTTTCAGAAGGAAGTGATATATTTTAGCAATTTGTTAATGTGATGTCGACCCAAAAATCGCGTCGAGAGAGTGGAAGAAAAGTGGAGATAGTGGAGAAAGAACAACGCAATGGGAATAATGAACTTTTGAGTTTTTCTAGATGCACTGCATTTTAACGAACTTTTGACTCCTTTAATTTGTTCAATTGCGTGCCTTTGTTAGGTTGACTCCTTTAAAGTCAAGGATCATCCCATCTATTTCCAATCTATTTATGTTGTGCCTCCTCCTCCACACAGCAAAGCAATTCTTCACCGATTTCTCTTTGCCCAAACACAAACAGAGACATGATGAATGCTCTCAGCTCCATGAATGTTAATCAAGTGTGGCTTCTCGTTCTTGTTCTATCTCAGGCGCTGACTAGCACTGGAAAGCCGAGTAATCGGCCATGCATCGCTTCATCTTGCGGTGACTTTCGCAATTTAAGCAACCCATTCTAATTGAAAAGTGATCCGAAGGGATGGGGTAACTCGAAATTCGAGCTGGCTTATGAGGATAATCACACTGTTTTATACTTGGATGATGGCCGTTATTATGTGCAGTCTATCGATTATTCCGCTGGCCGAATCAGATTGGTTGACGACGGCATGCAAAAGAAATATTGCTGGTCTCTCCCTCGTCACTCGAGGTTGCAGTCTAACTTCAGGAAAGGTTTCTATCAGTTTATCAATGACTTTCCCATATTCGGCCCATACAACATCTATCAAGGTACAGTTGTTATTGTGAACTGCTCAAAGCCAGTTAGTTCTTCGTTCTACATCGCTACCGGACCATCATGCCCTGAGGGGCCATATTCTTCCAACACATCTTCGAGTTGGAACTTGTATGCTCTGGTCAATCCAAAAGTATCGGATGTTAGGGATTTTTGCACCATTCGTAGTTGGACGTGGGTATCAGAGTTTGAGTTTCATGAGCAGATTAATAGTAGCTCCTACAACTACGAGCTAATCCATAAGATCATGGCCGATGGATTTGTTCTCGACTTTGGTCAACCAATTGAAACGAACATCATTTCTTCCTTTTGCATACTTGGTTTCTATAGCATCTATAGGGGACAGTATTGCGGACTCGACGCCTCTGGCGAAAGGCACTTAACTTTCTTTTGCGTCTTTGATTTCTACAGCATCCTTAGAGGTCAGGTTTGTGGATACAAGTACTATGATGGCGGTAAGCATCGGTTGGCAATGAAATTTTACGGCAATTTTGTATGATTGGGTACACTCTTTCACTCGCTACTTTCTCTTCAAAGTGGCTAGCTACTTCGAAAATGATGACAAAGTATACATGTTGGTATAGGTCGTCATCTGTGTATTGAACTTGCACAAAGTTGCTAGCTACATCTCTGTTTCCTCGTGAGTTTTGTTTTCTGAACTTCATTTGCTTCAATTCCTTCTCAAATCATTCGTTCCTTCCACAGATCTCCCAAATGATGATATGACCGTTTGGACAACTGTGGATTTTATATCTCTACTAGGTAAGCCACAATGATTTATTCTTAAAATAATTAAAATATATATATTTAACCTATCAGAATTTTCTTCAGTGTATTTCTGTGCAGTGAAATTCATAGTAGGGACTCCATTTGTCGTGATATTTCTAATCTATACTTTCAGAAGAAGGCACTTAGCAATGGACAAGAACATCGAAGAATTTTGCAGGCACACAACAACTTTTTACCCGTAAGGTACTCTTACTCAAATATTAAGAACATCACCTCAAATTTTAAGCAGAAACTGGGAGAAGGGGGTTATGGTTCTGTGTACAAAGGAACGCTTAGAAGTGGTAATGAGGTGGCCATCAAGATTTTGAAGCAGTCTAAGGCCCATGGCCAAGATTTTATCAGTGAAGTGGCTACTATTGGAAGAATTCACCATGTTAATGTAGTGCAACTCATTGGTTTTTGCTTCGAAGGCTCGAAACAAGTTCTCATGTATGATCTCATGTCGAATGGATCTTTGGATAAGCACATTTTCACTGAGGAATGTGATAAGCTTCTTGATTACAGGAAAATATATGAGATTGCTCTTGGGGTGGCAAGGGGGATTGAATACTTACATCGGAGGTATGACATGCAAATACTACACTTTGATATCAAGCCTCACAATATTCTTTTAGACAAAAATTTCACTCCGAAAGTTTCTGACTTTGGACTCGCGAAACTTTACCCCACCGATCATAGCATAGTCTGATTGACTGCTGCAAGAGGGACATTAGGATATATGGCACCTGAGTTGTTCTACAGAAACATCAGTGGCGTATCTTATAAATCAGACGTCTACAGCTTCAGGATGTTGCTCATGGAAATGGCAAGTAGAAGGAAGAATGTAAATGCAAATGCGGAACACTCAAGCCAAATTTATTTTCCGTTGTGAGTGTACGACCAAGTCAATGAAGAAAAAAGTGTTGAAACGGAAGTTGCAGCAGAGGAAAGGAAGGTGACAAAGAAGATGATAATAGTTGCACTTTGGTGTATACAATTAAACCCCGACCATCAGCCTTCAATGAGCAAAGTCCTAGAAATGCTTGAAGGAGATATTGGCGAACTCCAAATGCCTCCAAAACCGCTTATTTACCCACCCGATGTGCCGGTTAACAATGATGAAGCCGAGATGGAGCTAGAAACATTCTCAACTTCATCAAGCACTCCGATAATTTTTGCTAGTTTTCCCTTTGGAGATACCAATTATGTTTAGCGGTCCATGCATAGTTTGATTGGAAATCCTTACTGTGTATTTGTTGTATGTCCCTACAATATAATACTATGTCGGGAGGGACCTGAGATTGTTTAGCTCGACAGTGGTAACTATGCTGTGTTATTGTATTTCTTATAGTTTTACTCTCGTGCATCCTCCTTCGAAAAGATAAAACACATTTTTAAGAGGGCAAGGACAAAAACGGTGGGGGACGGTGATGGACATTGAGAATTTTTCTCCCTCATTACGTGATTTAGGGTAGTGCCAATAACCAGGAATTTGGGTCAAATTGATTGTCGCTGGCAACATGTATTGGCCATATAGACTTCAGTCCTCTATGTAAGAATCAATTATGAATGACAGAGCATGATCTGTTCGCGTGCGCAGTCGATGTATATCATCATTCTAGGTGGAACTTAGATGGTTAGCCTAGAAATTCGGAGGTAGATAAAAACGTAAGATCTTTGCAGGCATCTGAATCCGTAGGTCGGGGGTTAAGCGTACCATAGCAACCAAAACATCACACCGGATGAATGGTACTCAATCAAGGCATTTGTCCTGCTGGATGAAGAAATTCAAATGAGTAGAGGAAAGACCGGGGATATCTATTGAAACTGTAAAATGTTCTATAGACACATCTTCATCGGTAATAGAAACTGAATACTGTGCATCTCAACTCTACTTGTAAACATTTTACACCACCAATGTACCAAATGAAAGTCCAAAACCGAAAGAAGGTAAACAACAAAGAGCAGTCTTGAGTCCAATTCTGCACCAGTTACTTGACAATCATCATTATCTCGAAGCTGACAGCAGTTTATACCAGTCCATCATAAACAACCTTCGCAGCCGAGTAAACAAACCTAGCATCATCTGCCAAGGAAGCATAGGCACAATCATTCCTGGCCTCATTACATATTACTTCACATCCATTTCAACAAGACAATAGGAATCCAGCATCATGATTGAACTAACGAAAGTTTTTTTGATTTATTCTGTTCGTGTCTTGGACAGGCAATATAGTGCAAAATGCAGCTCTATAGTATTCTCAGCACATTCGTTAGCTTGTTCCTATTGAGAGAAGATATCATGTTCAGAACCAGCCTCTACAAGTTGCATGATAACTTTCCTTGATGAGCCACACTCGTTTCCATTACACCAATTTGTGTCTTACCTACTCTACTGAAATTATTGAAATTAACACAACAAAAGAAGTAGAATCAAACAAATTGATATAATATCCAAGAATGCACAAATTTCCTGCCAGTCTTTATTGAAAGAACATTCATACCTGCAACTCCAATTAAATCAAACGTCAAAGGTACGTTCGAATCTGCCTCGACAGTGGCTTTTGCTGCTGCAATGCCGACTGAGATGGCCTGTATAATGTTTGAACCTTCACATATCGATGCAAGTGTAGCACCCACCAAGCAATCGCCAGCCCCAGTAAGCTTCTTAACAGATGCAGGAAGGCCAGGAAGATGCACAGCAAAGAGACAAGAGGTTCCCTCAATCTGTCTCGCAGCATGAAACTTATGTGAAGGGCAATTAGATGAGATCAGTCTGTGGAGTTCTGAAGTTATGCCAAGTGGTTGGGGTTTCTCCACAACAGCTCTCGTCAAGATAGACCCCTCTTTAGAACATAGAAATACTCCTCGTGCGCCTATGGTTACAACTACAATTTTTACGCCCTTCTCAAGCAGAAGAATTATTGCGGGTATTAGCATTTTGATGAGAGATTCTGGAGGACAATTCTTTTCACTCTTATACCTTTCACTCAAACCATATAATTTCCCAGGAGATAGAGCATCTGCCATTGCAAAGAGCTCCTCTTCATTTGGAGATACATAAGTTACCTGCAAAGAGCCCACTCTGTGTCAGTGATGAAGCTTTCAGAATCTAGGAACCACTTAATGCCACTCTTAAACTATGCCCATGTGAGCTGAATTTCGTTTATCTAAATGACATTGTTTTCATGACTGAAAAGGATGCCAAAACCAAGAAGTCAACAATGAAAACCAGTAACATTTTATATCATTGCCTGATTGATATGAACTCGATGTGGTCAATTTTTACTAAAAAATGAGATCTTGTCGAAGTTTTAACAATATCACAAACATGAATCAATTTTGTATAATGTATGGTTTATAGTTTTTAGTTGAATTAAGAAAAGATTATGTGTAACCCACTTAAGTGTATTCACTATGCAAAAGTTTCCTTCAACTCGTCTAGACTGCAAATTAATATCCTAGAGGAAGCATAACATCACCAGCCACCCTGACACCTGGATATATTATCACCAGGCTATGAATTTGACATACATTATTAACGGAAGTCTATGCAAAGCCACTAAATTTTTTTTCGATATGCTACATGCAGAATTCTCCAACCTAAACCATAACTTTCACCATTTTCCTCCATATTCATGCAGATGGTAAGCAATTCTACGAAATATGTTTAAAACAACTGCTTTATTCATTTTCCAGCATACATAACTAATGGTCTGAGTTAATCAATTTGAAGCACTAAACTTTTCTCATCATAGTATTTCCCTTTTGCTCTCTGTCAGTCTGGTGCTAAGGATCATGCTAATCAAGTACTCCATTAGATCCGATCAAAAAAAAAAAACTACTCCATTAGCAATCGAGTCAGAAATTTGAGATTGAAAGACATGATCTCATGAATTCCATAAAATGTATTATTGACCTTATCCGATTGTTTATCAACTTCAGACTTAAATAAGTTTACTCAGCACATAGAAAATAGCACAAAAGAAAGCAAATGCACATCACAAGGCGAAGCACTCACATACTTCACAAAGGGAGCAATTTTTTTGGATTTGGCAACTGATACAGGTTCAAACCACAGAGGAATGTTATCTCCAGCAGCCACTGTGAACAAAATTCAAAGAAAAACCGAGAAAGTGAATTCTGAAGAGCTTTCTATTGACTCAGAGTAGATCATTTAATCAAGCCAGATGAAAAATCAAACGACGTCGAATGTTTAGAATTACATCGACACGAAGCTTCAAGAGCACGATCGTTCAGGTTAGCATCAACCATCACTACTGGAGCAGAAGATATCTCGTATCTAAATTGTTGAATCCACTCAGCATTGAGAAATTTCTCCTAAAGGTCATCGGTGAGAGCCTTTATGGATCTTAGAAAGAACACAAGTATGCCTGTTCAACCTGATATTTTTTTAGCAAAAATTAACTTACAATTGACTCAAAGCTTGCAACACCAGCAGCTACCTCACCATTTGGATCAAGTACACAGCAGACCACAGCAGTTGTAATATCTTGGGTTTGAAGAATACCTGCCTTGAAATGGCTGAGTTTAAGAACGAGAAGCACATTCATGAACAGCTCATGCATCTATATAACTTATTTGAAGCCAAAAAAGAGGAGAGTAGCTAGTTCATTATTATGACGAAGTAAAAAAGAGTGATTAGAAGAATAAGTTTGAGTAATGTACTTAACTGTCTGTAAGGCTAAATATAGCGAAGTTCCATCACTACTATCTAGTTAGCAGATTTTACTAGGCGTGTCAGACAAGTAGTTAAACTGAGCATGTTAACCTTCGCTAGAATGCCCAGTAGATCTCCAATGCTCCAACAAGTGACTCCCTGACGCATAGGGCAAAGTATGATGTTAGCAAAATTGTATGAAGACAGAAACCTAAACAAGAAAAACTGATAAATAGACAAACGACAAAGAAGTCGCCTGCCTCAGCGAGTGACCTACAATCATGCATGAAGGATGAACAGACATTCACTACATCAAGGTGGAGCAAATAAAAAGAACATTATCAAACCTTAGTACCTCGAATAAATGGAGTTCACTCATAAATTCTCAATCTGAAAAGTGAAGATGACATTTGGCAAAATTCTAAGGATCACAATCCCTCACAGACCTCCAAAAAGATCTCAACTTGGGACCACCACAAAATATATTGATTCTGATGGGAATGAGGCTGGCATACCCAAGAATTACAGTTACAATTAACAGATGATTGTTTAAAAAGATATTTTTTTCCCTAAAAATAATTAGGCTTGACAATATACCTTGTGAATCTAAAGGAAACTCTCTCAAATTACAACGGAAGCAGATAGGATGGATATAGACATAGTCAAGACTCCAAACAAAATCATGCACTCTTACTGAGAAAAGACAGTAGGTTCTTTACTTTTATCACATCTTTTAATAAAGATGGAGCTAAAGGATTTATCCAGTATTTTTCTCCATGCCCCGTGGCTTAAGAGAAGAAGGAAATTGAACAAGACAAACACTAAATAACCTTTAAGCTGAAACTCTACAAAACATTACGTCCTAGGTCGCCATGCATCGAGTTCGTATGCCAAAATAATTGATTGAGCCAAAATGGTGCCTTGAAAAGTCATGCTGAAACAGAAAGTACGTAGGCTAATTCAGATGTGCTGTACTGACCTGCCATGTCAAGGCCCACAGCACTGATAAAGAAGGGCTTTCCTCCCAGCTTTGACATGCAATCGGCAATATTTCTCGCTACACCTCCTAAAACATAGTGAACCTAAAAGACCACTGTCAGACATAGACTCGCACAAAAAGTACTAAACAGTGTAGTGTTGTCACATAGGTTCTCAACTGATGCTGTCGGCAGAGAAGGTTTTGGAGATATGTAAGTTTTAGGGGCAGAGTAAGAAAGCTGATACCGGTACTTACCACTATCTTCACCAAGGGGTCAATGGTTGGATCTCCATCTTTCCATCTATTAAAAATTTCACGCTTCGATGAGCTGAGCTTCTTCTTTCTCCTTGAAGGCCGCTAGTCATCCTCATCTTGTCGAGGGGTATGGCAATTCTTGCGCTGGAAATCTACCTAGAAGCAATGGGCTGTATAAGGATCCTTGGAGTATACAAGGGGTTGTCCTATAGAGTCGAAAGACTATTCCAATTCTTTCTCCTTCACCGTCATCTTCTTGTATACAACTGCATCATCAAGATTATAGGAAAAATTGAAAAAGAGCCTTCTTCCTTTTCTCTTGAGCGATCAAATTTGATGACCCCACTGCTGTCCTTTTCTTTGGTGAATTTTGACTCTAAAGACTGTATAGGCTGAACATTTTGATGGAGTTTTTCATAGTTAGTCAACCAGGTATTAAGGAGGAGTTTGACTAACTCAGAACGAGGAATCTGTTTTGGAACGTGACACACGAAGTCATCTAGTTGTTGTCCACGAAGATCGAAAGGGCATCTGCCGCTCCCAGCAAAGTGAAGTCTATGGTGTGGTTTTAATCTCTGTACACCATCTAGTTGCCACAATCAAATCTGGAATCTGGGAGCTCCAATAATTTGTAATTGAACCTTCAGGACAATGGTAAGCAATTTAGGAGCTGAAAGAGCTATAGTGAAGTTCCTATTCCTATCCCTTCATTCCCTCTTTTGGTCTATCTACATTCCAGAAAATTATACGCTCCAGGATCACCACAACTTGGAGCTACACAAGGCCAATTGATTCGATTCCTGAATCAGTTCCTACTATGCATATAAGATCCATCTATATATTATATAGATATTTCTATCTATACAACGATTAAATACTATTTCTACAAAACAAGCTCGTATTTTATCTGTTTACCTCTTCTTAATAATAAGTATTGCCATCAACCGGCTGTTCGAGCTCATCAATCAAGACGGCGGGCAACTTAGACACTCGGACCACCATCCTTTGCTGATTCTCCTTGAAGGTTTGACCTTTATACCCTTATGCAAACTTCGAGAATAGTGTTACAATCCATGCATTGAGAGTTGTTTCGACAACTTAGACACTCGGACCACCATCCTTTGCTGATTCTCCTTGAAGGTTTGACCTTTATACCCTTATGCAAACTTCGAGAATAGTGTTACAATCCATGCATTGAGAGTTGTTTCGACTGTGCCAATGCAAGCATGTCAGTAGTCGAACAACCTAGTATCAAGTAGTTGCATTCTAGCCACTACATGCAATCCTTTACGACCATGGAAGGAGGGAGTAGGGCGTATAGCAACAATGTGAACGTGCTATAGCCTTGTTGGAGCCACTTGGGCAGGAACTTGGGATAGATTTAAAGCTTCACAAAGTTTTCACATTGAGTAGCAGGAACGAGATGTTGATCAAAGCAGGTTGACTGGACGTATTCTGTCAATAAGCTTTCTTATAGATTTTATTGGTGAAAAGGAAACAGGTTTAGCTAAAGTAGAATACAGATTTACAAGAGTGTGATGGGTATTAGAGATCTTTTCATTCTCAGAGGCATTGGATTAAAGAGGTAGGAGGATTAAGAGTAATAGAGCATCTACACATTTAGGAGTATTGCTTTCTGAGGATTTAGTCATGATGGGATAATTCTTCCACTTAGTACTAACGCATTATCAGGCACGGGGTAATTATCTTAGTCCGATTTCTTATGAAGATGGCTCTGATACCGTGAGGTGTTTATGGTATCAACAAATGGCTATCTAAGATAGAAATATTATCCCACTAGACGGCCCTTCCCTTGGTCTCTTAGAGAGACTGTCTTTTAGTCTCCAGACGCCATTCATCTATATCATAAGGCTCTTAGAACTCAAAAACATTTTGAAGCACAGGATCCACAGAGTGGCAAGTGGAGAGTATACTCGTGAAACCATATTCATCTTATCGGACTAATAGTGCAACTCTAAACTTTTAATGACATCAGCCTTCAAAGAAGAGAAAAGTGTTCTAAAAGTCCATGACATTGTGTATATAGGCTAGAAGTTTATAAGCTCCAATCCTATTCCACTTCTCAGAGAAGTTAGCCTTATATAAACAAGGCTGAGGGCATGACAGGGTAATAAAAACTTTTGTTACTGCAATCATACTAAGACGCTGCCATCGAAAAAAATGCTCTTACAAGATAGTAATTCCCATTTTTAGGAAAGAGATGTCAGGTAAAGTAAACAAAACACTTTGGCCTATACTAATGGCTGACAATAGCATACTTTTGGGGTAGTGGGCAATACTTAATTAAAGCAGATTCTTATTAAGGGCTTGTGATGTGAGCGAAGATTGGGGTCCCGATCTCTATCATCTGTGCTAGAAGCCATATCAAGATCTTTTGGACCAACGTGTACTATTATCCACTAAGCCCAAAAGTGTACTATCGTCAACCATTAGTATAGGTTAGAATGCTTTGTTTGTTCTATCAAACATCCCTTTCTTAGAAGTGTGAATTATTGTCTTGTAAAAGCATCTTTCAGATTCCAACGTGTTTGCATTAATGCAGTAACAAAAGATTGTATTACCCTAAGTCTTGCCTATATAATGCTAACTTCTCTTAATAGTTTAATAAGACTAGTGTTTGTAAACTTCTAGCTTATATACACTGAAATGACTTTCCGAAACACTTCTTTTCTTCCTCACAGTTTGATGTCATTACAAGTTTAGAGTTACACTGTTAGCCTGATAAGATGAATTGGTTCCACAACTATGCACTCCACTTGCCACTAGGTGGATTTTGTGAATCAGAAAATTTCTAAGTCCTGAGAGCCTTATGGTATAAATAAATGGTGCTTTGAAACTTAAGCCAATCCCTTTGAAAGGCCAAGGAAGGGCTGTGTAGTGAGATAGCATGTTTGTCTCAGATAGTCATTTGTCTATACCAATAGACCCCCATCTATGTAGAATAATCCCATCATGACTAAATCCTCAGAAAGCAACACTCCTATCTATTCAATGAGTCGATACTAAGAGGAAGAATGATCCCATCATGACTGAATCCTCATAAAGCAAAACTCCTATCTATGTAGATGCTCCTATTACTCTTGATCCTACCTCTTTCTATAATTCCAATGCCTACAAGATCGACTATTATTATGAGGTAACTACCTCAATGAGGATGAGAAAATTTCTTATGCCCATCTTCCTTTTATGAATCCGTATTCTTCTTTTGCAAAACCTTTTTCGAATTCACCCATAAAATCCAAGAAAGCTTATTCATCATATTCCAAAGGATGTCAAAGAATATGGACCCACTATGACCAATATCACATTGCTGCTACTCAAATAGGAAAACTTTGTGAAGCTTTAAATCTCTGCAGAGTACCTACCTAGTGGTTCCAACCAAGTTATACGCACCTTCACTTTGGTGCTATTCACCTTGGTCCCTTCTTTCATGGTCTTAAAGGTTTGCCCATAGTGGCCCGCATGGCACTACTTATACTACTTAAACTAGGTTCCTCAACTACCAACACGCTTGGATTGGCACTGTCGAAATCGCTCTCATTGTTAAAACTTTGTTTGTAACACTATTCTCCAACTTCAATATGACTCTTTCAGATTTTCAATTGCTTACCCCTGAAAGTTCAATTACAAATCACTGGAGCTCCCAAGACTCCATATTCAATTGTGGCAACTCTCCACTGCCAAAATGGTGCACAAGTTCAAACCACGCCATAAACTGAACTTTGGCAAGAGCAAAGGATGCCATTTCGATCTCTGTAGATTACAACTTGATGACTTCGTGCATCATGTTCCAAGACAGATTCCTTGTTTGGAGTTAGTCAAACTCCTTCCAGATACTTGGGTGACTAACTATGAAAAGCTCCATAAAAAATTTCAGCCTATACAGTCTTCAAAGTAAAAGTTCACCAAGAAAAAGCACGACAATGCGGTCATCAAAATTGATCACTCAAGAGAAACGGTAGAAAACTCTTCTTCTATCTTTCCTACAATCTTGATGATGCAGCATAAAAATACTAGAAGAAGAAGGTGAAGGCGAAAGACTTAAAATGTAGTCTTTCAACTATAAAGGACAACTCCTTGTATACTTCAAGGATCCTCATATAGGCCATTGGATTTAGATCGTCGGGTAAGAACTGCCAGGCCCCTCCAGAAGACGAGGACGACAAGCCTTCCAGGAGAAAGACGTGCAGCTAGCATGAAATTTTGCATAGAGGGAAGACAGAGATCCAACCATAGGACACTTGGAGAAGATAGTGGTAAGTACTAGCATCCGGTACCTTACTCCGCCACTTACTATTACACATCTCCAGAACCTTCTCCGCCACCATTATCCAAGCACAAACCCACTCCTCCAAAGACACAACCACCTCCTTTCCAGTTTCTCCCTTCTACAAACCTATCCTTAAATGGGTAAGGAAACATTCTTTCTGTGAAGCAGAAGCTGCACAATCTTGTGCCAAAGAAGCCTTCCCGCAATCAGTCCTGGATTTACATTTGTGGAACTCTCAATAGTCTAAGATAATCAATTGTACATATCATAGAACCCTCATGGACAAATGAGGGGTGAGGGGTCTATGGTATAAACAAATGACTATCTGAAACTATGGCAGTTCAACAGAAAGAAGAACTAAGACTTATGGGAGTAATGCTTCTTTGGCACAAGACTGTGCGTCCTATTCTATATCTTCACTTTCCTAATGTTTCTGCAATTCAACCTTTCTCATTCTACATGACTGGTTGTGTCTGTCCTGCATTCCTGCGTGATATTCTCCCATTATATTTGGCCAGGTTCTCCATGTTATTGACAGAGTTGGGTGTCAACCCAGACTACAGAGACTAACACCTGTTAGATTACTCCAGGAACTTTGAAATTTTCCCAAATGGACCAAATTAGAGAACTCCCACCTCTCTTTCAACTGAAAACCAGACTAAGAGCACAAAAAAGTGATGCACAGTTTGGCATTTTTGAGCAGCCAGCATCGACTAATTTCAATCTTAAACTCGCATCGCAAGCAAGGTAAACAGCCCACAAAAGATTTTATTAAACAGATCAAGAATAACTGAACAAACAGACAAGCGAAGAAAAAATAAACTTACTTTGCCGGGGATTGTGGTTCCAGGAGCAGGATGAGAGAGAGGTAGGGCATGAATGTCCAACACCATACCACCGATTATCACAGCTTCTCTACCATCTCTACGGCTCAATTGCTCGGTTCTCAGTACAGTCTTCATCAACAATACCAGAAACAAGAAATTCACGATATCACTGAGCGCCAATTACATCGAACATTTCCCGCAAACGAAACAAAAGCAGACGCGCGGAGAGAGAGAGAGCGAGAGCATACTAACCGGGTGAAGAAGGGAGCTCGCATCAGAAGCATGTGGTGAGAGATGACGATACAGAGACTGAATCCTCCCCTGAGCTCTGCTTTCCACAGCCATCTCTCCCTCGCTCTGTTGCTTAGCACTCAGTACTCACTGTCTCTGCCTTGTTTTATGTGAAGAAAGACACGCAGAGAGAGACAGAGTCGGAGACGGAGAGTGTGGGGTGAAAATGTGGCAGTTTTATTATTGACAACTAAAATTGTAATAGAAATCATATACATTCAAATTTATATATTTAAATGAAATATTGAAATTGAACTTATTTTCTCAAATACAAGGTAGGATCGGTTTAAGGCAAATATGATGTAGAATCAAATTATAATCGACAATGGGATTAAGGCAAAACGTTAGATCGGTTTAAAGCACATATGATGTAGAACAAAGTTATAATCGACATGTGCAAGTGGTTATGACTCAAAGTAGCTTCCACGCAGGCTATGAGATTCGATGGGTGAACTCCAGTTCCCAAATTAAAAATCCTGCGATGCCTCAACTAAGGCGGTCATCCTGTTTTAGGATGCTAATTGCTCAGACATGAGAGTTGAGAAAGAATGATCACGGGGTAATTTCTTTTCGCCTCCATGTTCTCAAAATAACATAAATGGTGCGTCACATTTTTGTGATACAATTCGTCTCTTGGAAATGGTGGAGGTAATGTTCTTTTTGACTACGTAGATTTGTTTGTCTCACATATGATCCGCGAGCCATTTCACATTGATTTCATCTCTTACTTGATCCAAGATTACTAGGATGATATTAATTACTACACATGACTTTGTGTTCTAGTTATACATGGAGTGGCGCTTATCATGAGAGCTAACAAAAAGGGACAAAAGGGAAGAAAATCTCCATCTCCCAACGTAAAGAAAACATAGTTTTCGGATGACACATAATTTGTTGGGAAATGCTTTACTGATAGTGGGACAGTACAATCTCAACCATAGACCCACACACTATCACCGCGTGTTTTACATAAAGCGCTCATTGATTAAGAGATCGTGTGGTAAACAATAACTGACAATAGCAGCTTCCAATTTTGCTCATGTGTTTTTATCATTTTTACATGATTTTACTCTCTCTCCCTTAATCATTTTTTCTCCATGTGAAACGTCTAGCACTTGTCCCTTTTTATCAACCAATAAACCTGCTTCACAGTCTGAAATTCAGTGTCTTTAGTGGGCAGAGCACCACCACACCAGATGATCCACCATCGCGCAGCCACACGCATCATCATCGCCCTGTCAAGCGGCCGCCGCCACTGCTCGGCTGAGTTCACATCTCGCCATAAAAATGCCCTTGCCGGAGGAGCTACAGAGTCTCATCAATAACTTGAACTGCTGAAGCAAAAACCACAGGTGCCGGCAATAAGCGAGAAATAAAAACAAAGCATGTTTGCTCCGGTTGTGTGCCAAACTATTACTTGATACGGGCACCCAAGTGAAGGTCCAAGTAGGACTTTTTTGGCTTCGTAGGTTAGGAATACATGTGGTTCACCTAGCAGAGTTGTAATGAGAGCCCAGGCAGGCCCTAGGGATGAGCAAAAGGAACCGTCTAAAGCGAGAACTGCCCGAACCGGCCATTTCTGAGCGGTTGCCAATTCTATAGAATTGGAACCAATGAATATCGGTCCAGTTTTCAGTTCCATGTGTGGACCCACCCATCCAGACCACCCAAACCAGACCGATTTTTTTTTTCCTTCCTTACAAACCTGAAAACACTAATTAGTTTGCCCGGACTCGCACTCTGACGCCTCCCTCTTGATCGGTTCGACAATATAACAGCCATAAAAAAGATGATTCGAGAATGAATTGTTCCGATACCCCGAGGTAAGACGCGATTTTAAGGGTGCTATCTTCTGGGAGCGATGCTTGGATGCTTGGGGACTGCTTCATTCCTCTTCTAGTTTCGCTCCTCAAAGGGCTTTCGGCAAATGAAATGGGAACTTTTCAAGCTTTCCTTCCACGGCGTCAGCACTCAGCTTCCGCAGTCAATTGCAAGAAGCAGTTCTTGACCAAAGTCCTCAATATTCAAATATCAAGCAATAATCCCTACCACATGCTCCAAAAAGATCCATCAAAGCTGGACATGAAATGAGGCTGACATACGGTAGTCAAAGGTGGTCGTTCCTACAATGATCGACGTGTCCCTTCTAATAACAACTCTCCGGGAATTATATGTTGCAAGGATACTTTCTTTGTTGATCACAAACTTGGAGCTAAGATTCCCTTGTTGATCATAAATAGATCTTTGCAGGTTTGATGGACAATTGGACGTACAGTACAGGATGGAAAGTCCTCAATATTCAAATATTAAGTAATAATCCCTTGTTTTAGTTGCTCTTACGCATAGTTCCATGTGCTGATTAAACAAGTTCAGATCACTGACACAAAACTGATCTGCTATATGGAAATGGTAAGATTCAGGTTCTTCCCAGAAGCAGAAGTTAGTAGCTAGACAGAAGATGAAAGCTGCTGCATAAACCAAATGAAAGACCAGACAGCAGTAACTCAGCAAAACGAAATCATCATTTGTAGGGAGAAAACATATCCCGCCAATGTTCCTCACTCGTAAAAGAGTACACCTCAATAAAACTATTTGGTAAATCCAGAAAATCTAAATACAAATTTTATGTTGACAAGAATTAATGGAGGAAGAATTTGCAGATTCTGAATTATTCCTGATCAATGCTTGGCAATGTTGGCATAATTGCAAGCAATGACAGCTTTCCCAGAGCCAGCAATTGGCCGTGGGAGAATGTTAAAATAAATTTCAGATGCCAGGTATCACAAAAGGAAGAAAAGGGCAGAAGGATACTAGAAGTGTCAAAAATTATGTACGGCGCTTACCTTAGTGTCAAAAATTGTCGCCGGCTCACTAAAGTGCCAAATCAAAGAAAAAAACTATCACTTAAGTGCCTCTGGCGAGAAATTCCGGCCAAAATGAATTAGTGACATATATAATTAAAAAATTAAACTGAGTTGGCATACTTTTTTTTTTTAAAGCAATCCGTGGAAAACGGGGTCGCCCAGTCCAACTTGGAGTCCAATGTGGCTGGGGGCATAAACGACACTGTTCTAATTTTCCTCTCAGCTTGTGTGTTACAGATGAAGACCCCCTCTCTGCTCTCTCTCTTCCTGCCTTCTCTTGAGACGACGTGTGCCCCTCTCTGATTTATAATATTTATCACAGTTATATCATGTTATTAAGAATTAATTAATTACAAAAATATATAAAATTATAGTCACAAGTCCTATTTTTCCATAACTAAAAAATTAATGATAGAATGCCTATATAATGGCTGTTGAAACGAAGTTTGAGCCGCTGCTGAAGCTCCTGCCCCCATTTGCAAGTTTGAGATGTTACTTTTGGGCCGCAAACCGGATAGTGTGTGAATTTGGGTTCAATGGCCGGTTAAGGTTTGAAATTGGGGGTTCTCTTCCAATTTGGCGATTTAAGGTTTCTATTTTGGATAAAGGCATTCAACAACGTTGTTTATGCTTTAGATGGTGAGGGGACCCTCCGGTGAGCGACACCAGCTTAACACATTAATAGAAAAAGTTCACGTCGGATTTCCAGCCAAACAGATCAGAGCTAGCACTGAAAAGATCGTTGTTAAAAAAAAATTGGCACTTAAGTGATTCAAAAAAAATTGGCATTAAAGTGAGCGCCGTACACAGCTTTTGGCACTTGTGATGTTTTTCTTGTTGGGATTTGATGAATAATCCCATGGGAAGTGAATGAGAAATGAAAGAGGGAGAGTCCCACATAGGAAAAAGAGTAGATGGTAGATGGGTTTAAATATTGGAACTTCACAAATGGGTTTGGGCACCAAGGGGCGCCTCACTTTTGTGGACGGGGGAGGACCTACGCAAAGGTGGATCGGTCCACGCGCGCGCCGCCCGCCCGCTCGGTTCGGGCCGGGTCGGGCCCGGGTCCGGGTCCGCGCGTTTATTTAATTCCATCAATTTTATTTTTATTCTATTCTTTTTAAATTGAAGGGACACGATTTGAATAGACATGTTAGACCGACGAACATACATGTTCGTTCGGAATAAAGCGAATGAATGTGTCTGTTCGAACAGAACAAGAACAGTTTTTGGTTCGCATCCCTTCATCAATAGACATGTTCTGCTTCGCGACTCTTCACTTCATTATCTATAAATACAAAGAGCGACCGTCACTTTCAAAACTACTGACATTTTTCACACATCATTGCTCATCTTCATTTGTGCGATTGTTCTGGAAATTTGCGTTCGAATGAGTCCTTTGAAGACGTGCCGCTTCAAAGGAACGCGATCCATTCTATCCTGGGAGACAATTGTCCGACGTCCTCGGGTACAGATTGAGGGGGCAAATTCGTCTTAAGGACACAACGACTTTCGTTGGGCTCGGATCAATATTCTGATTTCCATTTCGCGTTGGCTGCAAGTTAGTCATTTGTTCACATGTCTTTCTGTACGAACTTAGCCTAAGAATAACGACAACAATCTTAAGACGATCTTTGTTTTACTTCTTGTTTTTGCGCTTAGTTCGTATTTTTTGTTGTGGTGTTCGAATGATCTTTCTCGAACTTCTATCGTATCGTTTATAAGAGTTATTTTTCGAGATAAACGTTTTCTTTTTCCTCGTGAATATTGTAAGTATTCTGTGTGGTTGTTCATTTCGTATACTGTTTACGATTTGAAGAAAGTGTTCGGTTAGGCTTTTGTGTTCATCTTCGTCGTTTTCATTATTAAACTTTATTTTCCATAGAAATGGCTTCGACTTCGACTCCGATCACCCCTATTCCGAATCATGGAGAAAAGCCAGAAAAGTTCAATGGTACGGATTTTAAGAGATGGCAAAAAAAGATGTTGTTCTATCTCACGACCTTGAACTTGGCTAGATTCCTCAATGAGGATGGTCCTAAATTGGACGATGGAGAGACTAATAAGGAAAAGGTTGCTGCTGTGGATGCATGGAAGCATTCTGACTTCCTGTGTCGCAACTATGTCCTCAATGGTCTGGACAATACTCTCTATAACGTCTATAGTCCGCTGAAAACGGCTAAGGAGTTATGGGAGAGTCTGGACAAGAAATATAAAACTGAAGATGCCGGACTGAAGAAATTCATTGTCGGTAAATTTCTGGACTTCAAGATGGTTGATTCAAAGACCATCTTAAGTCAGATTCAAGAGCTTCAAGTGATTATGCATGATATTCATGCTGAAGGAATGACTTTAAGTGAGTCATTTCAAGTGGCTGCATTCATTGAAAAACTGCCACCGTCCTGGAGAGATTTCAAAAATTATCTCAAACACAAGAGAAAGGAGTTGTCACTTGAAGACTTGATTGTTCGGTTGAGGATTGAGGAAGACAATAGGCTCTCTGAGAAGAAAGTTGGCAAGAACCTAGAGGTTTCAAGGGCCAACGTTGTTGAAGAAGGATCAAAACCCAACAAGAAAAGGAAAATGCCTAATAAGTCTGGAGAGGGATTCACCCAAGGCCTGAAGAAGTTCGTCGGCAAATGCTTTAATTGTGGAAAGTCTGGACATCGAGCCAAAGACTGCAGAGCGAAGAAAAGACAGAAAACTCAGGCAAATATGGTGGAAGAGATTTCCAATGGTGTTGATGATATCAATCTGTCTGCTATGATATCTGAGTGCAACATGGTGGGAAACCCCAAGGAGTGGTGGATTGATACTGGAGCAACTCGTCATATCTGTGCAAACAGATCGATGTTCTCGTCCTACACAACTGTGGGGGGTGATGAAAAACTCTATATGGGTAATTCATCGACCTCTAAAGTTGAAGGCGTTGGGAAGATTGCTCTAAAGATGACATCTGAAAAAATCGTGACACTGAACAATGTTCTTCATGTGCCAGACGTTCGCAAGAATTTGGTGTCCGGATCTCTCCTTAGCAAGAATGGCTTCAAGTTGGTTTTTGTATCTGATAAGTTTGTACTCTCCAAAAATGAGATGTATGTAGGAAAGGGTTATCTGAGTGATGGTTTGTTCAAGCTGAATGTAATGACTGTTGTAACCAAGGATGATATGAATAAAGTTGCCTCTACTTATGTGCTTGAGTCTCCTAATATTTGGCATGCTAGACTAGGACATGTTAATTATAAGTCAATAAAGAAATTAATTAGTATGGGACTATTACCAAAGGTTGACTGTCCAAGTGAAAAGTGCCAAGTGTGTGTTGAATCTAAGTTTTCTAAGCCTCATTTTAACTCAGTAGTCAATAGAGTCTCAGAACCTTTAGATTTAATTCATACAGACATTTGTGATATAAAAACAGTACCTTCCAGAGGTGGTAAGAAGTATTTTATCACGTTTATAGATGACTGTTCGAGGTACTGTTATATTTATTTACTTAGTAGTAAAGATGAAGCCGTGAATGCTTTTAGAACTTATAAGTCTGAAGTTGAAAATCAGTTAAATAAGAAAATCAAAGTAATAAGAAGTGATAGAGGAGGTGAATATGAATTTCCTTTTGAGGAAATTTGTACCGAGTTCGGTATTGTTCACCAATTTACCGCTCCTTATACACCGCAATCGAATGGTGTGGCGGAAAGGAAAAATCGATCCCTAAAGGAAACAATGAATGCATTGTTAAACAGTTCTGGTTTACCGCAGAATTTGTGGGGGGAAGCTGTCTTGACAGCAAATTTTATTTTAAATAGAGTACCCCACAAAAAGACACAACAAACTCCCTATGAGAAATGGAAAGACAGAGTGCCTAACTTGAATTATCTCAAAGTGTGGGGGTGTTTGGCTAAGGTTGCAGTTCCTAAACCTAAAAAGGTTAAGATAGGACCGAAAACTGTTGACTGTGTTTTTATTGGATATGCTCAGAATAGCAATGCATATCGATTTCTTGTTCACAAATCAGAGATCCCAGATATACATGTTAATACGATAATTGAATCAAGGGACGCTTCGTTCTTTGAAAATATATTTCCGTATAACATAGTATATGAACCAATTGATAATAATAAGAGGCCTCGAGATACTACATCTAGAAGTGATCCAATGGAGGATGAACCTAGACGTAGTAAAAGGCAAAGGACTTCTACGTCTTTTGGACTTGAGTTTCTGACATATTTGTTAGAGAACGAACCTCGGACATATAAGGAAGCCGTGATATCCCCAGAAGCCCCGCTCTGGAAAGAAGCTATCAATAGTGAAGTTGAATCCATCTTGTCAAACCATACTTGGGAATTGGCTGACCTTCCTCCTGGTAATAAGCCATTACAATGTAAGTGGATATTTAAGAGGAAAATGAAAGCAGATGGTTCTATTGATAAGTATAAGGCTAGGCTTGTCGTAAAATGCTATAGACAACGTGAAGGTCTGGATTATTTTGATACTTATTCACCTGTCATGAGAATTACATCTATACGGATGTTAATTGCTATAGCAGCCTTGTATAGACTTGAAATTCATCAAATGGATGTCAAAACAGCTTTTCTAAATGGGGATCTAGAAGAAGAAATATATTTAGAGCAACCTGAAGGGTTCATTGTTCCAGGACAAGAGAATAAAGTATGTCGGCTTATCAAGTCACTATATGGCTTGAAACAAGCACCAAAACAATGGCATGCTAAATTCGACAAAGTTATGTTGTCAAATGGTTTTAAGATTAATGAGTGCGATAAATGTGTTTACGTTAAGAACACTCATAATAGCTTTGCCATCTTATGTCTATATGTAGACGACATGCTTATAATGGGCAGTGATAGTGAGATTATCAAGAAGATCAAATGCTTGCTCGCAAGTAAATTTGATATGAAAGATATGGGGATCGCAGATGTCATTTTAGGAATTAAAATCCGTAAAACGTCTGAAGGACTATCTCTATCTCAATCCCATTACATTGAGCAGATTCTTGGAAAAAGCAAGAATCTAGGCATATCACCAGTAAGTACACCGATAAATGTTAATTTACATCTTTCAAAGAATACTGGTGAAAGTAAGGCTCAAAATGAGTATGCAAGTATACTAGGCAGTTTAATGTATGTCATGAACTGTACTAGGCCGGACATAGCTTGTGCGGCTAGCAAGCTAAGTCGATTTACAGTTAGTCCAAATGAAAATCATTGGAAAGCTATGAAACATGTATTGGGCTACTTAAAGCATACTCAAGATTATGCTTTGCATTACACAGAATATCCAGCGGTACTTGAAGGATACTGTGATGCAAATTGGATAACCGGCACTAAAGACACAAAATCGACAAGTGGATATGTATTCACACTTGGTAGGGCAGCAGTGTCATGGAAATCATCCAAACAAACTTGTATTGCTAGATCCACTATGGAATCAGAATTTATAGCTTTGGATAAAGCCGGTGAAGAAGCAGAGTGGCTTCGAAATTTCTTGGAAGATATTCCTAATTGGCCTAAACCAGTGCCGGCTATATGCATTCATTGTGATAGCCAAGCGGCAATAGGAAGGGCGAGGAATGTCATGTATAACGGTAAGTCTCGACACATACGTCGAAGACATAACACTGTAAGACAACTTCTTTCTAGTAGAATTATCACGATTGACTATGTGAAGTCAAAAGATAATGTTGCGGATCCATTAACAAAAGGCTTACCTAGAGAGATGGTTGTGAAAATATCGAAAGGAATGGGTTTAAGGCCTATAAATAAGTCGTCATAGCGGATACCCTACCTAGTTGACTAGAGATCCCAAGATCTAGGTTCCAAGGGACAACTAAGTTATGAAGACTGTGGAGAGTACTGTAATTTATTACTCATTCCTAGATGAAGACAGTACGAATATGTGAAGGTTAAGCGAAATCTTTTAATGATTCTGAATTGAGTATGTGATATATTATATATTCAGAAATCACCTATGTGAGTGTGAAGTGAGGGCCGCTTCTATGAGAATTGAAAAGGCCGAATTCTCTAAAACACTCATGAGACCAGGCGGTGTTCATGGCCAAAACGAACACAACAGTAAGAACCAACTTTGTTCGAGAGACAGTTGTGTGATTTCTATTGTCTAGGCTTACACCAAAGATCGACAGTTCAAAGACATCAAGTCTACTGATTGACCGAGTAATCCCGATAGGTTTCACTAGGGAAAGTTCAAAGTATCAGACTACTTATCTTGATGCAACGTTCTCTCATGGAATAATCGCACATTGCATTTCATGTATACACGAAGAATCGTGATATCTGAACATCTCATTCATGTGGGGGATTGTTGGGATTTGATGAATAATCCAATGGGAAGTGAATGAGAAATGAAAGAGGGAGAGTCCCACATAGGAAAAAGAGTAGATGGTGGATGGGTTTAAATATTGGAACTTCACAAATGGGTTTGGGCCCCAAGGGGCACCGCACTTTTGTGGACGGGGGAGGACCTACGCAAAGGTGGATCGGTCCACACGCGCGCCCGCCGCCGCCGCCGCCAGCCCGCTCAGCTCGGTTCGGTTCGGGCCGGACCCGGGTCCGCGCGTTTATTTAATTCCATCAATTTTATTTTTATTCTATTCTTTTTAAATTGAAGGGACACGATTTGAATAGACATATTGGACATTCTTTTTCATCCGAACAGATATGATTGTTCGGTGTTGAACGAATAGACATGTTAGACCAACGAACATACATGTTCGTTCGGAATAAAGCGAATGAACGTGTCTGTTCGAACAGAACAAGAACAGTTTTTGGTTCGCATCCCTTCATCAATAGACATGTTCTGCTTCGTGACTCTTCACTTCATTGTCTATAAATACAAAGAGCGACCGTCACTTTCAAAACTATTGACATTTTTCACACATCATTGCTCATCTTCATTTGTGCGATTGTTCTGGAAATTTGCGTTCGAAGGAGTCCTTTGAAGACGTACCGCTTCAAAGGAACGCGATCCGTTCTATCTTGGGAGACAATTGTCCGACGTCCTCGGGTACAGATTGAGGGGGCAAATTCGTCTTAAGGACACAACGACTTTCGTTGGGCTCGGATCAATATTCTGATTTCTATTTCGCGTTGGCTGCAGGTTAGTCATTTGTTCACATGTCTTTCTGTACGAACTTAGCCTAAGAATAACGACAACATTTCTGTTAGGAAGAAAAGTATGAGATATGTACATATGCTAATCAAGAAGATAACTCCAAGAGCATGCAGAAGGCAACCATCGAGAGATCCTTTTTCTATTCCTGGATTAGGAAAATGGCCCTTAGAATGGAACTTGGTGAGCAACTGATCCTCGAGGCAGAAGGTGTCTGGACGTCCGGCATATCATCGAGGCGGACTCGTCACACGTGCACATGAACTTCTATGGGGTCTGTTCCACCCCGTTTGACACCTCTACTTGGAGCCAATGGTCACATTATAAACTGCAATAGAGGAAAGAAGTTAACTCAATCTGGAAGGGACAACAGACTTCCACGAGTACTATTTTTGTCTGTCTTTCCCTTGGAAAGAGATTTGTTATACTGTTTTCTTCTCAATTCAGCAAAATATATAGGGACTACAATTTATGAATGTTCTCTTCTTCTGTAATGGAAGAATTCAGGACGATTTCATCACCCATATCATCCCGGAAAGGAGAAAGCTGTAATATCATTTTCCTGACATTCCGTAGGACATTTCATACTTTGAGGAACAACAGGACATACCACCTGATTTTTCATGTCAAATCTGGAACCAAGTGCCTATTAAGATATAGCTTCTCAAGTTCCACATGGAAAAGCTGATGAATTTGCTTCAGCATTAGGAAGTTTGGCTTGGACGAATCCTGGTAAATATATAATCAATCTTTGTCACGAAGCCATCAACACTTGGTTCCTGTTTATGACTACCGATTAGAATTGTACTATTGGATCAATTTATGTGGAACCTACGAGGTCCAAACAGATGAGGCATCCATATAGTTACTATTCTAAGTTGCTCATCGAGCATCGTCGCAAAACCAAAGAAGTTTTATCGACAAAAAAGTCCTTTATCATCTTCCTGCTTTGGATAGGAATTCTTCGATCCCTAGTTAATGCCAAGGAAAAGTTCAATCTCATTAGATTCATCACCCAACCATAGTTAGGGTCAAGCTATCATAAACAGTCAATCTCTAGTCTCTCTGACTTTAAATATCAACATGGAAAAAGCATCAAATTCTTCTACATCTCTCCCAAATCAACACTTCCTTTGCTCCTATTTCTATTTCTGATGCATCCCTAGTTTTTCTTCTTCTCCACCATCTCTTTACCCATCCTCTTCTATTTCCATTAATCCCAATGTCTCATCACCTATCCCCCCAACATTCCCAACAGCACTAGTCCCATCTCCATCAAGCTTGATGCAAGAAATTATCTTTTGTGAAAAGCTTAGTTTGAGCCTATTCCAATATGTAATAATCCGTTGGGTCATGTGGATGGGTCTTTTGCGTATCCGCCAAAGTTTGTTCTTGATCACAATGGGACTATGGTGGTCAATCCCTCCTATTTCACTTGGGTCAAGAAAGATCAGTGCCTCTGTAGTTTAATCAATTCGACCCTCAAAGTTGAGATTTATAGTGAAGCTCACGACCTTCGGACATTTCGGGAGATTTGGCTCGCTCTTAGAAGATGCTTTATCGAACGTTGCGCGGCCAAGGTAATTGGACTGAGACTTGATTTTAGAATGCCGTCAAGAAATTCGATCAGCCCATGTCTGACTATGTACGACATCTAAAGCCAATTGCGAACTCTCCCACTACAATCTCCGAGGAGGATTTAAAGATTCAAGCCCTCAATGGGATCCCCATCTGAGTACGATCCCTTTGGAGCTTCAGCGAGTTCGTGAAGGAAAAAGCAAGATTCGTACGTGGGATAAGATGAAAAGAGAAATGAAGAAGCGTTTCTTGCCTGAGAAGTACGTGCAAGATCTGTTCTTAAAGCTCCATTCTTTGAAACAAAATGATTTGAGTGTTGAAGAGTATACTCGGGAATTTGAACAACTCATGATGAAGTGTGATGTTTTCGAGTTTCAAGAACAAACGATCGCTCGTTATTTGGGAGGTTTGAAGAAATATATTGCTGACTCGGTGGACTTACAGCCATATTGGAGCTTTTGCTGATGTTTGCAAGCTTGCCTACAAGGTCGAGAAGCAACATGACACCTCCAAGAAACCGTCCCTACAAACCATTCACTAAGGGAGCTTCCTCCAGCAAAGGGAGTTCATCTTTTCAAACTGAGAAGGCCACGACGAGAAAGGACAAGGCAAAAGTTGATTCTCAGCCCATGACGACCGCTAAGGAGAGAAGAATATTGCATCTGAGTGTCCCAATCGGCGCACAATCACTCTCAAAGAAGTTGAAGAAACTAAAGCCGAAGAGGATGAACCGGTTTGGGATTCAGAAGAAGGAGAAGAATATATGGAGCAACCTGATGATGGTGAACTGCTTGTGATCCGCAAGACCTTGAATTCAAGTATGGTGCCCATGGAAGAGCAAAGAGAGAACATCTTCCAAACAAGATGTACCATCAAAGGGACGGTATGCCATGTCATTGTTGATAGTGGTAGTTGTACTAATGTTGCCTCAGCCACTATGATCGAAAAGTTAAAGTTCCCTACGATGTGTCACCCTCAACCTTATAGACTTCAATGGCTAAACAAGGGGAGTGATGTAAAGGTAACTAAACAAGCACTAATTTCATTTTCGATTGGAAGGCATTATCACGATGAGGTTACGTGTGACGTGATCCCTATGGATGCATGTTATTTGTTACTTGGGAGGCCATGGCAATATGACCGAAAGGCGATGCACGATGGATTCAAGAATACTTATTCTATTCGCTTAGCGCAGAAACGAATCACTCTTACCCCCATTGTCTCCAAGCCATGACGAACGTGCTCAAAATGAGGAGAAAGGAGTAGCCAGTCAATTTTTTAGCAAAGCAGAAATTCGTGAAACATTCATGAAGAGGCAACAAGGCTACGCACTAATTTTGCTAGAGCAGAATGCAGACTATGAAGATTCAACTCATTCTTTGGCCATTCCATTGCTTAAAGAGTTTGCTGATGTCTTCCCAGATGAGATGCCACCTGGTTTACCTCCTATGAGGAAGATTCAACACCAAATTGATTTATTGCCCGGCGCGTCGTTACCGAACAAACCAGCATATAGATGCAACCCGGATGAGGCTAAGGAATTACAGCGACAAGTAGATGAGTTGATCTCCAAAGGCTATGTGCGAGAGAGCTTGAGCCCATGTTCTGTACCAGCCATTCTGGTGCCCAAGAAGGATGGTTCATGGAGGATGTGCATGGACAGCCGCGCTATCAACAAAATCACGGTAAAATATCGTTATCCCATCCCACGGCTTGATGATATGCTTGATGAATTGCATGGTGTGACTATCTTTTCGAAGGTAGATCTCCAAAGTGATTATCATCAGATTCGAATGAAGGAAGGTGATGAGTGGAAACCGGATTTCAAAATCAAGGGGGGCCTCTATGAATGGCTTGTCATGCTATTCGGGTTATCTAATGCCCCTAGCACGTTCATGAGGCTGATGAACCATGTTCTAAAGCCGTTTATTGGAAAATTTGTTGTCGTATATTTTGATGATATTCTTGTATACAGCCGAAATGAGGAAGAACATTTGCGGCATCTTAGGAAGCTACTTGAAGAATTGCGTATACAGCAACTATTCGGCAATCTAAAGAAGTGTCATTTTTTTACCTCAAGTGTTGTATTCTTGGGATATGTTATTTCAAGTGAAGGCATTAAAGTGGATGAAGGCAAGATAGAAGCAATCCAAAGCTGGCCGACTCCCCAATCCGTTCATGGCGTGAGAAGTTTTCACGGTTTGGCTTCTTTTTATCGTCGCTTCATTAAAAATTTCAGCACTATTATTGTTCCACTTACGGACTGCTTGAAGGGGGAAAGGTTTGTATGGACACCTAAAGCCCAGCGAAGCTTTGAGGCCATTAAAATGAAGCTATGTGAAGCCCCGGTCCTTACACTTCTCGACTTTGAAAAGCTTTTTGAAGTGGAATGTGATGCATCTGGCATTGGAATGGGAGGAGTATTGCTTCAAGAAAGTCGACCAATAGCTTATTTTAGCGAGAAACTCAACAGTTCTAAACTGAATTATTCAACTTATGATAAGGAATTCTATGCCATCATTCAAGCATTAGAGCATTGGAGCCATTATTTGCTGCCAAAGGAGTTTGTTCTGCATTCAGACCATGAGGCCTTGAAGTTCATCAATGGCCAACACAAGCTGAATAAGAGGCATGCTAAATGGGTTGAGTATCTTCAATCCTATTCTTTTGTGATCAAACACAAGTCTAGACATACGAATGTTGTGGCCGATGCTCTCTCTCGGAGGCATTCTTTGCTAACCTTGATGGATTCCAAGCTTATAGGATTTGAGGTAATCAAGGAACTCTATGCTGATGATATAGACTTCAATTCTATATTTGCAGCATGCAAGAAAGGTGCGGTAGACCATTTCCATGTCCAAAATGGTTTCCTCTTCAAGGACAACAAGTTATGCATTCCATAGAGTTCCACAAGGGAGTTATTGATTCGAGAAGTCCATGGAGGTGGTATTGCTGGTTACTTTGGAGTTAACAAGACTTTGGCTGTGTTGCAACAACATTTTTATTGGCCAAAGATGGTGAAAGATGTCCGAAGTATCCTTAAGCGCTGTGTGACGTGCCAAAAGGCCAAGAGCCATGTTCTTCCGCAAGGATTATACACGCCATTACCAATCCCTGATGTTCCATGGGAAGCTGTGAGCATGGATTTCGTTCTTGGTTTGCCGAGAACTCAACGGCAAACGGATGTTGTTATGGTGGTCGTGGATCGATTCTCAAAAATGGGTCATTTTGTACCTTGCCTCAAAACCGACGATGCTTCTCACATTGCTAACTTATATTTTCATGAGATCATTATAATCCATGGAGTTTCTCGTACCATTGTTTCAGACCGGGATAGCAAGTTTTTAAGTAGCTTTTGGAAGACTTTGTGGAGTAAACTTGGCACGAAGCTTCTTTTTAGCACTTCTTGTCACCCACAGACCGATGGGCAAACGGAAGTCGGTAATCGTACTATGGCAGCCATATTGAGAACTTTAGTGTCCAAAAATCAGAAAGATTGGGATTTAAAGCTTGCTCATGCCGAGTTCGCCTACAATCGAGCTCCTAATCGCACCACAAAGTGCTCTCCCTTTGAAGTCGTTTATGGAATCAATCCACTCACTCCTGTGGAATTGCTGCCCTTGCCAACCAAGGATTTGGTGCATCTCGAAGCTGATCAACGAGCTAAGGCACTGAAGGAATTCCATGAAAAGATCAAATCTCAAATTGAGAAACAAAATCAGATTTATCAGATGAAGGCCAATAAAAATAGGAGAGCTATTGTTTTTGTTGGAGCTGTGTCCTAGTGCTACTGTTGTTTTTCTTGTCGTTTTAGTCTTTTCTGTTTTGCAGTCAAGTTTGATTTGTTAGGTAGTTAGTTTGTTAGCTATTTTCTAGGAAGTGGAACAAGTCAGTTTTTGCACGTTTGTGTGCAGTTCAAAACAGGTTCCTATTAAGCTTGTACTTGACAGTTTTTAAAAAAAAAATGTTTAATGGTCTTCTATTCCATCTCTCTCTGTGAAATCAGAAAATTGAGATAGCTGATTTTAAATCAGCATTAACAGTGGTATCAGAGCCTCTGTGGGATCTTAAGGGACTGTGAAGTGAGGGTAAGCGAGCCTGCAAACTGTGAAGCGAGGGTAAGCGAGCCTGCAAAGACAAAGCTGATGGAGGCAGGATCAAGTGGATTCTCTACAATGGCTACTCCATTCTTTACTGGGGAAAATTATCAAGCTTGGGCTGTCAAGATGACAGCATTCTTGGAGGGTCATGATCTATGGGAGGCTGTGGAGAATGATTATGAGATTGCTCCACTTCCAAACAATCCGACCTTGAATCAGATAAAGTTCCATAAAGAGAGAACCACAAGGAAGGCCAAGGCAAAGTCTTGCCTGTATGCTGCTGTCTCACCCCCTATCTTCACAAGGATCATGAGATGTGATTCTGCAAAGGCAATATGGGATTGCTTGAAGGATGAATACGAGAGAGATGAGAAGATAAGAAGCATGAAGGTGCTGAATCTCTTAAGGGAGTTTGAGAGACAGCAGATGAAGGATTCAGAGTCAGTGAAGGAATACTCTGATAGGCTGATTGAGATAGCTGAAAAGATTAGAGTTTTAGGGACTGACTTGAAGGATGAAAGGCTGGTTTAGAAGATCCTGGTGTCTCTTCCAGAGAAGTTTGAAGCCACCATAGCTTCTCTGGAAAATACAAGAGATTTAGCTGACATAAAACTTGCAGAATTGTTAAGTGCCCTGCAGGCACAGGAGCAAAGAAGACTGATGAGAAGAGAAGTACCTGTAGAGGGTGCACTGCAAGCTAAAGTGAAGTTCAATGATGGAGGCAAAGGGAAGAAATGGAATCAGTCCAAAGGAAATGTAGGTGACTCCAAGTTTGTAGCGAAAGAAGGAAGTTCTAGTGGGTCTGGCAAATGGAAGAAGAACAAGAAGCCTTGTCAACACTGTGGTGGAACAACTCATCAGTCCTTTAGATGCTGGAGGAGGCCTGATGCTAAGTGCAGAAGATGTCACAAGATGGGTCACATGGAAGCAATCTGCAAAGAGAATAATCACCAGCAAGCAGGAGAAGCACATATAGCAGTGAATGAGACTGAGGAAGAACGCTTGTTTGTGGCTTCCTATTCTGGTTCTCCTGTTGAGAATGATGCATGGCTGGTGGATAGTGGCCGTACCAATCATATGACTGGCAATTTGAAGCTGTTTAGGAGTCTAGACAGGTCAGTCAGGTCCAAAGTCAGAATTGGCAATGGACAGTATATCGAAGTGCAAGGGAAGGGTACAGTGGCTATTGAAGGAAATCGGGAGGTGAAGCTGATCAGTGATGTTCTCTTTGTGCCAAAAATTGACCAGAATCTGTTGAGTGTTGGCCAATTAGTTGAGAGGGGCTATAAGGTGAAGTTTGAAGGAAAGGAATGCCTTATTGATAATGCAGATAGCAAGGAAGTGCTGAGAATGCCAATGAAGGACAAGTGCTTCCTGTTCAAGCCATAGGAAATGCAACAAATGGCTTTGAAGTGCAAAGAAGAAAATGCATAGCTATGGCATAAAAGGCTTAGACATGTTCACTGGAAGAACATGTTGTTTATGCATAGGAATAGCTTGGCAGATGACTTGCCAAGTTTGGAGGAGGAATTTCCACAGTGCAGAACTTGTCTTCTTGGCAAGCAAGCCAGATTTCCTTTCAAAGGAGGAGGCTGGAGAGCATGTGAGAAGCTGCAATTAGTCCACACAGACTTATGTGGACCTATGTCTGAGTCATCTCTCAATGGTAGCAGGTATTTCATTACTTTCACAGATGACATGACTAGGATGAGCTGGATTTACTTTCTGCAAGCCAAGTCTGAAGTTGCTAATGTTTTTGTGAAGTTCAAAGCCTTAGTTGAGAATCAGAGTGGGAAGAAAATCCAAATGCTCAGGTCTGATAATGGTTCTGAGTATACTGCTCACAAGTTTAAGTTAAACTGTGAGGAAGCAGGCATTATGCAGCAGTTCACTGCCCCCTATTCACCTCAACAGAATGGGGTCAGTGAGAGGAAAAATAGAAGCATTATGGAAATGGCCAAATGTATGATGCAAGAGAAGATGTTACCTAAGAAGTTCTGGGCTGAGGCAGCTAATACTGCAGTGTTCTTGCTGAACAGATTGCCCACAAAGGCCTTAGAGAGGTCAACACCTTTTGAAGCCTGGTATGGTGTTAAACCTTATGTAAAGAATTTAAAAGTTTTTGGGTGTTTGTGTTATACGCATGTTCCTCAGGTCAAGAGGGACAAGCTGGATCAAAGAGCTGAGCCTGGAGTCTTCATTGGATACAGTCTCCAATCAAAGGCTTACAGGATTTTTCAGCCTATGATAGGGAAGGTGACTGTGAGTAGAGATGTTGTTTTTCTAGAGGAAGATGAGGGGAATTGGATGGAAGAAAAGAATGCAGGATAGAAGAAATCTGTAGAACAACAACCTGCAACAACTGTATAGGTTGATGAAGTTGTGAATGGATTGGAAGATACTATGGATGATATGCCAGTAAGAGGCACAAGGTCACTTGCTGAAGTTTATGAAAGAAGCAATGTGGCAGTGCTTGAACCAGCTAACTTTGTGGAAGCTAAGGAGGATCAGAAGTGGATTGCAGCAATGCAGGAGGAGTTGACAATGATTCAGAAAAACCACACATGGGAGCTTGTTGACAGACCATCTGACAAGAATGTGATTGGGGTTAAGTGGGTGTTCAGAACAAAACTTAATCCTGATGGTTCTGTCAATAAACACAAAGCTAGACTAGTTGTGAAAGGCTATGCTCAGATATGGGGAGTAGATTATTCTGAAACTTTTGCGCATGTTGCAAGACTTGATACAATCAGGCTACTATTAGCTGTTGCAGCAGAGAAGGGGTGGCATATATTTCAGTTAGATGTCAAGTCTGCATTTCTGAATGGAGAGCTCGAGGAGGAGATTTTTTTTGAACAACCTGAAGGCTTTAGTGCCAAAGGGCAAGAAGAGAGGGTATACAGATTGAGGAAAGCCCTATATGGACTGAAGCAAGCTCCAAGAGCTTGGTATGGAAAGATAGATAGATATTTGCAGGATTTTGGCTTTGTAAGAAGCTTGAGTGAGTTCACTCTTTATGTCAAGAAGGTGAATCACAGCATTGTAATTCTGTCACTCTATGTAGATGATTTGTTGGTGACAGGGAATGATGTGGAACTGATAGAGAGGGTGAAGCAAGGTCTGTTTGCAGCTTTTGAGATGTCAGACTTGGGAAAGATGACTTATTTCCTTGGTCTGGAAATCAAACAAACTTCACATGAGATTTTCATATGCCAAAAGAAATATATGAAGGAAATTTTGAAGAAGTTTCAGATGGAAGATTGTAGAAGTGTCAGCACTCCTATGGCTACTAAGGAGAAGCTGCAAAAGAATGATGGAACAGAAGCCATAGATGCTTCAATGTATAGAAGCTTGATTGGATGTCTCATGTATCTCACAGCAACTAGACTAGATATTCTATTTGCTATGAGTGTTTTATCTAGGTTCATGAGTAGTCCTAGTCAGTTACATTTGGTCGCTGCAAAAAGGGTCTTGAGATACATCAAAGGAACATTGTTCTTTGGTGTGAAGTTTAGGAAAGGCCAGAAGTTTAAGTTGCAAGGTTTTTCTGATAGTGACTGGGCTGGCTCAGTAGATGACATGAAGAGTACATCTGGGTACTACTTCACTCTTGGTTCTGCTTGTTTCTCCTGGTGTTCCAAAAAGCAGGAGATTGTAGCTCAGTCCACTGCAGAGGCTGAGTTTATAGCAACTACTGCAGCTGCAAATCAAGTTTTGTGGCTGAAGAAGATAATGAAGGATCTGTGGTTGAGTTCTAGTGATTGCATTGAAGTTTATGTGGACAATCAGGCTGCTCTAGCAATATCACAGAATCCAGTTTTCCATGGCAAAACCAAGCATTTTAAGATCAAATTCTTCTTTCTGCGTGAAGTGCAACAAAGTGGTGAAGTTAAGTTGGTTTATTGCAGATCAGAAGATCAGCTTGCAGACATGTTCACAAAGCCACTTCAAGTTGAAAGATTTGAGCTGTTAAGGGAGAAAATTGGAGTTTGCAGCAGCAACTGATCCAAGGAGGAGTTTGTTGGAGCTGTGTCCCAGTGCTACTGTTGTTTTTCTTGTCGTTTTAGTCTTTTCTGTTTTGCAGTCAAGTTTGATTTGTTAGGTAGTTAGTTTGTTAGCTATTTTCTAGGAAGTGGAACAAGTCAGTTTTTGCACGTTTGTGTGCAGTTCAAAATAGGTTCCTATTAAGCTTGTACTTTACAATTTTTAAAAAATATGTTTAATGGTCTTCTATTCCATCTCTCTCTGTGAAATCAGAAAATTGAGATAGCTGATTTTAAATCAGCATTAACAGTTTTTCAGCCAGGAGACTTGGTTTGGATTCATTTGAGGAAGGAAAGATTTCCATCCAAGCGCAAGTCGAAGTTGATGCCGAGAGCCGAAGGACCATTCAAGGTGATGGAAAGAATCAATGACAACGCCTACAAAATTGATCTACCAGGTGAATTTAATGTTTCAACGACATTTAACGATCTCTCTCCTTATGTGGAAGATGAAGATTATGAAGATTTGAGGGCAAATCTTTTCCAGCAAAGGGAGAATGATGCATTTCGCCCGTGCTTTGCGCCGACATGTCCAGCTATTGTTTCTTCTTGTGCGTCACTTATCATGATGCTTACATGGAATTAGTTCACCACATGACATGCTATTTGGAGAGAAGCAATGAGGAAGTCTGGTCAAACTATGAACAGTGCGAATTTGGGGAAATGGTGCAAATCTGGTTAAGAGCTTTGAATGCTAAATGGCTGCTGCTAGTTTGTTTTGTTTAGTTGATTTCAAGTTTCAAAGTTAGATTTAATGTTTTGCAAAGTTCCTAGGCATTAAATAAGGTTGTTAGAGGCTGGTTGGACTCTTATGTAAACCCTCTAGGCGTCCCTTGGACGGGCACTACTACTTTTGAATGACAATTGAGAATTTTCTCCTGCAATTCTATTGCCTATTTTAAGGTTTCTGTATCACTTAGTGGATTCTAAGTGTGGTGAGCCTATTTTGAGCATCTGTATCCTTGTTTGGTGGTGGTTCGCTCTGTATCCAAACTTGATGGTGAGCTCGTTCAATCTATTCTCTCTTATTCGCACAATAAAACCTTCCTTTTCCAACTTAGCCTAATTCGCATCACTTTGTCACACCATAGTTACCAACAGCCCTACAATTCATTTGGCGATCTGCCTTCACAAATCCTCATCTAAGAAGAATGATTTCTCTGAAAACCCAATGCCTCATCTTCATCTGATATTCATCATGCTTTGATTGCCATGCCACTAAACCCATTCCCTCGTTCCGAGTGTCCTGGGATGGACGTAATTCTAGGGGCTGAAATCTGGTCAATGACATGGTAGACGGTTCTCCAGTAATACATGGTTCACCAAGCCATCAATACTTGGTTCCTATTCAAGACTACCGATTAGAATAGCACTACTGGATCAATTTATGTGGAACCTACGAGGTCCATATTGGATGCCTCAGCTAGAAATATAACCCCACCACTACCTCAGTCAAAACAGCTGCAAAAATAAGACCACCTGAGTCCAGAGACGCCCGCAACTCCTGCAAGCTTGCATAAACCCTTTGGCTTTGGAAGCAGCAAATCTTTTAGGATTAGTAGGCCATTTTCAGCAGCATATTTTTGACTTCGAACACACTTCTGCTCGCTGCAGTGAACATTTTCAGCTCAATCCACCAGGCATATAGGGATACAGAAAAGAAAAACAGAACAAAGTTCATCTATCTGTAGGCAGAATATGCAGATCCATTTGCCAGATGCTCAACAAGACATCTTGTCGATATTGTTGTAAGATACTTACGATGCACAGACAATCTTAATCAGCTAAATATCACTTTATATCAGGAGTGCCTTATAACAAGTGACGTTTTGAGTAGGACTGTATTTGGAACAGGATTATTGGGATTGCGAATGTAACCTCACTTTTAATCTTTTCAGAAGCAAGAGATCTTTATCACTGGCCAGACAAAAGGGGAACAGATCCTTTAATCTATCTCTTCAAGTTCAATCAAAACAATTCTTGAATACATTGTCTATATTGTTTACATGACTCAAACTAACATGTTTAATTGTTAATGGTAAATTAAATTGATCATCTCTCTTAGCAGGCTCGGTGGAATGATGCAGAGGTTCGGTAACAGCAGATTGGCCACAGAGGAACTTATGGACCAATTGACGGCCAACCTAATCATTGTTGACAAACAAAGAATTCTGGAATGAACTTTTTTCTTATCTTTCGTGTATCTTTACAAGGCTATATATGTACAGAAAAAAGAGCCAACCTTATTAACCTAATTGACCTACTAATCAGGAGATAAACATAGAAAGAGACTAAAACAAGAATAACTCTTCCTATTTTGACTCTAATTGACGGCTCACGTTAACACTCCCCCTCAAGTGGATGAGAATATATTTTTGATACCTAACTTGACAAGTGAGCTATGAAATCTTGGACATGGCCTTTGTAAGAATATCCGCCAACTGATCTTCAGACCTGACGAATGGAAACCTCGTTGCCTTAGCATCCAAATTCTACTTGACAAAATGCCTATCCACCTCAACATGCTTAGTACGGTCATGCTGAACTGGATTGTGAGAAATTTCAATTGCAGCTTTATTATCACAAAATAGCCTCATCTCAGATTCAAATGGGAAATCGAGTTCTGTCATCAACTTCTTGAGCCATAGTAGCTCGCACAGCCCTTTAGCCACCCCTCAGAATTCTGCTTCAGCACTTGACAAGGCTACCACCTTTTGTTCCTTGCTCCTCCATGCCACCAAGTTTCCTCCCACAAATGTGAAGTAGCCCGACGTGGACCTCCTATCCAACATACTGTCTACCCAGTCTGCATCTGTAAATCCCTCCACCTCGAGATGACCGTTCTTCGCAAAGAACAATCCTTTTCCTAGGGCTGACTTCAAGTAGCGCAGAATACGAACCATAACATTCATATGTTCTTCACTCGGAGCATGCATAAATTGACTCACAACCCCTACAGCATATATAATATCAGGACGAGTGTGTGAAAAATAAGTCAGTCTCCCTACTAACCTTTGGTATCTGTCCTTATTGGTAGGCACTTGATCAGAAAACTCTCCAAGTTTATGATTCTGGACTATGGGGGTGTCCGCAGATTTACACTCCAACATTCCAACCTCAGCTAATAAATCTAACACATACTTCTGCTAGGACAAGAAAATACCTTTCTTCGACCTAGCCACTTCAATTCCCAAGAAATATTTCAAGCCTCCCAGATTTTTCATCTCAAACTCATTTGCTAGCCTACCCTGAAGATCCACAATTTCCTCAAGATCATTCCCTACGATAATCATATCATCCACGTATATGATCAACGCTGTTATTTCGTCTTGTCATCGTTTTAGGAATAGTGTATTATCTGAATTACTTTGAGTGTACCCATACCTCTTCATTGCTGAGCTAAAACGACCAAACCATGCACGGGATGATTGCTTTAACCCATATAAGGATCACTCAAGTTTGCATACTACATTCGACTGATCCGCATACGCATACCCAGGTGAAATTTCCATTTCCATGTAAATTTCTTCCTCTAGATCTCCATAAAGAAACGCGCTCTTCACATCAAATTGGTACAAATGCCAATCTAGGTTCGCTACAAGTGACATCAATATCCGTACAGTATCTAGCTTTGCAACCGGAGAGAATGTTTCTTGGTAGTCCACACCATAGGTCTGGATATATCCTTTTGCTACTAATCGTGCCGTGTACCTTTCAACAAATCCATCTGCTTTGTATTTGACGGTGAAGACCCACTTACACTCTACTGCCCTCTTCCCCTTCGACAAGTCTACCAGTTTTCAGGTCTTATTTTTCTGCAAAGCTTCCATCTTTTCTTTCATGGCCTGAGCCCACTTGAAATCCCTCGGAGCCTCTTGTACTCCACTAGGAATTCGAAAAGTTTATTGGGGTCAAAGTAATTATAGGGAAGAACTTCCTGGTAGTGTCTAATCATTGAGTCACCAAAGTAAAATAAAAACCCACAAGTGTACGTCAGTGAGGTCTCTCTCTTTGAGATCAACACCCTGAGATGGGTCGCCTGCCGGAAAAATGTCAGAAAATTTGCACAAGATCGACAAATCTGGACTTGGTGGTGACCGAGAGAATTCACGAGGCCCTCGCGTCAACGCTGGTTGATGGTGATGCGGTAGCGGAACAGCGGGCGGAGTAGCATCGTCATCACTGGAAGGTATAGCTCAGTCATTCGGACCTTGCCGTCGGAGATCTCGGTTTGGGCCAAGGGGGTTCTACGCGTCCGCACGTTGAAGCTCGCTGGTTGATGTGCGCTGCCTTGGAGCTTGTGTCACCGATGGAGGAGCACTAGAGCAAAGACGATTGTTGGTACTCACGGAAATATTCCACCGAGAACCTTTTTTTTCGTGCAAAGAGGAAAGGCACAAGAAAGACCCTTCCTTTTCACTCTCTCTCTCTCTCTCTCTCTCTCTTTGCCCTGTATGTCCTCTAGCAGACAATTCAGTCTTTCTACCACCGACGGCAAGGCAACGAATAATTTGTTTTGTAGAGAGTTCACAAGAGAAAAACTCTCATATGCTCAGCAAGAGTGATCCAAGAAGCCAGAGACATGGAGAGAGAAGAGACTCTGACGAAAAGAAGAGGACTTTCGAAGGAAGGGCAAGGCAAAGTAGCTTCCACAGAATAAACCCTCCTCTCTCTCTCTCTCTCTCTCTCTCTCTCTCTCTCTCGTGTATTTCTCTCTTTCTAAGTGATAATGAATGGCCGAGTCTTCTAATTCTGTGGCCCCTTTGCTGGTGAAGACCGGGCTTATGAACATGAAAGGCAGCCATGGAGCGGTGCAGGACGTGGTGTTACTTGGCTGTGTGAGCAAAAACAGCCGAGACCAAAAAGTTCTTCCTCTCTTTTTCCCTTAAGCCGTATGATGAAGACCAAAGGGAGGGGGATGCCTCTCTGATTTTTTGTGGCCATGTATTACAATGAAAGTGGCCTCCCCTGAAATCTGCCCCAAGAGCTTCTATTTATAAGCAAAAATTAGGGTTTTAATTTTGTAATTTCAATTATGCTAATTCAGCTTTTTTAATTGCAAATTTCGGCCATATATGTATGCAATGGCTTGCCGAAATTACATGCTTCAATGGGCTCAGTCTACCCTATCAATTAAGTTTAGAGCCATCCACCGCCAGTCCAAATTAAAATGCAAAATGTAATGCATTAATGCATGAAAAATGATTTAAATATTTTTTGCTATGGACTAAAATTAATCCCTAATTTTTATGTAAAATAAATGACTAAAAGGGTAATTAAAATTTAGGTGTCAATAAGTACGGGAGTAACCTAGAAACATACACTTGATAAACCTGGGATCAAGTTTTGATACTTCAGGTCGATGATCACGAATAAAATAAACACAACCAAAAATACGATGTGGTAAGTCAAAAAGTGACTGATTTGGAAATAAAGTAGAAAATGGAATACCACCTCGCAAAACAGAAGAAGGCATGTGATTAATGAGATAGCATGCGGTCAAGACAACATCAGACCAAAAGGTTTTAGGGACATTCATCTCAAACAGCATAGATCTAGTAACTTCCGACAAATATCTATTCTTCCTTTCAGCAACATCATTCTGTTGTGGTGTATCAGGACAGGAAGATTCATGAATCATACCATGTTGTGTCATAAAATCAGAAAAAAAGGTGCAGAAAAGCACTCTTTAGCGTTATCAGAACGCAAAACTTTAACATGAACACCAAACTGAGTATAAATTTCAGATATAAACGCACGAAATATAGAAAACAACTCTGAACGATTTTTCATTAGATATAACCAAGTAACTCTAGAATAGTCATCAATAAAAGTAACAAAATATCTAAAACCCAAATTAGAAGTCACATGCCATGGACCCTAAACGTTTGAATGCATTAACAAAAAAAGAGACTCTATTCGTTTGATGGCTCGAGGTGGATAACTAACACGATGTAATTTTCTAAACTAGAAAGAGACTTGAAACTGGAATCTAATCTCTGAAGACTGTGTAGAGAAGGATGACCAAGACGACAGTGGATCTAATGTAGAGAAGTAACACCAGAACATGCAAAGGAAGTTGAGTCTTCAAGCACATACAGCCCCCCTTCCTCACGTCCTTTACCAATCGTCCTCTTCGTAGCCAGATCCTGGAATATACAAGAATCGGGATAGAATGTTACTGAACATTGAAAGGTTTTAGTTAACTTATTGACTGAGATTAAATGGAAATTGTGGAAGATAAAGCACCGA
Organism: Lenwebbia sp. NSW1173648; assembly: GCA_029784005.1. Taxonomy (NCBI): domain Eukaryota; kingdom Viridiplantae; phylum Streptophyta; class Magnoliopsida; order Myrtales; family Myrtaceae; genus Lenwebbia; species Lenwebbia sp. NSW1173648. The sequence goes on along the minus strand of JARCGZ010000010.1, from coordinate 19,223,841 downwards.
GGATAATGGCAATGAAGGAGTTGGATGAACTGTGCCAACTCCCTTAACATATGTGGATGAACCATTGGCTAATGTAACTGTGGATGAAGATGGAGTAAGAGAGGAAAATATACCTGAAAGACCTAACATGTGATTAGAAACCCCTGAATCAATGACTCAAGGACGAGAAGCAGCTGAAACACACGCAGTAGCATTACCTGTCTGTACCAAAGTAGCAGTGGAAGAAGTAGGATGTGAACTCTGAGACTGATTGTATCGAGCAAATTCCTCTTCATACATAACCACTACCTTGCCCTCAGAAGACTGTGAAAAAGAATCAGTACCATATGTAGTATTTGCAAACTGTTATTGCTGCCCTGGTCTCCCATGTAACTTGTAGCAAAATCTCTTAATATGACCAGGTTTGCCATAGTAATGACAAGTTCGTGCTGCCCCTGAGCTATCTATAGACGGTTGAGATTGTCCATAAAGATGTTGCTGTCCTTGGCTTCTCTCTATTCCTATGCCTCGGCCTCCCCCTCAACCACCACGTCCATTATATCCTCCACAGTTTCCTCCATCACTCCTACTCCACTACCAGCCTGAGACTGTGACATAAGAGCTGAATTATCTGCCACAGACGTGGGGTCCTAAGAAGACTCGCGAGACACCCAAAGAACCCAAGCAAACGTATCTATGAGTGATGCAACAGTCTCTCCTCCAAGAATTGAGACCTAACAGTTTCATATTCAGGGCAAAGACCTCTTAGGAATCCCATTATAGCCAATTGTTCTCTCTGAAGTTACATTTGCTGAACATTGGCCGAAATAGGGAGAACAGCATTCAATTTCTCATACATTCTCTTAAAATCAGCAAAATATTGCGTAATAGAACACCCCTTCCTCTTAGATCGGTAAAATTCTTGTGATAACTCATATACCCGTGACAGGTTATTTTGGCCCGAATACAATACATCCAAATACTCCCACAGTTCTTTAACTGTGTCAATATGAGTTACTAAATCAACTATATTACTCTCCATAGAGTTTAACATCTGACCTAGAATACATGCATCAATTACATCCCAATTCTCATCATCTTTGGGCTTAGGCTCAGTTAAGTGTTTATGTTGATTCATGCCTGTCAAAGTAAGTTTCATAATTTTCTTCCACTGATGAAAGTTAGCACCACCCTCAAGCTTCTTATCAGTAATTCGATTAGATGAGGAAGAAATCACCTCAGTCATCACAGTATTGTTTTTCCCAAAATCACCCTCAACTTTACTTGTATCAGGATCACCCATCCTTAACAGTCAATAATCCACCAGAATTGAAAATTATCACATCAATCCACAAAAGCCCCAAATAATCAACTCCAAAAGCTCCAAAACTCACATAATCAGCTTCATAAAATCAAGAAACACTCCACAAGCACATCCATATATCTAATTAAGAGCTACCCACATAACAATCAAGCCTAATCAATAAGTGAACACTTCAACACTCCTTTGGAGTTCAATAACCATCAATCTGCCAAAAAAATTAAACGTATGGGTTCATAACAGAGAGAAAGTGGGCTGTGAGGTCAAAACCGAGTTGCAGGGTGCTGGGTCTGGGCTCTCTGATGCTGGACGACGTCTCTGCAAGGCTGGCCGACGTTGGGTGACGCCGTATTTGGCCTCGCCGGCCTAGGCGATGCTGGGCGACGTCCCTTCAAGGCTCGCCGGGTGCCAGCGACGTCAGATCTAGCCTTGCCGAGCCTAGGCGACGCCAGAACTAGGCTCGCCGGCCTAGGCAACGCCCTTGCAAGGCTCGCCGGATCTCTGCGACACTGGATCTGAGCTCGTTGGGCCTGGGCGATGCTGGATCTGGAGATTCCGGCGAGATTTGCTGACCCCAGCGGTGGCTAGTGGTGGTCAACGGTGAGTGGTGGTGGTGGTTGGTGGTCGACGGCTATTTTAGGGTTTAGGTATCAATTAGGCTCTGATACCATGTTAGAGAAAATGTTAATCTCATATTATTCAGTAAAGTGGTATTTATACATTTGTGACCCAATAAACTCTAAGAGTCACAAAGACAACTTTACCCTTTATACTTCTAACAAAATTATACAGCAGATCAGGAAACACTAGCAAAAGTTTTGAGTTCCTAGTCGTAGGCTTGTCACGAAAAATCAACTTTCCAAGTGATTCTCCCATCAATGGACCGATACCATTCAAACACAAGGGGCCTCCTTGTTCCTAGAAATTGTAAAAGGTCAAGGAAACAATCTATGAGAGGCATATACCTACACCAAGTGTCAAGCCAAAAGTGTGTCCATTTTCCCTTTCCCACCATTGGAGATGTTGACGGCGTCGAGGTTGTGTAAAACACACCAATTGCGCGGCGGAAACTAAATTCATTTCTTGCTAAGCCTTGGGATTGGTCATTGAACACCGGTTATCGGGGTTCATCCATATGGTTTTTGTTGACTCCGTGATCATATTGTTCTTGTTCTCTGCTTCACAATCCACAAGACTTGGATAGCTCAATGAAGCCACTGGCTTTGAAAGTGAAACTCAATTGGCATCATTCACCTGATTTACTGGGTCAATAGCCCCTGAGCTCAAGGACAAATTAATGTGGCAGGATAAATGAGAATAGAAAAGACTGATTTGGGTTCATGATTTGTCAGTAAAAAGCTCTCAACAATTGGCTCTGGATTCATGGACAAACAATGCATGTGAAGATACACTGCCATTGCACAACTGAACTGTTAATTCTCACCAATAATCCTTGCAAGAGCACCCACCACCTTTGAAATGGTGAAACCTATTATTGTCCCTCACAACAATTTCCCTATCAAAAGTTCGAGAAACCATTCTCATAAAATCATGGCAATCCCGACAGATCCTAAGGTTCTTGACAATTCTTATAGGAACGTCTTTCTTCAATCTGATCAAACAAAATGCAGTGGCAATCTTCTCACTGTGTAGAGCCAGAGCATTCTCTTTCTCTTCTTCTTCTATATCGAACAAAACGGGGTTCGTGTTGGCCATATACCCTGATAATGTCAGCCTCCTGAAGATCTCGCCCAGCATCACTTTAATTTCGTTATACATTTGGTGGGAGTTATCTCCAACAAAGAACTCATGAACTACACCATCAACTTCTACAACACTGCAGCCCGGAAGCTTCTTCACGCCTCTGGACTTCATTACCTGCCGCACATGGCTTACACCTTCCCAGCTTTTGTTATCAGCGTAGATATTGGACAAAAGCACGTAAGCACCATGACTCTTTGCTTCAAGTTCCAGCATCTTTCTTGAGGCAAGCTCGCCTATTTCCATATTCTTGTGAATTTTACATGCATTTAGTAAAGCTCCCCAAGCGCCGGCATGAGGTTCCACAGGCATGTCATTGATGAAATTTAAGGCTTCATTTAAACGGCCAGCTCGGCTATACAAATCAACCATGCAGCCATAATGCTCCAGTTCAGGCTGGATTCCATACAACTTGGTCATTGAGGCAAAATGCTTACAGCCTTCCTCGACTAGTCCAACTACACTGCAGCCTCTCAATACCGACACAAATGTCACTTCATTCGGGAGAACCCCGTCTTTCTTCATGAACGAGAAAAGCTCGAGACATTCCCTACCAGCTCCATTCATGGCTAGTCCATTCATGGCACTACTCCATGTGTAAACATTCCTTTCTTTCATCCCCCAGAAGACCTCCATGGCCTTATCCATGTCACCACATTTGGCATACATATCGATTAATGCAGTTCCTAGCGTCAACGTCATCCGAAGCCTGCTCTTTTCAATATATGCATGAGCCCACCTCCCTTGATCCAGTGCACCTAACTGAGTGCACGCAGACAGAACCGGAACCATCGAAGGCTCATTGACCTTCACACCTTCCAGTTGCATCTCATGGAACAAATTCAAGGCCTGCCTCGATTCCCCACACTGGGCATACCCTGCAATCATCGCATTCCAAGCAACAGTATCTCTCTCGGGCATTTCGTCAAACAGCTGCTTAGCAAACGCGACATCGCCATACTTGGCAGAAGCGCTCAGCATCGCCGTCTGACACACTACGTCATGATCAAGAATCCGTCCGAACACCCTATGACACGATTCTAAACTACCCATCTCCGCATACATATTAATCAACCCACTCTGAACATGTGGGTCGCCCTCAAACCCATGTCTCATGAGCGCACCGTGGACAGATTCCCCCGCGCCGCGTGCCAGAAGCTGCACGCACGCGCGAACCAAGAAATTGAAAGTGTAGTTGTCCGGCGACAAGCCGCAACGTCGAATCCTGTTGTAAAAGTGGAAGCTTTTCTGCGGGGTCGGGCTCTTGGAGTGGACTCTGATCATGGAATTCAAGCTGAACAGAGTCGGGTTCTCGCATCGGTCGAGGACCCGGTTGGAGTACTCGAGGTTGTCGGGGTTTCTCAGGGCGATGGCGGCGACGAATTGGCCCGAGACCTGAGGCTCGCTGAGGAGGCCGTTGAGGAGGAGGTGAGCGTGGATTTGCAAGAGCTCTCTGAGGGTGGTGGAGGAATCGATCAGGCAGATGCTTGGGTGTTTCGGAATGCTTCTCAACGTACTCATGGCCCGTGAGCTTCTTGGAGTGTTTCTTGAGTCATGTCCGAATCTCCCAACGCTTTGCTGCGTTCGAGGTTGAGATTTTCGAGTATCCGAGGAAATCGACTTTGGTGTGTCTTGGGGTGTTCCCGCCTTTTAAACGGTCAGTCGGTTGGTAAATAGAAAAAGGAAAAATGTTTTGGAAATACGGAATATTCATGTTAGGATTAGTGATTCTTTAAAAATCATTTTGTGACAAATTAATTAATTGTTAATTTTTTTTCTAAAGTTCTGACCAAAAAAAAAAATCTTTTCTATAGTTTTGTGGCAAATTAATTAGCCCCAATGTCTCGTTTTAAAAGTCCGAAACAATTGTCTCTTATACTAATCTTCTCCGGAAAAGTAATTAGAATCTGATTTTAGAAAATAAACATATTTACCTCGCATGGTGGTGTTCTCTGATAATTTTGGTTTGCATCCGGCTTTAAATTCGACGCAAAAAAAAACATTATTTGCCAATTCTAAACTCTAGATATAATTATTTTTCATCATATATCACCCAAGATTCATTTCAATAACTGAAATGCACGATAAAATGCTCACTTACCATTATCTTTATTAAACATCAAATATTAGAAGAGGTGTAAATTAATAACATAGAATGTCCAAGAAATAATTAAATCGCAACATATTTGTCCAAGATTTAATGAAAAAAAAAAAAAGACATTCCTTCCTATAGCTATGCTCCATTCTTGACCTCCAACGAACAATATGACGTCCGAGGCCAATTTCCAAGTGCATCTATATAACCCAAAATAGAGAATGTTGATATACGACCAAGCTTCTTCACCACAAAATTTTATAGTAATAATGTAAAATAAAATGGAATTAGCAACTGGCTCACATAGAATAATGGCGAAGCAACAATTGCTTCAATAACTACATGGCGAAAACCTGGGTTCTTGCAACCCCAGCGACGGTCAGCAAGATCTCGCGACCTCAGGCGGCCCTTGCCTGGGGTCTTGCGACCCTCATGACCCTCATCGGCGGTCGCTTGACCTCGGGTGACCTTAAGCGACCCTCCCTTAGGTCGCGCAAGCCTCATCGGGGGTCACTCGAGATCGGGCTACCTAAGACAATGGTAGCCGATATTAGATCTGGCTCAGTGGCGGACCGAGAGGGTTTAAGTGTTTTTAATCGCAAAGTATACAAACATGCACATGAACAAATGAAATAGGGGTGGAAAACGATTGAGCGGTATTCATGTCCCATGCCCATGATATAATTACCTAGATCTCATTCATGAATTACTAGATGAATTTATGATAAAAAGTAATGCACGACGTATTTCAGAGTAAAGACAATATTAACGTAGTATTAGATGATGATAATTACGGAATAAATTTAAGAATCTAGGAACAACTTGAACAATGGGAACAAGTTGAACAAATGAATTAGCTAACACGATATTGTCATCGATATTTCATAAATATCTGTAAGGTAAAATAAAATATTTTTCACATGGAGTTATAAATATAGCCGAGCAACAACGAAAATGGAGATGAGGGATGGAGATGAGCAATAAATATAATTTTTGACGTCATAAATAGTAATGTTGAGCAATAAATCGCTCTTTCCTCATTAAAATATAATTTATGACACTGAAGTGATTGAAAAAAATACGACAATGAACACCGTACAAAAGTTATAGCACTTGCCTTACCCCCCTCGTATGTGAAATGGCTCTTGATGATTGGATAAAAACTTTGACACCGGTTTGAAAATTGGTTTGCTATGTGTCTGAACAAGAAGGAAAAGCTTTCGGGCTTTGGCCCGGTCCTTTTTGGATCGGGCGGAAGTGCTTGTATTCGGTCCGGGCCAGATCCATGGGCCACAGTTTTTAAGCCCGAAACTTCTAGATGGGCCACAAAAGTGAAAGAACCAGCCGGCTCGGCCCATAATCCTTTCTTTCATGGGCTTTTCTAGGAGAATGGTCCATCTAAGAAGGCCCGCTCGTTAAGGGTTTTGGAACCTGGCTGGGGTTTTCCTCCTTCCCCCCTGCGACGCTCGCTTGCTCGCGGACTCACCTGCTCGCTCTGGGGTTTTCCTCCTTCCCCCCTGCAACGCTCGCGGACTCACCTGCTCGCTCGCGGACTCACCTGCCGCTTCCCAATCTCTCTCCGCCGTCACCGCCGGCCTCCGGTCACGGAACTCTCGTAATCCCTCTCTCTTGGGTGAACCTTGATTCTGTAACTTTTAGCTGAATCAATTAGCCAGTTTTCTCGTTCCCCAAGCTCAATGTGAGTCCCGGTTTTGGATCACATGCTATGAAGAAGCCGTGCTCCCGTGAATGCATCCGGTTGTGTTGGCCGATTTGAGTTTGTGATGCTAGAAATGATAGTAGGACAGATGATGGATTTCATGTCTGTGGCTTGTTCTGTTGATGGCAGATGAGGAGGTGACGTTCTCTGCAGAGTTAGGGACATGGCATTGTCGATTTCTAGAAGGCTGATACGTTCGTTCGGGCTGTCGGGCCAATGGAGGCATGTGGGTTCGGCTTCCGTCGCGAATGGTTCTCTTCACTGTCCTCATGGTGAGGGAATGTGCTACTTTCTTTTTAATCTGTTTGACTACATAGATTCTTGCTTTTGAGTTCATGGAGATGGTTTAATAATGCGTTTGTATTTCTTGTTGATAGAATTGCTTGGCCTCGTTTCACAAGAGAGCTTTTCCACTGCAGACTTTTCTCGATCAGTAAGGGTATGTTCATGTTCTACTACTATTTGATAATTACATGAGTAGAATGTAAAAGAAAGGCAAATATTTATACCCCGAGGGTGCTCTGCGGATTTTACGCGATTAAAATTCCTATGATTGTATTCTACTGATTCAAATCATAAATTTGGATGCTGTGAACTCTTTATTATTTGTTTTGGTATGTGCTCTTGCCTTTGCTCTATAAACTAGTGGTCTCTTTGAATTGAGGAAGCAGACTCGGATTGTGGTAGTTTCTACTGTCTAGAGTCCATAGCAGTTGATTGATGAACATGAGATAAACTCATCCTTTGCTTTAACTCTTGACATCGGGGTGTGCTTTATGTAACTGCATGTAGGACGGTGCTTTTTTCTTTGGTTGTCGAAGGCTATCAACTTCAATACTGACTCCTAATGGTGAAGCTGACTTCCCTTCTGACTTATTGTCCAAGAAGAAAGTAATTGTGCCTGATCGCGAGATAGGTATGAACGAAATGTGCTTTACATTGTCTCTTTCTAAAAGATACCGACGATTATAGTGACCATCTTTTACATGTGTCTGTAGCCCTTGGAAATGTAACTTGAATATGTAGAAAAAGAAACCATGAATTGCTTAGGAAACAAGGGAAAGCATTATTGATTCAAAAGTTTGAAATGTCTTGCAGAACTTGTAATGTTATTGGAGGACTCAAGAAGATATGCCCTCGATTATTTCACGTATTAAAATGGTTTTCAGGATTATTAAGAGAATGCAAAGTATTCTTGAGTGGATTATCCGTTGTATTTGCTTTTCAATGGGGAGATATCAGCATTCTGCTTATTCATTGTAGTATTTTACTCATAAGATGTTCTTACAGGACTTTATCAGGATCTCGTAATTCCAGTGACGAACTTTCTTGGTGAAGATAAGGGCTTGATGGTCTTAGCCGGAGATGTTTTTGATGTACCTATTAGAAAAGATATTGTTCATCGTGTTGTGAGATGGCAGCTTGCAAAACGACAACAGGTTTTGTACAACAAAGTCACTCACTCTAAAAACTGGTGTTTGTAATTTGCTGTAAATTTTTTCATGGCATAGCTTGATCTACGGAATAACACTTTGAATTTTATTTACTGCTCTGAGAAGCATCTAAAATATTGTAGAAGAATGAGAAACCATTGATATACTACTGTCTTCCCACTGAATGGGTTATTTTATTTTCCCACGGTTTTAGAATGCTGAATGAGTTTACTGCTCTGAGAAGCTTATGTGGAGATTTTTTATTATGTTGATGGGTTGATCTACAGGGTACGCATTCAACTAAAACAATTAGTGAGGTCAGTGGAACAGGCAGAAAACCATGGCCACAGAAAGCCACTGGTCGAGCAAGGCACGGTTCTCTGCGTGGGCCCCAGGTTTGGTTATTTGCCTAATTGTTATAGAGGTCTGTTTTACTGAGATGGTGTGTGTAAAATCTGAAGCAAGTTTTTGGATGACAGTTTAGAGGTGGTGCTACAATGCATGGCCCAAAGCCACGAAGCCATGCTATTAAGCTGAATAAAAAGGTTAGGCGCCTGGGGCTGAAGATAGCTCTCTCTGCACGTGCAGGGGAAGGAAAGGTGAATCTGTCTCACTGCTCTTGAATGTTCAACTTGTTGATTTTTTGATATGGTAAACCTGTGGGGTTCGATTCAAGGCATCGAAGCAATGATGATAATTGTGTCCTCAAGTTTGTCTTGGAATGTAATGTCCTAGAGAATTATCCTTGTGCTTATGACCTCCTTGTTATGAGGAGCAGTATCTTGATATTTAGGGTCAGTTCTTGTTGGATATGAACTTTTTGCTTTCCGTCCAAAATATTGGAAACCAATTTTTTTTTAATATTTGCAAAGTAGGAAAAAATTCTAAACGGCGTACATATCAATATCTGTGTCTTTTTTTGAAAGGTTTCGGGCTTTCAGTTATTCAACATTAAGTAAAATTAAACTTCGTACACTAAAGAAAAAGAAAATGTAAAAACATTCAAAATAGACCCAAGCATTCGATTATTTTTGTTACCATCTTGCTAGTCAGCCTTTTGCTTGGGTACTTGTTATGTTGAATTCGTTACTGCTCTTCATTACTAGTGTACCTCAAAATGATCCCATTCTATATTAAAATCTTCATTTTCTTTTCTTTTTATCTATGCCGTGTATTTGATCTAGTATTTCCTGGCTATTGAAAAGTGCGAAATTATTCAGCTTCTGGTATTTGACGATATGGAGATCCCAACGCACAAGACAAAGAACATTGTAAACTATGTCGAGCAAATGGAGAACACTAAGAAAGTTCTGCTTGTGGATGGTGGTCCCATCAACGAGAAGCTGAAATTGGCTACGCAGAATCTACACTATGCCAACGTGTTACCCTCTATAGTAAGTTTACCTTCTGGTTTCAGATTTTGCATTGTTGAAATTGATCTAGGTGGGCTTGATATCGCATACTAGAATGTTATCTTACTCTGTGTTTGGGTCTGAGAATGCATGAAATTAATGAGGATGGAGGTGGAGGAGTGAATATGAGAGACTATAAATTGTGTTCTCTCCTATTGTTGAGAGTGACGGAAACTGAAGGGAGTGAAAATGGAGGACTTTTCCATTGGAAGGAGATGAAAGGCAAGTTGTGCAATGCTATTCAGTGGGCATAGCTCACTCCATTTATGGAGGGAGCAGGTTCCCATTCAGATCAGCTCCCATTTTCTGTCCAACTCATTTTTTCTTTGGGATGCTCATTGGGGAAAGAACATTGTCATTCAGGTTGTCTTGCCAGAAATTTAATTTATGTGTCTGTTGGTATTTTTGGCATGTCCTCTTTCGACTTTATTGATGTAGACTGATAAAATCTTGTTTCTGAAGGACATGCTCCAAGCTTTTGTCTGGTGATCATAGGTTCATATCATATCATAGCAGGATGCGGATTAGTGCAAGATCAATTGTTGGTACTTTTGGTAGTAAGAGATATGGAAATAGTGACAATATTGCAGGAAGGAGTGTCTGTATATTTTCTTTTATGATAAATTCTAGTGATGATTAGGAAAACCATCAGGTTGTATTTGGAACAAATAATCTCACTTGGTCTGGACCGCCTGGTTCACCATTCCACAGCTCTAGCCATGTTAAGTAGTTTCCTGCTTCGGAACTTGTGTGTTTGCATATGGCCTGAAAATCTTGCAATATCACTTTATTTCATGATTTCAGTTATAACACTTGGTAGCAACGCTTTGTTGGGCACATTATTACGTATTCTTGAGGGTCATTCAGTTCAATAACTGTAACATGATGATATGTTTTTGCAGGGCCTTAATGTATACAGCATCCTGCTACACGACACATTGGTGATGTCCCGCGATGCGGTAAATAGGATTGTTGATCGGATGCATACTCCAATTAACCGTTGATGCTGCTTTAATGTGATTTTTTTTTATTTTTGGTTATGAAAATTTCCTTTGGAGGGCCAAATTTGATGTTTCGTGTTGGTATCTGTGCCAAATGTAGGTGTTTTTCCTGCTATCTTTTTGAGTTCCTGTAATAATTATGTAACTTAGAGCTAGCAAATTTTGTGCCTGGCACTGTTTTTCCCCTTGTGTTTGAGTATAATGAGCCGGAATGTGCTCTCGCAAATCACATTTCGCATGCAATCCGTCTGTAAATTGGTAGGGGGAACTCGCCGATCTTAGCCCGTGTCAAAACAATTTTTCCTTTTTCACCGTATGAATGTGTAGCATCATTGGCATGTATGATTTTGTTGTGATTTTGGTCATGCGAAGGCAACGATACCTTGGCATTCCAGGAATCACGTACACTGGATTGACGTTGAATCGTGAGATGGGGGGAGCAATAATCCTCTATCAAGATTGAGAAGTAGCTAATCTCCATCACAGTATTGTTTTTTTGGGATAACTCCATTGCAACTTTAGCCCGCCGTAAAAATCATATTTTTCTTTATTTCATTTTTCCATATTTAGGGGAAACCATTCTCTTAAAAGCGGTAACTGTGTGGATAAGGAGGATAATAAGGTCGCAATGTTTTCTTTCACAAAGCTTAAGCTTATAACTGGAGATGTTTTTAATGGAAGAATAAATGGGTATTTTGAAGGCATCCATTTCGAGAAAAGATGATCAACTCCTCTGAGATACTCGCAACACCTCAGTTTTTGTCTCGGTCTAGATGTCCATACTCGGCACTATGGTTACTGCCCCCAAATTATCCATCTTCACATTAGCATTCAACTGTCGCTCCATCTCATCAACCTTCCATGACCACCTCGAAGCTTCATGCTCTGCTCTTGCCTTAGAACGTTTGTCAGCTGCTAGCGAATTTGGCGATTATGTAGAAATTGCAAAATCTCTAGCATTCTTCTCATATCTAGGCTATTCTAGAAGCTTCACCTGTTTCCGAACAGCGTTTAGAGCTCTCTCAATAACTGACTTATCACTCTTCTTCTCATATGAAGCAGTTGCGTCGAAGTTAACCTCTATGCCAATTGTAACTAGGTGAATCCTCGTCTATACACCACAAAATTTTTCCTTTCATCCCACGCGCGTAGCCTAGGAGTAGGCATCTCCTCACCTTAGCTCTAGCATGTCATCACCCACATGAGCAAGGCAATGCAACCAAACAAACTCACTCTATCGTAATTAGCACGCTTACGTGACTAGGTTTCCTTAGGAGTGCTACACTCAATTGCCGGTGATAGTGATCTGCACGCTAAACAAAAGGCGGTATCGCTGCTTCATCCTAGAAATCTCCACCTAATCTAGCATTAAAGGGTAAAGAGCGAGCTCTGTCCAATATGATTCTCCGATCTGTTTAAGTCTAGAAATTATCACGTTTCACACTCTTGACGGTCTTCTCAACTCTCTCTTAGGTTGGGCCTTTGTTTTAAATCATCCTAGTGCATGCCCAACGTCTGCACAAAGTGGGCCGGTTGTCCGACCAAAGCTTAGTCGGACGTTCTACTTGGACCAATGAGTTTCGCCAAGAAATTCAAGACGCCGCCCCGAGTCAGCTCAAGTCATACGTCCGATTCCAACGTCGGACGTCAAACGGACACCTGATCTTGAACTTGGGACCCATAGTAAAGTAGCTTGGACACCCTTTTTTGGCTCATCGGACATTCAAACCTAGTCAAGAGACGTCCGACTCTGACGTCACACAAACCGAAACCATTTCGCTTGCTCCGGATGTTCGAACATTAATCTCGAAGCGGTTCCAAATTGTATTTGGTCTAAATTTCGAGGCCATATTGGACCTCGTCCTTATTAGGTCGAGCAATTATAGAATTGCGGTGTAGTTAAGCATTTAATCTAAGAATTAGATAGGGGTGCATATGATTGGGTCGTTTGATAGAAGTCCACAAAGAGAATCAATTCCCTGGATACCTACATGTATGTTTGTCTTAGAGATTAATGTACCTGCGCATGTTGAACCAACAAGACATCGCTGTGGTGATGAACTTGTCAAATGGGCAGATGATTTTCGTTGGCGCCTTGAACCGAACATTTCAACAGCGAGCGAAGTAGATTACAACCCTATCCAAACCCTTTTTTTTTTTTGTAAACAAATGGATCTTTCTCATAGGCTTTAATGACTACCTCACATGATGTTTAACCATTGGGATACGCAATTCTTAGAACACACTTAAAAAAAAGTGTCGTAAGCTTAAAGTTACCTTCAATTCCTACCAAAATCTACTTTTGAACATTCAAAAGATGTACCCACTCATCTAGAACCTATTCTAAGTATATATTAAACGAGTATACTTAGTAGTTAGATTACAGAATCACGTGTCAAGAATTTGGACAGTGATCTTCTCTTGCACGGTTGGTATCAAAAGCTGGGATATGCAGTCAACAAAGAGGACAGAAAGCGAGGCCCAACATAGAATTCAAAGGCACGTGACCTTGACTTCTTTACCGACATTTACGGTCGATTTCCAAGCTCCTTTAACGAACATGGACCATTTTCTAGAAGTTGTCGTCCAATTGGTTTCTGAGATTATTCACTGAGTGTAAGCAAAAAATTTTCACTGAGTGTATAGAGGGGAAAATTGTCAAAAAAGTCCTAAACCTATTGCACTTTTGCCAATTCAGTCCCGATTCAGTCCTAAACCTTTTGCATTTGTGCCGATTCAGTCCTAAACCTTTTTTTTGTGCCAATTCAGTCCTAAACATTTTGCAATTGTGCCAATTCAGTCCTAAACCTTTTACAATTATGCCATTTCAGTCCATCGAGTGAATTTTGGCCGGCCGGCGCTGACATGGACTCCGGCCGGCCGGCGACCGAATATTTTAATATTTTTTTATTTTCTTATTTTTTCTTATTTTTTTTTCCCTTCCCCTCCCCTCCCCTACCCGGCGCCCGGACATGGCGTGGCTTGACCTCGCCATCGTCGGGCGAGGCTCGACCTCACAGACCCAGATCTGGGCCGGCGACGTCGAGCCTCGCTCGGCCATGGCGGGGCTCGACCTCGCCGTCGTCGGGCAAGGCAGTGACGGCGAGGTCGAGCCCCGCCATGGCCGGGCGAGGCTCTGCCTCGCCGGCCGCGCCTCTGGCCGGGCGCCGGGTAGGGGGAGGGGAGGGGAAGGGAAAAAAATAAAAAAATAAAATAAAATTAAAATATTCAGTCGCCGGCCGGCCGGCTTCCACGTCAGCGCCGGCTGGCCAAAATTCGCCGGATGGACTGAATTGGCACAATTGCAAAAGGTTTAGGACTGAATTGGCACAAATGCAAAATGTTTAGGACTGAATCGACAAAATTAAAAGGTTTAGGACTGAATTGGCAAAAGTACAATAGATTTAGGACTTTTTTGACAATTTTCCCGTGTATAGAGCATGCATGTAATAAAATATGAAATGTAGATTCTGTAGTTAGTCAATATTATATGTCTGAAAGAGTTATGAGAAGCTGTTGCTTTCCCGTCCCGCCAGAAAATATGCGAAGAGCGGATAAGGCGCATGCTTTGGAACAAAAGACTTGATTTTTTGGTAATTCTGTAAGTCCTGGCTAGCTAGTGGAAAATATGTCTAGTCTTATTCTCATAGGAGAAAGACTCTCCCGTGGCAAGTTTTTACTTCTTAGTTAACCCTTGGGCCAGGAAAGAGAGTTCGAGGCATAGCCTGGTGCTTTTGGCAAAGCCAAGGGTCGACGACGGGACGAACAACAAAAGTGCTCGCTTTCTCGCTTCCGAGAGGCGAAGGTCGCCTGACTTACGGTTTGATTTATCATGTTTAATTGTCCTACACATTGATTGGCGACTGATATAAGTTCGCACTATGTCTTTTGTCACGTACATAGAATGGAGACAAATTATAAAAGCAAGGTCTGTTTGCATGATATGGATCTCAAACACTCGTGATTTGGACGAGCCAATAACTCGAATGCCTTCGGTCTGTTTTTTGAGCAAGAATCACAGCGTTACCTTACCTTCACCATGATACGGACTCCAAGTTCTTATGGCAGAGCAGAGAAGATTTATCATCAATATGATGATGGGAATGGAAACCAGAAGCACGATCGGGGTCTTCACGGTCCAAGATAATAAAACCATCAATAAGAGTCGCGTAAGAATGAGACTTTTTTGTAGTACCGGTGAACCAGATGGTCGGCAATTCTTCCATACCAACTAGGTGCTCTGCACAATTAGAAAGAGATTCTTTAACCAAAAAGAATTCAGTTCAGATGTAGGGTACCTATCCAGAATTTTTCGCAACTCCATCATATATGATGGAATCATCCAAGATTTGACCTTTTCAAACTCTATATATGTAACTCACTATAGGCTCGGGAAACAAAGAGAACTCTATGTTGTTTACAAAATTTGGTTCTTTTGGGATTATAGTTGATGGTTCTTTCTTAATTCCATCTCTCCTATAGAACCGGACATTGGAGTTTCTTCTCATTCGGCTCCTCGCCAATGAAACGATTCGAATTTTATAATTATATGAAAATATACCAAATCATGGATTCTTTGAGATTTCATCTAATCTATTAGAATTTTCTATATCTTGTTTGGGTATATACTCAAAACATGTCTTTTTTTCTATATAATTATTTCTATTTCTAGATAATGAGATAATGTCGTTTTTTTTTATAACGAATCCAAGCAGACGTATACCTTAGTTGCTGCGACGGTAATGTCAGTAGCACTTTCATCAGGGCGAGGGTGGAAATTGGCTCCATTTTCTGTCTCACATGTGCTTTCATATTTGTCGTCGGGCCGGTATTTAGGTTGTGGCCAGCCACCTTTGTAGCTCCTGTACAGTTGTGATCCCCGCATCCCTCTTCGACCTCATTGAATAGCGTGTACCATTTGTTCGCGGAGCCCTAGTGGGAAAAGAGAATATGTGGGACAGACTCTGACTTGTACAGCCCACTGATCCGGGGCATGGAGCATACTATTTTACAAGCAACGGAAAGAAGTTAGCCGGATAGCGCACTTCGGCCACTCATTTTGCCGAGCGGTATAAACAATCAAAGTTTGAAAATCTTTTTCAAATTGCTGATCCTGCACGGAACAAACTTACCCTTAATTATTCGCTTAAACGACATTATTGCCCTTTGAAATGACTCCCTGCTTCAAAGGCATAAGTCTTTCCAAACAAACCTTTCATCACATGTCATTTCCCACTTTCTTAATTTGTACAAGAGATGAACCACAGCCCAACTTGAAACTAATTTATTGAAGCAACAATTTCTCTCAAGTTGAAAGTCCAAATCTTACCATAAAGTTGATGAATTCCAAAGCAAGAATCCTGCCAACCACAGGATAACATTACTCAAGAGCATAAATATATGTTCGGCTGAAAATTTATGTATTTTGTCTGGGGAGGGCAAAAATGGGTATAGGCTCTTTCTGTTTCCCAAGTTGTGCATATGCTAAAACAAAGTGTGTTACAATTTGGTCTTGGGTTGATGTTACTATGTGATTGTCAAGTCATCTTGATGTGGGCTTGAAAAGGACTAATATATCAACTACCCCATGTTGTGACATTGCTTAGGGATGTCCATGTACATTTTATTATGCCCCCGCCTTCATTATCACCTTTAATCCTTCTCTTTTTTGGAAAATATTATTATTATTATTATTATTATTATTATTATTATTTTGCCCTTTTGAGAGCTATAGGTAGAAGATGACATCAATGAGAAATTACGAGGTTGACCACATTGAAGAGCTTTCCTAGAAAGATCATGTGCTGTCAATTATTATAGTGGTTGCCTTCAAATGCCCAGCATTATCATATGCGACAAACTCCACAAAGCTTATAAATAAACATACTCATTGATGATGCCAGTGCAGCCTCACCGGCTGCTAGATGGCTCCGAACCGAAAGATACGGCTTGAATTCCTACGATTGGATGACTTAAAATTAGACTCCGTCTGTTTCGTAAAAAATGAATGATTTAGTTATTATTTTTTTAAATAATCCTTTGATTAAATTTTTTTATTACCGACAACAATTTATGTCTAAATATTTTCATAGACGATGAAAATACTTTTTTTTTTCATTTTATAGAAGATATAAGCAATCATTTTCAAAAACTTTTTTTTTTCTAAATAGCTCTTCTTCTTTTTTTGCTAAAAAAAAAACGGAGCCTTAGAGTAGTGTGTTTAATCCCAAACTTCAAAAATTTATTTTTTACTCCCTCTGGACTTGGATTTTGTCACTTATTGAAACTGTTAACTTTTATCGTTAGCATATGCCACACACATACTTTTTATGCCTCGGCACAAAAATTCAGGCCCTCTCAAGTAGTCATCAACAACTGTTAAGATGAATCTGGCAATAAGCCTACGAACATTCAAGCAAATCAACTATGCAATCTTCATGGATTCTCTAATCGTTGTACTGAACTGCGTATTTCGCCATTTGCCTACGTCGCAGCACTTGCAAGCATTCAATTTATCAGTCGCATAACCATACAACATATTCCTTTAACTTGGAACCTTCAGGCTTCTCAGGCCGACGTACCCCAAATGCATATGCCTCAATTCATAATTTCAAGCGGATGAATTCGACGTCCCCGCAGTAGAATCTATCACTATCTTTCGTTGAAACTCAAATAAGTCAGTCACTATGCTTGATTCCTCTCATCATCACTACAGGACCTCGAACGACCGTTAGAACTTCACCTTCTAGAGTATACCAACACCCAGCTCAATTCAGTACATTTAAGGACATTAGGTTCTTTTTCAATTTTGGAACATGCCTTTCTCCAGTTAATGTCCTCGCGGTACTATTAGGCATTTTGACTACTATATCGTCGACACCCACAACGTCGAACTCATCATTGTTCTCCAACTACACTTCACTATTGTCCATGCAATAACAAGTAGTAAACTTCATGTCTGGTGTAGCGTAAAACGAGCGATCAGAATTCATTATCCATTAGTCAAACAATGAATAATAAATCGCTCTCCATCACATTTTCAGCTATTGCATAAATATCACCACATATTGTGTATAGTATAAGAATTTCAAATAAGAAACAATTTTTAGCCAACTCAATCTAGAGACCCAAATCCAACGAAGAGAAGTATTTCAGTAATTTCTTAATTATTCGGGCGTCAAACCACAAGTTCTATTTGAATGTGGAATTTCTACTTGGATCGGATTTCCTTCACGGGCTCAAGCTTGAGACATATACATGGCACATCTCATTTCCCACTTTCTCAATTTTAATAGGAAACGAACCCTTGTCCAACTCGAGCCTAACTTATTGGAGAATCAATTTCCCTCTAGTCGAAAGTCCAATCTCAGCATAAAGTTGACGAATTTCAAAGCAAGAGTCCAGCCGACCACAACACAACATTACTTTAAAGCATTTTTATAATGAATTAAGAGGAGTGATCTTCCAATACTATGTTTCGGTGCAAATGATTTATTTGTCTAGGGAAGGCAAAAATGGGTATGGGCTCTTTCTTTTTTTCAACCTGTGTGTTTTGCTAAAACTATGTTACGACATAGTGATGTGTTGATGTTTTTATCTGTATGTCCAATGATTTTTATGTGGACTTTTTTTTTTTTTTTGGGTCAGGATTTTGATGTGGACTTGAAAAGGACTATTATGTGCACCTTCTGGCTTTCAACCATTGAAAAATGTTCAACCCCACATAATTGTGCGATTGCCGAGAGATGCAGACGTGCATGTTATTATGCCCCCAACTTCATTATCACGTTTGATTCTTCTCTTTTCTTTTTCAAAATCTATATTTAATTTTTGTGATAAACACAGTGCTTTCCTAGAAAGATCATGTGCTGTCATTTTAAGATATTATAGTGGTTGCCTTCAAATGCCCAACACCATCCTATGCGACAACTGCACAGCCAGCATTAAAAAAAATGTCTTGTTTTATGACCTAAATCTAGAGCAGTGCGATGTGAACATAGTTAGCTTGTCATTTGAAAACATAAGTTAGTATAAGTTAGTGTATAATAGACTTGTCAAAATGCGTCATAAATCCATTTTTCAGCTCGTATTTGATGAGCTAAATTGTTAATGGGTTTGGTATATTCAGTAAATGGATTTACAATGATTAAGCCCAAAATAACATGGGTGTTAAATGGGTTACTAACTTATAATATCCATCTTTATAACTCTCTCTCTCTCTCTCTCTCTCTCTCTCTCTCTCTCTCATTCGATCTCGCGCTCGCTTATTCCTTGCTCTCATCTCAATTTGGGTATGAATTTTTTGAGATTGTGTTAGATATAGATTGTTTTAGTAATATGGGTCGGGGACAAGTATGAATCACTCGATTTGATTGATGAATATGGGTCAATTTGGGTTGGATCATTTCCAACCCGATCCAACCGTTTGATAGGTCTAGTGTATAATGAGGGCATTCGGTGTTTAATGTGAACACAATGATGATGCTCGATTGTAGACCAATGACTGGACCCTACAATTGCCTTTTCAATAGTATCGGGCATATTATAAAGGTCTTGAAACGACACCGCCCCGCCCTCGGCTCGCCTCACCTCGCCTTTGGTGTCGATGTGTGTTAGAATCCCGGACTTCAAAAAGTTGCATTTTACCCATATGAACTTGCAAGATTTCTCTACCCGTTTCAAAATCGATCATTAATCGTCCGATTCAGCTAATCATCGCTGCTAAATCATATCTTCCCTAATCTAATCCGTTGAGTTTAGAAAGAAAATTCAAAACAGTGAGTTCTCGATCGATGCGATCAAGTTTGATAAACATCATTATATCATTGCTTTCCACTTTCAAGACGGTCTAGCTTCGTTCCCTGCAAGTGATCTGTCGTGGTCTTACGAGATCCATTCGGTCGAGTAAATCAAAGGGGATCGAAATATTAAAGGTGGCTTTATTTAGTTCAAGAATAAGAAAGATTATCCCCCAAGGATTCGCAGATTAAGGAACTCTTTGTCGGAGCTTAAGAGTGACCCGTGATACGAGGGACACAACTCAAAACCATATTGTAGTCTCCATAATTAGGTTGGTAATCACATTTTTAATCACGTGGTTTGAAAAGTCAAACCAAGATTTGTGGAAGCCAAGCTGATTTTCAGACCAAATCAACCGATACCAAAACTGCTTTGCTGGTCTTTGTCTTTGATAGGAGGGGTGAGAAAAACTAAGCAGACCAAACCTCCCGGGTATGGGCGATTCTCAATTTCTAAGATTTGGGAGCAGTGAATACCAATCCAGTCCCCTATTTCAGGTGCGGACCCACCCACCAGGACCGGGCCTTTTTAAAAAAAAAAAATTCTTATTACTTCAAATTTTCAAAATGCGGATTCTCATTTTTTTTTTTTTTTGACTCCGTTTGTTTTACGAAAAATTTAAATTTTTTTTTTTAAAATTTCTGGTGTTTGGGGCAGAAAATATATTGAGAAGAAAAATATTTTTCGGTTAATGAAAAATATCCTTCTCTCCTCACAGTCTCTCTCTCCTCCATCCCCGTTCTCTCTCCTCATAGTTTCTCTCTTCCTTGGGCGTCCTCTCCATCGCCAGCAAGCTCGCCGACGCCGATTTCTTCAACTCCTTCGAGGACGACTTTGACGACTCTGACATCAACTGATTTGATTCCACAGGCTCCTCAGTAATTGCTCTCTTCTATCGCCCTCCGCGCTTCGCATCTTTCTGTCCTAGGGTTGATTCGTCCTTTCCCCCAAAAGAAGAAAGAAAGGAACTCGTCAGTCCTGCGATCTGGGGATTTTCTCGAGCTCGGCCGACCCCGCGACCTCGCTGATGGCGAGCTCGAGGCTGGCGAGGCGAGCCTTGCCCTCGCCAGATCTGGTGAGCTCGTGGCTTGCCTCGCCACCTCGAGCTCGCCGGCCGATCGTCGTGGCCGCTCGCCAGCTGAAGAAGAAAGGAAAAAGAAAAAGAATAAAAATAAAAGAGAAAAAGAAAAAAGAAAAAAAAGTAAGAAAGAAAAACAAAAGAGAAAAAAGGTAAAAGAAAATAATTAAAAATTTAATTTTTTTTTAAAAAAAATTATTAAAAGACGTATATGATGAAAATTGATTTTCCTAATCAAACGGCGAAAAATATTTTCTGATTTGTTTTCAGATTTCAGCCGACACTGAAAAATATCGTTATTTTTTCTGGAAAACGATTTTCGAAAAACATTTTCTAGAAATGTCACATTTTTCGCGAAACAAACGGAGCCCTAGACTTATTCACGCGTGCTCCCGCTCATGCCTCTCGCTCTCACTTCTTTGTATCTCAGTTAGGGGTGAGCCCATATCAAGTTGGAAGCAATTCTTTGGCAGTAAAATCCAGCAAAACTAGCATAATATTGTGGAAAAGGCAGCTATAGGCGCAAGGTGGATTGAAATTATATTAATCTAGCCCAAAAATATTTACCTCCAATCAAGAGAAGAAAGCACAAAACCTATTGCACAGTGGGCCAATTTAATCCATTTTTTTTTTTAATTTGGCCAATTAGTCCAAAACATTTTGATGATCTTCCAATGTAATCCTTCCGGTCAATTTTGAATTGGAAATTACTGACATGTATATTGATAGTCTTATGTGGCACAGCCGATACTAACATGGATGATTTTTGCAAATCATTTTAATCTTTTATATTTTCTTTTTTTCGCATGTGGCCAATCTCGGCGATGGCCGACAAACAGTCAAGGGGAGAGCCGCGTTCACCTAGATCATGCCCTCGACGACACAGGCAATGGTAGCCCTCGTCTAGACCATACTCTTGCCCTCGCTAGATCTGGGGAGGGGTGGCCAACAAGGGCAGCAACGCCCTCACTAGATCTAGGCAAGGGGTGGCTAGAGAGAGTGACCTTCGCTTATGGCCAGCGAGCACGACCCTCGCCTGTGGCCGGTGATCGGCCATCCTCGAGACTAGCCACAATTGTAAAGATTGTCCACGACAGCACCATTACGAGCCACATAAAAGGCGAGCACTGACTAGATTGTCACGTCAGAAATTTGCTGCCAAAATTGATCAGAATGACTACATTGGAAAAACGTCAAATGGTTTAAATTAAATTGATCAAATTGAAAAGTTTATGACTGAATTTGCCACCATACAATAGGTTTACGACTTTTAGAATAATTATCCCAAGTTATCTAGCTGTCTTCTATTATCTGGCTAACGAACTGCGAATAATCGTTTGCGGAGCTACAATTTCATATATGTACACACCTCCAAGCTAGCGGTGCGTGAACATATGTTGAGTAAGAATAGGAATGCCACAAGGGCATGAACTTTTGAAATCGAGTAACTGAATTTTTTTTTTCTGAACAATATATTAGGGAAAATATACAAGAGTTAGCACCAAATTTCTCATGAAATCTCATTGTATCAAATGCCAAAAAAAAAAAAACAAAAAAAAAAAACTCTTTATTCTCACGCATGGTACATGGACTTGTCGGCCTTTTTCTATTTTAGGCTCCTTTGTTCGGCACATTGCATCCGTTTTCTTAATTTGCCGTGTTTCGATTCTAATTAACACGAATCGAGTGTATTGCCGAGTCAATTAGGATCTCACGGAATAGTCACGTCGCCTTATTCACCTTTTTTTAAACATGTAGCACCAATTTCCATTTATATAAAGTCGACGCGCCAACCGTGCATAAACGATTCGAGGTGTGTACATATTATATTACGGCTGCACGTGTCTAATTAAGACCGGTCCATGGCGAGATTAACTTAATGAGAATAATAGAATAAACAGAACACAATCGCCCCGGAGTCAAATTTGGGTACGCCAGATCAAGTTGGGAGTTAATTTCTTATGCCACAAATCTGTTGTCCTCATCGGAAATGTCCACGCGACGTTCTTATCGGGAAACATAAAAATGTTATGGGCATAGATTTAGCATCTAACGATTTGCTTAGGGCCTATATGGCAACCATTCTGATCCGAAAAAGTGATTCTAATTAAAATGACTTTTTTTATTCTGTTCCCTGGATGAGTTTTAGAGAATCAGAACGCGTTTGGCAACTGCCCAAAATTTATGTTCCTGGAACAGAAACGCGTTTAGTAACTGCACAAAATTTCTGTTCCCGGGAACAATTGCTCTTCCCAATTTTTGTCATTTAAGTCAAATAATTACGTAGTTACTTTGTGAAATTTCATCCTATAATCATGGCATTGATAAATCGCATCATAAAACCCTAATGAAACCCAATGGTTTAGAGAAATGTGGTTCGAGTTTAATTTCAAAAGTGTTTATGATTTTTCTAAAAAAGAAAAAAATCTATGAAACCTAAGGAATTTAGGCCCAAATTTATGAAAATGATGTCAAACTAGCCTAATCTAAGCTTCTTCTATTTTTATGGATTTTCTGAAATTTTTCTGATTTTTTAGAATTTTTCCAAATTTTTTCGAATTTTTTTTATTTTTATTTTATTATCTTATATATTTTTCTTTGAAAATGAGACCTCGTTCTATTTTAGGTCGAGGGAAAAGTGACGAGAATACTGAAAGGGAAAACTGAGAGATGTGGGACTTCATTCTGTTTTGTAATTCTCAAAAGTGATTTTTTTTTTTTCAGAACCAACGTTTTTTTTGTTCTTGTTTCAGAATCATTTACGTTTACCAAACATGATTCTCATTTTTTTTGTTCCTAAAAATAGAATTAGAGAACGAGAATAGTTGTCGTACAAGGCCTTATTGTCTAAGTTTTGGACACTTGGGAGTAATAGAAAGTCAAAAAAATTACTTTAAAACCGCCTTAAAAAATTCGAATATTTTTTTTGGTCAAATAAAAAATTCGAATATTTTTTTTGGTCAAATAAAAAATTCGAAATTCAACGGCCGTATTATG
Organism: Lenwebbia sp. NSW1173648; assembly: GCA_029784005.1. Lineage (NCBI taxonomy): Eukaryota > Viridiplantae > Streptophyta > Magnoliopsida > Myrtales > Myrtaceae > Lenwebbia > Lenwebbia sp. NSW1173648. The sequence continues at coordinate 19,200,245 of JARCGZ010000010.1, read as the reverse complement.
AGTGTGCTGACTGCTGAGCTGTGGGATCTTGTCATTTTCGAAAACCCTTCTGCGGGTCTCTCTACCGGTCAAAATTTGACTTGCAAGTAAAGAAAAAGAGTAGTGTCAAGTGTGAACCGAAGAGGTGGCTCATCGTTCATTGACTATGATGTTTTTTTTTCCCTTTGCCATTTTCCTAAAAAAAATCCGGGCAAACATCACTACTCCTAAATTTGTCTGTCAATACATGATCGTTGAAATACGTCGTGACAGCCTGCATGGACGTTCATAATCTGACGTGGCTGCACTCTCGATCGACATGTAAGCATGCGCCCATCATCACATCAGATCCGTTTGTTTGTTGTTGTCTATAAATGCTGTCACGTCAGATTTTAAATGATCACCGTAATGAATATGTAATAAAAGATAATTTCACACTGCGGGTAGGGTGATGTTTGAAGTATTGATGTACCAATGAAAATATATTAGAAATTTTTTCGTGAAATTATCTCTTTCTTTCTTTTTTCTGGTCGGTATGGGATTATCCCTTTTATTTATTTCTTTTTTATAAACCTCCTTTTTTTTTTTCCCTGTTTCTTGATAAGTATGGCGACGATGGGGCAAAATCTCTGAAAGATCTTGATAAGGATAGACGACAACGGCGGCCAATCTTGGATCCAAATGTTCTTTTTTTCTGGTGTGAATCCAAAGAAATAAATCCTTTTATTAATTAATAGCCTCATTTTGTAACATGCACGATCCTAGAGAAAGGTCTAATCTTTGAATATAGTATAAACATTGCATTATGAAACATTGCAGCTTTTTCAAATCAGGCAGCGGTCAAAAGCACAGCTGCCATTTCCACAGTAATTTTTTAAGTCCAAAGAATATGAATACGCTACATGTGTGTTGACAAATAGGACTCTGGCTACAGCCAGCTGAACTAGAAAAGGCTTTGGCTTATCGATATAAAACATGCGTCACATTTTCAATATTTACTTGCATCTACTTTTTAAAAAAATATCGGATATCTATTTTCTCTTATGATTGAGAAAATTCCAAATTAAGGCTTGAACTACTCTCATTTTTATTTTCTTTTTCAAATAAGGGCCTAAAGTGCATTTGTTGTTTCAAAGAAGAGCTTGAGTAAGGGCATTTTCGTTGTTTACTTTTTTTCTATTTTTTCTTTTCATTTTCCATTTTTTTTTCTTTGTTGCAGTCGATGAGGGCTCGCCGGCAGCTGGCGAGGGTCGCCTCACCCAGGCCCTCGTCCGCGGCGGGCGAGGCGACCCTCGCCCAAATCTAGCGAGGTCGACGCTCGACAGCTAGGGGCGACCTCGCCCAGCCCTTGCTAGTATCCGGCCATCGCCTGAGGCGAGCCACCAGTAAAAAGGAAGGAAAAAAAGAAAAGAAAAATCAGAAAATTTGAATGACGAAAATGCCATTGGTCAGACCATTCTTTAAAATAATGAGGGCACTCATGCCCTTATTTGAAATAAGATCCACCTCAAGTCCTTATTTGAAATTTTTCTTTTTATGATTTTCTCTATCCTAAATTCTTACATTCACTCAAAACTTTCGCAATCAGCTAAAATTCAGCCCACTCAAACTGTAAATAAAATGCTAATATGAATTTCCAAGAAGGGGCAATTTGGTCTTTCAATGTGGGTTTTGGATTAGAGTATATGAAAAGTATTTGTGAAAATAGATGTATGTAACTAATAATTGCGTAAAAAATGAGGTAATTTTTTTTTCATAAAACATTCTTATATTCTAGAATATGCAGGCGAAAAAAATATCAGTTTGCGTTTGGTTCATGCGAGCCATCTTGTTCATATAGGAGTATCCAAGCGTGCACGAGACACTAAACATATTCAGATTAGCTTTAACTTTTTATTTTTCCGTAATATTTAATCTAAATTTTGACATGCACTCAAAATACTTGAAACATTCTCGTTCTCTCTCTATATATAGTTTGCTGTAATTCGGGGACGATCTCTATATCCCAAAATTACCAAAAAGTAAATTGTAAGAAATGACAGCAAGACTAGTCTTCTTTTCCCTGTATATAGTGGTGGCCACGGGCCGGTTTGGGCCCAGAACCGGCCCGGGTCAAACCCGGAACCAGCCCGTTGATCGGGCCCGCCGATTTCGAATCGGAACCGGCCCGGCCAATACGGGCCGGTTACGGGTTACAATTTTTGTGAACCGGCCCGAAATCGGCGGTTTCGAGCCAGTTTCAAACCGTCAAGAAAACCGGCGGTTCAGCCGATTCTGAACTGGCGGTTCCTCCGGTTCGGAACTAGCTTATAGCCGTTGCAAGGCAACGGCTATTTCATCTTTTTTTTTTTAATTAAATAAATCTATCCTAAATTCTATAAATATCATTTTTCATCTTTCATTTTTTCTCACAAATTCTCTCAAGTCTGTGACTGTCAATTTTCTAAATTCGCTTTTCGCTCAATTCTCTCAAAAAATGGCAAGTGGAAGCAGAGGTAGTAGTAGAGGAAAGAGCCCGATGGGGGAATCCGATCATCCTCATGATCCTCGTGATTTTGCATATTAGGGAGACGATGTTGATGATATCAACATTATTACCAACATCGAGCACGTCCCAACGCAAGAAAGTCTGCATCATCCTCCTACTAGTGTCAAAAAAATGTCAACAATAAAGGAGCTGGAACGGGAGGGTACATCCAACATATGGGAACACTTTACGAAAGAACATTTAGGCCGAAACAAGTATCAGGTAAAATGTAAATATTGTGGAGGCAACATACAAATTTACAGGTGGAGGCAGCTATGGAACATTTAAACAGCATCTGAGGTCGAAACATCCAACGCAAGCAGGGATCGACACCAGCCAACAATAAATTTTCGGGTACGCCAATTCTAACGCTTCTCCTTTATTTCGTTACAATGGAAAAGTTTATAAAGAAGAATTAGCTAGATTTGCTGCCGTTGAACGTTTATCGTTTAATTTTGGTAAAAAAAAGTTGGTTTAATCATTTTATACAAACTGCATGTACTCCACAAGCCAAACATGTTTCGAGAAATACGCTTAAACGCCAACTTTTGATATTTATAAAAGAGAAAAAGAAGATTTGAAAAATATTTTTATGAATTTCAATGGACGTGTGCATATAGGTAGCGACATTTGGAGTGATCCTTGGCAAACTCATTCTTATATGGGTATTACATGTCATTGGAAAGGCGATGATTGGAACATTCAAAAAAGAGTTGTTGCATTTTGATTTTTTGATGATAGGCATACGGCAATTAATATTTATAGAATAATTAAGCAAGTTTTAGAAGAATGTTTTTTAGTTGATAAAAATTTTTCAGTTGGTTTTGATAATGCCGCGGCAAATACCGCTTCCATTCCCGAGTTAGAAAAGATTTTTAAACCCGCTTTTGGTGGATAATTTTTTCACGTTAGATGTGCTTGCCATGTTTTAAATTTACGTCTACAAGATGGTTTACAAAATCTTGATGTTTTTCTCAACCCAATAAAGACAGCAATTCAATTTTTATGGAAACATCCTCAAATTATGAAAGAATGAGGCAAATTTTGTAAAGCAAATAGAAGAAGACCAAAAAGATTTTCAAGAGATGTTCCAACTCGTTGGAATTCTATGTACGAGTTCCTTAATCAATCTTTTGCATATAAAAATTTATTATGTACATTTATTTCGAATAATATTTCTCAAATTAATTTATTCCCACAAGAGTGGGATATTTGTAAAAAAAAATTAGATCTTTTAAAAAAATTTAATGATGCAACTTATACTTTATCCGGTGTTTATTATCCTACTACACATTTATTTTTAATAGAGTGTGTTAATATTGCTAGTATTTTTGAAGAAAATAAAAAAGGTGATCAATTAGGTCCGACTATTATGGAAATGCGAACGAAATGGCTGCATTATTATAACGAAATTTCTCTTATTTATTTGATTGCTTGTGTTTTCGATCCACGTACCAAATTAGATGATTTATGTGATGATTTGAATACGTATTATGACTATTTACATTTGATTGAAATTATAGATATTAGAACTATATAAACAATAGTTAAAAACGCAATAGTAGAAATGTATAATGAATTTTCTAATAGATATAATATAGGTGATAGTGGATCCTCCCAACCTAGTGACGTACAAAGCGGGGACCTAAGCAAAATTAGTAGATGGTACAAAATGCTGATGAATAGGCAAAAAAGATAAAAAAAAAAAAGAGCAACAGGAAATATTTTCGAAGTAGAGACCTATTTAACAACTTTTTTTTTACTTTAGTGAATCCGAAGGCGGCACAGATTTCAAAATTCTAAAGTGATGGAAGAGGCATTCAACCCAATTCTCAATTCTTGCTCTCATCGCAAGATAGGTTTTAGCAATCCATTGTTCAACGGTTGCTGTTGAACAAGCATTTAGCGTTGAAGGTAACATTTTGGACGTCCGACGTTCAAGATTAGATCCGGAATCGGTGGAGACTCAAGCTTGTGTCGATAATTGGACAAAGGCTCAACATCGACAACAAGATATGGATCGCAGCAATGAAGCCAAATTCTTCAATGATGGAGATACCACCGCCACGGGTACCAGCATCGGAACCGGCCAAACGGGTAGCAACGATTGACGACGAGGTAAGTATGAGATTATTAAAGGTAAAAGAACTACATGAGCTTTGCTTCTTCTATTTAAAAATTAAATTTGAAAATCGGAACCGGAACCAGCCGGTTCCATTTCTATTTTGAACCGGAACCGGGCCTTGAATCAGCCCGGAATCGCCGGTTCAAAATCAGAACCGAACCGGCCTCGGTTCTGGTTCATCAGTGGCCACGAACCAGAACTGGCCGGTTCCGAATCGTGACCACCACTACCTGTATAGCATGCACCTCACATCACTTTTCGAATGTTGACCCCCACTCCATGTACCTTTTCCCATAACTTTTTAATGTTTAGATAATACTTTGATTTCTTGCTTTTTCATATTGGCCACAAAGAATAAGATTACGATGGAAGACTTTAAGATAGACGATGTGTAGCACGAAAAGATTCGTGCAATTCGATTAATTTATATAATCGTTTATTAGAAGAAGAAATTTCAAATTGTCTATGAATAGACAATCAATCACCTTCGAAGTATTGTTCATTTCTTTCCAATTTCGAAAACAAAACATCTCAGTTCCCAAATGATTGACGTGAAAATCATTTCGTGTATCCATTTTTTACCACAACCAAAAACGAAAACTACAGTTAATCCCTCTTTCTAAAATTTCATTTGCTATGCATTCCTTCTTCGGATAGAAGGCAATTGACTTCAACTCATTTTGCATTGGATTTGTTTCGCAAAAAAATGAATGATTAGGAAAAAATAATCGCTTGCATGGCTTACAAAAATCAATTAACGAAAAATTATTTTTTATCATTCATGAGAGATGTCTAGTAAAAAAATTATTACTTCTAATGAAAACAATCTTCATCGATTAGTTATTTGACGCGCTAGAAGGTGATCATTTTTAAAAAAATACATTTTAGATCATTCATTATTCGCAAAACAAAAGGGATCGAAAAAAAAAAAAAGAAATCAAAAGAGAGCGAGATGAAAAAATCGAGAGAATTTTCTCCATTTGGGGGCGTTTTTTTTTTCTTTTTCTTTTGGCAAGAAGAAAACAAAAAAAGAAAAAACAATAATCGAGGGTGTTTGGAATTTGCTCTCAAGTCATGGGTCCTTCCCATGCTTTGAATCTTTGATGGGACCAGCACATCATTTTGGACTTGGGAAACGTTTGGACACATTATATGACTTTTCGGAGGCGCGCACCATGATCACCCCGTCCGTTTCGATCTCTCTCTCTCGTTGACTTGCCTTGGTCGACATGAAAAATCCAACTTTCTGGTGTGTTTTTTCTTCTAAAGCATTCTCATTTGATAATTGTAAATGTGGACTACATGAACCCAGCAAGTCAAAAGGGGAACTGATGATGCTGTTTGGTCCCAAAAGTATATCCATTGCCCACCATAAGTTTCACGTCACCTTCTGTGAGGAAATCGACTTTAGAATCCCTTGAATTTCATGCTAATTTGGTGAATTTTTGTCCCTAACTTTTAGGAGTTAACCCCCCTCGGATCGGCTTAATGGGTAAGAACCGAACTTACACGGCATAATTTCTAGGGGTGAGCAAAAAGAATCGACCAGACCGTGAATCGCTTGCACCGGTCGGTTCCAGGGTGGAACCGCCCACCCGAACCGGACAAACTATTTTTTTATTTTTAATTTTATCTCTTATGAATTTTTATAGAAACTATTTAAGCTCTTAATTATTAGGAGTACTTTTAGGCATTTTAAATGTGAATATATGTTTCATGCACATACAACCTGTTCCACTGAATCTCCCAAGAATCGAATCGGGAACCGATCATCACTAATAATTTCGATTCCCCGCCACATGCCGGGAATAATACTATTTTGGGCCACGCAATCGGACCTTGACTCGCCCGTCCCTTTTTCATGAGGTTAGTGATCTGTTTTTCGAACCTGAAGCTTACCTAATCGAGGTAGACTTCCTCGACATAAAAAAAAAAGAAAAAAAAAAAAGAGGAGGTGGTCTTGCGTGTTGCTTAAGAGTTATGACTCACACTTGTGATTGGTGCACAATTCCAACATCATTTTGTAACGTGGCTTTCTCCTGTTCTTTGGCTTTTAGAATACGTCTTCTTTGTTCTGTGTTACAAGAAAGTGAAATGTGGCTTAGCACGAAGAATAAAACAAAATCAAAACATCCTTATATTTCTTTGGGGGGGGGGGGGGGGAATTGAATGGAACGTCAAAGAGTAGCTGTTCGAGTTGCGTTAGGAAAAGTCCTATTGTCAGCATGTGGAATACGAATTTATGAGATTAAATATTGAGATCCTAGTCTTGTAAAACTATCTAGCGTAATCCATTTACTATGCTAAAATCTCCGGAATCTCGAAAATAAGAAGAAAAAAAAATTGTCCGTCTCGTGCATCACCCAAATCTTCAAAATTGAGTATGCTCGTAAGCGTAGCATGTGACAATTATTCAAAATTTGACTATACCCCCTCAAATTTTCCAAGAAGAGAAGTAATTTTTTTTTTCGGTTTAAGCGGTACATGTTTTCCGGGCCAACTCTCATGCATCTCAACTAGTCTCCCTTCCCAAGCGGGAACACTTCTTCATATCGGCCTGGTGCGTCCTGAATTTTACTCCTAAAGTGCTTCTAAACATCATTCTTTCGCATTTTATTTTCACCAAGAGTTTAAGGAATGATGATGTCAATTGGTTTAAATTTACTGAAAAAATGGTTTTAATATATGTTGATGGGTGTCCTTATCTGGACATCCAAAGTATATTGGATGGGCGGCTAGCAAAAGTAGGCTCACCAGTTGTATATGTGATTATAAATAAAATATCAAAAGTTTTTGTTTGGATTTATTGGATAGGATTGGGATTCTTTTGGCTGGAAAGTGACCATTGGCACGTTTACATTTGGTTTTAAAAAAATATTACACGCTGATTATTGAATTATTTTAGTTACGAAGCTAATTCCAATCACATGTATTATTCGTCCAATCACATGTATTGAGAAAAATAGCAATTATATGTGTTGAAGCTGTTTTTTCCGAACCAGCATTCACTTGATTTACTTAGATAACTTGGGACACTTCATTTTCAGGTCAATCATGAAGCACGGAATGGTCACCTTTTAATGTTTGGACAACCTTGTATTGGCACAATGCAGCGTTTGCGTCTTACTACAGAGACCGCGTACCAAATACAATACGCATTACTAATGGAGATGATATTGTGATTCATTTGCCTCTGTACTATTCCCGATTCTCACAGAAGACTTACCATGACTTTCCTAGAGAGGTAGGGCTTTGATCTTGAAGGAGTATCAAATAAATTATAGGGAATTGACTGAATTTGACGTTTACTTCGCATTTCTTTCAACCTATTTAACCGGTGAAGTCTCATTTATTCCAACAATTTGTGTACTCTCTATATATTCCAACAAAACTAGAGAAGGAATCTTAGTATATACATACTTAATATCATAAAAGGTAAATTCGATGCGAAATGTGGCAGATTCCATCGTAAATGGAAGGTAATGTTTTTTTTTACACGGGGTCTAAAAGTGCGGATTAATTAGTTTTATCCTGCAATTTAATGCCGAATTCCTTTAAAAAAAAAAATCCTTAACTTTAGGTCCAGTCCCAAAAATAGCTCGAACATTTTTTTTGTCTCAGAACAAACCCCAAACTTTATGTCCAGTCTCAAATCTACCCCGAACCTTTTTTTGTCTTGGAAAAAACCCCAAACTTTAGTAGTCCCAAATCTGCCATGAATTTTGTCTTGTCTAAAAAAATCAAAAATTTTCAATGTATTTTCAAATCTACGCCGTTATTTATCCCAACTTGACGTGGCATTTCCATATCAAAAAAAAAAAAAAAAAACAAACCCCCACATTAGCTAAGTAATGTGGCAATAGGTATGTACCGACTTGGCATTTCCATGTGAATAACAAATCCACCCCAATAGGGATAGGAGGGCATATTTGAGATTAGAGTAAAAATTGATGATTTTTTCCTAGATAAAAAAAGTTTGAGGTAAATTTGGGATTGGACCTAAAATTTAGGATTTTTCTGAGACAAAAAAAAAAGTTGGTGGCAGATTTGAGACTGAACCTATAGTTGAGGGTTTCTTCTGAGAAAAAAAAAATCAGAACATATTTGAGAATTGACCTAAAGTTGGGGGTTTAGGGAATGAGGCCCGCAATTTAATCAAAGAAGTCAATTCTTTTGCACTATTCTGTTTTGGATGGAACTGAATTTCGTTGAAATCTGCACTATGTTTGCTAAACAATAGTTTGTCCTCGTCTAATGTCATCAAAGATTAGATACTGTCATCCTTCCTTCATAATTAGTTATACCCACACAAAAAAAGTTAAATATTTTAGGTCGTCCCTTCGGTTGCGGATAATTATAGGAAGTAATCAAATTGGTGATATTAAACAACCATATTCCTCAAATTATAGCAACGGGTTAATGGAAAAAATCGTAACTTTTTCCAACCATGAAAAGGCATATATGGAAGGTGAATTTAGTTTGATGCGTTGAGGTTCAAAACTCAAAAGAAAAATTGGGCGGGACAATTTCCATTCCCATTTTGGATGGAATCACACAATTCTATTTAAAGTGACCAAAAGACCTTATGCCACTAATACCCAATTAAGTAAAAAATAGCACTACTTAGAAGAGAATTGATTATGTAACAGTTTGGATGACTGTAAGACTTGATTTTGCCCCCACAAAAATACAAATAATAATTAATTAAAAATTATTGCGGGGTTCACTCTTTTAAGAATTTATGGCTCACAACATACGGTTATTCTCACAGTTACCCAAAGACTGTTATGTTAGTAAGAGCTCTACTTAAAATATCCACCCACTTTCCATTTAGAATAGGGGTGGAAATTACCCCCAGCATATTTTTTCTTGATTTATCAGAGGACCATCATAAGTCCTAGATAAAAAGTGTGTTTCTAAATAAACAACTGTTGTTTTTATTTAAAATAAAGAGTCTGATTTCATTCATTTACCATTTTCATAGTTGATTTTTCTTTGACTCCACAAATAAAAAGAGTATGATAGCAATTTTGCTCTCAGCTTCTTCCAATCATGCTGTCCTCTGCTCTGTTTTATTTAGTATTTTCAATCTTTATTTTTTTTTACAATTTTATTAAACCATTTTTGGTCGAAATTATATTTAACCCTTTAAAAATGCATATTATTAGATATGCCAATTTTTTATGACATTGCATGACACGATGAATAATCCACGACGATCACATTTGATCTAAATATGGATTTAGAGAATTTGATATATTAATCGCATACGATCAATAAATTTTTGTAAACTTCTATGTGTGGTAGTTTTGGACATATACCCACTCAATCTCAAGAAGAATTTAATTAAATTTTTCCATAATCAAGTTCGTGTGAAAAACCATACAAGCTCGTTTCGGATCATGTAATAATGAATATGTGCCAGCGTTACTGTATAACTCGGGATCAAATGGTGTAGTATATTTAACCAAATGTATCATAAAGTTATAATTTATGCACATACGGCATTACACGCAAATTTGGTCATTTAAATTCCCCCTTTTTTTTCTTAATATTGTTTGAATGAAACAAACTTTCGCACCTCATCATCAATTTAAGTAAAATGATTTTGTGTTCTACTATTTATATCTGCTGAAGGCAAAATTTGTAACTAGTTCACATAATAACACTACTAAAGAAATATCTTGACCTAATATACGGATGGAGACAAAAACAAAAAAAATCTCTTGTTATTTGATAGGAAAAAAAGCAAAAAATAAGGAGGACGAAGTAAATTAGAGAAAAGGAAAAATAAACCGTAAAGGAAAGTGACAACAGTGAGATAATGAGACAATTATTTGTTACCTAGTTAAGTATTGATAGCACAAAGATGTTCTTGGCACTTCAAATGAACATCGTGTGGTTCCATTCCAACTGAGAGTAATAATATGCCCACATGAAAAAATGAATAGATATTCCATGTATGTTAACAAGACGTATATGTATATCTATGGAAAATAGTCTTTGTCTCTAGAAGAGTTTATTATGGAACAAGAAAAATTGTTTAATTAAAGGAAGATGTGTGTCATGGTATTGAGAATACATAAGACAATATTGGAATGAACTTCGTTATAGTCCAAGGACACAAGCCTAGAGGTCCGAATACCTTCATGAAATTTCTTACTAGCCCCATGAATAATCAAATCTAGGGCTTTGGCCTATGAATGCGATCGCGACACAAAGCAATCTATGCATAGTTAATGAGAGCAATAATTGTCCAAAAGATCCTAAACCTATTGTACGACAGTCAATTTAGTATTAAACCTTTCAATTGTGCCAATTTAGTTCTAAACCTTTTGACGATTTGCCAATTTTGTTCTGAACCTTTATCGTATCAATTTAGTCCTTACCCTTTCGAATATTTACCAATTTAGTCATAGACCTATTATTTGAATATATGGCCTGTAGGACTACATTGGCAAATCGTCAAAAGGTTTAGAGTTAAATTGACAAATCATCAAAAAGCTAAAGATTAATTTGGCACAATTAAAAGGTTTAAGATTAAATTGGTAAATTGTCAAAGTTTTTAGGACTAGATTAACATAATTAAAAGGTTTAGAAGTGAATTAGCCTACAATAAAATCAGATCTTTTTGGACAATTTTCTCGTTAACGAGATTTGAACTGTTATTATGCGGATTGAGAGTTGATAATCCTTTTACGTGCACTAACTACGCCGAGGGTTGTTGGAAATGATTAACTTTCCATAGAGACCAAGTCCAAAACTAATAAACTATAGAGATTCTTAAACGCTATTCTCCAAATACATAAATGCTCTAAGAGATTGAGACTCCATCCAACTTCATAAGAAAAAAATATAATTTTCTGAACTCATTAAAGCCAATCCAATCTCTAAAATCATGACAAAATCCACAAATTAATTGGAGCAAATCAAGTCAAAACTTGATATTTTATTCTTTTACTCAATGGTGGAGCATCTACCGCTTTTCGAGTATCCGATAAATCTTCGTCAATTAAACTCGAGCATAAAGATTTGTGCTAGTTCCAAATTAGATAAAAGGCAAATCCAGCAATTCAAAAATTCCAATTTTGAGCGAGGAAAATAAATACCTTAAAATTAAGGGTGAGCGGTTCCTGATCTAATCCGATTCTCGTGGACCGACTAGTCCCGTTCGGTTTTCGAGCGGTCCAATGGAACCGGTTAAATACAACAAGATTATACTTACTTAGAGAACGCATCCTCCTATTTAGTTAAATACAACAAGATTACGGTTACTTAGAGACATCAATTAAAGCTACATCATTCCAACCTAAAAACTCTAGAATTTCATTTTGTCCCTTTCACTCCCAAACTCCAGTAAGTTGGATGGTGATCCAGAGTACTGTTGGGATTTGATGAATAATCCCATGGGAAGTGAATGAGAAATGAAAGAGGGAGAGTCCCACATAGGAAAAAGGGTAGATGGTGGATGGGTTTAAATATTGGAACTTCACAAATGGGTTTGGGCCCCAAGGGGCACCGCACTTTTGTGTATGGGGGAGGACCTACGCAAAGGTGGATCGGTCCTCGCGCGCGCGCCGCCGCCGGCCGGCCGGCTCGGCTCGGCTCGGTTCGGTTCGGGCCGAGCCCGGGTCCGCGCGTTTATTTAATTCCATCAATTTTATTTTTTATTCTATTCTTTTTAAATTGAAGGGACACGATTTGAATAGACATGTTGGACATTCTTTTTCATCGAACATACATGTTCGTTCGGAATAAAGCGAACGAACGTGTCTGTTCGAACAGAATAAGAACAGTTTTCTTTTGTTCGTTCGGAAAAAAGCGAACGAACGTGTCTGTTTGAACAGAACAAGAACAGTTTTTTGGTTCGCATCCCTTCATCAATAGACATGTTCTGCTTCGTGACTCTTCACTTCATTGTCTATAAATACAAAGAGCGTCCGTCACTTTCAAAAACTACTGACATTCTTTCACAAGACATTACTCATCTTCATTTTGTGCGATTGTTCTACAAATTTGCGTTCGAAGGAGTCCTTTGAAGACGTACCGCTTCAAAGGAACGCGATCCGTTCTATCCTGGGAGACAATTGTCCGACGTCCTCGGGTACAGATTGAGGGGGCAAATTCGTCTTAAGGACACAACGACTTTCGTTGGGCTCGGATCAATATTCTGATTTCTACTTCGCGTTGGCTGCAGGTTAGTCATTTGTTCACATGTCTTTCTGTACGAACTTAGCCTAAGAATAGCGACAACAATCTTAAGACGAATTCCGTTATACTTCTTGTTTTTGCGCTTAGTTCGTATTTTATGTTATTGTGAACAATCTGCCCTTCGTTCGTTCAATGATCTTTTTCGAACTTATATCGTATCGTTTATAAGAGTTGTTTTTTCGAGATAAACGTTTTTTTTTTCTCGTGAATATTGTGAGTATTCTGTGTAGTTGTTCATTTTGTATACTATTTACGATTTGAAGAAAGTGTTCGGTTGGGCTTTTGTGTTAATCTTCGTCGTTTTCATTATTAAATTTTATTTTCCATAGAAATGGCTTCGACTTCGACTCCGATCACCCCTATTCCGAATCATGGAGAAAAGCCAGAAAAGTTCAATGGTGCGGATTTTAAGAGATGGCAACAAAAGATGTTGTTCTATCTCACGACCTTGAACTTGGCTAGATTCCTCAATGAGGATGGTCCTAAATTGGACGATGGAGAGACTAATAAGGAAAAGGTTGCTGCTGTGGATGCATGGAAGCATTCTGACTTCCTGTGTCGCAACTATGTCCTCAATGGTCTGGACAATACTCTCTATAACGTCTATAGTCCGCTGAAAACGGCTAAGGAGTTATGGGAGAGTCTGGACAAGAAATATAAAACTGAAGATGCCGGATTGAAGAAATTCATTGTCGGTAAATTTCTGGACTTCAAGATGGTTGATTCAAAGACCGTCTTAAGTCAGATTCAAGAGCTTCAAGTGATTATGCATGATATTCATGCTGAAGGAATGACTCTAAGTGAGTCATTTCAAGTGGCTGCCTTCATTGAAAAACTGCCACCGTCCTGGAGAGATTTCAAAAATTATCTCAAACATAAGAGAAAGGAGTTGTCACTTGAAGACTTGATTGTTCGGTTGAGGATTGAGGAAGACAATAGGCTCTCTGAGAAGAAAGTTGGCAAGAACCTAGAGGTTTCAAGGGCCAACGTTGTTGAAGAAGGATCAAAACCCAACAAGAAGAGGAAAATGCCTAATAAGTCTGGAGAGGGATTCACCCAAGGCCTGAAGAAGTTCGTCGGCAAATGCTTTAACTATGGAAAGTCTGGACATCGAGCCAAAGACTGCAGAGCGAAGAAAAGACAGAAAACTCAGGCAAATATGGTGGAAGAGATTTCCAATGGTGTTGATGATATCAATCTGTCTGCTATGATCTCCGAGTGCAACATGGTGGGAAACCCCAAGGAGTGGTGGATTGATACTGGAGCAACTCGTCATATCTGTGCAAACAGATCGATGTTCTCGTCCTACACAACTGTGGGGGTGATGAAAAACTCTATATGGGTAATTCATCGACCTCTAAGGTTGAAGGCGTTGGGAAGATTGCTCTAAAGATGACATCTGGAAAAATCGTGACACTGAACAATGTTCTTCATGTGCCAGACGTTCGCAAGAATTTGGTGTCCGGATCTCTCCTTAGCAAGAATGGCTTCAAGTTGGTTTTTGTATCTGATAAGTTTGTACTCTCCAAAAATGAGATGTATGTAGGAAAGGGTTATCTGAGTGATGGTTTATTCAAGCTGAATGTAATGACTGTTGTAACCAAGGATGATATGAATAAAGTTGCATCTTCTTATGTGCTTGAGTCTCCTAATATTTGGCATGCTAGATTAGGACATGTTAATTATAAGTCAATAAAGAAATTAATTAGTATGGGACTATTACCAAAGTTTGACTGTCCAAGTGAAAAGTGCCAAGTGTGTGTTGAATCTAAGTTTTCTAAGCCTCATTTTAACTCAGTAGTTAATAGAGTCTCAGAGCCTTTAGATTTAATACATACAGACATTTGTGATATGAAAACAGTACCTTCCAGAGGTGGTAAGAAGTATTTTATCACTTTTGTAGATGACTGTTCGAGGTACTGTTATATTTATTTACTTAGCAGTAAAGATGAAGCTGTGAATGCTTTTAGAACTTATAAGTCTGAAGTTGAAAATCAGTTAAATAAGAAAATAAAAGTAATAAGAAGTGATAGAGGAGGTGAATATGAATTTCCTTTTGAGGAAATTTGTACCGAGTTCGGTATTGTTCACCAATTTACCGCTCCTTATACACCGCAATCGAATGGTGTGGCGGAAAGGAAAAATCGATCCCTAAAGGAAACAATGAATGCATTGTTGAACAGTTCTGGTTTACCGCAGAATTTGTGGGGGGAAGCTGTCTTGACAGCAAATTTTATTTTAAATCGAGTACCCCACAAAAAGACACAACAAACTCCCTATGAGAAATGGAAAGGCAGAATGCCTAACCTGAATTATCTCAAAGTGTGGGGGTGTTTGGCTAAGGTTGCCGTTCCTAAACCTAAAAAGGTTAAGATAGGACCGAAAACTATTGACTGTGTTTTTATTGGATATGCTCAGAATAGCAATGCATATCGATTTCTTGTTCACAAATCAGAGATCCCAGATATACATGTTAATACGATAATTGAATCAAGGGACGCTTCGTTCTTTGAAAATATATTTCCGTATAACATAGTATATGAACCAATTGATAATAATAAGAGGCCTCGAGATACTACATCTAGAAGTGATCCAATGGAGGATGAACCTAGACGTAGTAAAAGGCAAAGGACTTCTACGTCTTTTGGACCTGAGTTTCTGACATATTTGTTAGAGAACGAACCTCGGACATATAAGGAAGCCGTGACATCCCCAGAAGCCCCACTCTGGAAAGAAGCTATCAATAGTGAAGTTGAATCCATCTTGTCAAACCATACTTGGGAATTGGCTGACCTTCCTCCTGGTAATAAGCCATTACAATGTAAGTGGATATTTAAGAGGAAAATGAAAGCAGATGGTTCTATTGAT
This sequence comes from Lenwebbia sp. NSW1173648, assembly GCA_029784005.1. Classification (NCBI taxonomy): domain Eukaryota; kingdom Viridiplantae; phylum Streptophyta; class Magnoliopsida; order Myrtales; family Myrtaceae; genus Lenwebbia; species Lenwebbia sp. NSW1173648. The sequence goes on along the minus strand of JARCGZ010000010.1, from coordinate 19,184,535 downwards.
AAGTATAAGGCTAGGCTTGTCATAAAAGGCTATAGACAACGTGAAGGTCTGGATTATTTTGATACTTATTCACCTGTCACGAGAATTACATCTATACGGATGTTAATTGCTATAGCAGCCTTGTATAGACTTGAAATTCATTAAATGGATGTCAAAACAGCTTTTCTAAATGGGGATCTAGAAGAAGAAATATATTTAGAGCAACCTGAAGGGTTCATTGTTCCAGGACAAGAGAATAAAATATGTCGGCTTATCAAGTCACTATATGGCTTGAAACAAGCACCAAAACAATGGCATGCTAAATTTGACAAAATTATGTTGTCGAATGGTTTCAAGATTAATGAGTGCGATAAATGTGTTTACATTAAGAACACTCATAATAGCTTTGCCATTTTATGTCTATATGTAGACGACATGCTTATAATGGGCAGTGATAGTGAGATTATCAAGAAGATCAAATGCTTGCTCGCAAGTAAATTTGATATGAAAGATATGGGGATCGCAGATGTCATTTTAGGAATTAAAATCCGTAAAACGTCTGAAGGACTATCTCTATCTCAATCCCATTACATTGAGCAGATTCTTGAAAAAAGCAAGAATCTAGGCATATCACCAGTAAGTACACCGATAAATGTTAATTTACATCTTTCAAAGAATACTGGTGAAAGTAAGGCTCAAAATGAGTATGCAAGTGTACTAGGCAGTTTAATGTATGTCATGAACTGTACTAGGCCAGACATAGCTTGTGCGGTTAGCAAGCTAAGTCGATTTACAGTTAGTCCAAATGAAAATCATTGGAAAGCTATGAAACATGTATTGGGCTACTTAAAGCATACTCAAGATTATGCTTTGCATTACACAGAATATCCAGCGGTACTTGAAGGATACTGTGATGCAAATTGGATAACCGGCACTAAAGACACAAAATCGACAAGTGGATATGTATTCACACTTGGTGGGGCAGCAGTGTCATGGAAATCATCCAAACAAACTTGTATTGCTAGATCCACTATGGAATCAGAATTTATAGCTTTGGATAAAGCCGGTGAAGAAGCAGAGTGGCTTCGAAATTTCTTGGAAGATATTCCTAATTGGCCTAAACCAGTGCCGGCTATATGCATTCATTGTGATAGCCAAGCGGCAATAGGAAGAGCGAGGAATGTCATGTATAACGGTAAGTCTCGACACATACGTCGAAGACATGACACTGTAAGACAACTTCTTTCTAGTGGAATTATCACGATTGACTATGTGAAGTCAAAAGATAATGTTGCGGATCCATTAACAAAAGGCTTACCTAGAGAGATGGTTGTGAAAACATCGAAAGGAATGGGTTTAAGGCCTATAAATAAGTCATCATAGCGGATACCCTACCTAGTTGACTGGAGATCCCAAGATCTAGGTTCCAAGGGACAACTAAGTTATGAAGACTGTGGAGAGTACTGTAATTTATTACTTATTCCTAGATAAAGACAGTACGAATATGTGAAGGTTAAGCGAAATCTTTTAATGATTCTGAATTGAGTATGTGATATACTATATATTCAGAAATCACCTATGTGAGTGTGAAGTGAGGGCCGCTTCTATGAGAATTGAAAAGGCCGAATTCTCTAAAACACTCATGAGACCAGGCGGTGTTCATGGCCAAAACGAACACAACAGTGAGAACCAACTTTGTTCGAGAGACAATTGTGTGATTTCTATTGTCTAGGCTTACACCAAAGATCGACAGTTCAAAGACATCAAGTCTACTGATTGACCGAGTAATCCCGATAGGTTTCACTAGGGAAAGTTCAAAGTCTCAGACTACTTATCCTGATGCAACGTTCTCTCATGGAATAATCGCACATTGCATTTCATGCATACACGAAGAGTCGTGATATCTGAACATCTCATTCATGTGGGGGATTGTTGGGATTTGATGAATAATCCCATGGGAAGTGAATGAGAAATGAAAGAGGGAGAGTCCCACATAGGAAAAAGGGTAGATGGTGGATGGGTTTAAATATTGGAACTTCACAAATGGGTTTGGGCCCCAAGGGGCACCGCACTTTTGTGTACGGGGGAGGACCTACGCAAAGGTGGATCGGTCCTCACGCGCCCGCCGCCGCCGCCCGCCCGCCCGCCGGCCGGCCGGCTCGGCTCGGTTCGATTCGGGCCGGGCCCGGGTCCGCGCGTTTATTTAATTCCATCAATTTTATTTTTTATTCTATTCTTTTTAAATTGAAGGGACACGATTTGAATAGACATGTTGGACATTCTTTTTCACCGAACATACATGTTCGTTCGGAATAAAGCGAACGAACGTGTCTGTTCGAACAGAATAAGAACAGTTTTCTTTTGTTCGTTCGGAAAAAAGTGAACGAACGTGTCTGTTCGAACAGAACAAGAACAGTTTTTTGGTTCGCATCCCTTCATCAATAGACATGTTCTGCTTCGTGACTCTTCACTTCATTGTCTATAAATACAAAGAGCGTCCGTCACTTTCAAAAACTACTGACATTCTTTCACAAGACATTACTCATCTTCATTTTGTGCGATTGTTCTACAAATTTGCGTTCGAAGGAGTCCTTTGAAGACGTACCGCTTCAAAGGAACGCGATCCGTTCTATCCTGGGAGACAATTGTCCGACGTCCTCGGGTACAGATTGAGGGGGCAAATTCGTCTTAAGGACACAACGACTTTCGTTGGGCTCGGATCAATATTCTGATTTCTACTTCGCGTTGGCTGCAGGTTAGTCATTTGTTCACATGTCTTTCTGTACGAACTTAGCCTAAGAATAGCGACAACAAGTACACCTGGGCAACAATATCTTGAGCATACTAAGTCATGCCTCCTTCCACTCAAAGAGCACTATTTATGATTATATTTTGCAACATTCAAGATATGCACTGTTTCATGCAAGGGAACAATGAAAGGCGAGACGTAAGTTCCAGTCTGAACAATACAAATGAGAAAAGATAGAATGACATGGGAAGAAAGAGCTGGGAAACAAAGAAGATTTAGAGTTACGTTCAAAAAAATAAAAAAAAATTAAGATTGACCGGTCTAGTCTTGTACCGCCCTTTGGAATCGAGAACCGCAACACCAGTCTGCTCGGTTCGATTTACTCACCCCTACGTAAAATACTTTGAGAACTCTTGGCCCGATTATCCCAATCAATGAGGAAACCAACTGGTCAAGAAAATAAAAAAATAATATCAACAATCAAGCCATCATATTAATAAAATAAATAAAAATCATTTCTTGGCTGTGGGCAGCCTACAATTAGCACACTTCTCAAAGTCATCAAATGCACGTATATAATAATATAATGTAATAAAAATATTCCTTTAATAAACCTTGAACTTTGGACATAGTGTTTGTACCCGTATGTGATAAATCACATAAAACAATTTCCTAAATTGAACGTACAGCTGTGTTATGGGGGAAGATCCCTAACCCTACCATCTAGGTACAACGTCTCCACATTTTTATTTTATTTTATTTTTGTCTTGCATGTGTCATAGAAACTCAAAAAAAAAAAAAAAAAAAAAACACTAGTCATCACTCAGCAGCAATGAACATTAAACTAGATAAACAAATAATTTAATGGATGGAGGCCTTTGGACCAAATCTAGCAAGCCTATCCCCCTTCACTTTGATCAAAAAGAGAGTTGGCAAAGTCAAAGTTTAGAGCACTTGCTAGAAATCATTTCCTCACATGCCTTTTCGCAGGGAGAGTTGCCAACACAGTCCTAAATCTATTATAATTATGTCAATTCAGTCTTAAATTTTGTAGATCAATTCAATCTTAAATATTTTGTAATTATGTCAATTCAGTCTATTTGGTCGGCCGACGCTGAGGTGAAAAATATTCAATAATATTTTAATATTTTTTTCGAATTTTTTAATTATTTTTTTTTTTGCCAGCGCTAGCCGGCCAAATGTATTGAATTGACACAATTACAAAAGGTTTAGGACTGACTTGGCAAAAAAAAAGAGGTTTATGACTGAATTGACAGAATTGCAATAAGCTTAGGACTGTCTTGATAATTTTCGCCTTTTCATAGATGGAAACAATTAGGGTTTTTTTTTTCATTAACGCTTTGCTATAAATTGGGAATTAGGGTCGGTCCCTATCAACAATTTAATCACTTCTTGCAATAATTCACAAGTGAAGGGACGACCTAAGAACTATCATCAAATATGGGGAAAAAGGGGAACAAAATCATAGCGCAAATTTTCCATCCAAATTCAGTTCAATCCGAAACAGATAAGTGCGAAAAGCATTGGTGACTCTGATTAAATTAGAGGATAAAGTTTCTATAATGGTGATTAATCTGCAGTTTTGGAACCCACATCAAATATTAATTACCTTCCGCTTTTATGACCTTCACATTCCTATTGAATTTGCACATTTTTTTTCTTTTACAGTGACTAAAGTTAATTTTCGAGTTTTGCGTGTTCGGCTTGCATGAGAAGATAGTAACTTTGGAATTATACAGATGACAACCATCGTGAAATTCAAAATATGAGATAGACACACAGTGAAAAAAAGCTAAAAGTGCCATATGAAAACAACATATATTGATAGATATTATATGTCGGAAATAACATTTTAAAGTGGACCTTCATAAGAATGGCGCAAGGAAAAAATTAAACAAGAATTTTCCTCATACCCTGCCTTTTTCGCAGAAGATGTTTTTTTTGCCTGTAGTTTTTGTTTTTCATCTTAGGTAAAGGGGAGAATGGACGATGAAGATGCCCACGAGAGCACAGAATCATGGGTCCAACGGGTGACGTCAGCTTTTGGTTTCTTTCCAAGACGAGGTTAGAGGGTCCCCTCACCAAGAAAAAAGAGAGATTTCTCTCCCACGGGCCTCTACCGTCCTGTCCGTTTGATATACAGGGACGGCGAGCTCTAAAGATACGCTCTTTATATTAATAGGTTAATATAACGAAAAACCTCAAATTTATACACTTATAATAAATTTACTCCAAACTATTTTTTTGACCACCAAAAACTCTAAACTGATACACATGTGATAAATTTACCATAAAATGGTATATTTAGGATAAATTTATCCTCAGTTAGTTTTCGTTAAATTAATTTAATAGCCCGAAAAACTTCAAATTAATACATCTGTGAGAAACAAAGGGTACAAACCCCAAATGGGTACATCCGTCAAATGCCATGTGTTATCTAACTCAGCAATTTGACGGTAAAATTTAACGAAAACTAACAGAGTGAAAATTTGTCACAAAGATACTAGTTTGGGGTAAATTTGTCACAAGTGTACCAATTTAGAGTTTTTGGTGATAAAAAAAATAATTTGAGGTAAATTTGTCATAAATGTACGAGTTTGGGGTTTTTTGTGATTAAAAAAATAGTTTATGATAAATTTATCATAAGTGTACCAATTTGAGGTTTTCCGTGGTATTAACCCTATATTAATATATGGGTACCCGCATGCCTTAAATCTTTTTTATTCTCTGATGACGGAGAATACCCTCTAAAAATTTGACGTCCAAGGGGTCTTGAGGTCCGAACGAGGCTTCAAACGAAATAGTTTGAGGACTTGCGCAAGTCCTTTCTATCTTAGTTTTTTTTTTTAAAGGAAAATTGGGACAATGAAGATACCAACGAGAGCACTGAATCATGGTCCAAGGGGTGACGTCAGCTTTTGGTCTCTTTCCAAGACGAGCCACGCGAGGTTTTGGCCTATATAAACACTCCCATCCCTGCACACCAGTTTTGTGTACCTTCTTCTTCACTCCCTCCTCCTCTCATTTCTTCTCCGCTCGTTATCTTTCTATTCATATAGTCACACCAGAAAACTCTCTCTCTCTCTCTAGCTCTTTGGGGGAAGAAGATGGAGATGGCTGACCAGAAGACAGTGGCCAAAGATGCCGTCTCCGGCAACGGCGTCCAACGGAAGTCGATCGAGGACTTCGATCCTCCGGCGAAGCCCCGCCGCAACAAGTACGCCTTCGCTATCGCCATCCTGGCCTCCATGACCTCCGTTTTGCTCGGCTATGGTAAGTCTCCTCCCTCTCTCTTCGCGCTCTCTCTCTCTCTCTTCTTTCTCTCTCGATGCGTACGATGTTGCGACAGCATGGGAAGGCTCGTCCTGGTGGCTGTCCATGATGTTTGGAACTCTCCAAAACCACATATATCTGTGCCGAATGCATTCAGTGGATCATAATGATAGATCTATTGCGAAAGGCCATTTTTCTTAAAATGAATAGGAAATGAAGAAAAGCAAAAGCAAAAGCAAATAGAGATTTTGTCATTTCTGTACATATTCGCATCTATTGAGATGAATGGTTTCGGATAACATCATCAATTTTTTTTATTTTTTTATTTTTATTTTAGTTAATTTTGAATAAAGTCCATGGTGCTTATTATTTACTATAATTCCCGTTTTATTGATATAAAGGAAAATCAATTTGAAGAAAAGGTCTGTGAGATTTTATTTTTTATTTATTTTTTCAATTTCTTGTGAATAACATTTTTTTTTTTAAATTTCGGCAGATATAGGAGTTATGAGCGGGGCAGTGCTATACATACAGAAGGACCTGAAGATAAGTGACGTTCAGGTGGAGGTCTTGACAGGGATCCTTGCCTTGTACTCACTCCTTGGGTCAGCGATGGCGGGGCGGACCTCCGACTGGATCGGCCGCCGTTACACCATCGTGTTCGCTGGGGCCATCTTCTTCGTTGGGGCCCTCCTCATGGGCGTTGCCCCCAACTACGGCTTCCTCATGTTCGGCCGCTTCGTTGCTGGCATCGGTGTTGGCTACGCCCTCATGATCGCCCCCGTCTATACCGCCGAGGTCTCCCCTGCCTCCTCCCGCGGCTTCCTCACCTCCTTCCCTGAGGTACATACTCATTTTCTTTTTTGTTCCCCTTATTTGGTAGCATCTTTCTCATTTTTTTCATCTGTCATCAATTTAGTCTTTTTAATGTTGAACATGCAATCTTTTTGTTACCGGGAAAAATTAAAATTAGAAAGGTGATTCACGCTTAGGGCTTATTTTTCTCATTTATAACTCTTTTTTTTTTTAATTACGGTTGCCAACGTGGAGCCTATCGGTATGAGGTATGAATAGACGTGATTTTTGGTGGTTCAGGTTTTCATCAATGCTGGCATCCTCCTCGGCTACATCTCCAACTATGCCTTCTCCAAGCTCCGCCTTAACCTTGGGTGGCGTATGATGCTCGGAGTGGGAGCAATCCCCTCAGTCATGCTCGCCTTCGGGGTCCTCGCCATGCCAGAGTCCCCCCGATGGCTCATCATGCAAGGCCGCTTGGGCGACGCGAAGATTGTCCTAGCCAGGACCTCCGACTCCAAGGAGGAGGCTGCGCTTCGGCTCGCCGACATCAAGGAGGCCGCTGGCATTCCTGAGGAGTGCAATGACGATGTTGTCAAGGTCACCAAGCGAAGCACTGGAGAGGGTGTGTGGCGCGATCTCCTCCTCCACCCGACCCCGTCTGTCCTCCACGTCCTCATCTGCGCAGTTGGGATCCATTTCTTCCAACAAGCCTCTGGCATCGACGCTGTCGTGCTCTACAGCCCTCGTATCTTCAAGAAGGCCGGTATCACCGACTCCGACAAACTGCTCCTTGCCACCATCGCAGTCGGCTTCGTAAAGACAATGTTCATTCTCGTTGCCACTTTCTTCCTCGATCGGGTCGGGAGACGGCCATTGTTGCTAAGCAGCGTGGGCGGGATGATCTTCTCGCTCACCTCCCTTGGAATTTGTCTCACCATCATCGATCATAGCCGCACGAGAGTCATGTGGGCGGTGGTTATGTGCATCGGGTCAGTGTTGTCCTACGTGGCCTTCTTCTCCATCGGGATGGGACCAATTACGTGGGTGTACAGCTCGGAGATCTTTCCGCTGAGGCTGCGCGCGCAGGGGTGTGCAATCGGCGTCGCCATGAACCGGGTGGTGAGTGGAGTGTTAGCGATGACGTTCATATCACTATACAAGGCGATCACCATCGGAGGGGCCTTCTTCCTGTACGCGGGGATCGCGTGTGTCGCATGGGTGTTCTTCTACAATATGATGCCGGAGACACGGGGACGAACGCTGGAGGAGATGGGGCAATTTTTTGGCAAATTCACCAAATGGAGGTCTGCGGCGAGGGAGTTGGATATGCAAAGGAAGAAAGTGGTGGTCAACGGCGACGGAGGCAGCGGCGAGGGAATGTTGGGAAAATGATTATAAGGTAGGGGGTATCGGGTAGATATCAAAAGCCTTTGTTAGGGTTTTTTGAGTAATTACACGTAATATGATGGTTGATGATTACTGACGTGGACAACGACGAAAAAGGTTGCTTCTTGTTTGACATTTTTAAGAAACAGAAACGAATTACCATGATGAATTTTAAAAGAAGAAGCCGAGAGAAATTCCTCAAGAAATCCAATTCTCGTTGGAATAAGAAATCTCCTCTTTTTCCTTTGTTATTGTGTTTTAGGACTTTCGTTTTCACCTGCAATCTGAATCTTTACGTAGAAAAGTTACTGAGGTTATTGTCTAAACTTATTCTGTCAAAATCGAATTAATCATTTGGAAGAACAGCAATTTCCAATGTAAGTCTATAAACAAATGAAATTCAAATTCACATAATTCATGGGTTGAATGAGAAAAGGGGGATTGGTGATCACTACACAAATGATCACGAAAGATACGATATTATGTTGGATAAATTTATCCATCGATTAAGCTTTGAAAAAAAGCTTTGGTCCGATTTTCCTTTTTTGAAGAAGTTACATTATAAAATGGGGAAGGATTAAAATTCGCACAAGTTTTTGGTGTTGTCCAATCTTACTTATTTTACGATCTCGAATCACAATCTTACCGTGACTCAAATCTCCATCCTATCTAAAAGAGTACTTGAAACGAATGGGACTGCCCGGGTAGTGGGGGTTCAAGATACTATAAATTCACGAGAAGTGTGTATGACATGCTACGATGTCTTAGTTTTGGTATGTCCAACATCTTTCATTAAGGCTTGAAAAAATTCGATTGGCGACGCGTATACTTGTGCATTTGATTTGCTCAATTGATGTTTCCAAATGCCACCATGGTAATTGACTTGGTTAACAGGAACATCTAGGAATAGGAATGAAGATGTGCCGCTACATTCGATATGGCAACTTCCAATTTTTTCACTTTCTTCTTCTCCTTCTCGGCCTTTGCTTTTTGTCTCGCTTGATTGAAGAAGATTATTTTTCAAATGATGTACCGTATAATAAATATTATATCGGCTTCGAAAGTATTTCAATACAAAATATATGAGAGCGAAAAAAAAAAAAAAAAACTTGTTCTCAAATTCATTGGGACAGGGTTCTCTCATCTGATTTCAATGGTAAGAGGTCATGTTGCTCATTCAAAAATAAATAAATAAATACTTTCAGCTGTAATCTGGAAAATCATGTGGTGATTGTGCTTCTAAGAAAAGGGTCCACTTTTTGAATGATTGAAAGGGTGGGAGGATTGCTTATGGTGAAGATTTAAAGAGGGGCATGAACACATTTCAATTGAGGTACTTGTCCCTTAATTATTGATGTTGGGAGCGACTGAATTTTCTTGCTCCAGTCACTGTCCGTGCCACTGCTCTCAGTCATCAACCTTTCAACTTTTTTTTGTCTTATTTCTTAATTTCCATTCACTTTAGTTTGAGATTCCTAGTTCTCACCAAAATTTCACACCCACAAGAATTTTTATATTGCAAGGGTAAACAAGCCGGGCCAAAAAAAAATTCAAGATGTGGCGCTAGCATTTTCATTTTTTTCCTTTTTCCTTTTTTCTATTTTCCTTTTTTCTTTTTCTTTTTTTTCCTTTTTTCCCTCCGGCGTCCTCCACTGGCGTTAGGCGAGGGACGCCCCCACCGGCCCTTGGCAAGGGCAACCCCTCGCCAGATCGGGCAAGGGTTGCCCTCGCCAGGGGTTGGAACGGCGGCCCTCGCCCACTCAGGCGAGGGCGTCTCTCACCTGACTCCGGGTGATGGCAGGAGGGAAAAAAGAAAAAAAAGAAAAAAAAGAAAGAAATATTGAAGTATTTGAAAAAATATTAAAATCTTATTAAAAAAATTTCACGTCAGCACCGACAGTACCATATAGGATCGCCGGCGTCCACATCAACGATTTCTGTTCAATTAGACTGAATTGGCAAAAGAAAAAAAGATTTATGACTAAATCGATAAACTTAAAAGGTTATGATTAAATTGTCAAAAGTGTAAAAAATTTAAGATTTTTTTGTTAATTTTTCAAACTATATGAAACTAGTGATGACAGCTTGAAGCGTACAGGACATAGAAAGACTGTACCAGACTTCTTCATTGGGATTGGCTTCATCTGTCATGCACGCGAGGCTTGCCAAACAGTCCATGTTCAATTAATTGCTGTGTCTAGGAATCTGACACCTCACTCTGGCTCATCTACTGATCAAACCATCGATCAGGTGGTCCAACGTTCTTTCTGAGTTGTCAACTGTAGAGAGTTTAAAGCAACGATTGGGGCAGTGTCTGGTCGGCTAACAAGGAATGTGAGAAGAAGTGCGTCAAAATCAACTAGATGGAGTGAAGTTGCAACTGTGTATAGAACCAGAGACTAAACTTATGTTATCGGTTGCAACTACTGTGGAAAAAGTCATTTTGACGACGCCTTCAACTGATTAGCGCTTGAGGAATAAGTCAAACTTCGTGATGCGTAAATCCCCGGAACAAGGGAGTTTAAGTGATTAGTCTTCAACTACCAACATCGATTATCGATCATCGATCATGCATATCTATCTCTCAATTCGAAGATAATTTTATATTTCTCGGATGTTGATGTTTTGAGTTGCTAGATTGATTCAATCGAGGATCGGGAGATGCAGTCGTTAGATTTTTTGTGCGACGTCGTTTTCACCGCACGAACTAGAAAACCCGCGGTGTTGAGAACGTTTTTAGATTTCGTGACTTGAGGTATAAGTTGTTGACATTAGGGTTTGCAAATGGGCAGGTACTCCTCCAACCCATCACAGCATTAGGTATTGACCAAAATTATTTACACACATCCCTCCTACCATTTCATGCTGTCCGAGCATAAAATATATGTAAAACAGAAGAACTTGGGGGATAGAAAGCCAACATCAAACTTCTTATGAGTTTTCGTGAACTTGACCGATCAAACATTATACCAAAATGGAAATCGTTCGAAAAGGCACACTTTGACAAAGTATTGGTGTATGCACAAGAACATCTAGAGGAGACGCTCGAAGTACCTATTAAGGCAAAGGCAAGAAGCATGTTCTCGCGGAATCACATCGAGCATTCAAGTCGGGAGTACGTCTCCTATAGTCATCGCCATGTAGAGTAACAAGTTCCTCCGGCAATGTTTGAGACACAAATGACAAGATCCGCTTCCATCACACACAATTGAAGTATGATAGCCAAGATGTGTACCCACTGCAACTTCGAGATCACTATCGCGTGAGAGTGGACCTGTCACATCAAATGCAATTAATGATAAGTGATCTTGGCCTTAAAGGATGCGCTCACCGCACCGCCAGCGCATGATCGAGAGCATTAGAAACAATGCTCGAAAAGCAGTACATCTTTGTCCAAGAGTGAGAGAATGAGTGCCAATCAAACCAAAGATATGACTTATATAAGCTCAGCATCTTTACACAATAAAATGTGAAGACAGCCCGTTCGAAAAGATCATCAGTAAAACCCCCATGGTTGCCAATAACTCAATTGCACATGAAAGGTAACTCGGATTTTCCCGTTAGGGGGGGATCCCTGTCACAATCGCGACTAAAAAGAGACACCTACAAGGTAGAAGCGTTAATTTACAGTGGAAGACGAGCTTCACTAAGAATCGAAGAGGAAAGAGGAGAAGGGTTAATAACAAAATCATTTCTCTATGCCTTGTTGTAGATACTGTATCAGGTCATATCCAGCAGTAGTCCATTTGTTGTACGCATCTGTGCAAGTGCGGATCATGAAATTAGCCGCCTCACGCTCGCTCATTTCAGGATGAAATCTCTTCCGCAAATTGCCGATGGGGTCACCCCGGCTAAAGCAAGGCAATCCACTGTCCACCATTAACAACACTGTGTTGATGATACCATCCATGTGACGACGAGCAGCAAGGTAGCCCTTCACACACAATCTAAAAGGAACAAGACAAATGTCAAGTTTTGACATGATGACTGATTAACAAACAAGGGAATTCATCAAGCTAATTATAAGCATAGTAAGCAGGAGGAGCCCTTGTAACTTAACCAAAGTCAAAAGGTACTGGACAGTAAAAGTTCCAAGAACGAAAGATTATGGCTGGCAATTTGTGTTTTTATTGCATCGAATTTGAAGTATAATGTACATTCGTCGACCTGAACATGGCAAGTTCATTGATCACAATGCATCTTTGCAACCTACATCATCCAAGAACGGCCACAACAACAATAAACTAAGCCTTATCCAACTATGTGGGGCCCGTGAATAACATGTTTAACACATTTTAAAAAGGATTTCCCATATGTGAAAGTGTTAAAACATGTTTGAATATGTTTAAAAGCATATAAACAGATCCAAATGTGTGGAAATGTCATTTAATATCAATAAAATGTTAAGCTGCTTAATCAAACATGCTTAACTGTATTTACATAGGTTGTGAAGATCACCTCACACCAGAAACTTAATTCGCCTTTTATACAATTAGTCAACCACATGTACGAGACAAAAGGGATTAAGTTCAACTGGGATACACTTAACTATGTGCCAGGTTCGTGTCATGTGAACAAAAGTCTACGTTACCTCACAAAGCGATTCCAAGTCTCACTCTTCATGACTCCAGAAGGGTCAAGTAGTTGAGTCATTTCATGACTCAGCTTGAAATGTGCACTTTCAAACCGCATATTTCCACCTGGTGACGTTTCTAGGATGAAACCAAAATCAATGTGTACAAGCCGTCCCATGCTGCATGAATCATATTGTTAGGGCTCCTTGATTTTTCTACAGAACTTTTCAGAAATATAAAAGAAGTTTTACTTGAATGAATAGTATCACCAGTCAACAGAAAATTAAACCTCTTCCATGGAAAATCAGATTAACTATCTTATCACTACAGCCCTTGGTAAATTTACCAAAGACGAAAATGATTTATTTGATATTATGGATGACTGATCTTTAATACTATATGACCAAAGCGGTGCTCAAAAGGCATGCCCGATGGCATTTCCTTTTGTTTTTAAACATAAGAATGCCTGATGACATTGCTAACTAGGCAAAAGTAGAATGCATAAACGGGTGGGAGAAAGAGGAGGGAGAGAGGGAGATGTACTTGTCAAAAAGAAGATTGCCATTATGCCTATCTTTTGGTTGAAGCAGAAGACTCGCAACTGCATAACCAGCACTACTGATGATGAAATTTTCACGTGCAGCTTCAAAACTGGAAGAACCAACAGGCCCATAGTCCTGTTGGAATATTTCATATAAACCCCCATCAGTCGTTTCACCCATTTGACTTCTGCTTCGAGTGTTAGGCACAACCTGCAGGCAAAAGAAAACGTTGTAATGAAGTGCAAGGTAGCCTGTAAATGTTAAGCGTTCTCATGAATATCGATACTCCACAGCACACACGCCGAAACCTGGGGACGCCATCTTCGTTCAACATGGTTAGTATTTCCTCTCCTCTGAAAGCTCTCGTTTTCTTTTTTCTTGACCAAACTAATCGAAACATATGGGCTTTAGTAAAAATGAATCTACATTTATCAAATTTCCCTTTCGCCCAACAAAAGCTCTGTTAGTAATATACGCGACAAAAGTGAAAAATATAACGGATAAGGATGGATACTATATTGTCATTTTTCTAAAAAGTATTGTAATATGATCTAACATGATGTGATCTGGAGTTTATCTCATCTATCCTATAATTGAGAAAAACATGCATATTAACTAAGGACGATGTATTTATTTGTATGAACATGATGTGATATCATCAAATGTTTCATACAAGAGGGATAAACGACAAGTTTAATCTTACACAATCGAACATTATATATGAGATATGTCACAAATATAAGGACCTTCATCAGAGTAGATATAGTGTATGTCTTATGCGGGTATAAATTGTTTTACAACAAAACAGGTACTTTCATTAAGTACAGAAAACATACGAAGATGAAAGTTATACTGAAAATTCCACATGTAGATTTATGTAAAAGCACAAGTATTTCGCTAACAGAGAAATAAAAGACCCTCTTAGTCTGTCTTCGTCATTATTGTCCAGCAGATAGTGCATTAGCCCATGAGTATGCAGAAATGGGGCTCGAAGAAGGTGAAGACTTATCAGTGGTAACCTCCCCAGAGCTGAAAGTATGGAACTCTGAATTATTACTTCTTTCCTTTTTTCAGACTCTGAATTATTTAAACGACACCATCAGCACACTTTAGATTTGTAAAGTAGAAAGACTGGGGCCTGGAAGTTTTTAACCTAATGCACCAATTATTAGATACTTCCCGCAAGGTACCTGGCCCCCTCCTTTAATTGACAAGAAAAGAAGAAAAAGAAACGAAATATTAATTACAAAGTCACAAAAGAGACCTCCCTAAAGCTAAAAGAACGACTGTCAAAATGTATGAAACCAATTTATCCACAAAAAAGTACAAAACCAAACGTTCAACATCATTTCCCTGTAAAGAAATAATACTGAACTTTCAACTTCTTTTATACATAACCTACTTATGATTAGATGCCTTCTGCGTCACGTTACACGTTTTACCTTTTCTTAAAACCAACTGAATTAAGCCATAAATGACCAAAGACTAAGCAACTAGATAGCTGACTTATTAAAGCGAATCTCATGCTTTCTAAAGCTATGTGTTTGCTGGTAACCACACAGCCGATATCAAGAACCCAACATCGAAACAAAGAAAATGTCAGGAAAAAAATGTCCTTATAATGACCAATTGTTTTACGTACCATAAGCAGACAAAAATGAGAAAGCAAGGACTCCCACTCTCTCTCAATCTATAAATGCACTAAAATGATACTCTGACAGGGGAACAAAGAGGGTCAAAAGGACACATTGGAAGCTCAAACGATGATATTTCCTGGGACCACGGAACAAAGACTTTATAACATATACCCAGAATGGAAAGGATATCAGACAAATGATTACAAAGGAAGTGACTAAAAACCAGCAGTTCTACCTATATAATATCAAAGCACGGAAACACAATCACCTCAATAATTCCTCTTTCTGGGCCTGTCGGGAGAACACCATAAGGGAAGAGATATAAGTTGAGCCCAATTGCTTCAAAAATGTCTCGAAGAAGTGATATCACTTGAAGAGCAAGGACATCTTGCCGGCAATCATCTCCAACCTGGAAAAAATTGATGGCATAGTTAGATTAATGACGAATGGATTTTGCTGTCAAATTAACCAGAACAACAACAAAATCCAAAAAGCGTTTAAGGCATGGAACAACCTAACAGGACTGTCATTCTCATGACATCTGCTTTGCACAGAAGAAGAAACGTAACTCAGACCTTGAATTTGGCCTCATTAAATTCAAGTTATTCATCCCAAAGGCAACAGTTTAGTGATTCTAGATCCTATTTTCAGATAGAGAACAAAATTAGCGTTACTCTTATGTTTGGGAGCATAAGAGTAAGAGAATTTAAAGACAAAATACAAATGTTCAAAATTTGCACTCCATTTCCCACTCACAAAAATTTCAAAATCTCACTCATTCCCCACTCATTTTCATTCCCCTCTTCTTCTTCTTTTATCTTTTTTCAAACAGAGGATGTTCACTTGATCAGAACTAGTAAATTAACCGTTTCATTGATGCCCAAATTACTTTCACTGTCCAATTGACCAGTTTCATGAGGAAATGGGCCTATTAAGTTTAACTGCAATTACTTACTCGTCAACTTTGGTGTCCACTAACTTTATTAGTCATTAAATTCTCGATTCATCCACTTACAAAAACCAATGCGAATACCAAAGTTGGTGTAAAGCCTGTCATACTTGATATTCCAAAACCTACCCCAATCCAGTCAAACGTTGCTTAGACACACAAAAAAGTTGATATTGAATTAACTGGTGCCATAATAAGATGTCCCACCATGATATTTGATGATCAGAGTGATCAGCTAATTCCCAAAATTCATATCAGACAAGTAACCAGAAAAGCAAGCAAAGCAAGCATGTTGCATATTTGCCGAGTCTGGCCAGAAAACAGTTTTTAGAGTTAGTGAGACAGAAATCGCCTGTGTACCTCTGCCATCCTAACCATAATGTGAAAACTAGGATGCTAATGATGCTGTTTCACATTTAGTAAGATGTTAACATGTCAGTTAGGGTTTGATCTAGCTATCTAGTCGAATAGTTTCTATCCACCAAATTCAATAGCTCTTTCCTTTCGTCCATTTGTAGATACTCAAACCGACAAGATCAAACGAATTTTCACTCTTAGCATCACATACCACAATTTTCACACATTCGCTGCAAAATCAGTTGCTGAACAAATCACTTTGGGCACAGGGACTCAAGTAAGCTTCTTGAGTGCCATGCCTATGTAAACATAGAAACAACATTGTGTATGCGGAAGAATTCCCTGCAATCCATTGTAAACTTTGTTTTACAAAACTTTTTTCGAACCCGACCATAAGAGGACGAACTGATAATCCAGAAACCCCAGAGAATAATTCGGCATAATTTTCCTGAGGGTTGGGTTTTTTTATGGTAGAGCAATAGCCCATACAATGAGTTCATGGATACAAATAAAGTCAGCTAGGCAATTTGAAAAGTCTTAAGGAATCAAAAGCCAAGAAATACAGGGTCTATAAGCACATGATATATGGCATACTCACCTTAAATATACAAGCTTGAGGCTTTATACCATTCTGGTCACCCTCACGATCAACCACATTAAAGGTGATCATGATAGGAACTTTTGCAGCCGATTGTAGAGGTATTCCACTGTCTACCTGAATACCTCTGACAAGTTTATTAGGAGCAGTTGGTAAATAGAGGTCATCTCCCTCCATTTCAATTTTCTCCAACTCTCTGCCATGAATATCCGTGAGCATCGACGTCAACCACTACATGCTAAATAATTACCGTAGGAACAGGATTTATCAGTGAAAGTGAAGAATACCTCCGGATGCCGGCTCTACGCTCTTCCTTGGGCAGTTGAAAGAGTACGCCAGAGATAGATGTAACTTTGTCGAAGAAATCGAACTCTCTTTTAAATAAATCGAGGGCCTTATGAGTGAAACCATCAATTATATGCTCCCTCACAACCGGCAACATTGCTTGAAAATTATTATTCTGAAACAACCAAATGAGAAATTGTGTACAGCATTAGGATTAGAGAAATTATAATCACAGAAAAAGCAGTGGTCCTTGTGCATGCGATGGACGAGTTTACTTCATTCTTCTTAGGAGTGAGCTTTTCATTTTACATTTATTTGCGCGGGTTATGAGAGAGTTTGGCTAGCTGAAATTTGGTTGGTTTTACATTTTCCTGCTTCATAAATCATAATGACATGAGACTTGAAAAGAAGGCAAAAGAATAATGAGATCAACCAAGTGGGAGGCTGCTCACCTATTTTGTGGTAAAAAGAATGCATCGGTACCTAATGTAACCTTGACGTTCGCATGGAATTAAAAACTGCCTAAAACAAATCACTACAAAACGAATTGCCTATATTTCATATGATTTCATGCTTGCAAAATTTAGCACCAAGATGCAAGTTATCAGTAGAAACTAGGGGTGTCAAAACTGAACCAGAAAACTGAACTGAACCACTAATCGAACTGAACTGAACCAAAAATTTGTGAATTTTGGTTCGGTTCGGTTTGGTTAGTTGAAAAATAACCATTCTTTCATTTTGGTTCAGTTCATTTCAGTTTGGTTCGATTAACCGAACCGAACAGAAAAATATTTTGTTGTTTTTTTTTTTATTTTTCCTTTTTTCTTTCTTTTCTATAGTTTTTGTTCCTTTTTTGGTGGCTGAGGTCGGCGGAGCGGCTGGCACTGGCTGAGGGCCGGCAACCCCCGCTGGCCACGGGCGAGGGGTCGCGAGCCCTCGCGGTGGCCGGCGAAGGCCTGGGCGAGGGCCGCGAGCCCTAGCCTCGCCAGATCTGGCCGTCGAGAGATGGGGAGGAGGTCGTGGAGGTTGCCTCGCCGCAGCGTGGCCGGACGGAGGCGGGGAGGTGGTCAGCGAGGTACATCCAGGCGTAGTTGAGGGGCTGGTCCGGGGCACGGCTGATGGAGTAGGTGATCTTGCTGCGGACGAGGTCGGCGTTGAAGTGGTAGAGGCGGAACGTAAGGTAGAGGAAGGTGGAGGCGATGGTGCGGCGAAGGTCGAGGCGGCGGCGACGAAGTGGAAGACGATGTTCTGAGGGCAGGTAGCGTGCTGGAGGACGGAGAAGAGACAGAGAGAGGGGGGAGGAGGATGGGGGTATTATGGGAAATAAGTGAGTGAGGGTGTCCTTTTGTGGTTTTTTGGGGGGATAAAAAAGCATGTGTCAGGCTGGAAAAGTCGCGTCTTCACGTCTGTATCTGACGATGATGCGCGCGCTCTTCTTTTTTTATTCTATTCTTGCTCCTTTCATTAAAAAAGGAAAAATAAATTAAAAATCGAAATAACCGAGATCTGAACCGAACCGAACCGAATTGGATTTTTGGTTCGGTTCATATTCAGTTCAGGGCAAGGTCTGATTCAGTTCCAACTTACCTCCTAATGGTTCAATTCGGTTCAATTTTTGGAAAAAGTGAACCGAATTGAACCATTGACACCCCTAGTACAAACCCAGTCACTTAAACCGAAGAAATCAGATCTGATATTACTACCTTACACAGGACATCCTCGCAGAAAAGCTAATTGTCTGAATTAAGCATCACCCAGAAGATTATTCGAAGGAAATATTAGTAAGGAAGAAATGATAATTACACTAAACGTGCACTTAAATTTGAAAACTCACCAATCCATCTTAAATAACTAAAAGCCTGTACTATTTTCTTCAGAGTCATGTATCAGGACAACATTAAAATTTAATTTTGTCTTCCTGATTGTTAGGATGTGCAAATCTAAATGTCAGCAGTACGATAAGATGCTACAAACTAAACAATATCATACAGAGTTTTGCAAGCACAAATGATTAAAATGCCAAATGCAAGATCATCATGCCTCACTGGGAAAACAAACGAAAGCATGTACAGTCTGAAAGTTGGTCATGCACTCAATTCTAGTGAATCTAATGTTTTAGAATTGCAGATATAAAAGGAATAGAGTTTTTAGTTATGATATCTTCATGACGCTTCTCATCAAGTCTCATAATTTTAAATTAGTTCAGAATGTTTGAAATAAATAATGGACTGTCCATCGTTTAAATTAGTTATTAACAGCTGAACCTCTTTTTCTAGAGATTCTTCAATAAAAGCTGTGGGAGCAGACATAAGAGAATCCTAATCGATAATTTCATAAGTTGGAGTTTCATGGAAAATATATATAAAAGGAGGGAGGCATGGCTTCACCTTCACGGAAACAACAGTTTCTTTCCCAGGTTCTGATGCACAAGTCTCGCCCTGCCAGTTGATCACAGCTTATGAAAAATATTAAGCATGGCAAGAACATACTTAATTGATTCCATTACACGATTTTGAAAAAGAAAACATTAAGGTTCGCAAACCTGCAGATGCCATATTAATATATGGGCAAATACATCGCTTCTCTGAGCAGCTCTTAGTAGATATCCCTCCACTAATCTCTGCAGAATAGCAGTTAATCACACATAAATAGTTAGTATGAAGTTTACCATACCAAATGCAAATCCCTCGTGATGGGTGTCTTTCAAATAATAGTCTGCACTTCAGCCAGCCTAGACGAAAATTTCAAAAAAATAAAATAAAAAATGCAGGTATTAATACTCACACCAATATAAATCTGCCCATTTTAGGAGAAACAAGAGACCTTACTAGTTGCTTGGAAATATTCTCAGTAGCTTGCTCTCAATACTTCCAGCTAATGTCAATTGCTTTTAAGTTAAGAAATACAAGCCACAGATTGTAGATTTGAAAATTGTTTTCCTATTCCAAAGTAATATGGTTGTCATTCTGCTGCTTTCCAATTCCTACATTTAGCACTTGTCTTTACAAAGGTTTTCTCACAGTTTTCAGCGCAAATAACAGTAGTCATCAGTAGCTCAAAAGCAGGTCAGTCTCTATAAACAGCATAGGTGACAATCTCCACAAATGAGGTTCACCATTTTCCAATTGAGTGCTAAAGTTTTACATCATGCCACTGAGTCCCAAAACTTGTCAAAGTGTGCAATCAAGTATCTTTGGTAAGTCCGTCGGTTTTAGCTAATGAAAATATCTGGTGTGACCCTGTTTATGGTTGTCACTTTTTTATTGTACAATTTAAGGACATTTAGCACCAATGTGGGGCTAAGTAGGTGCTAAATCAGCCTACAGAAAACTTTAAACAAGAAAAAAAACAAGTGGAGTGATTTGCCTGATTTTTTATTTTCTTTCTTTTCCGTTCTCTCATGATCAACTTGAAGAAAGCTACCACGGCCACCCTTTGTCGCCGCCACAAACCATCATTAACACGCCTACCATCCACTATCACTACCACCCACCAAAGCTAATCCTCTCGCCGAGACTCCACTTGCTGCCACTGACTCACCATGGACAGTGGTAGCAAATCTGTGTGGTGCAACTCAAAGTTGATGCCACCGTAGTCCATGATAGTGGTAGATGCGTTTGCAAAGAAGAGCCAAAGGGAAAAGACTGGACTTCCTATCCTGTTTTCTGATGCGCTCTCCCTTCTGCTTTTATTTGCCAAAAGGAACTCTTGGCTTTTCTTCTTGTCTAATGTATTAAACATTTTATGTTAATTCTGATTCATTTCGTCCCACCTCATATTTGCTTACAGGTTTATTCCAATACTTAAAGCCTTTACCTGTTCCATACATTGGCACCTACCTGGCGCCCACAAAAGGTTTATTCCCCCTGTTGCAGTTATTATGTGAAATGGGATAGTCTATGCAACAAGGAATCTGAAAACTTCTTATCCTACCCAATATACTAAGACAGGTCTTAAACAACACTTTAATTCAATTAGATCACCTACTGTGGTGTTCGGTCTGATCTGCCAAATCCAACCCAATGTGACGACCAACAAAGTGATATGCTATTATCTGCTTACCCCGTCATCGTATCGCAGTGCTTGGACCAGCTGCGGCATGAAGAATGTCACTCTCTCAGGGGGGTAGGACTCTAGAACTCTGAGAACATAGGCCATGACACGTGGATGACCCTTATATGCAGGAGTAAGAAACTCAAGAGCTTGTGTAATTGAACAAGCAGCCCAATGGGGTAATTGTTGCAGAAGCACTGAATTTTCATCAACTGCCTTTGGAGTGACAAAATATGGCAATGCTTCAGGTAAGGTCCGCACATCCAATATATGTGACTGCAAGGTAAACATTGCAGTATGTAAGGCAGCAAATCAAGAGAAAGACCATTAGATATATAAACAAGGGAAAATAGAGGCCAGTAATAAATTGAGATAATCATCATTTAAAGGAG
This sequence comes from Lenwebbia sp. NSW1173648, assembly GCA_029784005.1. Lineage (NCBI taxonomy): Eukaryota > Viridiplantae > Streptophyta > Magnoliopsida > Myrtales > Myrtaceae > Lenwebbia > Lenwebbia sp. NSW1173648. The sequence continues at coordinate 19,162,942 of JARCGZ010000010.1, read as the reverse complement.
TAGAGATTAGTATGACTGTGAAGCCAACAATCCTAGCACCTATGAACTTACTCAATAGACATGATAAAATACATGACTTCAATGGGAAACTACAAAGCATAAATGAGATCTCCAGCAATGCAAAGACCATCTGTAAAAGAAAGAAAATGTGGAGAAATTCTGCCCGTCTACCCTTGTTCCGCCTAGTTCTTACAATGTTGAAACGACAGCCAACTAGAGTAAGAAATTGCAACGAAATTGGCGATTAGCGTGGCATGATGTATAATATATAAGTAAAATAAGTGAAGTTTCAGCAAAGATACTGACGTGCCAGAAAATGTCCAGCTCGGAGCACTATATTAAAGGACAGCGAACTAAGTTGCATTTGAGATTTACCAGATGGACATAATTCGTTTTACTATTAGCTAACATAATTAGCTTACTTTTTCATAATAAGATTTCAAGACTAATTAATTAACATTAACTGATTTTTATTTTGAAACAACGATCGAGTATCATACATGCGACACATAGGTTAAACATCTTTCAACTTGTTAATGAATATCTTGCTTTGGTCATATGCTAGGAAAATACAGCTACTTTGTGCATGCGTGTCATCATATCAAATGCAATTATCAGTATCTCTCAAATGTAATTACCTATTGAAATGCCCACTGAAAGCATCTAAATTTTTATTGGAGAATGTGTGTAGGGTGTTTGTATCTCCAATCGTTTCTTATGAGGCTCCAGTAATTGGAGGCAACTTCACATAAACTAATATGATAAGAAAATGACTAGCACAAATTAATGATGTTTCATATTATTCATACATCATTTGAATTTGGTGGAACATCGGAATAAACAAGATTAAAATTGACTATCTCATTATACATATGCCCAAAATTTTCTGGTACCTGGTTGGCATACATATTGCGATACTTTATAAAGTTATAAGTGAGTATTGGAAGATGCACTAAACCACGTGTAAATGCACTTTGATATGCAACAATAGGAGCGTGCAGAAACCTGCTAAATCTTTGAAACATGCCAAATTGACGTGGCCAGATAGGTCCAGAGAGATGTATTAACTAACACGGTGCAAGTTTCAATCTATGATTTCCGAACGAAGGATTACGAGATAAACTCCTCCTGAAGGTTAGACTTCTAGTGTACCTCATAACATACATTTGCTGTTGGATGTATCAAATATCGATTCAAGATCAACTAGGGTACTAATACAGCATGGACTGAAATTATTCCAGGCTAATACAGCATGGACTGAAATTCTTCCAGGCTATACCATGTAGCCAACACAAAATTTGGGAAGCTGCTGGGATGAAAAAACGAGGGCACTTCCCTGTGTTGAGCTTAAAAGATAAAGAACATAAGAAAAAACAAGACACACACTTCTCTTAGGTTTCTTCCTTCTGCACCTGCCACCTCTGGCCTATCGTTGAGGGGAAGATTAGCAAAGTGAGGAAAGATAGAGTGAGTGGGAGCAGCATCTTATTCTCTCAGACCCCTACAATTAGAATTACCATGGAAACCTACAGAATGGCTAGAAAAAGACTAATTATGGTTGAACACCCAAAATTGGAAACGGCCTACAGAAGATAAATTCCATCAATTTGACATCAGGGAACAACATCCATTAAAGATGGACATTCTCCATAGATTCTACAGGTTTGGATTCGGATGAGCTCCTAAAGTCGGAATTCATCATGCTCCCTTCCATAAAAAATACGATAGAATCTCAATTGGCCTTCCTAAGCTGATGAATGCCTCCTTTCTCTTCTTTAAAGTCCAGAGCAAACAAGTGGGAGAAGCAAAAAATGTAGAATCCCACTTTACTTACTACCTAGGGCTAGAAATTAGGTGGAAGAATGAACCTTTGAGCATTAGGATTTCACACTTTTACAGGTCCATTTCAATTGTTAAGATCTTGATGAACGTATTAGCAGTCACGTTGTTGTAACAGCCTTAAGCTATAACATCCATTATGTCTGAGCATTAAGTCTCCTACCCAATCCTGAAAACCAAAAGAGACTGTTTATACGCTCTAGTGTGGCATCAAATGACTTTAAAACTCCCTCACTTTTAACCGGTCCTTGTTTTCTCTGTCATTAAGTCATTTCTTTTAGACAAACCTTCCCCATGTCAAGCTTGGGGTGTGTGTGTCTGTGTCAGAGAGAGAGAGAGAGAGAAGTGAAGCCTGTCATGACAAAGTGGACTTTTTGCCAGCTAAAGTCATCTGTGGCATGTAGTTCCCCATGAGTTCCTTTGAACTTTCTGTTAGAAACTAGACAACACTGATATGTGTGATTCACAGGTATTTCAAAATCTATTTTCGCTGGCAAAGATTAAGACGGGAAAAGTACAGGGAACCCTAGTAATAGCGATAATGACAAGTTATAAGTTTCTAGAGGTTCTACAAGGTCGTAGCAAGGTTAATGTATCAACCGCCAGGAACCCATGTCCAAGTTGGGCTTCTGAAATAAAGTTAGGAATGACAATTCCTAAATAGATTAAATACAACAAAGCAAATTAGCATGCAACTCATGTCAACCCGCCTAACACAATCAACTAACAAGTCATGTTCTAACTGGACTCGAGTATAAAAAATGGACCCACATAGCCAGCCCCAATGAGTCGTGTCCACTATAAATGAGCCAAAAAACTCGAGGCAGCTAGGTGATGACTCATCCTATATTAGCCAAGCTCGTGCTTGCTGATGCCTGACTTGTGTGGGTTGCTTCCTAATCAAGTACTCCAGTACTCATTTTTGCCTATGAGAAAATCAAGATACTCAGGGTACCATATTGAGATCATTATTTCCTGACTCCTGTAAGTTAATAGTCATATATTACCGCTATTTTTCTTTGTTTTTCCTCATTGGGCTGCACATTCTCAAGGAGATTATTGAGGTCGAGCTCCTCTTGAGTTCGCAGTCCTAGGGGAACGCTTAAGTGTGGTTCAGTCGTAATACGGTTGCAGTTAGACTTTCCTATAACATGAAATTCTATGCATAGTTTATGTGCACACAAAAACTTGCATATAAGAGACACCTTCACGATGTTGTTTCAGTTTACTTAAACTTTGTAATTACAAATTAAATTAATCAATGATAGTGATTGAGATAGTGATTTTGCCTTCTCATTTAGCTTCAAATTGTAGAAAAATATCTATAGTTTTCACTTCTCCTTGAAGTTGGGGATTATTGTACTAACAAGCAAGTTCAAGCTTGAGCTTGCGCTCAATATTGACAGAAAACCAGAAATTGGTGGGATCAATCTCAAGCATGCCGAAAATCATTTGAAGTTGAGTTCAAGAAACAATACTGATATTGGTGGGATCAATCTCAAGCATGCTGAAATCATTTGAAGTTGAGTTCAAGAAACAATACTGATACTAGGTCAAGCTGGAGTCGCCGTCTAAATTCTTATTATCGTGGTCCACATACACCCCTAAATGCAATGTCCCATGATGTTCCACACTGACTGACAGATGTGAGTACACCGACAAGATGGCTCCCTCGCTCAGAGAAAACATGCTATTTAAGTCATCTCATGCTTAGGATTCAAGAAATATAAGTCCAATGTATCCAATGTTTAACATTTTTTGCAACATATATAAGGTCTGACTAGCCAATTTACAGTAAGATAAACTTCACAAACCTGAATCAGCTGAGTTACTTCTGCCTTCATATGAGGGTTTGTCTTGAATCTTGAGACTAAGGACAAAGCAATACGAGGATCCACAGAGAAGGCAGTTCTTGCATATTCAATCCATCTATCAGAGCTTATCTTGAGCCGAAAACCGCCTTCCCTGATGTTGAGTGCAAACATTATAGTGAGAACAAGATCAACTGCATGCAATATTACCTATATAAATATGCAAAATACGGATTAACAAAAGAAAACCAGAGGAATACTTTGAGTTGGTGGGTTGCGCCCAAACTTCAAGCCTGTCAGTCTCATGCTGACATAACATCAGAAGGAGCTGCTTCCTCTTCTCTCTTCCAACAGCATAATTCTCCATGGCACCCCAGACAGGATGGTATTTGTCATGCTGCACACTCTATTCTTATGAGATCAGCACCCATCTCCATCAATGGGAAATATGGAAGAGCATAAAAATTGCGTTGGACCAATTATTAAGATTCTCCATGCAGTTAAGTAGAGTAACCTACCCCTTTAAATAAAGAGCTCCCGTTTTCACGTTCCAATCCCTTTAAGTCCGATTGAGGAGAATCTACTCGCTCATTCTGTAAGTAGTGAACAAATATGGATACAGATTGAGCCTCACTCTGGGAAAAATTCATATCCCTCATTTCGTACCATTCGGGCTCATAAGCAAACCATCCCAAAGAAGCCCTAAAAAAATAGCAAAAGTCATTTTCGCTTCCAACTTGAGATGAGGTACTCAAAGGAGAAAACCAACCCATATAGGCACACCATGCACCGAATAATTCATATAGTTTATGCTCGTATGTATATATGCAGATAGACGCACATACATACACTTTTGTGCGAAACCATATAAAATCACAGGTCATTTTATAACGATGCTCAAGCAAAGGACATTGATAAAAATCTCCACTAGACATAACATTGATGGTTCTAGAAAACATATATACTTAAAAATGAATCATCGGTAAATTATGTGCACCAACCACTTGTATTGGATCCTCAGATTCCTATTCACATAAATCGCAATTGATAGTCATGACAAATTATTACGTCCGATCTAATTGAGCCTAGGACCACCACCAGACTTTGTCTATGTTTCAAAAGTAGACATTAAAGTAAAAGTACAGATGCATTAAGCAAGCACATCAGCATATGGCATATTAGGAAGTCTCTCTTTAAGCCACACAACCACGCATAAAGGGAGGCATGCAAGGAACTCCTTCAGAGAGTAATTTCAGGTAGAGACTAAAATGTCCTACTTTGTACAGCACAGTTTTAAAATCCTGTCTCAATTTAATAAAGAAATATCACAGTAGAGGAAAATTTGTTCTCACCTGAAAATCCGGTCTTCTAGTAACTGAAGTCCTGCTCTAAACTTAAATAGATTACCCTGAGACTGGCACGAGCAGAACTTGAGCCCAAGAAGCATGACAGTGAAGAAAGTACCAGTGGCTGCAGGATGTCGTGAAAAGTTCCATGGAAGCTTTGTAGTTCCTTGTAACATCCGACCAAGGAGCAAAAGCTGTTCCACATTGCTGTGGCGAATAACCTATAAAACAAACAACAATGAATGAGAAGGAAATAACTGCTCTATTCTAGAACAATGAGTTACATATGTCTTCCCTTTTTGTAGAGAAGTAAAGAGAATTTCACCATGAGGCACCGAGGGGGTGCCAACCCTTTCGGAAGAAGAGCTGCAAACTAAAAAAGAGCTAAAGCCCAAAAAAGTGCTCATACGTATGACTATATACTTATACGCAAAGTGACTAGCATACTGAGAGCTTCCAAGTACCTGAACAACACCTTATTTTAAATGTTAAAATAATACTCAGAAAGAATTGTAACAACTAGAAAGAAGAAACATTAAACAACAAAATCAAAATTGCATCAGCAAAGTACTATGATAAATAGCCGTTGTCAGAACTTTCAACCCTAACAGCTTGCAATTATTAGGTGGAGAGAGAATATGTGTATATTAGGCCTATATATATCCCATATGCAAGCGATGTGAAATTGACAGATAGGGAACAAGATAGTTAAGAACCGCACACAAGACGAAATATTAAATCGAGCATGAAGAATTTAGACTTGTTTTTGATACCATGTTAGAGTTTCCAATGCAAAAGCTTTAAGGTGTTAGGTAGAGGGTGACTACAAATATATGCTGCAAGCAAACCCATTAAACAGGTGATGTGGGATATTTTAACAATTGTAATGCAGGCCTAACAATTTTACCTTTTAATTGGTTAATTTGCAACCATATGTTCTCTCTAGCTTTGATATGGAAACGCAATATGTGTGTATTCTCCATAGAATGGCAATACGATTATCGAATTGTTAATCAACCAACATGAATCATTGTTTGTCCATGAAGACCTGCTACATGTTCCTTGACCTACAATGATGCTACCACCTGGTTAATGGTGAAATAAAAGCTTTTATGTGTAATCAAATTATAACGTTTCCTGGCGGAACCCCAAGTAGAGAATATTACAGAAAGAACGCTATTGTGTATTCACAGATTTCATACCACAATCCACAACTTTCTACAGGATAGGCCATCCACTAGGAAGGCACAACCATGACAGATCGCTGAACTATGGCCACATTAATAGTGAGAAACTACCAGAATCATTTTTTTAACAATTTGAGTAAGCTAGCATAGAAGCAGAAGAACTAACAACTTTAATAACTTTGTTCCTTGATTTATTTTTCCAGATTACCGTTGGTTCTTGGTGGAAAGAATACTGAAACATCCCACCTTCCTAAACAGCAGATTGTCACGAGTTCACAGTAGCATGGAAACCCAGTTACTTCAACAAAGTCATTGTCACAATTGTTGATAGTACAAAAGACGGTTCTTAGAATTTTTCTTTGGTAGGTGGGCCTTGGTGCTGTTCTTTTGACTGACTATTTAGTCATTAATTTGTTTTTTCCTCATTTAGTCATTAATTGACAATGAAAAGAAAGACAATCCTCGTTGAACTTGAAAAAAAACAATAATTGTACATGCAATGTCTGGCTCCACAATTAAGAAATAGCAGTCTTTAAATTATAATCGAAAACTGCAATTTCAGTGATGTAAGCTTCACAAGAAAGAAACGGTGACCAAAAAAACATTAACTTTGACTTTCGGAAACAAGAATCTTGTCAATATCAATTTCTTAATAATTGCTGTAAAAAGAGTTTCAATTCAATTCTCTAAGTGTGTTGATGCACCTCAAGAAGTGTACTTTTTCTCTAACTATGACAACACTATACCATATGAAGTGCTCTGCCTAAGAACACGCTTCAGTGAAATTAAGTCGAGAATGATAACTGAATCCAAGGACAAATGAGACAGTTAGTACTTACAGAAATTAAAGACTGCAGATTACTTCTAATCAGATCTCCAACACAATTGCAAGTGCAATCAATTACCTTCACTGCTACCTATCGAAATTTGTTAGAATGTCCAACACAAAATCTTGAGTTAATAGGTGGAGCGAGACCATAAGGCCCATAGACACCCCATAAACAAGCAATGTGAGATATTTGAACGCCCCCTCTAACAGGCAAACCGGATTGACAGTGGCATCACAAATTGACAGAGGAGGAGCCTCACACGCAAACTAAACCTAGGGCAAAACCTGGCTCTAACGCCATGTTAGAATATCTAACACAAACTTAAGCTAAGTAGGTACACTACATGAATATGAGGCTCATTAAACCTCATAGAAAAGCAATGGATGTGGGATATTCGAACAAGATCCATTGGTTCACATTGTTAAACTTTCTGACACCATTAGATTTGTTGGAAAGCACTACAATAGCCCTATAAAATTAAAACATGAACTCTATTTAAGCAACAAAAGTTAATTTATCCTATCATATTTGCATTTATGACCGTTATGGATGCCATCAGCTATTGGAAAGCCACTATGCCCGTATCCGCCACTGCCGCGGCACAACCACTTCTACGACCATGACTGCAATTTAGAGCCTTGATAACAGGCAACTGGGGGGAATGGGACAAAAAGAGCATCTTAGGAAAAGATTCACTCATCCTACCTCAAAGCGGTCAAGAAAAAACCCGAGCCACAGTCTATGAGCAACAATCTGTTCAACAGGATCACTTTCAGGCTGTGCTTCTGGTTCCCCTGGTGCAAGGTGAGGCCTAAGTCTGGCAGCAGGTCCACTGTACCTCTCTTCAGATGCAAAAAGGCCACGTTTTGTATCGATTGTCCACAACCATGCATCAACAAGCTCAGCTAAAACAAGAGATCCCAGTGTAGGTGCAGCAGAGACCAACCAAGTCCAAATGAAAACACCAGTCTCCATGGCATCAGCAGTTGAGATATAGGCAGGACACCAGCAGAGAAGGCGCAAAAGTTGAGAGAAACCATCTATGTTTGATTTTGAGTCAAGATCCTGCAGATACATATGAAGCCATTAATAGCTATCTTGTTACTTCTCCTCGCTTCTGAAATCACTGATTCTCTATTCTTAATTATAAGATTATCTTGCAAAAGAAGGAATCCAATTTATGCAAAAACCCAGATAAAAATGAGGAGTATATCTGTACCATATTTGACAACAGGAAGGCTGTTGCCTGTGAACAAGTTTGGCGAAACAAGGTCTTGTCCACTTCCCCGCCTTTCTCAGCAACATTCACGAATTGCTGCAGTTGCTGAATGAATTTTGTAAGTACTACCTTGTCGAATGAATCAGTCTCAGCCGGCATCTGCTGAGTGAACACTCCTGACTTCAACCTCTGAATCCCAAAGCCCAATCCAAAACCTTGAGCTGCATTGCCTGTTTGAAATCCACCAATGCTGTTAAATAAATTTCTCATGCCAGTGATTTCCCCTGCATGATTGCACTTAGCTGTTGCACTGACTATGCCAGTACTGAGCACCTCGAAATTGAAGGGTTCGGTTAACTTCACGTTTGCCCCAGATGCTGCTGCAGCAGCTGCCATGACTGAAGGGAGGTTTGCAGTTCGTATGCCAGTCCAACAGTCATTCTTACCCGTTCCAATCCTTATCTCAGATAAAAGAGATATAACATCAGTCGCAGGCCTTGATCTCTGCCATGTATTTGCTTTACAAAGCCTCTCCTAAGGTGGACGTGCAAATAAAGGGAAAAGTTTAATAAAGACCAGACATATGATATCAAAATGCAACTACATACTTTAATGAAGTGCCTAGGATAAGGGAAGGAAAGAAAACTCAAAACAGGGGAACCAAGTCCTCAAGATCAAAAAAGGGACAACCATGACCGCTGCAGCAACAGAGTCCCAGAATGAGCATCTAGAATGACTCAATTGCTTTTGATTATTGGTACGATGCTACCATCTGCCTCAGACCCTCCTCCCCCAATCAACTCTCCCTCCCTCCCACACACACTCGAGCTCGCGCACCAACATATCCGGATTTCTTAATTCTATTCGAACCCCTTTATGCCCATCAATGAGATCAGTCCTTTTAGATTAAAATGATATTTAATAGTTACAATAGTTAGTGGCTTCTCAAATTTTGACAAAGCTAATATATGATAGACGATTAATAAAATTTAAGAGACTTATTGAATATTTTATTGGCAATTGAATTCCTTTAGACGACTTTCAAATTTAGAAGAGAAGGCCAAGAGTCTGTATCTGGCCCAATAGGTATGCTCATTCTCTTTAAGTATTGACGCTAGGCAAATGCCATTCCTATTCAGATGGTTTTATATGGATTGTGAAAAACCATAAGTGTTCCCCGATTGACAGAATTAGACTAACAAGTGCACAAAAATGCTTTTTCCTAATTGAGTAAACCGTCAATTTTCATTTGAATACTCTTGAAAGCTTTTTATTCTTTTGAATGATTTCACTATTCTTCACTTGTACATATAATGATATAGGTTAGTTACTGTAATTCCAGAATCTGCATCCTTTAACTTTTCTATTCAATACACATCATCATTAATGTAATTATGAGGACAACCATTCTTTGACTTCACTAGACCCAGACATGGATAATTGGTATGAGCAGCAGCAAAAGGTTTGTGGCATGAGACCAGTAAATAAAGTATGGACCAATAAATTGTCTTTTGAGAGTAAAATCTAGTCAATTGATATTGCTATGTTTGGTTCATTATCATTTAAACTCTCACTTTCTTCCATGAATAATATATTTTGAATGCCAGACATATCTACTATTTTATGCTTTTATATATATAACCCTACGGTTTTAGTGGGTCCACATAAGTTTTTCTCACTAAGCCAAATTGAAACTCCATTAGCAATAGATCCAAAGGCTTCAGTTTTACCTTGCCATCAGACATACACAAGGAGAGTATCTCATGTGCAAAGATATATACTTACACGAAGAATTATATTTCCAAACATGCCAAGCTAGAGCCTTTAACTTTCATATTTGATAGTTCTTTACAGTGATCATGAGACTTTGGAGCCTGTGATAATCTAATGGCCAGGTAACTTTGTAATCTCAATGCTAGTGTCCATGCTCTGTATCTTCATCCATATTACAGCACAAGATTAAACTGCCTGGTAGCTTACGTAATCTCAATTTTAATGTCCAAGCCTTGTATCTTCATCCATATTACAGCAGCAAGAATTTTTTTTTGGTCGAATACAGCAGCAAGATTAAACTGTTACAATCTATCTCTGAATCAGAACAATGGCATAGAGGTACTCCCTTAGTAAAACCTAAAAGAATCTTTTATCGTTCAAGGATAATAATAAGAAATACCCTCTAACCTCCAAGTAAAGTAGGAGATTTTGCTATTTGACTAGTCATGCATACTAAGGTTTTGTATCAATACAGTGAAACTTATTTAAGGGGTGAAGAAATTGGGACTACAGTAGATTACACATAGATACAGTCGAAATGTGGAGCCGCCTCATCCATACAATTGCTAACTAAATAAGGACAACTACCTGCCGGTAACGAAGATCGTCTTCCAAGGAAGTCCACTAGAGCACTTTATTTGGGGATCAAACAGAAACAAGAGCTGGGCACTTTTTTTATGCAATGCGATTAAGTTTCACAGCTTAAGGCCAACACAGACAAAAAGTTTCATATATGGAGGTACACCTATTGGAATTTCAAAATTTTCTGCGTAGAATTTAATGCCTTACTACTGTCTGCTCCAGTCAGAGCAAACTACAACCTTCGGCATGGTCAGACAACTCCACCCACTAAAAGAGCGTTGTTAAGCAGGTACTACAAATGATTTAGAAATAATCGTTTTGCAAATAAAATCCACCCACTCCCCACCCCACCACCAATAAAAATAATGAAGATTCTTTATGCCAGATTAGCTCATTAAGCACTAACAGACCTGAATTTCGAAGCATGTTATCAATAATTACAATAAATACCACCGACAAAATGAAAGTGAGTAGCTCTTTGCAATGAGAAGATCAACCTGAAGAAGGCCCTGGGTAGTACATGGAGCATACGAAAGAGATTTAATGATCCACTCCCGAATAACTCGTTGATACAATGACCGAACTGCAGCTATCCACGCGGGATCATTCACAAGAGCAGAGGATGAGCCATCATCAACCGAAAATAACAGGGAATCTAGACAAGACGAATTCCAGAGAACCTACATGCGTGCAATTCTGTTTGTTAAACTATACATGCAAACAAAGAGAGAATCAAACATAATAGAACTTAAAGATTAAAGAAAGTTTTACGGCACCAGCCTACCTGTGGAAACTTGTCTCTAAGCTGAATTAACAAGTTAACAGCAATCTCTCGAATGCACTCCTCCCTCTCGGACATACTTTTTATGAGAAAACAGGCATGCACACAAAGACTCGAATCTCGTGTCACTGCCCCAAGGCCTGTGTCACATATCCGATCTTCCTGAACCCAAAGTAAACGATCAGTAAAAGTCACCTACAGATCAACAAATAAACAGGCAGATATACATAGATAGGTAACAAACAGACGGATGGCTACAAAAAGTGCATCATCTGCATAGACCTGCATCTGTGTGTACGTGTTGAGAGAGAGGGGCAACACTACTTTGACTAACATGGAAGAATTTCCTCACACTGAATAATTACAAATATCAAACAGATAACCCAGCCTTTTCCCAAGATATCCAAAATCATACTGAATACTGATCCTCAATTAAATAGCTCTTCCAAAGAAGGCAAGAGCATCATTCAGAGTAATAAGCTAGCCTTATTACGCCTTTCTAATTAGATTAGGCTTCATGAGAATCTTCCTCTGGAATGTGAAACCTGAAGATGTGAGAAAACACTTCAGCTTCGAAGGCAGGCTGAAGAAATTTTAGTCCATGTCCAGACAGCCCCATCAGACATGGCATCACCTCTGATCCTAATATACCTAGTACCTTGGTGCTCTCTACTTCTCCCTTGTCACTCTAATTCCTCAGCATAACCAACCTGCTTTTTCCAAAGTTAGTCTAAGACCTCACCCAGGTAGCAGTGCAAGTAGACGACAGTCTTGCAGAAAACTACAAGTCTAGAACCTACAAGCAAGTTGCAACTACAAAATAAATAAATCTATCGGAACTACCAACAAATTTAGTGTACTTCTAATTCCACAAGAAGAAAGCAAAAACAAAATGGAACAATCTATCGAAAAGCAGCACCAAGATCTTCTCACACGATTAAATTAAATAGGTAAATAATTTAGAAGGGAGTTTCAATTTCCAGAAAAAGTAAGTATACCAGCCATGACACTGCTGTTTCAAATGCCCGATGGACAATTGCAGTCAGACACTGGGAGACTGCAGGCATAAGATTTGGTGTTTTCAGGTATTCAAAGACACAGCGGAATGCACTTCTAGAAGAGGTCAAGGTTTCGCTTCCATTGAGAATGCCACCATTGCTACTAAATCGTATGATTTCTAAAAAAGCTACAGCAAGAAGATATGTGGCTTTTACACCTGCAAAATAAGTGAGAAAAAAGTTTCAGATTGAGATAATTTTACATTGTATCAACCAAAATCTTGAAGCTGAGGAATAAAAATCACACATTCCTAAATTACAGACACAAAGTTAACTGCGAATGTAACGGACAGACTATCCTGACCTGAAATTGTGCTCATTCCTCCAACATCTACTCGCCCTCCCAAAGCAGCAGAAAGAGCAGCCCTGTGGGTTGCAGCAGCTTTCTCATTGCCACTGCCTGTACCACTACCAGGGTTGTGGAGAGCATTAAGTTCCAACTCATCTTCAAGCCATTTCACAGAACTAACCACCTGGACAGCGAAGTAATTTGAGTCAAAATTTTAAATGTTGTTGAATTGCAAATTTACTTGACATATGGAAAAAGGTTCAATCAGGTCAAGCAGTTGATCTTAGTAAGAAAAGACCAGAAAATGCATTTATCCAAGGAACCAGAAACACTAAACTTTACATTTCTGAAAAAGCTTAGCCTATAGATTTGAAAAAGGTCCTACAAGTCTACAATTAATCACCTCACTATAATATTCTTGCAGATAGCATTACTCACAAAATTTTGCTTTTAAGAAAACACTCTGTGGACCTAAAAACATGTGAAAATAGTGACTGCCAAATTCAGTTCCTTAGGATTGCAGTTAAATACTTTTCGACATCAAACCAGCCACCAGGCCAGGCCAGACCAGTGCCTCCACCAAAAGTCCCAGACCTGAGTGTTCAGGCTGGGCCACAATTTTGGCAAAGGCCGCCTGGCCCAGCCCTCACCCCTACCTCCAGCATTATATCCCTTTCTGGTAACCACAATTTTACATCAATCAAAAGCCCTTAAGTTTCTCTCACTTCACATTAGCAAAATATTTGATAGAGGGGTGGCAGCAAGTATCAGTGTTTTCCCGTACTCAATTGCAAAATCAATTCGTTTCATAACCACAAGTTCAAGAAGCCTCAACCCAATAAATGCTTAAAAGTCCCAATGCAGATTCACCAGTTGTCTCACTCCTCTACAGTGTTCCGTCTCAGATGTGCTTTGACACATAAAGAACTTAGCTTTGCTGCTACTTTGCAGAGCCTTATTAAAAGCAAAAGCAAAATAATATAAAAAGAAAGTTGTTAAGTTCTAATATATTAATGGAAATTCTTGCAATGAAAATCTTTTTCTTTTATCGAGAGAGTCGATAATGGAACGAAAATCAGTCTAAAATTGCAAAGCATGATTTGTCACATAAAAAGCAAGTGCTTCAGAAATGCAAAATTGGCCTCTTCATTAATCGAAAGTGCTTGTTATGGAGGGAACGACAAGCAACCCTTACATGGATCATACAACATCATTGTGTATCTTTACTGTTCATCGATGGTAATTAGTGAAGAAATTTCAAGATAGATGAGCAAAAATTCCAGTTACACCTCAAGAGAAAAAACTTCACAACCAAATTGCAAGCTTCAAATCTCTCCTTATACTCCTCTCATTCACCAAGATATCTAAAGCAAAAGTAGAGGTCTCAATGAAGAGCAGGCTAACAAAAGTAGTGAGCTTGATGGTTCCATGGAGATGGTTAAATATATCTTCGACAAGCACATGCTTGCAAATTTTGTGTGATTAAAAGGTTCAAACCATCATTTGATTTTGATACTCTCATAGTGCTCTAACCTCTTCTTCTGAGGCCTCTATAAGACATTGTTGGCTCTAAACCATTTCATCATTGTAAATAAAAGAATGACTTAAGAAAACGAGTATCCCACATTCCAGTCCCCTTATCAAAGTTACAACTTCAAAGTGTCCACAAAAAAGAAGGAAACGCTACCACACCAAGGCTGCAACACCTGACATATGGCAAATGCATCAAAGAAGATAGGCATCACAAAAAAACAAGAACCAGCATCCATCTGCAACCTAATTGCAGCATTATCATGCAGGTTCCTTCATAAAATAGCTCCCAAATTCAGTCAATGACATAATAGGAGCTATTTTTGGGTATCTGTAAGCATGCTTGTTTCTTGTTATGATAAAAGAAAAATCTGGAAATGTTTCTGGTAATCCCCAAATTTATCAAGAAAAACTGTGGATCCTAAGAAAAGTTTTGCAGGTGAGGTAACAAATTTAGTAAGATTGACTTACAAGGGGAGGAGTCCCTTGAGCAATTTTCTGGACAGCAGCAGACCACTGTGAGTTCCACATGTACGGTCCACCCACAGCCTGAAGAGGAATTGAACTTATGCTTCCCATACTATTCAATGAACTAGACATTGATTTGTTGGGTATTTGAGTATTTTGCAGGGGAGGTGCTAGACCAAAAAGAGCTATATAGAACCATAAGTTCCGAAATAACTTCAAAAGAGATGGCTCCACGTCTATTGATGGATTGAAGTCAGTACATATCTCAGCAACGGCAGGAAGTAGAGGACCCAAAAAATCTGCTCCGCTCCTGCAATATCACAATTAGCATCAATAACTTCTCTACATTTGGAACACAGAAGAACAATCGTCTCATTCTATCAGCCATCCTTACTGTTGCTTTCAGAATCGAAAAGAAAGCCTTTTTCAGGGGCACCATATCAATGGTTTCACCTAGTTTCACCAGTTTATCAACCAGGAAACGATTGAACTAGCACACAAAATACAAAGAGATATCCATTTCTAACAATGGCTTCTTTCTTTTATCACAATGCTCTGAAGTTAATCACAGTGGTGTCTGGCAATTTAACTCTTAAGAGTCGCCGTAATAACAAATTCCGATCATATAATACAAATGAGGAAAAGCAAGAAAACAAGCATATCTTACAGCATGTTAGATACATTGTAGAAGCTATTGTATTCTCCATCCATTCCTGATGGAATAGTTTATCCAGCAACTCATTGAAAAGCTCACCGAGAACAACTAACCAGAATAGCTATGGCTACTCTTGGTCCCATGGGAATAGCGTTCATCCCGGGCCAACTAGGAATGACTTGAATTTTCTTCCACAGACGACCTTACGATTCTCATGCCCCCACCGCCACTTTTACTGCCTCAACCCCCGGCCACTTACCATCATCATCACCACCTTCCCCTCTTCCTCCTGCAGCCCTCACCACTCCCATCACCAGTGACTCAATCACACCCTAACCATTTCGCCAGTTCCACCAACAACCAATACTTTTAGAACAGTACCAGTGAGAAAACTGGTCAAGTGATCCGTATGTGGTTCAACCAGTTTGACCACTTGAACACAAGTTGACGCACTACTATATTAACTATTAAGTATTTTATCTTCAAGTTGAAACACATGGTTGCAGATGTTTGAGGGGGGCGCGCATAATTCAGACAAGCACAGGATTGCATCCAAGTACAAGTCTCTAATGGAGTAAGTTTGCTTCATCAGTGGGTACTTAGTAAGTCTTTAATGGAGTAAGTTTACAGAGACCATTGTATGGACTAGTGGTGGGTACATAGTGACTCCAAAAGCAGGACCCTGGATGAATCTTTTGCAAGTGCAGCTTTATGCTTTTATTATTCATGTCCGAGAGGTTCCAGAACCGGTTGACCCACCAATATTTCTTCTTCTTTTTTCGGATATATAATAAAGGGTATTATTAAACTACAAATTCAAGTACATGAAAGAAAGAGAAAACCTCACAAGACTCCGGCGAAGTCTGAACAAGATATCCGAATCCGCATAATCAAGCACAATACATAAGCAACGCAATATTTTAAACCCTCAAAGGCTTTTGCTGTGTTCCTTCCCTATGCACGACATGACACAAAGCGGTGCAGCACCCCAAGACTTCTTAGAAATCGAGCCTCCTCCATAA
Organism: Lenwebbia sp. NSW1173648; assembly: GCA_029784005.1. Lineage (NCBI taxonomy): Eukaryota > Viridiplantae > Streptophyta > Magnoliopsida > Myrtales > Myrtaceae > Lenwebbia > Lenwebbia sp. NSW1173648. The sequence continues at coordinate 19,146,552 of JARCGZ010000010.1, read as the reverse complement.
GCATTCCAAAAAGGGAAAAGCACAATGGCATGACTTGGCACCCTTGCCACCTTAGACAAGCTAAGGATATGATTCCAAAGGTTAAGAGCAAAGTCAACGAAGGAAGAGCGTAATAAACAGATTACCCAGAATGATTACACACCAATCATGAGAATGAAATTCCATTTCCTAAGATCCTCAATAGTAAAAATCTTGTTCCAAGCTACCGTACAACAAAGAAAGAGATTCTATCAGGTATATGGGGCTGCCTGATTGCTTTAGAGGACGATGTACGGGGAACAAATTCCCCAAGTCTTGTACCCAATTGATCCACCGGGTTTGGTCAAGCTCGAAAGGATTGACGCCAGTGTGATCCCAATTTCGAGCACAGATGCTTTCAGTCATAATCAGACTGGACTAATGTTATCCAGTCCAACTAATGGAATCGCCAATCTCTTCCAGTTTTGGAAACATTACCAACAATGCCCACTGCCCCCACAACCCTCCGCCCCCCGCCAAACCCCCCCCCCCCCCCCCCCCCCGGTCTTAAAAACAAATCCCCACCATCACTCAAATTATCCACTGCCACCGCTACCAGTCTACCACAGCCACCTCCAGCAGCTGGTGCCACAGCTGCTCCCCCACAGCCAACAGTTATTCGCAAATTATCATATATTTAACCTTTGTAAAATAATGCAAATGTAGATTGTGGCTACTATAAACAAGTGCTTTCTAAGTTCATAACTTCTGAAGTAAACCTTTTTAAATTATGGCTAAAATACATGGAACTGAGCTTCAAGTTATCATATTGATGAAAGTAGTTTGATTATTCCTTTTCAAAATCCTAAAAGCCAAACATGGTCCTGAAATAGTCATTTAATTATACAAACAGAACTTTTGTATAGCTATTCTAGTGCTATTTATTCTCTATTCTATTTTTGTGGAATAGCCAGCCATCCAATGTAGGGAAAAAAGTCCCAAAGTAGTGAGCACATATTTGATTGAGAATTCAAGGCGAATTCAAGACATACGATAAGTCCAAAAAAAGTAGCTCATTTAAACATCGCCTTGAAGCTTTCTAGGAATCACACCCAAGGAGTCTGCATCACACAATCAAAAGCAAAGACTTGCTAAAATTCAAGAATCAGTTTAAACAAGAATAAAGTGATAAAAAAGGCGCAGACTTCTAAGAAGATCTCCAAACGAAAGATTTACAAATGACCAAAGACAAGTCAAGGTTTCAAGAAGGCCAAAACATGTCTTCAGCAGAAGCAAGCAAACTCGATGGGACAGAGTTCCATCAACCCAAAGAGAAATGATACAAAATGCTTAATACATGGTTTGAAGATCTACAATGGTTGCTAAGTTGAGAATAGATTCTTAGATGATAATTAAAGTTCTTTTCTTTGATAAATTAGGATGTATGTTAAGATAGAAAGTTCCTACATAGATATGTTTCTCGTTTTCCAATACAACCATCTTCCTTGTTTAGAAGTTCTTAGTTCAACCAAGATTTTTTTATGAGTCTATATATATGATTGTGACTCTTTCAATTTAAAAAACTTCATGAAAATTATGGAAATTCAGCAAGTTTTTTCTTTGAATTCTCTTACGCAATTCTCTTCTTAAGTCGGATCCTTAGAAAACCCAAAGTATGATGCTTCGGAAGCTTTGTTTGTGTTGCCTAAAAGCATTCACTCATTCAGAGGTATCGTTGAGTTTCTCTCCGATTTCTCCATCAAATCATGCTCGCTACTTTGGCTACCTTAGTTCATTTGGGACTCCACCAAATCTAGCACCAATGCACTAAATCTCATTAGATCTCTCAAGCTAAGCTTAAGCCTACTTCGGCCAAGGTAGTAGTACGAGTGACCTCCTGGGAAGTCCTGTGCTGCCCCCTTTTTATATTTTACGGGAAAAAAAATTAAGTACTGATGGAGATCTTGTGCATAGAGTACAAACAGGATGGTCGAACTGGAGAAGTGCATATAGTATTTTGTGCACCCACTAAATTGCTAGTCAAGCTTATAGAAAAATTCTATAGACAACAATTATTCGTTATGGGACGAAGCCATAAGCACCAAACATGTGCACACTATAAGTGTAGTGAAGAAAAGAACACTTCTATTGGATGTGCCTGTACACCAGGAAAGACACAAATCGAACTGAATGTAATGTGGACCTGGCTCCGATTGAGGACTAGTCGAGAGAAGCTTGTTTAACCTGGTTCGGTCACATTAAATCAATACCTTCAAAGGCTCTAGGGAGAAGGTGACATTAGGAGATTGAGACTCAATTAAGGAGTAGAGGAAGGTCTAAAAAGTCATGGGAGGAGACAAAGGAATGATATAAAGCTTCCATAACTTACAAAAGATAAAACTTAAAATCAAGCACAATGGGATAAATGGATTCATATAGCTGATCTCAGTTTGTTGTTATTGTTGGTTTTTCGCTTTTGGGTGATCTACAGACCCAGAAAGTTATGTCAAAGGTTCATCAGAAAATCCTATCCCCTCCTCAAACAAATAAGAGCAAAATAAAGCAAAGATGAAGGTCTAAATGTATCATTTGTAACAAAAATTTACACTTCCTTAAAATGCAATTAGAACTATTTTTCTCCATAATTTTCAGGTAAAGCACATCGGTACGTTTTTTAAACAACAACATTATACAACAAAGATCAGAAGTAACTCAAAAGTATAGCATTGCCTCAACTATTTGTGCTACAAAGCCTAAACTGTTTGTGGTATGCTACCGGCATATATATTTTGAGGAAAATCATACCTTCCACTTTTGCTCTCCGCTGCCAAGCCTACATCTGAGCACAAAGATAGCAGACGGTGACGGTAATCTGAACGCAATTTACTACTTGTAAGACGGCTAGCAATCAGAAGAAACCCAGCAGGAAGAGTCTACAACACCATGGAATAAGTCAAAATCCGTGTAGTAAATCACATCCTCACATCACAAACTCAACAGATTATCCTAGTACAACTTGCAAAGAATAGTAAGGGAAACTGTGCAGACCTCAACACGTTCTGTTGTGGCTTCTGGGGCCAATGTTTTGCTTTCAGCAGACCCTAAACTTGAAAGCTTGTTCAAGTAGCTTCTTGTCATCAAAACCACGGTCTCGCGAAATGACTTCTCAAAGCCTAAACTCGCTATATGAGACACAGCATCAAGTAGCTGCAGCAAAAGGCAAAAGAAAAGTTTGAGAAACTAGGCTACTGAGGGATCCTTGCAGTTTTACAAAGCAAACTTGTAGGTAAAATGCCAATTACAAATTAACAAATAAGCGCTCTAAAGGAGATCCATACACGAATCCGCAATAAACCAGGAGTTGAAGCATCGCCCTCTTCTAAACTTTCAATAAAAAGTGGCAGTATCATATCCACAACTTCTGACTTGCTAATAGCAACACTCAAATCTGCTAGTAAGCGTATTAGGTTAAGTTGCACAACAGGAACTGCCGGCTTCTCCTTTCCACCCTGAAATTATATTGCATACACATGTAAACAGATTTAGTTAAAGTTCAAAAAGAAAATTTAAAAATACCAACAGAAGCACTCCACTGAAGAGTAATTGACATTGCCAGGTAAGATCCATACAATCAGAACTTGAATACCAAAAGTTAAAAGGACCAGTAATTGACATTCCAGATAAGATCCCTACAATGAGAACTTAGGCACTTCTTAGAACATCATTGAATTATGCAGTCACAAAACAGATGAACAGATCAAAATAAAACTCAAGTGGACTCCAAAATAAGAAATTCAAATATTTCAAGGAGAATATGGTCATATCTTACATGCAAGTATTGTCCAGCAATTATCGACTAACTATGTACAAGAAGCATGTACAGCAGCCACAGCTATCATTTATGAGTTTCTTATCAATGACTCACTGATATTCATCAAACCTGTTCATCATAGTCATTCCTTTCCCGGACACTTGCCGCTAATCCATTGATAAAAGTGTCTATAGGAGCCCGGTCCTTGCTCCAGCCAAATTCAATCACTTCACAGCTTGCCTTCATGACACTCTCAACCATGGCTCCGTGGCTACTGGCCCATGCATCAGCCTGCTGCAAATTGTAGTACCAGAAAAAGAATTTCATGGATGAACACATCAACTGGAGTAACATTGTGAATGGATGATGCTAGCAGGCATAATTCCTTTTCTTGAACGCACCTGAGCACATGCAGTCAGTACAAGGAGCTTGAGGCGAATGAGCAAAACTCGCATCTGCTGTCCACCCTTAGTGACAGCAATTTGAGTCATTCCAGTAAGCAAAGCACTGAATAGATCTTCACACATCCTCAATTTTCTCCAGACAGATAGTAAACATGCCTCAGCTGCCTCAGTGAATAATGCAAGAGTCTCAAGCCAAAACTTCTTTACAGCTTTACCATCCAAATCAAGAGATGGTAAGCTCTTCATCTTCAATCTTGTGATGGCTTGATAAACTGCTAGTTTTGCATTTATTCTGGCTTTCAAAGTTGGACCATGTTCATTCCAGTCCCGCTTTCTTATCTGTGTATGGAACCAACAATTCAGCAATTGACTGCTTCTGCTATCAAAATATATAAATAATTTAAGCTGGGAAACCCATAGCAAGAGCAAGAACTCAACCCTGAAAGGCCGCCAACTACTGCTGCCATAAAACCATCAAAGAATCTATCTTTCAATCCACTCCATTGTTCTTACAGAGAAGTAAAATTTTATAATGGGACTATAGTAAGGACCAAGGGGCCGCCCTTTACCAGAAGAAGAGAAAAGTCTAAAAAGAAAGGGCACCGCGTCACCAAAACTTACCTTCAAAAATGCAGGCATCGATTGGACTTGCTTCCTTGCCAGTAATCTCACCTGCTCCAATAACTTTGAATCATCAATTTGGACTTTGTCTAGAATGTGGGTGATCAACCTATATGCAATCTCTTGCTTCTCCAGATTCTCAACAGACTCTTCCTCAAATGAAGCAACTTGCTGTCTGAACATAGCTGCAACTCCGCCCCCATTACTATAACCTCCCACGATGTTCCCTCCGTTCATTGCTACAGACGCCCTGGACGATGCACTTGCCGTATCATCTACAAGCCTCGAAGCCACACCACTCGACGAACCACTGACTTCATTCGGACTTGAAATCTCGTTACCGTGATAATGGTTTGCATTGACACTCAATGGTGAACTCTGTGCCGACGACGGTTCCGAATTCATCTGCATTTGCTCCCGCGGTGAAGGAGGCAGCAGAACTGGCAAGGCCAGCTGCTCGAGCAGGTATATCACCAACGTATCGCCATCTGACTGCAGAACGGACGGGAAATTCTGCGAGATAGCCACCAGAAAAGCTCTGGAGATCGCGGTATTGTCTCCACTGTAGCCGACTGCCGCGACCACATTGTCTCTGGTGAAGGCAGCGACCTCGGCGGCAAAATCCGGCGACAAGTCCGTAGCTTTCGAGAGGTAATCGAAGAAATCAGTAAAGAACGAAGCAATGGCATCGTTATTGAAGGACTGCGGCCAAAATTTAACGTCGAAAGAGGAGGGAATCAAGCGCAGGAACTCGATAATGACCGAGCACGGCCGGTTATCGGGCACAGCTTCAGACTTGGAGAGGAAACGGGCGACGGCGAGAACCGCATTGAGGTGCGAACGCGAAACCCTACGAGATCCGGCGAGGATGGCCTCGTATTGGGGGCATCTGCCGCAAATCCACGCTAGTTTATCGGCGAATTGGGCCGGATTCGGCGCGATGAGGTCGCAAAGCTCGATCAAGGCCTCCATTCCCACCAACGCCCCGGGACTCGGGGAATGGGTCTTCGAGATAGAGGCCGACGCTACGGCGAGACGCGGTCGCAGGTGGAGCCGCGAAGCTCGATCAGGTCATCGAAGCGGAGAGATCGGATGTCGCAATGCGATCGCACGGCACGAACACCAGCAAGTCGACGGAGGACGGAGGACGGAGGTGGGAGGTGGGAGGTGGAGGTGGAGAGGAGGGGTTCTCGGAGACGAACGAAGCTTTGGCGTTAATGGCGAAGGGGAGTGAAAGTTTCGATGGTTTCCATTCTCTATCGCCTAACAGCCTTCGCGACGTCGCTGTTCTCGTTCTCCGTGAATCTGGAATATTTTACGACATTTTTTTGTTTTGTTTTATGCGCCTCTCCTCTCTTGCTTTTCCCTCGATTTCTCGGGCATTGGATCGGATCCCCCGTGTTTCGGATCCAAATCGTATTTCCAATTCTCAAACCTCCGGATCTTGAATTTTGATTCAATATATCATATCGTATCTAATTTTTTAATCTATTATTTGTAAATATTTAATTTAATTCTTAGATTATATTAAAATGGTCGACGTGATCCTTTCGTTGATTTAATTTCGCTGAATTTACTAATCTGACTTTTCATTTGTAAAATATAATTTTCAATATGTTAAGTTTGCACGACGGACGACAAAAAATAAAGTTATACGTGAATTGTCCGAACAAGATATTCATCTCAAAATATGATAAAATAACCCGCGTTATCAAATAATGATGTGCATGTTGATGCTCCAATTTTGTTTTCCTTTCCAACAGTGGATAGATAAAATGATGAACATATTATTTTCTGACCAAAAAAAAATCTTATTGTGTTTAGAAGTCCCATCAAATAACTTCTGATTTGCCATCCATGTAAATGAAAGGACTACATTAAATATTTATTAATAATTTAAGAACCGTATTGAATAAATTGTAACTTTTTGAACGATATCACACATTAAATTAAAACTCAAAAACCCCCCGTTTTCTCTCTTTTTTTTCTCCTAAACGGTTCTTTTAACACAGCAACTAAGCATCACAGCAATAAATGATTTTATACTTATCTTCACTATTATATGACACAAATACAGAGTCTCTTACTTTGAAAAGATCACATTCACTTCTTGTGCTTTCTAAAATGTTCTCGGCTAGTTATGGTATGTTTGGTAACATTTCTGTTCCTCTGTTTCTGTTCCTCGGAACAAAAAAAGATCAGAAACATGTTTGATAACGCAAATAATTCTGATTCTGATTCTGCTCCTGGAAACAGTTTTGAACCAAAAATAAGAAACAAAAAAAAAGTTGTTTCTATAAAAAAAAAACACTTTTGAGAATCACAAAAAAAAAATTACAAAGTCTCAATTCTTTTAAAAAGATTAAGTCCATGTAAACTTCTAAACTTTAAAAAAAATTAAAATTTGATTTGAAAATTTACTAACTACTAATTTTTTTAAACACATTTTTTAAAATTAAATTTAAAAATAAGCTTTAAAATTTAACAAAAAAAAAGTTAAAAATTTTTAAAAAGGAGAATTAAAAATATAAAAAAATTAAAAAAATGCAAAAAAAAAATGGGGTGAAATTAAAAAAATGTAATTTTTTTAAAAAAATTAAAAAAATTATAAAAGTTAAAAAAAACATTTTAAAAAGATTTTAGAAAAAGATGAAATATTTTAAAAAAGAATTCTCGCCACTTGGTTGTTTCGGGGAATAAAAATTTTGTGCAGTTACCAAACGCGTTTCTATTCGGGAATAGAAATTTTGTGCAGTTACAAAACGCATTCTGATTTTCTAAAAATCATCAAGGGAATAGAATTAGAAAATATGATTAGTGTCGGTTCATTCTTAATAACATTTCAAAAGGGCCTTGAAAATATAAACAGCTGAAAATCCACTTTTATATAGGTTGAGAACATATTTTGCAGCTAGCAGAGATAAGGACAACATCGGTTTCTAAATTATTGGATTGTCCACCCTCCATTTAATTTAGTACTAAACATTTTAAATCGATTATTTTGGTCCTATAATATTTCTTTTTAAAAACGTTCATTTGACTACTTAATCTGACAAGTAATTACTTGCTCGAGAATTCAACGTTACATTGCTTGTTGCAATAAATGAAACAAAAGGCAAAAGAACACACCAGAAAGAAACAAAATAGAGCGGCATACTATCCAGAAAATACAAGGGAGGAATTACCAAAAAAAGTCATAAATTTATTGTATTGTGTCAATTCAGTCCATTTGACCTGTCGGTGCTGACATGGAAAATTATTAATAATATTATTTTTTTATTTTATTTTACCTAAAAATAAAAATAAATTAAAAATATGAAAAATATTATTAATAATTTGCCACGTCAGCTCCGGCCGGCCAAATGGACCGAATTAGCACAATTGTAAAAAGGTTTACAACTCAATTGGCAAAAAAAAAAAATTTATGATTGAATTGATATAATTGCAATAGGTGTAAAAATTTTTTGATGATTTTCCCAAATACAACTATAAACCCTTTGCTTATTCCCAAACCAATGTTATACGTTTTAAACAATTGAAAGCATTTGATAATAGGAGCACACTACAACAAATAGAAAGACAAATTTACAAATTTGACTTACAAAATGACAGTGACATATTCGCGCGACGGTATACATAGGATTCACTTTTGAAATGTCCATTTACAATTTGTCACATCATTTCACGAGGCCATATTGTAAACCTATCTCTTTTTAAGCAGCCAGCAGCCTTTTCTTGCTTTGAAGATCAGCCAGCAAGGTTTTCAATTCCCTTGAATAGGAAAACTTGTCCACCTGGCCTATATGGTAACCATTCTAGTTATTTGATTCTGTTCCCAGAACAAAAAAAGATGAGAATCATGTTTGGTAACTTAAATGATTCTGATTCAAATTCTATTCCCGGAAACAGTTTTGGAGCAAAAACAAGAACAAAAAAAAAGTTGGTTCTGGAAAAAGAATCACTTTTGAGAATCACAAAACAGAATGAAGTACCACATCTCTCACTTTTCGTTTTCAGTTCTTTGTCACTTTTCCCTCGACCCAAAATAGAAAGAGGTCTCATTTTCAAATATATATATATATATAATAAAAAAATTGAAAAAAATTGGAAAAATTCTATAAAAAAAATCAAAAAATCCCTAAAAATAAAAGAAGCTTAGATTAGGCTAGCTTGACCTCGTTTTCATATATTTGTAAATTCCCTAGATTTCATAGATTTTGTTCTTTTTTAGGAAACTTATAAACACCTTTTAAATTAAACCCGAACCACATTCTCTAAGCCCTTAGGCCTTCGTTAGGGTTTTATGATGCAATTTATCAATGCCATGATTCCTTGATTATGCACTTGATTTTATTTGTTGTGATTTGCCTAGGTTTATATACTTTAGACTTAGTCTAGTTTTAGAAAATTTTGGAAAAGCCAAAAATAACCAGCGTGAACACTTGGCAAGCTCTCGTTCTTAAGTTTTGGATGAATTAAGATTGAGATTTGATTTCCTAAAAACAAAAATGCACACCAATGCAAGGCAGTGCAGTGCATTTTCCTTACAGAAACGAGGGCGTCACTCGTGTCGGTTGTCCGCTCGCTCAAAAGAGTTGGATGAAACCCCACAATAAATGGCGAAAATGACTCGTGATAATTTTTGATATTTATTTTTACATTGCAATATGCAATATGTTATATAAGAGAATCAATATGAATTAATCTTCGATTAATTCAAAATGTATGATGAAATTTCGCAAAGTAACTACGTAATTATTTGACTTAAATGACAAAAATTGGGAAGAAAAATTGTTCATAGGAATAGAAATTATGTGTAGTTACCAAACGCATTTCTGTTTCAGGAACAGAAATTTTATGTAGTTACCAAACGCGTTCTGATTCTCCAAAACTCATCCAATGAACAGAATCAGAAAAAAGTCGTTTTAATCAGAATCACTTTTTCGGATCAAAATGGTTATCATGCAGGCCCTTACTTTACGAATATGATATCAAGGACAATCGCGTGAATTAATATCATATCTCTCACTTATTTTGATTTTAAATTTTGAATCTTACCAAAAAGAAGGTTTAACTCTTGAAAAATTTATGAATTCCACGTGTATATGTGCAATTTCTTTGTATACTATTGACACCTAAATTTTGACTACCCTTTTAGTCATTAATTTTTGCATAAAAATTAAGAGCTAACCTTAGTTCTTACCAAAAAAATTTAATCACTTTTCATGTTTAACATTCATGCATTACATTGGCATTAATTTGGACCGGCGTCAGGAAATCGAAGCAAAATTGACGAGCATTGAACCCAAACCCATCAGGTAATTTTTGGCAATAGAGAAGGGAGAGTGCCGAATTTTCTTAAGGCATTGGGGCCTATTTTGAGTCTAATTCAGCATGTTTGTGTTGATTTAAATGATAGGGGCTTTTAATTAAGCGTTCGAAAGAAACAGCGAGTAATTATCATTCTTTAATTAAAAGCTTTGGCAAAAAAATTTCAATTCACATCTTAAAAAAAACTGAAAATTTCAAAAAATCTCAAATGGCTCATCCTTTAATTTATCCCTCAAATCAGGAAAAAAAATCTTAGTAAGATAAGGTTTCTTAAAAATCATATCTCATTAGTCATTTTTAGAACGATAAGATTTTATAAAAATGCTATCTAATAGATTGCATGCAATAATTAAATATTTTTTAATCCATTAGGTAGATTCTAATTTAAAATGTGTAGACTTAAGATTAAAAGATTTTTCTAAAATTTTTGGGACTTAATGTAAATTAATTCCGAAACTTTTAAGATAATCTTGAACCAAATCATTTCCATTTTCATTAATTTTTATTTCAAAAATACTTTTAAAAATACCCAAGAAAAATTCACAAAAGAAAACCAAAAAAAAAACTGCAAATTTGAACCTTAAATTAGAATCCATAAAAAGTTGCCAAATTAAACATTTTCCATGGAATGGGTACCGAAATGGCGTTAATGGAAGCATTAACGTAGTCAAGTCCCCGAACTCTTAAAACTCTGGTTCGTAGAAATGAAATAGTTTTCTCCCGCAATTTTATTTAGATTTCTAATTAACCTACCAAGAAATGATTAGTGGTGGCTCCGAAAATTAACATCTTTTGCACAATAATCACTAGAATCATAAGTTACGATTTGGTAGGACTTGGGAGAGTCCGAATTAGGTTAGTCGAACAATTGACCTAATAATCGATTAACCTGAAAAATCGTAAAATTTTTTAGGTTGCGACATATACTGAGTCAATTCTTTCTTGGGTTAATACCACGAAAAACTCTAAACTGGTACCCTATGACAAATTTACCAAAAACTATTTTTTTAACCACAAAAAAATCTCAAACTATTTTTTTGACCACCAAAAACTCCAAATTGGTACACACATGACAAATTTACCCAAATTAATTTTTAACCACCAAAAACCTAAATTTGTACATCTGTGACAAATTTACCATTCGCTAGTTTCCGGTGAATTAGGTTAATACCACGAAAAATCTCAAAACGATACACCTGTGATAAACAGAGTGTAAAAATCCCAAACGGTACACCCGTCAACTGCCACGTATCATCCAACTTAGCAATTTGGTGGTAAAATTTAACGAAAACTAACTGAAGGTAAATTTATCACAGGTGTACTAGTTTTTTTTTGTGATAAAAAATAGTTTTGAGTAAATTTATCTTGGGTGTACTAGTCTGGGATTTTTGGTCGTCAAAAAAATAATTTGGAGTAAATTTGTCACAGGTGTACCAGTTTGAATTTTTTGTGGTACAAAAAATAGTTTTAGGTAAATTTGTTATAGAATTTGGGATTTTACGTGGTATTAACTCTTATTTCTTTCTATTAATTAATAATTCAGAATAAAGTGATTTGATAAAATCTTCATAATGCCAATTTATCATGGACAAGCAGCATTTGTGCATTTTTAAAAAGTAAATATAAAGGAAAACATAGTCGCCATTTTTAGATTTCTTAAATTACGTTATTTTCTTTCTCTCATACCCACTAATTTATTAAGGGCGTAAATGATTTATCTATTTCTGTTCCAAACCTGTTTCTGAAAATAGAAATCTATTTGGTAACGCAATTTTATATGTCTATTTCTGGAACAAAAATTTATTCCAAAAATAGGTTTGGAATAGAAATGAGAAGTTAAAATTATCAGCTTATCTGTTTCTGGAACAGGAATGAGAAATAAGAATTCTTCTCATCGCTCACTCCATCTCTCTTGTGTCCCGATTGCCAGTCGTCGGTCCGTCGTTCGCCGATCACCGATCTGTCGGTCACCGGTACGCCGGTCGCCCATTCGCCGTCTGCCGGTCGCCCATCCACCGATCGCCGGTTCGCCGATTCGCTGGTCGCCGTTCGCCGATCGCCGGCAATCCTATAAATTTTATGCTGTTATCAAACAAATTTATGTTTCGAGAATAAAAATTTTGTGTTGTTATCAAACATGTTTATTTGCTCAGAAACTAGAAATAGAAAAATCTATTTCTTGCCAGAAATTGATTCCAGAAACAGAATGGTTATCATTCGCACCCTAAAATATCACACAGTTTCTTTCTCTCTTTTCACTTTTAGATTTCCTAATTACTGTTATTTTCTTATATCCACATATCGAATAGAAAACTATAGATGTCATTTTATACATAATAACATAATTATGCATGCCTTAATCCTCATACATATTTTAATATTTAGTTTTAATATATACATTTAATATGCCGCTATGGAACACGCAATATTCCTCTAGAAATGTATCACGAGCAAAAGTGCATCTTGAAAAGCTGCTCCAAGGACGGCGAGCTCACTAAGCTGCCCTGTGCCCTGCCAAGATTGACATCTCCTCTATTTAAATCCGATTCACCTAATATTTGAGGCAGCATGATAAATCTATTGCATGTAATTAATGTCGGAGTAGAATGTTCGCTCCTGTGCTCACTGTTGCACAATTTGAGAAACTAGTAAACAAGTTTTGTGCCAAATGAATTTGTAATATACTTGATGACACTAGTGGATATGGCCTTATTGGGTTGTTACAGCCGGAAAAGTGGAGTAGGCAAAAGGAAAGCCGAACCTTTATAAATCTCGTCTCGATATTCTCTGCTCTTATCTTTCTTTATTCTTATGTATACTATACAAGCTCACTTTAATCATTGCACTTGCACAGCTTTTGCAAAAGTTTCAAAGCTTACGGTTGGTAGAAGTTTTCAAAGTCTACGGTTAATGAAAATCTACTTGTTAGATAATTTTTTTAATTTATATCGAATTATGTTTGGTATATAATTTTCTTGTCCAAATACTTGTTTAGATTAAATTGCAATTACAAAATTCCTGATGGAGGTTTTTATTTTTACCTCATTAACGATTAAAATACATTTTCTCACATGTAAGTTTATTTAAATATTCATATAATTTTTTATATTGAAAACAATTCTAAAGAAGAGATTTTGTTCTTCCACGTGCTTCTTATACCAAGCGTCGTTAATTTTCTTTATTTTTTTTTTGTCAATTTTGTTTTATTTTTGGTCGAATGTCAATTTTGTTGACTTGTCAATGTATTGATTATTTTAATTTCTTGTAGTTACATGTTCATTATTTTAATTTCTTGTAGTAATCTCTCTTCAATAACGTTCCTCTTTTCTATTCTTCACTCCGTTTCTCTCAAATAGTTTTCTTTGGTGTGATGATAGATGGCACCCAACGAGTGACGATCATCTTTATAATAATGGCCCTTAGAAGAGCCTAATACCCAAAAAAACTCCAACTTTAGCATGTCTCAATTATAACTTTTTTTTTGTCTCATAAAACACTCTCAAACTTTTACTTTTGTCACAATTCTACTGGTCTAATACCCAAAAAATCCCAATTTTAGTATATGTCCCAATTATATCCAACACTTTTTTTGTCTCGTAAAAAACCCCCAAGTTTTACTTTTGTCCTAATTCTACCACCGTCAGCCTTCTATCCATATTCATCGTTAGTTAATCCTAGATGGCTCGAATTTTTCTCGTCAAACTTACCAATGAATCTTCAAAATTCGAAAACAACAGGTTTGCGGGATGACAAGATTTGAGATCGTTCGTCCAAATAATCAAATCTCTACGTTTAGCCGTTCTTTGGGCTATTAAGTGCCGAGAAAAATCCAAAACGCGTCGTCTTCAATGGCTCTATATCTCCCGACAATGTAGGGGAAGCATACAATAGAAGAAAAGTTGAGGGGTTTTTTCATGTTAGCTTTGTTGATGTGTAATTCATTAACGACATGGATATGCCATGTATGATTAACTAAAGGTAATTATGAACGGAAGGCTAATGTTGGTAGAATAGGGACAAAAGTAAAAGTTGGGGATTTTTATAAGACAAAAAAAAGTTTTAGATATAATAGAGACATATGCTAAAGTTGGGGTTTTTTTGGGTATTATGCCGGTAGAATTGGGACAAAAGTAAAAGTATGGGGTTTTTTATGAGATAAAAAAAAATTGGATATAATTGGGACATAGGCTAAAGTTGGGGGATTTTTTTGGGTATTGGGCCCCTTAGAAGTTGAGTGAACAAATTGTAAGTGAACAGATTGGGTATTCTTCCTTTCTTTTTAGATGCTTTTATGCTGTAGCTCGGAACGCTTGTGAAGAGAGTTTTCCAACGAACCCAACATTGATAGGGCGAACGAAAGATCATGGATTCGAGTTCTCGACCAAAATCGGGGTCACAAGGGTTTGACATCGATCAGGTGTTGTAAGATAAATAAAAATTCTCGTTCACTATAACTAAAAGGTCCGAAAAGTTTTGTTCAGTTTCAGGACCTCTAAGTACGGTTATGAGCAATGAAACATGATTCAAGTATTAGAAAAGTTTGGCCGAAGTATGATCGGCGACATCTGTTGGTAAAATATTTGATAATATGAAAAATAAGAATTGTTTGAAATCTATTGGGAAAGATGAAAAAAGTCAAATCAATTGTTTGAGGCGTATGAGCACTGTCCTTAATGATAACTCCGCCCCCGAAGTACGAAACTCGATGCGTAAGGCTTCTAGCGGCTATCCTCCCAATATACAACAGACCTTCTTCTATATTCCGCATAGAATATTAAAAGGAACAGGAATAACGTTATGTGTATATTCCAACAAGGAAATGAAAGCTTTTTAAAAGAAAGGGATATTCTCTTTATAAATCGGTGTATCCAACAAGATTATCTTCTGAAGTTTTGTTTTTATATTCAAACAAAATAGATCCGTTAAGATATCATTATAAAGCTATTATGAAATAATGGAGGATTTATGACGAAATAAATCCCACATTACAAAGCTGTTATAAGGCCATTATATGATCGCTAGAAAATCGTTATATAGTCATTAAAACAATGGTCATAGCTTCTATCGAATCCATTTTAAAATATTTCACAACTGCTGAAATATCCAATAATATCTTCCTCAACATATTTCGTTGCCGTTGGAACTTTTATAACTTCTAATTTGGTCCTCCATTCAAAATCAAGAAATCGTAAACATCTCGACACTACGAAAAATGGGCGCCTAGCCGGATGGGTCATAAAAATGGGCATTGAATTTGAGTGGTAATTAGACCAAAAAAAAAATAAAATAAATTTGAGTGGTAGTATAGGGGTGATCGGTTCCCAGTCCGGTCTTGTTCCCTTCAAGAACTGGGAATTGGACCGGTGGTCCCGGTTCCCAATTTTTCGGAATGGAGAACCGAATTGGATCAACCAGTCCGGTTTTGTTCCCGGGCGGTTCCATTGGACCGGAAACATGCCAAAAAAAAACATGCACCATTAATGCTCTGGTTCAGAAACAAAAAAAGGAAAACGTAAAGATGACTACCTATTGTGCTTCTTCTCGTAAATGCAGTACATACATGTCAAAGTCACGTCAAAGAAGAGTACCGACATACCACATCTCCCATATTAGTGTTTTAGTTTTGACAGATTTTGGGTTACTTTTAAAAAATAAAAAATAAAATAAAAATTTCAATCGGTCCGGTCCGATCCTAGGCCCTTAGAACTGGAAACCGGACTGCCCGGCCATCGATTCCAATTTTAAGAACTTCGAACCGGACTGCCGTCCTCTAGAACTGGGAACCGGACCACCGGTCCTGGTCCGGTCCAATTTGCTCACCCTTAGTAGTATCCGGCCAAAAAAATTTGAGTGGTAATATGAACATTAAAAGACACGTTTTGACAAGCATAACACAGTTGGATGATAAAAATGCATTTTGTACCTTATATTTTGGGTCCAATACAAAAAAAAAAGCCCTAACTTTAGCATTTGTCCCAATTATATTCAAAACATTTTTTGTCTCATAAAAAATTCGTAACTTTATTTTTATCTCAATTCTACCAACGTTAGCCTTCCATCCATAATCACCGTTAGTTAATCCTACGTGGCATTTTTACGCCGTTAATGAATTACACCTCAACAAAGCTGATATGAAAAAAACTCCAACTTCTCTTATGTTGTCTGCTTCCCTTACACATTGCCGGGAGATACAGAGCCACTCAAGACCTAGGAAGCACCGACACTTTCCAAGGGCCTTCGTGTCGTCTCGTGTCGTGTTGTGTTTGACAATCTTCAACACTTTGACACTCTTCGACACTCTCAGACATGCGGTCAACATGTGGTCAACGCTCTAGGCACGCCAGTGACACCTGAGTCCAGTATCCCAACACCCCATTTTGACACACACGGGGTCAATTTTAAGCATTTTCAATAAATTATAGGTGAAAATGTAGATTTATCAAAAATATATATGCTTAAGCCATATATCCACCCACCCTAAAATTAATATCACAGTCAGCAAAGAAAAAAAAAAACCTAATTGTGACTGATATTTTTATATGTACATGATAATTTATCATGTATATATAAAAATATACATTTAATATACAACGTGTCCCAACGTGTCGAAATTCTCTATTTTTTTTAGAAATAACGTGTCGCCGCGTCGTGTCGTGTAGTGTCGTGTCACGTCACGTATCGATGTCGGTGCTACTTAGCTCAAGACGGAATGTTTCAGATTCTCTCCGGTACTCAACAGCCCAAAGAACGGTTAGACATGGAGATCTGATTATTTGGACAAACGATTTCAAATCCTCTCATCCGTGAAACTTGCTGTTTCCGAATTTCGAAGATTCATTAATAAGTTCGGCGAGAAAATTCGAGCCACGAAGGATTAACTAACGATAATTATGGACGGAAGGCTGATGGTGGTAGAATAGGGACAAAAGTAAAAGTTTGGGGTTTTTTATGAGACAAAAAATAGGTTTGGATATAATTAGGATAGATGCTAAAGTTGAGAGTTTTTTTGGGTATTAAATTAGTAGAATTGGGACAAAAGTAAAAGTTGGAGATTTTTTATGGCTCAATTTTTTTTAGGTATAATTGGAACGGATGCTAAAATTAGGGATTTTTTTTAGTATTAGGCCTTATGTTTCGTTGGTCAAACCTTAGCTAACCTTGGTCAATCCAAGGTCAATTAAAGAAACTATCGCAAATTAGGGTAAAATATGAGGTGTCACGGCTATTGATACCTGATTTTTAATCATTTTATTTTTAGAAAAATAATTAAAAATAGCAAAAAAATCATACAATTGCAAAGTCAACTTTGGAGGCCTTGACCTAGCCTTAGGAATTAATTTTGAACAAAAAACACATTTCGTATATTTCGACATTTTTTTTATAGAAAAATAGCCGAAAGTTAAGAAAAATAGCAATCGTGTCCACAAAAATATAAAAAATAGTTAATATTTTTATTTAAATTCCCTTTTCACTATGGACACCTTAAATCCCAAAAATTCAGCTCGGGTCACCATGCTCCTTCACAAGCATAATCCCAAATCGAGCTAAAAAATTACATTCTAAGTCTTTTTATTTTAAATTTTCACTTTTTCTAAGCTATGACATTGGTACTTGAGGCCTTGAATTGCAATTGGGTCCATTTTCTAGGGCATTTGTTCGATTTTGGTCAAAAAGACCTATTTGCACTTTTTATTTTCATTTTAACCCCCGGTTTCATTCAAAGTGAAATTAAATTCTTCCTAGGAGTATCCATGAAAAACCAAGGCCACTACCCTATAATTTTCATGATGTTGGATCCATTGGTGGGTGTGGTTTGGTTCGATTTTGCTGTTTAGGGTTTGGATTATTCAAAATTCAATTTCTGGTCAAACTAAAATTTTGAGGTTCTTGCACAATTTCACACCAATTTTGCCCAATATCGTTATCTTTAGATGGAATCCATCGTGTAGAACTCAATTTTGACGTTTGATTTGATAAATTTGGTCATTTGGAGGCTCAATGTCACGAAATTCGCACGGTTAGGTCAGCCAGGTCGGGCGGATTCGACCCGCTGACCAGATACTGTTCATCATCCTCTCCATTCTATTTCTCTCGTGCACAGCTGACCCCTAAATGAAGGTGGCCAAAATTGACCTCGAATCCAACCTCAATCGGTCAAGCTAATGAGTGGGCTTTGAAGGGGACTCGATTCCGGTCTTGACCCACCAATAGCAACGGCCTATTGATGTCGGAGCGGGATGACTAGGGTAGTTTGTGTCGCGGCACACACCCGTCGCGGCCCCGAGGAGGACAGAGCCAAAAATGCCAAAATTGAGGATGAATTCAGGCTTGATTAGAGCGTGGGAGGAGTGGGCATTGTTGACATTTCAACACCGGTCACAATTACACAAATTTACGCTCTCTAACGCACAAAACGACAAGGAAAGAGAGGCAGTTGTCCATGGCCGTTGGAGGAGAGAGGCGATGTTCGTACGGGAATTTGGAGAGGTGGAAAGCGTACGGGAAACGGCCGGTACGAGGGAGAGGATGATGACTCACCCCACCCTCGTCATCGCTTTACATAGAAAGAGAGAGAGGGCTCGAGGGGGGGGGATTAAAAAAAGATTCTCAGAGAGGCCGAGAACTAGAAAGATGGTGAGGGAGAGATTCAAGTGGAGACGATGCTCTAGAGAGCTTCCCTGAGCTGCAAGGCGACGAGCCAGACATAACAGGAGTGGAGGCTACTGTCCGCGTGCTCTGAAAGGTGGTTTTTTAGCTCTCGGGCCAGTGTGCTCTGTTTTCTTTACTGTGTGTGTACTGCTTGTTTTGGCTCGGTTCGATCTTTGATCAAACCGAGCCAAAGTAAGTAGTTCTGAATGATACTGAGGATGAATATAGCATGATTCGATTATCTGTTTAGTTTGATACCGTCTGCGAAGCTTCGACCTAAAGGTTTTAGCCCTTTTTCTAGTACGTGCACCGACCGTTTGATGAAATGCATTTGGAGCCGTTTATATGCTTCTGGTTCCAGCCGTGTCTCTCTTGGACCATCTCCATGCATTTGTCTTGAATCGTTCCTAAAGCCCACTCTAAGCTTCGTTGTGTTTCTATTTTGCATTGATTTGAGCTAAAAATAGAGGTTCGGTTCCCGTGATTCTCGACCCGAGCGGGTCTGCGTCGGGACCGGTTCTGTGTATGCTCGGCCCAGTGGTTTTCAAGCTTCGGTTGGGGCTGCTTTGGGTCTAAATGGTTTTCTGGGTTGATAGAGATCAAGATGGGTGAGTTTGGTCGAAAAACTTGCATGTTTTGGCTCAATTTTGAGGTTGCCGGCGAGATTCTGGCGAGTCGCCGGCGAGATTCCAACGAGTCGTTGGTCCTCTTCTCCGGCGGGGCAATTGACCAGTCAACTATGTTGACTGGTCAATGCCTAGGTGGCGCTGACGTGGCGCGATCTAGGAGTTTTCTTTAAAAAAAAGAGGGGGGAGAAGAATAGAAAAACGTGGGATAATAGATTAAGTACACGTTGGTTTGTTCTTGCGAATTAGGTCTGACGTGGGGTAGGGCTGATTTGTGAGCTTAAATCTGATGACAATCGGGCTTCAATTTGGGCATCTTGAAAATCAATAAAAAAAATGCAAAAACTAGGCCAAACCCAATGTGGGCTTTTTGTCTTAGACCGAGTTGAGCGCTTATGGCGCGGGCTGGGTCTGTTGACCAAGTCCGGATAATAATAATAATAATAAATCAAAAATAAAAAAATTATTATAAATGAAAAGAAAATTAATTAAAAAATCGATTAAAAATCATAAATTCAAGAAAATTATTTAAAAAATATAAAAAATTTGGGGAAAATTATAAAAATATAAAAAGTCATTAAAAAGAAAATAAAATTAAAATTAAAATATAAAAAAATTAAAAAAATTATAAAAATACTAAAATTAAAAAATACTAAAAATTCAACAAAATAAAAGAGGGTAATAAAAAATTGAAAAAATTAAGTAAAATATTTAAAAATTCGAAAATTCCAAAAATCCTGAAAATAGGAAATGGCCACAATCAACTGGCCAAGACCTATTTTGGGTACTTTGAGCCCCGATCCTTCTAAAAAATGACGATTTTGCCCTTTGGCGAATTGTCCCCAATTTGTCCCAAATCACCCTTGAACCTTAATCACACTTTTTCTAAGCCTTTAGGGCTATACTAGGGATGTCATGTTTTTTTTTGTCTTTATCTGCATGTTTTGGATCCTTGGTTGCGCACTTACTTTATTGATTATGATTGTTAGGACTAGTTTTTCGGACATGCATCATGGCTTGGACTTAGTCTTGCCTCACCCGAAAGCTGCGTCTGCATGAAATCTTGGTTAGGGTAATCACTCGACGTTAGGTACCGAAAGGGTGTCGATAGCAACACCAGCGTAACTAGATCCCCGAACCCAAAGTCTTTGGTTCCACAAAATCGAACGATCTCTCCTAATCGTTCGGTGAGGTTTCCAGTCTACCTTCCAAGAAAGACCGGTGGCGACTCCAATTGCATGCACACGTTTTACATGCCACCCGACCACACTAAGGCCGAACCCCGATCGATAAATCGAAAAAAAATTCTGTTGCGATTTGGCATGGGCCTGGGAGGGTTCGCGCCTAAGTTCCCCTCACGTCGTCGAACAAAGGGACCTTTGGCAATCCATTATCCTCGAATTCTCTCAAGTCGCGACAGTTGGCGACTCCGCTGGGGATCGAAGCTAGAATTTCTGGTTATGGATCTCAAGTGGACTTAGGCCGCGTTTAAAACGTTGAGTGATTATTCTGACGTGCGTTCCGCAGGCGCTCTTGAAGGAGAGGTAAGTCCGCTCATGATAGGTGTTAAATGATTTTGCAGGTTGGAGAAATAAGGGGTGTAGTCTGTGCCTAACTTTGTTTTATGCAGGTTGGGGTAGGAATGTATGTTGTGAGGGTGAAATTGAAGCGGTGACTTGTATATCAACTCTTGTGCATGTTCACTTGCATATTTGAGGATCACGACACTCTGCATAAAGCAGTCAAACGAGGATTGCAATGCACCCTTAGGATAGCCATAGATAGGAATTGGGTATGAAAAGACCTCGTGTTTGATTGCACTTAGGACGATCATACCCGATTATGCTCACTTTTCCAGTTTGGTGATTCTAACTCTCTTGGGCGGGTGCTCTGGGGAGCGAATGTATCATATCTGCATCGTGTGAGCCTTCAGCCCTAGGTCCCATACCTATTTTGACTTTTTAGAGTCCACCTCACTTGCTTCATGCGCATGTCTTTTTGATTGGTTGGTATACCTAAAACTGAAAACGCAATTACGTGAATGGTTGGTAAGATCATCTCTAAGCTTGTGTCATTTCTGATACGTCATTTGAATCGCTCATGACATGTACCTTCCCATTTTCTTCGAGTATGTCATACATCATTCACACATAGTCCCAATGATTGAGTTGAATTTCATTTTTAGAGGATGGTTAGATTGGAGATGGTTTCCCCAGGTCGGTCCAAGATTCCCGAGATGCTTTCATACGAGCGACGCGTCGTTCGACACTGACCCACCGAGAAGTTCAACGGCTTCCATTCGTTCCGCTTCGCACTTGGAAGGGAACTTACTGGACGTAATCTCATCCGAGGCGCGAACTGCTACTACACCAAATCCGCTCGAGAGCTGGAGCATAAGCATGGAAGGGAGAGACTTTTGGAGTTGCTCACAAAATTGAAGAATCAATGTGGCACAGGAAGAACCAATCCGAGACACTCACCAGAGGTCATCGAGATATCCCCAGACGAAGACGGTGACCCTGTTGGTCCACCACTTGGAAGTCATCCACCACCTTCTGGCCTAGTAGAAATCTCATCTGACGAAGACGATGTTGTAGAGGAGATGATTTGACGACCCCAAAGCCGTTCGTGAATATCAGACTTAGGGCATCTCCTTAGGTTCTATAGGGTCACACCCAATGATCTGTTTTACTTATGGGGTCTATATGGGGATCTCCGCCTATGGAAGCCCTTCTATCCTTGCTTTTCAGAACTTGTCTAAGTTATAAAAGCTCTCCTTACAGTCTTTCGCGGGTCCTAACATTGGAATGTGACGATGAAATTTCTCTCAATCATTTGGATATTCCCATTCAATTACATATCTCCTCTCGGATGAAATTATAATTAGACCTCTTACTTGACTCTTTCGGGACAAGTGAGAGAATCTGATTCTCATTTCACTGAATGAGAGGTATGGAACTGAATTGGCTCATAGCATTCATGCATGTCATTAGCATCATTCAAGTGACTAGACTAAATGCTGATCTTTAGGATAGAATGGTGATGGTTCCCCAGACCAAGGTGGAGAGGCAGCTGGAACCCTTTTTGCACGATCGTAAGGTGGTTTCGCCCCAAACCTATACTAGGTTCTAACTGACTCGCTTCGTTCACGGAAGGCAACTCACTGGACGCAACTTGGGGCACCCCGATGATTGCCACACCTACCGTCATGTGAGTCGAATTGTGAACAAGCGTCAAATGATTGAGAACCCTGAAGCCCAAGTTGAACAGCAATGCGAAATGGACGAGATTCACAAATCCATGGTGGAAATTAAGAGACAACTTCGCAACTCTGCGGCTAGGAAGAGGTACGCTCGCCTGAAAGAAGAGCGTCTCGCTAAGATGAATAGGCCGATGGAGGCTCCATGGGAGAAGAAACGGCGTCCCGCCATAAAGACCAAGCTGAAGCGCATCATTTTGAAGAAGACGAAGATCGCGAAGACCGTCGGGATATTATCCGATGACGCAAAGGACACAAACAGGGAGTAACGGTCTCGAAGAAGCCTGGGCGTATACTGCAGCATCCAAATTTGTCGAGCTCCATTAGCTAGTCGTAGTCACGTTCCATTGACTTGTTTTTCATATTTAGATTTAATGTATAGGTTTTTCCCCACTGGGAATCCCCTTTCTATCCCATCCCTTAGACTTGATTGTACCATGGATCTTTTGTAGGCATTTTGTTATACTTTTCTCATTGTCATATCGATGGAATGTGACGTCGGCATTTCCTCTAATCACTTGATTGTTCCCAACCAACTTCCTATTCTCCTTCGGGTGAAATCTAGTTTAGAACTCCCATTGGACAATTTCGTGCCAAATGAGAGAATCTAACATTTATTACTCCACAAAGGAATTAGCAAGTTGGATTGGCTCATGCATGTATCATCACATTTGCATCATACATTTTGAAGCAATCCATGATAATTGATTTTCGAACATGATTCATATTTTTTAGACTCGATAGGGAAGATCGACATTCAAGTGTTCAAAGTTTGCCGAGATGAGCTCCTAGCCTAGTGAGACGGGATGAATGAAGCCAACAAGGATTACATCAAGAAGCGGCTGGGATACCAACTGGATCTGATCAGAGTTGAGTGCTAAGCCGGCCTCATTCAGGCTTTGGCACATTCTTGGGACCCCCAAACTCTCAACATGACTGACTTAGAGGTCACACCAACATTAGAGAAGTATAGAGCTACCATCGGGGTTGAATTCCTCCCTCGCCTGACACAACCTCCCATAGGATTCGAACCCCATAGTTTCCTAGCTGAATTCCTAGACACAAACCTTGCCGAAGTCATACCTATCATGAAAAGTCATTCCGGTAGATTTCCTCTCTCATTCCTCATTGACAGATTCTTGCGTCTTCTAGCCGATAGGGGAACCAAGTCGGGTAGAGTCTTCATCTTAGCTTTCTTCGAATTCGTGCTATTTCCCATCTCACACAACACATTCGATCCTCTCATGTTTATCATCGCTAGGCAAGTATGTTCTGGGTGGGACTATTCCAATATGATTTTAGCCGAAACATTCATTTCTTTGAATCGTTTTAAGATCGAGAAGAAGGGAATTTTTCGTGCTTCCGCTAGCTTCCTTTACATGTGGTTCACTTCTCACATTAAGGATTTCAATTTTCGCATGGGTATAAATGAAATCAGTCAATACACTCACCCTTCCAAATCTTTCGTCCGAGTCCAAACCAACATCCCGAAGTGTTCGTTTACCAAATAGAAAGATTTTCTTTGAAACTTAGAGCCCAAACTGCTTCGATGGTGGCTTAGGTGGCCAAAAATTCTAAAGGTTCATCTAACCTGCAATGATGGAGATCCGATCCCACTACTTGGTGTCACTGAAGGGACCGCCTACTACCCACTTCGGGTTGTAAGGCAATTCGGTATTTTGCAAGAGATCCCACCGCCACTACGACCGGGGGTTTTCTCTTTCGATCTACCACGAGAGGTTCTCACAGGGATCTGTAAGGAGCAATTTGAAGTCAAAGTCGAGCACATTAAGCTAGTCTTGGAAAACTCGCCGATACGAGATGTGGAGTGGCCTGATTTCCTTAGTCCCGAGATGGAGATCCACCGTGCGTCACCAGAGTACATCCAGTACTTCAAGATGGCCAGGTGTAATTCAGTAGAGCAATATGTGCCAGAGTACATTGTGCCGGGAGTGGAGCCATACGTACCCGAAGACGTGGGATCGTCCTCTTACTATGGAGATGAGGAGTTTCAAATTAGGGAACAAGATTTTGAGGAGCCTTAGGCCCTAGGCTTGGATAGAGAAACCCCATTGAGTTTAGATCATATGAGCATTGCATGTTTTGTTAAATGCTCCTTCGAGAGCCTTTCTTTGTAAAAGACATATTCCGACTTTATCTATGCATATTGAGGCATTCCCTAAGATTTTCAAAGCAATTGTCATGGATTACTCCCTTCATAATAGCATGTTTATTTGCGAAAGATGACGCAAAATACTTCGTATGTGAAACCAAGGCTCACAAACAGGCCTTTTTCTTCATCAATCACAAAGAAGCATTATATTGGGAAAGCATTAAGTCTTAAACTTCCGTTACAGTTTCGGCATTTCTAGTTTACGTTTACTTTCACACAGGTGATTCTCAATCACGAGGACATGAATTCGAACCTGTTTTCAGGCTCGTATGAAACAAGAGGAAATTGGTTCTCGTCTTGGTAGTCTGGAAGCTCAAGTGAGTCAAATGGCCGCTATGATGGCCGAGATGAAGGCAACAATAACTGTTGCTCATGGAAGACCCGCTCCGCTAATAGATTTGAACCAGACTGCCCATCCAAACATGCCCACCGCTCTAGATGCAAGCAGGTCTACTGGGGCCAACCCGGCCGCTAATCCTGATCAAGTCCCGAATGTTGAGGTCCCGCCCAAAGTCCCACCTATTATGATCGACCTGGACGAAAAGCAAAAGGAGAAGCCTGTTCCGGAGTTCGAAGAAAGGGTTAAAAGGATAGCCAAGATTGAGGAATGCCTAACTAGCCAGGCATATGAACTGTCAAGGTTTGACAAGATCACCCCTTTCACGAAAGTCGAGGTCCCTACTGACTATAAGGATCCTGAATTCGCAAGAAAGTATAACGGGACGGGCTGTCCGAAAGCACATTTGAAGTATTATCTATACAAGATGGCCAAGTATTCTGACTACATCCCGCTGCTCATAAACACCTTCCAAGAGAGTCTGGCGGGCGCAGCATTGACGTGGTATGTTGAATTGGATATTCAGAAGTATGATGACTGGGAAGTGTTTGCAGACGAGTTTCTACGTTAGTATAAGTTCAATACTACGACTACCCCTACAAGGGAGGACCTGCTCAGAATGGCGAAAGGAAAAAATGAAACTGTCCGTTTGTATGCCCAAAGGTGGAGGGCTTTAGCTATGCAAGTTAAGCCGCCGATCCTTGAGGAGGAGCTCATAGACATCTTTTTGAATGCATTACCATACGACTTCTTCGACAAGCTGAACACCTTTGGGTGTCAGACCTTTGCCCATCTAATTAAAGTAGTAGAGAGGCATGAATGAGCGATGAGGGAAAGACAGGCGCATGAATCAACCTTCAAGCGGCAGTACCCAATAAGAAGGGAACGAGAGCAGAACACAGAGGTCGTATTTGTGTCCAATCCACCCAAGCCGAAGAAGTTTGAGAATTCCACACCGACTCAAGGAGGTACTTCCTGGACAGCACAAAGGGTCTATGAGCCGAGGAGAAAGGTGCCATCTAAACCTTTTACCCCACTTCCACTCCCTATGTCAAAGTTGCTCCCCAGGCTTTTAGAGGGAAGATTGCTAGCCAAAAAGCCACCGAGGGCGAACCCACCAAGATTTCCTAGTTTTGATGAAACTCAGAGTTGTGTATACCACATGGGGGAGAAGGGTTATAATGTGGACAATTGTCGGGCCTTGCAATTTGATATCCAAGCCCTCATTGACAGTAACCTGCTCGGGTTTGACAAAATGGAGCCAAATGTCCAGTAAAATCCACTCCCGGAGCACGGGGAGGTAAACGCAATATTCGACCATTTTAATGAAAGCCGCTTGGATGTTAGGGTGGATGTTGACAAGCTGAAGGGTATCATGGCGACCGCAGCAACAAACCCCCGAGAAGGAGAGATCACAAGGGAGGACAAGTAACGCTATCTAGCCAAATTAGTCAGTCTTGGCGTAATTGGTGAAGTTAATGACTCCATGATAAACGGGACGCTTTCAACCATCGACCTTTCTTCTAATCACTTTGTGTTTGGGACTAAGCAAGAAGATTTATGGAGAGTCCCGTGTGAACACCTGGCTAGTGATGTAAGGATTTCGACTGAGTCTGGAAAAGAATTTCAAGTGGAACGCAAGAGAGAAAGAGTACGTGAAGGCGACAGACGATTTCTGAAAGAGGCTGAAGAACGTGGGGAAACCGTAGGCCTGTTGGCGCATGACTCTGGAGAATAGAACTTTAAGGTGCTTTACTCTACGCCTCCTTCATTTTTTGTCAAGTCTGAAGATATCGTACCCGACGGATGGGGCGATATGGATGATCTTGAAGGGAAGGGTCTTATTGAAGTGGTTAACGAAGTCGCCCAAGTCGATAGCCAGAACGAATAGGGAAACCAAGAGGAATATGAGGCCGCGCGAGAAAAGGCGCTCAAAGGCGATAGGCGACTCTTGAAAGAGGCCAAGGAACGTGGTGAAGTTGTCGATACGTTAGGGGAAGATTTCGGAGGTTATAGTTTCAAAGTGCTCTATTTTGCCCTTCCCTCTTTCTTCATCAAATATGAAGATATTGTGCCCGATGGATGGGGCGATATGGATGACCCTAAGGGGAAGGACCCGATGGACGAAACGATCCCTGTTGATCGAGCAGACAATTCGGGTAAAGAAGAAAATCAAGGGATTCACACTAGGCTAGCCGACATGGAAGCACAATTGGTCAATCTTGCGACCATCCTGACTGATATGACACTGCAGTTGACGAACAATCTGCGATTGGAAGAAAGCATACTGCTATTAGAGCACCGAAAAGAACTCGAACGACAGAATCGCAAGATTATTGATTTGGAGGACCAATGTAGAGCTCCAACTGGCATGCTCACGGAGCTGAAGGCATTCGTGAGTTCTCCACTTCAGCAAAACAAAGATGCCTCCCTTGAGCATATTCTGAAAGTCTCGTTTCATCATATTATCTACAAACGGTACTCGGTCTTTATAAGGATGAGAGGAATCTTATTAAGGGTTTTGGGTGTAGCTTGGACGGTCCCGCCTTGACGTGGTTTCTGGCTCTAGACCATTATTGAACTAATAGTTGGAAAGACTTTGTTAATCAGTTTCTCTAGGAATATGACCTCGACGAGGAATTCCTTCTTACTCGGGAGGACCTGATTCGCATTAGCAAGGATGAGGACGAGGATTTCAGGTCCTATGCCCATAGGTGGAGGATGCGAGCGGCACAAGTATATCCCCCATTGACAGAGAAAGAGTTGACGGATTACTTTATGAGGGCGCTACTGCGCAAGTTCTCTATTCCCATATGTGCCTATAATTACCACTCCTTCGCACATTTGGTAGGAGAAGCTGAGAAGATAGAATGGACTTTGCATCATGATAAAGTCAGAGGTGCGAAGCAACACGGGGAAACCTCTAGAGTGGAAAGCACCGCTGAGTTCCTGAAGAGAATGCACGAGGAGTTCCACCCATGGAAGTTAGATTCCTTTTCTTTGGAAACAGGTCCCAACACTCCAAGATGCGATTATAACTCGGAGGACCTGGATGAGGATGGATTGATCTGTGTGGTTGACGGAATGATCCCGTTGATAATCAATCTCACTGAATCAGAAAGTTCGAATGGGAGTGGTTACTCGGTTAAACCAATGGTAATCAAGATCTCGGATTGTGAAACGAGTGAGACCCCGAAAGAAGGAACTGCGAGGGACAAGCCATTGGTGGTCACAGTTCCTCTCGTAGAAGACTACAATCCTAAAGCGGTCCACTGGGACTATGGCACTAGCGATGTAGATGCCATTACTCGATCTGGGAGATGTCAAGTGCAGAAGGATGGCAATGTAGAGAAGAGAGGTGTGACTGAAGAAGATGTTAGATAGCTCCTATCTATTGTGAGGACGAGTGAGTTCGAAGTCATCGAGCAGTTGAGGAAGATGCCTGCGTAGATCTCGCTGTTAGAACTCTTCAAGAATTCAGAGAAACACGGGAACGCCCTCATGAAGGTGCTCAACGAGACTCACGTGCCAGAGACGATCAAGGAAGGCTCAATTGGAGGATTTTGTAGGCTCCATCGTCTTAAAAGATCAAGTGTCCTTTTCTGATGAGGATTTTCCACTAGAGGGACGTGCTCGTAACAAGGCATTGTACATATTTGCAATCTGCCGTAATAAGCGGATATCCCGGGTTTTGGTAGATAATGGATCGGCTTTCAACATATACACTCTGAGTACTCTTAGGAGCTTGGGAGTGAAAGAGGAATCAATCAGAACTTTTAAGTCCACCATTCGGGCATTCGATGGTGCAAAGAGCGAGGTTGTGGGAGAAATAGGGCTGGAAGTCACCATCGGCCCAACCGAATTCCTCATCGAGTTCCAGGTCCTGCATATTTCGGCTTCCTTTGGACTTTTATTGAGAAGGCCATGGATTTATATAGCTGGGGCAATCCCATCTAGTTTGCACCAGAAGATTAAGATGGTTGTCGGCGATAAGTTGGTCACCGTTCATGGAGAGACCGATCACCTAGCATGTCAAATAGATGCCATCCCTCATGTGGGGCCGGCGTTAGGGGAGAGCTGAGCTTTCACGCTTTCGAGCGAATGTCCATTATACATGTACCAGCTAGTACCATGATGAAGAACCTCGGTCTCTCTAAGCTGTTAGTCATGGCTGGAGGGGTATTGCTATAACATGGATTTATCCTAGGGACGGTTCTTGAAAAATACGCTCAAGGTATTTGTGAGCCAATCAGCATGGTAACAATGGAGAATATAAGTGGTTTGGGCTACAAGGCTGAGCTGAGCCACTGCTACCAGTTCAATGACCACTTGGGAGGCCGAGGCGACGGTAGAGACATTAATCATGAGAAACATGGAGGCTATGGAGGCCGAGGTGGTCATATTCTTGGCTCAAGCATTTGGAAGGGAAAGGCGAAGATGTTCGAGACCCCTCTGAGCCAATTTTTCTATGAGACTTCTAAGTGGCTGAAAGACGGGACTGTTGATACTGTTGCGAACCCAGATTTATCCAACCTATTCTTGGAGGATCGTGTCAACGTGATCATCGAGTGGATCGACGGCGACACCGCTACCCTTGAGTAAAGAGGCCATCTTCCCTTCTTAATGCATCTAGATTTCATGCATCCTAGATGCCTTGTGCGTTCACTAGACTTTGCACTTTCAATTCGGTCATTTCACTTTTTCTTGTAAAAAAAACCTTGGATCTCAGACCATTAGTCCAAGTAGTACGCGTTGTAATGCGGTTCATCTCAATTCAATAAAAGTTTTATTAAGGACATGTGGAACCACAAATCGGTCAATGATGATACTGGGCTTCAATTACATGAATCCTGAGACCTGATTTGCCACATGATTCCTGGTTTCCAAAATAGTTTTTGAAAAGCGAGGACGTCCGAAGACATAAGGACTAGCTCCATCTTTCTTTCTTTCAAAAATATTTTTCAAAAAAGTTTTCCAGGGAAAATCATGCATCGTATTCACTCATCAAATCCAGAACTAATCATTCTCATGGCATTTTAGGCATATCATTCCTAGCATACATAGCAGGCTACTATGTGACTCAGACTGTCAGGAAAATTATTCGTGTGAAGTTGAGGAAGAAGAGGAAGATCAAAATGATATTAGACGTGATTGGAACCGACATGAGGAATCTAAACCCCCTACTGCAGAGGCTACAGTCACAGTTAATCTAGGGGATTCAGAGAATGTCAAGGAAGTGAAAATCGGGGAAAGCTTGTCCCCTACAGAAGCTGGCAAAATGATTGAGCTTCTCAAAGAATACCTAGATGTTTTCGCCTGGTCCTACGCCGGCATGCCCGGGTTGGACCCCAGTATAGTAGAGCACACGCTACCAACTGATCCGAATGTCCCGCCAAGGAAGCAGAAACTTAGGCGGACGAAACCGGACATATCCAAGAAAATTGAGGAAGAGGTGATGGAGCTCCTCAAAGTGGGATTCATTGAGGTTGTCCCTTATCTAGAATGGATTGCTAATATTGTCCCTGTCATAAAGAAGAACGGAAGAGTCCGGGTCTGTGTTGACTACCGAGACTTAAATAAGGCGAGCCCTAAAGATGATTTTCCGTTGCCGCACATTAATGTGTTGGTCGATAGCACAGTAGGATTCGAGATGTTCTCCATCATGGATGGATTCTCCAGTTACAACCAAATCCTTATGAAGGAGGAGGATAGAGCCATGACATCGTTTATAACACCATAGGGGACTTTCAGTTATAAAGTCATACCTTTCGGCTCGAAGAATGCTGGGGCAACTTATTAGAGGGCTATAGTGGCCCTGTTTCATGATATGATGCACAAAAAGATAGAGGTGTATGTGGATGACATGATCGCTAAGTCTAGACGACGTGAGGATCATATTCAAGTGTTGAGGAAATTGTTTGAGCGACTCAGAAAGTATAAGCTGAGGTTAAATCCCGCCAAGTACGTATTCGGGGCGAGATTCGGTAAACTATTAGGATTCATGGTTAGCAACCGTAGCATTGAAATAGACCCATTGAAGATTCAAGCCATTTTTAATCTCGATGCGCAGTCGATAGTCCGAGAAATGAGGAGCTTGTTGGGCAGGCTAAACTATATCGCTCGCTTTATATCCCAACTTTCAGAAACGGCGAAGCCTTTCTTTAAGCTGTTGAAGAAGAATGCTAAAATTAATGGGATCGCGAATGCCAGCAAGCTTTCGACAAGATCAAGGAGTATCTAGTTCGTCCCCCGGTATTAGTTCCCCCAGTTTCTGGTGTTCCTTTGACCCTCTACTTGACAGTTCATGAGGAGTCATTAGGAGCTTTGCTTGCCCAAACAAACCCTGAGGATGCTAAGGAGCGGGTGATCTATTACCTAAGTAAGAAGTTCACTACGTCGGAGGCGAATTACCCAGCAGTTGAGAAGACTTGTGTAGCCCTGGTCTGGGTACTCCACAGACTAAGGCAGTACACACTTCACCATAGCGTTTGGTTGGTTACAGAGAATGACCCGGTCAAGTACCTGCTTGAGAAGCCGTCACTGGTAGGAAAGTTGGCTAAATGGCAGGTCCTCCTTTCTAAGTTCGATGTAAGGAGCTCGAATCAGAAATCTGTGAAAGGACGAGTCATCGCTGATATGCTGGCTCAGAGTTCCCAGGGGTTTGCCACTCCAGGCGAAAATGAAGCTGAGGATCGAATCCTAATATTGTCTGAAGATAGGTGGATTATGTACTT
Source organism: Lenwebbia sp. NSW1173648 (assembly GCA_029784005.1). Taxonomy (NCBI): domain Eukaryota; kingdom Viridiplantae; phylum Streptophyta; class Magnoliopsida; order Myrtales; family Myrtaceae; genus Lenwebbia; species Lenwebbia sp. NSW1173648. Next base: position 19,114,649 of record JARCGZ010000010.1, on the reverse strand, counting down.
TGATGGTGCTGTCAACTTAGCTGGATCGGGCACTGGAGCATTTTGATATCCCTAGAGGGTCAGCACTATCCTGCAGCGGCAAAATTGGTATTCTCATGTACTGTCGGGACCCGATCTCAAAAAATCGATTGGGCTAATGGATTACCAAGCCTCCAAAGCAGGCTTAGCTCGGGCCCTCCCAAGCCCATACCAAATCGCGATGGGGTTATCAAATTCGATCTTAGTGTGATCGGGTGGCATGTGTAAAGTGTACATGCAAAAGGAGTTACCATTGGTCTTTGGGGAAGGTAGACTGGAAACCCTATCGAGGGGTCGGGAGATGCCGTTCGATTCTACACAACCAGAGATTAAGGGTAGGGGACTTGGTTACGTCGGTGTTTCCACCAACGCTCTTTTAGTACCGGAATTGGATGTTTTTCTAACGTGCTCGTGCAAGTATGAGTTTGTCCTATCAATTACAATCAGCGCATATAATGTGCGCATCAAGGAGTCAATGAAGTGCGGATAACACGTATCAAATCAAGCATGTCATCCCTAATAAAGTCCTAAGAGATTAGAGAATGATGTGATTAAAGCTTGGGACGATTTGGGGACAATTTGTCCAAACGAGCAAAACCGTCATTTTCAAGGGTTTTAAAAGTCGAAACCAGATAAATAAGGCTAATCTAGCCATTTCCCATTTTTTTATGATTTTTTTGGAATTTTTTCGATTTTTTTATTGGTTATTTCAATTTTTTTAATATTTATTATTATTATTTTAATAAAGAAGCCGGGTCTGGGTTGGGTCATTGGGCCCGGCCCGAAATGGACCTGACCCGGGCCCGCGGGCGAGGCTCCCCGCTCGGACTGGGCTTTAGAGATGAGCCCAATTCTCTGACTCCCACCAGCCAAGGCTTGAAATAGGCCCAAGTAGAAAGTTACACCCCAAAATAAACCAAAGTCCAGGCCCGATGAGCCCCCTGCTCAGCCCAGTCTCCGTCCGCCTGGCCCAAGTTGCTTCTCTCTTTTCTTTCTAACCAAAGCAGCCCACTCGAGTGGCCCAAAAATAAATCAGACCTAATTCTGCAGAACAAGCCCACACACCCCAAACCTAAATCTGCTCACGTTTCAATATCTCTCGCTTTCTTTATTTTATCCCATATTTTTTTTTTATTCTTTTGTCTTTGTTTTTCTCTCTGGGTCATCTTTTTCCCAAGAACACAAACAAGAGCTTCATCTTTTAGAGCGTCACAGTGAGCCCTCTCCCCAACCTTCATCGTTAGTCAACTTCAACCGTCGTCGACCGCCGTCGACCGTCAGCACCACCACCGTCGGAGCCTCTCTCTCTGGTCACAAAACCCAGCATCTTTTACGTCCCTCCCGCCGCCAACTCGCAACATCGACCACAGTTCGCAGGGGAGGAGGGTTCGGCCACGCGCGTACCGTCACTCAACGCACAAGAAAAAACTACGAGCAAAAACAGGTGCGGGGTATTATCTAAACGCAAGTCGGGGTGGTAAAAAGCGCCACGAAGGAATACAAGCCGCTTAGACTTGGATCCAAGAGCTACGCTTGTTGGGGGGCATTTTTTCACCAAATACACATAGCATGCAGACATGAAAAAAGTGAATATTGTTCGTTCAGAGGCTGGCTCGCGCGAGATAAAAGTTCAATCATAACCATCTAACCTCGGAAATAACATACCCTTCGATCGAGATCAAGCCAAGTCGAGAAACCATGGAGAAACAGGGGTTCAAAGAAGTCGGTAAAGAGGAAGCTAACCTGAGTTGGCGACGCGACAGTGACTGTGGCAGCACTACGGTGGCACAGCAAGCTCCGGCCCTGCTCCTTTCACGTCCCTCCTCTCGGTTCAAGGGCGGATATCGCCACGCCTCAACGCAAGGAGCTTCAATGGTGGCACGGCAGCAGCGGGCTTAGGCCTTGAACCCACTCTCAAAGTTTCGGTATCTTCAGGGGACTCTCACCGTCCACCCTTTTTGCTCTCTATTTCCCCCTCCTTTTTTCATTTTTTTTTTTGTTCTTGGTGTTGTCTAGTTCTTCTCTCACCCAGAACCCACCCCTCAAAACCAAGCCTTTTTTCTTTTGCGTGCACTCCTCTCCAGACGAACTCTCGCTCTCATGGAAAAAGGAAAAGAGACTCACTCACCAGCTCTCTCTCAGTTTGAGCTCCCTTGAGAGCTCTGTCTCTCTTTTCTTCTTCTTGTTTTTGCTCTCTGAAGACCAAGCACCGCCACCCCTCTCACTCTCGAGCTCTCTTGGTCTTTTAGCTCCTTCCTCCGGAATACCCCCCTTTTAGAACTCCCTTTTCTTCCCTTTTGAAGACCACCGATTCTCCCTCTTGAAGACCAACGAGCCTGCTCTCTTGGAACTCGCCTCTACTCACTTTGGAACTCGGCCCCTTCTCGCTTTCTCAGCCAAGGGGAGAGCTGGGGAAGAGGGTAGAGCTACACTGGGTGTCTTGGGTGAGGCGCCGGGCGAAAAGGAAAGAAGAGGCCTTCCCGTTTTTGCTTCTGTTCCTCCTGCAACGTCTGCTGCGCTTCCGCTGTGCAGCGCCTCAGCTGTGCCCCGTCTTGTTCAATTGGGTCGGACCGGTCGGACCGGTTCGGTTCAATTGAACCGGTATACACCAATCAGGACGGTTGGACTGTTTGTTTAGGACGGTTCTCATAAAAACAAAAGTCCTTGATCTAGACTGTGGTTAGGACCTCACCGTAGCGGCGACCCTGCTTGATGGGATTTAAATTTCGGGAAACTGAATTTTTTTTTATCGAATTGGTGGGGGTTTTTCGTGACCCGAATGGAATCCTAGAAAATTTAGAGTGGCCAAACGTAAATGGGATTAGAATAAAAATTTTGACTATTTTTTCCAGATTTTTCGACATCATTAGGTATTTTTTTCTAATTTTCAGCTATTTTTAAATAAAAAGAATTTGTTATAATTCGGCAAAAATTCGAAAAATATCTTTTGCTCAAAATTGGTTCCTTATGCTTGGCTAAAGGCCCCAAAGTTGATTTTTGAATTTTATGAATTTTTCTTGATTTTTAATTAATTTTCTAAAAAAGACTGATTAAAATCAGGCGTCAACATGTACCAATAACGTTTCTAAATACGAAGCCTGTATCCTGAGTCTACAATTGGCCCTATCCATGAAAGCACGGAGATTGCAATTTTACGGGGATTCGATGCTCATCATCTTGCAGACTCAAGGCAAGTAGAAAACAAAGGATCCTAAACTCATATCGTATCACAAATTCCTGAAAGAAATGATTAAGGAGTTTGTTGAGATCAACTTTGAGTATCGACCAAGAACTCAGAATCACTTCGCAGATGCCCTGGCCACCCTGTCTTCCATGCTGAAAGTAGAAAATGGTGTAGATATCAAACCCTTGAGAATTGGCATTATTGAACAGCTGGCCCATTGCATGGTGGTCGAGGACAAGTTTGATGGTCAGCCTTGGTACCATGATATCAAGAATTACCTTTTGAAAGGGGAGTTTCCCAAGGGAGTTAGATCGGAGACAGGAAGTACATAGCGAAGACGGCTGCAAATTTTTTTCTCAGCGATCAGACCCTTTATAAAAGATCTTTTGACTCAGTCTTGTTAAGGTGTGTAGATGCCAGGGAGGCCAACCTGATTATGAAAGAGATTCATGAAGGAGAATGTGGTCCCCACATGAACGGCTTTTTACTCGCTAAGAAGATCATGCGATTGGGTTATTATTGGATGACCATAGAGTCAGATTGTAACCAGTGTCAAGTATATGGAGATAGGATCAACGCACCTCTGAATGAGCTCCACCAGATGTTTGAAGCGTGGCCGTTTTCCATGTGGGGAATAGACATGATAGGGCCAATCAACCCTGTGGCCTCGAACATGCACCGTTTTATTCTGGTGGCGATCGATTATTTCACAAAGTGGATTGAGGCCAATTCGTATGCCAATGTCACGGCAAAAAATGTGGCGAAGTTCATCAGGCGGGATATCATCACGAGATATGGGACTCCCCAAGCCATCGTCACCGATAATGGCTCGAATCTGAATAACAAGGCAGTCGATGGCCTTTTAGATGCTTTCAAGATTAAACATCTCAACTCATCTCCTTACCACCCGCAAATGAATGGAGCTGTGGAAGCGGCGAACAAAAACATCAAGAAGATCTTATCAAAGACTGCAGAAAATTATTGGGATTGGCACGAAAGGTTACCTTACGCACTGATGGCGTATCGAACCTCAATTCGGACTTCAACAGGAGCAACGCCCTACTCTTTGGTGTATGGCATAGAAGCAGTCCTGCTTGTGGAAATGGAGATGCCATCACTGAGAATCCTGTCCTAAGTCAAACTGTTAGAGGCTGAGTGAATACAGCAGAGACACAAGCAGTTGAACCTGATTGATGAGAAACGATTGAGAGCAATCTGCCACGGTCAGAGCTACTAGAAAAGGGTCGCTAAGTCATTCAACCGAAAAGTTAGGCCTAGATCTTTTGAGATTGATGATCTGTTGTGAGGAAAATAGTCCCGAGCGCTTCGCATCCTGGCGGTAAATTCACCCCGAGCTACGAAGGGCCTTATGTGGTTAAGAAGGTCCTCCCTGATGGAGCCTTAGTACTTGTAAACATGGATGGAGAGGAGTTGGGATATCCTGTAAATGCTGATGCAATCAAGAAGTATTATCCATGAATGAATCAGAAGCCTAATCGGCACTTTTTCTAGATGAATCCGAGTCACTTTAGAATTTTCACATGCACCCATGCATACATGCATACATACGCATCCTTTTTCTATTGAAGGATTTGAGCAATCCGACCCACGATCCGATAAATCACCCGCGAAGATGAATGGGTGACAACCCAATCTCCCTGAACCTAAGGAGTCGTTACTGACGCTGTTCATTCAATATTCCCCAGGGATTCCTGTCATGACCGTCAGAGTCATCGCCAGGTCAAGCAAGAGTGTTCCATTCTAGAACTTCAAGTTATTTTAAGAGTCTAGAAGTCTCTAAATCTCTAGCCTAACAAAAATCTTTGAAAATCAAAAAATGTGTTATCCACACTCATCTTTGAAAATTTCTGGGGTTATCCAAACATTTTGAAATGAACATTTTGCATCTAGAATCCCCATGTGCGAGGAATTTTGACTCAAAATAAAATGGACTTTTCAAAAGATGGTCGCCCAAACTGGTCACGAGGAGTACCTCAAATGAAGAGAGTCAAGCCATGTCCAAAGACGTCCCTATACACACTTGAGTGGTGAGTAGAGGCCCTTGTTTAGGGATGTAGGGATCATTTGCAGTGGTTACATGGACTGAGATGATGAGAGGCATTCTTTTCTCTATCCCAAACACTACAGGTTAACCGTTGTTAACCCCTTCGAGCGGCGATTTCATTTCTACACCCCTATCAAGAACCACCCAACATCGGGGCCAAACGAAGGTAATTCTAGCAGCAATAGGAGGTAAATGATTAGAAATTTTCTTGCTCGAACTAACATCAATCTTCGAGTGTTTCTTTTGCATTTAACCTCATACTGTAACTCAAGTGCCTTGGGACGACGAAAAGCATTCGTTTCTCTATTCTACACACTTTCATCCTTTGAGCAGCCCAATTGAGCCTTTATATTCATTGCTTAAACCCCGTTGGTTATCATTGCCCATTCCAAGATGAAGACGGCGCCACCTCAAAGCGAAAAAGCTCAGAAGAATCGGTCCACGGAGAATTCCCAAATTAGCTCTTCAAGTGTGCTAAATTTTCATTTGCATGGGTGTCTAACATAATCTTTGGAAATTCTTTTGCCTAACCAAAAAAAAAAAGAAGAAGAAGAAAAGGCGGGACTAAGAAAAAAGAGAACAAAAAAAAAGAGAAAAAATGTGCAAGCAGAAAAAGCTAGCCTTGAGCATCCAAATAGCAAAGCGCCAATCGAAAGCAAGGCCAATGCCCATTCAAGTCTTTGTTTATTCACAAATACTTCTAAACCTCGCATGTGCATTCTGTAGATTCAATGAAAAGTGTCTACATCTTATCTCTTTTGTAAATCCCCAGTGGGGTCTGGTTGGAAAAGAAAGCCCCCAGAGGAGTCAAGTTGCAAAATGTACTTTTCAGTTGGAGTTCACATTGCCCTCAAACAACGGCATTATCAGCAGAAGTTCGCACCTTCCTCACACAACGATGGTGTTCTCTGAAGACTATTATAGAAAGCCAAGACCGGTGACAAATCTACAATGATCACCCACGTCAAACCTTTCTCATATATTTTCTGAGCCAAAAACGAGTCTTTTTATTCCTCAGTCCCCAATCCTAACCTACGTTACAACCCTTGAAAGTCTTTTCCGATTAGGACACTTGAGTTAGCATAGAGTTGAATGATTTTAAGCATCGCTCGAAGAGGTACGAGCAGGATCATTTCTCTCTCATTTTGTAGGGTTCTTGACTTATAAGCCTGAAGTAGATGATGAAGATGTTTCGTTCATTGGCCTTGACTCGACTGTGAGTCCCCTTTGAAAACCTTTGACCAAACCCGATATTACGGTCCCTTGAAAGTCCCTTTCAGATCAATCAAATTATATGCACTACAAATAGTTCCGAAATCCTAGGCATTGGTTTGAGAGGAAACTCGAGCGCTTCTAAATAGAAATCAAGTCTTTCTTGAGAGATTGTGGGAAATCCTCTTGGATGAGCATACTCCAATTGACGTTTTAACCAAACTCTTTTGGCAATCTCATATCATCCGATTCAAAATTTTCCCACAAGGAATTTTGATCATCTTTGTCATGTTGCAAAATGTTTTGGAAAACCTCCTACATCATTAGCATACCCAGTCAAATATTTGCCTAAATCCAAAGATAATGTCAAAGCTTAGATTTCCATTAAACTTTAGAGTCTTTTTCAGAAACCAAGCCCTTTCGGCTTACCTTAAAAAGCAGCATTATGATATTCCTTAGGTGAGTCCCTAATAGAGACGATCATTCTTAGAAATTCATATCTCTTATGTCGACCGTAAAAGTGACATTAAGATATCCCTTGGTGATTCCCCAATAAAGGATGAGCCAATTTTATGGTCAGTCTCAACCCTTAAGAGCGATTCCCTAGTTTGTCTCAACCCTTAAGAACGATTCTATGGTCAATCTCAACCCTTAAGAGTGATTCTATAGTCAGTCTCCACCCTTAAGAACGATTCCCTAGTCAATTTCAACCCTCAAAAGTGATTCCCTGGTCAGTCTCCACCCTTAAGAGCGATTCCCTAGTCAGTCTCCACCCTTAAGAGCCATTCTATGGTCAGTCTCCACCCTTAAGAGCCATTCTATGGTCAGTCAACTCCCCAAGGATGATTCCCATAACAAATCCTCAAGCACCGCATTGGAGCTATTCCCAAGCAACAGCTGTACAGCTGATAGGTAAGCTCCAGGTAAAGATCTCTCTCGTTAGCTCCTACTCATACCATCAGAACGGACCCGTGGGCTAACTTGAATTTGAGCTTACAGTGAAAGGTTATCAAAGTCAAATGTCATAGCTTTTCTTTTCCCCAGTCGAGTCGATTAGGACTTAGGTGTCACCTTGTCTTTGGGGGCAACCTCTATTGAGATCACTCTCAAAGAGGAGCAGCTGTTGACACATGATTTTTAATCATTTTATTTTTAGAAAAATAATTAAACTATCAAAAAAAATTCATAAAATTATAAAATCAACTTTGGAGGCTTTGGCCTAGCCTTAGGAATCAATTTTGAACAAAAAACACTTTTCGTATTTTTTGACATTTTTTAATATTAATTTTTTATTAGAAAAATAGCCGAAAGTTAAGAAAAATAGCAACCGTGTCCTCAAAAATATAAAAAAAATAGTTAATATTTTTATTTAAATTCCCTTTTCACTATGGACACCTTAAATCCCAAAAATTCAGCTCGGGTCACCATGCTCCTTCACAAGCATAAACCCAAATAGAGCTAAAAAATTACATTATCAGTCTTTTTATTTTAAATTTTCACTTTTTCTAAGCTATGACATTGGTACTTGAGGCCTTGAATTGAAATTCGGTCCATTTTCTGGTGCATTTGTTCTATTTTGACCAAAAAGACTTATTTGCACTTTTTATTTTCATTTTAACCCCCGACTTCATTCAAAGTGAAATTAAATTCTTCCTAGGGGTACCCATGAAAAACCAAGGCCACTACCCTATAGTTTTCATGATTCTAGATTCATTGGTGGGTGTGGTTTGGTTCGATTTTGCTGTTTAGGGTTTGGATTATTCAAAATTCAATTTCGGGTCAAACTAAAATTTTGGGGTTCTTGCACAATTTTCAAACCAATTTTGCCCAATCTCATCATCTTTAGATGGAATGCATCATGTAGAACTCAATTTTGACGTTAGATTTGATAAATTTGGTTATTTGGATGCTCAATTTCACGAAATTCTCACGGTCGGGTCAGCCGGGTCGGGCGGATCCGACCCACTGACCCGACAACGTTCATCATCCTCTCCATTCTGTTTCTCTCGTGCACAACTAACCCTTGAATGAAGGTAGCTAAAATAGACCTCGAATCCAACCTCAATCGGTCAAGCTAATGAGTGGGCTTTGAAGGGGACTCGGTTTTGGTCCTGACCCACCCATTGCAATGGCCTATCGACGTCGGAGTGGCGATGACCAGGGTAGTTTGTGTCGCGGCACACACCCGTCGCGGCCCCGAGGAGGACAGAGCAAAAAATGCCCAAATTGAGGATGAATTCAAGCTTGATCAAAGCGCCGGAGGAGTAGGCATTGTTGACATTTCAACGCCGGTCACCATGAGACAAATTTTACACTCTAATGCACAAAAAGACAAGGAAAGAGAGGCAGCTGTCCATGGCCGTTGGAGGAGAGAGGGGATGTTCGTACGGGAATTTGCAAAGGTGGAAAGCGTACGGGAAATGGCCGGTACGAGGGAGAGGACGATGACTCACCCCTCCCCCATCATCGCTTATAGAGAAAGAGAGAGAGAGAGGGCTCGGGGGGGGGGGGGGGGGAATTCAAAAAAAATCTCAAAGAGGCCGAGAACTAGAAAGACGGTGAGGGAGAGATTCAAGTGGAGATAGCACTCCAGCGAGCTTCCCTGAGCTGCAAGGTGACTAGCCGGACATCATAGGAATGGAGGCTACCGCCCGCGTGCTCTGAAAGGTGGTTTTTTAGCTCTCGAGCCGGTGTGCTCTGTTTTTCTTTACTATGCGTGTACTGTTCGTTTTGGCTCGGTTCGATCTTCGATCAAACCGAGCCAAAGTAAGTAGTTCTGAATGATACTGAGGATGCATATAGCATGATTCGATTATCTATTTAGTTTGATACTGTCTGCGAAGCTTCGACCTAAAGGTTTTAGCCCTTTTTTTGGTACGTGCACCGACCGTTTGATGAAATGCATTTCGAGCCGTTTATATGCTTCTGGTTCCGGCCGTGTCTCTCTCGAGTCCTCTCCATCCATTTGTCTCGAATCGTTCCTAAAGCCCACTCTAAGCTTCGCTGTGTCTTTGTTTTGCATTAATTTGAGCTAAAAATGGAGGTTCAATTCCCGTGATTCTCGACTCGAAAACCCCCCTGTTTTAGCCCTTTGTGACTGTTATACAAGCATTCGTCGAGCTCTTATAGAGCTCAGGCAAGTCTTTTCTTGCTCCTGGGGTGCCTGTTGAACGGTTGGATTCAAGTTTGGATGTCAACAAAAATTTCGTCCATGTTTTGCGTCGGGACAGGTTCTGTGTATGCTTGGCCATGGGGTTTTCAAGCTTCGGTTGGGGCTACTTTGGGTCTAAATGGTTTTCTGGGTTGATAGGGATCAAGATGGGTGAGTTTGGTTGAAAAACTTGCAGGTTTTGGTTCAGTTTTGGGGTCCCCGGCGAGTCGCCGGTCGTCTTCTCTGACGGGGCCGTTGACCAGTCAACATTGACTAGTCAATGCCTAGGTGGCACCGACGTGGCACGATCCGGGAGTTTTTCTTTAAAAAAAAAAGGGGAGAAGAATAGAAAAACGTGGGATATCAGATTAAGTACACGTTGGTTTGTTTGTGAATTGGGTCTGATGTGGTGTTAGGCTGATTTGTGGGCTTAAATCTGATGACAATCGGGCTTCAATTTGGGCCTCTTGAAAATCAATTAAAAAATGCAAAAACTGGGCCAAGCCCAATGTAGGCTTTTTGTCTTAGACCGAGTTGAGCGCTTATGGCGCGGGCTGGGTCTGTTAACCCTATCCAGATAATAATAATAAAAAATAAAAAATCAAATAAAAATTAAATTATTATAAATGTAAAAAAAAATTAATTAAAAAATCGATTAAAAATCATAAAAAATAAAAAAAATAGAAAATTCAAGAAAATTCTTAAAAAATTATAAAAATTTCGAGAAAATTATAAAATCAGAAAAATTCATAAAAAATAAAAATAAAAATAAAATATAAAAAATTAACTTAAAATTAATTAAAATTTAAAAATACTTAAAATTGAACAAAATAAAAAGGGGTAATAAAAAATTGAAAAAATTAAGGAAAATATTTAAAAATTCAAAAATTTAGAAAAATCCCAAAAATAGGAAATGGCCACAATCAACTGGCCAAGACCTATTTTGGGTGCTTTGAGCCCCGATCCTTCTAAAAAATGACGATTTTGCCATTCTGGTGAATTGTCCCCAATTTGTCCCAAATCACCCCTGAACCTTAGTCACACTTTTTCTAAGCCTTTAGGGTTATACTAGGGATGCCATGTTTTTTTGTCTTTATCTGCATGTTTTGGATCCTTGGTTGCGCACTTGCTTTATTGATTATGATTGTTAGGACTAGTTTTCCCGACCTACATGATAGTCTAGACTTAGACTTGCCTCACCCGAAAGCTGCGCGTGCGTGAAATCTTGGTTAGGGTAATCACTCGACGTTAGGTAATGAAAGGGCATCAGTAGCAACACCGGCGTAACTAGGTCCTCGAACCCAAAGTCTCTAGTTCCGTAGAACCGAACGATTTCTCCCAATCGTTCGGTGAGGTTTCCGGTCTACCTTTCAAGAAAGACCAATGGCGACTCCAATTGCATGCACACGTTGCACATGCCACCAAACCACACTAAGGCCGAACTCCGATTGATAAATCGAAAATAAATCCCATCGCGATTTGGTATGGGCCCACGCCTAAGTTCCCATCACGTCGTCGAACAAGGGACCTTTGGCAATCCATTAGCCTCGAATTCTCTCGAGTCGCGACAACGGCCGAATTTCTTCCTTTCTCTCTCGTCCTTACTCTTTTCCTTAATTTCCCTTAGATGAGTTGAATGAACTGCCATTTGAGACACATATGAACTCTATTCTCGAATTATTGATAAACAATTAATTTCCTTCTGAAAATTAGTTCATTTCTATTTTTCTATTGACAATAATATTTATGTGAATGTATATTTTCAATTTAATTTATCCACATTAATCTTCTTCCATTACTACTCAATGTATGCATAATTCAATATAAAACTACAACTGGAAATACTCCAATGTTATTAAGAAATATCTTTGACTAATTATATTTTCTTTTATTGCAATAAATAAAGATAAATTTCAACAATGAGGAATCGGTTCACCATAAAATAAGCATGCATTTGAGATGATAAGTCTTATTATCATAGCTTTGATGATAAATAATGAAATTTCAACAAAATATTGTCACTTAAAATAAAGATAAGGATGCATGGCCAATCTATTAGTTGAAAAAAGTGTCGCATAGAAGATTTCAGTTTCTTCACATTATCGTGTAGTTGTGGTTGGTACATTTAATACTGAAAATGAAATTTTCAATATATTTGTTTGGTGAATCATGCGGGTAAGAGAGACATTATTGTGTTTGGTTGTAGGGCAGACAATTTGTAACGTGCGTTAAGATTAATATTGAATGAGAGTTATTAATAAATCCAATTTGCATCTAACTTCTATTAGAATAAGTGTTCTAGATTAATATTGTTAGAATTATAGTTGAATGGCGCGTTAACATTAATATTCCTTAAGTATAGTATCCGAATCATTAGTTTTTTATTATCGATCATATTGTTCATTAGGTTGGATTTACTAACTAAATTATAATATTTTTAATCATTTTCATGACTAAGTAGTGTGGAATAATTGATATTTTTCATTTTTACAGAAAATAATGAATAATAATACTAATGACTTTTTGAAAATAATGAATAATACTAATGACCTTTTTATTCTTTATAATCTATTGACTACAATTTAAACATATGAACTATTTTTTTTTTTTGGTCATGACTCCTGAGGAGAATAATACTGTTAATGTGTACATAACGTAATATATGAATTCCATAATTCCCGTTTTTTTTCTTTTTCTTTTTTTTTCTTTTTTCTGAAACAAGGAATGGGATGTTGAAAAGTGGAGGAAGGTGGAGACCAACATGGGTTGTTCAATCTTTTGAATTCTGAGGAATCGAAGACATGTTAGCCCAACAACCTTAAGCCACGAAGCCCGCACGACAATCTTCTTCCCCAGGCCCAAAGCCCTATGCCTCAAGAATCCATTGACAAGGACGAAAACCCACGTCGGGAAAGCGGGGAGAGAGCGATATCAGGCGAACTTGCAATCCCCCTGACCACCGTGCCCACCACCCGCCAGCGTCGGTGATCTTCGCCGGCACCTCCAACACCATCAAGGTCTACAGAGATAGGTAAAGTCTTCGGCTCTTTGCGAAGGTGGGTCTTGATTTGTTTGATTGGAGTCTTTCAGTGCTGACAAGTAGTTGTATTGGATGGTTCTTTGAATAATTATGTTGGGTTCTTTGAATCATTTCCCTTGGGCGGTTCTTTGAATTGGATGGTCCTGCAATTGAATGCATTTCTCAGTTGGTTGATTGCATACATCTTTCATTAGAATGCATTTGTTTCATTCCTCTGAAATTGCACACTGCTTGAACTTTTGCCAGCACTGCAATTCCCGAGGGAATTTTTATTGCGGAGCAGAGTAGGGAATTAGGCGTTCTGTCACGATGGACAACATTGTAGATTCCTTGAGCAACGCGTACCAGGAGTTCCTCGCGGCCGCGGCAAGTGTTCTCGAGGCCAGGGAAGTGTCCGGGGCCCAGAAAATAGCCGCCACCGACGCTGCCCTGGAGAACTTCAAACAGCACTGGGAATTGTTCCGGGTGGCGTGCGATCAGGCGGAGGAGTTTGTGGAGTCGGTTAAGCAGAGGATTGGTTCGGAGTGCCTGGTGGACGAGGCAACCGGCTCTTCAGCGGGGAAGCCTGGGCAGGCTGCAGCACCAGGCCTGCCCCCCATAAGCGCGGTTCGGTTGGAGCAGATGAGTAAAGCGGTGCGGTGGCTCGTCATTGAGCTCCAAAACGGTACTGGCACCGCCGGCGGAGCGGCACATACTCATTCCGCCGCGCCTTTCGATGCTCGATTCTCCGAAGATACAGCTCAGTAGGTAACTCCTTGTTTGATACTTTTCCTGACAGAGTTGAGCAGGTTGGTTCATATCTTATTTAGGATCAACAGATTGTAAACCGTTGTTGTAGTTTGAGGTCAAAGGCCTGTTTGATGCCATGTCTGTATATTTTCGCTCCCTGGTCTTCAACAAAGATGCATCTACATCCGTCATACTTTTGTGCCGCGTGGAGCTTTTTTTTATTTTTTTTTTATTTCTGTTTTTTTGAAAGTTGTTAGTACACTTAGCTTCTCTATCTCAAGAGACAGATCACCCGTTCAGTAATTGATGCCTTTGAAATGGATGTATGTTTTTCCTCACTTTTCTTATTGTAAGAAGTGCGTCTGTGAACTATCTGTCCCAAACATTTCTTCTGTTTTCAGATGTGACTGAGTTTTCAATTGCCTATTCCTTGCAATTGAAAGGTTGTGTTGGTAGTTGGCACTGCTGAAACGTAAGTATTTGTTGCACTTTCTGCTAAAAGACTCTGATAAGTTCTTAACCAGCTTTTGCTGTCAATATTATACTGATTCGCAGCTTGATGCAGTGGCACCATGCTTGTGAGTTCATTGTAATTGCTTGGATGTGATACCTGGGAAGCACAACCAATAGTTGATTTGGGTGTTTGGGGGTCAAGTGTTTGGTATTAGCAAAGAACTGAAAAAAATGCATCATGCTATTACTTGCAGTTGTATCATTTCCTGGCATTGGCTATTGGGTTGCCTCATGATCTCATCTTGTGCATTATCATATTTACACTATCTGCCAGTGAAACTTTATCGATATTTATGAAATCAACATGGAACATTCTCTCATCAATAAGACTTGGTAGCCAATGGCTGTTAACGTCAGCTGCAGTCCATGTACAGGTGGTAATTGGTGCTATTAAAAGCAGTGAGAAGGAAGTTAGAGATCAGATCGGGGGGAATTGCTCCTTATTAAATTGGGGCCTTTGATATGTTAATTTCTTGGTCCTTTGCTTGTTTGACATTAATTTTCGCGATTTTCTGTGTCAGACCAATTGTTCGATGGATTGACATTGTGCTCTTTCTTGGATTTTGGTTTCACTTTGTGACAAATTGTCAACTACACAGAACCATTTATTTTATTTGCCATGCTTCAGTTTAGTAAATGCCATTCACTGTTCTTGGTATTTGGAAAACTGGATTTGGCTCCACTTGGCAGTCTGCTTTGCTACAGTTTATTCTTTTGTGCTTCTAGATTTGCTTCTAATCTTTGCTGGATATACTTTTTTCTAGCAAAGGGTGCATTCTTTCAAGTTTCGGGACCTCTTGGTCCATTACCGTTGACTGATGAGGTTTGGTGAGAAACAAGCATTACGCATGCAGTGCAGTGCACAAGCCATTGAGTATATTTGAACATCACCAATTTACATTACAAGTAGTGTCCTTATAATCTACCATGTCCTAACGCCTAGATGTTTCCACTAAATCCCTTAAATCATGTGTGCTACATTCACAAATACTTTTGAGGGTCTTTCACTATCTTCTTTTGGTAAGTGGTTTTGAGTGCTTCAAACTAAGACAACTCTATTAAGTTGTATGGCTAGTTTTAAGATCTGAGAGCAGTTGTTATGGTGAATAAAAAAGAGGGGACTATTACTCGCTGTAGCAAATATATCATCATAAATTTGGCAACATTTCTCCAGATGTTATGATTAGCCATGAGAGAATTTTTCAATTGGATTATCCAAAATCAATGTGGTATTTTGGGTTATCTGACACTGATATCTCCTTTCAAGTTTGGAGAAATATTCAAGGTGGCAGGAGGCTTATATAATTCCTTGAGGAACTGTATCCCTTGGAGGATCGGTTCTGTTCTCCAAGAGATCATAGAAACCACCCTATGCGACATTAGTAAAGGATTGGTGGTGGTTGCGTTTCCTATAAAAATCTTTATTATCATGTTATTTAATTTTTCAAATAAAAAGGAAGACTATGTACTACATTTGGAAGGTAAGGACTCATAACTCATGCTGAAAATCAGATACACATTCTGTTTTGGCATCTGTAAGATTTGTTGCTTAGACTAGATGGATCTGTTAATAATAGAGACAAAGTTGCATGAGAGATCTTTGGGCAAGGTTGGATGGGATTGTCTGATTGCGTTGGTATGGGCTTGTAGCCAAGGAGCGGTCTTTCTGCCAACTTGTGAAGTTCACAAGCTATCATTACCCGAGTAGCTTCGATTTGCAGCTTTTAAACTCGCGAAATGGCGCATTTGATTGCAAGTAGTAACAACCATTGTGCCTGTGATAGATGTATAGGGGAGGTGATATCTATTGTATTGTTTGTCTTAGCTATTATTTTGTATGTTTGATTGGATTAACAAAATTGTAAATCCTTATGAGCTCTCTCTCTCTCTCTCTCTCTCCCCAAATAATAGGTCTGCTTGTATAACAGTCTATTATTGCACAGTTATAGTACAATGGAAGTTCTGGTTTTCTATTATTAGATCATAAATCAGTCATTTTACTAGTTTACTGACTGTAATATCGATAATTCTACTATCTTTTGTGTAATTAGAGACAAAGGAAAGAGTGAAGGGGAATATTAGGAGAACTTTGTTACATGTACACTGCAATAGATTGGCTATAATATTATATGAGGCTTACTCAATAGTTATTGTACTTTTGGTTATGATGGAGATTATAAGCGCAACAATCATTACTGCAAACCAGCAAATTCACTTGCTTTTTAGGGAGATCTCATCAGGGTGTAAGCAAGACAGGGTAAGACCATCGTTATGTATTAATGTCCAATATATCGAAATGGTTTCTCTGCATAAGTTTTCTTTGCGTTACGTTTGGTAGGGGTAAGTTTTCTTTGCGTTACGTTTGGTAGGGGTAAGTTTTCTTTGCGTTACGTTTGGTACGGGTGTGCACATGAAACGGATTGGTCCCGGGATTGGACTGGACTTGCCTGTTCTGGGCGGTTCCCAGTTTTAAATATTTTGAACCGAGAATAATCAGTCCCGTTTAAGGTGCCAAACTAAACCGCCCGGATCGGACTGATTATTATTATTATTATTTTCATTTTTCCTTTTGTTTTAAATAGTAAAGAAAAGGAAATTTCCTAAACCCTAAACTGGGTCGGTCTATCCCTAGAACTAGACCTGGACCGAACGGTCTGGTTCCCATTCTAGGATGGCACCAATCCAACTCGAGAACCGATCACCCCTAGTGTTTGGGGCTCTTTGAGCGCCTGACGGAACCCAAATTATGCGTGGCAATCACACCAATCCAACGCATGTCAGGTAAGTGCCTAGTAAGTACCTAGTAAGTGCGGGAGGCATGCATGTGTGTGCTCTTTCGGGGAAATGAGTCCGACCGGTCCTCATCGAGTGCGGCCCTCATTGAGTGCGGCAGCCTTCCCCTCCCGTACATGGTGGATAACTACTATTCACATGTCTGTGCTTTTAGGGTTCGCGCTCGAGAAAAATTGCCATGCATCCGTAAGTTAACAATGCCAATGCTTGATTTAAGAAACTTTTGTGGCATTGGATGATAGAATGAATGTGATAGAGATGAGAGTGCCACTGGATCCACTGTCGTGCCGGAAAAGACATGATTAGAAATGAATCACTCTACAAGAACAAAATGTAACTCGATGCCCGATAAATTGAAGAAAAAAAAATCATTCGAGGTGATTTGGACTCGAGGCTGTGGGATTCGTCAAGCAATATGTTATTTATTTGCGAAATTGCTAGACGTTGTCCAAAGGAATCGCTGATAATTCGAGTATATTACGAGTTATTTTTTTAAACAAATTCTTTCAAATTTAAATATTGTGAGAGGTTGACATCTGAGAATTGATTTGGGCGCAATCAGTTGACTATGGATCGACAGCCTAAATACTTCTCCTATATCAAAACAATGACAACCCTTGAACCGTCAAAAGTTTTGTTGATTATTGCGAAGCGCTTGCTTTGGAGACACCCATGAAAAAACATGTCTTTGGCACTCTTGATGTTTGGTGAATGGTTGAACACCAATGCCAAGCAACGGCATTTGGTCCCTCCAATTCAATCCACGATTTTTCTCCCCTCTAAACAGAGCAACAGATCTTTGGAAAATTCATTCTTTCATTTGGTTTTTGTCCCTCGAACTTCTTGCATCATTCTCAAATTATCGAATTTTTTATCTCACCCAATTGCACATTGTGCTTTAGCTCTTGCTATTTCACTTCTCTTTTGCACAAGAGCCCTTTAAACCCCCGCAATTGTAGCCGTTGGTTGGGGGTTTAAGGCAGTTTATAGTTCGGGAATTTCGACAGTTCAAATTCCATCGACCGCATGCAAACTGTTTTGGGTCGGAACCCCACACACAAACTGCAAGGCCTGAAATCAACTGATCTAGTTGGCTTGTAGAATATTCCATTTCGTCGGTTCCCATATAGCCTCAGGTTCATCATTCGTGTCCGGTATTACAAAAAATAAAAATAAAAAATCTTTTACCTTAAATATAGAAAAAAGAGAGTAAATCTTCAAGGCTTGGGCTATCTGGCAACTTCACAATTATTAGGTAGGAAGTAACATTTTAGTCAATTAGGTTCAATGGCATAAAGACAAATGACAAGTGGGAGTTGTTAAAAATAGAATGAATTGTTTGGTCTAACATCTAAATTGTGCTAGAGGCATGAACCCATTGCCCATGACTATTGATTGAAAAAGGCTTAAGGTTGTGTTTTTTTGTTTTTTGTTTTTATCAAAGCTTAAGGTGGTGTTTAGTATAATTTAAATGAATATTTTCTCCTTTCTAAAAATTGAAATAAATTCCAAATTGTATTTGTAACAGACTCATCTTGGAAACAAAAGCTGAAAAAAAAAAACGATTGTTCTGAAAATTTATTTCCTCACTGAAAAAACAAAAATGAATTGCAATTTCAAATTTAGAAAAACACACATTTAGGAAATCTGATAAAAGGGAAACTTTCCATTCCAGTAAGTCTCAAGTCTCATTTCGTATAACTACATTATACTTACTTAATATAATTGTCTTTCCTTTTTCTTTTACTGAACGTTTTTATATTGCTGCCAAATATGCTTTCTAAATTACTCTGATTTTCAGATGAAAATAAATAAATAAATTTGAAAATTTTCACCAACCAAACGAATTTTGGGCTTTTATCTACTTATTTACGAAGACGAAATGGGTTTTAACTTTTTCCCCATCCTTTGCAACATTGTCTTTTCAGTGAGAGTTGCAATTCTTTTATGTCAAACCCAAAAGAACATAAAAAAAAATAGGTAGCTTTGAAAGCTTGAAACTAGAGGTGTCCATCGATCGTGGTCCGGTCCTATTTCCGGATAGGACTGAACCGGCCGACTCTGGGCGATGCCCGATTACCAAATTTTGGTACCTGGAATAACTTGGTTCGGTTCGAGGGTCTTAGGGAGGAACCGAACCAATCAAACCAAGTCGGCTGAATCAGCCTAAAGTATATTACTTCTATACTTTATAATATCCAATAAAGGAAAAAAACTACAGATTATTAGTGGGAGTGATTTTTTCTTTTACTAGTAAATTTCATAAAATTAGTAATTTTATCTAATACTAAAATAACTTTCAATATATTTAGAAACTTCTAAGAAAGAGATTAAAATATTTTTGAAAAAATAACACCGCTGGTTCCTAGGATAACTTGAGAACTGAACCAGGAACGGTCAGTCCAATTCCATGGTGGATAGGATCAGTTCCCGGTTCCACAGACTAGGAACTGATCTTGTCCGATCCGGTTTCCAGTTCCAAGATAGGAACCAATCCACCCTGGAGCCAATTACTCATACTTGAATTGATATTTTCTCTTCCTTTGGACATAGTTGTCTCGTGGAAACTTTATTGAATTTTGATTATGATAAAGGATGCTCTTGTTTCAAGGAAAATAAATGATTTAGAAAATATTTTCTTAAAAATAATCGCTTACAAAAATAAATGAACAAAAAGTATTTTCGCCGTTTACGAAAATAATTAGATATAAATTATTTGACTAATTATTTCAAACGATACAAACGATTATTTTAAGGAAAATGTTTATCGAATAATTCATTTTTCGCAAAACAAATAGAACCTAACACGAATGATTTTTCAGTAGGGTGGTAATTTGTGACATTCGAAAGTTTTCATATAAGGTAATAATATTTAGGTTATAAAACTAATGATTATTTAGCTTATAATCCGAGATGACACGTAGAAATCTTTCGGGACCGTTAATTGTGTGGGGTATGGAGAAACACGGGGGATAATATCCCACGACCGTAGTCGTCCCGAGTCTGGTATGTCAAAATTACATTGACAAGCGTTGATGTATACGTTGACGTCAATTAATTAATTTAGCGTCATCTTATTTGTCGATGGGGACGGCATGTTTCTTTTTTGTAATATATGAATATCGAGTTTTAAGTTTACTATATCGATATTTTCCTAACACCCGATATTATTACAAATAATTTTAGCCGATTCGTAAATATTTTTGAACTTATTAGTATTTAGAATGGACACTGGATTTCATGTTCACGTGTTACAAGTTATGTTATTTAGCTTTACTTTGGTTAAGAATTGATGAAGAGTTCCCTTTCTTACGTGGCCAGAGGAAAACGAATCCCTCTTCAATTGACATTTGTTAATTTCATAAGCCACATGTAAGCCTTGGCATTTCTTTTACATTGCATGAAAGAACACATGTCTCTTCTATTTTTGCATGAGTAAACAATTGTATTCTTAAGAATAAGCCACTTATACATGTAGACTAGGTATGATTACCATGAGAAATAGGTAATCCACTCTTATGTGTTATTTTCACATCACTTGGCCATGTGAAATGTGAAGCTTAGTGAGCTTATTCCACGTAGCCTTTCATTACATGCAAACCAACACTTGTGATTTTCTTTACTTCAAAATTAACATGTTAATTTTGCTAATTCAGAAGCAAAACCTTTTACCATTGCCATAATCTTTTACCTTCAATCTTCAGAGAGAGAAACTCTTTTCTACCATCGGTTCTGAATCTGAAAGCAAATGACTTCATCTTTCAAGGGAAAATCAAGATGATTTGGTGATTAGAGTTTCAATTGTCCGAGTTACGTTCGAGGGAAGTAAAATCTCTAGGCTTTAAGCAAGGTAAATCTACTTGACATTTTGGACTTGGTTGATTGTTGTGTGCGACTTTAGCAGTAGTAAATTTGATGATAAGTGTGAGGATTTGATATGTTTTGGATAAGTTAGACTACACGCCTAACAAGTTCTTGAGTTATTTTCTTGGAGTGTGATAACATGTCACATGAACGAATGATGAATTTGAACTTGGAAGTGTAGTACTTGTAACTTTAGATCCAACCTATTGCGACCTAAAAATTAGGCTAACGGATTATCAGGTTAATTAACTAACCTAATTCGGACCCTCCCAAGTCCTACCGAATCGCAACTTAGATTTGATTTTTCGCAAAAATTATTTAATTTGGAGTCGCCACTAATCGTTTCTTAGTAGGCGATTAGACACTTAAAAAAATTAGCGGGAGAACTAATTCATTTCCACGAATCAGAGAAAATGAGTCCGGAGACTTGGTTACATTAATTTGAAAAAATTAATGCCCTTTCGGTACCAAATTTCATGAAAAATCCCTTTTGATTGATGATGTGAACGAAATGATTTTTTTTCTTAGGAAAATGTGACATGAAGGACCATATGATACTCGAAAAAAAATAAATTTTTCTTTGTATTTTCGGATTAAATGACGACCATTATGAAAACATGCCTTAAAATGTGATAACATCCAATTAAACTTAAGAAAATGATTTTTCAAAGTCCCAACTTATATTAGATGATATTTACGACATGAAAATGGACTTCTGACGTGATTAACTATAAAAAATGAGAGTTATTTTTTTTTTTGATATTTTTTATTTAATTAAACGAAAGATGAAATGCAAAGATGAATAAAAAATAAACAAAAATGCCCATAATATATCTTTAATTCCGAATTTTTGATTAATTCGTTCGTACCCAAAGATTAGGGTCAGAGGCAATTTATTCGCAACGTCAGTAAGCGAATTAAAATATAGAATAACATCATCTCTTAATACAAAGGGCGGACCACGAAATTCTATACAAATTACCATCACATTCCATAAGATCATGGTTAGGGAACGTAATTTATTTTTCCGAAGAGACAATGCACATAGGGGAGCATATATTATGGGCATGTTTGTTTATTAATGTGCAAAATTTATAACAAAGATAACATAGAATAAATGGTAAACAATATGCAAGAATAAACGTGCTAAAAAAATCATCCACCAAGGCATGTCAATTTCGAAAACCATAGAGGATTACAGAAAATTGTAAAAAAATCTTACCTTATCCATCAAGATTCATATATTCTAAAGTTTGAAAATTATCTTTTAGGATATTCAAAAAATATTTCAGATAATCCCCAAATTTTTAAAGATATGTTCAGGATATCCAATTGAAGTAGATACTTATCCGATATGTTCAGATTTTTCTGAAAAAATTCAGGTTTAAAATCAAGGCAATCCGAACATTTCAAATAATATGTGCAATCTTTTGTGAAAAGATTAAGATTTCAAATTATTTCAGATCACAAGACTTATCCAATATCCCAAAGTATATTCTCAAGACATGAATCACATAATATCTTTAGGCTAAAATTAAGATTTTTGAAATCAAATCACCAAAAGATATGCCAGGTTTCCAAGATAAGCATGATATCACAATCTCAGTCCGTTCAAATTTAGACAACGAAATTCCTTGTGGATAATGCCTAAAGTGATAAAAAAAAAACAAAAAAAATGATATCCACAATAAAATTGCTTCAAATTTCGGCAAACATGATCTATCAAAGTTCAAAAATCTGCACAAAGTTCATGAGATATATTCCACATTCGAAATCCACCAAATTAAGCAACCATGTATATCCAAAATTTATCTCATCCCTTGAACATTCAATTCAATCAAGTAATATTCAGAATATATCAAGAGAAAAGAAATTACCTAATTCGAATTGATCTGAAACTTGAGTACCAAGTGATTGTGTTCTCGGACCGAACGACGGAAATTGCACGCGCCTAGGAGGGGCTTGATGAACACGAATTTGCAACTTGTTAAGGCTCAATTCGCAACAACAATTTTGAGCACGGATTCACCTAAGATTAGGTCCAAACAGCGGAGAAAAACCTGCGTAAATAGCAATAAAATCGACCACGGACAGCTGGTAGAACCTGCGCTAAATAATTAGCGAAATCGTCCGAAAACAGTGCAGTTTTTGGTCATAAACAGCAGCGAATTGATCCCTGGACAGCGGCAAACTCAGGCACCAAACTACGGGGATTTCACACGCCAAACTCCAGCACGAACGGACACCGATCAGCAGTGATTTCTGTGCACAACAGCAGCTGGAAAACGGGCCGGACAGCAGGGCAAACTCACTTTGGACAGCAGCTTGAACTCGGCACCAAACAGCAGCAAATTGGATACCGAACAGCAAAGATCAAGCCTTGAACAGCAGCTCCAGAAAGCGTCAAAACAGCCGCTCAAACCAGCGAAGATGGACAGCAGCTGGCCACGCCTTGTGGTCTGATGGAGGTGTGCAGTGCAACCGGCGTCGTCTAAGGGATCAACCGTGGGGAAGTTGGCGAGAGAACTTCCACGGCAACGATGAAGATTATAGCAAATCAGCAACCGCGGTGAAGGATTTTGACGTACAGTAGCCGCATCAAGCACCTGGCCCTTGAGAGAGACAGAAGAAATCTCTTTCGTTTTTTTTTCATGCTCTTTCTGCCGTCAATCTCCAAAAGAACCCCCCTTTTGTGAAGTACTGCCACATATTTATATTGTTTTTTCTAGATCTAACCTCAGTTGCACGGGTTTCAATTGAGCCTTATCAAACTAATGGGCTTGCATGCAATCTAATGCCTAATTCTTATTTGAACACTAATTGCCATCGATTAAGGCTCAATACGCCCCCTCATGTTGTGAGTGTAAGGGCTTTGTCGAGGTTGCTTCCTTCACGGGCCCAGTCTACGCGAATAATCCAGGTTCATTCACCTTCGCCAGTGCCATGCAAATGCAATGTAACGCAATGTGATGCTAAAAATAAATATAAAAATGATCTAATTATTTTTGGTAGGAATTAGAATTAATTCCCAATTTTTATGCAAAATAAATGATTAGAAAGGTTAGTCAAAATTAGGTGTCAACACAACCGTAGCTGGTTACATTCACTTGTTTAGTCATATTTATTTTGTGTTGAGTTTGATACACTGAGTTTGATGCGTTGAATTTGATGTGCTGAGTCTGAGGTGCTGAGTATGATGTGGTGGGTCTGATGCGCTGAGTCTGATGTGTTGAGTTTGATGCGCTAAGTCTGATGCGCTGAGTCTGCTGTCCTAATTCTGAGGTGTCGAGTCTGGTTCCTACTGATCATATCCCTCTGCTGAGTATGTTCATGCGTTACTTTCTACTCGATTGTTTGACTAATGGATGTCATGGTTTCGAGGAATATGGGATATTAGTATTGAAATGCATGTAATATTTACGTATCATTGCTTGCATTGCAAAATGAAAGGAGATAAGTAATTTATCAATGTTGCATGAGAAATGAATGAAGTAAGTGTGTCATTAGCATTAATTATATGGGATACGACAAACCGTGAGGCTCGGCATAGGACGAGCCAAGCAGGATACCTACAAACCGTGAGGTTCAGTATGGGACGAGTCAATCGGGACTTCCTTCATAGGTGTTTGGTTTGGGAACGAACCATGCGAAGGTTGGTGGGCCTACAACGACCCGGTCCGATGAGGGTGGGGAGTGATCCCAGGGGCGAGAGGGCCCGGACAAGGTGCGGCCTCTGGTAGGCTTTTAGGATGGCGAAAGAGGCAGGAATGAACCAAATTGCACACCGAAAAATGTGGGTACAAGTGTTGAAACGCATGAGAATGTTTGTCCATTATTGTTTGTATGAGAATAATGTATTGAGAAAACCTTCCGTCTGAATATTTTGATTCTGACAAAACTATCCTTCTTATAAAAGAATCTGGTTAATGCAAATAAATTTTTATTGCAGGAATGAACATGTGAATAGAAGCTTATATTTTTCCAGGTCTGGCATACAAACTCAAGATGTAGTTGTCACGTATCTGCTTCTGAGGTAGTTGAAGTCTTGTATTCAGATGGAGGAAGGTGTTGCCTCTGAAGACTAAATCTAGAGAAGACTTATGTGGCACGTCAGCAAGGACTTTACTGAAGCTCAGAGTCACTGTTCCAATCTGTTCAGATTCAGAGAGTCTCTTTTACTTTTAAAGACTACTTCTGAATTATGTTCAGATTTTGTAGTATCTCTCGACTAGATTCTGAAGACCCATGTTTGGTAGGTTTCCAATTTGACTGTGTTATTTATGGAAGTCTGTAAGATTTGATTGACAGGATTATTTTCCAATCAAATTAGTAGAATATCCTTGATTGGATATCATTTTCCACAAACAAGATATCTTGGAGATTTGGATAAACTATACTTATGGAAACTAAGGATCTAGTTGTATGGGCGACTGAATCTGAATGGTTCAGACTCTACTCCAACGGCTACTAAATCTTTCCAAATACAGTCTCATTCAATCAGGATTGATAGAGTCAAATCAACGATTGAGGAGCGATCCTTTGGAGGACCTTGATAACGGCTAGTTTGAGGTCGAAGAAGTATAAAAGAATATCAACGGTGACTGTTGCAGAGAGAGTGCAAGAACTTACAATTTCAAAGTGCTGAGTTGTTCAGATTCACATTCTCTTGTTCTTGAGAGCTACAAACATTATCTTTGAGAAGTTTTTGTAAGAGTGATAAAGTGTGACATCTCTTGTAACTTTTCAACGATTCATAGTGGAATCCAGCCAATCGACTGTCATCGTGGGAGAGTGGACGTAGACTTGCTAAAGCCGAACCACTATAAACTTAGTGTGCAATTCTCTCTAACTCTAAACTCTCTTTTCTGTGTTTAGTATTCTGCACGTCTTGCTATTGAACTTATTCTGTTCGTAGTTATAATGTTTAAATTCCGCAATTAGATTCAAAACTGTTCAGAATCACCTATTCACCCCCTCTAGATGATATTGCTAGAGTCAACAATTGGTATCAGAGCAAGTTGCTCATTATCTCGAAGTGTTTTACTTCTAAGCTAACGATATATCATGTCTAGCAACAATTTTTCCGTAGCATGTGATTCGGTGTTCAACAACAAACTGCCATATTTCGATGGGAAGGATTACAATGTATGGCGCAACAAAATGAAGTGGTTCTTCAAAGCATCAGACAATCTGATGTGGGACGTTGTAATCGACGGAGTAGTTCTTGTTGCCACAGCAACTCCTTCCACTGGAAATGAAGAAAACAACAATACTAATGCTATAGTAATACTCTCGGATGCTGAAAAATCTAAAAGACAAGGACTTGACTCAAAAGCTGTTCACTCACTCTTCCGTGCTTTGTCCACTCCTATTTATATTCGTGTTGCAGAAGAAGAATCAGCAAAGGCTAAATGGGACAGACTTCATGTCACATATCAAGAAATTGACAGAGTCAAGGAGACCAACCTTAGTATACTACTGAGTGATTACGAAGCCTTCAACATGAAGCCAGATGAAATAATCGTTGAAATGATTGACAGGTTTCAAATATTGGTTAGTGCTCTTTGTCGCGACCTAAGAATCGGCTTTTCCAATTTTAGGTTGATGGATTGCCAAATTAATTAATTAGATTAATTAACTTAGCTCAAACCCTCCCAAGTTCTACCAAATCGCGACTTAGGTTCAATTTCATGCAAACATTTATCTTGGAGTCGCCACTAATCGTTTCTTGGTAGGCCGATTAGAAACCTAAGTAAATTAGCGGGAGAACTAAATTACTTCTACGAACCAAAGATTAAGGGTCCGGGAACTTGATTACATTAATTTTTAATTAATGCCCTTTCGGTACCAACTTCACGAAAAAAGTTCAATTTGGCAATTTTGATACATTCTCACTTGAAGTCCAAAGGTGCAATTTTTTGGGTTTTCTTTTTTATGAAAATGTAAGAATTAAACTACATGCAATGTATGCCGTGAAAGTTTAATAAAAATGCAATCTAATCGAAATATTTACAAGATGGATTAAATGTGCAATTATCTACATGATGCTAATTTTGGAAGATGCAATTTTTAAGTATGGTGGAATGATATGTCCGAGAAGATTTAATCGGGATTCCAATCCATTAGGTAACAAAGTTTTTGAATATTCTAAAAAAAGATTAGAATCGTTACCTAATTTGGCGGATTCGACTACCGAGTTCAAACCTTGAATTGTCTTGTGGATCGGGACCTTGAACCACGGCTCGAACGACGGGGATGGACTTGCGGCTTTGTGTTGATGAATGGATTGGCAAGGGAGACTCGGTCGGGAAATCTCTCAACCGAACTCTTTCTTCTTTCGCACACAAGTATTTTCTCACCTCACTTTGATGATTCTTTTTTATATCTCTCTTCAAGCTCTCAAGAATTTCTTCTCAAAAAAAATTCTTCTCCCAAAGCTCTCAAAAAACTCTCCTCAAAGATTCTTTTCTCCAAAAAATTTTCTCTCCAAAAGCTCTCAAAAAACTCCTCAACTCCTCCTAAAAACTCTCCTCCTCTTCTCCTTTTATAACTCCCTCATTCTATCTACATTTCTAATTTTTCCACTAACTCCATCTTCTTTTCTCCATCCCTCTTTCTCCATCTTCCTCTCTCAATCTCCCCTTCTCCATCTTCCTTTCTCAATCTCCCCTTCTTCATCTTCCTTTCTCAATCTCCCATTCTCCATCTTCATTTCTCAATCTCCCCTTCTTCATCTTCCTTTCTCCATCTCCCATTCTAATTTCTCCACTGACTCCATCTTTTTGTTATTTGCAAAGTAGTCCCTCAAGTTTTGAATATTTGCACTTTAGTCCTTGAGGTTTTACGTATTTGCAATTCAGTTCCTGAGGAAATATTTCTGATTAAGTCCGAACCTTCGAAAGATAAATCCTTTGCCAAAATTCGTGCCTAGTCCAATCGCATATCATTTTAAAACTCGAATCTTCCGCCGTTAGTCTAAATGCGATGCATGAATAAATATGAAAAATTACATGATTATTTTTTGCAAGAACTAAAAATTAGTTCTAATTTTTTATGGAAAAAATGACTAGAAAGGTTAGTCAGAATTTAGGTGTCAACAGCTGCCCCTCTTTGAGTGGAGGCTCGCAGAGGTTTCGCTCAAAGACAAGATTGAACCTAAATTTTGACAATGCAATTGATGAATGATTATTTTTTTGGGTGGGGTTTTAATCCCATTTTTTATGCAGATAAAGATGATGCATGAAATGTAAGATTGTAATTAATACATGCCTAGGCTTCTCTCTTCCATGGAATAGAATGGGGAAACCTGCGCATGGATTGCATATGAAATACCTGTTTTACCAGACACTTCGTGATGCTGATGATTCCCTTAATTTCCAAGCTCCTTCTTGGGGATGTAAGGATCTTAAGGTACTGGGGCCTTATCTATTATCAGAGATTTCTTTCTGATGCAAGACAGCGCAAGATATGTTGAAAGTGTTCTTCCAAGATCACAAGAGCAAGTCGATCATGAACCGGAAGATGTCGAAGTCACAAGAGCAGGTCGATCATGACTTTGACAACATATATCGAGATCACGAGAGCGGGTCGATCATGGGTCGATAAATTCCTCATGATATCGATCATGAGTTGGGTAGATATCCAGATCACAAGAACGGGTCAATCCTGAGCTGGAGGATGTCGAAGTCACAAGAGCATGTCGATCATGACTTTGAAAACATATATCGAGACCACAAGAGCGGGTCGATCATGGGTTGATAAATTCCTCTTGGGACCACCATCGTTTTAATGGGTTGCCATGAGTTGGAAATGTCTCTCGAGACCACCATCGTCCTAGCGGGTCTTCGTAAGTCGGTAAAATTTCTTTTGGGACCACCATCGTTTTAGCGGGTGACCGTGAGTTAGTAAGATGTCTCTCGGGACCACCATCGTCTTAGCGGGACGCCGTGAGTCAGAAATGTCTCTCGAGACCACCATCGTTTTAGCGGGTCTTCGTGAGTCGGTAAAATTTCTCTTGGGACCACCATCGTTTTAGCGGGTTGCCATGAGCTGGAAATGTAGTGCCAAGATCACAAGAGCATGTCGATTGTGATTTGGGTAAAGGTATCACGAGAGCAGGTCGATCGTGAACCGGGTAAATACCTCATGAGAGCAGTTCGATCATGAGTTGGATAAAGATAAGACCAAGACCACAAGAGCATGTCGATTGTGACTTGGGTAAAGGTATCACGAGAGCAGGTCGATCGTGAACCGGGTAAAGATGAAGAACACGAGAGCAAGTCGATCGTGAATTGGGTAAAATGTCGAAGTCACAAGAGCAGGTCGATTATGACTTTGATAACATATATCGAGACCACAAGAGCAAGTCGGTCATGGGTCGATAAATTCCTCATGATATCAATCATGAGTTGGGTAAATATCCAGATCACAAGAGCAGGTCGATCCTGAACTGGATTAAATGTCGAAGTCACAAGAGCAGGTCGATCATGACTTTGATAACATATATCGAGACCACGAGAGCAGGTCGGTCATGGGTCGATAAATTTCTCATGATATCAATCATGAGTTGGGTAGATATCCAGATCACAAGAGCGGATCGATCATGAACCGGAAGATGTCGAAGTCACAAGAGCAGGTCGATCATGACTTTGATAACATATATCGAGACCACGAGAGCAGGTTGGTCATGGGTCGATAAATTCATCATGAGATCAATCATGAGTTGGGTCAATATCCAGATCACAAGAGTAGGTCGATCCTGAACTGGATAAAGATAAAGATCAAGAACACGAGAGCAGGTCGATCGTGAACTGAAAGGATCAAAATGACAACTAAAGTTAGCAGAGCTGTCAATTTGAAAAGGATTTAGAAAACTTACCTGGATTCTTTGAGCAAACGGCTAACGGAAGGACAAGCTGACTGGGTCATACCTGTCTTTTCACTCGAAGAAGAGATTGAAATGATCGTGTGCATAAAATCAAAGTAAATGCAACATCATATGCCAGTAAAAACTCGTTTGCTTGCTTGCATTACAAGGCTTCACTAGGGAATTTCATCAACAAGGAAATCTGTTTGATCCTTTTGATAAAACCAATCAACATTGAATGAGGAACCTTCACTCAGAAAGGGCTTTCACTCACTCTCATTAAAAGGCTTTTGAAACCCGACCATTGATGCGGGTATGAGAATCACTCAGAACTGTCACCGTTATGCTTGATAAGGGTCTGGGTATTCTCGCAATTGGTACGACCGAGCCGATCTGGAGGTCTTGATTAGGACCGTAATGAGGGCTAGGTCAAAGGTTCACAAAAGGGGACTCTCCGTGGAGTCAAGGCTTTTTGAAAAAGAATCTTCATCATCTGCTCCGAGTTTACAAGTCAAGAACCCTGCAAAAATGAGAGAGAAATAATCTTGCTCGAATTTCTTCGAGCGACGCTTAAAATCATTCAACTCTACGTTAACTCAAATGCCCTAATCAAAAGAGACTTCCAAGGGTTGTAACGTATGTTGGGATTTGGGACTGAGAAACGAAAAGGCTCGTTTTAGCTCAGAAAGTATATGAGAAGGGCTTGATGTTGATGATCATTGTTGCCTTATCACCAATCTTGGCCTTCCAGATTTGATTTCGCTGATTCCATCATTGCTTGAAGATGGCATAAATTCAGTCGAGGATTACATTTTACAATTTGGATCCTCTAGGATTTTTCTTTACGAGTTGACCCATTGGGGATTTACAAAAATGCAAACATGTACATTGAAAATTTGGAAGTACTTTACAAGGGAACAAGGGTTTGAATGGACATTTGCCTTGCTTTTGATAGGCACTTTGCTTTTTAATGCCCGAGATTTTCTGTGAGATCAGCTTTCGCTTTTCTTACTCCCGGCTCTCGTTTTTTTCTTTTTATCTCGACGTCTTGAATTTTTGTCTTTTTTTTTTTTGACGTCTCGATTATTTTTTTCGGGAGCGGGCCCTTTTCTTTTAGGCTACACTTGCGTCTTCTTCTTTTTTGACAATCCCGTGATTTGAATTCCTTTTTTTTTTAAGGAATTACAACAATAAGACAATTTACAAAAGTTATGCCAGACATTACATGAAAAATCTAGCACATGAGATGAGTTCATTCGGGAATTCTCTGTTGACCCGATTCTCTTCAATTCTGCCCCTTGGGGATGGCACCGTCTTCACGTTGGAATGAGCAATGATCATCAACGAGGGTTTAAGAAATGAATTTGTAGGCTCAAGTGGGCTATGCAAAGGGTAGAGTGTATATGATAGAGAAATGAATGCTCTTCATCATCTTAAGACACTTGAATTAAAGTTTGAGTATAATGCAAAGCAAAACTCGAAAGATTGATGTTAGTCTGAGCAAGAGAATTTCTAACCATTTACCTCATGTTATGCCAGAATTGCCTCGTCTAGACCCCGATGTAGGGTGGTTCTTGACAGGGGTAAAGAAATGAAACCGTCGCTCAAGGGGTTTGCAATGGATAACCTGTAGTGTTTGGATAGAGAACTGAATGCCTCCGTCACTTCGGCTATCGTACCTTTCGCGAGAAAACCCTTTACCATTGAGAATGCAGAATTTAGCTACCTCTCAACTCACTGGGGATTAAAAATGCAGGACGTGTGTGGAAATGGCTCGCCTTTCGTCGTTCTGACGTTTCTCATTCAATAGATGGCCTGATAAAAAATTCTTTCTTGACATCATGTGCAAAATTTTGCCAAATGTGAGCTCCTTTTAAGCATGCTAAGCATGTTCAAATTCATTTTTTTTTGTGGAAACACCTCTCTTCACTTTGAGCTCACTCCATGAGTGATTTGTAATTTCCCCTTACCAGCTTCGTTGCTTGGCGGAAAACGAGTGAATGAATTTGCAACCATCGAGGTTTTAGAATTGCATAAGGTCTTTCGTCTCGTTCGGTCGGGCATTCTCGTCTTCTTCTGCAAAAAGAAAGTGCAAAAAGCTTTTTATTATTGATTTACAATATTTACATCATTCACTAATCTCGGGGATCGAACCCGGGTTGTTTCGGACCACGGTCACTCCCTCATGCCACCAAACTGCGGTGTTGTTGGCATTCGTGGGGTGCCGTACTTTTAGTTAAGTGTTGGCCTGGAAACAACATTTCTTTCCATGTCATATCAGATGGCTTCGTTTCCCACTAATCTCATGGCGGTTGACAACCCCCCTGTCGAGAATGGTATGAACTCGTGTTAGAATCGAAACGATTAAGGGTAAATTGGAAACGATACAGGGTTACCCTTTTCAAGCTTGCTCGTGCTTTTCACTAATCTCGTGGCAGTTGACAACCCCCTGTCGAGAATGGTATGAACTCGTGTTAGAATCGAAACGATTAAGGGTAAATTGGAAACGATACAGGGTTACCCTTTTCAAGCTTGCTCGTGCTTTTCACTAATCTCGTGGCAGTTGACAACCCCCTGTCGAGAATGGTATGAACTCGCGTTAGAATCGAAATGATTAAGGGTAAATCGAAAACGATACAGGGTTACCCTTTTCAAGCTTGCTCGTGCTTTTCACTAATCTCGTGGCGGTTGACAACCCCCTGTCGAGAATGGTATGAACTCGCGTTAGAATCGAAATGATTAAGGGTAAATCGAAAACGATACAGGGTTACCCTTTTCAAGCTTGCTCGTGCTTTTCACTAATCTCGTGGCGGTTGACAACCCCCTGTCGAGAATGGTATGAACTCGCGTTAGAATCGAAATGATTAAGGGTAAATCGAAAACGATACAGGGTTACCCTTTTCAAGCTTGCTCGTGCTTTTCACTCGCAATTTCCCTTCTTGAGGTCATTCAAAATTTTTCTTTACGGCATTTAAAGGCCTCGTCTGTAAATTGATTTGCTCCAAACAAAGAAACCATGCATTTGAACATAGAAAAGGGAACACTGCCCCCTTCCCCTAATTCCAGACTCCTAGAAAGCAGGAAAATATCCCACGCAGGGGATTGCATGAAACGAAATTTTACTAATTTGGGCCTACACCCGCTTCTTCTGGAGGTTCTCCGATGATCGGCTAGCCAGGTACAGATGGGTGGTGTTCGAGGACCTAAAATCACCGGCTTTGGATCACAAGTTACAGCTTGGGGGTTCATCAACGCTGAACTGGTTGACCATTACAGCAAGCTCGTCGCTAAGGCGACTCGACCCGTGGGGATGTATGTTCCTTCCCTCAGCAGGCATTGATACTGACCTCGTAAGATTGATCCCCCCATGCATTTCTCCAACGGAACTTGATTGTGCCGGGAATTGATCTGGGGAACAGGACGACGAGTGAGGAGGGAGATGAGGGTAGTTGGAAACCAACAGCTTCCAAACATACTTTGAGGCAATGGCGGATATCCTTTTTATCTCCTCTTTCAAACGAGCATTTTCAATCCTGAGATGCTGCTCATCAAGGGACGCTCCACCGAGGGCGGCGGGGTCGCCGCAGTTAGGGCAGGTAGCAGTACTGGGAGCTTCTCCATTCTCCGCGCGCTCTGCTTGGAGCTTTTCAATTTCAGCCTTCAGAATCACATTATCGCGGCGTTCATGTCGAACCTTCGTTAGGGTTCGCTTATTTTGAAACCAAAATTTGATTTGCAAAGGCTCTAACCCAAGCTTTTGGCTCAGTTCCTGTCTTTGTGTGTCATCTGGGTAAGGGCACTCCTTGAAGACAGCTTCCATCTCTTGAACTTGACGTTGAGCGAAGCGCCTCTTTTTCCGAGGTCGACCATTGACGTTGTTGTCGTCGTTGTCGGGATCTTGAATGCCGTTGCCGGAAGGATCGTGTTCCATGGTTTCGATACCAGATTTGGTCCCGAGATCTTCAATATCTCTCATCTTTAACACTTCGCCCGTGGAGCTCCACTCGTTGATCGTGTCCGGCAAGTGATGGTGGCTCTCAAACATGCTCATGAAATTCGACTCGTTGGTCATGTCCAGCAAGTGATGGTGGCTCTCAAACATGCTCATGAAATTCGACTCGTTGGTCATGTCTAGCAAGTGATGGTGGTTCTCAAACATGTTGGGTTGAAACATCTTTGACTGATTTTTGTTCCTTCAAGGCTCTCTACTCTCTCATGTATTTTTCTGAATGGCCTTGTATGCTCGGAAGCTTTCTTTTGAACACGGGTGAAAACCAACAAGAGGACGTCTCTCTCAAGATTTCACGTCTTCTGCATGAAAAGCGCACTCTTTCTAAAAATCTACCTTGTTTCTCGCTCAGTTTGTCTTCTACTTCTTCTCTTTAATGCGGTGGGACCTCCAAATCTTTTCGCGAAGTTTTCAGACTCGTTGGGCTCGAGATTGCAGACCAGCGATGGGTCCACGACCGATGGGCGAAACAGGAAACTTGGACCAATGGATGAAAAGGGAAGTTGGACCAACGGATGAAATAGGAAAAAGGCACTGACGAAAAGGACGAATAGAGGATAGCACCGACGAAAAGGACGAATAGGCTTTTGTCGTACAATTCGGACGGTGTAACACAAGCAGCTAATTCATGGAAGCTGTAAGTCTGCTGGGTTGGCCTTGAATGCTTCTTTTACGGAATGGTAGATATTGACGTTATTCGGTGCGGGAGCAAATGATGGCTTCTTCCTTTCGAAACGCCTGTATTTTTACCTAGTCCTGATTTCACGAGGATCGTCACTGTAACCTTTCCTCACTTTCCTCTTGCTATAAGAATCAGAACTTGATGCAGAGCAGATTAACATCTTTGCATCCTCAGTTTCAATCATCTAATCATTCCTCTGCCATCAATCTTTTCTCTTCCGTCTTCAATAACAATGGCCTCTAACCACGTCCTCTCAACCGAAGCTTTAGCCAAATGGGAGAGACTTTATCATCTTCTTGGCCGAGGCTACGTTCATATTTCCCATCATCCAGATACTGAAGCTGAGATCTTCAATCTATTTAGTGGCATGGACACAGCTTCCATTGAAAACACCAACTTAGAGAGGGAGTATAGGACATTCCGGACCCTTTTCATCAACTTTCTAGAAGCTTATCGGCGCGTTGATCAGGAGGTTATCCTGGCTCGTGTTGTGAGAGCTCGTTACCAGGATCAGTCTGAGTTTCTGGCGTTGGCCCGTTACCTGGTTGACAAGCACGAGAAGGCTGCCGAGCTCGTCAACGAACGAGTCTCATTGTTGGTTCGTGAGAGGGCGAGACTGGTGGAGCGTTTAGCCCTGACCCAGACCTACTACGAGCACGACTCGAGTGACATCGTGATGAAGTTCCAATGTGAATGGCTAGAAGAGAGGCTTGAATGCCTAACTGTGGATATAGCCCTCGAGAGAGCCCTGATCCCGAATCTGGAGTCCACCTCTGAATATCACGAAGCCAGCGCGACCAGGCTCAAGGAGAAATGCGATCGCCTCTTTCTCAAGCTTGCGGACCTCGATTCCCGGAGTGCTCAGCGCGTGCAGAGCATTAACTGTATAGAAAGTCAGTTGAGCTCCTTTGTGACGCTTATTAGGTCTCAGTTTGGTTTTACTTTTCCCCCTCGATGACTCGTTGTAAGGCTTGGTGCATGGAATGAAAGGATGGTTCTCGTATGTTTGTGTTTTGTTTCATCCCATATATGGCTTAAGGCATTTCCCATTGATAGATTCAGACTAACTGAAAATAGAAGTATGAGTACAAATTAAGTATAGTACTTCTTTATAGAATCAGCATTGACAAGGCTAGAGAAAATGCGACCATCCATCTCAGCTAGGATCAAAAGCACCTCCTAGAAGGACCTTCTTCACAACGTATGGACCTCCTAGAAGGTCATTCGCTTTAAAATGTCGAGGCTTAACTTTTTGTTGAAGGACTTTGCAACTCTTTGCTGATAACACTGGCCATGGCATAGAGCCCTGAGTCACTTTTCATCAATTAGGTTCAATTGATCCATCCTCTGTTGGATCCAATCAGCTTCAATCAACTTGACTTGAGATAGAATACGCAAAGAAGGAATTTCTACTTCAACAGGTAATACTGCTTCCATGCCGTAAACAAGAGAGTACGGGGTTGCCCCAGTCGATGTTCGGATCGATGTCCGATATGCCATGAGTGCAAAAGGCAACCGCTCGTGCCAATCTCGGTGGTTCTCAGCCGTTTTAGCCAAGATCTTCTTGATGTTCTTATTGGCCGCTTCTACTGCTCCATTCATCTAAGGACAGTATGGGGAAGAATTCAGATGCTTGATTTTGAATTCATTGAACAACTTATCAACCAACTTGTTATTCAGGTTCGATCCATTATCAGTGATTATGGCCTCCGGCGAATCATATCGAGCAATAATATTCTGATGAATGAACTTCACCACGTTTTTCGCTGTGACTGCAACATATGACACAGCTTCGACCCATTTTGAAAATAATCAATGGCGACCAAGATGAACCGATGCCCATTAGATGCTTTCGGGTTAATAGGGCTAATCATATCGATGCCCCACATACAAAATGGCCATGGCTCAGTCATTTGATGTAATTCGTCAAACGCCCGTTCACACTCTTCATCCCATTTGATCAACGCATTTTTCTTGAGAAGTTTAAAGAAAGGCTTAGCTGTCTCAAATAGCTGGAAAATAAATCGAGCTATATAGTTCAGCCTGCCCATCGAGATTCGAACTTCCTTCACTGAAGTGGGAGATTTTATTTCACAAATGGCCTTCACCTTTGACGAGTCAATCTCAATTCCTTTATTGCTGACAATGAAACCAAGTAGTTTGCCAGATGCTGCCCCGAAGACACATTTTGTCGGATTGAGGCGCAATTTGAATTTTCGGAGCCTATCAAACAGCTTTGTCAAGGTTTCCACATGATCTTGGCCACGCCGGGTCTTCGCGATCATGTCATCAACATAAACCTCGATCTCTTTGTGCATCTTGTCATGGAAGAGGGTAACCATCGCTCGTTGGTATGTTGCCCTGGCATTTTTTAGACCGAAAGGCATCACTCTGTAATGGAATGTGCCCCACGGGGTTGTGAATGCCGCCTTGGTCTTGTCATTCTCATTCATTAGAATCTGGTTGTAACCAAAGAAACCATCCATGAATGAGAACAACTCGAATCCTGCTGTACTATCTACGAGCATGTCAATATGAGGGAGTGGAAAATCATCCTTCGGGCTAACCTTGTTCAAATCCCAATAGTCTACACAAACTCGCACCCGGCCGTCTTTCTTGCTTTCAAATGGGTATTATAAGGGTGCGGGGACTCCGTGATAAATTACCTACAAAAGTAGATATGGAAATGAGCACAATGAGCAAAAAAGTGAGTCGGTCCATGACACCCTCCTAGACCCGGAAACCGAAATAACAAGACCAAAGGATCGAAATAGGCAATTTCCCAGTTCCGTCGGCTTTCACGAGAAAAATCGTATTAATTCGCAGAATGATCGAAACACTGCAAAAATTTACGAACAAAAGGAAAAGACATAGATGAAGAACTTTCATGTTTTAAGCTTAGGGAAATCCTGGACGGATCAATACAGTTTAATGCTTCTTTCCGAAAAATTTCTCAGAAAACTGGCTTGTCCGGTTTTTTCTTTGAAGATAAATGGGCCACCAAAAATGCTAATTGATGCCCGAAAATTTGCAGATCACTAGTTCAAATCCCATTATACCACTTTCATGTTTTAAATTCTTGCAAAAAAGTTCATTTATTAGTGGCATATAGTGAGATTAAACTGAAGTCAGGAAAATTCCGAAAATCCAGGCAGTTTATCACTCGTCTTAAGTTTGACATTAAAAGGAAAACACTCTGGAATGATCCGAAAATGTTTGAGGTAATAGACCGGGATCTTGCAGATGTTTTTCAAGAAAACCATGTGAGCCAATTCGAATCACAAAATTCAAAATAAATTACGGAAGACCCGAAGGTCAGTCTGAACAGTAGCCTTTATTACAAGAAAAATCCATAAAGTCACGAAATAGACATGCAATTGACATGGAGTTAAACATGACTCATATAATGACAATCAAGACATTTCATCTTCTTAGAGACAACACGATCTATGGATGAACGGGACTCCAACTCTTTTCGAAGTCGTGCATTTTCTTTGGCCAGAGTCTTCATTTGCTTTATTGCCTTTTGAGCCTTCTTCTCATAGGCTTCTATCTCGACTAAACGAGTGGGCTTCACAAACACCAACGGGAATTTCGGAAGCATATGAGCCGGTATGGAATGATGGTGAATGTATCGGGCCTTCGCATGGTAAAGCTTTTCCTTCCCTTCAAGCTCCGCCTTGGGTAGTGACAGTATGCAAGTCTTGGACTTGAGCCAAGTTTGATCAAGACGCCTGAGTTCGGTTCTAAAATTCTTGGCCGTAATGAATTCAACTCGCAAAGTGTCCAGCCTCATAGGTGGAGGAACATCCTAGAATGAAGGTAGCGGTATCCGAGCACCAGAAATGTGCGAGTGCTTGCATAACCCCAGTCTGTAATCGAATGTCCAGGAGCGGCAATATGTGACCCATACGGCTAAAGACATAGCTCTGTGCATCGATGCTTAGACGATACCACATCTGCTTCAACTCGGCCTTCGGAATATACATGAAACGAATATTATTGTGTCCCATTGTCTATAGATCGCGTGCCACAAACCTAATTATCATGGACCGACCCAAAAAAAAAATTGATATAAGACAAGATGAAGTTGAGGGTCATACTTTACCGTAGGATAAGAAAGTAAATAATCACATAGACATGCACATGATTCGTGAGTTATCCTTATTCTAACTATCCTAAAGGCTCGCAAATTGAAGTGAAAGACTTGCGGCAAGGCGACAATCTCGCGCACATAATCAAAGTTAGTCGTGATCCCTTGACATAACCAGGATTAGCCGGATCTTTCAACTTCAGCTTCTCGAGTTAAAAATTATAACCCCCGCTTCGGTAATCTTACCGAGCACGAGTTCTAACTTTTGAAACTCATTTTTGAAAAGAGAGTCGGGATCGAATTCGGACTAACTTTCAACCGTGATCACACGGAGAACGCTAGGATCCAATCTCGATACCATCTTAAAACTAGTGGCCCGGGTTCGGCCACGGGTAGTGTGTGGTGTGGTGCTAAAGCAACTAATCATGCATAACAGTTAAATCCAAACACCGCTTCAAAAGGTGCACAAATTAAATAAGAAATTTCCAAACACCACAATCTACAAAACAAAGGGGTTAGCCAAACACTCCTCCCCTTATAACTCCCATTCTGCAAGACCATTTAACACCTAAGGATGAGAATTCAATCAAAATTTGCCAAACAAAAGGGACAATTATCGCGAAAATTTTCTGGCCTAAGTCCTCTTTTTAAAAAAAAACGTCCCCAGCGGAGTCGCCAAGCTGTCGCGACCTAAGAATCGGCTTTTCCAATTTTAGGTTGATGGATTGCCAAATTAATTAATTAGATTAATTAACTTAGCTCAAACCCTCCCAAGTTCTACCAAATCGCGACTTAGGTTCAATTTCATGCAAACATTTATCTTGGAGTCGCCACTAATCGTTTCTTGGTAGGCCGATTAGAAACCTAAGTAAATTAGCGGGAGAACTAAATTACTTCTACGAACCAGAGATTAAGGGTCCGGGAACTTGATTACATTAATTTTTAATTAATGCCCTTTCGGTACCAACTTCACGAAAAAAGTTCAATTTGGCAATTTTGATACATTCTCACTTGAAGTCCAAAGGTGCAATTTTTTGGGTTTTCTTTTTTATGAAAATGTAAGAATTAAACTACATGCAATGTATGCCGTGAAAGTTTAATAAAAATGCAATCTAATCGAAATATTTACAAGATGGATTAAATGTGCAATTATCTACATGATGCTAATTTTGGAAGATGCAATTTTTAAGTATGGTGGAATGATATGTCCGAGAAGATTTAATCGGGATTCCAATCCATTAGGTAACAAAGTTTTTGAATATTCTAAAAAAAGATTAGAATCGTTACCTAATTTGGCGGATTCGACTACCGAGTTCAAACCTTGAATTGTCTTGTGGATCGGGACCTTGAACCACGGCTCGAACGACGGGGATGGACTTGCGGCTTTGTGTTGATGAATGGATTGGCAAGGGAGACTCGGTCGGAAAATCTCTCAACCGAACTCTTTCTTCTTTCGCACACAAGTATTTTCTCACCTCACTTTGATGATTCTTTTTTATATCTCTCTTCAAGCTCTCAAGAATTTCTTCTCAAGAAAAATTCTTCTCCCAAAGCTCTCAAAAAACTCTCTTCAAAGATTCTTTTCTCCAAAAAATTTTCTCTCCAAAAGCTCTCAAAAAACTCCTCAACTCCTCCTAAAAACTCTCCTCCTCTTCTCCTTTTATAACTCCCTCATTCTATCTACATTTCTAATTTTTCCACTAACTCCATCTTCTTTTCTCCATCCCTCTTTCTCCATCTTCCTCTCTCAATCTCCCCTTCTCCATCTTCCTTTCTCAATCTCCCATTCTTCATCTTCCTTTCTCAATCTCCCATTCTCCATCTTCATTTCTCAATCTCCCCTTCTTCATCTTCCTTTCTCAATCTCCCCTTCTTCATCTTCCTTTCTCCATCTCCCATTCTAATTTCTCCACTAACTCCATCTTTTTGTTATTTGCAAAGTAGTCCCTCAAGTTTTGAATATTTGCACTTTAGTCCTTGAGGTTTTACGTATTTGCAATTCAGTTCCTGAGGAAATATTTCTGATTAAGTCCGAACCTTCGAAAGATAAATCCTTTGCCGAAATTCGTGCCTAGTCCAATCGCATATCATTTTAAAACTCGAATCTTCCGCCGTTAGTCTAAATGCGATGCATGAATAAATATGAAAAATTACATGATTATTTTTTGAAAGAACTAAAAATTAGTTCTAATTTTTTATGGAAAAAATGACTAGAAAGGTTAGTCAGAATTTAGGTGTCAACACTCTTGCACGACAAGGTGCTCCTATCGCTGAACCTATGTAGGTACGAAAAATCCTTCGACGATTAACAGACGAATGGAACTACATCAAGCCCTCGATACAAGAATGTCAAACAATCAGATGTTTATCCATTGATGAGCTTGTTGGAACATTACAATCTTATGAAACAGAACGCAACAATAAATCAAAGGATTCAAAAGGTAAGAAGTCAATTGTTTTAGCTTCTAACATTGATCATGAAATGTCAGATTCTGAAGATGAAGATGAAGACGATGAAGAAATTGCGCTAATGGTAAAGAAGTTCCGAAAGATGGCTCAAAAAGGCAAAAGCTTCAAGGGAATGAAATCATTTAGAAAGAGTAACCAGAAACAGTTAGGATACGACAAGCAGGAAAGCAAGGATGTTGTATGTTTTCACTGCAAGAAAGTAGGGCACATTAAGCCGAAATGTCCACTTCTGAAAAAGGACAAAGTAAAGTATGAAAAATACAAGAAGGCGCTGAAAGTAGAAACATTGAGTGATTCAGAGGACAGTGATGAAGATTATGCATATCTCCGCCTCATGGAAAAATCTGATTCAGATTCAGATTCAGAGTCAGACGTTGAGGTATGTCTTTCTGAAACACCAGATGAAGTTTCTGAGTATATTGAAGAGTCATGCACGAATTATAAGGAAGCTCTAAAAAAGATGTCTGTTTTGAAAAAAGAAGTTTCCTCTTTAAACAACAAGATGTTTCTAAAAAGACAAGATTTAGTTTTTGCAAAGAGAATTTCATTAAATGAAGGAGAATCGTGATTTGATTTTGAAAGAAAACGATTCCTTGAAAATCGAGATTGAAAATATTTCAAAGAAATTTTCTCAGAGTTCGAAGAATTTAGAAAATATTATTTCCAGACAAGTTTCATATGGTAACAAGTCTGGTCTTGATTTCAAAAAGGAAAATAATTTCAACAATAGATTTCCAAAAACCAATGACAGGATTTCGTATAAACCTTCCAAATCTGCATATCAACGGCATTTCCATAAACAGTTTATAATATCTCTTTATCGAATTCATTGTTCAAATGTGGTGCAAGAAATCATGCTAGAAACAATTGCATGATGGTATGGAGACCTATTAATAGAAATGCTGCAATAGTGACTA
This sequence comes from Lenwebbia sp. NSW1173648, assembly GCA_029784005.1. Lineage (NCBI taxonomy): Eukaryota > Viridiplantae > Streptophyta > Magnoliopsida > Myrtales > Myrtaceae > Lenwebbia > Lenwebbia sp. NSW1173648. Next base: position 19,073,044 of record JARCGZ010000010.1, on the reverse strand, counting down.
ACTCAAATGGACCCAAAAAGAACCAGGTACCAAAGAAATAGTGAGTTATTTTCATCTTGCAGGTACCTCGAAAAAAAAAGAATAAATGATTTCTGGACAGTGGATGCTCAAGCCATATGACTGGTGATCCAGATAAATTCATTCAGTTATTAGAATACAATGGTAGAAGTGTGTCGTTTGGTGGAAAGAATAAAGGCAAGGTTGTTGGCCAAGGGACAGTAAAAATTGGGAACCTTACGATCAATGACGTCTCTTTGGTCAGAGGATTGAAATACAATCTGATCTCCGTAAGTCAACTATGTGATTCTGGTTATCAAATTTCCTTTCAAAATACGAAATGTTTAGGTGTCAGCAAAGATAAGAAGCAAACCTTCACTGGTCATCGACATGGAAATATCTACCTTATGGATATTGATTCTAAATACATCAAGTGTCTTATATCCATCAAGGATGAATCTGAACTATGGCACGGAAAGTTAGGCCATATCAGTATCAAGCACATCTCAAAATTATCTTTCAAGAGACTGGTTCGAGGTTTACCACAAACAAAATTTGAAAAATCTGAACTGTGTTTAGCTTGCACCATTGGGAAATACGTAAGAAGTTCCTTCAAATCTATTAATCATGTTTCACCTAAACGTGCACTGCAGCTGCTTCATATGGACATTTTTTGACCAAATAGAGTACTAAATCTTGGAGGTAAGAAATACTGCCTTGTTATAGTTGAGGATTACTCAAGATTTACATGGATTTTATTCTTGCTCATAAAAACGATGCCTTATCATCTTTTTCAAAATTTTCTTAAAAGGTTTAAAATGAGAAAGGTTATGTTATTTCCTACATTAAAATTGAAACCAAAGTTTTTCTGATTTTTGTGATGATTTTGGGATTCAGCATAATTTTTCTTTTCCTTACACACCTCAACAAAATGGGGTGGTGGAAAGGAAAAATAGTTCTTGTTGACACTTGATTTTAGGTAATTTTAATTTTAGAAAATTCATAAAAATTCATAAAACTGAAAAATCAACTTTGGAAGCCTTGGCCAAGCCTAAGGATCCATTTTTGAACAAAAAATAATTTTTCATATTTTTTGCATTTTTTTAATTTTTGGAAAATAGGAAAATCTTGGAAAATAAAGAAAAATAGCATTTGAGGTCACAAAAATAGTCAGTATTTTTTTATTTTAATTCCCTTTTCATTTTGGCCTCTTGAAATTTGAAAAATTGATTCGAGACCATAATCTTCTTTGTTAACCTTGGTCCCGAATTAAGCCAAAAATGACATTTTTTCCCCTTTAATTTTCCTTTCTAGCATTTTATGAGTCGTGACATTTGCCTCAGGTCCCTTGCATTTTATTTTAGTCCAAAAGTCCAATAAATCGCTCAATTTTGGCTAAAATGACCAAATTGCATAAAATTCTTTCAATTTAGTCCCCAGATTCGATCAAAGTGAAATTAAAAATTCTCCAGGGACTAAATTGAGAATCCAAGCCAGTCACCCTCTATTTTTCAACCTTCCAGATTGATTGGTGGTGGTGGTTTGGATCAATTTGGCCGTTTAGGGTTTGGATTTGAGAAAATTCAATTTCGGGTCAAACCAAAAATTTAGTGTTTTTGCACAATTCCAAGCAATTTTTTTTTCACAAAAATCATGTTTTTAGATGGAATCCATGTCAAAGAGTCCAATTTGGATATTTAATTTGACAAATATTGAGTTTTTAAAGATCAATTTGAGGAAATTAAGCGAGCCGGGTCTGCCGGGCCCGACCGGATCCAACCCGACCCGACCTGACCACTATGCATCTTCCCCAAGCTGCAGTTTGCGTACGCAAGAAGAAGACCAATGCAGCCGAGCCATCCCACTCCTCGTTCGAGCTAGCCAGAGCTCCGGTTGAGAAGCTGGAGTGTGCCCGACGCCGACGTGCCTAATGGCACATGCAGTTTTGAGTCGGCAGAACCCCCTCCTGCGTGAAAAATTTTCCAAGATCGGGTATATATCGATTCAATGCAATTTGGATCAGGGGGAGGTCTGATTGGGTTGCAACAGATTCCACATATCATAGAGAGAGGGAGAGGAGAGAGAAAGACCTCTCGGCAACTCCTCAGATCGAAGCTTCATCGCGTGAAAAGGCAAGTGCCATGGTTGAGTGCTCGAAGGTCCGCCAATGGCGGACTCTTCGTTCCTTCATCGATCTCCATAATTTTTAGTTCTGAATCTTCCTTAGCTCTTGCTGACTATATCCATGCCTTTATTTTTCATTTTCATTGCATGAATCCTCTCGAGTCACCTCCCAAACATCCGAGCCTAGGTTGATCTCGCAAAGTTATTTCGCGACATCGTGGAGCTACACCAACGATCAGGTAAGTTTCTTCAGTCCTTTGTGATGCTCTCTGCTAGTTTACTTTGATTAGATCGTGTTAGAATTGATTAGGATGATTTTTCGCCGGAAGAGTAGTTCGGCCGGTTCTGGTTAGGGCGTTTTTAGACTAGGTCGAGCTCTAGTTTTCATATATTTTGATATAGAGATGATGAGGTCTCGTTTGGTGAAAAGATTGGGAGTTTTCGATGTAGTTTAGGCTAGTGTTGGGCGAGCCGGCGAGCCTCCGGCGGACTTGCCGGAGACCGGAGCACCTTTGGTCATCTTCTTCGCAGAGGCATTGACCGGTCAACGCCCATGTGGCGCCGACGTGGCAGCCACGTCAGCGCCCGAGCTTCCTGGTCAGTTTTTCTAAAAAAACTATAAGTGCCAGATCCGACGGTTGTGGCTTCGCCACGTGTCATAATCTGGCATTTTTCGAAAATAAAAAAAACATATTTTTTGATATAAAAATGATTTTTCGAAAATAAATAAATAAATAAATAAAGGATTTAGGATGGACGGTCTAGATCTGGTCATGGTTTGATCTTGACCGTTGGTTTGAGTATGCAAATCCAAGGGTCGTGGGCTAGCCATGTGGCCCCGTCTGCGCCATAGGATTAGATATTAAATAAAAATCATCAGAAAATCTTTAAAAAAATCAGAAAATAACAAAAAAAATCTAAAACGCCACCGTTTTAGGCCAGCCTAGGACCCGTACGGTTTGGGCCGGGTTTTCGAGTAGAGTGGGTCGGGTCGACCCAACCCGGTCCGGAAAATATAAAAATATTCAAGAAAAATAATAACAAATTCAGAAAATCATTAAAAAAATGAGAAAAATTATAAAAAAAATTCTAAAAAAATTAGAAAAATCAGGAAAACTTCAGAAAAATTCCCAAAAATCATGAAAAATGGGAAATGACCACATTCAATTGGTTTGACCCATTTTCATTGATTTTGAGTTTCCGAACCTTCCAAAATGACCGTTTTGCCCCTCTGGTCAAATTGACCCAAACTTTTCCAAACTACTCCTGAACTTAAATGGCATATTCCCTAAGCATTTAGGGCTTCACTAGGCTTGCCATGACATTGATTGCGATGCATTTTATCTGCACGTTTTTAATTGCCTTGATTTCCGCACTTTAAATTTCTTATTGTGACTGTTAGGACAGATAATCCCATCTGCATGACACCCTTAGAAGTTAAAGCTTACCTTACCCCAAAGACACCTGCATGAAATTTGTAGACTAGGAAATCACTCAACTTAGGTACCGAAAGGGCGTCGATGGCAATCTCGACGTACCTAAGTCCCCAAATCCTCTTCTCTGATTCTCGCAGAACCGAACGGTCTCTCCCAACTGCTCGGTAGGGTTTCCGATCATACCCTCCAAAAAATGATTGGTGGCGACTCCGATGGCATGTACACCATTCACATGTCACCCGACCACACTAAGGTCGACCCATTTTAAAATTCCTCCCTGACGCGATTTGGTAGAGCTTGGGAGAGCTTGCGTCGAGTTTCATTCTCCTCCCTTTTAAAAAATGGACTCGACAATCCATTAACTCACTCGAGATCGAAATTCCTCGAGAGGGTCGCGACGGTTCTCTACAAGAAATGACAAGAACTCTCTTGATCGAAAGTAAAATTGCTACGCATTTTTGGGTAGAAGCTGTATCGATAGCTTCTTATAAATCGTGTTTCTTTGAGATCAATCCTTGAGAACACCCCATATGAGCTCTTTAAAGAAAGAAAATCAGTTCTTGCATACTTCCATGTGTTTGGTTGCAAATGTTTCATTTTGAAGACTGATAATGATCGAGTTGGTAAGTTTGATGAAAAGTCAGATGAAGGGATATTCCTAGGGTACTCAACAACAAGCAAAGCATACCGAGTCTACAACAAAAACTCTCAAGTTGTTGGAGAATCGATGAATATCAAGTTTGATGAGAACATTTAGAAACAAAATGGTCAATCTGAATATGCTCAAGTTTTCTCACTACCTCAAAGTTCAGAACCAATTGAAGACCCTGAAGAGAATCATGCTTTTGAAGATCTTCAGAATCAAGAGACAAATCAACAAACAACAGTAGAACCAGAGGAGATACAATCTGAATCTAAAGATCCAAATGATGCTCAAGATGAGAGATTCAACAAGAACTGGAAACATAAATCCAGTCATCCCAAGAACTTATAATGGGAAGCTTGGACGAAGGAATCAACAATGTCTGGGTGCTTGTGTCAAGACCCAAAAATCGTCTTGTAATAGGAACAAAATGGGTGTTCAGAAACAAGCTAGATGACAAAGGAAAGGTGGTCAGAAACAAAGCAAGATTAGTGGCAAAAGGGTATTCCCAAGAAGAGGGAATAGATTACGATGAAACATACGCACCAGTTGCCAGGTTAAAAGCCATAAGGCCACTTTTTGCTTATGCTTGTTACAATGACTTTAAAATTTTTAGATGGACGTAAAAAGTGCATTCCTGAACTGGTACATCAAAGAAGAAGTTTATGGCGAATAACCACCTGGTTTTGAGGAACCAAGAGGAAAGCATCTCGTTTATACCCTAAAGAAAGCTTTATTTGGCTTAAAGCAAGCATCTCGTGCCTCGTATGAAAGGCTAAGTAGCATTCTATCTGAAAATAAATTTGTAAAAGGCAATGTTGATACTACTCTTTTTATTCTGAAGTAGGGTAAGGATATTCTTATTGTTCAGATTTACGTTGATGATATTATGTTTGGCTCTTCTAATGAACGTCCGTGCAAGAATTTATCTAAAGTAATGCAGGATGAGTTCGAGATGAGCATGATGGGAGAATTGAGATTCTTTCCTAGACTTCAGATTCAACAAACCAAGAAACGAACATTTATTCATCAGGAGAAATATGCTCTCGAGATTATCAAGAAATTTGACCTGGAGAATTGCAAGAAGACAGAAACTCCAATGTCGCATTCATCAAAGCTTGATAAAGATGAACAAGGAAAAGAAGTTGATCAGAAGCTATATCGCAGTATAATTAGCTCACTTCTATATCTCACAACATCAAGACCAGATATCCTATTTAGCGTCTGCTTATGTGCGAGATTTCAAACAAGCCCAAGAGAATCACATCTCTCTACAATGAAGAGAATCATTAAATATATCGAGACATATCCAGCTTATGGACTCTGGTATTCAAAAGATTCAGACTTCGTTCTGAAGGGATATTCAGATGCAGATCTCGCAGGATGCAAGATTGACAGAAAGAGTACTTCTGGGACTTGTCAACTTATGGGAAATATGTTGATTTCACGGTATTCTAAGAAGCAAAGTACAGTTGCACTTTCCACAGCAAAAGCAGAATATGTATCTCTTGAAAGTTGTTGTGCTCAGATTCTACGACTAAAACAACAACTGAGAGACTATGGAGTTGAGGGTTCGAATGTGGAAATCATGTGTGATAACACAAGTGCCATAAACTTGACCAAGAATCCAATTCTACATTCAAGGGCGAAACATATTGAGATTAAACATCACTTCATACGTGATCATGTTCAGAATGGAGATATTCACATCCAATATGTTGATACGAAGAATCAACTCGCAGATATTTTCACTAAACCTCTTGATAAGGAGACTTTCAATTATATTCGGAATAAATTGGCTATTATTAATCCTTTATCTTGAGTTGAGTTAGAAATAGGTTCTCTGTTACATTTAGAAGCATAATTTCAGAAGCACAATTATAGAATAATCATTCAGAAGCAAAGGTCAGTTCTTCGTACCCTACTTAAATTTAGAAATCCATTGAAATACAGGGATTTAAGGTATGTTTTCTAACTTCCAAATATATGTTTTGCTGATTGATTGATATAATATATTGTCTTTGGTTTATTTTCTTCGGATTTTATTCTAAATTGATTTTATTTCTAAAGATAACCCTTTTATAGTTTTCTTTTCTTTTTCAAATTTTTGAAAGGACGAGAACCGTCACCTTTCTCTGAGAAAAATCCTATTCATGTCAGTTTTCACTATCTCTCGCTCGAAATCTCAGACTCTCTTTTCTTTCAGAAAACCCTTACTCTTTCTCTTTTCGCTCAAAACCGCTCTCGCATTCTTTCGTAAAAATCCAAAATTTTTCATCAATGGCTCCGAAATCATCCTCCTCAGCAAAGAAAAATGTTGGGCAAAGCGAAAGGCAAAGAAGGAAGTCGTCTAGCTTGACGAAGGATACAAAATCTAGGGATACAACTCCTGTGAATAACACAGCAATAGAAGAAAGAAGCAACGATCGTATGAATACAAGTTTGTCTGAATATCTGTATGGCGAAATGGTTGCACTAGCTCTTTCTATTAAGCCTCTTTACGACGCTTTCAAGGAATAGGGTTCTGGAGATGACATGATTGCTAAACTCCTTACTATCACAAGTTTGCTAGTGAGGATGATTTTCTGAAGTTATTGAATATGCCTCTTCGTACTGTTAACTCCGATTGCTATTAGTCTTGATAAAGTTTCGAGGAAAGGAAAGGAAAAGGTTATGGTACCTGATGTACCAAAACCTAAAAGGATCCCATCTAAAGGAGTGGTTATTCGTGAGACTATTGAGGAAGAAAGTGATGTGGAGACAAAAGGGAGATTTGATTACGATAATGATGTCGTTTTCAAGAATTTCAAAAGGAGATTGTCTCACTGTACAAGAGACAAAAGTTTCAAAAGTCGTTACTTTTTATCATAGAAGCATGTTGGTAGATACAAGGCTCTAAAGGAGCGAGGTGTGATGTCATATAGAGTTTTTGATGTGAAATACTTCGACAAGGTTGGTATTCCTGTAAGGAAACATCTGGAGGAGATGAAATTGAGGGAGTTTGTAACTGTTAAAATACATATTTTCCTAACCTGGTGGCTTACTTCTACTCTACACTATTTTTTACTGATCCCGAGTCTCTCTCATACAACATTGGAGATGATCAGTACATCTTACATGTAAATGAGTTGGCAAAACTCATGGAAGTAAGACAAAGTGTCTTCAAGCCCATCAACATTCAGCTTGAGGCAGCATACAGCTAACTGACTGGGAAGGAGCACTATAGTCGAGACTTAAAGGCTAATGTTGCCTACAATGACTTCCCTCTGAAGCATGTGATCATGCATAAGGTGGTGATAGAATGTCTGCGTCCAAAGGCCTCCTCGAAGACTGATATCTCCAAGTTTGAAGCCAAACTGATGTGGGCTTTGCTTACAGGCTATGATTTTTCACTTACACATACTGTCCTCGTACATATGTACAGGACTGTGCATAAGTCAAAAGGTCAATTGCCTTATGCAGGGCTAATTTCTTTGATTCTGAAGTATCATAAAATAAAGCTTCCTGAAGAGCTAACTTTGAAGCAAGTCCCATTCATGGTGGCTGGAGAGAATATGATTCAGAAAATGGGCTTCATGTTGAATGATGGAAGATGGCTTAACAAGAACAAGGAAATGGTTCAGGTGGAACTAGAAACAGAGTAGACAGAAAGATCGGCAAAAAGAAGGAAAACTGTGGCTAGAAAAGGAAAAAAGGTAAGTGTTCAAAGTGCATCCTCTGAGGAAGAAGAAACAGAGAAAGAAGAAGGTGTATCATCAAGAGAAGATGATGAGAGAACCCCTACTGCTTCATCTGAGGACAGTGACAAGTCAGATGAGGATGACCATAATGATGGTTAGAAAAAAGAAAGTAAGAATGCTGGGATAGTACATTAGCAGGAGGATCTTATGGAAGATCTCCATAAGACTCATGTGAGCGAAGAGGAAACAGAAGAAATATCTACCGAGAAGGCAGAGAAAGAAGCAAAATTGGCTCGTGCTCAATATGTTGAAGTCTGGGAAGACGAGTTGGACGATAGAGCAACACTTGATGTACCTGTTGCTCGTGAAAAGAAGAGAGAATCCTCAAAATTTGAGGATATGGATGTTGACAAGGTAGATGAATTCGTTGTCATGGTTGAAGAATCCACTGCAGATACTCCTGTTAAGCCAGCATAGATTCAGCGAGAGTAACCACAGAATGTTGATGCCTGTACTCTGGTACAGAATCTAACTGAATCTGCTGCTACGAAACAACCAGAGGAGAGAAAGACAGATGCTGTTCAGACTGAAGACATTCAGACTGCGGTTGTTCAGAAGGAGCTAGCTGCTGATCAAAGGGAGGATCCCAGAGGTGAAAAATCTGATGTTCAGGTTGAGAAATATGTAGAAAAGGAATCTACTACGGCTGTTGGTGTACAGATCCAAGAAGAGATAACAACTGAAACTGAATCTGATGCTGCTGAGAATGCCAAAAAGATTTCAGATGCCACCCCTGCTCGACCTCTAGAGGAGATTAATCTGCAGTGCATCTTGGATTCGACATCAAAGGGAAAGGCTCATATGGTGGAAGAAGAGAGACCAAAGACTCCTGCCAGTAAATTAACTCCAGAAGAGACTTTGAATGCTTTTATCAGAGAGCTACTGGATACGAAGTCCTTGCAGAGTCTGGTTCAAAAGGATGTTGAAAAACTTCAGGTTGAGATGCTACAGAGGCTAGATGCGATGGAAAAGCTGATTGAGAGGAAGCTGAGCACATTCCAGCAAATGCTTGATAAGTACTGCCGCCTCTTTTGCTCAGAGATGGCTAGCATGGGTACTTACACTCTGATCAGAGATGAGAGAATCACTCAAGAGTTCCTAGAGATGCAAGCCCTTAAAGACTTTGCCACTCTTGTTGCTAGATCGAGCGGAGCGAATCAAAGTAGGCTTGAAGGAAATGCTCAGGAGGTTGACTAAGAGCAAGTTGATGTTCCCTCCTCCTCAACAAAACCAACTCATCCTCCGTCTCTTTGAAACTGGTTTTCAAATAGCCTGTGTTTGACTTACTTTTGTCTATGTCAGATGTTTTGTGGACTTATTCTGTCACGACCTTATTATGGCCTGATAGCGTTGCTGATTAAATAATATTTGTGAGGATTGCTATCACTTTATTCTTCTTGCCGATGACAAAAAAGGGGAGAAGATACCTCATTTTAATTGCAGGATTACACATGCGAATGCATAACGCAAGTTATCTTTATCATGGAAGAATATTTATGAGTCAAAAGGGTGGAGTATCACGCATTTAATGACATATATTACATACGGTGATGTCCTTCCATTTTTTTTAACTGCATACATTACGTTGACATATTTTTCAAATTCAGATGCACATCTTTTTGAAAAGATTCACATGACATATATGTTTCTATTTTTGTGAAATCTTTTCTGAGTTTAACGTTGATACAAATATTTTTCATAATCTAATTTTATTGAGGAAGTTTTGTTATCATTAAAAAGGGGGAGATTGTTGAGAAAACCTTCCGTCTGAATATTTTGATTCTGACAAAACTATCCTTCTTTTGAAAGAATCTGGTCAATGCAAATAAATTTTTATTGCATGAATGAACATGTGAATACAAGTTTATATTGTTCCAGGTCTGGCGTAAAAACTCAAGATGTAGTTGTCATGTATCTGCTTCTGAAGTAGTTGAAGTCTTGTATTCAGATAGAGGAAGGTGTTGCCTCTGAAGACTAAATCTCGAGAAGACTTATGTGACATGTCAGCAATGACTTTACTAAAGCTCAGAGTTACTATTCTAATTTGTTCAGATTCAGAGAGTCTCTCTTACTTCTGAAGACTGCTTCCGCATTACATTTAGATTCTGCAGTATCTCTCTACTAGATTTTGAAGACCCACGTTTGGCAGGTTTCCAGTTTGGCCGCGTTATTTATGGAAGTCTGTAAGATTTGATTGATAGGATTATTTTTCAATCAAATCAGGAGAATATCCTCGATTGGATATTACCTTCCACGAACAAGATATCTTGGAGATTTGGATAAACTCTACTTACGGAAACTAAGGATTTAGTTGTATTGGCGACTGAATCTGAAGGGTTCAGACTCTACTCCAATGGCTACTAAAACTTCCCAAATACAGTCTCATTCAATCAGGATTGATGTCATCAAAGCAGTGATTGAGGAGCGATCCTTTGGAGGACCTTGGTAATGGCTAGTTCAAGGTCGAAGGAGTATAAAATGAGATCAATGGTGACTATTGCAGAGAGAGTTCAAGAACTTACAATTTCAAAGTGCTGAGTTGTTCAAATCACATTCTCTTGTTCTTAAGAGCTACAAACATTATCTTTGAGAGGTCTTTGTAAGAGTGATAAAGTGTGACTTCTCTTGTAACCTTTCAACGATTCATAGTGGAATCCAGCCAATCGGCTGTCATCGTGGGAGAGTGGATGTAGGCTTGCTAAAGCCGAACTACTATAAACTTATCGTGCAATTCTCTCTAACTCTAAACTGTCTTTTTTGTGTTTAGTATTATGCACGTCTTGCTATTGAACTTATTCTGTTCGTCGTTAGAATTTGTTTAAATTCCGCAATTAGATTCAAAACTGTTCAGAATTGCCTATTCACCCCCCTCTAGGTGATATTGCTAGAGTCAACATAATGTAATTCTGTCACCCTTAAATCAAATGGTGACGACGCCGCGGGAGTCGAGATGCCCTTGCTGTATGATCAAGGTGCCCCGTGAAGTGTTACGGGATGCCTCGAAATTGAGATGCCCCTGTTGTGTCATTGGGGATGCCACATTGAGTGTTACGGGATGCCTCGGGAGTCAAGATTCGCTGCTGAGTGTTCGAGGATGCCCCGTGAGTCAGGATGTCCCGAGAGTATTCGGGAGAAAAAGTAATGATGAACATAATGCATGTTTATTTGTGTGCATATATCCACGTGTGGTTTATTGCATGTAGCCAAGCATGGTATGCCATCCGCCTGTGTTTGATGAAATTATCTTAGCTGATGTGACTATTGGCCCATTGGCATAACCACTCGGTGATTACTGGTGCACTCTGAAGCATTATGTCATCCGCATGAGTTTGAAAGAAATAATGTACTGAAGCACGGATGTTAAATTACTTTGGCACATCATGATAGAAAAAGGGAATTCATTATACATGTACTCGGATCACATGCTTGTTGGTTATGTGCTTGTTTTGCACCAGGTTGAGTGGTGATGTGATTTTCCTAAATTAAACGTAGAAATTTCATTTGTTGGGCTTCGGCTCTGTCGCAACCTAAAAAATTAGATTCATGCTAACGGATTATCAGGTTGATCATTTAACCTTATTCGGACCCTCTCAAGACCTATCGAATCGCAACTTAGTGTATGATTTCATGCAAAATTATCAAATTGGCGCTGCCACTAATCTTTTTGTTTGGTAGGTAGATTAGAACCTAAATAAATTAGCGGGAGAACTAATTTATTTCCACGAACCAGAGAAAATGGGTCTGGAGACTTGATTACATTAATTTGAAAAAATTAATGCCATTTCGGTACTAGATTTCATGAAAAATCCTTTTATTTGAGTAATTGTGAATGATGACTCAGAAAATGGAATGACCGCAAGGGATACTCGAAAATGAGAATTTTATTTTTTCGATTTTTTAAATTTTTTATCTTCGAAAACTAATCAATTAAACAAATTAAAATTTGAACAAAAATAAACAAAAATGCCCATAATGTACCTTTAATTTCCGAATTTTTCGAAAAATTCGCTCGTACCCAAAGTTTAGGATTGGAGTAGAATTTTATTCGCAACGTACTCTTAGATTTGAGTCAGTAAGCGAATTGTGGGTATTGAATAACATCACCTCTTTTGACAAAGGGCAGACCACGAAATTTCATACAAATCACCATCCCATTCCACACGATCATGGCTAAGGGAAGTGATTTATTTTACCGAAGGGACAAAGGCATAAGGAGAGCATACATTATGGGTATGTTTGTTTATAAATGTACAAATTTTATAACAATCAAGCAAACATGACCAAAGATGACTCAATTGAACTTGATTTGATTTTAATTTCTTTTTAATTTTTTGGCAAAATAAGAGGGTTGGCCGAAATTATGGAGTGGGCCACCTTCCTCACTAAAATTTAATTCAGAAAATTATCCACAAAATTCGCCAGACAACTTAGATAATTCTCGAGTAAATCAAACAATATCCACTCAATCAAACATTATCCATAACTCAGAAAATTCACGGGATGGGACAATCCAACCAACTCAATGAAGCTCATCCAATGGCATATCAAATTCGGCCAAAGAGGGATTATACCCAAAAAATTCAAATTGTATCCATGAGAATATTCCGATTAATTCAATTCGCAAAAGTCAACAACCATCCATCATATATCAACAATTCGGCCATAAAGACATGAGTACACCGAAAGTCCAGATTTTATTTCATCAAAGGCTTCAATTTTTATACTAAGAAAAAAACGAAACCTTCAATCCAAATTAAGCTTACTCAAAAATCAGATTTTTGGTTTGACCATAGAATTGATAGAAAGGATTTAATTTTCCAAACTTTGATCACATATCCACACACGTTCATCAAGGCATATGGACATACATGCATGTCACCAATCAATCAAGCATGGATTAGCAATCAAAGGATAGAATAGATTACCTTTTCCAAGCAAAAACTCCAGCAATGCGCTCGCTCGATGAATTCGCTCAAAGTTGTACCTTTCGAGCTCGGTTCGCCACCAAACCACGCCCGAATGATCTAACACAAGTGGTAATAAGATTAGACCTTAAAAAAATGTCGAAACATGGACTAATTGACCTGGAACCGGGGATGAACAGCGGCAAACAGCAGCTGAATTTCGGGTGAACTGTAGCGGTTGCGTCAGATTGAGCTATACGGCGACGGACGTCTGAGCAGTGGTATCGATGGATGAGTGGATGACGCCGGCGGGCCTCTACGGTGGTCAGAGGAGCTGTTGATCGGAGGAGGATGGCCAAGCAGGGCTTGATTTGGACGGCACACGGTGGAGCTTCTCGGGGCTCGGTTGAGCCTTCTTTGAGCCGAAAATCTCCTTTTCTTTTCTCAACTTCTCACTCTGATTTTTTGAATTAGAATTGCCGACCCCTTAGCCTCTAGGATAGTCCAGTATTTATAGAGAATGAAGCTTCACCAATCCTATTAGACGTAGGATTCGTTTTGAGCCGTCGGATGGTAATCCCAGTCAAAGTGAGATTGCATGTCAACCGTTGGATCAAATTTTCTGATCTCGAAGGAGTCCAGATCGAATGAAACTCTCGGTTAATTAGAGTCTGATAACGATAGCTTTTTTTTTTTCTCAGGACTCTAATTTTCCGAGATAATTATCCGAATTAATTCAGTCTTTGAAGAGTCCAAATCCGTCGGAAACCTATATAATTTTCGGCCAAGAGAAGGGTGAGAGTGATATGGCCGAAAATGGCCCCTCTTACGGGCTTGTTGTGTCACCTCGGACTTGAAACGGGCTCTAATTAATTAAATGAGCAGTTAATTAAAGGCCTGGCTTAATTAAGTAATTAAAATGGGCTGATTTAAACTCAAAACCAAGTCCAAACCCATCATAAATTTCGGCATACCCATCTCAAGCCTTAATCGAAATTTATTAGTCAAATCACGGGCTCACTACACAAATTTGGGCTCAAGTTAAGGCTTTTCGAACAATGAACAGTTAAATAAAAGCCTTAATCAACTAAATGAACTTAAATGAATAAAAAATGAGCTTAAAAATAAGTCCAATTAGTCTAATAAAATTCGGCACACCTCATACCCATCACTGAAGATTTTCGACAATTTTTTATTCAGCCGCCTATAAAATCGAAGCTCAATCGCCTCACCTCTGGCCTGAATGCAAATGACTGACAGAAAATTTAAATATGCAATGCCTGAGAAAATATTTTTTGTGAGAATTAATTATCATTCTGTGCAGTATTTACGACAAAATAAAAAATCAAAATTTAGGTGTCAACAGGCTCACTCCTTTATTTTTCAGACGGTAGGAGAATCCCCCTTGACATGGCGATGAAGGGGACAAGATTATGCTAGATGCCATCAATCCCTAAGTTGGATGATGGCTTGGTTGCTATTTAGGCACGTTTGAGATAGTATGGAAGTAGTGGCGCTAGTTGACCCAACCTCCTTCCTAGGACTTTCGTATTTTGTATGTTGCTCAGATGATGTACTAAAATTGTAAAATCTGATGTTTAATAATAATAAAAAATAGGTTTATGTACTTCTACTAAACTCGTGCGATTTTTTTTGTATGGGATATTGTGAAAAGTTTATTGTGCTTCCACATATGAATAATAATTAAAACAAAAATTTAGAAAGGAAGCGTGTCATGCATGACATTCTAGGGCATCACATAGTTCTCTAGAAGACAACTCGTTTTCACAAGATGTAGAGTTTTTTTTTTGGTCGGATATGAGACGTAGTTAAATAGGTTCGGATTTGGCATATACGAATGTAGATTGACTTGTTTAACCGGTTTAGATATGAATTGATGTGTTTAGGTCAATGTGTTAATCTTTTTAACCCAACACAATTAGATACGTTTTAACATGATTAATATTCATATATATAAGAAAAAAGTTTACGATTCAAGTTCAGAAAACTAACACTCGTGTTAAAAAGAACAATAGGTATATAAAAAAAAAATAAGCGTCATCGCACGGTGCTTGTTAACCAGGGGTACGTTGCTAGAAAGTTGGTTAACAAGCATTGTACGAAGCACAGGTCGACAACGCAAGAGCCGAAGCTCCGATGACTCACCTCAGGCATGGGAGGTTACTATACCTGCCTACCCAGAGGTAGTCAACCGAAGTTGACGTGGAGTCTACCTTCTCCAGCGTCACCCCCCTAAGTTGAGAGAAAATATTTTTTCTTCCCTTCTTCTCAAGGAATACCCCCAAATTTTTTACGTCCCAGAGTTCAGAAGAAATAGTTTAAGAACTTGCTTAGGTCCAACTGCCAAAAATAGAAAGCCCTCCAATAATAACACAACTTAGCTATAACATATACTCATTGCCTAAAACGTGTTTTTTTTTTCTCGAAAGAAAATTTTCATTTATTAAGCAAACTAACATTTGAGCGATACATAAAAGGCTTTTAAGCTTAGCAAATCCCAAATAACTGCAGAACAATCCAAATATTAGAAAGCATATAACAAAACACACGCTGCAACTAAAAACATACTCTCATCTCTCAAGAACAAATCTTTCGTCGTAAACGTCGGCTAGAAATGTGTTGGAACGTGTACAACTTGTTAACATGGGTTATTGTGTATAAATGTATTTTACGCTTTTATCATTGTAAACATGTTAGCATACCGTGTCGTGTGACGTCCTAGAATTTCAAGGCTTATTCAATGAATAATATTGGACGGTTGGAATTGAGTGACATTTGTCGGACGCGGAATCATTCGATCTGAAGGTTGTTAGCCGTCGATCGAAGCGTAGTTAATTTAAGTTCGATTAGATTAGTCGCGCCGTAATTAGTCTTCGCCGTATTCCTTCGCGCCCGATCCAACCCTGAACCAAATATTCTAAACCAGTCCTAAATCGTCAGATTACCGAAATACCCTCAGATATTATTCATATACGCCAGAAACAATTAATACCGAATGACCGCGGACCCCACCTCATAAATGCCAAAGTCAAATCACCTTTTTGACTATAGAGAAATTACAAGAATGCCATTTGACCTTGGAAAAGTCAATTTTGCCCTTCAGGACCATTTCTCTCTCCTCTCTCTCTCTCTCTCTTCCCTTTCTCTCTCTTCTTCCCCTCCATTTTGCACGCACGGCAGCCCACCCCCTCCATCCTCACGCACGCCCATCTTCATCTTCTTCATCTTCGTCTTGCGTTCGTTGTCGCCGTGGACCGCCGCCGCCCCAGCCGAGCTGCTGCCGCCTCTGTTTAGCTGCTGTCCAAGCACCGCCGAGCCTCGCCGTCATCCGTCGAGCTTCACCGGAGCCACCGAGGTGCCGCCGGACCTTGGCCGAAGCTCCGCCGAGCTTGCCGCCACTCGTTGAGCTCCGTTTGTCGTCGTTTGGCCGTTTTCCAGCCGCTGTCCAGCAGCCGTTCGTCGTCGTCCGGTTGTCGTTTTGGAAATCCGACATCGTGGTTGCGTCCGGATCGACGAGGAGAGTCCGTAGGAGCGTCGCCAGAAAATCCGCCGCCGCCGATCGTCGCCGCCAGTGTCGCAGTGAGTTAACCCTTAATCCCTGATTAGGCCATTAATTGCACTTATTAGGTTAATTAATTAGTTACCGTAATTAGATTAATTAGTTACCATAGTTAAATTAGATAGTTACTGTGGTAGATTAATTAACTGCTGTGGTTAGTTGAATTAGCCGTGGTTAGGTGAAATAGTTACCATGGTTAATTGCATGTTGTTGTGCCTAGTTTGTGGAGTCCGATCGTGGATCGGACTAAGTGTTGATTGCGCATTAAATTGCTGAATGATCACACTAGGATCGAAATGCCATGTTAAATGAAAATTGAATATTCGCGTGACCAATTGTGATTTTGAGTGTGAAAATGGCCGTGGGCCAGGTTTGAGTGTGAAAATAGCCGTGGGCCAAGTTTGAGCATGAAAATGGCCGTGGGCCAAGTTTGAGCATAAAATTGGCCGTGGGCCAGGTTTGAGCATCAAAATGAGATTTGGCTTGAGAGTCGGTTTTAAGCGCGAGGTCACGCAGTTGTTTCACAATGTCACCCTAACGTAACTGGGGGCACGAGCGATACCCTTGTTGGCATGGGTCGCTGCCTGGTAAGTTTGTGTGCCGGCGACGTACGGTTCGGGATTCCACGACTTATCGACTGCCTGTCAGTCCGTGCCCGGCGATGGACCGTCCGAATAACCCGGCTGATGAGATGTCGGTCACAACTTGTGTTGGTCCGTAGTCCCTCCTGGAATTATTCCTGGTATGCTCGCCTTAGGGGTCTTGAGGGGGCTATCAGATGCCGTCGCCGTTAACGTTGTGGGACGACTCCCGGTTAATCCGAAAGAGTACTAGCAGCGAGGCTGTGCTTTGGCGAGAGTGGGGTATCTCTTGGCCGGCTGACCGGAACACGTTTATTGCATAGTGCATGAGTATTGCTGAGTGTTCTGGCTGATTGGTTGATGCATTGTTTATTCCTTATCATGTTGTACCCGTCGTATGGCTCCAGGCGAGGTACGTTGCATGTGATTGCTATTCTGAGGTTGAGATTAGTTCGCTAGAATGGTTAGGTCGTGATCAACGTCCTAATCGGACTTAGGCGTTGACCCACTGAGATTCATATCTCATGCGCTATGGCTGATTGCCTTTCAGGTCCTCGAGATGGCCGCACGCCACGTTAGGTTTGGCGTCCCGATCGAACTAACGACGGTACTTCATCGCCGTCACGTCACTAATCCTGAGGACATATGGGAACAGCATGTCACGACAGTCTGGGTTGATGAAGGATTGCCACACTACGTGGCACACCTCTTTAAGGCCTGGTTCATGTGTCAGGCTGGTGTTCCCATAGGACCGATTCGGGGGTTTGATGTACCCTTGGGTGCGGGTCCAATAGTCCAGACTTGGGACGCAACGGAGGCTGAAATGCCGGATGGGGAGATCGTGGACCCAGATCTGAGTTCGGAGGAGGAGGATCCAGATTCGCCGCCTGGTTACCAAGGTTGACCCGGTGTTGTTGGCCCGGGGGTTTTTGGAGAGGTTGCGGAGGAGCTTTGGAAGTCGTTTGTATATAGCTGGTTGTGTAGCAGTAGTGTATCGGCTATAGTACGACCCGACCCGACCCGGTATCTTTTTGTAGGTCTAAGGGGATCGGTCCGAGGAGGACTTGTGTAAATTATGTGTGTATTGTGAATTAATCAAGCAAATAAATGAAAATGGTTTGTTGTTGTTTATTGTAGTTCCTATTCTTTCTATCCCTATTGTTTGTTGTCCGGGGTTGTGTTCGCTTCCGCATGTGCTTAATTACAAGATAAAAGAAATGGGTCGATGATGTGCCTGGGAAATCATCCTTTGACCAGACGATAGGAAGAGGTGTCGCGCGCCCGGGGCTCGGGGCGTGACATCCCCGTTTTGGTATCAGAGCATGGTTTGTGGAGTTATAAGGTGCGCTGGGTTTGGGATAGTCAATAGAATTGAAACCCTATGCTTGTGATTGCTACTTGATTGCTGTTTTAGTGGTAAACCTGAGTCCTCATTACGTGTTGATTTGGGCGAGCAGGAGTCCTTACGGTCCTGCAGGATGAGCAACCGTAGCCGGAGAGTGCCCCGAGGTAGGGCAACTCAGGTGGATCCCGATATGGAGAGGGATCGTGTTCCGAGAGCACCCACGAAAAGGGTAGCTCCAGTTGTTCCAGAAGCGGTTGAGAACCGCGTTCCTGTAGCTCGCAGAGGCAGAGGAAGGGCCGCCTGAGGAAGACCCAGAGTGGGAAGAGTGGACAAACCGGAAATGCCTAGAGAAGGGGCAGTGCATGCAGATCCTAGAGTGGACGGGATCCTACAAGCCTTGAAAACCATGGGTAACCTGATGGGGCAGCAAATGAGGAACCAAGCTGCAGCTGCCATTCCATAGGAGGGTCCGTTAGCTGAAGACGGGATCCGCAGGCCGCAGACTCACTGATTAGTGGACCAGTTTATGAAGCTTAAGCCACCGAGGTTTTCGGGAACTGGTGACCCGGAAGCTGCTACCTCATGGATGGAGGATTTGGAAAAGGCTTTTGCCTTATTAGGATGTTCCGAAGAAGAGAAGGTAACGCTGGCTGCCTACCAACTGCAGGGTAACGCTAGCTTGCGGTGGAAGGCCACGCAAGGGAGTGTGTTTTCCGGAGGTGCGATCTCGGAGTGGGGTGCCTTTGCGGAAGCCTTCTATAGCAAGTACTTCTCGGATTGCGCGCGAGAGTAGAAGATGGATGAATTTCTACATCTTCGTCAGAATCAGTCGTCGGTGGACCAATATGAGGCAAAGTTTGCCGAGCTGTCCAAGTATGCACCAAGGATGGTGGAGAACCCTGAGGATAGGGCAAGGAGGTTCAGAGACAGGTTGAAGCCGGAGATCAAGAGTGTGTTGGTGCCGTTCAACCTGAGGAACTACAATGAGCTGTATGAGAAAGCTCAACTGGTGGAAAGGGACATTGCCGAAAGGGCAACCGCATCTGGACCGCGATTCGCTCCTGTTGTGAGGGATAACCGAAGGTTCGGTAAAGGACCGATGATGGGTAATAGGAGTCCCATCCCGCCTAATAGGAGAAACTTTGTTGGGAAGTCGACGTTCCGTCCCGACAGTGTGTGCTCGTTTTTCCGTCAGAAGCATGGGTCTGGCCCGTGCCCGAGGAGGTCAGGTGCTTGTTTTGGTTGTGGCAGGTATGGCCACCAGATCAAAGATTGTCCTCAGAGACAGATGGGAGGACAGTTGCAGCAAGGAGGTCAGATGCGAGGGAATGTTCCACAGAGCTTTCAGAATCGACCGCCAGTGCAAGGAAGGGTGTATGCTATCACCCGGGAAGAGGCGAAGGACTCGCCGACCGTTTCAGGTACGGTCTTATTGCATAATCAAGCAGCTTATGCATTGTTTGATTCAGGAGCTTCCCACTCCTTTGTTGCTGCTCAGTTTGTTAAGCTAGCTGGCATGAGTACAGAGCTGTTGAAATCAACTATTAGGATATCTACACCGCTTAAGGATAATGTTATGGCTGCAGTAGGATGTCCTAATTGTAGACTGGTTGTAGATGGTCATGAGGGAAAGATAAATCTGATTGTGCTAGCTATGTTTGATTTTGATTTGATTGTTGGTATGGACTGGCTCACTGAGCAAAGAGCTGTCTTGGATTGTCATAGTAAGATTATCCTGTTTAACCCATTGAATGGGGTTAGTTTCAAGTTTGTTGGAAATCGAGGAGGAACCTCGATCCCCTTAGTTTCGTCGCTGGAAGCGACTCGGTTGTTGGTTGGAGGTTGCCAAGGTTATTTGGCGTCTGTTGTAGATGTGTTGGCGGAGGAGTTAAGGTTGGAAGATATTGTTGTAGTAAGGGAATTCCCTAATGTTTTTCCGAAGGAGTTACCTGGATTGCCGCCGGAAAGGGAAATAGAATTCGTGGTTGAGTTAGCCCCTGGTACGGAGCCAATCTCAAAAGCACCGTATCGGATGGCGTTGTCGGAACTCAAGGAACTGAAGGTATAGATGCCGGAGTTGTTGGATAAAGGATATATCTGTCCTAGTGCATCTCCATGGGGAGCGCCCGTTTTGTTTGTGAGGAAGAAAGATTGATCACTTCGTCTGTGCATCGACTATCGTCAGCTCAACCAGGTGACAGTCAAGAACAAGTATCCGTTGCCAAGGATTGATGATTTGTTTGACCAACTTCAAGGAGCTTCGGTGTTCTCCAAGATCGACCTACGGACAGGATACCACCAGCTAAGGATCAAGAGGGAGGATGTACCGAAGACAGCGTTTAGGACGCGCTATGGTCACTATGAATTCATAGTGATGCTGTTTGGTCTAACAAATGCTCCAGCTGCTTTCATGGACTTGATGAATAGGGTATTCAGCGAGTATTTGGACAAATTCGTCATAGTGTTCATTGACGATATCTTGGTATACTCTAAGAGCCCTAAGGAACATGAGCAACACCTGAGGACAGTGTTAGAGACTCTTCGGAAACACCAGTTGTTTGCTAAGTTTAGCAAATGCGAGTTTTGGCTAGCTCGCGTAGCCTTCCTTGGTCATATAATTTCTGGAGAAGGGATATCGGTAGACCCAACCAAGATTGAAGCGGTCATGGATTGGCCGAGGCCGATGTCAGTGACAGAAGTTCGGAGCTTTTTGGGTTTAGCAGGCTACTACAGACGCTTCGTGGAAAGGTTCTCCGCGATAGCTTTGCCATTGACACGTCTGCTGAAGAAGGATGAAAGATTTGAGTGGACAGACAAGTGCGAGCGTAGTTTCCAAGAGCTTAAGCAGAAGCTAACTACGACTCCTGTTTTGACGATACCGTTTGGTCCTGGAGGATATGAGATTTACAGCGATGCTTCCTTCAAAGGACTAGGCTGTGTGCTTATGCAACATGGGAAGGTAGTTGCATATGCTTCTCGTCAGTTAAAACCGCACGAGTTGAATTACCCGACGCACGATCTGGAATTAGCAGCGATCGTGTTTGCCCTTAAGATCTGGAGACACTACCTGGTAGGAGAATTGTCCAAGTCTACACCGACCATCAAAGTTTGAAGTATCTGTTCTCTCAGAAGGAGTTGAACATGAGGCATCGTCGTTGGATGGAACTTCTCAAGGATTATGACTGCGAGATCTTGTACCATCCAGGAAAGGCTAACAGAGTTGCTGATGCGCTGAGTAGAAAGTCAGCGATTGCCCAGTTGATGGTCCGGGAGTGCGTCTTCCGGAGGAGGTGCGAGATTCAGAGTTTAAGTTGGAGGTAGGTCGTCTGTCGAGTTTGATGGCTACATTAAGGATCGAGCCGGAAGTGCAAGCGAGGATTAAGATATTGCAATCGACGGATCCTGCCATTCAGAAAGTCCTTCAAGAGGGCTCAGAGAAGAGGAAAGAAGATTTTCAGGTAGCTGAGGATGGAATATTGAGGTTTAGAGGACGTTTGTGTGTGTCGACTGATGAGAGTCTTAGGGAAGAAATCTTATCGGAGGCACATCGTAGCAGCTACAGTGTTCATCCGGGTAGTACGAAAATGTATCAAAACCTGAGGCAGTATTATTGGTGGAGTGGCATGAAAACGAACATAGCCAAGCATGTGGCGAAATGTCTGACGTGCCAGCAGGTCAAAGCGCAGCATTGTAAGCATGGAGGGTTGTTACAACCGTTTGAGATTCCAGAATGGAAGTGGGAACACATCACGATGGACTTCGTGACAAGTTTGCCGAGGAGCCAAAGGGGCAATGATTCAATTTGGGTCATAGTGGACAGATTGACGAAGTCAGCACATTTCATCCCAGTAAGAAAGGACTTCGCTTTGGATAGCTTAGCAGATTTGTTTGTGCGCTTGATAGTGTGTCTGCATGGTGTACCAGTAACGATCACGTCGGATCGTGATCCCAGATTCACGTCTACCTTTTGGAAAAGCTTGCAGACTACGCTGGGAACGAAGTTGCAATTCAGTACGGCTTATTATCCGCAGACGGATGGCCAATCTGAAAGGACAATTCAGACGCTTAAGGATATGTTGCGGGCATGTGTATTGGATTTCAAAGGCAACTGGGAAGGACAGCTTCATTTAGTCGAATTCGCCTACAACAACAGCTATCGGCAAAGTATTAAGATGGCGCCTTTCGAAGCGTTGTATGGCAGGCCTTGTAGAACGCCAGTCTGTTGGGACGAAGTTGGTGAAAGAAAATCACCGGTCCCGAGTTAGTGCAGCAGTCGTTGGATACAGTGAAAATCATCAGAGAGAGGCTTAGGACTGCTCAGAGCCGTCAGAAGAGTTATGCCGACAAGCGACGCAGACCGTTGGAGTTTCAAGTCGGTGATCATGTCTTTCTGAAGGTGCAGCCTATGAGAGGGACATCCCGTTTCGGCAAGAAGGGAAAGTTGAGCCAGAGGTATGTTGGGTCGTTTGAGATCTTGGAGCGGATTGAAAATCTGGCTTATCGTCTCGCGTTGCCACCGAGACTTGCTCAGGTACATGACGTATTCCATGTATCTATGTTAAGGAAGTACGAGCCGGATCCACCTCACGTTTTGAGCTTTGAGGAAATCGAAGTGGATGAGAGGGTATCGTATGTGGAACGCCCGGTGAGGATCGAAGACCGGAAGGAGCAGGTTTTGAGAAACAAGACAATTCCATTGGTGAAGGTTGTTTGGCAACACCATGGTACCGAGGGAGCGACGTGGGAAAGTGAAGAGTCGATGAAGAGTAGGTATCCTTTTCTTTTTGAGGTGGTGTAATATTTTAATTTCGGGGACGAAATTTTCCCAAGGGGGGAAGAGTTGTGACGTCCCAAAATTTCAAGGCTTATTCAATGAATAATATTGGACGGTTGGAATTGAGTGACATTTGTCGGACGCGGAATCATTCGATCTGAAGGTCGTTAGCCGTCGATCGAAGCGTAGTTAATTTAAGTTCGATTAGATTAGTCGCGCCGTAATTAGTCTTCGCCGTATTCCTTCGCGCCCGATCCAACCCTGAACCAAATATTCTGAACCAGTCCTAAATCGTCAGATTACCGAAATACCCTCAGATATTATTCATATACGCCAGAAATAATTAATACCGAATGACCGCGGACCCCACCTCATAAATGCCAAAGTCAAATCACCTTTTTGACTATAGAGAAATTACAAGAATGCCATTTGACCTTGGAAAAGTCAATTTTGCCCTTCAAGACCATTTCTCTCTCCTCTCTCTCTCTTCCCTTTCTCTCTATTCTTCCCCTCCATTTTGCACGCACGGCAACCCACCCCCTCCATCCTCACGCACGCCTATCTTCATCTTCTTCATCTTCGTCTTGCGTTCGTCGTCGCCGTGGATCGTCGCCGCCCGCCGTTCGCGCCGCCGCCGTCCACCGCGCCCCCGCCTTGCCGCGCCGTCACCGTGCCGCCCCAGCCGAGCTGCTGCCGCCTCTGTTTAGCTGCTATCCAAGCACCGTCGAGCCTCGCCGTCGTCCGCCGAGCTTCACCAGAGCCATCGAGGTGCCGCCGAAGCTCCGCCGAGCTTGCCGCCGCTCGTTGAGCTCCGTTTGTCGTCGTTTGGCCGTTTTCCAGCCGCTGTCCAGCCGCCGTTCGTCTTCGTTCGGTTGTCATTTTAGAAATCCGACACCGTGGTTGCGTCCGGATCGACGAGGAGAGTCCGTAGGAGCGTCGCCGGAAAATCCGCCGCCGCCGCCGCTCATCGCCGGTCGCCGCCGACCGTCGCGCCAGTGTCGCAGTGAGTTAACCCCTAATCCCTGATTAGGCTGTTAATTGCACTTATTAGGTTAATTAATTAGTTACCGTAATTAGATTAATTAGTTACCATAGTTAAATTAGATAGTTATTGTGGTAGATTAATTAACTGCTGTGGTTAGTTGAATTAGCCGTGGTTAGGTGGAATAGTTACCATGGTTAATTACATGTTGTTGTGCCTAGTTTGTGGCGTTCAATCGTGGATCGGACTGAGTGTTGATTGCGCATTAAATTGCTGAATGATCACACTAGGATCGAAATGCCATGTTAAATGGAAATTGAATATTCGCGTGACCAATTGTGATTTTGAGTGTGAAAATGGCCGTGGGCCAGGTTTGAGTGTGAAAATGGCCGTGGGCTAGGTTTGAGCATGAAAATGGCCGTGGGCCAAGTTTGAGCATAAAATTGGCCGTGGGCCAGGTTTGAGCATCGAAATGAGATTTGGCTTGAGAGCCGGTTTTAAGCGCGAGGTCATGCAGTTGTTTCACAGTGTCACCCTAACGTAACTGGGGGCACGAGCGATACCCTTGTTGGCATGGGTCGCTGCCTGGTAAGTCTGTGTGCCGGCGACGTACGGTTCGGGATTCCACGACTTATCGGTTGCCTGTCAGTCCGTGCCCGGCGACGGACCGTCCGAATAATCCGGCTGATGAGATGCCGGTCGCAACTTGTATTGGTCCGTAGTCCCTCTTGAAATTATTCCTGGTATGCTCGCCTTAGGGGTCTTGAGGGGGCTATCGGATGCCGTCGCCGTTAACGTTGTGGGACGACGCCCGGTTAATCCGGAAGAGTATTAGCAGCGAGGCTGTGCTTTGGCGAGAGTGGGGTATCTCTTGGCCGGCTGACCGGAACGCGTTTGTTGCATAGTGCATGAGTATTGCTGAGTGTTCTGGCTGATTGGTTGATGCATTGCTTATTCCTTATCATGTTGTACCCATCGTATGGCTCCAGGCGAGGTACGTTGCATGTTATTGCTGTTCTGAGGTTGAGATTAGTTCGCTAGAATGGTTAGGTCGTGATCAACGTCCTAATCAGACTTAGGCGTTGACCCGCTGAGATTCATATCTCATGCGCTTTGGCTGATCGCCTTTCAGGTCCTCGAGATGGCCGCACGCCACGTTAGGTTTGGCGTCCCGATCGAACTAACGACGGTACTTCATCGCCGTCACGTCGCTAATCCTGAGGACATATGGGAACAGCATGTCACGACAGTCTGGGTTGATGAGGGGTTGCCATACTACGTGGCACACCTCTTTAAGGCCTGGTTCATGTGTCAGGCTGGTGTTCCCATAGGACCGATTCGGGGGTTTGATGTACCCTTGGGTGCGGGTCCAATAGTCCAGACTTGGGACGCAACGGAGGCTGAAATGCCGGATGGGGAGATCGTGGACCCAGATCTGAGTTCGGAGGAGGAGGATCCAGATTCGCCGCCTGGTTACCAAGGTTGACCCGGTGTTGTTGGCCCGGGGGTTTTTGGAGAGGCTGCGGAGGAGCTTTGGAAGTCGTTTGTATATAGCTGGTTGTGTAGCAGTAGTGTATCGGCTATAGTGCGCCCTGACCCGACCCGGTATCTTTTTGTAGGTCTAAGGGGATCGGTCCGAGGAGGACTTGTGTAAATTATGTGTGTTTTGTGAACTAATCAAGCAAATAAATGAAAAGGATTTGTTGTTGTTTATTGTAGTTCCTATTCTTTCTATCCCTGTTGTTTGTTGTCCGGGGTTGTGTTCGCTTCCGCATGTGCTTAATTACAAGATAAAAGAAATGGGTCAATGATGTGCTTGGGAAATCATCCTTTGACCAGACGATAGGAAGAGGTGTCGCGCGCCCGGGGCTCGGGGCGTGACATGTCGTGTGACTCGTTTCATTAGACATTTCGTGTTGAGGCAATTTGACACGTTTATTTAACAACTTGTGTTCAGATTCGCCTCACGCGTGTTAATACATGGATTGGACAAGACACGACATGAATCGCTAGCCCTTATTTTCAATCAGATAATTCACATTTGATTTTAATCATCTGATGCATCAACTTTCACTATTTTGTAATTGATGCCTTGGTTTTGATCGAAAATGCAAATGAAAAATGACGCAATAGTGTCTGAACTTTGGCCCAATATACAATATTGTCCATGAACTTTAGCTCAATGTATAATGTCGTCCATCAACTTTTAATTTGTTCAATATGGTTCATGAACTTTTGGTATATATTCAATTTAGCCCTTGGACTATATGAAATATTCAACGTTGTCTTTCCATTAATTCAAGTTCAAAGACAACATTGATCATTTTCGTATAGTCTAAGAACTAAGTTGAACACGTATAATAAGTTTAAGGATCACATTGAACAAATTGAAAATTCAAAAATGACATTGCATATTGGTATAAAGTTCAGGGATCATATTGAACAAATTAAAAGTTCATGGACAACGTTACACATTAAGCCCAAATCTTAGATCTATTGTTTTCGGGTCTCGCGTCAGGTGCTATAGGACTCAGTTGGCATCCGGTTCGTATCCTCGAGACGAGGATGGACTAGGTATGGTGGATATCAAGTTGGATTCACAAAAATTAATATTATGTTTTAAAAAGTGTAAAAGATTTTTCCAAATTGAAGCATCAATTTGTCTCGAGCTAGAAAATTTTCACGTGACCTCATTTTTCAAAGTGTTACTTGTGGGCGAAAAAATGGAAAAAAATTGTTGTCGGCCAGTTTATTTTTTGCTCGAAATCTAAGTAATTAATGTGAAGTTTTTAATATGAATAATCAACGTATAATCAATTTTATATAATTTCATTGGCAAATCAAAACAAATATGGAAAGTCGCTGGCCTGGCTCCCTCTCTCGCCTCCTTTGCTTCTCTCTGCCGCCATATACATCACAGTCAACCCCACCAAGAGTTTCTCTGTCAAACTTCCTGAAAGATCCACCTTGCCGGTAACAATGGCGGCCTCCGGCGGTTCTCTTCCCCACATGGTCACCTCGAAAACACATTTCTTCGGTCCAAAGTTCTAAGCCCTCGTCAGCATGGCTGCCGTCGTCGTCGTCTGCGTCATTGCCATCTTCCTCGCTTTCCTCTGCATCTACTCGAAGATGTGGGACATTCGGATGAAAATCACAGTTGGAACAGCTAAAGGGTGTGTGCTACAGCTACTGTTGCCTCTGATTCTTTCTGTTCTACTGACTTTATGAAAGTTTGCCTTCACCTTGACTTGCGTTTTAGATCGCTAGCAATAGGCCATGACAGTTATCAGGAGTGTCAATTCTAAAGCACAAAGACACAAAGTCCTCTGGACTAACTTATGATTTGCGAAAGCAAATGAAATTTAAACTGGACGGGCATATATAGCTCGAGGCATTCTTTCGAAAAGAGCGTTTTGCCGCTTCAACTTTGGTTCCTGACTTTCTTGTTTTACTTCAGTGAATCTGATGTTCTTTTCAGGCTAGCCTATTTGCACGAAGGTTTAGAACCGAAAGTAGTGCATCGGGATGTAAATCTAGCGATGTTTTCCTGGACAACGGATGGAATCCCAAGATATCGGATTTTGGCCTCGCGAAACTTTTGGGGTGTGTGATGGGCACTTTCGGGTTCGTTCTTCTCTAAACACCTCTTCTTCAAGTTTACGGAATTGCACCTTACAGCTCATAATGCAGAGAAGTTGAGGGACTTCTCAGTGAATATGCAAGCACGGGCATGCTTAATGAATGGAGTGATGTAGACAGTTTCGGGGTTGTACTGATGGAGATAGTAACGTTGGAAGAGCTCCAATTGACTATTCCAGACCAGCAGCAGAGGTGAATATATTGCTCACTAGGAACAGTTTTCCCTAATGACCTTATCCACCTTACTTGACTCCGGGAGATTCCTGTTGCGTGTTCGTCAGATGAGCTTGGTCGACTGGGTTAAGGGAATGGTGGCGAGTCATTGCGGGGAAGATCTTGTATCCCTTGATTGCAGTTCATCCCTATCCTAGAGCTCTGAAGAGGGCTTTGTTGGTCTGTCTGCGCTGTATCGACTTAGACGCCACCACCAAACGACCGAAGATGGGACAAATTGTTCACATGCTCGAGACGATGATTTCCTTTTCGTGCCGTAAGTTCTTATCGCTTACTGCCGACCATACTGTTCCGTTACTGAGTCATTTTACCAAGTTTCAATCGCCTTATCGGTGCCGTCACCAATTTCCTACATTGAGTACATAATGCACATGTTCCTCAGGTGCAATATTGGCTTGTGAAAGCCTCAGAATCTTGCATCTTGTCTCCTGATGGATGTGTTGTTGGGATTTAAACTTTCTGCGGCATCTTAACCAATAACAACTCAAGGAGAAACACTTTATGGGAGAATAGTATGAGGAAGTTGATGGTGAATCTGATTCTGTTGATTAAAGTGTGCCTTTACTAATAAAGGTGACTCTCCCTCACAAGGTAGACTGCACTGCCACAGGAGTGGCAACTCAAGTGCATTATAGCAAAACTTTGCTGTCTGATAAGCTCTTACCTTGGCTGATCTTTATTCGGATTCAAAATGTCAGTCGGGGAATTATCTCCACACAATTGCAGGAACACCGGCCAGCTCGAGAGAAAGACCCGCTTCCATCGAAGGTGGTCGAGTTGCATAACATTCATCCAGATAGATCGAGGTGGAGATGATGCATATTGCCGGACTTGCCGGACTTGCGGTTTCACCGTCTTGCAGTGCAAGTCAAGTCATACAAGAAAACAGATTCTGTGGATAGATAACACCTTCCTTGTATCTCTAGTCTTGCTTCTAATGTACTTCACCTGTAAATGCTGGAAATTCTCCCTTTTTAGGAATGCAACGTGCTAATGATAATGGGATGCTTCATAATGATATTTGGTATGTATATCAATGGTAGATAGATAAATAATAGCAAGAGTCATAGATAGGAAATGATAAGCTTTTGGTCATGATTGATTTAATGTGGCGAGTTTTTATAACATTTCTTAACTTAAAAGATTAATGTAATTTGCAATTCATGGTAACTAATACAGAGGTTGTCCAAATTCATGTATTATAACTACTAATGCTATATCGGTTCTTAAATTTGTTACTTATTTGATTTTTATTTTTGAATTTTTATGAGGAAATGAATCATTCCCCTAGTTTGCTTCTCAAAATAACGGGGCAAAATATCCATTTCAGTCCTAAATATATTGCATGGATGCCAATTCAATAAACATTTTCAATTTTGACATCGCATTCATAAACTTTTTAGCGAAATTCCTATGTATCCCTTCTGGCCAATTGCCGCCACTCATACTAGTTATGCCAATGCTGAACTTTGATGATACACAAGTTGTCCATGGCCAATGATAATTGGATGTCACGCTAGCAATTTCCTTCGGTTATTGATCAGAAAGGGCTACATAATAATTTTGCGCAAAAATTTAGGACTATATTGATAAAACTAAAAAATTTAATACTAAATTTGCATTCGTACAGTAAGTTTAGGGCAAATTCCTATTTACCCCCAAAACTAACGCATCCAAGAATTCCAATGCATGAGAGAGAGAAAGTTAGGGCACGCATGACAACATTTCTCCTCTTTAGCCTTATTTTTGGCCAAAAATAGATTTTTCTATTTCTATTCCCTAAATGAGTTTCTGAACCGAGATACATGTTTGATAACGACAAAAAATTTCTTTTCCTGAAACAGAAATTCGTTTGATAACGGTTGAAAATTTCTAATTCTTGAATATTATTAACACAAAATCTTTTACGAAAATTTTCTACTTCATTTTTTATTTTTTAAAATATTTTAGAAAATATTATTTACTATTTAAAAATAAAAAATTATTATTTATTTTTTACTCCGGCGGTGGCAGTGATTGCAGCAACCGGCGATGGTGGGCGGTGGTGGTTGGTGACGGCCGGCGGCGGGCGGTGGTCGCGGCGGTGGGTGGTGGGGGTCGGCGGCGACAGGTGGTGGCGGTCGACGGCGACCGGCGGTGGTTGCGGCGGCGGTGGTCGCTTAAGGGGGCGATGGCGGTTGGCAGCGATCGGCGGTGATCGCGGCGGTGGGCGGGCGGTGGCTGTCGGCAGCGACCACCGGTGGTCGCGGTGGTGGGCGGCGAAGATCAGTGGTTAGAGCCTGGGGGTGGCGGATTTCTACTTCTGATTTCTACTTATTTCTTTTTTTTGTTCCAGAAACAAAAAAGTAACTTTTTTCTACTTCTGATTTCTCTTCCAAATCTATTTGTGAGTCAAAAATTTGTCCCCATAATAGAAAAATAAAATTGTGTTACCAAACGGATCTCTATTCCAAACCTATTTCACGGAACAAAAGAATAGAAAAATAGAGGAATAGAAATATTATCATGCACGCCCTTAGTGATAGGACCGCCATGCGATGTATTGTTTTGCATAGGAATTTGAAAATAAAAAATCATTATTTATTTTTTACTCCGGCGACGGCAATGATTGCGGCGACCGACGATGGTGGGCGGTGGGGGTCGGCGGCGGTGGTCGCGACTGTGGGCGGTGGTGATCGGCGGTGACCGATGGTGGCAGCTGGCGGTGGCGGTCTACGGCGACCGGCGGCGACCGGCGGCGACCGGCGACGGCGGGCCCTAGCGATTGGCGGCGACCGGCGGTGGTCAAGGCGGAGGGCGGTGGCTATCGGCGGTGGCGGCCTACGGCGAGCGATGGCTGTTGGCAGCGGCCTGTGGTGACCGGCGGTGGTCGGCGGCGATCGGTGGCGGGCGATGGCGGCCGGAGGGGGCTGTCGGCGGCAACCGCCGGTGGTCGCAGAGGTGGGCGGCGAAGATCAGTGGTTGGCGGCGGGGGTGGCGGATTTCTACTTCTGATTTCTACTAATTTCTTTTTTTTCTTCCAAAAATAAAAAGGATAACTTTTTTCTATTTCTGATTTCTCTTTCAAATCTATTTATGAGTCAAAAATTTGTCTTCAAAATAGAAAAATAAAATTGCGTTACCAAACGAATCTTTATTCCAAATTTATTTCACGAAATAAAAGAACAGAAAAATAAATGAACAAAAATGTTATCGTGCGCATCCTCGTTGACGGACAGCCATGGGATGTGTTGTTTTGCATAGGAAGTTCTTGTGGGAGAGGAGGTTTCTTATTGTTTCCTTATGCAGACGGGATGCCATTATTGTCTTTGCGGAGCAAAAAGTGAATAGACAAGGGGCCCACGGCCCATGTACTCTTACTTTTTTTTGTCGTCTTTTCAATTTATTTATGTTTTTTTTTTTTTTAAAAACATAGTATTCATCTATTATTGTACGCAAGTAAATAAACATCAATAGGGAGGATTCTCATTACCCATCAATCAGAAGAGTCGTCGCACGAAATTTTCTTCGATGGATCGGATCGAAGGAAAACGCGGCCTATCCGACACCTTGCAACCGACGCTATATCTCGAGTTTCCGTTTGAGTTTGTGAGAGATGAAATTCTCGTGTACGGAAGAGAAGTACTATTCATTTACCTATCTCGATAAAATTTAATATTGATATGAAGAACGAAGAATGAAAAAAGTCTCGATATTCAAGTGATTGCAGATGATATAACCAGTAAATATGTTTTTCCTCGTTACAACATATTTCATTGTCAACGAGGAATTACGCTTACTCTTTTTTAGCACAAGTAGCTATAGGTTTTGATATGATTTTCAAGAAAAAAAAACAAGATTTTACGGCCCACATATCTTTTGTCCTTATTTCTTTCAAACTATTGTCCTAAATAAAAAGAAAAATCGCATAAATAGTCAATTTCGAAGTTACAAGACATCTCATTAGCGTTACGGATAAGATGAGACCTAGTTAATTCAAAATCCGCACGAGTGAAAGGGATTGCTCCATATTCATGCAAAGCAAGTGGAAGGGCTATTGAGGTTTTTCAATTTTGCTTATCATGTAGGCTTTAATCGTTCTAAAAGTTCAACCCTCCAAATTTTGACCCATATTACTTGAAAAGGCAAAAGGGTATCACTAAGAAAAGGCAAATTTCACAATTCATTTCCTAATTTTACTAATATAGATAAATAAAACCCGCTTGCTCGGTTTTATTTATAAAAAAAAAAACTTAATTTTGAGTGTATTGTCTCAAATTTTACAAAATTCGGCATCAGTTTATGCACCCCATGTTCCTGAAATTTTCTTGTTTTTGACGTGTAAAAATGATTAACATCTAACAAATACCCCTCATGCGTATAATTTGCATATATTAGATGATGAGAGGGACAATTGTGACATGAGCCATCTAAACAAGCAAATCACGAAAAAGGAATGATTTTAAGAACATTTTTTAGCAATAGCTTGTATCGCTTGAAACAATTAGTTAAAGAATGATGTTTTCTATATCGATAACAATTTATATCTAATTATTTCCGTGGACAACAAAAATATTTCTCGTTCATTCATTTTTGTAAGAGATACCAGCGATCAGTTTTTAGAAAATATTTTTCAAATCATTCATCTTCCGCTTACCAAAACTCCATATCGTACCATGTAATTTAGCATATTAACATTTTTATATATTCAATTTTTGGGTTTATAATGTACATTTCTGTAATATACATCAATGTAAATCTAATAAAAAAAAGTTGTCTCCATCCGAAAGGTCGGGCGGTTTGAGGAAAGTCGCCAAAAGGTTAACGACGTGTACAAGAGAAAGGAAAAGGGTTTGCCCTTTTCCACCGTCCGTGAGAACGCGTACGCAACTTTTGGGGCAATGGAGTAATGCCACGTCAGCGAATTTAGTGCACAACCAGCTCAATTCTTTTAAATAAAAAAAAAAGCAAAAGATTTGCCTCAAATGATACACTTAAGAGTAGGTAGATTTACGACTCAATTAGTCAGCATTGTGTAGCGTGGACACATCAAATCTTGATTATCGTAAATTAGGAGGGTTTCGAGAAGAAAGAAAGAAAGAAAGAAAGCAAGAAAGTTTAGAGGTGGTGTTGTCCGCCTTGACGTGGCAAAGCCAGATCTCGAGCTTTAAGGTATTATTAGCAATTGCTACCTCATTCGTGGATTAATTGTACACATGTTACTTATGGGAAAATTACCAAAACAGTCCTCAATCTATTACAATAGTGCTAGTTAAGTCTTAAACCTTTTTTTTTTATGCCAATTCAGTCCAAAGAAGTCCTAAACCTGTGGTCGGCCCTCCACAAAAGAAAACAAAACAAAACATTGAGAAATAATTCAAATGAACTATTAAAATTTCATTAAGAATTATCCACATCAGCGCTGGCTGCGCCAAGTAGGACAGTCAACTTCCACGTCAGCGATTTCTAGCTAAAATTGGCCGGAAGTACTGAATTGACACAATTGCAAAAGGTTTAGGACTGAATTGGCAAAAGTGCAAAAAGTTTATGACTTTTCGGACAATTTCTCCCTTTTTTCTTTACGTTAAAAATCTAAAAAATATGCCAACTATGACACATTTACCCTAAACCTTTTCTTATGACACCAAAAATTTCAAACTTGTACACAAATTACTCTCCGCCAAGGTTTCGTCGCGATTTTTCGGTCAAAATATTATTTTTTATTTCACTTAAGCCACGTGGGCGCCATGTCGACATAGTTTGCTTTTTGGTGCCCATATAGGCAGATTTTTAACGGTGGTCATTGATGGAGGGAAAATATGTCAAACAAGTACACGTTCGAGGTTTTTAATGTTACAAAAGAAAATTTTAAAATAAATGTATAACCTAATTCGAAATTTTTGGTGGCTTTTCTCATTAATTAAAATACTTAATGTTGACAATCAGACGATACATTCATACAAGTTTCTTACCCGACCGTCATCTACCCTTTTTGACATATGCAATCCACCCCAACGTATGCAAAGCATCATGTGACCCTCAAGCAACACTAAAACCATTTAAAAGATGGTCCCTAGACAAAGAACAACCCACACGCACCACACAAAGTCCCGCGCGACACAAGTGTTTCGAGACGGAAGAACATAACTGATTTGATTTGTAGATTGAAATTCGAAAAAAAGCCCTTTTCTTCGTAATAAAGAAAGGACGATTTCAATTCATGATTTTCGAAAAGGTTCGAGAAAAGCGCGAGGCGCGGATCGTTCGAACCGACATCACGAAAGTCTTGGGAAAATTATCGAAAAAGTCCCAAATATTTTACACTTTTATCAATTCAGTCCTAAACATTTTAAATTTGTCGATTCAATTCTAAACCTTTTCACCTTTTGTCAATTTAGTCATATTGACTAGACATTGTTGACGTGGACGACGGCCGTCCTACGTGACACCGCCGGTATTGAAGTGGATAATTTTTAATAATATTCTAGTATTTTCTTGAATATTATTTATTTATTTTTGTTTATTTTTTGTTTTTCTTTTCCTCTTTCCTTTTTTCTTTTTTTCGTTTTTTCCTTTCTTTTTTCCCTCTTGCTTTAGGCAAGGGCTGCGCTCGCCGATCCCTAGCGAGGGTTGCCCTCGCCAGGATTTGGCAAGGGTGGTCCTCGCCCAACGCTGGCGAGGGCTGCCCTAGCTGGGCGGGTACCTCGCCCAGCCCAGCTTAGGCGAGGATGACCCTAGCCAGGGGCCGGCGAGGGCGGCTCTCGCTTGACGCCAGAGGCAAAAAAGAAAGGGGAAAAGGAAAAAAAGAAAAATGGAAAGAGGAAAAAAGAAGAAGAAAAAGTAAATAAAAATATTCAATAAAATATTAAAATGTTAATAAGAAAATTTCACGTAGGATGGCCGACATCCACGTCTACGATTTTCAGCCAATAGGACTGAATTGGCAAAAGCTGAAAATGCTTAGGATTGAATCGACAAATTTAAAAGGTTTAGAATTGAATTGGCAAAAGTGTAAAAGATTTATGACTTTTTTGATAATTTCCCCCGAAAATCTTATCATTTCGCCCGTGGTTCTGGTTTGGACCGGCGTGCCGCCTAGGTCGAATGGTGTTTTCTATGTATAGCTTACAGTAATATGCAGAAAATTCATGGGTTATTTGGGACGTAAACTTAAGAATTTTGCGAGACCCTTTGAAATTTCGTAACAAATACGTAAGTACGTGATTTTTTCAAATTGTTAAACTCTCTTTTCTTTCCCTTCCCCCTTTTTCTTTTTGTCGGATTTCACCTCACTCTCCAAAATTCAAAATTTCCGTTTTTCTGTTGTTAATTGGAAATTTGGGAATTTTTGGGGGAGAATTATGTGGGGCCGGTAGTAAAACCAGCCCAGTCTACAAAGAACCCCTAGATTCAGTTCTAATTACGACACTGCCCCCCCGACACGACCCCTTCGGTCACGCTAACGACCTCCCGGGTCAAGTCAACGGAGAGAGAGAGAGAGGCTCCTGCACTTGACCCCACACTATAAATGTATCAAACTTCTATAATTAAACCGTTCACACCGAAACTGCTCCACCTCATCTGCTCCTCCCCTTTCTTTACCGTTACTTTCCTCCACTTCACTTATTTTCTTTATTTTCTCTTTTTTTTTTATTCCAATTATAATGATAAATTGTTCAAAGTTAATTTACACAAATGGTCCTGAAGTTTATTCTAGCGTGTAATGTCATACCTAAATTATTAATTTATTCGATGTGATCCGAGAACTTTTAACATATGTTCAATATTGTTACTTTTGATACATGTTCAGTTTAGTCTTTGGATCATATCAAAATATTTAATGTTGTGACCAAAGTTGAATTAATAGAAGGGTTAAATTAGAATTCATTGAATAATTTCATACAATCTAGGAAATAGATTGAACAAGTACTAAAGTTCGGATCATACTAAATAAATTAAATTTAGAGGTGGTATAGCGTATTAAATTGAAGTTTATGGATTATATTGAATAAATTAATTTATTTGGGACACGTGTCTAAAGTTCAGAATCCATGTCATTTACCGAATTATTTACTTCTCGTGCTGGAACTCTCTGTACGCCTTTTCAAACACTCGAGGCACGCACGCTCACTCCCTTCCCTATCCAGCTCACGTCTCAGCTCCGCGAGCATCCATGGCTTCTCCTCTCTCCAAGCCGTCTTCTCTCTCTCTCCTGCTCCTCCTGCTCCTCCTCCTCCAAGCTTCTCACTTGGCCTGTAAGTGTTCTCTCTCTCTCTCTCTCTCTCTCTCTCTCTCTCTCTGTGGGTAGATTCTTCACTTGTTGAGTTGCGAAATTTGCAGATTTTGAGCTGAATTTTGTCTGATTTGTCGAGTGAGTCGAGTCTTGGGAGAAATGGGTTCCGGAGCTTCTCGCCAATCGAGTCCGGATTCGCCGGTTCGAGGCGGGTTCTTTCCTTTTTCTCTCGTGGCATTCGATTTGTCTGCTCGAAGTTGTCTGGTAGTGACCGAATTGAGTCGGGTGAGGAAGCTGAAAGAATGCGTCTAACGGTAGTCGTTCCTTTTTGCCCTGTTTCTTCTCTGCAGGTTCGCAGTCCTTCGTAGGAATGAACTACGGGCAGGTCGCCGACAACCTCCCGCCGCCGGAGTCCACGGCGAAGCTCCTGGAGTCGACGACGATCGGGAAGGTCAGGCTGTACGGCGCCGACCCGGCGATAATCAAGGCGCTGGCGGGCACCGGCATCGGGATCGTGATCGGAGCGGCCAATGGCGTCATACCGTCGCTGGCCTCCGATCCCAACGCGGCCGCTCAGTGGGTTGGCTCCAACATCCTCCCGTTCTATCCCGCCAGCGACATCACCCTCGTCACGGTGGGCAATGAGGTGAATGCCACAGCTCTCTCGGCTGTTCAATCTCTTCTTCTGAAACAGGAAAATCGAAGCGTAACCCTTCAATTCCATGATACATGGGCTCAAGAAGAGATAATCCAAGACGTTTCGAAATGGGGTTGAAGTCATGATTCGAAATTCATATAGCTTAAGTTCGCTTCCGTCACAAACTCAAACACGATCTTCTAATTGACGCAAATAATGCAGCTAAACGGCGTAAAGGCCTTCGCTTTTTCATCTTGCTTTTTGGTGGGTGTGAATGATGGGATGGATGAGGCTATTCCTTTTTCCCTATTAGACTAAAAGAACGTGAAAAAATTCGCATTTTTCGTTTGTTTCGTTGCAGGTGTTGATGTCCAACGACGAGAGCTTGATGTCGCAGCTCCTGCCGGCGATGCAGAACATGCAGAGGGCCATCACCGCCGCCGGGCTGGGCGGCAAGGTGCGGGTGTCGTCTGTGCACGCCATGTCGCTGCTGAGCCAGTCCGACCCGCCGTCGTCGGGCCGGTTCCACCCGTCGTTCGAGGGCCGGATGAGGGACCTGCTGGAGTTCCAGCGGGAGAACGGGTCGCCCCTCGCCGTCAACCCGTACCCGTTCTTCGCGTACCAGAGCGACCCGCGGCCCGAGACGCTGGCGTTCTGCCTGTTCCAGCCCAACGCGGGGCGGGTCGACTCGGGGACCGGGATCAAGTACATGAACATGTTTGACGCTCAGGTGAGTTTGGTTTCTGCATCTTTCTTCTTTGTTTCTTCTTCCTGGGATCTGGGCCTGGGCGAGAGAGTTCTCGGCCCATCTCCGCTGAAACCACTTTTTTTTTTCTTTCTTAACGTGTCTTTTTTGAATTGTGCTGTGGGTATGCGTCTAACAGTCAAATGCGTTGACGTTTGATTCTTTCTGTGTGCTAGTTTTCTTCTTTCCTGTCTCTTATGCCCACTGGCTATGGCCTGATGGTGTAGCCGAGTCTAGTTAAACACGATTTTT
Organism: Lenwebbia sp. NSW1173648; assembly: GCA_029784005.1. Lineage (NCBI taxonomy): Eukaryota > Viridiplantae > Streptophyta > Magnoliopsida > Myrtales > Myrtaceae > Lenwebbia > Lenwebbia sp. NSW1173648. Next base: position 19,035,219 of record JARCGZ010000010.1, on the reverse strand, counting down.
ACTACTCGAGCTCGACTCGGTTATACACGGCTTGATACCGAAACCGAGTCCGAGTCCGACTTGTTTAGGTCCGGGCTTGATTAATTTGAAAAAGTTTGAATTTTTCTGAAAACGATTGGGGCCTTGGCGGATCCAAGCAAGCCTATGCGGGCGAGTTCGACCCGAGGAAGTAAATTATCTGTCCATGCTCGTCCAATTTGTGCTTCGGGCTCGGGCGAGCTAACTAAGAACTTTTGATCTGCTTTGTGCATATGATCAATTCATTTGTTCGTGCCTGTTTAAGACACTTCCTTTCTACAGGTGCAGTCTTTGTCAATATTTTAGAAATGGTGGGCCTCGACTGAGCAATGAATGAATTCTCTCAAACTAGATTTAGAAAAAGTGAGTTTACAACCACCCCCCTTCTTCCTTTAGGTTGGGTTCTCTACTACCAATGTGGTCCCATAGAACTGAAAGTTTTGCTTCTATATGTACTATGGTGGTGTCATAGTACAGGTTATACATTGCTAATTGATCTTTCACTCATTAACCGCGGAATAATACTAATAGTTTGCCTGATCAGTTCTCTCGAGGTTTAGATGCTACTTGTGATGAGATGAGGAATTTCTCTTCCCTTTTCTGGGGCGTTTTAATGGTGAGGTTAGAGTGTTGTGGCTGAAAAAGTTTGCTTCTGAGAAGAACTGATGACTCAAGCCTTCCAACTTCTGAAAATGGTTATGCGTCACTGTAGATATCCACTCAGACATTTTTGTCGTCAACCCTTTTTCATCTTACCTGTTGAAAAGCATCTGATTCTGGTTCTGGTGGTATATATTCCCATGATGTACCAGCACTACAACAAATCGGTAAAACTAATAACTGCACTTTGCTTAGCTCATCTCTTTAGAAAGGTGATCATCTTGTGCTGTGAGGTGATGGGAACCTTGGAAAGTTACTTGATGCGATTTGTTGTAATTGGTAAAGGGCTGACAGGCTGTCCAGAGGAAGAATTTTGGACAAAAGCCTTCAAACATCTTTTGGCCATGTACATAAGTTGACCTTAAAAAAGTTACTACAGACAGGGACCACTCAATGTCCAGCCCCTTCAATAATGTGGGCGAAAATGTAGCCATGGGGATAAAGTAGATCTTATTAACTAGCTAGCTGACATGTTCCGTGTGCTTTTATCTAAAGAACAATGTGATCTCACTTGATAAATGAGCAAAATCACAATCTGCAGGTTGATGCTGTTTACTCTGCCCTGACGGCATTGGGGTACAAGGACATCGAAATTGTGGTTGCAGAGACAGGATGGCCGTACAACGGCGACAGCAATGAGGTCGGCCCTAGCGTAGAGAATGCTAAGGCCTACAACGGCAATTTGATTGCCCACCTTAGATCGATGGTTGGCACTCCACTGATGCCTGGCAAGTCCGTGGATACGTACATTTTTGCGCTCTATGACGAGGATTTGAAACCGGGGCCTGCTTCTGAACGATCGTTCGGACTGTTCAAGCCTGATCTGACCATGGCATATGACATTGGTCTTTCGAAGAGTAGCCAGGTAATTTGTGGTTCCTTTACGCCATTGTGGTTCTTCATTTTGGCAGGATTTATTAGACGATATAGGATTCGTGCTGTATCAAACATTGGACATAAAAAAGGAGTGGTATGCAGATTGCTTTGCAATCCAAGTATGAACTAATAGGAGTATGAGTCTTGACCTTTGTTACAGAGACGAAAGGTGCAATAGGCTTTCAGGAGATTAACAGGCAGCAAAATCGAACTTTACAGATTTCATCTAGGACCTACTCTGTTCTAGTCTGGCACAAAGATACTGTCACACACATGATTTTTGCTCAATCGATGCTGCAAGGTACTTTGAATAAGAATTCTTAGGATTTGGAGGTTTTTCTTTCTTTTTACAATATGATTTTTGGCTCAGAATCTGGGAGAGTTGAGTTCCACCTAGTAAAGATCCTATGAATAGGAACATTGGGAGCCACCTACTTCATCTAGACATCATATGCGCATGCCACATTATTCATCAAGGATCATAGGATGTACCTGTAGGCTGTTGCTGTGACAGCTTCATAAATCAAATCCAAAAGTTTTGGATCTCTATGCAGACAGTACTTTATTTCTAAGGTCAGTTTGGTGATTAATGGGTGCTTAGAAGAGTAATTCATTTATGGTTGCCTTGTATTTATATCTGATAAGTTGCTACATTTAGGAAATTTAATTCTCCTACTCTTAGAAGATGTAAAATCTGAAATTAACACTAAATCTTTCTCAAACTTTCTCCTGTCATTCAGACCCCGGCTTCTCCAAAAGCTCCAGTGACTCCGACCCCGAAACCAACTGGAATGGGCTGGTGCGTGCCCAAATCCGGTGTTTCCGACGCTCAATTGCAAGCAGGTCTCGACTATGCTTGCAGCCAAAACATCGATTGCGGTCCGATCCAGCCAGGGGGTCCTTGCTTCGACCCGAACACCATAGCGTCCCATGCAGCTTTTGCCATGAACCTCTACTACCAAACCACCGGCAAGAACCCTTGGAACTGCGATTTCTCTCAAACTGCAATGCTCACAACGAACAATCCCAGTAAGTCTTCCATAGCATAGCTCTATGAGTACTCACACTTAACCTGGAACCTGGACATTCTTATTCCCGTAAACGTGTAAATGAACACCGATCCAATACGGTGTTATAAGTATTGCTTCCGAAAATACTAATACAGCGTTAGACTAATCGTTTTCTCCGAAAGTTTAAGCTATTAAGAATCAAGCCATAGCCTAACAGATAGAATTAACCCAAGAGGGGTGGAATGAGTTTATCTCAGTAGTGGTTTATTACTAATTTGAACTGAATTTCTGAGCTGCAGGTTACAATGGCTGTGTTTACCCTGGTGGGAGCACCTGAAGTGTGATAGAAACTGTACTGTTAGATGTCATATGAGGCAGAATAAGGTATGGTGGTGTAGTTGAAGACCTTGTCCCTATATATTAGTTGTAAAGCCTTCCTTCCAATAATTATAGTTGTAATTTATATATATATATTTAGCCTTTTTCTCCATCTTTTTTTTTTATTTTAAATTTATCATAAGTTAAAAGAGTATGGGAGAAATAATCCCTAAGGTTTTAGGTTGAAATAAGTCTTCATATTATGCCATGTAACCTTCTTTCCAAGATCTTCAGTTAACCACATGATTTTCGGGAAGTGATTTCGATCCAAAGAATCGCATTTTTTTTTGCCGATCCGATTGATTTCTGATTAAAATGCGATATTTTCCTGTAGAAGCCGTACCGGACCGGACCGTACTCTAATTTTTTTTTCTTCGTTATGCCGAGATGATTAATGAAGTAAAATACATATACATGTGAATGAACGAGAGGATGGGATTTGGGAAAGGACGCACGAGGTTTCGTTCTTTACAAACACAGCTTCTGAACCGAAAGGACGAAGCACAAAATTAGCTTTCGGAAGTGGAAAAAGGGGGATGAACGAGACGGTGGGATTTCTTTTCCCGAAGGGGAAAACCGGGAACATGGGTTCGGGTTCGGAATTTGCTCTTATTCGGCTCAATACGATTAGGATCATCAATCGGGTTATTTGAAATGGGCCATATCTTATGGATCGATATCCGATCCCTATTGTTTCTTACCCCTTATTTCCCTTAACAAATGAGTCTTACCTTTAATACGCAAGAATTTCGTTTTTACGAAATTGTTTCTTGTCAAACCATCAAATAGAAAATTTAAGCACACTTCTTTGTTTGTTTGGGCGGGTTTGCAGGTTGTCGAGTCGAGAAAACTCGACAAAAATCCATTCTGACGAAAAATAGGAGAAGTAGGAGCCATGATACACATTTTCTACGAAGTCCTCCGATATCGTAAATAAGTTTTAACAACTCTTACGTTATTTTGCTTCTATATGTTGATGGGATTCCAAAAGCAGTTCTTAATTATATAAAAGGGAGAAAGGAAAAGACTGAGTAAGGTGTATCCATTGTTACATAAAAATACGAGGTCAAGAGGCATGTCCCCCCCACAAAAAAAAAGAGGCATGCTAACAGTGAAAATTAAAAATAAATAGATAATGATTTTATTATCATACTAATGGCATAAAAATGGTTTAAGTATTAATTTTATCTAGATCCGTTAACTGATCCGTTGTCGTCCAGCGGTTAGGTTAACTGATCCGTTGTCGTCCAGCGGTTAGGATATCTGGCTTTCACCCAGGAGACCCGGGTTCGATTCCCGGCAACGGAATTTTTGCTAGAGTCATTGTCGCCTGGTCGACGGGAAATCTCAAACATGGACAAGGAATTCCCACGCTGCTAGGTCTGAAGAAACAAATCAAAATTTCCAAGACATCATGTTTGTCTCAGCATATCAAACAGCAACCGTGATGGTAAAACATAGAGCCACGGATGATTGCGACCATATTCCATTCCCGCTCTTGACCGGCTCGAATCAAAAAGAAAAAGGAGAAAGAGATGCATGATCGAAACAATTATTAGACAGTTCACAATGCCAATATAGCAAAGTGCCGCCCTGTTCATCGTATATGAGCGGGGTCACTGAGGCAGACACTGGCTCGACTAAGCTAAGTCGGCAAGATAATCGAACAATATGCAGAAGAAAAAGCCTGATTCAGCATCTTCTTTTGCTCCCTATTTTCACTTTGAATCATATCTACTTAGAGAATGAAGCGGAGTCGCACAAATCAAAATTCCACTTCAACGCTCCTTTCTAGTGACAAAAGAGTAGAAAAATTGATTACGCAAATCAACCGCTCGCCACAATCTCGTGTATGGCATCACTGACGCTTTCATCCTCAGAGCGCACGGCCAACTTCATCGCAACATCTCTCTGACCATCGATTCCAAATGACAAACGCACCAGGACCTTCACATTCCCAATATATACACCAGACAATAGGCAGCTGTGGGACCTGGAATTGCTTGGGACCACTTCTGTTCCCTAAAGACATAAAAACAAACTCACTTCACACGACGATATCAAATCATAAGAGAGTACATCTAACAACAGAATGAAAAAATGTATTGCCAATCTGCATTGAGTTGGAGAAAGGAAAATCCTCCGCATCCTCCCATTTCTCAATGTCATCGTTTTCTTATTAGTCTCAATGTTTTTTATTCATCAAACTTTAACAACCTGTAGTTCAAGGTTTGTCTAAAAACGAACACCCAATTGTACAGAAAGGATAGGTCCAACACAGTCGGCATAATTTCCATCGCTATTAAAAAAACGGGTAAGTTCATTCACTTGTTCCATGGACTTCAGGGTAAGTGAAGAGGTAGAAAGAGCTTGTGCAATATGTCTTCATCATGCCTCAAACCTTTATAGGTGATTCAAAGGTAAAGCATACTGTCATGAATTTGTTCATTTGCATTTAATCAGGTCAATAGAGATTCAGTAGAAAGGATTACTATGTCAGAAAGCCCAAGGCACGTATTACAGTCCCAGACAGGAGTTGTCCAATTGATACATTAGATAGGTTCACAGCATTTCTAGCATTTATGTTCTTAAAGCAACATCAAGTCGCAAAAAAAGGTACTTCCAACAAAAGAATACCTCACAGGGCTGCATGCCAAGAAGGTTGATGACTGCATTCACAGCTTCTGTTAAGTTCTCCCTAGGGCCAAGGCCATATTCATCAACCCGCTCATAATCTGCGCCCATGCTTTCCCATGCATTTCTGAAATTGGATACTCCAACTTTCAGAATGTAATCTGCTGCAACAACCTCAAGGTCCTCAAGCTGATATTCATCTTCAACGCCATCTTCCTCTGCTTCGCCAGTGGATGGATCAACCTGTAGGGAGGTAAAATATGAAACAACGAAGTAATTCAAAACTCAAAAAATAAAATTGGTCTGTTGGTTGCATTCTCTCCTCTTTATGCAAGTTAATCATGAGATTTTACCCGAAAAAATCAGAGTAATAGCATTAAGATTTATTGGGTTTCTTTAAATTACAAGTTGCCGGTAGAGAATGGGCACTCAATCCCACAGCAGAATGAGACCATAGAGTAGCACGTGTGCGTCTACCATACCAAATGTTTTCACACGTTGAGGCAATTAGTGAGAGGATCTACATTATCTGACAATGACAACAGATAATATTAGAACAAACCAATTACTAAAAGACAAGCCATTCTTCGAACAATCTTTAGTCATATCACATTAAACATGATCTTGAAGATGGCAAGTCATTCTTCTCTGAACTATAAGCTGGACAACAATGAGGAAATGACTTAAGTAAAGCCAACTTATACCTCTTTAACAATGAACTTCAAAATATTGGAGAATTTTCCAACGGCAGTCACACCGTCAGGCTTTTCAAATGCCACAAAGGTCTGCCCAGGTGAATCATAAGGAAGAGATGGTAGAGGTTTGGATGCAACATCAGAAAACTCCTCTGCATCTGAGGAATCCACTATAACAGCAACCTAGAAGCAAATTCAGAAACTATAATTGAAGTCTCAGGCAATGTGTCAAAGCACGATATGGCAGTTTTGAAGAAAACATTACATTTTCCAGTAACACCTCCGGAATCGTATTGGTGCAGTTGTACTGAAACACGACATGCCTATCAAAAATGTGTTTCGCGACATTAACTGTATATTCTGTTCCAGCTTCAGTCAACTCAACTGGAGCAGATGACTGCCAAGAAAAGAAAACCCTTTTAAGTACCAACAAAAGATGGACAGAAGAATTCTTGAAATAAACATATAACTACAGAACCTTAAAAAGCTTCCCAAAGCTGGAAAACTCAGCAATTGAAGAAAGAAGTGTCTCATATGCATCAACAGTTGTTGCAGGGCCACTTGGAGGAGCAGCCAGACCAGTAGTAGGCTTCTTTCCAGGGGCTTTTTTCTCTGCAAGTGGCTGAGACTTGATCTCCTTGGGCACAGAGTTTATGTCAAAGGACTCATCTGAAGGCTCCTATATTGGAAATGGACATGTAAGGTCGAAGTCAAAGGTCTTTAGACAAGGAGATAGGGGCCAGAGAAGACTGACATAATTTTTCAGACTCGTCGCCAGGTTGACCAGGGGAACTTCCAGTGACCCGAAGAGAAACTCATTCATGTTTTCATCAGTTTCAACTTCTGAACCATGACCCCCAAGTGTGTTCAGGTAAAGAGTTGCTCTGTCACGAACCTGCAAGTGTGCATAAAATAAGTCGATACAAGACGTGAAGGCTCCCATTGAAACAGAAATTGAGTATCTAAACTGTATGAAACAAAATTTGCAAAGCAAAAAGTATATAATAACATGATGTATGCCCGGAAAACTAACCTCGTCATCACTGTCAAAGAGACAGCGCCGTAGAAGAACAAAGATACGGGGCTGCAAGGAAGTTGTCAGTGATTAATCCAGCATTGATCAGATCAGAAAGAACTGTTGAAAGGAGAATACAACATTTGCTCAATAGCAGAAGAAAAAAGAAACTCGGCTCACCTTCAATGATTCGACCTTGGCACCGAACTTTGCCATGGTGCTTACAGCGCTGGCCCGAACAGTAGCATTCTCAAGATGTACCCGATTGTATATGTACCGTATGTACTTACTAGGATCTGAGGTTTTCGGCCCTTCGATTCCCAGAAAATGGAGAATCTAACAATGAAAATGCAACCACACATGTATAAGTTGGTTTTTAACAAAATGGGAACTCTTTAAACATAATGGTAACTTAATAACCCACCTGTGTTGACAAATAAGTAAATTCACAATCTTCAATAAACTCGCACAGATGAAGCAACCCACTTTCTTTTGCTTCAGGTATATCCCTGATGAGGATCACAATTGAATCTATAATTGCCTTTTTATACTCGAATCCACCTTCTTCCCTAAGAATGTTGCTAAGGAAGTTCATCCTGACAAAAACAAAAAAAGCAGATCCACATAGCAGTTACTTTAGAGAATAAACACATTATAATACATAATTCTTGTATTAAAAAGGAAATGGAAGGAGGCCAACTCACAGGGATCTGTATTTCAGAGGAAACTTCAAACATAATGACCTTATGGCTTCCACCACTACAATTTTGAACTCATCAGCAATATCTGACATAAAATTGGTAATCTGCTTCATCAGACGATCAACACTTGATTCATTTCCTGTCTTCAGGAGAGTGGTGATGGCAAGTGTGGCAATGCTTCTGTTCTGGTCAGAAATAAGACTCTCCATATCTATATTGCAATTAGTGACGGCCATTGGATGTGTCATTGCAACCTGTTAAAGAATATTCTTGGAAAAATTACTCGAGATAGAACCGCAACTGCAGGAATGTTAATGTAAAATATTGGTTGGTTGTCCCGCAACCAAAGTCTTTTTTGAGGCCTTGTGGAAACCTTGGCCTGGGTCGAATTTTGACGAAAGAATTCGACTATATTCAACACTGCAAACAAGACGCAAACTATGTGGAAATCCAGACTTGAGAGGTCTTATGCCAACTCCCGTGATAGTTCCAAGAGGAGCTCCTCATTCCACCACTAGTTCAGTTCTAGTACCAAAACCGGTAGCTGTTCCAAACATCCTTTCCGAGCCTGAACACAACTCAATTCTGGACAAAAGTCCACATACACATCATCTGAAAACTTTCATCTTACAATTCCTGGGGCGATATATAGGGTACAGCAATCTACAACCAGCTGCTTTGTTTATTTATCCTCCTGGGGCTCCAAATACGGTACAAAGACTAAAACAAGCCGCTCTGTTTCTTCAAATACATGGGTGCCTGTGCACCTATACATTCATATGAACACATACACACATACAACTTATGAAGCAAGATATAAGTAACCATTTATGCAGACTGAAGGTGATGACGACGAAACTGCTCACACCCATTTCAGATGATGGATTGATATTTTGATTAGCATTTTACACATTAAAAGGTTTTAAAAAAGAATTGACAGAAAATCTAGGGAGTAGGGTGGCAGGGACTAACCTTATTCAGAGTGCGGACGGCTGCAAATCTTAGCACTGGTTTGGAAGAACTTAAAAAGAGCTGGAGAACAGTTATTGCTGGAGTCAATTCCCTGCTTGTCACTCCATTAAGCTCGGTGATAGCTCTCGCAGCCTCAAGAATCACCATTTCAGCCTTGTGCCGCAGACAGCTTTCCAGATAATCAAAAAATGGTCTTTCACCAGTTTGTGAATTACTGGCTGATTCATGGATAACCTGCATATGTTGTTTAATAAGTGATAATGTCACGCAAATTACTTATGTCATATTGAAAAGGACTCCTTCCAGATAAGTAGTTACAAGTACCTGACTAGTATAGCGTATTAAAAGGCACTGGGCCAAAGGTGATCGAACAGACCCCCTAGTCAAGCTTGTTACAAGCTTGCTTACAGCAAGTCTATCATTTTGCCGAATCTGCATGTTTTGAATTGGATGTGATGTCAGCACCTTTAAGGTAATAAGTAATCCAAGTACAATTTAAGCATACAGAAAAAAGAACAGTCTTGTTATTGTGTGGCATTGTATACATTAAGAGTATAATCAGAGGCTCTTCTTTCTTTTTGGCCAAAAAGGAGTCCCTCTTTCCACAGCAAAAAGGGAAAAAATAGCATAATACGAGACACAGTATGTCCAACAGCACAAAAAAACGCGCTAGATTGTGACCAGTCAATGCAGAAGACAAAGTTAGGTTTATTTTTAGAAAAGGAAAGGAGATCAAAAGAAAAGAAAGGCGATGGGTCATGACACAACGTGAATCAGCCAGTTTACAGAATAGACTGAACTGTTACATTTAAGTTGTTCTAGGTATTGAAGAAAATGGAAGACTAAGTATTTACATTTACCCACCATGAAAAAAGAGGAAATATAAAATATCTGTGTCCTTCCTGTCTCTCGTCAACAATGCATTTTCATCTAGAGCCATTGACACCTCAACCGCAAGACTAATCCTTGAGCCACTTATTTCCTTCCTTCAAAAAAATCAAGTGCAGCTAATAGTTTGCTTGATTATGACCAAGCAAGGATAAATTATGTCTATTTTCGATCGGAGATCATGACCACGGGGAAAGCAGGTATGACGGTGTCAAAGATCTCTCTCTCTGTCCCTCTCCCTCTCTCTCTCTCTCCCCCTCCCTCTCCCTCTCTCTCCCCCTCCCCCTCCCCCTCCCCCTCCCCCTCTCCCTCTCCCTCCCTCTCTCTCTCTCTCTCTCTCTCTCCCCCTCCCTCTCCCTCTCTCTCCCCCTCTCCCTCTCCCTCCCCCTCCCTCTCCCTCTCTCTCTCTCTCTCTCTCTCTCTCTCTCTCTGTAGACTTTTCATCAACTAAAAGTGATAGGTTTCCTCCCATGAGGCTACTTATGAACTTAAATTAGTCCAGAATGATAACAGGAAAGAACATTTGACAAGCAAGCAATTCCTTAAGGTAAAAGAAGTAGAGGACACAGCAAGAACAGTAAAAACACTTCAGAATCCACTAGCTAGTATCTATTTCGGAAAATGAGACTTCTCTTCCTGAATGCAAATTCCAGAAGCTAAAAGTTCGTCTTATTCCTAAAGGCACAGATTTTCTACAGAGTCAACAAAAGGATCTCTTCAAGTAATCATATTATTGCTATGGCATTAGCCTTCCACTCGGGATCCATAGATATGACACATACAAGACATGATCAAGTCTGAAATCGTCGATGGAAAGGTAAATAGCCACGCGGCTGAAATAATACTAGGATGTAAGACCGCAGTGTTTCTAAAAAATTGCTTTTAAATTGTGAAAGGTAAGTCCAATCATCTAGACCAACAACACTTTAACCAACCTGATGGAGTAAGGCGAGTGCATGAAACTGTACAAGGGCTGCTCTTGATTGCACAGCTTCCTGAACCTCATTGCTCCACCTTTTTACAATCTCTGGGTTCGTCTGTGAACATGCGACAAACATAAAGAGGCAGATTTTGACATAAAGAAGGAACTAGCGACCGTCAGCAGCAAGCATTCAAATGAACCTGAAGTATATGGATCCCGCTAACTAAGGCTGCACTAGCAACCACTGGATTCTTGTCAACAATAGCTTGTTTCAGGTAGCGTTCAATTTGGGTGAGGAGGGTTCCATCTGTGATCCGACATAAAACTCGAATTGCATTGGCACGATACATGTCAGTCTTGCTATTCATATCCTTCATTAGGGAGCTTGTCACAATAATCACCTAGAAAAGCAAAGAAAATTTCGCAAGTCAGAATTTGCTAAATAAAACCAAGGATCATTCATATAGAGGGTGTCGGCATTAAGATATTCCAATACAGCATACAACCTCATCTGCAGAAGGAGAGAGCTCCTTTATCATCAAATAAACCATTCTCCTTAATCCTATATCTCTGGATTGGAAAAGTTTGGTCACAGCAAAAAAGACTTCTGTTGCTTCTATCTGCATGATTGAATGGAGATCCAGTCACATATAGAACTCAAAAGGAGACACATTTAGTCAAATTCTCCATGATCTTGTGCGTAAAGGCCAATGAAGTATAAGGGGTAACGATTTGGAACATTTAAAAGAAATAGTAACTAAAGAATTTGACCTTGGTGAATGTTTCCCCCTGATTCAGCAGATAGAGAAGCTTCGTGATGACCTGTAATCGCATGAACAACACCAGAAAACTCGGTAGTCAATGAAAGAACTTCATGCAGAATGTAGCTTTCACAATCAAATAATACGAAGTGAGACCTGAGAGCATCGCCTTGGATCAAGCTGAGGGTCGTTGAAAACTCTAGCCTCCTGAAGGACTGCCCCCTTCTCGATCCCGAGGAATGGAGAGTATTCAGCTGCATAACATTCGAATCACAAGATCAGATGAGATAGAAGACCCACACGAACGGAGGTGTATCACATCAAATTTCCGACAATAAGAACCAGCAAGTCTGCAATTATCAGCAGCTGATGAACATTAAACAGTGACACTGAACAGAGAAAACCCAGATCACGTCCATCGAGACCAAGTAGATTCACGCAATTCAACATCACCATTGCTCGGTGGAGCTACATTCTCGATTATCTCCGCCGTTAATACGAAACAACATGGAAGGCCACTCGGAGCGAGCGAATGTGAAAACCAAATCAAGTCGAGAAAAAACAAAAAAAAAAACCATAGTTCCTCCAATCAGAGACCTAAACCCGGACTAAAACAACGGATCTAGAAACTCATGAATCGCATCAGCATCCCACAAACAGATATACAAGCAGAGATGGACGAATCCGAATGGAAGAAAAAAAGCGAGAGGACGCCAGAAGCGGACCTTCTTCGTCATCATCGTCCTTCTTCACGAACGGCTGAGCCATGGGCGCGGCGAGAGCGAACGCACGGAGATCACGGCGAAATGAGGCGCGGAAAGCTATCGGTTCGTGCGCGCGCGCAGCCTCTGAATCTCGACTCGACGTACTTGGTGGGAAGCTTTTTGAGCGCTCGGAGGATGGAGAAGGAAAACTGTGAACTGTCAGAGAGGACTCAGGATCTGGTGCTTCTCTTGGGACGAAGGAATTGGGTAGTAAATTTGCAATCTAGTCATCTATTATACGTAAATTTCAAATTAGTCCCTGAAATTGAGTCGTTTTCTCAAAAAGGATACAAAAAAAAAAAAAAAAAAGGTGTAAGATTGCCAACCGCTACTTTTGAAGTTAGGATCTTCTTCTTCATCCTTGGCCGGCTTTGTATGAATCCGCAACTCTCTTCTCGTGCTTTCCTTTGTTGCCACTTGCAAGTTGCTTGTCTACGGGTGTGTACGATGAAGAGGATGCGTCCGAGGATGTCTCGTATTTACACTGTGCCATTGTCGAACTACCGGCAATTGCTTCGATCTCGCGACTTCACTAGTTACAGAGAGGAAAGAAGAGGAGGAGGAGGAGGGATTTGAATTGGTCGTCAAGGAAGGCAATTTCGCAGAAAAATAAATAATTTGAAAAAAAAATTCGTAATTTTTATTAGTAATATCGCTCATAATAATGAGTCAATGAAAAATATCTCCATTATTACCAACATTTTTTTTTGTTCCAGTAAGAACTTTTTCCACTTTTCCTGAGAGATATAAATGATCAAAATCAGGAAAATCTCTTCCAAGTTATTGATTTTTCATGAAACAAACGGAACAAAAGTATTAAAGGTTAACTATAATGGATGTTAGGATTTAGATATACATCTAGACATGAAGTGAATTCTCTAACTTGCATTTATCCGGTGGAAAATGAATGATTTGAAAAATATTTTTCTAAGAATGATTGCTTGTATCCATTGCAAAAAATGAATGAACGAAAAATACTTTCAACGTTCACGAAAATGTTTTAGACATGAATTATTATTGGTGATCAAAACATTTCTTATTGATTAATTATTTCAAATGATACAGACGATCACTTTTAGGAAAATGTTTTCTAAATCATTCATTTTTCATGAAACAAATGGAGCCGTATGCTCTAGATTTTCGGCTTATTCCATCTACTCCTTTTGGATTGATTCAATGTAGTCATTCTAACTATTTCCCTTTTGATCAAGATACATTATCTAATAACTTGGTCATGCGAAATTTGCCATGTTGCCTTTCGTACCACGATCTTCACTTACATCGCTTCCCATGTTCTTAGCACCTTCGCGGATATAAAGATTAACGACTTAAGTGTTTGAGCTCGATACACGCCGAGCGAATTAAGGTGCCACACAATTACAAAGCGCGAACTGCCCATATCGAACGATTAATTTAAGACGCATCTCCGTCGATAGTAGTAGGCCTCACGGAGCGAACACGAAAACGTTAAGAAAAATGCTCATAATGCTCGAAGGAGACTAATTCAGACAAACACGAGTAAAACAAAGGTAAGACGAAAACAGTGATCATCAGTTACCTAGAACTTGAATGGTGATGGGATTTTATCCTAAACCGAATCAGAACAATTACAAAGAATAGAAAAAGAAGACACACGAGTTTACTCAGGTTCACCCTAGAAATAGGGCTACGCCCTGCAAAGGGATTTCACTATTTTAGGTTTTCACCGCAATCACTCGTTACAATGCTCTCTCATACGAGTACAATATATAGGACTTAAAAATGGGCCCAAAACCCAAGCCTATTTGAAACCCTTTGATCCCACAACAAACATGCCAACTTAAACATAAGCCTAAACCCGATGTTGTTTCGGGGGCGCTGCCCCCGAACTCCCGCCCGCTCACCGGCGAGCGGGGCAGCCGTCCGCTCATCGGGGAGCGGAATCCCCGCCTGCTGACCGGTCAGCGGGACCCCCGTTTCAGGGGCGCTGCCCCCGAACCCCCGCATTCCGTGCGCAGGGGTCATATGTCGTAGGTTCATACTTCAGTTCCCCTAAGCTCACGTAGGCGTACCCGGTATGAGAAACAAGGGTCCCCGAAGTATTCGCCAACTCCAACAAATGGCACGATGGTCAAAGAAGAAGTAATTTTTACGAATTCGAAGGTAGGACAAAGAGGTGGAAACAACCATGTCTTGGTCTAAAGTCATTTTTCGACTTTGAACAGAGGATATAGTAATTTCTCTTTGGAAACATTCTCTTTCTCCGAGGCTGTATTTTGTAGTGTCAATGCTAAATTAAACCCAGAATTTTAATCTTGTACGTTATATCGTTCGTGAAATATGGCCCTGATGTGGGAGCATCGGGCTTTGTCAATCGATTCAAGTTGAAGATGTCGATTATGCGGAAAAGATGTCTATTTAGTGGACAAATTGTCGATTTCATGGTTGCCGATCGACTACCTAGTTGTTGATTTACAAGTTTGGTTTTGACTACGAGCCTACTAATCGAATACCTAGCAACTTTCGACCAAAAAAAAATAAAAATTACCTAGCAACCGAAGGCTGTTCTGGTTGATTTCCATCGCTGTTTGATGACCTTCAAATATTTCTATTCGGCTGCCCATGCTAATGATCAAATTTTGAGTCTAAGTATAATTACTTTGCATTTGGTCAAGTGTCTTTAGTCCTAGTTTTATGAGTCTTAATTGTGTTGTAGGTCTCGAGAGTCAAAGTTCTAGTTTCTAGGTGTTTTAATGCATTTTCTAGTTCATAGGACTTTACTATATTTCTAATTCCCATGTCATTATTAGTTGGATAGTTCACATGTCTTTAATGTTTTGTATATTTTGTATATTTCCTATGTAATAGTCCATCTATAACAAGAGGCGAATCCTCAATTGTAAGGCAGACGGCAATATTGATGAATATGAATACATGAGATTTTGATTGTCACGCCCCAAAACCACTATAATATGGGCCATGACACGACCGTCCTTCTCAAAAGAACGCAGCCTCAACTTAACCAAAACTTAACTTGATAACAAATATGTACACACACACACACACACACATATATATGTTGAGAAAACATTCCCTCTGAATATTTTGATTCTGACAAAACTAACCCTCTTGTGAGAGAATCTGGTTAATGCAAATAATTTTTATATTGCAGGAATGAGCATGTGAACAATAGCTTATAATGTTCCAAAACTGGCGTTCAGACTCAAGGAGTAGTCGTAGCACACTTGCTTCTGAGATGGTTGAAGTCTAGCATTTAGACGGAGATTCGTGTTGCCTCTGAAGACTTCAGAAGGAGGTTCACGTTGTCTCTGAAGACTTCAGAAGGAGGATCACGTTGTCTCTGAAGACTTCAGAAGGAGGTTCATGTTGTCTCTAAAGACTTTAGAAGGAGGTTCGTGTTGCCTCTAAGGACTTATCTCAAGAAGATTTATGTGACACGCCAGCAAGGACTTTACAGAAGCTCAGAGTCATTGTTCTAATCTGTTCAGATTCAGAGAGTCTCTTCGGTTCAGAAGACTGCTTCTGAATAGCGTTCAGATTCTGCAATATCTCTATGCCAGATTCTAAAGACCCACGTTTGACAGGTTTCCGGTTTGGCTGCGTCTTTTTATGGAAGTCTGTAAGATTTGATTGACATGATTATTTTCCAATCAAATCGGGAGAATATCCTCGATTAGATATTACCTTCCATGAACAAGATATCTTGGAGATTTGGATGAACTCTATTTATGGAAACTGAATATTTGGTTGTATGGGCGACTGAATCTGAAGGGTTCAGACTCTACTTCAATGGCCACTAGATCTTCCCATATACAATCTCGGTCAATCAAGATTGTTGGCGTTCAATCAGAGATTAAGGAGCGATCCTTTGGAAGACCTTGGTAACGGCTAGTTCAAGGTCGAAGGAGTATAAAAGAAGATCAATGGTGACTGTTACGTAGAGTTCACGAACTTAAAATTCTAAAGTGCTGAGTTGTTCAGATTCACATTCTCTTGTTCTTGTGAGCTTAAAATTCTCAGTCTTGAGAGGTTCCTTTGTAAGAGTAATTAGAGTGACATCTCTTGTAACCTTTCATCGACTCATAGTGGAATTCAGCTGATCGGCTGTCATCGTGGGATAGTGGACGTAGGCTTGCTAAAGCCGAACCACTATAAACATTGAGTGCAATTTCTCTTTCCCTAAACTCATCTTGTTGTGTTTAGTTTATCTGCACGTCTTTTTACTGATCTTATTCAGTTTATGTTCTGAACCTATCAATTTCTGCATTATATACCAAAAGTGTTCAGAATCACCTATTCACCCCCCTTTAGGTGATATTGCTAGATCCAACAATTGGTATCAGAGCCTGGTTACTCATTATTTTCAAGTGTTTTACTTCAGAGCTAACGATCTATCATGTCTAGCAATAATTTCATAAGAACCAGTGATGCACATTTCAGCAACAGACCACCTTATTTTGACGGGAAAGACTACAATATGTGGTGCAACAAAATGAAGTGGTTCTTCAAGGCATCGGATGATCTGATGTGGGATGTTGTTGTCAATGGAGTAATTCCTGTTGTAACAGCAACTCCCTCCATTGGAAATGAAGGAAACAACAATACAAATGTTATTACAACACTGTCAGATTCAGAAAGAACAAAAAGACAAGGACTCGATTCTAAAGCCGTGCATGCACTTTTCTGCGCTTTATCCATTCATCTATATAATCGAGTTGCAGAAGAAGATTCAACCAAAGCTATATGGGATAGACTTCATGTCACATACCAAGGAACTGACAGAGTGAAAGAAACAACTCTTAGCATTCTGCTAAGTGATTACGAAGCCTTCAAAATGAAGTACGATGAATCAATTGCTGAAATGATCGACAGGTTTCAAATTCTAGCAAGTGGTCTTGCAAGGCAAGGCGTTCCTGTAGCAGAACCAATGCAAGTCAGAAAGATCCTTCGAGGACTTACAGATGACTGGAATTACATCAAGCCATCAATACAGGAATGTCAAACAATCAGACCTCTATCTATTGATGAGCTAGTCGGAACTTTACAGTCATAAGAGACTGAGCGTACCAACAAAACAAGAGATTCAAAAGGTAAAAAGTCCATTGCTTTAAAATCTGAAATTGACTTTGAAGTGCCAGATTCAGAAGATGAAGATGAAGACGACGAAGAACTTGCTCTCATGGTGAAGAAGTTCAGAAAGATGGCTCGAAGAGGTAGAAACTTCAAAGGGAAGAAATCATTCAGAAAGAATGATTAGAGACATTCGAGCAATGACAAACAGGAAGATAAAGATGTAATTTGCTTCCACTGTAAGAAAGGAGGACACATCAAACCTAATTGTCCACTTCTGAAGAAAGACAAGATCAAGTATGAGAAATACAAAAAGGCATTGAAGGCAGAAACTCTAAGCGATTCTGAAGATAGCGAGGATGACTATGCTAACATATGTCTTATGGCAAAGTCAGATTCAGATTCAGATTCAGATTCAGATGTTGAGGTACATCCTTCTGAAATACCAGATGAAGTGTCGGAATACATTGATGAGTTGTGCTTAAATCATAAAGAAACTTTCAAAAAGGTTTCCATTTTGAAAAAGGAAGTTTCATCTTTGAAACAACATAATGATTCTAAAAAAGACAAGATTGAATTTTTGCAAAAGGAATTTCATCAAATCAAGGAGAATCGTGATTTGATCTTGAAAGAAAATGATTCCTTGAAAACCAAAATTGAAAATACTTCAAAGAAATTTTCCCAAAGTTCAAAAAACTTGGAAAACATTATTTCCAAACAAATTCCGTATGGTAACAAATCTGGTCTTGGTTTCAAAAAGGAAAATAACTTCAAAAATAAGTTTCCGGAAACAAATTAAAGGATTTCCCATAGACCTTCCAAATTTGCATATCAACGGCATTTCCAAAAGCAGTTTACAAAATCCTTTTATCCAACGCATTGTGAAAACTGCGGTGCTAGAAATCATGTTAGAAATAATTGTATGATGGTATGGAGACCTATTAATAGAAAGATATCGACTGTGACTAACTCAAATGGACCCAAGAAAACATGGGTACCAAAGAAATAGTAAGTTACTTTCTACTTGCAGGTACCAAAGAAGAGAAAAGACAAATGGTTTCTGGATAGTGGATGCTCAAGTCGCATGACTGGTGTCCAGATAACTTCATTCAACTTTCAGATTACAATGGTAGAAGTGTGTCGTTTGGTGGAAAGAATAAATGCAAAGTGATTGGCCAAGGCACTGTAAAAATCGAAAATCTCACGATCAACAATGTCTCTCTTGTCAAAGGACTAAAATACAATTTGATTTCAGTAAGTCAACTCTGTGACTCTGGTTATCAAATTTGTTTTCAAGACACAATGCTCAGGTGTTAGCAAAGACAAGAAGCAAACTTTCACTAGTCGTAGTCATGGAAATATCTACCTTCTGAATGTTGATTCTGAAGACATCAAGTGTCTTATTTCTATCAAAGATGAATCTGAACTATGGCACAGAAAGCTAGGCCACATCAGTATCAAACATATCTCGAAGCTATCATCCAAGAAACTAGTTCGAGGTGTACCACAATCAAAGTTTGAGAAATCTAAGATTTGCTCAGCCTGCACACTTGGGAAACAGGTAAAAAGCTCTTTTAAATCTGTTAATCATGCATCATCTGAACGTGTTCTACAGCTGCTTCATATGGATATCTTTGGTCCTAACAGAACACTAAGTCTTGGAGGTAAGAAATACTGCCTTGTCATAGTTGATGATTACTCAAAATTTACATGGGTTTTATTTCTTGCGCACAAAAATGATGCTTTCACATCCTTCTCAAAATTTACTAAAAGGATTCAGAATTAGAAAGGTTACTCTATTTCCTGCATCAAAACTGATCATGGGGAAAAATTTGAAAACCAAAGTTTTTATATTTTTTGTGATGAGTTTGGAATTCAGCATAATTTTTCATCTCCTTACACACCTCAACAAAATGGGGTTGTGGAGACGAAAAATCGTTCTCTATAAGAAATGACGAGAACTCTCTTGATCGAAAGTAGAATTGCATCTCATTTCTAGGCAAAAGCTGTGTCAATAGCATGCTACATTTTAAACCGTGTCTCTTTAAGACCAATCGTTGAGAAAACTCACTATGAACTTTTTAAAGAGAAAAAGCCAGATTTAGCATACTTCCGTGTGTTTGGTTGTAAATGCTTCATTCTGAAGAATGCAAATGATCGAGCTGGTAAGTTTGATGAGAAGTCAGATGAAGGAATATTTCTGGGATATTCTACAACGAGCAAAGCATACAGAGTCTACAACAAAAACTCTCGATGTATTGAAGAATCAATGAATGTCAAGTTTGATGAAAATATTCAGATTTAGAATGATCAATCTGAATATGTTCAAGTTTCGTCACTGCATCAACATTCAGAACCAGAAGAAAACTCAGAAGAGAATCATGCTTCTGAAGAAGTTCAGAATCAAGAAACAAGCCAACAAACCGCAGAAGAACCAGAAGTGATACCATCTGAATCTAATGATCCAAGTGATGCTCAAGACGAGAAATTCAACAGAAACTGGAAACATAAATCCAGTCATCCCAAGGAACTAATAATGGGGAGCTTGGATGAAGGAATCAGAACCAGATCGAAATTCAAGTAAGCAATGAGCAATATAGCATTAGTTTCTGAAATCGAGCCTAAAGGGATTGAAGAAGCTCTTACTGATGAAAATTGGATCAATGCCATGCAAGAAGAACTTCATCAATTCAAGATCAATAATGTTTGGGAGCTTGTTTTAAGACCCAAAAATCGTCCTGTAATAGGAACAAAATGGGTGTTCAGAAACAAAATGGACGACAGAGGATAGGTGGTTAGAAACAAAGCAAGACTTGTGGCAAATGGATACTCTCAAGAAGAAGGAATAGATTACGATGAAACCTACGCACCGGTTGCCAGGTTAGAGGCCATAAGGTTACTTCTTGCTTATGCTTGTTACAATGACTTTAAACTTTTTCAAATGGATGTAAAAAGTGCATTCCTAAACGGTTACATCAAAGAAGAAGTCTATGTCGAGAACCTCCTGGCTTCGAGGAACCAAGAGGAAAGGATCTCGTATATTCCTTGAAGAAAGCCTTATATGGATTAAAGCAAGCACCTCGTGCTTGGTATGAAAGGTTAAGCAGCTTTCTATCTGAACAAAAGTTCGCTAAAGGTAATGTTGACACTACTCTCTTTATTCAGAAGCAGGGTAAGGATATTCTTATTGTTCAGATTTATGTTGATGATATTATTTTTGGCTCCTCTAATGAATATCTTTGCAAGAATTTCTCTAAAGTAATGCAGGATGAATTCGAAATGAGCATGATGGGAGAATTAAGATTCTTTCTTGGACTTCAGATTCAACAAACCAAGAAAGGAATATTCATTCATCAAGAGAAATATGCTCTTGAAATTATCAAGAAATTCGGCTTAGAAAATTGCAAGAAGACGGAAACTCCAATGTCTCATTCGTCTAAGCTTGATAAAGATGAACAAGGAAAAGAAGTGGATCAGAAGTTATATCGCAGTATGATTGGATCGCTTCTATATCTCACTGCATCAAGGCCAGACATTCTTTATAGCGTCTGCTTATGTGCAAGATTTCAAACATGTCCAAAAGAATCGCATCTTACAGCAATCAAAAGAATTATCAAATATATTGGAACATATCTAGCTTATGGTCTTTGGTATTTAAAGGATTCTAATTTCATTCTGAAGGGATACTCAAATGCAGATCTCGCCGGATGTAAAATTGACAGGAAAAGCACTTCAGGAACCTGTCAACTTATGGGAAATATGCTTATTTCCTGGTATTCCAAAAATCAAAGCATAGTTGCTTTCAGTACAGCAGAAGCAGAATACGTATCTCTTGGAAGTTATTGTGCTCAGATCCTTTGGTTAAAACAACAGCTAAGAGATTATGGAGTTGAGGATTCAAATGTGGAGATCAGATGCGACAATACAAGCGCCATAAATCTAACCAAGAATCTTATTCTTCATTCAAGAGCGAAGCACATCGAGATCAAACATCATTTTATTCGCGATCATGTTCAGAATGAAAATGTTCACATTCAGTATGTTGATACAAAGAATCAACTCGCAGATATATTTACTAAACCTCTTGATAAAGAGTCTTTCAATTTTATTCGAAACGAATTAGCTATTACTAATCCCTTTTCTTAAGATATATTGAGAACATGTCACTTGAAAGAATTCAAAAGCAGAGCTCAG
This sequence comes from Lenwebbia sp. NSW1173648, assembly GCA_029784005.1. Taxonomy (NCBI): domain Eukaryota; kingdom Viridiplantae; phylum Streptophyta; class Magnoliopsida; order Myrtales; family Myrtaceae; genus Lenwebbia; species Lenwebbia sp. NSW1173648. The sequence continues at coordinate 19,013,661 of JARCGZ010000010.1, read as the reverse complement.
AAGCAAAGTTCAGAAGCAAAACTGCTCAGAAGCAAAGTTCAGAAGCAAATTTGCATAACCTTTGTTCAGAAGCATATTTTTAGTACTCAGAAGCAAGGTTAGTTCATCTTACACCTCTTTATATTTAGAAATTCTTGATAAGGCAAGAATCCAAGGTACGTTCTCTAAATTTACGTTCTCTAATTTCCAAATATATGCCTCGTTGATTGATTGGAATATTTCAGTATCTTTGGATTGATATTTTTCTTCAGATTTTTATTTTATTTCCAAAAAATAACCACTTTACAGTTTTTCAAAACTTTCTTAAGGCCTCGAACCGGCACCTCTCTCAAATATCACAATCTTCTTTCAAATCCTAAAAACTTACTTCTCTCTCTCTCTATTTACATTCCTTCTCGTTCACTCGAAATCTTTCTCTCCAAAAATTCCAACTTTCTCATCCATGGCTTTGAAATCATCCTCCACCATGAAGAAAGTAGCAGTGGAAGGTGCAAGTCAGAGAAGAAAATCGTCAAGGCTGACGAAGGGCAGGAAAGCTCATCTCACCGAATCCATTGATATCTCTGGGTCTGATCACGAAGATGAGAGACACATTGCTCAAAAGGAATCAGGTTTGTCTCAATCTGAGTTTGATGAAAGAGTCGCTCTGGCTCTCTCTATCAAACCTCTGTATGATTCTTTCAAGAGCATTGGCTCTAATGACGAAAACGTTAAGTTGCTGCTGAGTATTCACAAGTTTGCAAGTGAGAAAGACTTTCTTGCTATATTAAAACTTCCTCTGCAAATTGTGACACCTATTGCCACTATTGTTCCTGAGAATGTATCTCGGAAGGGATAAGAAAAGGTTATGGAAACTGGAGTCTCAAAACCTAAAAAGTCTCCATCCAAGAGCATCGTTATCAAAGAGACTATAAGTGAAGAAAGTGAAACCAAGGGAAGGCCTGATGACGACGATGATGTATTGTTTAAAGAATTTAAGAAAATCAGAGGGATTATCAAGGACAAGAACTTTGAAAGCAAGCTGTTTTTAAGTCAGTTGCATTATGACAAATTCGAGTTGCTGAAGCAAAGAAGAGTTATACCCCACAGGGTATTTGATCTTAAGTATTTTGATAGGGCTGTTATCCCTCTAAGGAAGCATCTAGAGCAGATGAAGTTGAGAGACTTTGCGACTGCAAGGAGGCCAATTTTTCCAGATTTGGCAGCTTACTTTTATTCAAGCTTATGTTTCAGCAATTTTGATTTTTTGTTTTATACGGTTGAAGGAGTCCAATATCATCTGCATGTCAGAGAGCTAGCAAAATTAATGGGAGTTGATGAAATGGATTTTATGCCCATTGATGTGTAACCTGGTGATGCCTACAGCTCTCTAACTGGAAAAGAAAACTACTCTAGAGATTCCAAGGCACACATTGCTTACAATGACTTTCCCTTGAAGCATATTGTAATGCACAAGGTTGTCATTGAAAGTTTAAGACCCAAGGCTGCTTCAAAAATAGACATTTCGAAATATGAAGCCATGCTGATGTGGGGACTGTTGAATGGCTGCAAGATCTCTCTAGCGCATACTGTTCTCCTCTACATGTACAGGACTGTCCAAAAGACCAAAGGACAATTACCCTACGCATGGTTGATCTATCGAATCATGTCCTTCCAAAATGTCAAGATTCATGGTAAGCTCCTTCAAAATGAAACTCAGATAATGGTAGCTGGGGAGTCTATGATTCAGAAAATGGGTTTTAGACAAACTGCTGGTGGATGGATGAACAAGAACAAAGAGGCTGTTCTTGTTGAATTGGAAGAAAATAATGCAGAGAGTGAGAGATCAGCAAAGAGAAGGAAGACAGAGGCCAGAAAAGAAAAACAGACCACTGTTCAGAGTGAGTATTCAGAAGAAGAGGAAGCAGAAGAAGAAGAAAGTGTATCATCTAGAGATAATGAGAGGACTCCTACTGTCCTATCAGAAGGAAACATCGAGTCAGAAGCTGAAGAGATTGCCGAAACAGCAAATGAGCTGGAGGATCCTATGGAAAAAGAAGAGGATCTCCATAAGACTCATGAGAGTGAAAATGTAGAAGCTGATGAAACAACTAGTGAAAAAGCAGAGAAAGAAGCTCAGCTTGCTACAAGAGAATATGTGGAGATAATGGAGGAGCAACAAGATGACAGAACGACTATTGATGTTCTGGTTGCTCGAGAACAAAAGAAGAAGTCCTCATCACCACCTGAGGACATGGAGATTGATAAATCTGATGACTTTGTTGTCATAGTTGGAGGATCAACAGAAGTCACTCCTATTATAACAGCTCAGATTCAGGGGGAGCAACCTAAAAGATCTGCTGTTTTGCATGAACAACCTGATGAATCCGCTGTTTAGACTGAAGTTATTCAGAAGGATAAGGCTGCTGAAGAAAAGGAAGAATCCAACAGAAAAGAACAACATGAGGAACCAAATGTTGATCAGATTGAAGACATTCTGCCTGCTGTTCAGAAAGAAAAAGCTGTTGAGGAAAGTGCTGTTCAGAAAGAACAACTTCCAGTGGAAATACCTGAAGAGCAACCCACAGAGATTGAATCTACTACCGCTGACGCTGTTATAATCATTCCAGATTCAGCAGCTGATCAGATTCAGGGGGAGATAAACTCGTAGAGAATTCTGGATTCAACTTCAAAGGGTAAAGCTCAGATGGTGGAAGAAGAAAACCAACAGACTTCTGCAGGAACACTGAATGCTTCGCAAAGTCTTGTTCAGATGGAAGTTGAAAAACTTCGGGTAGAAGTTATGCAGAGGATGGACAGAATGGAATTGAAGATCGAAAAGAAGATGAACAGGTTTGAGGAAATGCTTCACAAATATTGTCGCCTTTTCTGCTATGAGATGGCCAGCATTGGTACTTACATACTGATCAGAGATGAAAGGATCAGTAAAGAAGCTCCAGAGATGCAGGAATTCAAGGAATTTTCTACCTATATTGCTGATATGGGCAAATCTGTTGAAGCTGCTCAGAAAGATGATGAAGAGCATGTTGATGTTCCCTCCTCCTCTTCAAAACAAAATCCACCTCCGTCATCTTGAAATTGTTTTTCAAATTGTTTGTATTTGTCTTTGTTTTTATCCCTGTTGGATGTTCCATCCATGTGCACCTTGGCTATTACGTCCTTCTTATGATATATATGTGAATCTAAGATAATGTATGTGTGGATTGCTATATTATCTTGCTGATGACAAAAATGGGGAGAAGACATTGCAAGATACCTCATCACGTTGTAGGATATACACACACGCAAATTATACTTTTGCGCTCAAACAAATTCAACGTCGTATACAACATATGGTGATATCCTTCCATCACTTGAAATGCATATCTATTATATTCAGATGCACATTCTTTTGAAAAGATTCAATTGAGTCATATATTCACATTATTAGTGAAATCTTTTCCGAGCTTAACTTATATACAAACATTTTCATATATATCAACTTTTATTGAGGAAGTTTTGTCATCATCAAAAAGGGGGAGAATGTTGAGAAAACCTTCCCTCTGAATATTTTGATTCTGACAAAACTAACCGTCTTGTGAGAGAATCTGGTTAATGCAAATAATTTTTATATTGTAGGAATGAGCATGTGAACAATAGCTTATAATGTTCCAAAACTGGCGTTCAGACTCAAGGAGTAGTCGTAGTACAGTTGCTTCTAAGATGGTTGAAGTCTAGCATTCAGAAGGAGATTCGTGCTGCCTTTGAAGACTTTAGAAGGAGGTTCACGTTGTCTCTGAAGACTTCAGAAGGAGGATCACGTTGTCTCTAAAGACTTCAGAAGGAGGTTCATGTTGTCTCTGAAGACTTCAGCAGGAGGTTCGTGTTGCCTCTAAGGACTTATCTCAAGAAGATTTATGTGACACGTCAGCAAGGACTTTACAGAAACTCAGAGTCACTATTCTAATCTGTTCAAATTCAGAGAGTCTCTTCGGTTTAGAAGACTGCTTCTGAACAACGTTCAAATTCTGCAATATCTCTATGCCAGATTCTGAAGACCCACGTTTGACAGGTTTCCGGTTTGGCCGCGTCTTTTTATGGAAGTCTATAAGATTTGATTGACAGGATTATTTTCCAATCAAATCAGGAGAATATCCTCGATTGGATATTACCTTCCATGGACAAGATATCTTGGAGATTTGGATGAACTCTATTTATGGAAACTGAATATTTGGTTGTATGGGCGACTGAATCTGAAGGGTTTAGACTCTACTTCAACGGCTACTAGATCTTCCCATATACAATCTCGGTCAATCAAGATTGTTGGCGTCCAATCAGAGATTGAGGAGCGGTCCTTTGGAGGACCTTGGTAACGGCTAGTTCAAGGTCGAAGGAGTATAAAAGAAGATTAATGGCGACTGTTACGTAGAGTTCACGAACTTAAAATTCCAAAGTACTGAGTTGTTCAGATTCACATTCTCTTGTTCTTGTGAGCTTAAAATTCTCAGTCTTGAGAGGTTCCTTTGTAAGAGTAATTAGAGTGACATCTCTTGTAACCTTTCATCGACTCATAGTGGAATCCAACTGATCGGCTGTCATCGTGGGAGAGTGGACGTAGGCTTACTAAAGCCGAACCACTATAAACACTGCGTGCAATTTCTCTTTCCCTAAACTCATCTTGTTGTGTTTAGTTTATCTGTACGTCTTTTTACCGATCTTATTCAGTTTATGTTCTGAACCTATCAATTTCCGCATTATATACCAAAAGTGTTCATAATCACCTATTCACCCCCCCTTTAGGTGATATTGCTAGATTCAACAATATATATATATACACACACACTTGGTAAAGAGGCCCTTTGGTTACAAAAAAATCAGAGCTTGTTACTAAACCATCAACAGATATACACATAACTCTACCAAAAGGATGAACACATTTAACAACAACTCAAATGGCTCATCATAGCCACATCCTACTCACAACTCATACATAAATGCCCACACTAACCAAAAAAATGTCATCCACTAACGATCGCTCACGTCCTACTTGCGACTCGCTGAACCTGAAAGACAAGAAAGATGAAAGGGGTGAGCTAACACGGCTCAGTGAGTAATAGATTTCTTCTAAGTGGATCGAACAATCACTATGCATATTTAATACACAAAACGTAACTCATTTACATCAAACTTGAAACATATCAAACCTTTACGACCAAAACGAGTTATATAGTATGTCAACATAATACATTCATAGCAAAAGTATTCGTTTCAAACCATAACCTCAAAACAAATATCAATGGTCTAACCCATTCATGACCATTGATTAATTTCGTTAAAAACACATGTCAATGGTCCATCCATTGACCAATCTCATGCTCAAGATTCTAATCGTGGTCACGTATAACGCCCGTGACAAAAGGCGATCAAGATTCCCCCCTTGGCAATGTCTCCACCTATTATGCCGATGGCCTGGCCCACAAGGATATCATAACACTAGCATGCGCATACCCACAAACCCCTCAACCGGGTTCACAGCTATCTTGAGCAACACAAACTCACAACAACATTCTCTCATAAATCAGAATGTACATCACAACCAACTTGAAACCAGTAGCAAATATTGGTCACAAATCGTCTCAAATAGATAAAACAGCAGTAAATGTTCGATCATGTTTTATGCAACAAAAATACTCTAAACACCGCTTTTACTTTCTTTTCAAGTGGACAAATCACATCATAAACACATATTACACATTCTTATCATTTTTAGAAAAACATGATTTTACACAAGTCAAAGAAGAAATGGTATTACTCACCAGATGAAGGCAAAGCAAAATGCGACGATTACTCGAGCTGACACGTCCGAATTCCTATTCAAAAGTATGAAAAATGGATAAAAAACGAGTAAAACACCATTCTAACGAACGACTCAACTAATTTATTCCTATTTAATGATAGAACGATGACTACGCATCAACGGAAGCTCGCTCATAGCGAATACCCATTGCGGTCCGCTATGGACAGCTCGCGCGCCGAACTAGTTTAGGCCATAACTCTCTCCACCGAGCTCCGTTTCAAGCCATCTTATAGTCCAAACGAAGCTTACTCGACGTACTACAAAAGTTCTAACATGGATAACCCCAAAAGATAACTAAAAAATAGAGATATAAGGCCCCGAAGTCTACTGTTCGCACTGTACTATAGCGCATCAGATTTGAAAAACTTGTTCTGGGAAACCGTAGCATCAAATCAAGATCCGTCAAATTCCACGGCTCCACGACACCATAAAGTTTCATCCTTATACAAAAGCGTAGCCCAAAAACTCCTCAATCGAACGCAGCAACTCAGACTCGACATAGATCCGAAATTGAGCCCTAAATCCGAAAATTTCATCTATTTTGATGAATTAGGGCTTCAATTCTTACCCGGGGTAGCAAGATGACTTTGATTTAGCTCGCTGTGGTGTTCGGGTCAAAGAGGCGCAAGATTTTCTTTTCTTTTACTCTCTTTCTCTCTCTTAGCTGAGCCCTCGTTCACTCTCCTTGTTCTGTCGTGAGTTCTTCATCTGCTGAAGAAGAAGAAAAATAGAAGAAGCAAAAAGGTTGGGCTGGGCTTGGGTCAGTTTAAAGGAAAATGGGCTGACTTATTTAACTCATGGCCCATTTATTACAATCTACCCTCCTTACAAAAATTTCGTCCTCGAAATTTAGACATACCTTATTCAACAAACAAATGGGGATACTTGCATCTTGCCTCCTTCTCAAGCTTCCAAGTGGCCTCCCTCTCAGTGTGGTTTTGCCATTGAATCTTCACATAAGGGATAGTTCGCCGTCGTAGCACTTGATCTTTCCTATCAACGATCCGAATAGACTGCTCTTCATATGTCAAGTTCTCCTTTAACCTCAATGGTGTGAAATCCAATACATGTTCAGGATTCGGCACATATCTCCGCAATAAGGACACATGGAACACATTATGCACTCCGGATAACGCTGGTGGCAAAGCAAGTTTATAAGCAACTTCGCCAATCTTCTCTAATATCAAAAATGGTTCCACATATCTTGGACTCAGCTTTCCACGAGTGTCAAATCTCATAACACCCTTCATAGGTGAAACCTTCAAGAATACATGATCTCCCACACCGAACTCTACGTTGCGCCTTTTGAGGTCTGCATAGCTTTTTTGACGGCTTTGAGCTATTTTCAAATGTTCTAGAATGAGCCTGACTTTCTCCTCTGACTGTTGTATGAACTCAGGGCCGGTTAGTCTTTTCTCACCAACATCGTCCCAACAAACAGGACTCCTACATTTTAGACCATATAAAGCTTCAAAAGGAGCCATCTTTATACCGGAATGATAACTGTTATTATAAGAAAACTCCGCCAAATGTAGATGTTCATCCCACGAGCCACCAAAGTCAATAACGCATGATTGCAGCATATCCTCTAGAGTCTGAATCATCCTCTCTAACTGTCCATCTATTTGTGGATGAAAAGCCGTAATAAAGTTGAGTTTAGTACCCAACGCTCCTTGTAAACTTCTCCAAAAGTTGGATACAAACTTGGGATCCCTATCATAAATAATGCTCACCGGAACCTCATACCGCTTGACTATCTCATTTACGTACCGCTTCGCCATGTCTTCCACTAAAAGGCCAAATCGATATGCTAAAAAGTGTGCCGACTTAGTCAATCGATCGACAATCACCCATTTAGTGTTCTTACCCCTAGGCGTCCTCGGTAAACCGACAATGAAGTCCATGGTGATATGCTTCCATTTTCATTTAGGTATCTCAAGTGGGTGCAGCTGTCCACCTGGTTTTTTATGCTCAATCTTTACTTGCTGACAAATCAGGCATTGATCGACAAACTTCACAATATCTTTCTTCATGTTGATCCACCAGAAATTTCATCTCAAATCCCAATGTACATCTTAGGGCTTCCTGGATGAATCGAGTATCTAGTGGTGTGAGCTTCTGTAATATCTCCTTTTTCAATCCTGCATCATCGGGAACACATAGCCGACCACGAAACCTCAATGAACCATCCACATGAATACAAAAATCTGGTTGTCCCCTAGCTTCTATGCCTTCTCTAATCTTCCCCAATTGAGAATTATCATTCCGTTTATCCTTGATTCTATCAATCAACGTTGGCTCTCGAAGATTAGCTAACCGAGCACCAAGCTAATGCACCAACACCTCCAACTCTAGTTTCGTCATATCCTCGAGAATAGATCGCTGAGAAGTGAGCAACGCTGCCATGTTTTCAGAAGATTTACCACTTAAGGCATCCGCCACTACATTTGCCTTACCTGGATGATAGTTGATAGACAAGTCATAATCCTTCAAGAGTTCTAGCTATTTTCTCTGCCTCATGTTCAATTCTTTCTGAGTAGAAATGTACTTCAAACTTTTGTGATCAATAAAAACATCACATTTCTCACCATACAAGTAGTGTCGCCATATTTTCAAAGCAAAGACAACTGCTGCTAACTCCAGATCAAGAGTGAGATAGTTCTTCTCATGTGCTTTCAACTATCTCGAGGCATAGGCAACCACTTTACCATCTTACATAAGAACACAACCTAGTCCTTCCTTAGATGCGTCACAATAGATACTGAAGCCACCAGTTCCTGAAGGTAAGGTCAATATAGGAGCTGACACTAACCGCCTCTTCAATTCTTGAAAACTGTGCTCACATTGATCTGACCACACGAACTTGACCCTTTTCTGAGTTAGGCAAGCAAGTGGACTTGCAATTTTGGAAAACCCCTCCACTAATCGCCTGTAAATAACCCGCTAACCTGAGAAAACTTCTCAGTTCAATAACATTTGTAGGACGATTCCACTAAACAACTGTTTCAACTTTCTTCGGATCAACAGAAATACCATCCTTTGAGATTACATGGCCCAAGAACTCTATATGATCAAGCCAAAAGTCGCACTTACTGAATTTAACATATAACTTTTTCTCACGCAAAGTCTGCAAAACAAGCCTCAAGTGTTGCTCGTGTTCCTCCAAACTCCTCGAATACACCAGAATATCATCAATGAATACCACAATAAATCTATCAAGATATTGCTTGAATATCCCGTTCATCAAATCCATGAAAGCAGCAGGCGCATTCGTTAGTCCAAAAGGCATGACAAGAAACTCATAATGCCCATACCTTGTTCTGAAAAGTAGTCTTTGGCACATCATCTGCTTTTATCTTCAATTGGTGATATCCAGAGCGAATGTCGATTTTTGAAAATACTTGAGCTCCTTGGAGTTGATCAAATAAGTCATCAATCCGAGTCAAATGATATTTATTCTTGATCGTCACCTTGTTAAGTTCTCAATAGTCTATGCAAAACCGCATACTACCATCCTTCTTCTTCACAAATAGAATGGGAGCTCCCCAAGGTGAGACACTGGGTCTAACGAAACCCCTATCCAAAAGCTCCTGCAGCTGCGTCTTCAACTTTTTCAATTCGACAGGTGCCATCCGATAAGGCGCCTTAGAGATAGGTGCGGTACCAGGCATTAACTCAATGCAAAATTCAATCTCTCTATCAGGAGGTAAACCTATTAAATCATCAGGAAACACATCCGGCAATTCTCTAACAATCGAAACATTTTCTAGCTTTACAACTTCCTTGTTGGTATCTTTTTCGCAAGCTAGATAACCACATCAACCGGGCTTTTTTTCAAAAAAGGTTTCAAAAAAAATAATTACAGATTTGGGTTTCGTTTGCCAAAATTTACCGGTTAGGGTCCCGTTCGGCGGTCTTACCACCGAACTTCTGGTTTGGTTCCGTGTGGACCGAACAGAAGTCAGTCCGGTAGCGAGGCTACCGAACTGGTGAAAGTTCGGTAGCATGGCTACCGAACTCATGCAAGTTCGGTAGTTATACTACCGAACTTAGACTCACCTCCCTCCCTGCGCGAGGCCCCCCTCTGCTGCAGCCAGACGCCCCCTCCTTCACGGACGCCTGCCCCTTCACGTGAAGGGCTAGGCGCATTCAGAAGCCTCTAAATGCCTGCGGGCGCTTGGCCTTTCACGTGAAGGCATTCAGACCTCTGAATGCCTTGCAAGCCCTCCGTGAAGCCTTCAGGCTTCTGATACAAATAACAGAGGCCTGAAGGTGAACACGGAAAGAAAAAACAGAGAAACGAGAGACAATCGAGAGAGAAAAGAGAGATTTGGAGGCCGTTTGTCGATTTTCGGCGTCTCCGTATCCGCGATCATTGATTCCGGTGACGTTTCCTTACCTTCGAACCAGGTAACGATTCACTTTATAATCTATTTTCTTCTGCCATTCGTGTTTTTCGTTTCGTTTTTGTAATGTTAATTTTTTATACACGGCAGAGAAGTTAAAGCAGAAGAGCAGAGAAGTTACAGGAAACCCAGTATCAGGATTCCCATCTCAACGCACGCACGCTTTTTGGCTCAAGGTAATGCATATATCCTTGTTAGTGTTAATTTGAGCACGTTTTGATGTGAAAAACATGCTGTTTTAGTGCTGTGTAGTCACTGTTGTTGTTTTGTGTTGTTTGGTCCGAAAAATATCTTGTTCTTGCGCTATATATATCTCTGTTTTGCATGTCGCTACATATCTCACTAAAATCGTTGTGCGTATTAAACACTATTTTAATCATGATTTTTGAAATTTTGGATTTTCAAAATACTAAAAGAATAACTGAATGTACACGTCCCACGAAAATTTTTGTGCAAAACCCTGGTTAAATCTGGACCGTAGGATGTGGTAATTAGATGGGACGGTGTAGATTTAGTCTTCGGTTAAATCTGAGCCGTTGGTTTTAGTCGCCTAATCCAACGGACGTGGGCTAGCCATGTGGGCAAACCTGGACTGTAGGATCTGTTCGTAATAATAAAATTTTCCCAGAATATAGAAAAATCTGAAAATTTGAAATAAAAAAATGCACAAAACTGTGTCGTTTTAGTCCCGGTTCAAACCCAAGTGGGTTTGGGTCGGCTATTCGGGATTGTGAGTTGGGTCGAACCGACCTGGTCCGAAAAATGAATAGAAAAAAAGTAATAAAAAAAGGAAAAACAAAATTAGAAAACAAATAAAATCAAAATAATAATAATAAGAATCTCAAAAATTAGGATTTGGTCAATTAATTGACTAGATCTTATTCTTGATGATTTTGGTCCTTCATTCCTTTCTAAATGATGATTATACCCCTTATGGGTAAATCGCCTCAGAATCATTTCAAATTTTTTCTAAAAATCACAGAAAATGGGGGAACAACCACATTCAACTAGTCCAACCTAATTCTGTTGATTTCAATTTTTTGAGTCTTCGAAATATAAAATTGGCTGTGAAACAGCCGCTCATGCCCTAAATCCGTAAATATTTTTAAAGAATACCTAAATTCTTAAATAATTTTGTGACCCTATTTATTTCATTTGTTATATTGATAGTTATAAGGTTAATTTGTTACTGTGTAGGGAAAAATATTTATTAAATTATAGATGGAAAGTAATTTATAATTTCTTCATTTAGCAGAATGTCTTCTACATCTTTTGGGACTATGAAATGGGGAGGTACAATAGTACGAAATGAATTTGGATATGATTACGAAGGCGGACAATATGCTATGTTTGAGTTTGGAAACATATCCAGATTTGATGAGTTATGTGCTACGATTGAGCGCCAGTTGAATATTACAGAAAATCAGTATATTTCTAGTCTGATGTATAGACGACCGATTCAAGCAACCGGTCATTGTATGTATGAAATTATGGAGGTGCATAATGATGCTGTAGTTAAGATAATCATGCAGTTTGCACGTCAGTATGATTCTATGGGGTTTGTACAGTTTTATGCAACTGTAGATGAACACCAACCGATAAATGATTTAATTGGGGAAGGTTCCAATGTTGGTGAAGATGACGTTGGTGTGGATAATCAGTACGTAGAGTACGATGATAACAATGATAATGATGATGCTGATAGTGATGAAGAAGATGATTTATGGTTGGAAAAAGATGACGGAGGTGGCGGTATGGAGGCTTACTACAACACACATTGCAGTAATCCCATTTTGCCGTTGGTACATCCACCGCCCCATTCAAAGATTAACTATGATATGATGCAAGTAGATACAAGAACCAAGCCGGGCCATATGTTGTTTGATCCATCAATAGAATTTCATGTTGGGATGTTATTTCCATCACGAGATGCGGTGCAGTTGACTGCGAAAGAGTATTCTCTGAGAAGAAATCATCACTTTCGCAGTGGTGAGACAAAGAAGAGAAAATATACTATACAGTGCGGGAATCCAAATGAACCGTGTGATTGGCGGCTTCATGCATTTCATAAATCGAGTGACCTATTTTGGACAATAACTAAGTATAGTGGCCACATACATGTCGTAATCTGCAAATATCAAGGGATCATCGGCAACTTGATCAGAAGTACCTCTGCAGCCAGATAGAAGCAATGGTTGCCGCTCAACCAGATATCAAAATCAAGCCACTAATGGCCGAGATTAAAGACAAGCTAGGCTTCGAACCTACTTATCGAAAAACCTAGGCAGCTAAACAAATGGCGATTGCCAAAACTTTTGGAGGATGAGATGAGTCGTATGGTCAGTTAAGACAGTAAATGAATATGATGAAGTCAATGAATCCAGATTCTCATTTTGTGATCGATGATTGCATGAGCCAAGATGATAGTTGCAAGGTTTTCAACCGGATGTTTCGAACTTTCAAGCAGACGATTGAAGGCTTCCAAAATTGTCGTCCTGTGATATTTGTTGATGGAACTTTTTTGTACGGGTCATACCGAGGAACGCTCCTTTGTGCAGCCTCATTTGATGGCAACAATCATATATTTATGTTGGCATTTACTGTGGTTGATCGGGAGAATGGCGACAATTGGACTTGGTTTATGGATATGTTGCGGAGATATGTCACTAATGGCCGAGAACATATTTGTGTAATATCAGACAGGCATAAGGGGATTCTGAAAGCAATGGAGATAGAAGGGTGGCGTTCTCCACATGGCCACCATAGATATTGCATTCGGTATGTTGTCAGCAACTACAATAAGCAATTCAAAAATGCCGAAGGGAAAATAGCTGTTCAGACAGCAGGTAAATTTTTAAATTTACATTATTTGAGGGAAAAACGTGTTCATAAATTTATGTGACAAGTACTTATTATTATTGTAATGTACAGCTTACGAGAATCAAAAGCGGAAGTTCTTACACATCATGAGCCGAATGAGTGAGTTGCATCCAGAAACAGCTCAATGGCGTGAGCAGATTTCAAGGGAGAAATGGATGAAGACTTATAATGAAGGAATGAGATATGGATTGATGACAACGAATTTAGTTGAATCGGTTAATGGGATGCTGAAGGATTTTCGTGCTCTACCAATAACAGCTATGGTGAATAAGATATTTTATCAGTTGGCCTATTATTTTGACACCAGAAGAACGACATACAGGGCGCAAAAGGTAGAGAGATGGGTGTATACTCAATTTGCGAGTAACATGCTCAAGAGAAACAGTCAAGCTGCAAATAGGCATGATGTGACACGGTTCGATTCTAATACATGGATTTTTGAAGTTAGAACTGGATGTAATAGATCCAAAGGAACATGGGGCCACAAACACAAAGTCCAGCTAAACCGGCGAACGTGCACATGTGGGAAATTTCAAGAGATGAAAATCCCATGTTCCCACGTAATTGCAGCATGTCAAAAATATGCAATTGATTACCATGCGTTCGTAGATGAATTCTATACGTTGGATAGAACACTTCAGTGCTATCAGTACATGTTTCATCCATTGGGGCATTCGGATTACTGCCCTGAACCTGACGAGCTGTTATTAGTGCCAGACCCGAACCGTATTAGGAAGAAAGGAAGACCCCGTGCATCACGGATACATAATGAGATGGACTGGAGTACGCCGAGCAGTAGCACTTCGCGTAACGCTTGCACCAACTGTGGAAAATCAGGGCACAACAGCCAAACTTATGCATACAGATCGGCCCGGGAATAAAATTTAGATTGTGTGTGAACATTGAATGTAATACATCCGATTTCCATACTCAATTTAGTTGTGTGAATTATGTAAATTAGATTTATGAATTTTTTGTAATGTTATAATATCACAATTGTGTGATATTTATTAAGTTCCTCTGTTCCATTTGTAGACGTGGCACAAAGGAATTGCATTCAGCTGGGACCTCGGGACGATTCACTACTTACAGAGCAGGCCCGACACAGATCCCATGCCATATGGAACGCTCAGGTAATTAATAAATTTAGCAGTTGATCTGTCATTTGTATCAGTTGTATCGTAATGAAATTGCTACTAACGGTTAATGTAACATTTTACAGATCAGACTAAGATCAACCTCTTAGATGTCAGCGAGATGGATCGACGCTACACGAAGATTTTTTTAGCTCATGGATTGTTAGACACGTTCATTTAATCTAGAATATTTTACGAATTTTATTTTATGAATATTTTTTGTCAATTATTTACATACTAAATAAATTTATTACATAAATACTAAAATATGGACATGCAAGACATAGGCTATGCGAAAATGACATGGCATAAGAACACTCATATACAATTTTTATTTTTTAAAACATGGAAGGACATGACTTGTGATACTCGAAAATTTAATGCAACATGGTCATACAAATTATGAGACATGCGAATGTTATGATATAACATGCACGATTTTAAAAAAATTGGATGAAGGACTCAAGATGATACTCGAAAATTCTACATGACGAACAATTTTTCTCGATTTTTTTCGATTTTTTTCGATTTTTTTATATTTTTTTTTGCGGACCAGTTGGAACAAGCCCGGAGATACTAAAAACGAATTGCGCGAATTTTCGGCGAAAGTCTCACTCAAAATCTCGGGTTTCGCTCATTTTCCAAAAAAAATTGATTTGGAAAAGTTCACTCTCGGGGTGTTTTCAAGAGTGGTTATCTTAGCACTCAAATCAAATAGAGGGAAACCGATCATACCACAAGAAATTAGGTATGATCAGGTTTCGAAAAGAGGTGACGGCTCGGGAAATGATCAACTAAGAGCATCGTAATGGTGTCGGGAATATGACTAGTTGGGGTACAACACTTAGCCAAAATTCCGGCCTCACTTTGCAGTTCACCGAGTCAAATTCGAGAGTGATTATCTCGGTGCACAAAAATAATCAGGGGAAACCGATCATACCACATGAAACTAAGTATGATCTAGTTTCTAAAATGATCAACGGCTCAGGAATTGACCAAACGACCATGCCATAATGGTGTCGTGAAGGAGCTCGGTGCACAACGAACACTTAGAAAATTTTTCGAGCCCCTCACTTTGCAGCTCACTGAGGTGATTTTCGGGGATCATAACTTGATCCACCGAGACAACCAAATCAAACCCAAAGTATCAACATGAAGTGCTACACACAGAGAGCATGCTCGACCAAATAACGACCCAAAAATCTCGAGAAATCGTCAAGAAAACCGCCCCCGAAGTAGCGGGTCTGAACTGGTTTCAACACTTAGAAAGATTTCCATTACCCAAAATCAGTTCACTGAGGCAACTTTGGAGGACCCTAGCTCACACCTCGACTACATCCAACGGGAAATTAATATACTGATGCGAATAACTACATACTGGGAACAAAATGAAACAAGAATGACTCTTAAATCATGCAAAACGAGGGAGAAAACCGACCCCAAAGTAGGAGGGTCGCACTGTTTTTCCAGAAATCTGGGCTTAACTGGGCCAACAATGGGTATTCCCGACCTCATAACTCTCCCTATAGATCGAACCAAGAGAAAAAAATCATACCAATGTGCTCCTCTACAACCAGGAAGAACGAAGAACTCAAATTCATTCAAAAATATTCACGGTGAGCTAATGAAAATCAAGCGCGAAGCCGGCAAGTTAGACTGTGTCCAACACTTAGACACAATTTCCAGGCTCAGGTCATACCGACAAGGCAACTTCAAACGGGCATATCACACACCTCGATCGTAACCAAGGGCCACATGACATATCAATACGAAAAGATACACATGAGAAAGATACTAGATCAAAAATCACCCAAAAATCACGCAAAACAAGGGAGAAAAATGACCCCGAAGTAGGGGGTTTGGACTATTTTAAGCCAAAACAGAGGAAAATACAGACTAACATGGCATGTTCTGGACCCCATATCTCGACATCCACGCATCACCAACAGCAAAACCAAACACACACGTATCCTACTACGTGCAGAGATCACAACAAGCCAAATAAAAGCCAAAAAGGATCACGAAAAGGCAATGAAAAATGGGCTCAAAGTAGAGGGTTTGGACTGCTCGAGACATTTCAACAAACACATGGTATGCGACACTAGAATTGCAAATACGGGGGATTAAACTTAGAACCGAAGCATGGGTACACTAGAACAAGCTTATATAAGCACCAAAATGATTATATTTTTCCAATTAAGCACCAAAATTGGATTCTACATCATGGATTCCATCTAAGGATGATGAGATTGGGCATAATTTGTTTGAAATTGCGCAAAAACCCCAAATTCAAAGTTTGACCCGAAAATGAATTTTCAATAATCCAAAGCCTAAATGACCAAATAGAGCCAAACCACCCTCACCAATGGATTCAAAATGATGAAAAACATAGGGTAGAGGTCTTTGATTCTCATGAGTACCCCTGAAAATAATTTAGTTTCATTTTTAGTGAAACCGGGGACTAAATTGAAAATAAAAAATGCAAATAAGTCCTTTTGGCCAAAATTGAACAAATTCTCAAGGAAATGGACCTAATTGCAATTCAATGCATCAGAGGCAAATGTCATAGCTTAGAAAAAGAGAAAATTGGAATTAAAAAGACTCAAGACATAATTTTTTGGCTCAATTTGGGTTTATGTTTGTGAAGGAACATGGTGACCCAAACTGAATTTTTGAGATTTAAGGCATCCAACGCGAAAAGGGAATTAAAATAAAAATATTGGGTATTTTTTCATATTTTTTTGGACACTAATACTATTTTCCCTAATTTTTGGCTATTTTTATAATAAAAATAAATATTAAAAAATGTCAAAAAATAAGAAAAATAGTTTTTGTTCAAAATTGGTTCCTAAGGCTAGGCCAAGGCTTCCAAAGTTGATTTTGCAATTTTATGAATTTTTTTTGCTATTTTTAATTAATTTTTTTTAAAATGAAATGATTAAAAATCAAGTGTCAACAGCGACAACAACGAATAAGCATACCTACGCGTTCTACTACATGAAGGGAACACAATGGGTCCAAGATTAAGAGAACGTGTCTAAGATTCCATGAGCTAAAAAAATCCATCAAATCAAAATTTTAATAATACATAACAATCCGCAACCCTAATTACATTTAATGATGATGTTGTCCTCCTACGCGGCCTCCTGTTCCGCAATCAGGTTGTCTTCGTTCTTCGGCACGCCTAGTATTGTACCGACGATGACGTTCTGGATGAGTAGGATGTGTAGATGACGAAGGCATGTCATGTGGTATGAAGCGTGGCTGTGATGTGGATGCATCATGAAAGTCGGGAAATATGCGATGCTCCGATGGTACATATCCTACTGTAGACGGGTGTGGGAAGAACTCGGATCCATAGGCACTCGGAGAGTTAGTTGGAGTGAAGGCGAAATCGGATCCCTCATGAAATGGACTGGCAAACTGGCTAAACCCTGTATTTAACCCCGGCGTGAAATCTGTCGTATGATAGGTGAAGGGGTAGGAAACGGCGTCATCAACTGGATGAGCTCGAGTGGTCCTCCGGGTCGACTGAACAGTCTCAGGTGGGTCATCTTCGTCCAGCCCAATGGGTGCTGCTGTAGGTGCTGATTGGGGTGGTAGAATCATTGTCAACCGCCTCTCCTCATTGAAGGCGCATATCATTACCTTAAATATCTTATCTATATGCCGTATGTTCTCCCACATGTTCTCCCGAGATATAGTGGAAACCAATCGTACGATTTGTTCCACGCCATCATACTGTTCATGAAATCAAAGTCAACATAAGTTATCAAATGCCAATAACTTATGTTACTAAAAAAATAATTAATTAAGTAAATTAAATGTGTTTGCACTAACCGCTCTACCTACTGCACCTCCCGTGTAAGAAATCCACCTCCGTGTGTATTTGCGATACCACTTCATATATTCTGAATGATAGTGAAGTGGCTCCGTTGCAGGAGCATAATTGACTATGTGCTCAAGACGATTATTCCATATACCAATCCACTCTCCGTGAAAATCGACCCAATTCCTTGTAATTGGCTTTAATTGAATATTATGAAAACCTGTATGATTACTAGGAGGAGTAGGTATTGGTTGCTGCATACCAAACTGACGACATACTCGGTCTGGATAATGCCACTCAACGATGTGGAAATAGATGAGTGGGACACGAGCCCTCCAAATGTGTTTTCCCTACAGGCAGTAATCTGGTAAACTCTGGAGAATGTCATCGGTGTAGGGCTCCCAAGTAATCTGTTATCGTATTAAAACATATCAAATTAAACGAACAATTAATTTAAAAGGTAACATTACATTGAACTCATTGGTTGCTATCATGACTTACATCTGCGGATGCCATTCTATCAAATTGGTAGCGCAGATGTCGCAAGGTATGTGTGGGGACCATTGTTGTCTGTAGGGGTTGAGTCTAGCTGCATAAACAAAAAATACGAACTTTTGCATATATTATACGCACTGAAACAAATTTATGACTTACGAACTGAAAAAGCAATAAATTACATACCGACTACCAAGAGGTGCATCTGGTAAAGGATCACGGCTTCTGATGGATGGGGCGACACAACTGAAGCGATCCCACGCCCAAATCTGCAATACATGAAGGGCACCACTGATTTGGTGCGCCTATGGATCAGTCGCATTGCATAGCTCCCGATACAACCATGCAAGTGCTGCTGAACCCCAACTGTACGGCGTAGGATCCTCAATGTGCTTTAGTAGTGGAAGAAAAATCAAACTAACCCTAGCACCTGATTTGGCTGAAAAGATAGATCCAGCCAACTGGAGAATCAATGCCCTAGCATGCTGTAGTATGGTAACCTCACCGGCATCGTCAGGAATTACACCAAAGAGTCCTCTCAGCCAGGCTATCTTTACCATCGAACCGCGTATTTGACTGGCTAGGGGGCGGTGACCAAGTAAATTCTCACAAAGATCGGGCCAACTCCTACTAGTGGGGCAAGTAACTGCAAGTCCATCAATGGGAAGCCCTATTAGCACTACGATGTCCTGCAATGTGATCGTGCATTCACCTTCCGGCATATGGAAGGTGTGAGTCTCGGGCCTCCATCGCTCGACCAAAGCTGTAATCAAATGGCGATCAATTTGCCAAAATCCCATTTTCCAAACTCCGTAAAATCCCGAAGCTCGAACATACGGTTCAATGCGTTCATCAAGTTCAGCTTCGTGTAGCATCGATCCATCTCGCTGACATCTAAGACATTGATCCTCATATATCTATTAAATGTTACATTAACCATTAGTAGATTTTATTACGATACAGCTATTACAAATGACAGATCAACTGAGAAAGTTCTTAATTACCTGAGCGTTCCATATGGCATGTGATCTGTGTCGGGCCTGCTCTATAAGTAGTGAATCGTCCCGAGGTCCCGATTGAATGTAAGTCCGTTGTGCCATGTCTACAAATGGAACAGAGGAACTTAATAAATATCGCACAATTGCTATTATTTTTTATTTTATTTGTATTCTAATTTTATTTTTTCTCAATAAATATCGCCATGTCCCGGTTGATTTTTTTTATTTTCTGCATTATTTATTTATTTTTAATATTTTTCTGGCTGGGTCAACCCGGTCAACTAGACCCAAGCGCCCGGCCCAGGTCAAACCCCCTTGGGGTTGACCCAAAAAAATCGCGCCGTTCCCATTTTTTTAATTTTCTATTATAATTATTTTCTATTATATTTTATTTTTCTAATTTTCATTTTCCTTTTTTTAAATTTAATATTATTTTTTTAAAAAAAATTTCGAGAATTTTTTCAATTTTTTTAGAAATTTCTTACGATTTTTTAATGATTTTAATGATTTTTTTTTAGTGATTTTCTGATTTTTTAATTTCTGCATATTTATTTATTTTTTATATTTTCTGGCCGGGTCAACCCGGTCAACCAGACCCCAGCGCCCAGCCCGGGTCAAACCCCCTCGGGGTTGACCCAAAAAAATCGCTCCGTTCCCATTTTTTTTTCTAATTTTTTTCTTTTTTTAAAATTTACTATTATTAATTTTTTTACAAATTTTCTGAAATTTTTTCAATTTTTTTAGAAATTTTTTTATGATTTTTATGATTTTTTAGTGATTTTCTGATTTTTGAATTTTTGCATTATTTATTTATTTATTTTTATTTTCTGGCCTGGTCAACTCGGTCAACCAGACCCGAGTGCCCAGCCCGGGTCAAACCCCCTCAAGGTTGACCCAAAAAAATCGCGCCGTTCCCATTTTTTTACAAATTTTCTGGAATTTTTTCAATTTTTTTAGAAAAATTTAATGATTTTTTTTTAGTGATTTTCCGCATTATTTATTTATTTTTTATATTTTTCTGGCCGGGTCAACCCGGTCAACCAGACCCGAGCGCCCAGCCCGAGTCAAACCTGAGGGGGTTTGACCCAAAAAACTACGTCGTTCCCACTTTTTTCTTTTAATATTTTCCAAAATTTTCTAATTTTCCTGTGTTCTGATTTTTTTTTTTTATTACAGACAGATCCTACGATCCAAGTTTACCCACGTGGCTATCCCACGTCCGTTGGATTAGGCTCCTAAAATCAACGGCAAGACCAAATCTACACCATTCGATCTAATTACCACATCCTACGGTCGAAATTTAACTAGGAGACCTAATCTAAACAGCGAAATAGCTCAAAAAATGAAAAATTAAACGTATCATAACATGCTTGAATCGGCCCTAGAAAGGATATTAGTGTTACCTTGATCCGTAGAGCGAGATCCGGGCTGGTTTGTGGTAGAAACTCCGCTGGACAGAACCTCCACAATGGGCTAGACGAACAGGGCGAGTATGGCAGTGCACGGTGAAACAGCACGGGACTGTTTGCGACGGACCACGAGTTTCTACCGTGTGCTCTTTCTCTCCCAACACTCTTTTCCTCTTCCTCTTCTCCCCTCTCTCTCTTTCCCCGGCTCAATCTTTTCCTCCTTTTATTGCCTTCAGGCAATAAAAGGGAACTGCAGGCGCCAGCCTTGACGCCTTCAGGCCTGCACGTGAAGCAGGCTTCACGTGGAGTGTGCAGGCTTCACACTTCACGTGAAGCCTGCTTCATAGTGGGGCCTGCCTCCCATTCGGCAGCTCTGCTGCCGAACGGAAGTGTGCTAGACGGGGGTTCGGCAGCCTCACCGCCGAACTTTGTGCCTTTCGGGATCAGAGCTGCCGAACTTCTCAGTTCTGTGCCTTGACTACCGAACGGGACCCCTTCTGGTAAATAAAAAAAAAATTAGACCCAATTTTGTAATTTTTTTTCAGACCCATTTTTAAAAAAAGCCCCACATCAACCCTTCCTTAGAAGCTTCCTCACTTGTACAACTGAAATTAGTCACTTCCCAAAAAAGAGAATTCATGCTGATTCGAAAGTCGAAAGACAACTCTGTTTGAATAACAATTAACAGTAGTATGATGCCTTGATAGCCAATCCATCCCTAGAATAACATCGAAATCTCGTATATTTCAACACCAAATCTCCAGGCATTTCCACATCATCAATTCGGAGTATACACTTCTTGAACACACAATTAGCAATCAAGAAATCACCGGTAGAGGTATCAACAAGCAATTCATATTCAAGAGGGTCAGGTAGCACATCGAGTTTCTTTGCAAATTTCGTAGAAATGAAAGAATGTGTAGCACCAGAGTCAAATAATGCATAAGCACACCGCGATGCAATTGAGATATTACCTACAACGACGGTGTTAGAAGCCGCTGCATCCTCTTTCGTCATAGCAAAAACTTTCCCGGTCATCTTCTGCCATTGCTGATTTTCTTGGGGCCAACCACCTAAAGAGGCTGTCTTCCTCATAGAGCAAGCATGCGCTATATGCCCAGGCTGCCACATACGAAACATACTATACCATTCGCAGGTACACTCCTCTGAGAGGGACAATCGCGCGCTATATGCCCCTTGTTTCCACAAATAAAACATGCTCCGATCTTGGGGTAACAAGGTCCGCCATGATGTCTCCTACATGTAGTGCAAGGGCTCTGAATAATTGGACTCTTCCCTTTCCTAAGATTGCTAATACATCTCTGCTTGGTGTCGCCACTTGCTTGACTTTCTTGGAAATGAGTAAACTTCGGCCTCTTATACGGAGGAGCACCCTGTGTGCTACTTCTAGAAATCTCACGTTCAATCTTAATTGCTCGTTCCAGCACATCTTTATAAGTTGGTAGAGAAAGAGACACAAGTGTAAAATGAATATCAGGCCGGAGTCCTCTCACTAAATGTTCGACTTTTTCCCCTTCATCGGCCACTAGATACCCCGCAAATCTACTCATCTGATTGAAACGACCTACATACTCCAAAACAGTAGAGTCACCTTGTGATATATGCAGAAAATCGTTCTTCATCTGCGCTAGGAACGATTGTGGAAAGAATTGGACGTTGAAAGTCTCCTTGAAATCCTTCCAAGAAACAGCAGTATCCTCATCTCCAAGGGCGAACCTCATTCCCTTCCACCAATATTCAGCTCCACCTTCCAAAAATTGAGTAGCAAAGTCAACTTTTTTCTCCTCGGAAACCCCTTCAACTCTAAAGATCCAATCTATCTTCCTAATCCAACGCTCCGTCGCAAGAGGATCAGTTTTACCATCATAAGTGGGTGAATTCGCATTTCTAAATTGGGCGAAAGTATAGCCTCTATCACCTCTAGGCTCAACAGCTCCAGCTACATTATCTTGGGTCCTTTGCTGCTGGCTCTCCCCTCTTGATTCCTGTGAATCAGCTCTTGTATCTTCTCCCCCTCTTGTCGAAGACCTATCTCTAGAACATCAAGGCACATCCTTGGAATCGAAGGTAATAGCACTCTTGCTCCTATTTCTCTTGCGGTAATTGGCAAGCAGCTCTGGGTCAGAACTCATGGTTACTTGAATCCAAGAATGAAATGAAACTATACCTTAGTATCTTTGAGGCTAACGCATTAAAATCTGTCACACTATCTCACAACGTCTCATATCTACCTATAAAGATCATAACTTATGCTCTGATACCAACAAATGTCACGCCCCAAACCACTATAACATGGGCCATGACACGACCGTCCTTTCTCAAAAGGACGCAGCCTCAACTTAACCAAAACTCAACCTGATAACAAATATGTATATATATATATACACACACACACACACACACACACACACACACACACACACACACACACACACTTTGTAAAGAGGCCCTTTAGTTAGAAAAAAATCAGAGCTTGCTACTAAATTATCAACAGATATACACATAACTCTACCAAAAGGATGAATACATCTAACAACAACTCAAAGGGCTCATCATAGCCACATTCTACTCACAACTCATACATAAATACCCACATTAACCAAAAAAATGTCATCCACTAATGATCGCTCACGTCCTACTTGCGACTTGCTGAACCCGAAAGATAAGGAAGATGAAAGGGGTGAGCTAACACGGCTTAGTGAGTAATACATTTCTTCTAAGCGGATCAAACAATCACTATGCACATTTAATATATAAAACGCAACTCATTTACATCAAACTTGAAACATATCAAACATTTACGACCAAAACGAGTTATATAGTATGTCAACATAATACATTCATAGCAAAAGTATTCGTTTCAAACCATAACCTCAAAACAAATATCAATGGTCTAACCCATTGATGACCATTGATTAATATCGTCAAAAACACATGTCAATGGTTCATCCATTGACCAATCTCATCAAAACACATGTCAATAGTCCATCCATTGACCAATCTCATGCTCAAGATTCTAACCGTGGTCACGTATAACGTCCGTGACAAAAGGCGACCAAGATTCCTCCCTTGGCAAGGTCTCAACCTATAATGCCGGTGGCTCAGCCCACAAGGATATCCTAATATTAGTATGCGCATACCCATAAACCCCTCAACCGGGTTTATAGCTATCTTGAGCAACACAAACTCACAACAATATTCTTCTCATAAATCAGAATGTACATCACAACAAACTCGAAACCAGTAGCACAAATTGGTCATAAACCGTCTCAAATAGATAAAACAGCAGTAAATGTTCGATCCTATTTAATGCAACAAAAATGCTCTAAACACCGCTTTTACTTTCTTTTCAAATGGACAAATCACATGATAAACTCATATTATACATTCTTATCATTTTTAGAAAAATATGAGTTTACACAAATCAAAAAAGAAATAGTATCACTCACAAGATGAAGGCAAAAGCAAAATGCGACGGTTACCTAAGCCGACGCGTCCGAATTCCTATTCAAAAGTACGAAAAACGGATCAAACGAGTAAAACGCCACTCTGACGGATGACTCAACTAATTTACACCTATTTAATAATAAAACGACGACTACGCGTCAATGGAAGCTCGCCCATAGCGAATACCCATTGAAGTCTATTGTTCGCACTATACTGTAGCGCATCAGATTTGAAAAACTTGTTCCGAGCAAACTGTAGCATTAAATCAAGATTCGTCATATCCCATGGCTCCACGACACCCTAAAGTTTCATCCTTATACAAAAGCACAGCCCAAAAATTTCTCAATCGAACGCAACAACTCAAACTCTACATTGATCCGAAATTGGGCCCTAAATCCGAAAATTTCATCTATTTAGATTAATTAGGGCTTTGATTCTTACCCGGCGTAGCAAGACGACGTTGATTTAGTTCGCTGTGGTGTTCGGGTCGAAGAGGCGTAAGATTTTCTTTTCTTTTCCTCTCTTTCTCTCTCTCGGTTGAGCCCTCGTTCACTCTCCTTGTTTTGTTGGAGTTCTTCATCTGCTGAAGAAGAAGAAAAATAGAAGAAGCAAAAAGGTTGGGCTGGGCTTGGGTCAGTTTAAAGGAAAATGGGCCGACTTATTTAACTCATGGCCCATTTATTACACTGTTGATGCGATAAAGCCCCACATCGGGCAACTAAGGAGATATTCTGGGGTTTATAATGGGTTGGGTTCCCTCTCCTCGACTGATAGCTTTTCGGGATGAGTTCTTCCACCCAATGTAACATATTTATATTGGGTTGGGTAGCTTTTGGGGATGAGCTCTTCCACCCATAATAACACATCGTGCCCTTTACATTTTCTTTTGTGTGATCAAGTCCTCAAACTATTTTTTCCGTATAATTAAGTCCTCCTACTAATCGCCCACCGAGAGTAGTTATTAAAAGTGGCTAACGTGGCGATTTTATCATGGTGAGACTTAAATGGTACTCTTTATTTTATCACGGCGAGACTAGGGGTGTGCAAGTCGGACCGACCAAACCTGGAACCGCTCGGACCGGACCGGACGATTTGGTCCGTTTTCAGAGGGCGACGGTCCGGTTCCCGGTCCTTAAAATTGGAATCGGTGTCCGGGCGGTTCGGTTCCTAGTTCCAAGAGGTACAGGATCGGATTGGACCGAAAGATTTTATTCTTTTTTTTAATTTTTTAAACGTAATCCTAACGTATTCTTTCTTTCCCAACCCTCTTCTTTCCGTAGCCTCCCTCAGACTCTCACCCCTTGCCCTCTTTCCCTCTCTCACGTCTTAGTCTCATGCCTCATTGAACAAAATGTGTTTTATAGCTCGTCGATCAGTGTTCCTGAGCTTCAAGGGGACAGCATGGTAATTACGTTTAAACGAAGCCAACCGAAGTCAACAAATCCCAACCCAGTACGGGAAGTGAAGCATCAAGAAGAGCATGAATCAAATTAAGAACAGCAAAGCCTCAATCAAGATAATCTAGGAGAAACATCAATAGCTAAAGTTGGGAAAAAACAAACAAAAATTGCGACCGGTCCAAAATTTGGACCGCCTAGGAACTGGACTGGACCGGTCGGTTCGGTTAGGTCCGATCCCAGGACTGGTCGGTCCGATTCCCGGTCCCTGAAACTAGGAACTGGTCCTCTTGGTCCGGTTCCTGATTCTAGGGTTGGACCGAACCGGACCGGGAACCGATCACCCCTAGGTGAGACAATGGATAATTAGGTAGATAAGCTTTCCGGATCTTCCCTATCCCTCTTTCCATTCTTCCTTCCTCTTTCCATTCTTCCTTCCCCTTTCACCTTCCTTTTTTTCAATAAAATATCTGTTTAATTTTAAATGGCACTCTTTATTTTTCTACAAGGTTCAATAAAATATCTATTTAATTTTAAATGGTACTCTTTATTTTTCTACAAAGATACTTTGTACAAGCTATATGCATAACTTCATGCCCCAGAATCTATACTAAACTCACTGGTTCCAAAGGTTTAGAACCTTGGATACAGTCAGGACTCGGGAGGATAAAAGGACATCAAAAGTGTTAAAATTTGTGTACGATGCTCACTTTAGTACCAATTTTTTTTCGACTCATTTAAGTGCCAACTCCGATCTGCTTGGTTGGAAATCCTACGCTGCATTTTTTTTTATTAATATATTAAGCCTTCGTGGCTCACTGAAGGATCCAGAAAAGTTGAAAATATATTTTAAAAAATAAAAACTGAAAAATAAGCTAAAAAACTTAAAAAAAAAAAGGTTAAAAAAAGGAAAGGAAAGGAAAGGGCTTGGCAGCGGCGAGCCTAATTATTTTTTTGAACTTTTTAATTTTATTTATTTATCTAGTTTTCTAGTTTATTTTTTAAATTTAATTTAATTTATTAAAAAATTAGCTTATTTTTAAGTTTAGAAATCCACGTGGACTGAACTTTTTAAAAATTTTGCCACATGGACTGATTTTAAAAAAAAATTGACACGTAGTATTAGAAATCTAATAATAAATGCCACTTAATCAATTTGGCCAGAATTTCTCCTATTTGATAGTTAAGTGATCGTTTTTTTTTTTCAATTTGACACTTAAGTGAGCAAGGGAAAAAATTTGGCACTAAAGTGAGCGTCGAACATAAATTTTGGCAATTCTGTGTTCTTTTGCCCAGTCGGGAGTAAAGCTCTTGGAGGGTTTAAGAGAATGGAGATTTTAAAATAATGAAGAATTATTTTATCTATAGTTTTGTAAGATTTGTAACTATAATAACTTTAATTTTTTATACTTACTTTTTTCCTCACTAAAACATGTCTTGGAACCTACTCGACCGTTTCTCACGGATTTTGTAGGTTTGTAGGTTCTCTTTTACGTCCTTACTATCTTCTAATTACTACGGGAAAAGTGTTAAACCTATTGCATTGGTGCCAATTCAGTTCTAAACCTTTTGCATTGGTGCCAATTCAGTCTTAAGCATTTTGCATTTATGCCAATTGAGTCCTAAACTTATTGCATTTGTACCAACTGAGTCAACCCGGCCAAAAATCCCTGACGTGGACGTCGATTGTCCTAAGTGGCATGGCTGGCGCTAACGTGAATATTTTTAATATTATTTTAATATTTTTAATAATTTTTTTGGTTTTTTTCTTTTTTTCTTCGTTTTTCTTGCACTTTCTTTTTTCTTTTGATTGGGCGCCGGCGAGGGTCACCGGCCCTCGCAGGCACTGGGCGAGGGGAGTCGCAGCCTAACCAGCTTGCCTAGCCCTCACAAGTGCTACGGGGCCCTCACCTGGCCAGATCTGGTGAGGGTGTCGCCCAGCAGTTGGCGACCCTCGCCGGCATTGGGGGAGGGGGTCACCGGCCCCAATCAAAATAAAAAAACAAATGGAAGAAAAAAGAAGGGAAAAAATAAAAAATATTAAAATATTAAAAATATTCAAATAATATTTAAAATATTAAATAATATTAAAAATATTAAAGAATATCAACATCAGCGCCAGCCGTGCCACGTAGGACCACCGACGTTAACGTCAGCGATTTCCGGCCAAAATTGGTCGAATTGACTCAATCGACACCAATGCAAAACGTTTATGGCTGAATTGGCACCAATAAAAGGTTTAAGACTAAATTGGCATCAATGCAAAAGGTTTAGGACTGAATTGGCACCAATAAAATATTTAGGACTGAATTGGAATCAATGCAATAGGTTTATGGCTTTTTTGACACTTTTCCCAATTACTACCGAGATGAATGTTTTTTTTTTTCAGTTTTGAAGGAATTTTATTATCTTTTGATTTAGAGTGGTTTATAGCCCTAAGTTAGATTGTACCGGAAGAGTGGAGTGAACGAGTGAAAAGTCGAACCACTATAAATCTTAGGTTTTTCCTCTTATTCTTTACTTTTTAATTAGCGACATGCCTGAAAAAAAAAAAAAACTAGCGACATGCTTGTGCGATGCATGGGTTTTGAAAAAGTCAGGACCCTTAAATTTATTATTTAATTGAAATTATATATAAAGAATATTTGATATTTTTTGCGAATTTCTTAGACGTGGTATCACTAGGGGTGAGTAAATTAGACTGACCGGATCGAGACCGCTCGGACCGGACCGGTGGTCCGGTTCCCGGTGCTAGAGGGCGGAGGTCCAGTTCGCGGTTCTTAAAATTGGAACCAGCAGCCGGGCGGTCCGGTTCCCGGTTCCAGGGACATAAAATCGGACCGAACCGGATCGATTGAATTTAAAAAAAAAATTGTAAAAGTAATCCTAAAGTTGATGTTGTATCACGATGAATACTAGGAAGCTTTCTCAATTCCAAGAACTGCATGTCATTCTTGTGGTTGGATGCTCCAAGGTATTCTTCCCCATTAACCCCTCGCCACTCCATCCACGAACTGTCACCCGCACATAAAAAAAAAAAAATTCTTTTTTCTAATTCAGTGACCAACCTTCGGTGGACATAACGACCAGGGGATCTCTAGCATAGGTGTTGGGAAGGAAAATAGCGACGTCGAGGCTGGCTCCTGATCACGGCGAGCTAGACTTTGGCACCGAAGGATCATGGCCAAGCAGATGGCGCCATGGATATGCAGCTCGTCATCGCCTCGGTGTGGTAGAAATTTTGCTAGTGTTGCTCACAATGAGAGCCGAGTTGTTGGCTTTGCCTTCGAGCCATGGATATGCAGCTCATCATCGCCCGGACTGGACTGGTTCAAGGGATCGCTCGGGAACCGGACCGGACCGACGGTCCAATCCGGTTCCCGATCCCTGGTCCCCGGTCCCCAGGGTGGCCGGTCTAGTCCCCGGCTCCGGAAAATGTGAACCGGACCGGACCTGGAACCGATCACCCCTAAGCTTCACCATCGGCCAATTACTAATAATCATGCTTAAAATTGAATTCGGTGATGAATATTCATAAATGTGATTTTCTCACTTGGCATTATGTTTTCTTTATTATGATTCGACGCACAATCATAACGAAGTAAAGCGTAAAAGCGAGAAAGAGAAATCAAGACACGGTATTTTGTTCTGATTCACCTTTAAATTAGGTTACATCAGCAGAGGATTCCACTATTATAGGAAAAATTACTAAAAAAAGTCCTAAACCTATTGTACTTATGCCAATTTAGTCGTAAACCTTTCAATTGTGCCAATTCAGTCCTAAACCTTTCAATTATGCCAATTTAGTCCTAAATCTTTTGAAATTTTTCCAATTTAATCCTAAATCTTTTAAAGTTTTGCAATTAGTCCTAAACCTATTATTTGAGTAATTTGCCGGAAGGACTAAATTGGTAATTCATGAAAAGGTTTAGGACTAGTTTGGCAAATCATTAAAAGGTTTACGACCAAATTCACATAATTGAAAGGTTTAGGACTAAATTGGCAAGTTGTCAAAAGGTTTAAGACTGAATTGGTACAATTGAAATGTTTAGGATTGAATTGGCATAAGTGCAATAGGTTTAGGACTTTTTGGATAATTTTCTCAACTATTATAATTAGAACCTCGCACCTCTCTGTTACATTCCTCAATTAAAAGGAAAGAGATAATATATAGGGGTAACTATACGTTAACCCAAACTCAAAACCACACGCCAGCATTCTTCATCATTGCAAATTTAATTGTGCTATCCCTACAATGAGATAGCTGAGGAAAGCTAGAGTATGAGGATTAGAAAGAATTAAAATTTTATAAAATGCTAATAAGATGGGCCTTTCCAATCTCTGAAATGAACTTAATTGTCGAGGATTTTACATTTTGTTTTTCTTTCCGTCACTGAACATTTTGGCTGAATGTCATGTAATTGCCGAGGATTGACCATCACAAAGAAAGAATCGATTGAACATCCCAACATGAGAAATGCAAAGCTCTCAAAAGCAATTTCAATTTTGCACATTTTTAAATTTGACCCTTCATTGAAATCAATTACGAATAAAAGCAATTGACACGACACAACACAACACAACATCAATATATACTCCTACTTTTTTCTTCCATCACGAACAAATATAACAATTGTTCAAAGGAAGGTTTTTAAAAATAAAACATAAAAAATAGAAAAAAAAACACTATAAGAATATTTTCAGATTCGGGTCGATTCGTCTTCTCAAATCGAAAACGATCCCTTCTCACGGATTGTGTCTCCTGGACACGCCTTTGCTCCCCTCCTCCGAGTCGCTGCTCGAAGAAGAAGGATTGAGCCCGTACTCGCTCGTGCCTCCGTACTCGCTGCTCACATACTCGTGACTGTGAACTGCGACTTTTTTGAATTGCCTCATGTTCTCGCTATAAGAGACGGTTTCGTAATCAGTACTGCTCGATCCATCGGTGGCCAAGCTTTGGCCGGTCGACTTCGGCCAGTTATTTAGATCGTCGAAAGAACCATCCCCTTCTAGGGCTCGAACAATCTGGTCAATTCGCAATTAGTTAGTACTGAGTTCCATAATGTGGCATGATCCATGATTTATATTAACGCCTTGAGCAACCGTTGTGTAAATCATTTAGCTAAGGTCATGACAAAAATTGGGAGTAAACGAAAAGATAACATGGGAATGAAAAATCAAAGCAATGGCTTCTAAAAGAAAAGCACGACTTTCTCATTCTCTACCCATGCTAGTAGACCGGATCATGAATCTAGCGATCTGGTAAACTAAAACCTAAGACCGCTCGAGCCAACAACTGGTTTTCCTCTTGAGCCCGGGGCCGATTGTTTAACGATTTTAAGTTAACGTTTCTCAAATTATGAGCTAGCTCGGACAAGAGTTTTAGAATCGAAATCCGGGCTGACCCGCCCAGGTCCACCCATTGATCAGGTCTAATACATTTCTAGGTAGCAGCATTAACCATCCATCTAATACCGTGTGCAGGAAAAACATGTTACCTGGCTCATTTTGGGTCTCCTTCTGGCGGAATGCCGTATACACGCACCGGCGCACGCGACCATGCGCGCCATCTCGTGATAATCGTAACCGGCTTCTAACCGCGGGTCGGCCAACTCGTTAAAGTTGCTCTCTTCCAAGGCACGTCCGATTAGGGGCCTAGCCTGCTCATCCAAGAAAACACATTAATTTAACCGAAAATTCGAATTTAAGGGGCCAAAATGTGAAAAAGAAATTTAAAGAATAGTAATTGCATGCGTGGCTTATTCGTAGTAAAGTAAAAAAGGAGGAAAAAAAATCATGTCGACATTTATTGGTCATTTTGGATATTAATGGTCATTTTGTATTCTCAAATAAAATGAAAGGAAAGAGAGCCAAACCCAATCTACGAGGCTGTCCTCCATCAGTTCGCCGGTGTGGTCCACCGGACGTCTCCCCGTGATCAGCTCCAGAAGCATAACCCCGAAAGAGAAGACGTCGGACTTGTCGGTCAGTTTGCCGCTCGCTGCATACTCCGGGGCCAAGTAACTGCAAACAGCAACGTTTTTTTGATCGGATTATTGATACTATCGTTAGTTGGTCAATAATTAGGAGTGATCGGTTTTCAGGGTTGATAAAGTTTCAGGTTCTTGACCAGGAATCTACCCTGTCAGAGTAGATTCTCGATTTTTGGTTTCGGACGGAACCCGGCGGTTCCGGGCCAATTTCAGGGTCGACTTGGGAACCGGGCTTAAAGTTTAAGTCAGTCAACTGCTATTTTAAGAAAACATGTCATAGTATACAGTTTGTGGTATAGTGAATAAGGGCATTGATGGATTTCTTAGGCTTCCCGGTTCCAAACATATGTCCAATGTACCTACTTTTTTTCTTTAAAAAACTATAGAAAGCTAAAAATCAGTTCAAAACCAGTTCGCGGTGTAAATCCGCGAATTGAAACGGTCAAGTTCGGTTCCCTAAGTTTTTGTACCCTGAAACGTACCCAGTCCACATAAAAACCGGTCGGGAACAAGTCGGATAAAGCCGGTTCAAATTGCCCCGGATTGAATTGGATCGGTTGCTCACCCCTATATATGAAATGAACGAGGAAAAACCAAGTTGCATGAAATTGAGTATTCATATTTCTTACCCGAATGTCCCCATGATTCGCGTCGACACATGAGTGTAATTGTCCGAAGTAAGCTTAGCTAGTCCAAAGTCCGCCACCTACACAATCCGTGATCATAGTTACCAATTCAAACAGTCGTGGATGCAATTTTTGGCGCCGAAAAAGAAGAATAAGAGAAATGTTACTGACCTTGGCCTCGAAATTGAAATCAAGAAGGATGTTCGCACCTTTGATGTCTCGATGGATAATACGAGGGTGACCTATTGATTTAAGTTGGAATGATCAATGTATCATTCTAGAGAGAGAGAGAGAGAGAGAGAGAGAGATATATATATATATATATATATATATATATATATATATATATATATATATATATATATATAGCCCTTACAATCTTCATGCAGATAAGCGAGCCCCTTGGCTGATCCTAATGCAATTCGAAGCCTCGTGGACCAACCCATGGGCGGACGATCTTTCCCTGTAAAATTTGGGTGTGACTGTTAGTAATCTATGGAGGTGACACTCTCATCAAACTAGAGTTTGATTGAACCATACCATGAAGGTGATACTCTAGGGTTTTGTTCGGCAAGAACTCGTAAACCAACATCCTCTGACTTCCGGCGATACAGTATCCTACCAGCGACACCAGGTGACGGTGGTGGACACGGCTGATGATCTCGACCTCCGCCTGAAACTCCCTGTCCCCTTGTCCGCTCCCCGCTTTCAAGCACTTCACGGCCACCTCCTGTCCGTTCGGCAACACCCCTTTGTGGACGTACCCGAAACCCCCTTGACCTATTATGGTATCGAACGCGAATCCGTTCGTAGCAGTTGCTAAGTCATTATACGTGAAGTTGCTTTTGTTGAACCCGAGAGTGATGGAAGAGTCGGGGATGTGCGGACTCGGGAAGCTCGAGTTCCGGTCGCTGCCCGTGAGAGGCGGCGGCGGTGTCGGCCAACCTGAAGGTAGAGTAGTCACTGTCGCCCCCGGCGGGGGAGGGATTTGAACGACATGGTCCGCTGTGGGTTGTTGAGTGTTACGCCGACTCGAATAGGAATCATGAGAGCCATTGTAGTAGCTTTTGCCAGCTACAAAAAAGAAGAAGAACCAACAGCAGCAGCAGCAACAGCTTGATTAATGAACATGATAACACAATAAACTCGCTAACAGAATAAACGAAGAAGGTTGCGATTGTCCGAGTTAAGCACCATCTTCCAAATTACATGTACGAAGTATAGTTCAAACTATAAAATCGTAATTTTAATGAAAGAATGCAACTGTTAGAGTCTATTCGACAAAGATATATGATGTTTATTTTTGCGTGACTTTCATTTCCCTTTAGTTTGAGCTAGGTTAAGGTTTTTTTTTTTTTTTTTGGGTGTGCGGATATGGAGCTAGATTTAGTTTATGTACGTACCTTTTGAGCCATCGTCAAAAGTGCCTGCGTAATGGTTCATCTGAGCTTGCGGCTTCTTGTTCTTCTTCTTTGTGCATGACAAGATCAACCACACCAAGAGCACACCCAGCAACAATCCTGTTCCTGCTGCGACTCCGATTACGAGAGGCAGGGTCGCAAGCGATGAGGAGGAGCTATGAGATGTCGGTGAGCCGCTAGTTGTCGATGAGCCTGTCAGAGGGGACAGAGAAGATGGCGTCGCATTCGACGGCGGCGTGAGAGATCTTGGTGGCGGTGGTATATTCGATGCCCCGGCGAATGGAGGAGGTGGCGATATTGTGCTGGGAGAGGAGTCGCTTGGAGGCGTAATTAGAGGAGGAGAGCCCGACGGTTGAGGAGGCGGCGGAGACGGTAATGGTGGCGAATTTGTCAGATTTGGCGGTAGCGGTGACGGTTGTGGCGGTATAGGGCTAGCGGCGGCTTGAGGCGGCGAGGGCAGGGGATTCGAATTGCTCGGAGGAGGCGGCGGAGATGAGTTGGCCTCCGAAGATGGCGACGGCGGCGGCGACGGCGAATCTAGGGGAGGCGAGGTGGACGGCGGTGGCGAGGGGGTCGAGCCCGACGCCTCAGGAGGAGGAGATGATGGCGATGGCGGCGGCGGCGACGGCAAGGACGGAGCATCTGGCGGCGGAGACGGGTCCATCTACGGCGGACCGGAACGGGAACGGGGTCGGCGGCTTGGAGAAAGGAGAGGAATCCCAACCCCCTTTTCCAAGACCCCTCCTGAGGAGAGTTTACAGGAAGAGGAAGAGGTCCAAATCTCCAGAAAACGAGAGCAAAGCAATCGTTTTGGCAATGGCACTTTCAAGGAGGAGGAAGGCGTGTTGGCTTATGTCCTCCTCCGACAAATCAGGTGAATCTTCTTCTCCGAATCTGTTATCAGCCTAGACAATTCTATTTTTGGTGGATTAGTTTTCGTGTTTCTGCTCCAAATTGCGGGATGGGAAGTCTCGTCGTGGCACGAATTACTACAATTAATGATGTCTTGGAATGACCAGCCCAACTGAAATGGTTTTAACAGCAGCAAACCAGAGCGATAAGGGGAGACTGCAGAGGCCATAAATGTACTGTGCTCATGTCAAATGAGTCATAAATTTTGTTGACAATTTATCAATTGAATCGTTTTGGCCAAAATTGGCTAGAAATCGCTTATGTGGACGCTAGTAGTCTTACGTAGCACGGCTCGTGCTAACGTTGACATTTTTTATAATATTTTATAAATTTTTTGAGTTATTTGTATTTTTATTTCATTGCATTTTTTTTATTTCTTTGTGGCCGACAAGGGTTGCGAAGTCCATCGCTAGACCTGGGCAAGGGAGCGGCAGCCCTCGCCAGTTCGGGGGCCGGCTGCGGGCAAGGGTCGTCGATGACTCTCACTTGGCCAATGAAAAAAAACAAAGAAATGAAAGAAAAAAAAAAGAAAAAACAAAATTTTTAAAAATAATTAAAAAATTCATTTTGTTGGAAAAAATTACAAAAAATGCCGACATTAGCGCTGGCCATGCCATTGCCACATATGACGAGTGGTTTGCGACGTATGACCTCTGCGTCTACCTCAGCGATTTTCGGTCAAATTTGGCTGGAAATACTCAATTGGCATATTATCAAAATGTTTATAACTCAATTGACAAAATTAAAAGGTTTCGAACTGAATTGGCTCAAGTGCAATAGATTTGAGACTTTTTTGATAATTTTTCCATCAAGAATCAGACAATCCTCCAAATTTACACAACTTGCTAATGCCATGTTGTTTGATGTATCTAAAAATTTTGAAGGGACTTAAATGTGGTCGAATACAGTACTCTATTTTTCCAAGTATTAAAGGACCATGGTTTCCTCCATTCTAGGTTCCAAGATAACGTGAATTTATCTTGAATGCTAGTGCTACCTTCAAGATATATCAGGCTAGAACACTTCTCTCTCTCTCTACGACACCGTCGTTCACAGCCTTCTATCGCAATCTTTCTCGAGGTAAACCATCCTAAGCGAACACAAACAGTTACTCATTAAAGATGTTAAATTATGTCTCGAGTTTGAGCTCGTAAACGAGTATCGCTCAAAGTCACGTGCAAAATGCACGGTATGGAGCAGACAAACATTAAAT
The DNA here is from genome assembly GCA_029784005.1 of Lenwebbia sp. NSW1173648. Taxonomy (NCBI): domain Eukaryota; kingdom Viridiplantae; phylum Streptophyta; class Magnoliopsida; order Myrtales; family Myrtaceae; genus Lenwebbia; species Lenwebbia sp. NSW1173648. Next base: position 18,977,642 of record JARCGZ010000010.1, on the reverse strand, counting down.
GAAGAAGGTGGAAGACTTGACTTTCCTTCGTCCATCAATGGATCCCATAAAATATGGTGCGCGTGGACTGTCTTCTTCCTTGGGCGAGGATTATTTTCTTTCCCCATAGATGAATGCCCATTCCATGCGCATGCCATGCGCATGGCAGTAGAAGTCTATCGACGCCAGACCACTCTCATTTAGTCATCTTCATTGGGCTTCCTTTGTCTTATGTAAATGTAATAAATGAAAGAAAGATTGTGGGCGGACTGTTCATGGTCGGCACCGAATTCTCCGCCACTTGATGAGGTCACTTGATGAGTTCATATTTATCTTGCTGCTCCATCTTTCCTCTATAAAAAGAGCACCGCGGAGGACCTGAAGATTAAGCTAACGCGAGAGCTCAAAAAGACGAGAGGCGTGAGCTCGAAGCGATTTGTGCGTCGAGACGAGTCCATCGAGTTGAGTTATTAAACACTTCGATATTGGATATAATCTATAGGGTTGGGAAACACTTGAATGTGAGTGATTGTAATCTTGTAATTCTTCGATTTATTAGTGGATTATTTGCTGGCTCTCCCCGTGGACGTAAGTTCCGACATTCGGACCGAACCACGTAAATTTCTCGTATCATTTTATTTGTTCCTCATTTTATTTTTCGGCGGTTTCTATAGCTCCTGACTTAATTGCAAAGGTCACGATTCACTTCCATTGCGGTATCGATTGCAACAAAAGAGATGATGTCATCACCTAGGTGGACTCTCTCAATCCCATAACAATATCACCTAGGCGGACTCTCTCAAACCCATACCAATTGCAACTTGCAATTAAAAGCATAATGCATCTTTCCTTTTTGGAGCCTCTACTAATCGGTTATGGGTCGATTAGATATCCAAGTAAAATGCGGGAGTACATTTTACTTTTGTGAACCAGAGATTCATGGATATGAAGTGATTACACTAGATCAATTTGACTCCATTTCAATACATTTTCTCTTTATTACACAAACGTTTATCAAGTAGTCTTTTTCAATTTTAATCTTAAACCACTGACGTGTGATGGATAACCATGGGGAAGCAAATAGTATTGTAACACTGAATAATTGAAAGCGGTAAATAAATTACTTAAAAAAGTGAAATGAAAGAACTTGGATGAAATAAGTAAAATCAAACCCTCACCATCGTCTAATGCAACGGGGATCCTACAAATTTCGACTAGAAAGCAAGCAATGATGCAATTTGTGCATGTGCTAATTATGACTTCTAAATGTAATTATGCAAGGACAACTATACATTAAAATATTAACCTAACATGCATGTTAATCTAATGTTTTTATGAAGAGTCTATATAAACAGGATTTTTGTATAATTTAAGCTATGTGGAATAACTTAGATTGATACATGGAATGTAATGCTAATTAATTATTTTTGGGTTTTCTTGTTTATATACGATTTATTTAAATGCTACGATTATATGAGTTCTTATTTGACACAAATAATTGGATTAGCATTAAATCTGATTTTTTTTGGGTTTTCCTATTGAAGTATTTATATGCCTTTCCAATGCATGCCCGGAGCTGTGATCTCATATACAAAATACTAGAAGAAGCAGCGATGATAACATTTAATTATTTTAAATTCGTATTAAAATGCTCTGGCATTGACTAGGGGTGTGCAAAGGAACCGGGAACCGCCTGGAATCGGACTGTAGCGGCCCAGAACCGGTGGTTCCCATGGGGACCAATCCGGTTCCCGATTCCAATCTACTATAACCGTTGAGTACTGGTCCAGTTCCTGGTTCTAGGTGTGGAACCGCCCACCCGCCCACTCGGACGGACCAACATTTATGAAAAACAATTCAGCTCACTTTCAGTGTTTTTTCTCGCCCTCTTTTTTCCCTTTACCCTAGAATCCTACTCGCATCTCACAGTCCTCAAATAGAACACACATCAAGATACTACCATTTACCCTACAGTCTTTCTCATCCCCCTCACGAGTGTCTCCGTCGAGATTAACGTCTCCCACTTGGATGCTGCTTTTCTCGATATGAGCCTCTATCTATTTCTCTCCCCTGCCACTTACTTACAAATTCATCTCTTAGAACATCCAGTCACAGGTACTGAGCATCGATGTGTATATTCTATTTTGGTTGACTCAATCTGATATTTGAGGCAAGAATATGCATATCACTTGAGACTGTGATGACATATTTGTTCGCTCGTTTTTGCAACAAGGAATATCTTTCACCGAAATTCAGTCTTCGATTTTTATTAAGAGGGTTCTATGGCTCAACTCTCGAAAGGAAATTTTAATGAGAACACGGAGTAACACAAATGGAAGTGAAATGGGTATGAAATCAGTGGATCGAATATGGATTTGAGATCAACAAAGGTTCAAGCTACATTACAATACTCCTACTAAAGCAGTAGAAAGCTTGAAACTAAACTAGAGTTGCAGAAACTCTTAATGCTGGAAATGAGAATACAGGAAAGTTAAAGTGCAGAAAACTTGAGTTCTTTTGGATGTGTGTTGATCTTTCTCCTTTCTCCTCTCTTTCGATTATTTATTATTCTTTAGCTTTCCATAACCGTTTGTCGGTTATTTTCTTGCTTTCAAACTCTGAATCTTGGCGCCTTCAATAACTTCCCATTTGCCCACGTTTTATCCGCCAAAACTTGATCTTCAACTGTCAATATGGCTTTGAATTTGAATCTTTTCCAGCAACTGCCGTGAACTGTTCGCATCCACTATCCGGATTTCTTGCTCGTAACTCCTTGCTGACATCCACTATCCGGATTTCTTGCTCGTAACTTCTTGCTGACATGGCTAGTTTGGCCATCCTACGGTTCCTTTTGTCTTCATACTCCTCTTACTGCTGACCCTTTATAATTTCGGTATGTCCAGAATCTTACCGAGTTCTGAAAATCAATGGCTCTGTTCTCTTACTTCCCGAATATCGGGTTTAGACTTCTAGACATTTCGGTATGTTGCAGACAATTTACCGAACTTCTCAGAGTAGCTTACCATTCTCGATTTAACGACTTTCGGGACATAGTGATACTAAAGTCCATTCGGTAACTCTTTATTATTTGGTGTCAACAGATGCCCCCTTTAAAAGAATTAAAAGAATTTTAATTCTTTTAAATGCCAAAGATGACAAGACACTTACTTTTTGCTTCCAGCGCCATTTTGCCGTCTCGTTTCTCGCGCTTGCCTTTTCAGCTTTTGATCTCTTGAATCAGGATTTTTCAAGTATTCCATAATGCGCTGCCTCCAATCCTTTTCTCGGATCACCTCACTGATCGCTATCGGTATTTCTCTTTGTTCAATAGAAGGTACCGATAATGTGATGATGGCTGCAATATTAGCCAATTATTTTGATATTTTATAACTAGAAGCCATCCGTGCTAATTCGTTGGCTTCGTAATTGGTTTCTCTTTTGACATGGACTATGTCATATTCTCTAAATTGTTCCAACAGCCTCTTGGCTAGATAATAATAGCCAATCAAATTTTCATTTAAGCACTGATATTCTCCTTTCAGTTGCTTCACCACTAGCTGTGAATCACCAAATATTTTGATGAACTGTGCTTCCAATTCAACCAGTATTCCTAAGTCGATGATTAATGCTTCATATTCGGCTTGATTATTTGAGCATTCAAAATCTAACTTACAAACACACCTTGTAAGCTCTCCGGTGGGAGAGATTATCATCAAACCAGCTCCAGCCATACTCTTAGTACATGATCCATCAAAATACATAGTCCATGGTATAACTTGACTGAAGTTCTGTTTATTTTCTTCCATTTGCAAACATGGGTATTCGGTAAGAAAGTCAGCAACAGCTTGACCTTTGACTGTTTTTATTGGTACGTATGCCAAATCAAATTCAGACAAGATAAATGCCCACTTGGCTATACGCCCTTTTATAACAGGCCGTGACAACATATATTTTATCACATCAGTCTTACCGAGTACATGTACTGTAGCTGGCAACAAATAATGTCTTAACTTCATACATGAGAAGTACAAAGATAAACATAATTTTTCTATCGCGGTATATCTTTTTTCAACATCAGTCAATGTTCTACTTAAATAATATACCGCTTGTTCTTTTCCATTTTCATTCTCTTGTGCCAGCATACTCCCGATAGTTGAATCGGTAGTAGACAAGTACAACCTTAATGGCCTGCCTGCTTTCGGCGGCATCAATACAGGAGGATTTGTCAAATAAACTTTGATCGCATCAAACGCTTTCTGCTGTTTATCTCCCCATATAAACTCATCCTGATTTTTAAGACGCAAGAGCTGGGTCATTGGTTCTATCTTCCTAGATAAATTTGCAATGAATCTTCTGAGAAAATTAATTTTTCCGAGTACCATCTGCAACTGCTTCTTTGATGTAGGATGAGGAAGCTCTATAATAGCCTTTGCCTTATTCTTGTCAATCTCAATTCCCCTTTGATTAACTAGGAATCCCAAGAAATTCCCTGCTCGCACTCCAAAGGCACATTTAGCTGGATTCATCTTCAATTTGTATTTTCTCATCCTAACAAAAGCTTGCTCAAGATAGTCCAAATGCTTTCCCTGACTTGATTTGATCACAACATCATCAATATAAACTTCCAAGAATTTACCAATCATGTCATGAAAGATGAAATTCATTGCTCGCTGGTAAGTAGCTCCAGCATTTTTCAGCCCAAAAGGCATCACTGCCCACTGAAAAGTCCCGATAGCACCAGGACATCTAAACGCTGTTTTCGGGACATCTTCTTTAGCAATAAATATCTGGTTGTAACCCGAATGACCATCCATTAGAGATAACATCTCATTTCCCGACGCCGAATCTACTAACATGTCTGCCATCGGCATCTGATACTCATCTATTGGAGTGGCATTATTAAGATCCCGAAAATCAATACAGACTCTCAATTTTCCATTTTTCTTCTTCACAGGAACAATATTCGAAATCCACTCTACATACCTGGCTATCTCAATGAATTTTTCTTTCAGCAACCTTTCAATCTCTTCCTTGACTTTGTCAACCACATCTGGAGTAAACCTTCTTGCTAACTGTTTGTGTGGACGAAATCCTTTCTTAATAGGAAGACGATGTTCTACAATATCTCTTGACAAACCAGGCATTTCATGGTAATCCCATGCGAAGCAATCTTTGTACTCTTTGATCAAGTGGATTAAATCTTCTTTCATGCCCCCTTGTAGAAAAGCACTTACATATATTGGACGAAAACACCCAGGTTCTCCTATATCAACATCTAACAATGGGTCTTGAGCTTCTGTTGACCTGCTGTCCTCTTTGATTGGTGACTTTTCCCATTCGTCAATACAATCTGAAACTTCAGCACTCTGCTGGGTCTTCTCTGCCAGGTATGCAAAGTACCTTTCACAAACTTCTTGCAATAAGGGCTCGCTTTCCATAAAGAGTATGTAACTCCTCCAATGCCAAGTTAGACTTGGGAATCCACTCAGTTTTCATATTCCCAAAGCGGCAATAAGCATAGGATCGTGAATCTGCTTTCGGTACTCCGATGACATGTCCTCCTTGATGATCTTGATGAATACCAGTCAACCCTATTGAAGCAAGTCCCGAATCAGCCTCAATGTACTCTACTCCCTTACCATTCCAAAATGCCAGAACCTGATGAAGAGTCGAAGGTACACATTGATTAGAGTGTATCTAATCTCTTCCAAGCAACAAGTTGTACGAACCATCAGACTCTATCACGAAGAAAGTCGTCCTTGCTGTTTTGGATCCTATGGTTAGGTCAAGTACAACTGCCCCTTTGACTTCGGTAACTTCTCCTAGGAAATCAGACAGCTAAACATTCGATGGAATTATTTCATCATCATCTTTTCCCAACTTCCTGAAGTACCTATAAGATATGAGATTCAAGGTAGCTCCCGCATCTACAAAGATCTTACCGATAGCTTGACCATTGATTCTTCCCGAAATAACCAAGGACCTTAAATGTCTAGCCTTGTCTTAGGGTACTTTATCAAACCTTATCATTTCTTTATCAGAGAATTCAAATTCTGCCATTGCTATTTCTTTCTCTGAGATATGCTCGAGTTCTTCTTTTACCACTAAGCAAGCTCCATATTCAGCTGGAAGCTTAGCATGGACCATGTTAATTCTCATTGGCGAACAATTCTCTTTCGGCATTTTGGAATGACCAGCTCGGCAACTCTTATCATCTTCTTGCGACATCATGAGATTCAGATTCTTTTGTTCTATTTTGACTTGATGCCTCGGATTAAGAGCTACCTGGAATTGCCCAAAGTTAATTGTTTGGGAGACTTGCTGAACCTCTTTTCCTTTTTTCACCTCGTGGTGAGAACTACTCCCCGAATCATATACAGAATTTTTCTCTGGTTTGACAAACTTTTTATCATCAGGGTTTCTTCTCCAAACCCAATTTCCTCTCGAACTAAAAGATCTGGTTGGAGGAATCTGTGATGACATTCCTTTGTCCCGATAATTCTCGAAACCCCTCTGTCTGCTTTTCATTCGCTGAAAACGTCTTTTTGCAGTTCGGTAAGATGCTTGCCCCGACGGTCTAGCCAAGGACCATTTTCCTTCAGAAGGATCGTGTGGGATCTTAATTGTTTTTATCTTCGGAACTTCCTGGGGAATTGATGGTGGTGGATCATCAAATTCATCTCCCCAACCAGATGGTTCCACAGGCAATGACGGGGATAAGGAATCCTTCGTGTCTCCATAGTACACCACATAATCAAATTTCCCACTAGGCTCTCCAAGCAATCATACTTTAGGATCCCCTTCTTTATATTGCTGCCATAAACTCTTCTTCTTTTCAGGCTTTCGTGGGATTTCCTTTTCCTTGTGAGATTATGTTTCAACTTCTAGAGTTGGAGGAACTTGTCTTGGTGGATCGGGGCAAAATTCCCGCCTCTCAGACACTTGTGTTGATCGCCTTGATTCAGCTTCTTGACTTCTTGATTGTGCCGAAACGTTTTTAGTTACCACAATCTCAGACTTTATCTGTGGTCTGCCTTCCCGACGGACAAATGATCCCGATCTGTACCTTCCCCTTGTTCCTCTCATGCATTGGAATTCGGGAACTTCCCGTTGCTGATGACTTAATTCTCGATGACAACGAGTGCACAATTGTCTATTATCATGCCTCGTAGACTCATGTACATTAACCATACTGATCATCTTCGGGAAAGGATCCGTGTCTACTTCCATTGGAGCTTTGCCTTTATCTTTAGCGAATTTAATCTTGCCTTGACGAATCGCTTCCTGGATTGTCTTCCTAAAAACAATACAATTCACCGTATCATGAGTCTTGGAGTGATGCCACTTGCAATACCTTTTGTCAGTAGTTTCTTCCTTGGATGGGATTACCTGTCCCTCAGCCAATTTGATCATTCCATCTTTCAACAACAAGTCAAATATCTCATCCAACTTGTAAATATCAAACGAACAATTACTCGTTTCCTTGGCTTTAAACTTGGACACATCTCTCACCTTTGCTGGTTTCAAAGCTGGGCACACATATGGTTTTTCAAGTACCATAGTTGCTACCGCTATCTCATTCTCTTCTTCGGTAAAGTCACCGTATTCGGTACTTTCAACCGATGCTATTGTCTGCCGATTATCCTTCGTCGGCTTCTTATCTTTATCCTTCAGCAAGTGCTCATACTTAGAAACCCGAGCATTTAATTGAAAAAGATCATCAAAAGCCTGCCCTTCAAATCTCTCCTTGAGATTGAACTTCAGCCCATTAAAAGCCAAATCTGTAAATTCCTTTTCAATGAGAGAAGTCAAATACCGATTCCTGGACTTCTTGAAACGAGCAATGAATTGATCTACTGTCTCAGTGCTATACTGGTACATCCTGGCCAAGTCGGCTACTGTTACCTCCGGTACTGTTCGGTAAAACTGAGAATGGAACTGTCTCTCCATCTCAACCCACGTCTGGATAGAATTTGCTGGCAAATTCGAATACCAATTAAATTCTGTCTTTGATAATGACAATGGGAATAGCCTTAGCCTTAAATATTCATTTGTTCCAGCCTCTCCACATTGTGCTAAAAAATGACCTACATGCTCCACAGTTGACTGATCTTCCTCACCTGTAAATACAACGAAATCTGGCATTTTAAATCCCCTTGGATATGGAATGTTATCCACCCAATCGGGATGTGGCTTCCTGTATACAGGTCTTGGTGTGCCTCTCTCTGCTCCTAATTGTTGCATTACCAATTCTGCAACTCTGTCTGGATTCCATGGCCTTAAATTCTGCTGGCCCAACCAAGGATCTTGCCCCCTAGGATCAACCTGTTGAGGTCTGTTCATTCCTTGTTGATCCATATTGAAGTTAACGGGTGGTGGTGGCCTGTAGAGAGGATTTTCTATCACTTGTGGATATGGTTGAGCTACAGGTGGTCTCATGGGATCGAAGTTAGGGACATTCACTGGTGGAGGCATGTTCAATACTGGTGGATGATTCGGGATCATGGGATTGATCACATTAGCATCAGTAAGGCCAGTTTGAGGGAAATTGTAACCACTCACACCATTTACCAGATTTGCTGTTGTAGGATTTTCTGGCCTTGGTATAATCCTTACTGGAGGCTGCAAATTCGATCCTCCACTACCATTATACCCAACATTGGGATGTCCCGATGCTGGTGGAAATGGTATCTTATCGGGAGGATTTACATAAAAGGGAGGAACTTGAGAGGATGAACTAGGACGCGATATTACCTCGTTTATGGCGTTAATCATCATAGGCTTTATCACATCTGAGACATGCCGCACCATATGGTTAGTGAGCTCATTCTGTTGTTCCTCAAACATTCTTGTCATCGTGGCTATCAAAGTGTTGTCAGGTGCCAACGCATGGATTTGTTCTTCGTTCAATTGCCGAGGAACATCAGCATTGTGATGGGGTACGTCTTCATTTGCTGCCGAATGCTCTGATCGTGCTCCATCATCTGGATTGTTGATGTTGCCAACTGGTACTCCATCTAATTGACCTCTGGTTCTCACCATTTCTCTTAATCTTACCACAATGGTCCCACCGGGCGTGCTAAAAAGATGTTCGCTCGTTTTTGCAACAAGGAATATCTTTCACCGAAATTCAGTCTTCGGTTTTTATTAAGAGGGTTCTGTGGCTCAACTCTCGAAAGGAAATTTTAATGAGAACACGGAGTAACACAAATGGAAGTGAAATGGGTATGAAATTAGTGGATCGAATATGGATTTGAGATCAACAAAGGTTCAGGCTACATTACAATACTCCTACTAAAGCAGTAGAAAGCTTGAAACTAAACTAGAGTTGCAGAAACTCTTAATGCTGGAAATGAGAATACAAGAAAGTTAAAGTGCAGAAAACTTGAGTTCTTTTGGATGTGTGTTGATCTTTCTCCTTTCTCCTCTCTTTCGATTATTTATTATTCTTTGGCTTTCCATAACCGTTTGTCTGTTATTTTCTTGCTTTCAAACTCTGAATCTTGGCGCCTTCAATAACTTCCCATTTGCCCACGTTTTATCCACCAAAACTTGACCTTCAACTGTCAATATGGCTTTGAATTTGAATCTTTTCCAGCAACTGCCGTGAACTGTTCGCATCCACTATCCGGCTCGTAACTCCTTGCTGACATCCACTATCCGGATTTCTTGCTCGTAACTTCTTGCTGACATGGCTAGTTTGGCCATCCTACGGTTCCTTTTGTCTTCATACTCCTCTTACTGCTGACCCTTTATAATTTCGGTATGTCCAGAATCTTACCGAGTTCTGAAAATCAATGGCCCTGTTCTCTTACTTCCCGAATATCGGGTTTAGACTTCTAGACATTTCGGTATGTTGCAGACAATTTACCGAACTTCTCAGAGTAGTTTACCATTCCCGATTTAACAACTTTCGGGACATAGTGATACTAAAGCCCATTCGGTAACTCTTTAGTATTTGGTGTCAACAATATTTAAGCTGAAACAAATGATTCTTCAAAGTCTATTTGGCTTTCTGTCAAATGATAAGCAAAAGACGGAACTAAATGTCCAAATGAGAGCATTCATCCTAAAATTACAGCATCATTTTGTGTTTGATAAGCAAGACCCTTATGCAGAATTCTTTATTATTCTTACCTTTTCCCTTGCAAAAAAGTACCCACATAGAAACTAGGTTCACCATAATATTAATTGATGAATGCAATTTTGTAAGAATTGGAGACCGGTCTAGTTCCCGGGTGGACCCATGGAACCAACGGGCAGTTTTCAATTTCAATTTTTCGAAACTGGTCCTTAGTGGGCGGTTCCCGATTCCACGGTAGGAACCAAGATCTGCCCACCCGAACTATGCTCACCCGTGGCATTGACTTTACGAAACATAATCAATAAAAGGACAAGTGTGAAAGACTACCACTTGTTATCATCCATATTTATCTTTTAAATGTTTGGAGTCTTCATCCATGCATTAATTAAAAGTAAAGCGTCGTTTTCCAAGTGAAGTTTACATGGGTAAGTCTAAGAAAACTTCTTAGTTTTATAATATGCATTTTTTCATTATTCTTTTTGTTCTTTGACAATTACTAGGTAGAGTTAATAATTATAAGTACTAATTTCTTCGTGTACTTGATTCGAGATGAATTTAAATGTAGCAAAATATGATAGGTACAAATTTCAAAGGTAAGAATATGAGCTCCATAAAATAGGAAGATCTATTGAGGAACCGCTCAGAAATTTCAAATTTTAATGATTAATGATATCTAATGCTCATTTAACTTTTTTCTTATTGAGAACGGAAAAGATTTAAATTGGATGCTCTATATATATATATAAAGGGAGGTAATTAGTTAAACTATATACGGGGTTTGTTTACTCGGGTTTTCACTTGAAAAGTTATTTATTCGACTTTCTCATTAAAATTAAAAACATTTTTAAAAGGCAAAGAAGGGATAAAAAAAAAGGGATTTCCTATATTTGTATAATCCATGGAATATTCCAGGTGTGGTGCGTTATTAAAAGTCAAATCGAGTCAATCTAACTTAAAAAAATATTAAAGAAATTGGTGGAAGCCTATAAATAAAATAAAATAAAATAAAATAAAATAAAATAAGTAGAATAGAACTTGCCTTGCCGCAAAATCACGACATTTTTACAGGTATGCCACAGCCGGGCACCTTCCGCTAAATTCCACATGCGGCTACTAGAAGTCTAGAAAGATCCGAGGACCAGTTAGTGAGAGAAACTGACAAGCCTGCCTCTCTCTCTCTCTCTCTCTGCCTCCTCGTCGCGAGAAGCTCGAGGTGGTGTCTCTCTCCGACCGCGAAGCTCACAACTCTCTCTCTCTCTCTCTCTCTCTCGTGAGACCGTGCGATGCCATCCCGCAGAAGAACGCTCCTCAAGGTCATCATCCTCGGGGACAGCGGGTGAGTCCGTCGCTCGCTTCTATCTCGCACCCTGTTGCTCCACATTGCGGAACTGTCTGATGGGTGTCTTTGGGTGCTCTCTCGTGTTTGCTTGCGCGATCGATGTCTGTGTGATTCGTCTGCGGCTGTTGGGGGGGGCCACCGCTGGTGCTATGCTGGTCTGTATCTCGAGAATGTAGCAAGGGGCTGTTAATCGTCTAGGTGGGTCTTGGACTCCGAGGCGACATAAACTTGGATTTGGTTAGACAATCGTCCGGGGGGGGGGGGGGGGGTTGAATTGTGTGTGTTGCATGTTGATGTAGTCCAGGTGTCGCAGGGTGTAGGGAGGATGAGAATTGCGTTGGGGAAGCTCTGTTTGTCGGAGCTTTTATGGAAGGACGCTGTAGCCTAGGAATTGACAAACAATTCCCTTCTCTGGTTCTTTTAGCGGGAACTTCTCCGTGGAAAGTGTCGTTCTTGATAAGGAACTATGTTTATGTTAGTTTAGATCAGCCAGACTTCCTAGGTGAATGTGCTCTGCCAATTAAAGTGGTTTTTTGTGTGTCTTTTTCAATTTTTTGGCCAATTACACCTTGAGTTCGCGTGAAACCAATTTTGAGTTTGGTTTTCCTGTGATTTGCAGGGTCGGGAAGACCTCTTTGATGAACCAGTATCCTGTTCCTCCTGCTCCAGTTGGTTGTCAAAACGTTGGTTTTCTTTTATTTTCTTCATCTGGATAACCCCTTTTGTTTATTTAAGGAGTAGTTGTTACTTTCTGGTTGCCAGCTATCTCCGTCTCATTTCTTTTTGAGGATGTTTGCCTTAGTTGCTTTTAAGATATGTAAATAAGAAGTTCAGTAATCAGTATAAAGCAACTATTGGAGCTGATTTCTTGACCAAGGAAGTTCAGCTCGAAGATAGGCTCTTCACCTTGCAGGTCAGTGACAAACAGCTGCTATACTATGAGAACATGCTTAATTTCATTTTGACTACAAACAATTTCACGGATTATTTGTTATGTTCGCATCGGTTCTAGTGATTTCCCCCGAAGACATCTGATAAGTGTTGCCTTTTAAGTTACGGGCGTGAAATTTGGAGAGAGGAGAAGAGGGGCCCGGGGGGGGGGGGGGGGGAGGATATGGTAAGGGTGGGAGGAGGCAGTCATTTTCAGCTGAACACTGTTTGTCCATTATGTCAAAACTATGGATAATTTTTTTTCCTTGAGGCATTTTGCTTTCTTCTTTTGTATAGACAAGTTCAAGTTTCAGTACCCTGCACATGAGAGAGGTCATCCCTGGACGTGTGCCTTCTTGTCCTTGTCTTTCCAAAAAATGTGGAGGAAAAGTTTAATTGGAGAGGTTTAATCTCCTAGTTTCAGCCACGAAGTTAGTCAAAGAGATCTCATCACAGTTTCTTTTGAGCAAGGGTGAAAGGTTTAGCTTTTACTGTGAAGCTGTCTATCTAATCAAGGGTATGACGGAATGTAGGGTGATTCTCTGTTGCTTTGGGATAAACTTCAGGGAAACAACTGTGCAAAAAGTGAGGATGGAACCATAAACTTGAACCTCTTTGTTGGCAAAAGAAACGTCGGAGCCTCTTATTGAGTTATTTCCATTCGATGCGGTCTGCACAGTTAGTTTGTAGACTTTGCACAAGCACCTGTGCTTGTGGAATTCGTGCATGAGAAATATCATATGTTGCTAGAATGCTGCTGAGTGTCTTAGTAGTAAGTGCTGTCCCATTCCCAGACCTATCATGGTGTGGCTCAGCAGCAAAGGTGAGAGCACCGTAAGCCTGTAAGACAAGCATGTATGTCCTATTTAGGAATAGCATAGCATATTTAGAATTCCATAGTTTGATGCTCTTCCAACGCTTCGGAGTTCTCTTTAACAGTGTTAGACCCACCTACCTAATGTCGCTCAGACACTGGCCACAACTACAATGGGATGAATAGGTCTGCATTGTGGCTTCTGCCCATCAGCAATGCTTGGTATTGCAACCAATTATTCTCAACATAATCAGTTGATCTTTTGTTCAACAATGTGATTTTATTATTTTTCGTGCCAATTTTGTGCATTCACTGATTGGCATCTTGTATGTCTTCTTTTGTCTGAGAAGATTTGGGATACAGCTGGTCAAGAACGATTCCAAAGTCTTGGAGTGGCTTTCTATCGAGGTGCTGACTGCTGTGTTCTTGTGTATGATGTTAACGTTATGAAGTCATTTGACAATCTTAACAATTGGAGGGAGGAGTTCCTTATCCAGGTTTGTCTTTAAAGCTAAAATTTGATAGAGAGTTGCTTCTCCTTCACTTCCCTAACAATCGTCAGCAGACCTGACAACTTTGAAATTGAAACAAGCTTCAAACCTTGTGCAGGCAAGTCCATCAGATCCGGAGAATTTCCCATTTGTAGTCATAGGAAACAAAATTGATGTGGATGGTGGAAACAGCAGAGTGGTACTTTCTAAGTTCTTTTTTACCTTCTCTCTTTAGCTCAAGTAACTGTGTATGGAAGTTGGGTTGACAGCATTCTGATGTGTGATTTCAGGTATCAGAGAAAAAAGCTCGAGCTTGGTGTGCCGCAAAGGGGAATATCCCATATTTTGAGACCTCTGCAAAGGAAGGTGTCGACGTGGAGGAAGCTTTTCAGTGCATAGCTAAGAATGCCTTGAAAAGTGGTGAGGAAGAAGAGTTGTAAGTTCCTATATGAACCTTGCTCCTGTTGACAAGCATATTGAGAATCTCATGAGCTGGGTTTGTGTCTGCCAGTGGATCCTTTGACACATTATCCTTATTTTGTCAGTTCTCTTATAAAACTGAACATGACTAATATTATTTTGGTTGGCCTTAGGGTATGTTCTTGTATTGTCGCGACACCTAGTTGCTCCACTATTATGGTATAGTTGGCATGTCATCTATAAATATGCATCTTTCAGTAGCTGAGCTGTAACTCAAACTTAGAATTTTTGCCTATAATTCTAAGCCTGTTGATAAATGTGACACCTGCACAAATAATCTGGCACACTAAAATCTATCTCTATAGTGTACTGTTTCATTTGCTGTCTAGTTCTAAGAGATTTCTCGTAAAGTTTTTGTACCTTGTAACATGGATGAATTTCTTTGATTTGTTGTTTACTGCAAGATGGCTAGATATCAAATGGATGAAGCCATGGGTGTGGATATTTGTCAATGTGTCTGGATCAGTTGAGTACCAATGATAATGCTAACATAGTCTTGTTTGTACTGCCCTTCGAATGCTCTGCAAATTCGCAGATACTTGCCAGACACCATCGACGTTGTAAACAGCAGTCAGCCGAGGTCAACAGGATGCGAGTGTTAAGCACCGCAAGATGCTTCTTCCCAATACATGAATCCATGGGAGGATTGCACAGATAATAGCAGGTTCTGCTTGTACTAAGATTGCTGGGTTGTACATTGCTTTTGCCAGAGAAAATGGTTGCCGACAGATTCTCTGTCTAGTTCCTTCTATTTATTGCCGTACCAAATGTGTTCTTGAGTGATGTCCTACCTTGATTTTGCTTTCATGACGCAGCTTTTGTCTTCATTAGTGTTGGTTTTTGTCAGTGTTTTGGTCTTTTTTCTGTGATCTAAGCACAAATATGCCGAGTCCTCTTCCTGTTTCAGACAGTTGATGGAACAAGCTTCCTCACTACTCATCAACACATTAGTGCAGCCACATGAAAATGTGACCAAGAAAGAACTGAGACGAACGTATCTCATCTTGAAGCAGAGAATGGTTTACTTGTTATTAGGGGTGTGCATGGTCCGGGCCGGTCCGGTCTTGGTATGGACCTGGGGACCGGACCGGCCCGGGACCGACGGTCCGGTCCGGTCCCAGTGGGACCACTAACACCAAATTTTTTAATTTTTTTTACCTCAAACTGGACTCGAGACCGTTGGTAATTGTGCAGTTTAGTTGAGGAAGGAAACCGCCCAGCTGGTGTAAATTCCTCTCGTGTGAGACTGCAATCTATCGTATTTTATTCCGACTCTTTTTTATCCATTAGATGGGTGCGGATTAGGCTAAATAGATCGTATTGCTGTAATATACATTGAAATAACAAAAATGTCCGATCGAATACTTGTTACCAAACCCCTCAGCTACCAAAGCTTCATCCACATAACTTGGATGCCGCTCGATTCTGATTTATTGTGTGAAAAATTTCAGATTCTGCAGTTTATTTTAGAAGCAAGGAAGTTGTTTTTCTCTTTTGGTTAATAAGTGCTCATAAGAGTTGGATATCCCAGCAACATGGTATTGGATACGACACTAGGGTGGGTATTACGTATCACCTCCTAGTGCTAAAGACCACTCCAGAGGAGAGGAGTGAGTGTCAAGCAGAAGATGGGGAAATTAGGTTAACTAATTCTTCAAAAAAATTTAATTTTTTTTTCTAATTATAGGGCGGTCCGGTCCGGTCCGGTCCCCTCCACCATGGAACCGGGGACCGGACCATCCCCATTAAGGACCGGACCAACCCGGCCGGTCCGGTGCGGTCCTGGTCCGGTCCGGGCCGGGCCGGTCCGGTGCAGTTTGCACACCCCTACTCGTTATAGAGGATAGAAGTGAGAGTTCAACATTTGAATTGTATCCTTTTTTGGGTTCACACAAATTCTCTCTCTCCTCTCATGTTTTCACCAACCATTGAAACTCGATGCTTTGGCTAAAACCAATGGAGTTTTTCCTCTTCACTTATTAAAGACATCTTCGATTTCAAAACCCCAAGCCAACTTTGCAAAAGCTCACAGCCATGGCCGCTTGTGCATTAAGCTTGCGACCATCGTTGCTAGATTTGGAGTCCCGTGGCCACAGACATGAGACTCAGATTTGGAGTCCCGTGGCCACAGACACTCGATTCGGAGTCTCATGATTGCCATTGGCCACTAGATCCAAAGTCCTGGGGTCATGGACCGTCGATCTAGAGTCCACCATTGCCACCATTGCCATGGCCGCGGACGAGCTCATGGCAGCCATATCTCGTGCTCAAGCTCGCGGCAAACATGGCCACTGGATCCAAGAGTCTTGTTTCCTCTCATCTAGTTTTACATACAAAACAGAGCTTCTTCAATTTCTAGAGGTTAGTGGCGAGGGAAAATTTCTGGAGGTTGTGTATGAAGTCGTCACCTTTTGATATTGTCATATTACTCTCTCCCCTTACAGAATTTTCACATGCTTGAAGAGTCCACTGTCATGAGCCAATATAGCCCTAAAATTTTGGCGACTTAGCCATTTTTTTTTCTATCGTTTCTGTTGGAGTATTAGGTGCCATTTCAGCTCTTATATATAATTTAGTCCTTGTGTTTTATGGATATTAGTTAGGGGTGATCGGTTTTCGAGCGGTCCAGTGGAACCGGTTGCATGTGTTTGAAACACATATTCACATTTTAAATGTGTAGAAGTATCCCTAATAATTTAAGTATGGTTTTTTTTTTTAAAGATTTAAGATATAAAAGTAAATAAAAAAAATAGTCGGTCCAGTCCGGGCAGGTGGTTCCATCGCTGGAATGGGAACTGGACCGACAATTACATGTTCCATTTTTATGGAACCGGGAACCGGACCGGCGTCCCCGGGAACCGGTCCGGGTGGTTCCCGGTCCGGTCACCCCTAATATTAATAGCGTGCATGCTGTTTACTGCTCATTACCCTTCATCCTTTTCTTCTTCTGGATTTAGTCTAGTTCAATAGCATGGTCAACTGAGATCGGATTGAATGAGTATCGAATATTTTGCCTGTAGGTTTTTCCCAATCCTTGTCAGCCTTTGGGATTTCATCTTTCTTTGATTCTTTTCTCTTCTCTAGCGATTTGGTCCTGCATGAGCAAATATCAACTGGAAACAAGGGCCTTTTAAAACCACGTTTTATTTTCACTGTCGAACTCAACTAGTGCAATAGCTCAGACCATGGGAATTTGCAAGACGATGACAGAGACCGACCGGAACACGCCACACGCTATGCGATCGCCATCGCTGTACGTCGGTTCTATCCAGCTTTGTTCGACACACACATTCACATTACTGCAAAGAAATATTAATACATCACATAAAACCGGCGAAACAACCTCGTTGTTGTCTCTCTTCACCATCAGTCCTGACCATAAGCTGATATGTTGGGTCTTGGCTCGAAATCTTCCGCAAACTTCTTCTCTTTGAGCTTGGCATCATCCCCATAAGCCGTGACGTCGGGCCTCGGCTCGAAATCTTCCGCGAACTTCTTCTGCTTGAGCTTGGCATCGTTCCCATAAGCTGTGACGTCAGGCCTTGGCTCGAAATCCTCGGCGAACTTCTTCTGCTTGAGCTTGGCATCGTTCCCATAAGCCGTGACGTCGTGCCTCGGCTCGAAATCCTCTGCGAACTTCTTCTGCTTGAGCTTGGCATCGTTGCCATAAGCCGTGACGTCGGGCCTCGGCTCAAAATCACCGGCGAGTTGTTTATGGTCCTCTAGTTTGTTGTCTCCATGGCAGTCGGCCTCCACCTTCTCAGGGACTGAAGTGAGATGAGGCTGATCTGATGCAGGGTTGATCATATGGAGGAGGCCTTCAATTGCTTTTGGCATGGGCTCTTCTTTCATGATGCTTACCCAGTACTCACCTGGGTCTTTCCTTGCATCTGTTGTGGCAGTGAACTGCAAAAGTAAACGTAGAAATCTAATAGGTCATAAAAGGGTCAATAATCCATTCATCTGGAACTCCATTTTGCTTTCGACCAAAAAAAAAAAAAAAACTCCATTTTGGTATACAAATTCTTTCTCATTTTAACAGGAAACTTCTATGGCTAGAGAGTTACTAGTTGGTTTGACAGTATTGTGTGATCTAAAGAGAAGGACGAGAGAGCATGAGAATGTTTACGATCAGAACGGCGGTGATGATCGCGGAAGATACTTGAGAATTCATCTCTCCTTGTGTGTTTGAGCTTCTCTGTTTGAAGATGAGAATGCTGCTAAGTGGGTGCTATATAAGTTTTTATAGGAGATGTTCAAAAGGATAAAAGGGCATCTACACATTACGCAAGCAATGAACTCAGGGCTATTGGTACTGTTGAAAGTGCTCTTTTAGAACTGGAATTAATTTGGAGGTCCCCTTTGTAATTATTCTTATTTAAAAGGATGAGATCGTGGGTCGGTACACGATAATCATAAAGTTACAAGGACTTGGAATTCTAGATGATGTATCGGGCTTCTTGTTTTTTGGGGGAAAAAGTGTCAAAAAGTCATAAACATATTGCATTGGTGCCAATTCAGTCCTAAACATTTTGTACTTGTGGCAATTCAGTCTTAAATTTTTTGCATTTGTACCAATTGAGTCAATTCGGTCAATTTTGGTCGGAAATCGCTAACGTGGACGTCGGTTGTCCTACGTGGAATGGCTGATGCTGACGTGGACATTTTTAATATTATTTTATTTAAAATTGTTCAACCGACGTCCACGTCAGCTATTTCCAATCAAAATTGATCGGATTGACTCAACTGTCACAAATGTAAAAAGTTTTAGGACTAAATTGGCACCAATGCAAAAGATTTAGGACTGAATTGACACCAATAAAAGATTTAGGATTGAATTGGCACCAATATAATAGGTTTATGACTTTTTTGACACTTTTCCCGTTTTGTTTGAGCAACTATCGGGCTGCTTGTTGAAGAGTTTGTAATGTTAATGTATATAAAAAAGAAAAGAGTCCCACATGAGAAAACTAGAAGGAAATTATTCGGTTTAACTATAAAAACACCTATGTAAAGATTATTTGAAGGGGTGAGTTCTCAAGTGGACATTGCGCATTGGATATGCCTAATTATATTTAATCTTGGCTGCATAATTAGAACTTAACGGGAAAATTACCAAAAAAGTCCTAAATCTATTGTAATTGTGCTAATTCAGTCATAAATCTTTCTTTTGTATAATTAAGTCCTAAACCTTTTGTAGTTGTGTCAATTTAGTGCATTTGGCCAACTTTGATCAGCTGGTGCCGACGTGGACAATTTTTAATAATTCGATTTTATTTTTTTATTTTTTTTCTCTTTCCTTTTTTTTTCCTTCCTTCTTCCTCCAGCCTTACCATGGCCGGGTGAGGCTCGCCCTTGCTAATGGCCTGCATGGGCGAAATTTGCCAGAGGCCGGTGAGGTTGACTTTGCCGGCCCTCGCCTATGGCCATGGTAACCGGCTGGAGGAAGAAGGAAGGAAAAAAAATGGAAAGAGAAAGAAAAAAAATGGAAAAAAAGATAATTCGGAAAAATATTAAAATAATATTAAAAATTATCTACGTCAGAGCCGGCAGGCTAAAGTTGGCCCGATAGACTGAATTGACATAAATGCAAAATGGTCTAGGACTTAATTAGCACAAAAAAAATTTAGGACTGAATTATCACAATTACAATAGGTTTAGAACTTTTTTGATAATTCTCCCCAATGACTAATATACTCATAATCTTAGGGGACAAGAACACAATCAGTGTCCCGACTTGGTATGGCGTTCACTTCGGTACCATAATTTTTTAAGCAGTGTGATGACCCGAACCTTCACCTGCTTAAGATAATAGCGGGTTAGTATTTAACGGGTCTACATTATTACCAGTTGTATAAGTTTTGAGAAATTATTATTGGCCTGATAATATTTTTAGGGGCATTACGAAATTAATTAGGGTCCTATCAGGTCAATTATGTGAGAAATTGGGACAGAATTTGGACAACGAAGACACTTGGACACACGGGGGACCACGTGTCACGCACATGGCATGTGTGCGGAAACGTGGCAACCACGTATCGTGCCCTGGTGAGGCGGTGGGACATGTGTCACACAAGCATGAGGTGACGAACACGTGTCAATTCACCAGGACACGTGTTGTGCTCTGGCTCTTCGGATCAAGCTGACTCGTCCTTAAGCTGCTGACTCACCTAAGCTGACTGGTCTTCAGCTGCTTCCCCTATATAAACGTTTGAGTCAGTTTATTTCGTCAGACAATCTTTAGGACGCCGTTACTCTGCCCGTCCAAGCCCTTGGTCGTTCGCCGCCCTAGTTGTGCGCCGCCAACGCCGCCGTGCCGTGCGCTGTACCCCCTCCCCCCTTGTGCACAGCGTTGCCGGTGCCGTCGCCGGACCTTGCTTCGTCGTTTTGCCGTTGGTTTGCTCAAGAACGATCCTCAAATCGTTCGTTCGTCGTTTCTACGACCTTTTCTTCTCGAATAATCGAGACAAGTGGATTTCTAGTCATGATTACTAGATTATCTATGGTTTTGCTATTGTGAGCATTGTTTGCCGATCTATTTTGGTTGTGATAAGTTCAATCTGGATGATTATGAGGTTCTGAGATTCTATCCTTTGGAATACTTTGGATTTTAGTTTGATTATGAAATTCTATTCTTCGTTGGATTTTTTATTGGATTCTATCGTTCGTATATCTTGAATTCTGGTTGAATTGTGAGATTCTATTTTTTGTATACGTTGGATTCTGTCGTGGTAACTCTGTTTGCAATCCTGCGAATTTTATAGTTGGTTTAGTCGTTTGGCCTAGGGATCTCCTTGCGGGGCTTTGACTCCCGTTGATTAACCCTTTTTCAGATAAGCAAGCTAGCAAGGAGAAATCCAGTATGATACTTTGGTTAAGGAGGTCGAGAGATCTGGCGATCGATGGAGGCCGTGGATGAAGATCCTAGTAATCGGAGTAGATTACCGTCTGTTGTAAATCCTCCCAGAGTCTTTGAACTTTTGTAAAAGAACTAGTTAAGGATATTATAAAACTGGATGTTTTGTGTTCTGGGTGTTTTGTTATTAATGCATGTTATCTGGTTAGTGAAACTCTAAAGGCCATACCCTCTGTATAGGCGTGCCTGCCATTGGTTGCTTGATGGTTTGACATGCACTTGTGCCGTATGGCCGCCCTTGAATGATTTTCTAGTTAAGCTTGCGCATGCGCCATGATAACTCTGAAAGATTGGATAAGTAGAGAGCGAGTTTTGAGTAAGCCTTAAGGTGTGGTAGACTGGGACGTCACAAGCGGTCATCTAAATGTAACAAATTTTACAAGTAGATCACTTAAATTTTATTAGTTCATATATTGTAGGATCGACAACTCATGATTCGCGTGGGAAAGCATAAACCCATAAGTAGATTATTTTTAACTTTATCTTTTAAGATAGGAGCAAGAGATCCCCACTTGACCAATAAGGGTTAGGTGAAAAAATGTTGATGAGATATGGTTTTAGCGATGATGAGAAGCTAGCCAATTTATAAAATCTGTCATTTGTCATGGACAATATAAATAGATATGTACATGCTGTCAAGTTTATATAACGTGAAACATGCGAGGTCCAGGAGACATGAATTGATGAAGTATTACTAATGTCGTTCCATTATAATGGAGCCTAGTTAATCCGATCCACACGTACATCTTGTTATGCCTAAAATGAATGTTACACCCGGCATTTTCATATTGCCCATTGAACATTTTCATAGTGTGCAATGTGGTCCATGAATTTTTAATTTGTTCAATGTGATCCTGAACTTTTGATACATGTTCAATTTAGTCCATGAACTATACTTTTGGTACATGTTCAATATTGCCCATTGAACATTTTCATATAGTTCATGGACTAAATTGAACATGTACCAAAAGTTCAAGACCACATTGAAAGGATTACAAGTTCAGAGACCACATTGAACAAATTAAAAGTTCATGGACTATATTGCACATTGGAGTAAAGTTTAGAGACTACGTTGAAAAAATTAAAAATTCAAGGACCACATTGTAACCAAAGTTCAGGGATCATTTATGTCATCATCTCTTTAAGGTATGATCAATCATCCCTGATCTGTCCGGCTGCCGTTCCTATCCCCCTTTTCTTTTCGGTTTCCCTCATGGTTTTTAGACAAGATTACAAAATGCTCCCTTATATAGGTATGAAATACTTGACAATAACATATAAAAATGTGAAAATGCCGGACCTATGTTTATCCACAGATAAAGGACTTCGCTATGAATTTTTTTTTTCTTTTTAATTTATCAGAACACCAGCAAAGCTATCAATTACCCTGATAAGTCACCAAGATAAAGTTTCCCTACCTTACGATATTACGCCTCGGTTGCAATAGAGACTGATAAATTGTCTTAGTGGAGCATCTCCTCAAAACCCTAATCTTGATATATATATATATATCAACATCAATATCAACATCACTATCACCATCACCTGTATCCCAAACTAGTTGGGGTTGGCGGTCGATGAACCCCAAATATATATAAATGAAAAAAGGATTAAAAAGGACAATTTGCAACATAGGGGATCTGCCTCTCCACAATTCTAATAGCTTTTTTCCACTCCGTCTTAAGACAAACCGTACGCCAATCCAATTCACACTTCATTAAATCTCGTTTTACTACTTTCTCCCAAGTAAGTTTCGGCCGACCCCTTCCTTTCTTTATGTCATGCTCTCGGTAACAAACTTCTGTTGTTACCGGAGCATTTAGGGATCTTCGGAGAATATGCCCAAACCATCTCAACTATGTTCTCTCATCTTTTCTGCCACCAATACTACTCCAACTTTTCGTCGAATATCTTCATTTCTTATCTTATCCATCCTTATATGACCACACATCTACCTCAACATCCTCATTTCCGCTACTCCCATTTTATGCTCGTGTTGCTTCTGTGCTAGCCAACACTCAGCTCCGTATAGCATTGCATGCCTTACTGTTGTTCTATAAAATTTTCCTTTTAGCTTAAGAGGGATTTTGTGATCACACAAAAACCCTGATGCACTCCGCCATTTCATCCAACCTACTCTGATTCTATGGCTTACATCCTCATCAATCTCTGCCCCCTTTTGCAATATTGATTCCAGATATCTAAAAGCATCTTTCTCGGGTACCTCCTGTCTGAGCATACTCACGGATTCTTGATCTCCTCCTCTAGCCGTGGCGAACTCACACTTCATGTATTCAGTTTTACTTCGACTTAACGTAAATCCTAATTTAGCGTCAACTCCAGCCCTAGTCTCATCAATAAGCACAACATCATCTGCAAATAGCATACACCACGGCACCTTATCTTGGATATCTTTTGTTAGCTTATCCATAACTAGGGTAAAAAGATAAGGACTCAAAGCAGAACCTTGGTGTAAACCTAATGTGATTGGAAAATAACTTGATGTGTCATTACAAGCCTTCACACATGTAGTAATACCATCATACATATCCTTGATTGCCTCTATATACTTTGAAGGTACTTTTTTCTTCTCAAGAACCCACCGCAAAACCTTTTATGGAACCTTTCAATATATATATATATATATATATATATATATATATATATATATATATATATATATATATATATATATATATATATATATATATATATATATATATATATATATATATATATATATATATATATTAAGGTTTAAGACACAATACATAATTCTGCAGGATCAATATTGTAGGCTCGTTTAGTCTATAAAAGAAAGATATGTGTGATTATTCCTGGTGACGTTACCTACACTTGGTAATTGAGGAGTCAAATCCTTCTTTTGAACTAATGCCCCAATCCTTTGACTGTACCGGCGTTAATTACCATGCGATACATGTTTGATTTTTTTTTTACAGCTAATACATGATTGATTTACCCACTTAACCAAGTGCAAACGGTTCTCCAATTGTATGACTTCTCCTAACTTTTGCTCCGACCTAGCTTAGTCTATGGAGGTATAATATGTTTCATTGGCCCAAAATTTTTACAGCATAGTAAATATTACCATATCAAGAACTCATGATTCATGTGCATAATCAGATAAGTAGATTATTCTAAGTTTTTTTTTTTGATAGGGGCAAGAGAACCCCACTTGACCAATAAGGGTTAGTGAAGATCCTATTATATACCATTGAGAAGATCTAGGTTGATGAGATATGGTTTTAGTGATGATGAGAAGCTGGCCAATTTTTTTTGAAATCTGTCCTTTGTCATGTACAAAATAAATTCAGATTGGACATGTTGTCAAGTTTATACAACGTGAAACATGTAGGTCCAGGAGGCAGAGATGCATCGTGCATGAATGGAACATTTTTTTTGGTTGAGAGCTAATCTCATTCCACTGTAATGGAGCCTAGTTGGTCCGATCCACACGTACATCAATTGTCCTGCCTAAAATGAACTTTATTCAAATTACACCTGACATCAGTTAGTAATCCGAATCCAATTGCTACATCTTTTCTTCTAAATGTGATTATTACTATTCGATTTGATCCCGATTACTGCAGAACCTAATCGAAACCCTAGTTCTAATCCCAACCAAATTTTTTCTAGGTCATGTAAACTCATCTTCAAACACCAAATCAGGTCAAGAGCTAGGGAGAGTTGTCTTGTTACACAACGAAGCTCTCCTCCCATTCTATTAAATTTGGATGGGCTGATCTCACGGTTTGGTTTTCAGTTCCACTTCTGAACTTCTGTTCCTCAGTTGTTTCCTTTTTCTTAAATAACCTTCCCTGACCTACCAAGTTTAGTTTCTTCTTGTTTAGCCTCGGACACAACACAGAGCTTCTTACAGATTTTCACAAGCTTGAAGAGAGCCGCTGTAGTGGTGACTTGCAATTTTTTTTTCGAGCTTTTGTTTTCTTCCCTTGTTTTTCTATCTTCATTTGGAGTATTCAAACTTCATGCAGGTGCAATTCAGCTGGTATATATTGATTCAGTCCTTGTACTTCAATAATATGCATGGTGTTTACTGTTTATTACCCTTCATCCTATTCTCCTATTGGATATAGTCTAGTTCAATCACCTAAAAATCTTGCCTGTAGGTTTTTCCAAATCCGGGTCAGCATTTGGATTCATCTTTCTTTGATTCTTGACTCTTCTCTAGTGATTTTTTCCTGCATTAGTTGGTATCGGAGTAGACCCCCTGTACCGCCGAGTATCAACCGGAAACACCGGCCTTTTTAAACCACATACTAATTTCATGATAGATCTCAACTAGTGCCATAGGGGCAGACCAGGAGAATTCGCAAGATGATGACAGACAGACTACTGGAACATGCCACGCGCCATACAATCGCCGTCGCCGTACATCTTTCTAGGCGAAGAAGATCCCGGCTTTGTCGACGCACGTTCACATTACATCGCAGAAATTTAGCTACATCAGAGAAAGTGGGAACGCCTTATTGCTGTCTCTCTCCACATTTAGTCCTGACCATAGGCCGAGATGTTGGGCCTCGGCTCGAAATCTTTGGCAAAGGACTTCTTCTCTTTGAGTTGAGCGTCATCCCCGTAAGCCGATATGTTTGGCCTCGGCTCGAAGTTTTCTGAAAACTTCTTCTCTTTGATCCTGCTGTCCTCCCCATAAGCCGAGATATTGGGCCTTGGCTCGAAATCCTCCGCGAACTTCTTCTCTTTGAGTTTGGCATCATCCCCATAAGCCGAGATGTTGGGCCTCGGCTCTAAATCGCCGGCAATTCGTTTGTCGTCCTCTCGTTTGTTGTCTCCATGGCAGCCGGCCTCCTCCTTGGGGAGAGAAGTGAGATGAGGCTGATCTGATGCAGGGTTGATCACATGGAGGAGGCCTTCAATTTGCTTCTGGCATGGGCTCTTCTTTCATGATGCTTACCCAGTACTCACCTGGGTCTTTTCTCGCATCTGTTGTGGTAGTGAACTGCAAAAGTAAACATAGAAATCTTATAGATCATAAACCATCCATTCATCTGCAGCTCCATTTTTCTTTACACGTTCTTTCTTATTTCGACAGGAAACTTCTATGGTTAGAGAGTTACTAGTTGGTTTGTCAGTGTTCAACAAGGTCTGATCTAAAGGAGAAGGATGAGAGTGCACTGGAACGCTTACGATCAGAACGGCGACGACGACCACCGCGAAAGATACTTTGGAACTCATCTCTCTCTGTGCATTTGAGCTTCCCTCTTTGAAGATGAGAAGAATGCTGCTCTAAGTCGGTTCTATTTATAGGAGATGTTCCAAAGAACAAAAGGGCATGAAGACATTGTGCAAGCAATAAACTCTCGCCAATTGGTGTTGTTGCAACTGTTTATTTTAGTATGGAATTAATTTGGAAGGACCCTATATTATGATTCTTCTGTAAGAGGATAAGATCGTGGGTCGACCCACGATGACCATAGGATTACACAAACCTTGTACATCAAAGCCTTGAACTCTCTTTTCGATATCCGGATGAGGCATCGGCCTTCTTCGTAGATAGTTTGTATATGTGGTTGTGGAAAATAAGGAGTCACATTTAAGAAAAATAGAACGAAACTACTTGGTTATGACATGAGAACACTTGTGCAAGGGTGGTTTAACAAATGAAAGAATTACCAAAAAAGTCCTAAATCTATTGCAATCGTGTCAATTCAGTCCTAATTTTTTTTTGCCAATTCAGTCATAAACCGTTTACATTTATGCCAATTCAGCCATTTTTTGATCAAATTTAGCCAAAAATCGCTGACGTGGCGCGGCCGACGCCGACGTAGATAATTTTTAATAATAATTTTTAGATTTTTTACTTATTTATTTTTTCTTTCTCTTTATGATTTTTTTTTTTTCCATTTCTTCTTCCTCCAACCAGTCACCGACTAGGTCGACTCTAGTGAAGCGTGACCCCACCGGCCATTGGCGAGGGATAGCCTCACCAGATCTGGGCAAGGCCCGACCTCACCCAGCGATGGCAAGGCCGGCCTAGCTGGGGCCGGCGAGGCTTCCCCTTGCCAGTGGCCGGCGGGGGTAGGCTTTGCTAGGGGCGGGTGACCGGCTGGGGAAGAAGAAAGGGAACAAAATAAAGAGAAATAATAAATAAAATAAAAATATTAAAATATTATTACAAATTGTCCACGTCAGCGATTTCCGGTCAAAATTGGCTGGAAAGGAATGAATTGGCATGAATGCATAATGTTTAGGATTGAATTGGTAAAAAAAAAGTTTAAGAATGAATTGTTACAAAATTTGTTTTAATAATCTTTCAATTGGAAAATTAGAGGATTCAGAACTCATGATTCATGTGGGGGAGGCAGAATCCTATAACTACATTATTTTAACCTTTCCTTTGTTTTAGATAGCAGCAGGAGAGCCCCCCACTTGACCAGTAAGGGTCAGTGAAGATCCAATTATGCGATTGAGCAAATCTTGGTTGATGTGGTGTCGTTTTCAAGATGATGAGAAGCTAGCCAATTAATAAAATCTATCATTTGTCTCGTACCGTATAAATTCGCTTGCGCACGATGTCTATGTTCATGTAACGTGAAACCTGTCCGATCCATGACGCAGAGTCGCGTCATGCATGAATTAATGGGATTATTTTGTGAGAACTAATGTGGTTCCATTGCAACGGAACCCCGGTAATCTGATTCACACGTACATCTCGTGCCTAATATGAATTTTGTTCAAATATTACACCCGACATCAGTTAGTATTGCGAGCGCAATTGCTACATTATTTTCTCTAAAATGCCTTCATTACATTTGGACCTTTCACTTAGAAACCTAATCGAAACGGTAAGTCTGATCGGCTGTCTTTGCCCTGCTGCAACAATTGGACATGATTGTTGCCTCCGACATTAGCGCATTTGAATGAATAATCATAGTGCTCATCATTTTCGTCATTGTTCAAGTGTTCCATGAGGAATGCTCTTTATCGAACACGCCATGTATGAGAAAGGACTTTGCATCACAATGGCTCGGATATACCCAAAGCATGCTTTCTAGGTAATGCAATGAAGGGTATGTTTGTTTCACAGAAAGTGTTTTTCAGGAATTAGTTTTTTGGACTTTCACCCGTTTGGTTCACAAAAAATGACGAGTCAATAGAAAACACTTTCCGGTCAACGAAAATTTTGATGTATAAATTCAGGAAAATGAATTCCTCGATTTGAAGAGATGAAAATACTTTCCGGAATTCTCCTCTTGAATTTTCTAATATTTTAATTTTTAATTTATATATTTAATATTTTTATTATATTATGTTTTTTTTAATTTTTTCATTCCAATATTATATATTATATTATATTATATTATTTTTTTCTTTTTTTCTTTTCCCTTGGCCGGTCGCCGGCCCTCGGTGATCGGCCATTGGCGCGGCCCGGCGAGGCCGAGTGAATCTCCTGTTGATACCTTACTTTCAAACAAGTCTACAAAGCCTCAAAAGAAGAAACTGGAGATTGAATCAATGTCGAAAAGGATTGAAGATGAATTTGTTGTTGGGGAGTCCAGTGAGGAAGAAAAGAAGAGAATAGAATTGGAAGAAAAGCAGAAAAGAGAGGAAGAAATCAGAATAGAAGCTGAAAGGCAGGCTGAGGCTGCCAGACTTAGAGAAGAAATTTAGATAAAAGAAGAAGAGGAGAGAATGGAGTTGTATTAGAAGGAAAAACTAGATGAGCATTGGGCCTTCTTATTGGGTGAAAGAGAAGCACATGATGAGATGGAGATAGATGATCAAACTATAGTCCCTGACAGTCGAGCATCTCCAGTTCAGTCTGATCAATTTATGGAAGAGCCAACTGAATCACTTGAAGATGGTATGGGAACTGAGATCATTGAGCAGTATGAAGTGGATATTCCATAAGATGCTCATACTCAGGGGATAAGGATACCACAAGTGCCATAACTTTCTTACGGCGTTTATTTGAGTTCCATAACTTTTTTTTTTCAACAACTTAAGTGCCATAACTTTTAAAAAAAGTTCACTTGAATGCCATAACTTTAAATAGATCACTTAAGTTCCATTTTTTTTTAAAATTGTTCACCCGAGTGTTGGAAATCTGACGTGGCATATCACTTGTGATGAACGTTTTTAAAAAGTTATGGTACTCAAGTGATCAATTGAAAAGTTACATGGCACTCAAGTGATCGGAAATAAAGTTACGGCACTAAAGTAATCGGCGTATATAAGTTATGACACTCAAATGACAAAAAAAAAAGTTATGCCACTCAAGTGAGCGCCGTACGAAAGTTACGACACTTGTAGTGTTCTTATCTCCACTCAGGAGGAGCCTTACAAAGAGCAGAAAGATGAAATCCCTGTTATCCTCCCACGGTCAGGGCGCGCCTCGGGACTCCCCACCTGGGAACTCTCCCCTTCAATGCCTAGAACCTATAGCTCCCTTTCTCCCCCTCTTGACTTTCGGCTCCTCCTTTTTCAAAGCCTCTTGGGGTCCCTTTTGAGCTATTTTAGCCGGCAGGGAGCAGCTGGTAACTTGACCAGCATCTGGGGACGTGGAGTTGAGATGGTTTTGGGTGTTTTGGGGTCTTGGGTATTGCTGCCGAGCGAAGGAAGGAAGTGCGCGTTTCTCCTTCTGGCCTCTGTTTCTGCTCTTCGTTCCTTTTGTTTTCTACTAATCAAATTGGAACGGACTGGTCCGACCGGTCTGGTTCAATTGGACCGGCAGACCAAAAATCGGCCAGATTTAGAACTCTCTCTTTTTTTTCAACAAAACAAAAGCGGTTCCTTTATCCAAACCGCATTCGAGACTTCTCCGTGGCATGCGTTTGCCCATTCGGTCTTGAATTTCGCAAAAAATGAATTTTTCTTTAGTTCAATTCAGGTAAGTGAACGAAGATTGTCGAGGACCGAAACTGATTTTTCAACATTTAAAGTGGCCAGAGTGAAGAAGAAATTAAAAGAAAGACTTTGACTATTTTTTCGGATTTTTCGAGCCTCGTTTGGTATTTTTCTAATTTTCGGCTATTTTTAAATAAAAATAAAAATCCAAAAATTCCGAAAAAAACATGAAAAATATTTTTTGTTCCAAATTAGTTCCTTATGCTTGGGCAAGAATTTTTTTTTATTGATTTTCTAGTAATTTTCTTAAAAAGACTGATTAAAAATCAGGTGTCAACACACGTATTTCAAGATCATCATTCTTTGAGATGTTTAATCTTATTCTTTGCGGCTTGTGATTTGGTATGGATTCGTACTTTAGAAGAACTTGATTGACTATCAATTTTAAAGATTATCTTTGCAGAATATCCAATCAAGCAAGATATCTTTGTTGATTGACAATCTACCCAAAGGAAGTTTCTTTCTATAGCTTAAGCACTTTATATTTGGAAACCAAGGTATGAATGGGAGACCATATCTACATGAATTCTGATTGATCAACCTCAACGGCTACCTAATCTTCTCAACAACATTCCAACGGGTATATTGGAAATTGATCATCTTGAAGATTATCCAACGGGAAGTATGGACGCTAATGAGTATAAAAGAATACCAAGGCGCCGAAGAAAAAGAGAGATCAAGAGGTTGTAATTCCATATTTCAAGAGAGCTTCACAAACTTTTGTCCTTCGTGAGCATTCAATTGGAATCATTTGAG
Organism: Lenwebbia sp. NSW1173648; assembly: GCA_029784005.1. NCBI lineage: Eukaryota > Viridiplantae > Streptophyta > Magnoliopsida > Myrtales > Myrtaceae > Lenwebbia > Lenwebbia sp. NSW1173648. The sequence goes on along the minus strand of JARCGZ010000010.1, from coordinate 18,946,946 downwards.
AAGTGTTGACAGAGTGATAGTTTGTGCTTAGGTGTGAGATAGTGAGACGTACAGCTTGAGTATAAGTAGCACAGATTTTAAGAAGAAGTGCTTGAGAATAAGCAGCACTTACTACTGTAATTCTCATTGATTGGGTAGTGGAATCCAGCTAGTAGACTTTTAGTGTGGGAGAGTGGACGTAGGTTTACACTAAGCCGAATCCCTATAAAGCTTTGTGTGCAAAGTCTTCCATCTCTCTACTCATATTCAATTACTGCTTGGTAGAAGCACTACACACGATAACTTGAATATAACTGAACCTGCTTATATTCATATTATGTTTTACTTGCTCATGCTCGTATTCATCTTGACATCTTTTATTCAACAATATGTTGTCAAGAGTTTTTGAATCACCTATTCATCTCCATCTAGGTGATATTGTTAGCCAACATAAATCTATTACTCTGCATCTTTCAGTGACTGAGCTGTAATTTAAACTTCGAATTTTTGTCTATGAAGGAAACGAATTCTTGTTCTAAACGATGAACGTGCGGAAAAACGTACTGTAATATACCCAAGATTCACTAACTCGTATCACCGATTGGAGTACGATGACATGCGGGAAAGTACCCGCTGTCCACAGATTAATTGCCTCCAACGAACGGCCTTGCGAGAATCAGTCGTCCGAACGAGTGCGAGGGAATCTCGAGAGCGTTGTTATTGAGAGAGTTCTTAGAGAGGGAGAAACTGACGTTGTGTTCAACTGACGTCTTCCAAAAGACGTTATATCATCATTTTGAAAATAAACTGATAACTGCCTTGACAGTTATCTCTAGTGGCATGGGGTGTGGTTGCCTACATGGGCATACCACCGTAGCTACTATGCAACCCAACATCTCCCACTCGTCCATGAAGGGCTAACAACTCCCACTTACCTACAAAGTGCTAAATAACTCCCACTTGCACATTACAGGTTATACACAATACCCTCTTCTCTGCAAGTTTCATATCGGCAAATAATTCGCGCGACCAGCATACATAGAGAGCTCGTTGCCATACATCGGTTATGAATATATAGGAGCTAAAAAATGGATATAATCAAGAGTAGATTTTCGTATGCAGTACCCTAGATTGATCAGTCACATACATATCTCTCTCTCGATCTCATTTAAGTATGATATGTTATATTCACAGTTATGATCACATTAAATAATCATAACTGACCGGTCTGTGAATACAAATATATAATGTGACTTAAAACTCTAAATCGATCTTCCTCTTCCATTAGACCTCTCAATTTCAGTTCAGCTCGCTTTTCTAGAAGTGTCCCATTAAATCGAATCAATTTCATGACCATAGGCAACACTCTAAGATAGCGAACACCAAATAGAAATCTTGAGAATAATGAAGAGTCGTGAGGGCACCAAATGAGGAATTCTAATCCTCGAGAGTCTCTCACGGCTTGAAAGTTGAGATCACAACTTTTTGCCAACTCTCATTGGTGGTCTCTTGCATATGTAGTATGAAATACGTATTACGGTATTTTCTCCTCCCATGGAGCGTATGTCTTTCCACTTAATACCGTATAGATGATAATTCAGACACACTCAATGTCTAACTTGAGTTCACATATCTACTTTGCTCAAAAGTATTCATCAGAACTCACATCTGGCAATAAAAATAGATAAAGTGAAATATGTGGGTTATTTCACTTGCGGACATAATAAACATTATGACCTTATCTTAACACTCTGTTAAGGCGATATTTATACTTTAAGCTCGAGCTCTCAATTATCACCTAGATAATGAGCTTAAAATTGTCTCATTTCTGTTTATCACACAGTAAATAGAGGCGATTACCAGTGTGAGTGGGCTAATTTCTTATTTGTTCGACATACCTTTTCAACATAATGCACTAGGCATTTATATGCATAAATGTCATACAAACTCATAGGCATCAATAATGATAACAAATACCATTAACTGTGAACTTTGGAAAATTTAGATATCTAGTATTCCAACTTCTACGCACTCCTAAAGATTTCAATGGCGGGAACTAATCCCTTTGTCAACACATAACCAAGGAAAAGGATCTCTAGGAATTGACTTCGTCATAAGATCTGCTATCATTTTATGCGTAGATATGTACTGTATATTCATATCTTTTCGTACAACCATGTCTTTCACAAAATCATACTTCATGTCTATTTGTTTGGTCTTGCAATGGATCCTTAGTGTAAGCTATTGCTGCTTGGCTATCACAATTAACCAATAATTGAACCTGTAGCATCCTTAGCGACACATCACTGACCCAAACATCTCTTAAGCCAAACACCCTCTTGTACAGCTGCTGATTACACCACGAGATCAATTTACATCGTGGATAAGGCTATAACGTTTGCTTCTTACTATTCCATGATATGACTCCATTGTTAAGTAAGAACGCAAATCCAGAGATAGAATTTCTCTCATCTAAACCTCTTTCTTATTCATTATCAGTATAGCCTACAAGGCGCAAATCATTACCTTGATAACTCAGCGAATAATAGGTAGTACCCTTCAGATACCTCAAAATTCTCTTTACGGTAGTCAAATGTGCTTGACCTGTGTCGGATTGGTATCTACTAACCATTTCAATTACATAACAAATATCAGGTCTTGTACACCTCATAACGCACATTAAGCTTTCAACAACACTAGCATGTGGAACACTTTCCATTTCTTCATTGCTTGTGGAGTCTTAGGATATATTTTGCTGCTCAGACCTTCACCTCTTGCAATAGGAGCATCTTTGGATTTACAATCTTGCATGCAAAAACATTCAAGGACTTTATCTATATAAGTCTCTTGTGAAAGAGACCACGATCTCTTTGAACGGACTCTTGAAATCTTAATTCCAAGAATATATGCAGACTCACCCATGTCTATTATCTCAAAGTTGGAACATAACCAATTCTTGACTGTATTAATATACTCCATATTGCTCCTAGCAATTAGTATATCAACAACATATAATGATAAGATCACAAATTAATCTTTGGATCTTTTGATTTATACGTAATAATCTTCATCAATCATTACAAAATCATATGCCACTATGGCATTACAAAAAAAGTATATACCATTGTCTTGAAGGCTGCTTAAGGCCATATATCGATCTCAAAAGTCGACATACTTTTTGTTCTTGGCCTTCTGTAACAAACCCAACGGGTTGTTTCATATAAATTTCTTTTTTGTAATTTTCCATTGAGAATCGCAATCTTTACATCCATTTGATGTAATTCAAGATCCATACTAATCACTATTGCCAGAATAAGGCGAATTGAGGTAAACCTCACTATAGGAGAAAAAGTATCTTCATAATCAATTCCTTCATGTTGATTTTACCCCTTCACCACAAGGCGAGCCTTATATCTCTCAATCGAGCCATTAGCCTTACGCTTTATTTTGAGAATCCATTTGTTCCCAATGGCTCTGCGTCATTTCGGAAGATCAACCTATTCACAAACTTGATTTGATCTCATCGACTCCATCTCTTTTTCCATTGCTTTCATCCACTTTTCCTTATCAAGGCAAGTCAGAGCCTCATTTACATTCCTTGGATCATCCTCTTCTTGTGGAGCGACCATGAAATTTTTACCTTCATTGTCTAAATGTCTACGAGTTGACGGAGAACGCTTTTGCGACTTGTTCGCCAAAATTGGAGATTATACACTTAGTACACCATGCTCCATTATGCTCCCACTTAGCGACTTATTCGCCGTATTGGAGATTGTACCCTTGGTACTTCATGCTCCATTATGCTCTCACTCGGATTAGATAACGACGACATCTTCACATCAAGTGGTTGCAATTGAGACTGGTTCGAAATAAATTCCCCACTTCTCACATTGCTCCCACTTGGATGAGATGCCCTAGTAAAATCATTATCACTATCCAAGATGTCAAACAGAGAATAGTCTTCACTTATCTCACCCTTTTTTAGAAATTCATTCACTAAGAATGTGATAGCTCGTGATTCAAATTCAGTTACACCCTCACTTCCTTGCTTACCTATAAACACATGCCCTTTCGAGTCTTCTCAGTATCTCATGAAGATACTCTTTTTGTCTCTAAGGTCCAATTTCCCATACATGTGGGAGAACTCATGTATATAGGAAGCACTTCCCCAAGGTCTAAGAAAACTCAAATCTTATTTTCGACTTGTCCACAACTTTATGATAATGATGTGAATGTGTGGCATGCTAAGCTGGGTCTTATTGACCAATAGCGAATGTTTTAGATAAGCCAAAGAGGGCTTATTGGGAATAACAAGCATTCACATTAATAAGGGAATAACAAGCATTCACTTTATTGTACTCAATAATTAGCACAATAAAATCATCCAGAACTATAATAACTTGTTCCCAACGACAAGTCAACACCATCGTTATGAAAGTTCAAACTAAAATCAAGTTTAACTAATCATAACACGGAAAATAAATTCCGTCGAATTTTTGGAGCATATAACACATCATGTAGGAACAGGGTGCGACCACCGTGCATATTCAATTGGCAGGTGCCAATTCCTTTAACTTCCACTCAGGAATTATTTTCCACATTTATCCACTTTGCTCCATGTGGAACTCGTTGAAATTTCTCGAAGGCATTTCTGTCCTTCGCTACATGGTTTGTGACTCATAAGTCTACAATCCACAAAGGATGTAGTTCAATTAGAAAATTGAATTAGAGACAAAAGTAACACTCTTAAATGTACAAAGGGTTTCTAACTTCTTTGACTCACCACAATCGCGAGCAAAATAACCCTTCTTGCCACAGTTAAAACATTTCACCTTTGAGATGTTTTTCTTGAAAGGACATTTTCCCTTCCTATGGTAGTTAAACTTCGGTTTTTTTCTTGAAGAATCTGTTCCTTTGCCCTTCCAATTCTTGGACCCACACGACGCTTACGTTTAAAGCTCGAAGCCTCATGTGAGCCAGAACCAACATAACAAATGTCGATTTCTTGTTTAGCCGCCAGAAGGCGATCCACCTCTTGCTCAAGACGACGTATAGCATTCTCAAAAGTCTTTACTTTATTGTGGATCCAGTGGATTTTCATATGCACCCAATTATAAGGCAAAGATTGGATTACTGCTTGCATTTGCTGCTTATCAGTCAAACTGTGGCCAGCAACTTACAGTTCACTTATCATGTTTGATATACGCTTCAAATGTTGTTTCATATTCTGCCCATGTGGCATCATATGAATGTCAAACCTTATAGTGATATGTCTCGATTTGGTGATCATTGTGTAACCAAACTTAGCCCTTTTTTTTTTAATGCCTCCCACTTGACTTTGGCATTTTCATAAATGCCTGAACTCACGCATAAAATCATTTTTCATGCTACTCAGCAACATAATTCGAGCAATAGAGTTCATCATTTTCCATGCAGCAAATGTCTCTTTATTCCTTCTATTTCGTGCAGTAATTCCACCTTCAGGTTCTTCCATAACTAGGCTTAGAGCTTCTAATGTTTCTTGCTTTTCTAGCACACACTAGATTTTCATATTCCAGATTTCATAATTCTTGCTGTTCAAAATTCTTTCCTTTGTCAAGCTCAGCTACGATATTCTAAGAAGCAATAGCCATTGTATCTGAACACGAAGTTCTATAGACATGTATTCACGAACTATCAATGCCTAACATTTATGCATCTATTGTACACTAACTAATTATATTAATGAATAATTTCACATGAGGTTTCAGATTCGAAAGTTCACTATGTTCCCAATCATCGTCTAAGAATCCTCGCTTGAAATTATCATTAATATAATCATTTATGTAAAATTGAGTTCACTAAAGTTGCTAAAACTTTTCTAGAACTCCCCACACAACCATTTAACACCACTAAGGCATTATAAAACATATCCTATAATCCATTCACAACTAAATATTTCATAAAATATTTACATATAACGTGAATGACATTAGTAACATTAGAAGGCAAAGCAGTACGTACGCAACAAACGGGATTAGACGTCTATTTTGCACTAACTACGACTACTGATTCTCACAACGATCAGGAAGCAATAAAATAGGCTCTGATACTAATGAAGGAAACGAATTCCTGTTCTAAACGATGAACGTGCAGAAAAACATACTGTAATATGCCCAAGATTCACTAACTTGTATCACCGATCGGAGTACGATCACATGAGGGAAAGTACCTGCTGTCCACAGATTAAGTGCCTCCGACGAACGGCCTTGCGAGAATCAGTCGTTCGAACGAGTGCGAGGGTTCTCGAGAGTGTTGTTATTGAGAGAGTTCTTGGAGAGGGAGAAACTGACGTCGTGTTCAACTGACGTCTTCCAAAAGGCGTTATATCATCATTTTGAAAATAAACTGATAACTGCCTTGGCAGTTATCTCTAGTGGCATGGGGTGTGATTGCCTACATGGGCATGCCATCGTAGCTACCATGCAACCCAACAGTCTATAATTCTAAGTCTGCCTATAAATTTGTTGGGCTTCCTTGATGTCCCAGTTACACCTGCGCAAATATATCTTGCACACTATAATCGATCTCCGTAGTGTACCGTTTCATTTACTTGATCATTTTGAAAGATTTCTCATAATTTCTTTGTGCCCAATCAGGTGGATGTTACTGCGAGATGGCTACATATCAAATGGATGAACCCATGGATGTTGATATGTTCAATATAGCTGAACCAGTTGAGAATGAATGGTAACTTTAACAATCTTGTTTGTATTGCTCTTCGAATCCTCTGCAAAATGCAGTTATTTGCCTGACACCAACAACATCATAAATATTGGGATATGGTTCATACTTCCTATAGACTGGAATGCACAGAGTCCCTCTCCGCGATGAGCGGGTGGGGTTCCGTGGGGCCGTCCTTTGTGGGAGTGAATTGGGATAAATCTTGTGTTTCGATTTCTCTTTCTCGTCTTTACTCTCTATTCGGTGTGTAGGATGTAGGTGTTAAACACTAGAAGATGCTTCTTCCCAATAAATGAATGCACGGGGGATTGCGCAGATATTAGCAGGTTCTGCTTGTACTTAAATCATGCTGGGTTGTACATTGCCTTTGCCAGATAAAATGGTTGCCGGTGGATTTCTTTGTCTGGTTCATTCTATTTATGTGGTATCAAATGTACTCTCGAGGAATGTCCTACTTGATTTTTCTTTAACGACGCTTTTGGCCAAAATCAGTGGAGGTCTTCCTCTTCACCTCTCAAAGAAATCTTCAATTTCAAAACCCTGAGCCGACCTTGCAAAAGCTCAATCTCTTCTCCTCCACCGCTGTGGCCGCTTGAGTTTCGAGCTCGTGGCCACTGTAACTAGATCCAGAGACCGTGGCCATGGACACTAGAATTCAGGAATCTCCTGGCTGCTATGGCCGCTAGACTCGCAGTCTCTTGGCCACGGACGCTCTATCTGTTGAAGTTTGTTTGTAAAACAAACAAAAGTGCCTTTTGTTGTGTCCCACATAAGAGATGGGAGAGTGCAAGTCAGTTTATAAGTTAGAATACTATTATAGTATTCTAAAAAAGAGAAATGGCCAAGTGGGCTATACCCCACCATACTCGCGTGCGGGTGTGCGATTATTTGGCACATTTAGCACTTTGCACGCTTGTGCTGTCGGAAATTGGCAATATTCAACAATTATTATTATATTATTTTACTCATTGGAACAGTGTGACTATTCACCGATATAAGACGCTCTTACATCTTTTGGAAGGTTTATGTCTGTTCGGATATAACTACCAAACTGACAACACTCTTGTAACCTTTGGAGTGTTTGTGTTTGTTCGGAAATAACTACCGGTTCAAACATGAAAATGTGTGATTAAATGGACAGCTACGAACATGAAGAGGTATGTCTGAACTATCCGTTATTAGACATAAAGAGTTACAGCTTCGAACATGAAAATGTGTGATTAAATGGACAGCTTCGAACATGAAGAGCAGACCAGGAGAATTTCCGAGACAAACGACAGACAGACCACTGGAACATGCCACACACCATTCGGAGAAAATCCTGGCTTCGTCGACATACACATTCATATTATTGCACGAACATAAAAGACATCATGCGAATCACCAACACTCCATTGTTGTCTCTCTTCACCTTTAGTACTGACCATACGCCGACACGTTGGGCCTTGGTTAGAAATCTTTCGCCATTGACTCCTTCGCTTTGAGTTGAGAATCATCCCCGTAAGCTGATACGTTGGGTCTGGGCTCGAAATCTTCCGCGAACTTCTTCTGCTTGAGCTTGGCATCGTTCCCATAAGCTGTGGCGTCGGGCCTCGGCTCGAAATCACCGGCGAGTTGTTTATGGTCCTCTAGTTTGTTGTCTCCGTGGCAGTCGGCCGCCACCTTCTCAGGGACTGAAGTGAGATGAGGCTGATCTGATGCAGGGTTGATCACATGGAGGAGGCCTCAATTGCTTTTGGCATGGGCTCTTCTTTCATGATGCTCACCCAGTACTCACCCGGGTCTGTTCTTGCATCTGTTGTGGCAGTGAACTGAAGAAGTAAACATCACAGTCATAGAAAGGTCAATCATCCATTAATCTCGAACTCCGTTTTCTCTTCAGAAATTTGTTCTTATTTTATCTGGAAACTTCTATGGTTAGAGAGTTACTAGTTGGTTTGTCAGTGTTCAACAAGGTCTGATCTAAAGGAGAAGGATGAGAGTGCAAGGGAACTCTTACCATCAGAACGGCGACGACGACCACCATGAAAGATACTTTAGAACTCATCTCTCTCTCTCTCTCTGCGTTTGAGCTTCTCTCTTTGAAGATGAGAAGAATGCTGCTCTAAGTCGGTTCTATTTGTAGGAGATGTTCCAAAGAATAAGAGGGCATCAAGACATTGTGCAAGCAATAAACTCATGCCAATTGGTGTTGTTGCAACTGCTTATTGTAGTATGGAATTAATGTGGAGGGATTTGTTATGATTCTTCCGCAAGAGGATAAGATCGTGGGTCGACCCACGGTGACCATAGGATTACACAAATCTGGTACATCAAAGCTTTGAACTCTCTCTTCATGATCTCTCTGGATGAGGTGTCGGCATAGGTTGTATTGAGATACACGTATCAGTTGTGTTAAAAAAGTCCCACATCGGAGAATTAATGTGGGGTTGAACAGTTAATATATCATAGTTGGCCCATAATTCATTGGTTTAAGCTTTTGAGTGAAGGTGGGTCCAACTGGATATGTTGACGGGCTCAAACTTGGACTCCCTCTTGGCGATCTCCCCGGGTAAAGGTATCGGGCTTTTGTTATTCTTGGCGGTCTCCTCGGGTGAAGGTATCGGACTTCTATTTGCTCTATTTGCTGATTTAGTTGGGATTTTATTTCCTTTCCTGACACAAAGTCAGAGTTCTCCATTATAGTCTCCAATGCACATTAGGAAAGATAATGCCGTCTATTTCATTTTCCCTGATTGCTTGATTTCTTATGTCCACAAAAAGTTCTCCATTATAGTCTCCAATGCACCTCTGTTTGCAATCCTGCCAATTCTATAGCTAGTTTAGTCGTTTGGCTCGAGAGATCTGGCTATCGATGGAGGTCGTGGATGAAGATCCTAGTAATCGGAGTAGATTACCGTCTGTTGTAAATCCTCCTAGAGTCTTTGAACTTTTGAAAAAGAATTGGTTAAGGATATTATAAAACTAAATGTTTTGTGTTCTGGGTGTTTTGTTATTAATGTGTGTTATCTGATTAGTGAAACCCTAAAGGCCATACCCTCTATATAGGCGTGCCTACCGTTGGTTGTTTGATGTTTTGACATGCACTTGTGCCGTATGGCCTCCCTTGAATGATTTTCTAGTTAAGCTTCCGCATGGGCCATGATAACTCTGAAAGATTGAATAAACATAGAGCGAGTTTTGAGTAAGCCTTAAGGGGTGGCGGACTGAGACGTCATGGTCATCTAAATGTAACAAATTTTACAAGTAGATCACTTAAAATTTTATTAGTTCATATATTGTGGGATCGACAACTCATGATTCGCGTTGGAAAGCATAAACCCATAAGTAGATTATTTTTAACTTTATCTTTTAAGATAGGAGCAAGAGATCCCCACTGACCAATAAGGGTTAGGTGAAAAAATGTTGATGAGATATGGTTTTAGCGATGATGAGAAGCTAGCCAATTTACAAAAATCTGTCATTTGTCATGGACAATATAAATAGATATGTACATGCTGTCAAGTTTATATAACGTGAAACTTGCGAGGTCCAGGAGGCAAGAATTGATGAAGTATTACTAATGTCGTTCCATTATAATGGAGCCTAGTTAATCCGATCCACACGTACATCCTGTTATGCCTAAAATGAATGTTACACCCGACATTTTCATATTGCCCGTTGAAAATTTTCATAGTGTGCAATGTGGTCCATGAATTTTTAATTTGTTCAATGTGGTCCTGATGTCACGCTCCGAACCCCGAGCGCGCGAACATCCCTTCCTCTCGTCAGGTTAAAGGATAACATCCCAGGCATGTCATCGACCTATTTCTTTTATCTTTTAATTATACGCAAGCGGAAGCAATAACACACCCCAGACAAACACATAAACATGGATAGATAAGCAGGAGATACAGCAACAACAACAACACCATTTTATTTATATACTAGTAAGCCAGGAAACACAACCGATATACAAGCCCATCTCCAGGGCCATTTCCGAAGACCCACAAAAAGATACCGGGTCGAGTCTAAGGCTAACTACTACCAAAAACTAACTCCAAAAGAACCTCCACAGCTGTGCTAGCTGACTAACCAGACCGCCGTACAACGGACCTGAAAAAGGTTAACAACAACAAATGAGATATATATTTCAATGAGTCAACGCCTAAGTCCAATTAGGACGTTGATTCACTCAGGCGGCCTAAACATGCGATGGCAGATCAATAGCGTGCGATGCACGCCACGCTCTAGCTACCAAACAA